>OV743433.1:53465707-54889849 GCA_928269145.1 Agriphila tristella | reverse complement strand
CTATAAGAAGATGAGCTAAAGTTGTACCTAGGGCCCTTCTGTACCAGGGGCCCTACCGGCTAACTTTTCGAACTTCGACGGTTCTGCCGAGCTTTAAGTATAGAATATAGTATAATATAGAAATCAAAGTAAAGAATTTAGTATTGTTCTATTTATCGAAGTTATTTGGAAGATATCAATGTTTGTGTGACATCATGAATTGGGCTTCGCCAGTTTAGCCCAATTGAGGCTCGATATATCTGTTTTAATTTAAAACCCCGCAGACTTTTCGAAGTTTGATGCGTTAGCTGGTACGGCCCCAGTGTGGCTACAGATAGGCGGCACTGAAGCGGGTAGGAGACCTCTGCCGAAAGGCACACTTAGCTGAGAGGCGTGATTTAAATACTAATTTAATGTAATGTAACATCAAAAAGAACAGCTCAGAAATAAAAGGCTTATTATTATTATAAAGAATACTGTTACTAACCTGCAGTATTTGGACAACTTTTCAAACTCCTCATCATTCAAATCGTATCCAACAAACTCCCTTATCTTATTCTTGTAAAACTTAGGCGTCTCTTGCTTATTCTTAGGTCGTCCATAAATGGGTAACGTGCTAAACTGGTCTGGAAGATTCTTGGTGATCAAAACTGGCGTTACTAAATTGCCCGTTACGGCATACATCTTAGGTCCGCTGTCTTCGTCATACAAAGGTTTCTTTACATTCTGTCCTTCATATTCAGTAGTAGGATTTTTCACTGCCGTTTGTTCCGGGTACTGAGTTTTTGGTTCGTTTTGCTTGGTTTTATGTTTTTCTGGGTCATAAACTTCCCCATTTCCAGCACTTATTCTATCCTCTGCTAGTTCTCCTGTTGCACTTACACCCGATGTTGATGGAGATAGAATAGTTTCTTTTTCAATTTTTTCGTTAGACATTGTTATTTAATTTTTAATTCTCAATAGTCGGAGCCCGCCACATCGGGGCAATAAAAATACTTTGTTCGTTCAACCACAAAATATTCTAATTGGTTTCAAAGAAAAGTAAAAAGCGTTTTATTATTGTATTGTACCATGCATGCATGAAGAAAATAAAAAGGAAAGGAAACAAATTATCAATTTAACAAATCAAATCATAAAATTTGACTGACATAGGGTGCATTCCAACAGGCAAACCGCTGAGTCATCGGTTGCCATAGAGTGCATTTTAAAACCATGGAAATTCTAAGGTGGAAAGTTTGAAGGTCGCTGTCTACGTAACAGGAACAACCCCTGACGGGACGGGAACGGGACGGGCACGGGGCGGGTAAAACATCGTTACATACAAAATGTTTAGGAGCATGCATACAAAGGAGCTTATACCTCCCTCCAATGGGGATTGCACAGCCAGTGTCATAGTGAAGATTGAAAAAATGTCCTTGAGTGACGTGACGGCTTATTGCAACCTCTTTCTTTACTGTTACAATACGTGTTCGTTGTTCGTTCGTTCGTGAGAAACGAAAACGTATTGTAAAACGAAAAGAAAGAGATAGCAATAAGCCGTGACGTCACTAAAGAGTCTTTTTTCAATCTTCACTTTGATACTAGGCATGCAATCTCCATTGTGGGTTTAAGCTTCTTGATGCATACGTAGTGGAGGCACGGATAGGGCCCGGACGTGGCACGCACGGGACGGGAAAAACCTCGTCGGCGACACATCCAGTCCCCGCGCATGCCCTGTCCCGTCTCGGTCCCAATGCGTATACAGGCTGTCCCAAAACTTTGCCACACGGAGGGAAAGTACCTTAAATATTGAAGATAGGAAATTTTACTTTCCCTCAGTGTGGCAAGACACCTGCCCGTTGATTACGTAAGTCTGTTGCTAAAGATTCTCGATAAAAATCGATTGAAAGCGCAGTTACATTGCTGCCTTAGGTAATATAGTTGTCACATTGGTTCTTAACTAAAGCAGCAATGTAACTGTGATTTCTGTCAGAGTTGATTGCAACAAAGTAACATAATTACCCCCCTCTACATTGGCACTCCGCATCCTGATTATCTAAAAAGAAACTATTTAGCGACCGGTTGCATTTGACATACATTGCCACTTTCTTTTGGTATGTTTTTTTTTACCCAAAAAGAAGTAGCAATGAATCACGATCATCTGTGAACTGCAACCAGTCACTAGGTGGTTTTTAATGGGATGAAATTTAATGACCACCAAAAAAACAATCGTTACCCCAAACAGCCTCATCCAAAAAAAAATATAAAATGTACAAATAAATTAAATCTGTACCAAAATCTTTCGGGCTATTTAAGCCATGCCTGCACTACAAAAACTTTTCATAACCCAAAAAGGCCACGCACGCGTGCACCAAATTTTAACTAGCAAAGTTTTGTGTCATTACTACCCAAATATATTACTACGTTTGCCATAAAATGTATGCATGTAACCAAGTATATTATATTGAAGGCAAATTGGCAATTGATATATTATATTGAAGGCAAATTGAAGGCAAACCGAGGGGGGCTCGAGGGGGGCTCAAAAGGAGCTCGAGGGGGGCTCATTGAGTTGAAACGATCAGGCAATGTATGAAATGATATTCATTTTATACATTGCCTAGGCATTGTATACAATGCCTGCTGATCCACCGGCAATGTGTAAAATAAGTTTATTTCTGTTGTCTGTTATAAAAAAATAACCTCGAAATTCAAGGCTCACGCTCCGCTGCGCTACGCGCTCGCCTTAAATTTCTAACCTAACCCGGGACCTACCGGAGTAAAGCAGGTTCGGTTCCAAACTGAATAAGCCGCCCTCGAGCCTCCCTCGAGCCCCCCCGAGCCACCCCCGAGCCCCCCTCGAGCCCCCCTCGAGACCCCTCGAGCCCCACTCAAGACCCCCTCGAGTCCCCTCGAGCCTCCCTCGTGCCCCCCCGAGCCACCCCTGAGCCCCCCTCGAGACTCCTCGAGCCCCACTCAAGCCCCCCTCGAGCCCCCCCTCGAGCCCCCATCGAGCCTCGTCGAGCCCCCCCTCGAGCCCCCCTCGAGCCTCGTCGAGCCCCACTCGAGCCCCCCCAACCCCCCCTCGAGCCCCCTTGAGCCCCCCTCGAGCCTCCCTCAAGCCCCCTCGAGCCACCCCGAGCCCCCACGAGCCTCCCCTCAACCCCCCCGAGCCCCCCTCGAGCCCCCCCCGAGCCCCCCCGAGTCCCCCTTGAGCCCCCCTCGAGCCCCCTCGATCAAAATCTTTTTATTTTACACATTGCCGGTGGACCAGCAGGCATTGTATACAATGCCTAGGCATTGTATTGAATGCCTAGGTAATGTGTGAAATAGACAATAATATTCATTCTATTTCATACATTGCCTAAAAGGGCCAGGCATTGTATACAATGCCTGCGTTTCATATATTGCCGGTGACATATCCAATGCCTAGGCAATGTATAAAATGAATATCATTTCATACATTGCCTGATCTTTTCAGGCATTGTATACAATGCCGGATTATACACATTGCCGGTAACAGATACAAGGAGGAGCTCGGTGGCGCAGTGGTTTAGCGCCTGGCCCAGCGATTGCGGAGATGGCAGCATGGGATGGGTGACCAAAAATTTATTATCTCGAGCTCCTCCGTGCTTCGAAAGGCACGTTAAGCCGTTGGTCCCGGCTGCATTTGCAGTCGTTAACACCCACCAATCCGCATTGGGCCCGCGTGGTGGGTTATGGCCCATCCTCCTTACCACCCATAAGGAAGGCCTGTGCCCCTGCAGTGGGGACTTTAAAAATGGCTGATAGACAGTAGATACAAAAATAAAACATTCACTTTTTCTGGGTAAGTACTTACCTACTCCTTAGTTTGTATAAATACCCTTTTGTAAATATTTTACGATGTATCGGTAAACCTTTAGAACTTCATTTATATTTTTTGGGTAAACAATGATTTATTAGGAAAAAATTGTGTAACATATTTGGATGAAATTTTTAAATAAAATGCGAGTACCTATTTGGAGCATGCGTGGCCTTTTTGGGTAGCTCAGCGATTATTCTGAAGATACTTGCCTTTTTTAGGTTAGCGGACTATTCGTTTATTGGTGATAATTTCATATTAAAATGGGGATTAAATTCTGGTAAGTACTTACGATTTTTTGGGCGTTCAATTTCATTATATCTGAGGGCCTAGTACGAGTTGGTTTTTTGCTCTCACTTCACTTTTCGAATAGTTAACTATCGTTTCCTCTCTTTCACTCGTTCACTCACTCGCATGATTTCCTCTCTTTCACTCGATTCTATTCGCAAAGTGAGGTGAGAAACACAACTCATACTAGGCACTCGAGTGATTGCTTAAACCTAAGCCGTTTTTAGTTAGATAATCAGCCCGCCGTTCACTCCGTAGTGATGTTGCGATACAAAGCATTTTGGTCGAAAATGGAACTACGATTCAGCCATCGATTTTAACACTGATGACATTTTGATTATTTATTGTTCTGTGATGTTTGCATTGTATCGTAATCAAGAAGCTTATACCTCCCTCAAATGGAGGTTGCAAGGCCAATATGTCATAGTGAAGATTAAAAAAAGGTCCTTACGGCTTATTGCAACCTCTTTCTTTAGTGTTACAATACGTGTTCGTTGTTCGTCGTTCGTTTGTTCGTGAGAAACGAAAACGTATTGTAAAACGAAAAGAAAGAGATAGCAATAAGCCGTAACGTCACTAAAGAGTCTTTTTCAATCTTCACTTACTTACTAGGAGTGCAACCTCCATTGTGGATATAAGCTTCTTGATCGTAATACAATATTCCCCTTGTACAACTTCGATATCAATATAACATGTTCTCGTAGATCACGCTAGATGGCACTGTTAGATACTGAATCACGCTATTGAGTTGTATTGTAAGTTGCATAAAGGCATCAGAATATTTTGTTAAAATTAATTATCCCAATATACCTGTCGTGTACTAAGTGGATTTTTATTGAATAGTACACCCTCGAAATCGGCCTTGACTTCAGCCCTTACCTAGGGTTGCTCATGGTCCTTCGAGCCTAGATCTAGTAACCTCACCTAGTCTGGGAAGTCGTCTTGACGGTGGCGCATTTTTTGGAGAAGAGGTACAAGTACTGAAAAGAGCAGTGGAGCTGCTGCAGGGGAGGTTCGAGCTTGGTGGTGAATCCGGCTTCGAGACCTCAGGAAGGTGCTGATGAGGAGGTGCCTTCAGGTTCCTGCTGCAGGGGAGGTTCGAGCTTGGTGGTAAATCCGGCTTCCCTCAGGAAGGTGCTGATGAGGAGGTGCCTTCAGGTTCCTGCTGCTGGGGAGGTTCGAGCTTGGTGGACAATCCAGCTTTAGGACCTCAGGAAGTGGCTGATGAGGAGGAGGTTTCTTCAAGGCGATTAGACAAGGACGACACGACAAAATTGTTACCAGTGAGTGAAAGAGACAATAAACTGTGAGTTATGAAATTTTAATTATTTTTGTGCTAAAGGAATTTGAACTCTATTTCGTAGAAACATTCAACTTAGTAAATTTTGTGAAGAAAATTGGACTTAGTCGATTTGCAACATTCAGGACTTAGAATAATTTTAGTAAATTTTAGACTTAGAAAATTTTCGCATGTAATTTGTATGTAGTTTTGACTTAGCGTAATTTTTAGTTTAAGAATATTGGTTGAGACGGGGAACCTATGCCCGATTTTTAATTTTGAACTGAGTCTTAAAAACTTAGAAATTTTTTCGAATATTTTTTTTGAACTTGTATTTTTTTAGATTTTAATACTCGCTTTTGAGTTGTTAAAAGTCAATTGTTATTTATTGTTTTATACGGATTTATTTGGTTATTTTTAACTTTTTTTTGTTCGTTCGCTGTTTTTGGTACAATTTTTTTTACTGTTTTTGTTACAGTTACAGTTTTTTCTTTTATTTTTAACCATGAATTCTGAAATCAATTTGCAAGTAGATAATTATGAAAAAATTCTAAAAGCTAGGAAAAATTATAAGAAGTCTCCAAAGGAGCGTATTAGTGAGGCGTATTGTCAAACTAGATTGGAATCTTTGGAGTCGTTATGGACTGAATTTTGTAACACACATAGAGCACTTGTAAAAAATTATGGCGCTGCTTTAAAAGAACATGATTACTATAAGAAAGATATTTATGACGTAACAGAGGATGTTTATACTGATTACAAAACTGAATTGAAGTCGGTGTTAAATTTGTATACAAAATCTAAAGGTAACAAAGTTGAATCTGGTGAAAAATCAAATGTTTCGAAATCGGAACCGTTTAAATTACCTAAAATTGTTATTCCTTCATTTAGTGGCAAGTATACGGAATGGATTACTTTCAGAGATTTGTTCTTATCGTTAATTCATAATAACGCGAATCTAGATAATGTACAGAAAATGCACTATTTGAAAAGTTCTTTGACTGGTGAAGCTGAGCAATTGCTTCGTCAAATACCAATCTCAGAAGCAAATTATGAAAGGTGCTGGACTCAGCTTAAAACTAGGTATGATAATAAGCGTTACCTTTCACATTTTATTTTAAAAAGATTGCTAAGTCAAAGAAATATTGTGATAGAATCTGCGAATGGTCTCAAAGAATTAATCGATACTACTAATGACTGTTTAAGTGGACTAATGAACTTGGGGATTAACACTAGTAATTGGGATATCATTGTGATTCACATCCTTTGTTTAAAACTTGATGCAGAATCGAGGAAACAATGGGAATTTAACATTACAAATAGTACATCTTCTGAAGAACTTCCCACTTTCAAACAATTTGAAGAGTTTTTAACTAATCGGTATAGAGCTCTTGAATTTTTAGATACAAGGGTAACCAATAAGTCTAACTTGAGCACATCTTCTAACTTTAATCATAATAATTCAGTCAAGTTTAAAACTCTTCACGTTAAAAAAACAGAATGTGCATTTTGTTCGGAAAATCATAAAATTTGCATTTGTAAAAAATTTGCAAATCAAAAGGTTGATCAACGGCGTGATTTCGTCCAAACGAATGGTTTATGTTTTATTTGTTTAGGGCCCAGCCATGGGGCAAAGACATGTCAAGTAAATTTTAAATGTAAGTTTTGTCACCGTCGTCATCATACCCTATTACATCCAGTGAATAGCGGGAATGCGCAGGTTAATGTTGCTAAGGTCGATTCAGACAAGGGGGATAATTCATCAAAGGGATCGGAGCCCAATGTTGGGGCAGGTTTAGCGGATAATGCATCAGCTTTTGTGGCTTGCAGTTTTGCGTCGGAAAATATAAAATCAGTCTTGCTAGCGACGGCGTTAGTTAGGGCTGAATCGCGAAATGGCAGCCATCATATATTGAGAGCCTTGCTTGACCAAGGTTCTCAGGGTAATTTTGTAACGGAATCTACGGTAAATGATTTAAAGTTAAAAAAGATTCCTATACAAGGTAAAATTTCGGGATTGGGTGGAGATAAAAACTTAATCTCCAAGGCGGTCGTAAAATTAACATTAAAATCAAGATCAAATACGAATTTTTGTGTCACAATTCAGGCATATGTTCTGAAATCTATTACTTCTTTTCTACCCAGTAGAAAGTTGGAGCGAGTAGATTTTACAGAATTAAATGGAATCGAGCTAGCTGATCCAGAATACAACCGACCCAATAAAATTGATTTGTTATTGGGTGCGGAAGTATATAGTCAGGTGATCCAAGAAGGTATTCGAAAAACATCAAATGGTTCACTTGTAGCTCAATCCACCAGCTTGGGTTGGATATTGTCTGGCACGGTAGATGTACCAGCTAACCAGACTGGAGGTGTATTGGCTTTACATTGTCAATTACAAGAAAGTGATGATATGTTGAGAAAGTTTTGGGAGTTAGAAACTGGAACAAGTCTAACTAAGGAACAAAGATTCACAGAGGAGGAACGAAAATGTGAAGAGTATTATAAAAAGACAACCACTAGAGATGCAGAAGGAAGGTACATCGTTAGATTACCTTTTAGAACCGAAGACCCTGACAGTAAAAGAGGAGAAACCAGATTTATAGCAGAGCGAAGATTAAAGGGACTCGAAAGAAGATTCACAAAAGATAAAGATTTCTACGAAAACTATAAAACGGTAATGGGAAATTATTTAGAAATGAACCACATGACTGAAGTAGTGAAACCTGATACTGAAAGATCCGAAGCCGTTTATTTGCCTCACCACGCAGTCATAAGAGAGGACAAAGATACAACTAAAGTCAGAATTGTATTCAATGCCTCGCAACTCGGTAAAAATGGTAAATCACTAAATGATGATTTGATGGTAGGGCCGAATTTACAACCCGACTTGCGGCAGCTGGTTATGCAATGGAGACTCTATTCTATATGCTTAACCGCAGACATAGCCAAGATGTACCTGCAGATCAAGGTAAGTGAGGAGGATACAAACTTTCAGAGGTTATTGTGGAGAACAAATCAAACATTGGAAATAAAAGACTATAAACTCTTGCGAGTTACTTTTGGGACAGCCTCAGCTCCGTTCTTAGCCGTAAGAACTCTTCATCAGGTTGCAGAGGATGAAAAAGATAGTTATCCTCTTGCTGCTAAAATGATACCTGAAAGTTTTTATATGGATGATCTGATGTGCTGTTGTGAATCTGTAACAGAAGGTTTTGAAATTTACACTCAGATGAAAGGTTTACTTAAAAGTGGAAAGTTCGAACTTCAAAAATGGTCAACAAATAATGAAGAGTTGTTAAAAATAATAGACTATGAGGAAAGGAAGGATAAGGAAAGGAAAGTAAATTTAGAACACAAAGAAGGGCTTAACATAAAAATAGATGAAATAATAAAAATATTAGGACTTACCTGGGAAAGACACGCAGATCAGTTTCAATATAAAGTTGAACTTCCGGTCATGCAGCAACCTGTAACTAAAAGGAAAATCATAGCGGATATATCACGACTTTTCGACCCATTGGGGTGGATAACGCCATGCATAATTGTAGCTAAAGTTATCATACAAAAACTATGGATTGCTGGTATAGCATGGGATGAGGAAGCACCTAAAACAATATTAAGAGAGTGGTGTACTTACCGCGAAGAACTAAGTAAGTTGACGGAGGTAACAATACCTAGATGGGTTGGCGCGAAGTCAAGTGATGTTCGACGCGAGCTACATGGCTACTGCGATGCCTCGAAGACAGCGTACGCTGCTGTTGTATACCTAAGAGTTATAAACTCTGAGGGTCAAATTCATGTTTCGTTAATTACGGCAAGGTCGAAAGTAGCTCCTATTAAACAGGTTTCGATACCTAGGTTGGAATTGTGTGGAGCAGTCCAACTAAGTAAACTGCTGATGGATGTGGCTAAGGTGTATAAAGTGGAAAGTTCTGATTTGCACGCATGGACAGACTCGACAATTGTTTTGGCGTGGTTAAATAGCTTACCAAGCAGGTGGAAGGTATTTGTGGCCAACCGAGTGTCGGAGATCCTGACGGTCATGAATCCTCAACAATGGTCACACGTTAGCACCAAAGACAATCCGGCTGACTGCGCCTCTAGAGGAATGTCACCTGCTGATTTAAAAAAGCATGAGTTGTGGTTTAGTGGTCCAAAAGCTCTCTGGAAAAAAGATATAGAATATAAAAAGCCTATAAATATAGATACGGAAATAGAGGCTATAAAAGTACATGTAGTCACGGAAGAACAAGAACATATATGGGAAAGATTTTCAACTTTAACGAGACTAATAAGAGTAATAGCTTATTGTAGAAGATTTTTAAACACGAAAAGGGTTGCTGATAAAAAGCATAAAGGATATTTAAAAACCGAAGAATTAAGGGAAGCATTAGAGTGTTGCATAAAGATAGATCAAGAAGCACATTTTAAAGAAGAAAAGGAAGCGATAAAGAAGAAAACTATTATTAAAAAGAATAGTCCATTAAAATCGCTAAATCCTGTTTTAGATAACAAAAATATTCTAAGAGTAGGAGGTCGATTGGAACAATCCAATCTGAATAGTGAAAGAAAGCATCCTATCATAATGTCAAAGAAATCAAAACTTACCTCTTTGATAATTGCAGATGCTCACCATAAAACTCTACATGGAGGTCCAACACTAACTTTAAATTACCTGAGGAACAAATATTTCATCATAGGATCTAAGCAATTGGTTAAAGCTCATGTAAAGAAATGCGTTGAGTGTGTAAAAAATAGTGGACGTACTCACCAGCAGTTGATGGGACAACTACCTCCAGTAAGAGTTACTCCAGCACGTCCTTTCCAAAGTAGTGGGGTTGACTTTGCAGGCCCTATACAGATGCGAACGTCAAAAGGACGCGGTCACAAGTCGTATAAGGGCTATATATGCGTCTTTGTGTGCATGTCGACCAAGGCGGTACACATAGAAGCCGTCAGCAATCTTACGACGCAAGGTTTTCTTCAAGCCTATAAAAGGTTTGTCGCTAGAAGGGGCCATTGTACCAACATTTGGAGCGACAATGGTACCAATTTTGTTGGAGCCGCAGGAGAGATTAAAAAACTTTTCTTTGATGAGAAAAATGGTATTTTGCCGGATATTGCTGAAGTTTTAGCAAACAATAACACGGAATGGCATTTCATTCCACCACATGCGCCTAATTTCGGCGGCGTTTGGGAGGCCGCTATAAAATCTGCGAAGTTTCACTTGAAACGGGTAGTGGGTTCTTCCACTCTCACGTACGAAGAGATGTCGACCATGCTAGCTCAAGTGGAGGCTTGCCTTAATTCGCGACCTTTGTCGAGGCTTGACGAAAATGCCGATCGAGAGCAAGCTGAAGTCCTGACGCCAGGTCATTTTTTAATTGGCGAAGCTTTAATATCTGCGCCAGATCATGACTACGAAAATTCAAATGTAGGCTCGCTTAGAAGATGGCAATTAACCCAACGCATGGCACAAATATTCTGGCGAAAGTGGTCAAAAGAGTATTTGAATCAATTTTTCCACAGATATCGTTGGTCAACGCAGATGGCAGAACCTAAAGTAGGAGATGTTGTTCTGATTAAGGAAGATGGTCTTCCCCCATGTCGTTGGCTGTACGGTAAAATTATTGAACAACATCCTGGTAAAGATGGAATCACGCGGGTGGTCACATTGAAATGCAAAAACTCGATCATAAAACGTCCAACAAATAAGTTATGCATTTTACCAGTAACAGAATAAGTTTGCTTTCAAACATATTATGTACATACATTTTTTAGTTTCAAATTTCAATGAAATAATAAAAGAAAAAGAATCCATTTCATATACAAAAGGAATTATTCTTTTATAAAAATATTTATACTTAGTAAGGTTCAGAATGAAATATTGTTTTATTTTTTTACTCTTTTAAAATGTTTTATGTTTTACAAGTGGTTATGGGTAGCAAATAAGTTTTAGATTGTTTTTATAAATTTTATTTCAAAGCTTTTATTGGTAAAAATTAGGTGATTTAAACTTTAAGTGACTAAGTATGTTGTAAGTAGCAGATTTGCATAATGTTCTAAGGACAAACTTCAATTTGTCCTTAGGGGGCGGTAAATGTACAACTTCGATATCAATATAACATGTTCTCGTAGATCACGCTAGATGGCACTGTTAGATACTGAATCACGCTATTGAGTTGTATTGTAAGTTGCATAAAGGCATCAGAATATTTTGTTAAAATTAATTATCCCAATATACCTGTCGTGTACTAAGTGGATTTTTATTGAATAGTACACCCTCGAAATCGGCCTTGACTTCAGCCCTTACCTAGGGTTGCTCACCCCTATTTAAAAAAAACTTTGAAAATCTCTTTGGCCAAAACTTTATTTCAGATTGAAAGATCGTTATTCAATGAAAATTTAAAATTTGTGAATATAGTCGCATAAATAAATACTGTTTTAATAAAGTTGTTTCCACTATACTAGCACGCGATCGCGACTAGCACGTTTCGTATGCATTAGATTCCCCATCCATTCCAACTCCACCATCCCGTCCCTGTCCCGTCCGGGGTTTTTCCCGTTCGTTACGTATTCAGTAACCTTAAATATTGAACAATAAATTATAAACGCTTTCCATGGTTCCATCAATGTACTCTAGTAGCGATACTAGCGATCGATGTTTTGTTGTCTGTTGGAATGCACCCATTTTTATTATATTTAGGTACTCTGTCCAGCCTGTGTCATGTCATGTCATATCAGAACACGTCACAAACTGTCAAATAGAGGGGCATACAGCAAACTGTGGAAGAATAAAAACGTGTTAAAATAGCGCCATCTCTAAATCTTAACCATAAATGTGCGGTCACATTTAATGTTGTCCGACGACGACGCCAGAGTGCCTAGTATGAGTTGTGTTTCTCACCTCACTTTGCGAATAGTATCGAGTGTAAGAGAGAAAATCATGCGAGTGAGTAAACGAGTGAAAGAGAGAAGACGATAGTTAACTATTCGAAAAGTGAAGTGAGAACAAAAAACCAACTCGTACTAGGCCCTCTGAACGAGAACTGAACCAGACGATGAACATTATGTTTTGTTAATGCACTAGATAGAAGCACATTTATCTTATAATACCTCTTTTACTAGCCTTAACTAGTCGTAAATAAAAGCACAAAGCATTTTTTTTCTTTTTACAATAACAATCCAACGCGTTTACGTACGAAATCCACATTTTGAAAAATCTCACGTGAGATTGGGGGATAGCGGGTTGAATAAAATCTCACGACATCTCACCAAGGGGGGAGGGAGGGACAGAAAATTTAAAAAAACACCTCACGTCATTTATGGACTACCCCTAACTAGTTATTTAAAACCATTTTTAGGGTTCCGTACCCAAAGGGTAAAAACGGGACCCTATTACTAAGCCTCCGCAGTCCGTCTGTCTGTCTGTCTGTCTGTCACCAGGCTGTATCTCATGAACCGTGATAGCTAGACAGTTGAAATTTTCACAGATGATGTATTTCTGTTGCCGCTATAACAACAAATACAAAAAATACAATAAAATAAATATTTAAGGGGGGCTCCCATTCAACAAACGTGATTTTTTTTGCCGTTTTTTGCTCGATATTGATAACGACTGCATGTAGACAGTTGAAATTTTCACAGATCGTGTATTTCTATTGTTGCTATAACTACAAATGCTAAAAACAGAATAAAATAAATATTTTAGGGGGGCTCCCATACAACAAACGTGTTTTTTTTTGCTACTTTTTGGTACGGAACCCTTCGCGCGCGAGTCCGACTCGCACTTAGCCGGTTTTTTTTTCTATTTGAAAACGAAAATCTTTTTGAGTTTAGTTGGTCATGGTTCGAATTATAATTGAACAAGTCCTCAAGGAGTTTAGATAATGAAGTAAAACAACTACGTAATATTTATTTGGTGAAGGTTGTATTTTGGTATTCATTCAGGAGCTATATGTAAATGACAATAAATCTTAACACCGAGGCGCAACGGATTACCACACCACACCACCATCAGAGTGCCTAGTATGAGTCGTGTTTCTCACCTAACTTTGCGAATAGTAGCGTGTGAAAGAGATGAAATCATGCGAGTGAGTGAACGAGTGAAAGAGAGAAGACGATAGTTAACTATTCGCAAAGTGAAGTGAGAGCAAAAAACCAACTCGTACTAGGCCCTCTGAATGACTATGATGATGATGACACTACTATCGAACAATGACTGAGTTAACACCTAGCAAAGTTTACAATTTGGTTTTGATGTTTTTGTTTCGATTTTTTCGTCTATTTTTTGTTCTTCTTTTATTAATTTTTAATAATATTTTTGTTTTATATGAAGAATATTACAAAAAAGACAAAAAAATATATATTAAGAAACAAAAAACACATTTTCAGAGATTATAATTTCATGTCAATAGTTCCGCATCGATTGCCAGGGGCGCTAGTATCTTTATTATCTCTATTTGCCTCTATGTCTTTATTCTGTTCCTGTCTGTTTGTCTTCATCAAGTTTAGTCTGTGGCTCAGGCAAGCAAATCGGCAGAATCAAAATAAACTTTTAACGTTGATTTGTAGCAAAGAATTCATTATTACCGCAATGCTAACATTATGGAATTTATTCGAGGCATCTCTGCTTTGCCTCAATGCTGTTTGTGTTCTTCATGAAGAAAGGTTTATGCAAAAAAGTTGGTACTAACCTCACCTTTGATTACCTAGTCATAACTTTCATATTTTTACAATTTAAAATACACATTATCTTTCAGTGGGCTGGGGTTCCAATAACGCAAATCAGGGTTTCGAAGATCAGTCATCCATGAAATACCAAGTACTAAATTTGGTGCGGTCAATACGCACAGTTACTAGAAGTAAGTAACATTTTCCTACCTATTTTGAATAATTACATTATGTTTCTATCGGTCTTATACTGACTTGCATTATAATAATTACCTATCATCATGTTTTTCTTTGTTCCAGTTCCATTGATCATTTTGAACATATTAACGATAATATTTAAGCTACTATTAGGGTAACAGGATGTATATTATAAATAAATGTATTACAATAGATATCTCTGGAATTATTCATATTTACAACAACAAAATGTTCTTACAGTGCGAGGCATATATCTTGAAATCAGGAGGGGATTGCACGGAACACGTATTTTGGGCATGTGTAGCGGTGAGGGGCGCGGGCGGTGGGAGAGGGGCGCTCGCTATTGGTCGCTCACAACAGCACATGCACGAACTTATCCCTACTCCGTCGATAAAATTTCAAGATACGTGCCTCGTACTGTTATGCAAGTGATTTTTAATTTTACATAGAAATTTTCACTCTCGTTTCATCAAAAGCAGCACTTTAGGTTTCTCAGTATTGGTAATGAGATTATTTACTGAGTGTGAACCTTTCTTAACCAATTCTAGTGAAATTTTGTGAGCAAGTGATAATAACGTGGATTTTTTTTTGTCGATTAAATTTTCCACATGTTGTACCTATTTCGAAATGGCAAAAATCCCATTTCAGCCATTTATTAAAATTTATGTTTCTATTCGGTATAGGTATTCATTTTATTCATTGTATTCATACAAATGTAATTAGCATTTTGCAAATAAAAAAAACATTTGGAATTAACAGTAACAGAACAATTTCACAATTTCTGGAAAGCTTTTTCTTCAAAAAATAATAAAGAAAGACTCGTATTTCGAACCTGCCAAAATGTAGATTGTATCAGTTAAGGAGCATTCCTGGCCAAAAGTGGCTCTGCGGTGAATTTTATTTAATATTGTAATTATAATACACAATTGTAATAGATTTTTTTTTGATTGACACAATTTTTTTTTGACAGCTGGCTGTCGATAAGCTCACTCACTAAAAGTTGAAAAATCATTTCTAAAATTTGTACAGTTACGAGTTGTAAATAAATAATTGTCAATAGACTTACATAGTAGTGCAAAGTGTGGTGCATTGTTATCAAGCATATCGGGAACTTAATTACCCAAAAAAGTGATAATTAAACTCTCACACAGTGATAATCGTGTACATCTACCCTACTTTAAAAAAAAACAATACCTTAATCATCGGATTAATTAATTAATGCTACGCGGAAGTGATTACGAAACTGGACCCTACTACAGGTAACCGTGCACTAGGGCGCCTGCTTGCTGTGCTGTGACTGACGCAAGGGCTAACGATAAAAAATAATAAGCTATTTAAAGGGACAACAATATTAGTGGCGGCATCTATCCGCAGTCGTGTGACTCAATAACATCAATATCACTTGTTGCTTATCGTCGATCTATCGATCAACTTTGTTAAGTCGCCTCGTTGCTAGTGCCGTACCGTACCGTGGTGTGGCGCGCACTGTGTCAACAAAAAAGGAGTGTCAATTATTTAAAGTTCAATCTGATTATATTGAACAATTACAACATGATTAAATGTGGCGCTTGTAGAAAGTTCCTATCAACAACAGAAAAAGCTCGATGCTGTAAATGTAATATTGCATTCCACAAGGCTTGCGTGGCCATACCAAGTACGGCCTCTGTAAAAGATGATTGGATTTGTCGTGGGTGCAAGATTAAGGTCCCGAGGGTGGACACCACTTTAACGCCCGTCAGCGGTATGGCAGCCGAGAATCACGCCCCTGCCAGCCCTGCTCGTCCGGATGCAGTGGCCCACAACACCACCGAAGAACTTAAACTTGATTTTGCCCTCGAGGTTCGTTCTTTTAGAAATGAGCTTAAAGCTATCAGGGGTGAAGTACGTGAATGTCGTCTCGAAGTATCAGAGATTAAGGACGCATTAAACTCTTTCGACGTAAAGATCACCGAGATAGAAAATAGGGTATCGGCTTTAGAGACTAAGTACGAACTTTTGGCGCCTCCTAACATGAATTTCATTGAGGAAACGATCTCGGACCTGAAGTCACAATTAAACGACAGAGAACAGGAGCTCCTCGCCAATGACATCGAACTATCCGGCGTACCAGAGCAAAGCGGCGAAATCTTGCCAAATCTTGTAATGGTGCTGTCTTCAAAACTGGGAGTATCACTTGAAGAACGCGATGTCGTGCATGTGGAGCGAGTGGGATCTGTACGCCGCAATCGAGTGGAGGGGAAGGACGGCGACCTTGGCGCGCAGCGGCCGCGCGTTATTGCCATCCGGCTTGCGCGGCGCGCGACACGGGACCAGTTGTTGCGTGCGGCTCGCGTGCGCCGCAACCTCAACACCAAAGACATCGATGTGCCTGGGAAGCCGAATAACGTTTATATTAATGAGCGACTAAGCCGTCACTCTCGTCAATTGTTTTTCCTTGCTCGTCAGGCGGCTAAGAAGTATAGCTGGAGATACGTGTGGACTAGGGACGGTCAGGTTTTAGCTCGTAAGGAAGACGGGAACCGGGCTGTACTTATTCGCACTGAGAAAGATGTCGCAAAAATTTTTTAACTCACTATTGTTTGCTCTTTTCTTGTTTTGCCTTGATATTAGTTCCAATGCATTTATTTTTTTGTTTTAACCTTTATCTCACGGTTGCGCCAAATATCTTTTGCATTAAAATGAAGTGCAGGCATACTCATTTTACACCATTACACTATACCCATATATATTTAAAATGCCTTTATTTATCTTATTTTTTTTATATTCCATGTAACATGTTGTTAATGATGTGCAATAATTTCCTTCACAAATCATTTTTAAATTATACAAATTTATTTTTACAGTTTTTGTCAATCAATTTTGAAAATATATTTACATTTTCTTTTATTTACTTTTACAACTTTTACTTTTTCATCCGACTGAATATGTACAATTTTAGTTCTTTTTTATTTTATTATACATGCAATTTTATTTTTACAATGATTTTTTGTATATACAAATGTTATTTTTTCATCCGATTGAATAATATGTTTTTAAATATTTACAATGTTTTCCTTTACAATCCATTTTTATATTATTTTGTTAATGGTTTTATATATACAGAGATGTATACTAAAATCATTTTCGCAAATTTATTAATAAAATTATTTATTTTTCATTTAATCCCTATTACTTTTATCCTATTTACAATGTTGTTAAATAACTACCATAATTTCCATCACAATTTATTTATACATTACTCGGTTTTTAGTTTATTATTTACAGTTTTATATAATCAATTCTACAAAATTATTATTTACATGAGTTTTTATACATACAATTCGACTTACCTATTTGAATTAAAAAATTGCCACCAGCAGATTATGGACATTATAATTTTAAAATTTATTTTGTTGACTTTGAAATCGAAAATTCATAACTTCTTCTCGAAATATATTACATTAATTTTAAGTACATTCATTGTCATCAGTTTTAATTTATGGCAACATAATATGTGTAGTTTACATGGTAACAATGACTAAGTCGAAAAATTTAATGTTGGCTTTTCACAATGCAGGCTCCTTAGGTACAAATCATGACGATTTCATAGATGTATTTAATGCCGGGTTTACATGCTGGCCGTGGCTCGGCGAGCGACCGCCAGCTCCGAGCTACGGCCAGCCTCGGCGAGCCTCGGCGATCGCTTGGATGCCATTTACACGCTGGCCGTGGCTCGGCGAGCGACCGCCAGCTCCCAGCTTCGGCCAGCCTCAGCAAACCGGCCAAGTGCGAGTCGGACTCGCGCACGAAGGGTTCCGTACCAGAAACGGAAAAAAACACGTTTGTTCTATGGGAGCCCCCCTTAAATATCTATAGTACATATTTGTTGTTAAAGCTGCAACAGAAATACATCATAATATATGTGAAAATTTCAACTGTCCACCTGTTGTCGTTACTAATATCGAGCAAAAAACGGCAAAATAAATTACGTTTGTTGTATGGGAGCCCCCTTCAAATATTTATTTTATTCTGCTTTTAGTATTTGCTGTTATAGCGGCAACAGAAATAGGTTAGGTACGTCATCTGTGAATATTTCAACTGTCTAGCTATCACGGTTCATGAGATACAGCCGGGACAGACAGACAGACGGACAGCGGAGTCTTAGTAATAGTGTCTTAGTAATAGAGTCTTAGTAATAGTGTAAATGCCTATTTTAATACGTTTATTTTTATAAAAAAAAACAAAGGGAGCGAAAAGTTCATCGTAGAAGATGGTGGATGATAAAAATCCATATAAACCGCAACAGGCAACAAGGTATCACATTCAAAATATGTTTTCATAATGAATAAATTATGTAGCTACGAAGTATTATTTCGTATTGTTGATACGCGGTCATACACAGCGCAACATAAATACACCCGTACGGCGCGAGCTCTTGAGCGACACTGAAGAACGGCCAACATGTAAATACGTCGCAAGCGCTTGCCGCCAGCTCCTTTGATCTGTGTTCAAAAACCGACACGGGCGCGGATCGGCGGCCAACCTACGCGAGCCTAGGCGAGCCTACGCGAGCCAAGCCGTTCACCTGTTTACACGCTGGGCGCAAGGTGGAGGCTCGCCATGGCTCGTCATGGCTCGGCCAGCATGTAAATGGGCCATTACTTTTCTTCAGTGTCGCTCAAGAGCTCGCGCCGTACGGGTGTATTTATGCTGCGCTGTGTATGACCGCGTATCAACAATACGAAATAATACTTCGTAGCTACATAATCTATTCATTATGAAAACATATTTTGAATGTGATACCTTGTTATTGTTACCTGTTGCGGTTTATATGGATTTTTATCATCCACCATCTTCTACGATGAACTTTTCGCTCCCTTTGTTTTTTTTATAAAAATAAACGTATTAAAATAGGCATTATGCCTCATTTACACTATTACTAAGACACTATTACTAAGACTCCGCTGCCCGTCTGTCTGTCTGTCACCGGCTGTATCTCATGAACCGTGATAGCTAGACAGTTGAAATATTCACAGATGACGTACCTAACCTATTTCTGTTGCCGCTATAACAGCAAATACTAAAAACAGAATAAAATAAATATTTGAAGGGGGCTCCCATACAACAAACGTAATTTATTTTGCCGTTTTTTGCTCGATATTAGTAACGACAACAGGTGGACAGTTGAAATTTTCACATATATTATGATGTATTTCTGTTGCAGCTTTAACAACAAATATGTACTATAGATATTTAAGGGGGGCTCCCATAGAACAAACGTGTTTTTTTTTTCGTTTCTGGTACGGAACCCTTCGTGCGCGAGTCCGACTCGCACTTGGCCGGTTTGCTGAGGCTGGCCGAAGCTGGGAGCTGGCGGTCGCTCGCCGAGCCACGGCCAGCGTGTAAATGGCATCCAAGCGATCGCCGAGGCTGGCCGTAGCTCGGAGCTGGCGGTCGCTCGCCGAGCCACGGCCAGCATGTAAACCCGGCATAACAGGCATAATATCGACATAATGGCTGTGAATGAGACGTGGCTGCGACCAGGAGAGGAGGGGCGCGCTCCCGATGTGCCCGGCTATCGGCTGCGCCACACTCCGCGCCCGCGCAATGTGTGCTCGGGACGTGGAGGGGGTGTTGGCTTTTACCTCAAACGGGGTATTAGCGCGCGTAATTGGAGTGCGCCTGCAGATCCGAAATTTGACATGGTTGAGCAAATGTGGCTTATATTAAATATTAATGGGAAAAAAATTGCTATCGGCACGGCCTATAGACCACAGTGGTTGGATATACAAATATTCTTGGACGCAGTTACTTGTTCAGTTACTTCCTTAGGTGATATCGACCATTGTATTTTAATGGGAGATTTTAATGTGAATCTTCTGACATGGGACAATAAAGCAAAAATAATAAGTGACGCTTTATCTTTTCTAGGACTGAAGCAATTGGTTATATCTCCCACTCATTTTACAAAAACTTCTGAGACCTTGATCGATCTTGTATGCTCCGATCTTAATTCGAAGCGGCTTACTGTCGAGGCGTTAGGTAGCAACTTATACGGTCATTCGGTAATAATAAGCGAATTTAATATAAAAAAAGAGAAAAATCAACCCTACATATTGCAGTACAGGCCGCTTAAGGAAATAAGTCTAAATCATTTTAATTCTGATTTAAAAAGGTTGAGTTGGAAGGCCTTGGCTGAGTTGTCCACAGTGGACGAAATGGTAGCTGCTCTTAGTGAGTATTTATTATTAGTGTTTGACACTCATGCACCTGTCAAGAGCTGCGTAATAAGAGACCCATCTCCGCCTTGGATAACCGAAAATATTAGGTTTATGATGGGCTTACGTGACGAGGCCTTGGCACAATGTAGAAAAAGTAAGTCAGTGTCAAAAAAAGAATCAAAAAAAGAATATTATAAACAATTGAAATCTCAAGTAATTTCATCTTTATTTAATGAAAAAGTAGCTTTCTTTAAACACAATATAAATAATAAAATAAATAATCCCAAACTTTTATGGAAAAACTTGAAAAATACAATTTTGCCAAAAAAACAAGATATCGAACTTCCATCTTATCTAAATGATGCAGATAAAATAAATAATCATTTCATTAATGTCCCGGGTAATCCGAACACGTCTATCTCTTGCTTGACTTTTTTTGAGTTTCATAGGTTGTGTGCGAGTACGTTTACTCTTATTCCGGTAGGTGAGGATGAGATATTGCGCACAATACTTAAACTTAAATCAAATGCTGTGGGCTGTGATGAGATATCTTTAAAAATGTTGGTTATGACCTTGCCACAGTCTCTGGAGTGTATTTGTGGTGTTATTAATTGCTCATTACTAACATCGAAATTTCCTGATCTATGGAAGACTGCAGTGGTGCGGCCGCTCCCAAAAATAAATAATCCTGTTAGCTTGAAAGATCTCCGCCCTATAAGTATACTGCCTTGTCTCTCCAAAGTTCTGGAAAGAATTGTTTGCGACCAGTTGACGAACTATTTAGAAAAAAATGACATTCTCCCATCATTACAATCTGGATTTAGGAAGAAGCGGAGCACAACTACCGCTCTAATTGATGTGACAGACAATATTTTGTCTGCTCAGGATGCAGGTATGTGCACATTGTTGGTGCTGCTCGATTACTCCCGCGCCTTTGACGCAATAAATGTGGATCTGCTTCTCTCCAAGATGTCCGCTTATGGTTTTGATCGCTGTGCGCTTTTTTGGTTTCATAGTTACCTTAGCAATCGACGTCAATCAGTAAGCGTACAACTTGCGAACGGGTCTAAGAGTGTTTCTACGCCATTACCAATTACACGAGGAGTGCCTCAGGGCTCCATTTTGGGGCCGATTCTTTTTAACCTTTACTGTGCGGACATTGTTCAATGCATACAGAAATGCAAATATCACATTTATGCTGACGACACTCAAATTTATATATCCTTTAAACCAAGTGATTACATAGCTGCCATTAAGGAACTAAACGAAGACCTAGACAGAATCGCTGCCTGGTCAAATACAAATAGCTTGTTGTTAAATCCTCTGAAAACAAAATATATGCTGTTTGGCACAAAAAAACAACTAAGCCAACTACCAAAAGATTTAAATGTAACTTTGAAGGGAGAAACAATAGAGCGTGTTACGTCAGCTCGTAATTTAGGTCTAAATCTTGATGAAAACTTGAGGTTTGAAGAATATATTGCGGGGTCAGTAAAAAATTGCTTTTATCGTCTCAAGATTTTATACAAGATACGACCATTCTTGTCAGAGGAGTTACGTGTGCAGTTGACTGAGTCGCTGGTCCTATCCAAGTTAAATTACGCAGATGCTGTATATGGCCCGCGTTTACTGGGTAGAACTGAGCGGCTCATTCAACGGGTACAAAATGCATGTGCTCGATTTTGTTTCTCCGTACCTGCTAGAGCTCACGTCACGCCATTCTTAAATGATAATAATATACTAAAAATGAAGTCGAGGCGAAAGCTACACCTGGCATGTCTGCTTTTTGGGGTAATAAAGTATCAGGAGCCATCATACCTATATCTTAAGCTTGGCTGGATCGGGAGGAAGTGTGAGAGAAGGCAGTGCTCACGGCAGTTGGCCACGCCTGCGCATAACTCTGCATCGTTTAGGGGCGCATTTCGTTATGCTGCCTCTAAAATATGGAACAATATCCCACCTCCCCTGAGACAAATCAATTCGATCCATACTTTTAAACTGCGCATGAAACATTTTCTTTTTAATGCACAGCGTGATATGGAATTATACAACATCAACATTTCGTTTATATAAGTGATAATAGTTTCTTGGTTGGCCTTAATATCTTTTATATATAATAGTACATATATACTTATATTTACATTAAACATACATATATTCGGATTTTATATACCTACTTACACCATACTTACACACCTTTATACTTATTATTTTAACAATAATTTTATGATTTGCACATTTTTTTTTTCTCTTAACTTATTCGTTTGAGACATTCAGCTGTCAAAAACAAATAGGTGCCAATTGAAAATCAGCGTCGGGTCTCATCAACCCGACACATGCTGAATTGGCTTCCGAGTTTGGTGCAGCCGTGAGATCCGTTTTTACTTATGTTATGTTTTAGATTTATCTTAAAATCAATTTTTTTTTGCTTCACTTATGTACCTGCTGCATGTATCTTATTTTTCTCATGTCTGTGTCAAATAAATTTATTTTCTTTCTTTCTTTCTAATAAAAAGTATCATTACACTAGCGGCTGCCCGCGGTTTCACCCGCGTGGTTCCCGTTCCCGTGGGAATATCGCAATAAAAAGTATCCTATATTTTAATCTAGGCTAATTACTATCTGTGTGCCAAATTTCAACCAAATCCGTTCAGTAGTTTTGCGTGATTGAGGAACAAACATCCAAACCCACAAACTTTCACATTTATAATATTAGTAGGAATGTAATGATAATTCCCTCCTAGTCACTGTTAGAAGTAGATAGCAAAACTGAAGTGGCCGTTTGTGACACATTAGCAAATGTACATCTACAAATCCTTCCGATCAGTAGTACTGTTATTGACTGCGAGGGAATGTAGTGATACCTTCTAAAAATACTAGACTATGAGTTAAAAATTCCATGAAACGTTTTATTAAAATACTTTTTTATAAACAACTTATTAAATAAAAACCTCTGAGTGCACCACTCAGAAAAGGGAATCGCCTTAACATGTACTGTACCTGTACCTATATAGAAGTACCTAGCTCATATAATTTGCATTTTTAATGTTATTTTAGGTACATTGCTAAGTAAAATAAAAATTGGCAGTACCTACCTACAGAAATACAGAAAAATAATTATAATAGTAATGGCAGTAATTTTATTACAAATCACAGATTTTACAAATGCTTAAGGGTCCATGTTATGAAAACATGGTTTGCGCGTTACGTTTTATACTAGAAAACGTAAAGTTGTAGCCACAAAAAAACGTAAGTACGACAAGCTAAAGAGATTATCTAGTAGCTACCATCACAGATGATTGTAAAAAAATCAGAATATCATCAGAAGCGCTTGTCGGGGCTCATAATTTTGGCGCAAACATCGAAATAACATTTCGATGTGTGCAAAGAAGTTGGTCAATAATAGCGGAAAAGTATTGAATTCTACACGTGCCCCGGACTACAGCTGGGCCACAAAAAAAAAGTTGGAAATCTGACTTTTTGACTATGCCATTGCTATGCCATGATGAAGTCGATAATTTGTCGGAATTTGTCGCCAAAAACCAGAGTTTGTCGGTCTTGCGTTTAGGAGATACGTGTGGCGCAGCTGTAGAGACGTCTCTACAGCTGGGCCACACAGATCTCGAAAACGGAAGGTCGTAGCGAAAATCTGATTACTCGTATGTGTACCCGGTAGTTTGTCGGATTTTGTCACCAAGAACCAGATTTTGTCGATCTTGCGTTTAGGAGATATGTGAGGATACGCTGTGGAAACTTTTCTACCTGGATCTTGAGAAAGGAAGGTCATAGCGAAAATCTGATAACTCGAGTGTGTAGCCGTTAGTTTGTCGGAATTTATCACCAAGAATCAGATTTTGTCGATCTTGCGTTTAGGAGATATGTGAGGATACGCTTACGACCTTTCGTTCTTGAGATCCAGGTAAAAAGATCTCCACAGCGCATCCTCACATATCTCCTAAACGCAAGATCGACAAACTCTGATTCTTGGTGACAAATTTCGACAAACTAACGGCTACACACTCGAGTTATCAGATTTTCGCTCCGACCTTCCTTTCTCAAGATCCAGGTAGAAAAGTCTCCACAGCGTATCCTCACATATCTCCTAAGCGCAAGACCGACAAAATCTGGTTCTTGGTGACAAAATCCGACAAACTACCGGCTACACATACGAGTAATCAGATTTTCGCTACGACCTTTCGTTTTCGAGATCTGTGTGGCTCAGCTGTAGAGGCGTCTCTACAGCTGCGCCACACAGATCTCCTAAACGCAAGACCGACAAACTCTGGTTTTTGTGCGACAAATTCCGACAAATTAACGGCTGCACACACGAGTAATCAGATTTTCGCAACGACCTTCCGTTTTCGAGATCTGTGTGGTTTAGCTGTAGAGACGTCTCTACAGCTGCGCCACACGTATCTCCTAAACGCAAGCCCGACAAATTCTGGTTTTTGGCGACAAATTCCGACAAACTATCGTCTTCACCATGGCATAGTCAAAAAGTCAGATTTCCAACTTTTTTTTTGTGGCCCAGCTGTAGTCCGGCACGTAAATTCTACATCAAAATACATTTTAACGTACCTACTGTGATAACTTTTTTCAACTAAGATAATTTGTGCTAAAGATAATGATGAAAAAACCACAGAGGAATTAATATGTGCAGAAGTGAGGATACTTTCCATACTCTTTACTTACACGTAAGAAAAATTCGATGTATTATGGAATTGCACTGCTTATCTTAAAGTTTTAATAGTAAGCGTAGCGTTCAAACGAATAGAATGTTGGCCATTTGAGTAGGGGGCCAGCCCTCCTAGCCAAAGTAACATTTGCAAATTTTCGCTATCGCTTCGCTTCGATACATGTATGGATTTGACGTTTTAAAATTCGATTGTTAACGAAACCTTATGTCAATCCCATACATGTTTCGATAACGAAGCGATAACGAAGATTTGCGAATGTTACTTTGGCTAGGCCCTCAGAACAGAAAACGAAATTTTTTAATGCTTAGAGCAACGCCCGCCGGCTAAGTTTGAATGTTTGAAAATAAAAAGTTTTTCGACCAAATGAAAGGTCCGTCGGACGGAGTGACGAAACGAAAAAAATGTGGCAACGATTTCGACGAAGTACAAAAATACGAAATGAAAATACTCGGAAAAGTTTTCGGTCAAATTTTTCATTCATCGCTTGCGCGCTGTTGCTACCGGACGCGTTTCGCGCGATTCTCTCGCAGTACGGTTGACTCGCTCTCGCCACCCAGAGACTTCGATGTTAAACCCGTAGCCCGGACATCCACTACTCAAACCCGTAGACTCCGGGTCAAACCCGGAGACGTGGCAGCCCTAGATGGAGACCGTGTCGAATGCCTTCGCTAGATCGAGAAAAAGCACCGCACATTTCTTCTTTTCATCCAGAGCAGAGAATGGACTGCACTAGGTTGTGAACTGCATCATTAGTTGATTTGCCTCTACGAAATCCGTATTGTGAAGGAGACAAAATATTGTTGAAGTGTACAAGTCTGATGTTTATTAGGCGCTCAAGAATTTTGGAGTGAGTAGGCAGAATTGAAATAGGCATATAATTAGCGGCACAATCTCCATCCCCGCCCTTGAAGATTGGTTTAATCTGACCAATCTTAAAGGCCGGTGGAAAAACACCAGTTGAGATAGCCAGGTTGCAGATATGAACAATGGATGGCAAAAGGAGCTGTGCGTATCGTTTAATGATTTTGCTAGAAATTAAATCAGGCCCAACCGTTCTCTAAGTCCGGATATTATCTCCAACACCTCACACTCATCGGTAGGGGACATAACAAACGAGTTGGGAGGGAATGACAAGCAGCCGGTGTGATGCCGGGTTTACATGCTGGCCTTGGCTCGGCGAGCGACCACCAGCTCCGAGCTACGGCCAGTCTCGGCGAGCCTCGGCGAGCGCTTGGATGCCATTTACACGCTAGCCATGGCTCGGCGAGCGACCGCCAGCTCCCAGCTTCGGCCAGCCTCAGCAAACCGGCCAAGTGCGAGTCGGACTCGCGCACGAAGGGTTCCGTACCAGAAACGGCAAAAAAATCACGTTTGTTCTATGGGAGCCCCCCTTAAATATCTATAGTACATATTTGTTGTTAAAGCTGCAACAGAAATACATCATAATATATGTGAAAATTTCAACTGTCCACCTGTTGTCGTTACTAATATCGAGCAAAAAACGGCAAAAAAAATCACGTTTGTTGTATGGAAGCCCCCTTCAAATATTTATTTTATTCTGTTTTTAGTATTTGCTGTTATAGCGGCAACAGAAATAGGTTAGGTACGTCATCTGTGAATATTTCAACTGTCTAGCTATTACGGTTCATGAGATACAGCCGGTGACAGACAGATAGACAGACAGCGGAGTCTTAGTAATAGTGTCTTAGTAATAGTGTTAATGAGGTATAATGCCTATTTTAACACGTTTATTTTTATTTAAAAAAAAAACAAAGGGAGCGAAAAGTTCGTCGTAGAAGATGGTGGATGATAAAAATCCATATAAACCGCAACAGGTAACAAGGTATCACATTGTCATGTCTTTTTCTCTCTCTTATTGCCTTTTGGCTTAAGAAACAGTAAGTAATAAATAAACTCATGCGAATGACTCACCTTAATGACAACTCAAGGGGAAATAAATAAACACTTAACGTACAGTCTACAGCAAACTACAGTTTTATTGAAATACGGTTGATTCTATACAATACTAAACATCAAACGTTGTAATCGCAGATCTGCCAATTTACTCGGTGATTGGACACGAAGAAAAACGAAGCTATGAATCTAATCTTTTTCCCAAGGGGTTATTTTAAAAGGTTAAACTTAAAACTACTCGCAGAGCGTTATGTGGGTAAGAATTGCCTGCCCTCGAATATCAGAAATGTGGTAATTAATCTAACATAAATCTAGCTCGTAGGTTGGTACTCGAAGTACGGATAGCTGGATTCTTATACTTCGGTTAGTTTAAGGGTTAAAAAGATTTGAGAGTTAACTGGTACCTATTAGAATATCTCGCAGCGAGTCTGTTTAGTAGAGAAACGCTTCGATGGCTGCTTTCTATTAATTATGCCTCGGAGCCGTGGGTGAGAAACCAAAGTCCGGTTTATTTCAACTTTTTCCGCTTAACTGGGTTTGAATGGACGACAGAGCAGTGGTTGTCTCGTGGCTGGATACGTACGCCACTCTTCACCTGGAATGGTGTGCACAAAAACCATAATTTAACAACGTCGGCCTTAAATGGACTACAACTATTCCATGACGGGGGGGACCCTGCAGCGAATAGCAGAACTGAGGGAAATCTATTCTTGTATGTTCATTCTGACAATAAATATTACTGATCTCTGACTTTTCTGTTAAACTATCCCCTTCACAGCAGACTAATCTACTCAAATCGAATTGAGACATAGAAACATACCGTAGCTCTCAACTTACAAAGTCTCTTTTCACATGAAAAGAACTGAAATTGAAAGTAATAAATAGATAGAGACCCCTTGCAGTAAATACTAGATAATGGATAACAATAAATTTTGATATACCTGCGGCTCCTTGATAACAATATATTTTATATGGTTTAGAATCCGGTCAATCAGTATTCCTCCTTCGATCGGATATCACGACACGAATTAGAACTCTTCTCGGCGGCTTTTATTAGCCAAAACCCTCTGTAAATAACGAATATGATGATAAAAATAAATTTCAAATTCTCACACTGCCAACAGCTGAATGTCTAGGAATTCACAAATAGGTACCTTGGCGAAATTCTATTGTGCCGACGAAAATTACAATGAATAGCTGCAAGATATTATTTAAATCAGGAACAATTACGAATCCAATAACTTTAACAGCGTTATAAAATCAAATTCCTTCCAACCGAAAAATTTTGTATCATATGAATGAATCACAGCTGATATTCGCTGCGTTCCAAGTCTCGCGCCATCACGACGCATTCCGACTTCCTACACTTGATCACTCGTCGATGCGCGTGGACTGGACTGACATCGCGCCGCCGAAAGCGACTTCAATCGGATCGGACTTCCCGCAAACACGGTCAAACAACCTACGACATTACGGACAAAAAAAAATACCATTTCAGTTCAAAAGCAGGCCTTAAACACGACTGCTTAAGGCCTGCTTTCACACTAACCTTTGGGATCTAGTATGAAAGGTAAACAATTGAATAAAAATCCTTGCGATAAGGGCTCATCGCAAAGGCCCCTGAAGTGGGCGAAGGACGACCATCAGGGTTGCCAGATGCCTAACTGGTCAAGTCGCCACTTTGCGATGAAAAGATAGCCCAAGTAGCCCAATTTGAAAAAAAAAAACAAAAAAAACGTTTAAACGTGTCATGCTACTGTTGGATTACACTGGAATAACGATTATTTATATTATTATTTATCCCATTTTCACTTTTTGTTTGATTGTTTGTTCACTTACTCGTCTTACTCTCCCACCCCAAGCGCATAGAAAGACTAGACTAGACAACACATAGAGAAAACAATGTAAACTGATATCAATAAGTCGAAAAACGTGTCGCCCAACAGGCGATAAGTCGCCATTCCATAATTTTTAGTAGCCGCGACGGTCCCAAAGATAGCCCAATTGGCTATATGTCGCCCAATCTGTAGACCCTGACGACCATAAGAAATACGATCTTAATCTTTCTTTTTTTTTTTTTTTTTTTTTTATAACCACTCGTTTGTCGCGCGGCCGGCGCGCAATTTCCTTGTTTGTCACGCAGTTTTGCGTTACAGCAGTGCACTTGCACAGCTGCGTTAAAACCGTTTTTATGACCCGTTCCTGTTTGTATACGAACAAATAATGTTCTATTTCGTATAGGTAATGGATGAAGCTATAAGTATTGAAAAAAAAACGAGTACCTGTAATGGTAAAATAATTTCTAAAAAATTCGTGAATTTAGCTAAAGAGAAAATTCACGACTTGTAATGGGAATTGATTTTTAATATTAAATCTAAATCGATAACTAGTGTTTTTTTTTACATAATTAAAAACTAGAATAATACCCCTTTCCGTACATGCCAATTTTTTTATGAATTGGAAGCAATTCAACGGTCTTAATAATGTTTGTATATCGCACAAATTTTTACTGCGCGTCTTAATTCGCTGCTGAGTCTAAGCGCTGTTTCGTAGTATTTTATTCCAATTGTGGAAGGCTTGTGACAAAAATAAAATATACTTTAGAAAGATACAGATTTCAACTTTCATATTTTGTAAAAAAAGGTGAGACTCTTGAAGAAAAGTATCTTTGTAAAAAATTATAACATTAAAGCGGCCCACTATAAATGATAAAATTGTGTTTTTGTAACAAGCGTTGATTGGTTAAACTTGGATCAAGATTACCTTGTACTAATTATATGTACAGAAAGAGCAAAACCTGCAGTTTCTAACAGTATGCAATACATAGGAAAGATTCTTCCGAAATGTATGTAAAATTTCGATCTAAATAATCCAATTCCGCGCTGCCGGGCGCTGGCGTACGGGCCGTTCGCTGCCAAGATGGCCGCGCGTAGCCGAGTTTAGTTCAGGGTTGTCGCACACATTAAATAAAACTAGGTAGGTACTTAATTTTTTTTTATTATATTTTTAATTTTATAGTCACATTTTTTTTTAATAGTTCTCCTCTTCCTCGTCCCCTGCCTCACTCTCCTCGATTTTCACTGTACACAGCATAAAATATAAAATGGATGTGGACTAAAAAATTATAACTAGACACCCAACACCAATCACAATAACCAACACCAAAACCAAAAAAACATTCACTAGGTAATGTATAAAAACAACATAAACACAACCTAATATGAAAATAATAAGCGTGTGAGGCAGCCCTGCCAAAATGCTAGTTTGTTTCAAGGTCCCACAGGACCTTGTTACCTTGACCGTGGATAATGGCGTAATAAAAACTCACTATTTTGCGTTGCATCAATCATCCTGTGTAAACAGATGAATGTTATATTTTGAAATCACTTTGAAACTGTTCACTAATAGTATTATTATCTTATTTCGGATAATTCTTTGATTAACCAATCTAAATTATAACATAATGTTGTTGTAAACAGAAACAATACATCAAGAAATTTACCGGGCTACGGTTTTGTTATGATTTTTAACACTAGACATTAAATTTGTGACGAGATATTTATATGATCGAATAAATCACGATATGACGATTCTTTTAATATATGACATCAAACAGAAATATAAATTAACAAAATACTTACGGCATATCAAATTAGAGCACTTCACACAGAAAAAACAAGTATGGCGTCAACTGACGTGAAACTCTTCAAAATTATTTTTTTCAACCAATCACAGGCCTTTTCTACTTTTTTTTGCGATATTAGTGTTGCCAAAATCATAATCTAAATCAGCCCAAGAGGTTTTGGTGTGGCCGCCTAAAAAAAACCTACCAAATTGGTAGAAATCGAACAGCGATCGACCCGGTCCTACAGCACCGCGCGACAAAGGACCGTCTTTTGCTTGCGGTACTACAGTACCGCGAAGCAATCGAGTGGATAAGTCGATGCCGCGAATTTTGAACGGACTTTTTACGGAAATAAGGAAAAGGACATGAGGCATACTGCCAAAAAATAAATTTTATCATTAATGGAAACAAACTACCAACAAAACTTCCCCTTTAAGGGAAATCGACAAAACAGCAAAAAAACCACGCTACACTATCTATATATATCAATATATCAATAGTAGATTGTTATACAAGACGCTAAAATGACCCATTGCATACGAGGTAGTTTTATTCCCGAGCTTTAGCGAGGGAATAAATAGAAACCGAGTTACAATGGGTTTTAGCGTCGTGTGTTACACTCTACTTTTCACTACGATTGCGAAAAAATAAAATCCAATATTAAATACCTATAGTTTATACTTCCGTAAACGAATCCACTCGTTTTTTTATCCTCCACTTCATAAACTTTTCATACAGTATTTAAATAAATGATTTGTGCTTGACGGCAAAAGATTAAAATTATTTCTATCCTATTACGTACTTACAGTCACACAATTCAATCAGTTTGGAATTAGAGAAAAATTCTAAAGATTTCGCGCCAGTGCCTTTTTTAATTTCTACTGTAGCAGCTAAGAAACACAATGCATTTTAAACTAAAAGTCACAGAGTAGGTATAAATAAGTCTATGATTTCACCGAAGAGATCGCTGCTTTTAGTTCCATTTTCAAAAATCGAGCGAGTTTTTATTCGTAATTATGAATAAAGACTTTTTCGTTTTTTCGTTCATTGGTAATAGACAAACATTAAAAAAGAAAAAACTTTATCCCCTAGGGGTATTTATGCTATTTTATCCTGACTCTTGTACCTTACAATGACGGACTTTTTGAGCAAGAGGAGTGAAAAATATGTTTTCATAATGAATAGATTATGTAGCTACGAAGTATTATTTCGTATTGTTGATACGCGGTCATACACAGCGCAGCATAAATACACCCGTACGGCGCGAGCTCTTGAGCGACACCAACATATTAGTCTATGAGCGACACTGAAGAACCGGGCCAACATGTAAATACGTCGCAAGCGCTTGCCGCCAGCTCCTTTGATCTGTGTTCAAAAACCGACACGGGCGCGGATCGGCGGCCAACTCACGCGAGCCTACGCGAGCCAAGCCGTTCACCTGTTTACACGCTGGGCGCAAGGTGGTGGCTCGCCATGGCTCGTCATGGCTCGGCCAGCATGTAAATGGGCCATTACATAAGCAACGACTGTCAGTGCAGCACTGACGTCCATTATACAAGTACGCTGGACAGGCTAATATCATGATTTGACAGCATAGATGTAGCACATCCCTTCGGTATAAACCAGATTGAGCTCTTCGCCCCAAAACGAGCCGACAGAGAGGTCAAGTAGATAATTGTATCTCTTTCTTCCATAGGGTGACCAAACTGTATGGTTGGTCGGAGACATACTTATTACATTAAACTGTTTAATATAAACTTAAGTACTTATGTAGTTCTATATTTACAATTAATACTTTTGCCACGTTTTTATAAGGTTGCTTGCTCGTTTGTTTGTGTTTTCGTTTGTTTGTGTGAGCACAAATTTTGCAAACGATTTTATACTAACTTCCCGATGAACTAGAGACTTGAAACTTTGAAAACAGGTCAGAACTAGAAGGCAATGTAATATTATAGTATCATTGAGTTGATCTGAAGATGGAGCCGGAAGGTCACCACAGGAACACTATGATGAAACCATACAACCCCATCGTGTTTGGGCTCGTTAGAATCGTCTTGGCAAGTACTCTGTTGGGGAATAATATCCAAGGGGCTGATGAAGGAGCCGGAAGAAGGCCATTGGAACTTTGTAATAAAATCATGCAACCCCATCGAGTTTGAGCTCGATTGATTCGTCTTGACGAGTGCTCCGATAGGAGGTGGTATACTTTTAGTTTTAACTTGTTAACTGAAAAGCAGAAAATAATAATTTACTAAAAATAAATCTTCACGTTTTTTTTATCACGTTTTATTAGGTTGCTTTCTTGTTTTTATATATAAATATGGTTAATCAAACAATATCTAAAATAATCAAGTGTAAATAATGACATAACTATAAAGTTTATTCCAATTTTGATAAAAATACAATGTGCGTGTATTTCGGAAATCAAATGAATGTTGGAAAACAAGTGAAGGTAGGAAAACATTGTCTAGTGCAGCGGTTCCCGAATTCTTTTGGCTACGGAACCCTTTTTGGCTCACTGTTTTTGGGCGGAACCCCAGCTCAAGTAAAAAAAAAATTAATTAGAGTTGCCACTTTTAGGAACAGAAAACAGGACAAGGGGGCGCGGCGAGCGCAAAGCGCGAGCCGCAAAAAAATTTTGTAATTTGGAATAATAAGAAAAATTTCCATGCATATTTTGTATTGCTACGAGCCTCTCTCATTAATTCCGCATCATTTTTATATTTACTTATGAATTCCGATCAAGACATGTCTTTTGCAATTCTGCTTAGAGCAACGATTTCTGACAATAGGACATTTAAGCGGCATAAGAGAAAAACCTCGCTTAACATAAGCATTTGAAGGCGGTATGCTTAAAGCGCGAGATACAACGCCAAATAAGGCATTTAACTTGTTATCCTTTATGCTCTTAAACATTTGGCTCGGTATTCACATCTTATAAGCATAGTTTGACTTTAAAATAAGGACTTTTATGATATAAAATATTTATTTAGTCAGAACAAAAAGATACGTAAGTATAAACCTATCTTGAATTTATACCTAAACTCTTGAATTTTCGCGGAACCCCTGAGAGCCTCTCACGGAACCCTAGGGTTCCGCGGAACCCTATTCGGGAAACGCTGGTCTAGTGATCTGTAGTTAAAAAAATAGGTGCAAACGATTTTCTACTTTATTGACGTTTAAAATTCGGTTGCTTTCTACCATAATTACTCTCTTTCATTAAAAACTGTTATTTTGGTAAATATGGTCTAAAATACTTGCACCAATTTTTTACTAGTGAAATAAAAAAAATGGGTGCAACCGATTTTCAACGACACCATGTTAAAAATAAAAAAAACAAGTTGGCGGCCACCCTTTTATTGTTTTTGGCTTGATTTCGATGAAAATCGGTTTTTAGTAATATTTTGACAAAAAATAACAATGAAGTGTTGAAAATATAAAAAAATCAAAATGGCGGCTTACTTTTTTGTTTGTAGGCCGATTTTGATGAAACTCGTTTTTTGGTACTATTTAGGCAAGAAAATAACAACGCAATTTTTAAAATATTTAAAATCCAAGATGGCGCTTAACTTTTTTGTTTTTGAGCCGATTTCGATGAAACTTGGTTTTAAGTAAGTACTATTTTGACAAAAAAATAAAATCGCAATGTTGAAAATATAAAAAAATCCAAAATGGTGGCCAACTGTTTTGTTTGAGAACCGATTTCTATGAAACTCGGTTTTTGGTACTATTTTGACAAGAAAATAATAATAAAAAAATTAAAAAAAAAAAATTTATTCGATTGATAACATAACATTTCTTACATTTACATTAGTTTGGCTAATAATAATCTAGTACAGATAAAATTAAATTAAAGCATGCACTTAGCCCCGGATTCCACACTAGGATTCCCTGTGTCGTGAAACCCAGGTCCCTTCCCAATATAAAAGGGTAAACAAAGAGGTAATTGACAAAGCGTTATCCAAACACAAATCTTTAAGAACCTGTTTCACAAATTTCGATTCATTCAGTTCTAATTGATATACCTGAGTAGTAAGTGTTACATTTTCAATTCAAATTAGAAGTTGCCCAGATATAGATTGTGAAACAGGCACCAATCATAATAATAATATTTTTCACAAAAATAAACAGTATTGTTAAATTAGGTAATGTTTGATGTTAATCTAAATTAACATAATGAATAATTTTAAGCATATTTAAGTAAGAGTACCTTTATAAATAGATGATGATATTATGTTATTATAGGTAACTGAGTAGGTACCTATATAATCCAATAGGTACGTATGTAAAATAGTTAAGAATAGTGAAAGTGAAAGTGAAAGTGAAATATATTTTATTTAAATAAGCTCACATAATAAGCATTTTTAAATCGTCAATTCTTTTACCCTGCCACCCATTATGACGTCTTTTAACTGACAAGAAAAATGGGCGCAAAAAACTTGTCAGCTTTATCAATCAGATGGAACGATATTTACAAATATGTATATCGTTTCCAGACTTGATATTAACAAAGATTAACAAATAAATAACATTATTGAATTAGCTCATTTCTTAATGAGTTTCAAATTTCTTAATCAATTTACAGATTTTAAGCTAAATTCAAAGTTTGAACTTGTTATTCAGTCTAGGCTGTTACAATAAATAAAAATAAAAGAAAAACATACAATTCAATATGCATTAAGATAGGTAGTCAGAAGCAGACCCATTCCCACTGGCAGCACCAGTTCCCGAACATGACGCATGAACCAGCCATCTCTTCGCTCAACCATATTTGAGCCTCATACGACACCACCGCAGAAATGATTAAAGAGAGCATGACATACTAAGACTACCTATGTTAAGGCATCGAATTGAAAATTTATATCCAAAAGCTTTTCATAGGTCTTTCACTAAACTACTGACTATAGAAAGTAAAAATATTGCAATTAAATAAATCAAAACAAGGTAAGCTATTAAGAATTATATTTTTTGAGTAAGAAGTGCCATACATACAGACAATATAAAACAGATCTTTTATATACGAGTTATACGACGCCCTTAATACAAGCAGACAGAAGCAGACCCATTCCCACTGGCAGCACCCGTTCACGAGCATGACGCATGAACCAGCCATCGCTTCGCTCAACCATATTTGAGGGAACGTAACGACCCGCCTCACACGACACCACCGCAGAAATGTTTGAAGTGAGCATGACATACTAAAGCTACCCATATCAAGTCGTCGAGTCAAGAAGCCAGAAGTACGTTTAAATAGGTTAATCTATCGTGTTTAGTAGGTATATCATCAGTCTTACTGTAATTTTTAACTTGCAACCAGATTATTCACAAGTTTCCTACAGATATATCTAAATTTCCTGACATATTAATATATATATATATATTTTTTTTTTAATTTTTTTGGACTTATATAACGCAATTTTGGAATTGTTTGATGTTAAGCTAATTTTACAATATAGATAAGTTTATGAATATTTAATCAAATGTACCTCTAGAAATCAATGTTATTATGTTATAATAAGTAAATAGGTTAAGCTATAATTTTTAGTATATCTTCAGTCTCATTGTAATTTTTAACTTGCAGCCAGTTATGGACAAATTTCCTACAAATATATCTTGACATATTAATAATTTTATTGTTTATTTTATAGACTTTTGCATAGAGGCAGGGTCCCATAACAGCGAATGATCTTCGAGCAAAATCAGAGTGCGTCCACGGACGATCCCATTTCAAAGTTCTGTGCGATGCCCGAGCAAGGTCTTTCGCTTGTTTGTGAAATCGTAAAATAACAGAAGAAATGTATAGCTGTCTTACACGAGGATGGTTACATTCTGAGTAAAGCATATCAGTAGAGTAGCGCCATGGCTTTTTATATGTTATTTTTAATATAGCTCGTTGAGCTCGTTCTAGTTTTAGCATATAAACTTGATTAGTCGCTCCCCATACAACTATGCAATAGCCTAAAATCGATTGGCATAAACTTTGATATACCATTTTAAGAACATCGGGGCTAGCTACAGAGCTTAGTCTTTTAAAGACATGAGTCAGTTTTCTAACTCTTTTAGTAACAGCATCAACTTGGGCCGACCATTTTAGATGTTTATCAATTATGACCCCTAGGTATTTGGTGTCGTCCACCTGGTCAAGCAGCATACATTGGCACGGGGTAGCAAGCTGATCATCACAAATTCTTTTACAAGTATGAAGTTTCATTTGTATGGGTTGCTCTGGGCCAGAGCGTTCAGAAATTCTAAAGGCAATAAATTTAGTTTTTGTGGCATTTGCTGTAAGTAGGTTTTTCTGTAACCAGCGACTAATAATATTAAGCCCCTTTTGAGCCACATCAACGACCCGGCTCCACGAGTAACCGTGAAAGATAACTGCAGTATCATCTGCAAAGGTGAAGATGTTAGCGTTCTCTATTACTGTAGAGCACAGGTCGTTTATGTAGATCAAAAATAATGTGGGGCCCAGAATGCTACCTTGCGGTACACCGAAATTTATGTTTCTAAAGTCACTACATAATGCAATGTAAACAATGTCAAAAGGTCAAAATGGCTGCCAATTTTGTTTTTGAGTTGATTTTAATATAACTGGGTTGAAAAAAAGAAGAACAAGAAAAGAATTTGGCCGCCACCTTGGATTTTTAATACTTTCAATATTGTGTTGCTGTTTTTTTTTTTTATTTATTAGAACAACCAACAAGGTTTTCTTGTCAAATAGTACCAAAACTGGAGTTTCATCGAAATCGGCCTACAAACAAAAAAGTTGGCCACCATCTTGAATTTTTTAATATTTTAAAAATTGCGTTGTTATTTTCTTCTCAAAATAGTACCAAAAACCGAATTTCATCGAAATCGGCCCACAAAGAAAAAAGTAGGTCGCCATCTTGGATTTTTTTTTAAATAGCGTTGTTATTTACTTGTCAAAATAGTACCAAAAACCGAGTTTCATTGAAATCGGCCTACAAACAAAAAAGTCGGCCGCCATCTTGGATTTTTAATATTTTTAAAATTGCGTTGTTATTGTCTTGTCAAAATAGTACCACAAACCGAGTTTCATCAAAATCGGCCTACAAACAAAAAAGTTGGCCGCCATCTTGATTTTTTTAATATTTAAAAAAATGCGTTGTTATTTTATTCTCATAATAGTACCAAAAACCGAATTTTATCGAAATCGGCCCAGAAACAAAAAAGTTGGCCGCCATCTTGGATTTTTTAAATTTTTTAACATAGCGTTGTTATTTTCTTGTCAAAATAGTACCAATAACCTAGTTTCATTGAAATCGGCCTACATACAAAAAAGTTGGCCGCCATCTTGGATTTTTTATACTTTAAAATTGCTTTGTCATTTTCTTGTCAAAATTGTACCAAAAACCGAGTTTCATCTAAATCGGTCTACAAACTTAAAAGTTGGCCGCCATCTTTTTTAATATTTTTAACACTGCGTTGTTATTTTCTTGTCGAAATAGTTGCTTAAACCGAGTTTCATCGAAATCGGCGCAAAAACATGAATTTGATTATTAATATTAACGTTACCCCTCGCCTGCGACTTTCAGTTATTTCAATAGAACAATTTCGTTTTTTGAAAATCTGAAATGGTGTAGTATTTATGGTCACCCTAGTTTTTAAAAGGAATATTATCTAAATATTGAAATTCTAAAATTGAAATTTGGCGCCAAAATCAAAATCGGAGTTGCCAGGATTGACACTTGAATTTAACACCACCTCACCGATGATAGCTGATTAGCATTATTGTGAAAATCTTATTATATCAAAAGAGTAAGTTCAGTTTTATTTCACAATAACTATGTGTTATTCTAAATTAATATTTGAGTAGTATATTTTCAATATTCCACTTCGAATCCTTAACTTTGATACACTACGTGATTGGTAACGTACATTTTTTTTCCTACCATCGTGGTATTATTGTTTAGCAATGGCAATTGTGCGAACGAGACATCGTCATCTACTTGGTGATGTTTCATTCACACAGTAGAGTCTTCAGTAAATGTCGTCGATAGAAATTCAACTCTATGGCAAAGAGAATAAAGTCGAATTTATTTTAAACGCATAGTGAGAATTTCTTGTAGAGTACTCAGTCCTATGCCTCGATTACATACGCCAATTTAGCTTCCTACCTAGGAACCAATTTCGGGTTGCCACAATTAAATATTGTAGAATAAGGCTGGCCCCAGACCTACCGTTTCTTTGCTGATCTACCTAGAACAGCAAAGCAAAGAATGAAACCGGGAGGCTAGAATGCCATACAAAACGTACTACTCATCACAGACCTATCGACCCAAACCGGCAAGAACGCCCGGTCAGCAAGCCATCGGCCGACATCGCCGGTAAGAACGTCTTCACCGGTAAGAAAGAGGCGTAGCCTACGTGCTGGCTCCGTATATGGTCACACTCAGCCCGGTTGCAACCCGGCGCCGGTGCCGGCGATTTGTAAGCGTCAGAACCGCTGGACCAAAAGCGATATTGAATGTTTAGAAAATACCGAAATGCAATACTTTTTTGCTACTTTTTAGTACCTAACTTTAAATATTTAGTACCTCGACAGACAACCACAAAACGTGTAAAATACTTTCTTTACACTCTCTGGCCACTTAGCCAGACATTTTGATTCTGACGTCAGGTTGTATGGACCACTTTTTTATAATTTTAAACAACACAACTAAGGGGTCGTCCATTAATCACGTGAGCATCGAAAGGGGGGAGGGGGGTAGTTGAAAACATCACGAAGTATCACAAGGGGGGACGGGGGGGTGTAGTGAGATATCACGTGTATTAATTTTTTTCGTTGAACGCGTGATTTTTAACCGAAAACTGCACTGACCGTTACCAGGATGATTTCCCGGCCTACCGCGACATATTTATACTGAAAAATGTTGAGATTTTTTGGACCAAAAAAAATACACGTGATTTAGAGTGGGGGGGGGGGGGTTAACGTAAAACCTCACCATGCATCACCAGGGGGGAGGGGGGGTTAAAAATTGGCCAAAAAAACATCACGTGATTAATGGACGCCCCCTAATTTATCTCTTTGTAAAAATTTAGTACCTTTTAAGTACCATAACATATATTTTTTCCAAATTTTTTTGGCATAAGTATAAAAAAAAATAACGCATGGAAGATTTTTAAAATTGATATTTAATTTGACACAGAAACTTTGTAATAAAACCATACAACCCCATCGAGTTTGGGCTCGTTTCATTCATCCTGCTAAGTAATCTGTTGGAAGGTAGTGTCCAGGGTCTGATGATGGAGCAGGAAGAAGGCCACAGGAACTCTGTAATAAAACCATACAATCCCATGGACTTTGGGCTCGTTTGATTTGTTTTGACAAATACTCTGTTGAGAAATAGTCTCCGGGGTCTGATGATGGCAAGAAGAAGGTAAGGCAACCTATGTAAGACCGGATATGATATGAGATGGGTGACCGTGGGACTGCAGTTACGAATATTAAGCAACTCTTGGAAAAGCCGGGTAAATGGGTGATCGTTTAGGACTGCGATAACGAAAGTTTCGTTATCGCAGTCCAACGGTCACCCATCTCATAACCGGCATCTTCAAAAGTAGCTTTACTTACAGTCATTATTCTAGGCTCATCCATCTCATACTCGGCCTTTCCTAGAGTTGCTTAACTTTCGTTATCGCAGTGTCACCAATGTCATATCATATCCGGTCTTTCTTAAAATTGCCTTACCTTCTTCTTGCTCCATCATCAGACCTCGAACACTATTTCAGTCTCAACACAGTACTTGTCAAGACAAATCAAACGAGCCCAAACTCCATGGAATTGTATGGTTTTATTACAGAGTTTCTGTGGCCTTTTTCCTGCTCCATCATCAGACCCTGGACACTACCTTCCAACAGATTACTTAGCAGCACGCGTAGCATGAGCAAACGGGACTCTTGTCTACGAAGACTTGTCGTCTCGACCCTCTAGATTGCTGAGCACAGTGGTGGGACTCGCTCTCATAATTTTACAACCTTTTTATGTCTTTTAATACAAATATGAGTTTTAAAATATAATATTTTTATTTCAACATCAATAAACGTCTAAATTATCTGAAATGATTCGAAATGATTTAGTTTAAACATGATACTTATTTTTTAATGAGTTCTAAGATAAAGAGACACTCACAAAATCTTTCACTTCCGTAGACAAAGCTCTCTCGAGCTCGAGAAGAATAATGTAAATATTTATAATTATTTTCATCATTTCTCTTAAAGGGCGTTCCTTTCTATACGTTTCACGACGCAAAACTCTTAAAACCGAGTTAAATATAGCCGTATGGATATAGTTCGTTTGCCTTCCTTTTATTGAGAGATTTTTGAAAAGATGACACAGACCAACGCACTTGTTAATTTAGTAATAAATATTGAAATCAATGTAGGGTAACTTACTAGTGATTGGGCACGACTAGCGATTGGACACCTTGAATTTAATTCATTTTTATAAGAACTGCGTGCGTTATTCGAATGATTCGACCACGCTGTTTGAATCTCCCGCTCTTTCCGAGTTTTATTTTAGTATGCAAAATTACCAACAGGTGGCGTAAGGAGCAAAATATTTCATAATCTGTGGCGAGTGTGTTTTGTTAAAATTTTCTCCAAAAATTATTCATTTTCTTAAGGATTGAGTTGACAAGTCGGGGATAAAAATGTGTTTCGAATGTTTATAAAGTGCTACATCACATCTTTGTGAAGGTAAGATGTTAAACGTGTTAATAACATGACTAATCTTCGTGAATTTCAATTTGAGGTTATGTTACAGCGTGTCCAATGACTATAATATTTTTTGTTTCATAACTAGTAATTGGACAGCTCGTCCAATCATTGGATTTTTACAAAAAATACTTTTTTAAATTTTTTGCTTTATTCGTATCTATTGAGAGTTGATTATTGACATATTTTTTTTTCATATTTTTTGTAGCTTTCTTTACAATTATTGGACGCCATCCAATCACTATCATTTTCATACAAACCCAGTGATTGGACATGATGTTTAAATTTGTTTAATGCCTTCCCATTTAGTAACCTATTGTGTACCTAAATTATGATTTAAGTGACAAAACCCTACCTATTGGACACTGAGTGATCGGTAGTTTTAAAATTTACAATTTTAAGTATTTTTAATTAACTTTAAAGAATTTTAATGGTAAAAAAAACTTTAATTAACTCTAAAATGAGAATTACTACTTAAGACAGGCAACTTTTCTTTTTTTGTTACAGACAGTAACAATATGCCGATAACCCCTTACAATAAATATGAGTTAGAAAAAGCGCTGGATGAAGTTCGAAACGGTACACCAATCCGAGAAGCTGCATGCAAGTATGGCGGTCCGAAGTCAACGTTGCACTATGGATTAAAATATCCTGAAAAAAGGTTACTTTAGGACCATCGCCTTACCTAACTGTTGAAGAAGGAACTTGTCTCGAAAACTATATCAAACAACAATCAAAAAAAGGCTTTCCACTTAAAAAAGAAGACCTTCAATCCAGCGTAAAAAGATTTTTAACCGATCATCCACGACCAAACCCATTCATTGATAATTATCCTGGAGAAGGTTGGGTTAGGGGATTTCTGAAGCGGCATCCATCCATTGGCACAAGGACGAGTGAAGGCGTAACATTCTCTAGTGCCTGTGTCACAGAAGCAGATATTCGCAAATGATTTGCCGAAATCCGTGAATATTTTGAAGAAAGAGATTTATTACAAGTTTTGGACGATCCAAGACCTCATCGGTCTAGTATTTTTGTTCAAATAGATCCCTATCTACACTTGAAATGGTTGATAAAGGCTAATTAGTGTGTTCAGGTATGCTGTCCAATCACTGTCAAATTTGTTTCCAATAACTGGAAATGCTGTCCAATCACTGTGATTTTTACTATATTTTACAAAATATTTTATTTTAATTAACACACTCAGTCTATTAATCTAAAACAATATAAAATTGCAAGAAACACTTTCATCAGCTTCATACAAAACTATCCGTTTGTCGAAGAAAATTATAGTTTAAAAAACAAAAAACAAAATTTGGCTAAATCCGCTTAGCTGTCCAATCACTAGTATTTTACCCTATGAAAATAATTTTAATTTACGTTTTTAAGTAAATAAATTAAAATTAAGTAAAATAAAAGTAAAAAAAAATACTGAAGGGAAAAAAGTGTAATATTAGGAAACAATATTATTGAATAGGTAGGTACCTTTTTACAATAAATTATTTATTGTATTATTTTAATTTATTAAATTTATGAAAAAATTTAAGAATAAAAAATACTTATTCGTTATTTACTAGTAGTAAATATTTATTATATTTCTTTTTTTATAAATTTTATAATAAAAAAGAATTAATAAATACAATTTTTCATTTTTTTTCTTTCCGGACAGCTGTTTTTGTCGTTTGTGCTGTAACTTCTCTTCTTACCTTAATAAAATATAAACACGGACAACTTAGATTTATTTTTATTGCGAAATTAAAAACTCAGAAAAAAAAATAAGTCGACAAATCTTTCTCGACCACTCGAAGGGTGGTATACAAATTTCTCCCACTCAACTGTCAAATTAATGTCAGTTGAAGACAAAAGCTCGTGTTTGTCGACTTTTGACATTAGGCCACGACAAAGAACAATGCGAGTCTACGGTTGTAAAATGCGAGCATGAGTATCTCGATCTCAACCCGACAAAAGTGACATTTCGGTGTAGACAAGCCATTGTTCTGTGAGTCGAATCTTATCTCGATGTTGGTCATGCTACGCGTGCAGGATGAATGAAACGAACCCAAACTCTATGGGGCTGTATGGTTTTACAACAAAGTTCCTGCGTCAAATTAAATATCCATAATAAAAAAAAGTTCATGCCTAAAATTTTTCTTCCATCTCATACTCGGCCTTTCCTAGAGTTGCTTAACTTTCGTTATCGCAGTGTCACCAATGTCATATCATATCCGGTCTTTCTTAAAATTGCCTTACCTTCTTCTTGCTCCATCATCAGACCTCGAACACTATTTCAGTCTCAACACAGTACTTGTCAAGACAAATCAAACGAGCCCAAACTCCATGGAATTGTATGGTTTTATTACAGAGTTTCTGTGGCCTTTTTCCTGCTCCATCATCAGACCCTGGACACTACCTTCCAACAGATTACTTAGCAGGATGAATGAAACGAACCCAAACTCTATGGGGCTGTATGGTTTTACAACAAAGTTCCTGCGTCAAATTAAATATCCATAATAAAAAAAAGTTCATGCCTAAAATTTTTCTTGTAGGTACGCAAAAAATTTGAAAAAACATATATATGGTAAGGTACTTAAAAGGTACTAAATGTTTACAAAGAGAAACAAAACTTTTGTTGTTTGGAACTATGGAAAAAATGTTGCACAGTCAACCTGACGTCAGAATGTCTCGCCACTTTCCATACACATTTTGTCGCTGTCAATCGAGGTACCTACTAAATATTTGAGTTAGATATCAAATAGTAGCAAAAAGGTATTGCATTTTGGTATTTTCATAACATCTAATATTGCTTTTGGTCCAGCAGTCCTGACGCTTACATTTATGACACAATTTGATTTGAGAGACATCTCTCGGTGAGCGCTAGATTACGACTGAGCGCGAATCAAGAAAGCCCGGCGACCGGCGTGTGTGGGGCGATGATCCGGTTTCGATTCTGTTCTATCAGAATGGAAACCGGTAAGCAAAGAAACGGTAGGTCTGGGGCCACCCTAAGTTCGATTTTAAAATCGAATCTACACTATAACGGAAAAGTAAACATTGTTTAAGATTGGAGATGAGAATTGAAAATAAAAAATCATAAAAAAATTTGACCTTTCCGTCATTTGTGAAAAATTCACTGTTAAAATTAAACTTATTTATACGAGTATTAATCAATTTTCTTCACTTATCATATTTATACATAAACGTATAAAAATAGATCGACAATTTTTTCACATTACCTCTTTAGACCAAAAAATAAAAAAATATGAATAAAGAAGAAAATTTATTGGCTTACTGAACAAAGCTATATATTAATATAAGGTATAAAAACATATTAAAAAATAATAATCAGCAAATAAATTTTTCAACTAAAGATATATTGAAAAATATTAAAATTTAAATTTGGGGTGTCTCTGAAATCGAAAAAATATTGGATTTCTTTACATTCTTATTCTAACTAATACATAAGTACGTAAACAGAAAGTATTTTAGCCCGAGGAAATATTCACAGAGAGATATAAGCGATTTTAATGTTAAGGTAAAAATACCTAACTTCTCGTAACAAAATTTATTGGATTATTGTTCATCTGTAATCTGTATTACCTAACTTCATCACATGCCAAATTTCATAGACGGGAGAATTATTCGGAAGTCGCCATACAACAAATATCCTCATTGATTGGACTATGACAGCAAAACCTAGCCTGTAAAAGTGCCTTCCCACCGGTGCGTCTTGAGACACACGAGAGCGCACCAGACCTAACCGACACACCGTGGGAAACGACGGTGCGCCGCGGTGCGTCGTCGTGCGTACGATCCATCGAGCGTCGGTAACTTCAAAGGATCGGTGCGTGGCGGTGCGTAGCGCTGTGCGTCCGCGTTCGTGGCGGCTCGTCGCCTTTGTCAATATGCCGCGCGTCATAGTATGATATGCCGACAGCAACCCCCACCACTTTCGCTAGCTCCTAAGACGAGCACTAATTATGCGGGTAATGCGCCCATCTCCCGATTGCCTCGGACATATAGTGATGTGTTTAAGGATATTGACGTCTTCATTCACAGCAAAGCAACATTAAAAACAAAGGCGATCGAAATACTTAACGGTTAAAATGTTATAAATAGCTACTTATTTTATATATTTATATTTTTATGTATAGGCAAATTATATGAATATCAAAGTTATTTTACTTATTTATTTTATTTTACATTATTACATAACTACCTAGGCATCCTTCTTCTTTTTTTTTATTTTTGATCTTCTTTTTAATATTGATTTTAACTTTTAAATTTATTTTAGTTTTTAGTTTATTTCCTTTTCATTGAAATCTTTATTTAGTGGAATATTGGTTACTTATATTCGTAGTACAGTGTTCATGTGATCAAACATTCTTCACATCACGTAGTTGTTACTTTCAAATATGAAGTGACTGTAATTTTTCCAAAACACCCATTAACGTCCCGTATTAATTGTTATTTCAAGGGAAACCTGTAATTAGCCTTACTATAGATTTAAGTACTTATGTGATATTTTTATTTGTAACGCTGTTGGTTTTCTTACAAATAAAAAAAATATCTATCAGTAGTCAATCGGCCCTGTCCTTTAAATAATTACCTACAGTATTTTAATTTCATCTAAGTGCTTTCGTGTCTTTCTAGTTTTGTGATTGTACGTATTACGTAAATTGCTATTTAGCAATAAGGCCGCTTTTTTGTGTGCTTTGCTGTTTTTCTTTGTATATGTCCTGTCTTAGTGAGCAATTAAGTGTCTTTATTATTATTATTAATAATAATATTTTAGAATCCATATTATATAGGGTCTACCTTCAACGCGAAATACTTTCTAAGCAATAAAATACCTAGGTTAGCAAATTACAAAACTAATAGTAAAACAAAAACAAAAAATTGCGTAAAACCTATATAGGGTTTTAGTAATAGCCTAATAAAGCCGAATATGGTAGATAGGGACCATCAAACTGAACAACTTTTACTATAGGACCGATTCTGAAATCGCGAAAAAAATCAGCTGTTTCATACAAAAATTAATAACGAAAATATCAAAATGTATAGAACAGAAGATTTTTAGAAATAGAATAGTACTAAAAAGTAACAAAGTAATGGTAAAATATGGTACCAAATATTTTTTACTAAATAGTACCTAATGCAGGGTACTAAATAGTAACTAATTAATGGTACTATATGATACTAAATTATTTGTACTAAATAGTACCTATAATGAATAATACTAAATAGTAACAAATTAATGGTACTATATGGCACCAAATAACTTGAACTAAATAGTACCTAATGAATTGTTGACTATTTGTACTGTGCCATCATCACTCGTGCGTCGTTGCACGGACGCGGGCGCACCGTGGGAACGGTACAGTACAGCGGGCCGAGCGCCGAACATGGCTGAACGACGCACGGCCCGTGCCAGCGTTTCCCACGGTGCGCCCGTGCTCGCCCTCGTGCGGCTCGGTGCGGTGCGTGGTAGCACGCACCGTCGGAAGGCACCTATGGCTATGGCTGCCATATGCCGATTTGAAGCGCCGCCAGTGAGTGTATAGGGAACTAACATGATCGCTCGTTCATTCGTTTGGAACATTAGTTAGGGATGTCTAAATTCATATCGATATTATGTCACTTCTTAGTCGATAATAATTTTATTTTATTATAAAAAGTACATAGTTATTTCTAACATTAATAAAAACTCGATATGACTAGATAAAACCCATTGAGATGTTCTAAAGTAATTTTATATACCAATATTATCCATACTATATTGTTGCTTTTAGTTTTATTTTTATTTTAGGTTCCATTCTGACTACTCTCTGAAACGTTGGTTGAAAAAGGAAAACTGATAGCTGTTTTATATCGGTAATAGTATCCAAGTAATAATAATACAATTTTTACTCCTGCTATTAGAATTAGAACTTTTTTTAACGGAAAATAATGTTAATATTTTATGTGTCACTGAGCACTGGCTTAAGGAGTATGAATTAATTACAGGGTTTGAATGTTATAAGATTGCCAGCTCATTCTGTAGAAAATCCACCATTACAGGGCTATGATATGGATTAATGATAATAAATGAAACATGCAAGAATGCGACCCATACCACTGAGTAGCAGATACATTAACCTACATACCTAGCCCTATTTCGTTTGTGTACGCTGTAGGTCAAATGTCCGAACAAAATGCCCAATGACATTTTTTATAATAATTATTTGGGGCCTTTAAAAAATTAAGAATAACTTTTGATTTTAATAAAATGTGTGATTTGACAATACTTTTTTTATTGACCTATCCTTCCCTATAGAGTTAATAATAAGATAGATCAGTTAAACAAATTAGGCACCCTAGGCGAGTCCATGACTTGCCTAGATATAAAAGGGCGCATTCATACCTACATCCTCACACTCAAAAATTGTGAACGGATTTTGGTGAAACCTGACAATAATTCGCTAGATTGACTATAATAAAAAAACTAACAACAATAACCTCCCAGGAAGTCTCTGCCTGTTTTATTGCCCATTTTTTTATTACACTTCCGTCTGTAATTTTTTTTTTTTTAATTGTGATAGAAAATATTTTATCGATAACAAAATTCAGTTGTTGTACATCACTAGAATTAGTTCCAAGGACACTCACTACTGCTCTCAGCGCCAATATGGCGATTTTCAAATCGGAACAAACGATTGGTGACGTTCGCATGTCCAGCGTACTTGTATAATGTAATGGACGTCAGTGCAGTGCAGGGAGTGAAATTCTCAGCCAGGTTTCTGCATAGCACACGAAATATCAACACGGATCAATACTATACTAGGTATATCGCATAGGTATTCTATATTGCATAATGTTTATTATTGTGCAATAGAATTGATCGTTTACGTTCAAAGTAATTACGTTTCATTTTGTTAGGGTGTCGTTACTGTGTAGCATAACCAACATAATGCATATCTTAACATAACAAAATAAAATTATATTAGGTGCCTGTTTCGCAATATATGATTCTGTTTTTAATAAAAAATGGAACATAATATATTATTTTTGTGCTTATTCGGTCTTTGTGATACGGGCCCTTAGTAACAATAATATGTAACAATAATATAGGTAATATATGTAAGATTGTTATTATATTACAAAACTGTTTTTTAAACTGTTAATTAATATAATAACAGATTTTGTACTTAAATGCGAGGAAATTGAGTTCAAAATTAATTTGGAGATTTTGTCAGATTTGCAAGGTCACGCTGTTGACTGTACCTCACTATGTATTTATGTGTAGAATTTAATTAAAAATTGAAAATCATTTCAAATTTAAAAGGTGTAGTTGCATAGGTAAGTATATCAGAATTTCAGTTCGTATTGTTATTTTTGTTGTTTAGTTGATGAGAATTTAGTATTCATTATGCTATTTTTTCTTTGCGATTAAGTAATTATTTAGTATGATGTAGTTATACTTTATTTTATGGCCGGTATACATTTTGATTAGTAAAGTGCTTAGTGTTTAGTGTTTAGTGCACTGTTTAGTGTTTAGTGATTAGTAGGTGATGTCCCGTACTGTTTAGCATACGCTGTTTAGTACATGCTTTGTTGATATAAACTAAACACTTAACAGTCCTGTCCAGACGTGCTTAGTGCGTGTTAAGCTGCAAGTGAGGGGTGGAGGCGGGACGCGCGGGAGGAGCTACTCGCAGAAAAAATAGAACGCGCTTCTAAACACTGTACTTCGCTCGCACTAAACACTAAACAGAGACTGTCCGAACGTGTTTTTTGCTAAACACTAAACACTAAACGAGCCACTCGCACTAAACACTAATCAAAATGTGTACCGGCCATAGCGAAGTACAGTGTTTAGAAGCGCGTTCTATTTTTTCTGTGAGTAGCTCCTCCCGCGCGTCCCGCACGTCCCGCCTTCACTCCTCACTTGCAGCTAAACACGCACTAAGCACGTCTGGACAGGACTGTTAAGTGTTTAGTTCATATCAACAAAGCCTGTACTAAACAGCGTATGCTAAACAGGGGACATCACCTACTAAACACTAAACAGTGCACTAAACACTAAGCACTTTACTAATCAAATTGTATACCGGCCATTAGACACAGATTTTATAATATTACTCTTTGGGTTCGATTGTTTTCTTTTGTTTGTTCGGTTTCTAATTTACAAATATAATATAAGGTCAAACGAACTTCTAGAAGTGAAGTTCGATCGATATTATATGAGTCGCTTCATACGAAAGATATAAATAAATATATAATTATTTATGGTTTACTTGTAGTACCTCCCAGGTACTCGACAGGTTCGCACTATTTTAAAGAGTATGAAAACTACTTGTTTTAGAAAGTGTCTCACCACTTCCGGCAATTACGTCACCAACACCCCACCCCAGCTTACTTGGTTACCGGTCTTGTGATCGTACCTCATTCTTTTAGAGATACAGATAGATTAGCAAAACTGACTAAAGGGTACAAAGGGGTGGGTGGGAAGCTTATATCTTTCGTATGAAGCGACTCATATAATATCGATCGAACTTCACTTCTAGAAGTTCGTTTGATCTTATATTATATTTCGTCGCTTCATACTCAGATATAAATAAATATATAATTATTTATGGTTTACTTGTAGATGTTTAGAGATATAAGGAAAGTTTTGCTAAACAAAAGATTCTTAGAATATAATGTACTTAATCAATTCAAAGCGTTATTATTCGTTCATAATGTAGATAATTATTAATTATCTCAAAATGACAATAATGTAAGTGATTTGTTATTTGGAAAAGTAATAGTGAATTGATTATTATTCTTATTAGAAATAAAAACTATAATTTCTGAAAATATGTCAATTATTAAATCGAGCAAATACATAAAACCTGTCCGTCCAGTCCACTGTTCCTCCGATGGTGTCTCTCTATCTATAGAGACCCGCAGAAGCGAGATGGCAGACGTGGCTGCTTGTCGCCGGCCATGAGCACTGAAAACTAGTTAAAAAATTTAGAACTGGTGTTAGTCCCACTCTCATCGGACAACTTTTGCTTGATCTACCGATCAAATTGATTGCGACCGACCTGACGGGCGCCTCTGTAAGTTCTATGTGTAAATAAGAGATAATATATGTTAAATAATATACCACAGGAATGAGATTATTCATGTTATTCGGCCTTGTGGCCCTGGTCACTGACAAATAGCTCTGTAGCATTATAGCCGGACATATATTTTGATGGTCATCAAAAAGGGAAATAGGTAAAAGTATATAACAATAAGATAGTTCACGACCTGGAGCTGAGGTTTTAATAATATCTAAAATAACAGTGTATTTCTTTGTGTTCAGTTTATAAGTATTTTTATTTTTAATAAAAAGTATTTTGGACTTTGTGGGTGGTACAAAGAGCCAACAAAATAAGAAGTAGGTGCCTTCGGTAGGCATAAAGCTAGATTTAACTACCTGATTATAGATTTTAATACCAATTTGAAATCTATTGTATGAACCCAATATCTTGGTCTAAGAGTTTATTTGAAAACTCTTTTGTAAGCGTTTTACGTTTTCATCAGCTCCAATCAAGTTCTGTTTCCATCCTAATAGGGACAGAGCAGGTCGATAGGTGTTTTACAAACACAAATTAACAAAATTAACAACTTTTTTTTTTTATTATTTAAAAATGTTCCCTTAATAAAAGTATTAGATCTTGAAATGAATTATGATATGGATCAAGTTTTTGCCTGAAAAAGAATATGTTTCTAAAGTTAAAGCTCGCTGAAAGTGAGACCATCATCAGTTCTATCTACGGCCGCCGCGCCGCTAGTATCGCCTTCTGCATGAAGGCCGCACGCCGACTGTGCGGTCTGCAAAGCTACTGATGTTGCCTGTTTTGAAAATATTAAGATTATTTCAGGTTTTAAAACTTAGGTGCTTAACTAAAAAAGATTTTAGACGAAAATATATTTTAGACTAAAATACATTTTAAAAGGGGCCGTTGAGATGGCCGAGTAGGAACATAAAATGACGCAAGCATAGTCATATTTAATTTTTGTTTCTACCATAAGTAGGTAAAATAGATAAACAGAGGATGAAAAAAGTATACCTACTTTACAAATATATATATACAATCATATATACACTTATATAGGAAACAAGATCAAAGCATATATATGCTTTGATCCTATTTCCATGACATGTAGGTACCTAATCTACAATTTGGCCGTGGTGCGGGACGCAAAGAAATCAACCTAATTTGAAACATCAATTAATATTGTGGTTATTTCAGAGAATGCAAGCTCAGATAATGACCACTCTGTGTCCGTGTTTAGTTTTCTAGATTTTTAATCAGCTCCGCGAGTTTTAATCGTTTTTATGTACGGATACGAGACGTATGCTAAGCATATAATTACGGCTATGGCACCACTGCCAAATTATGGTAGATTAATTATTAAGATGAGGGCAATGCACCCTATAAAATAAATTAACCATAAAATGAAATAAATGGCTGTTGTATTATTTCAGCCTAATAATACTAAACAATTAGACTAGATTTTGGCAAATGTTTTTGGTGTCAAAAAAACTGCTGAAATTGCTAGTTTAGTGAAAATTTATATTTCAATGGTATGGTAATGGTCTTATAATTATTATACACACAATATTCAAATATTGTGAAAATGTTTTGTAACTATCGGGTAATATATTTTTATATTAATTATCTCAGGAATATTTATTACGGTATAATTTCACTATTTCAGTGTGACGCTCCAAAGTTAAGAACTTTGTCTATCTTAAACCTTTGTGTGTAGCCAACCATAATACTTTGTAGCTGGGCAAGCAGCTGTAATGTTCTAAAAATATTTGAGAATTTTCTTATGCTACACTGTAATTTGAACTTCTTGAAGAGATGGTACCTACCTTCGTAGGTAGGTATAAGTCTAAGACTTGCACATCTGCATAATGTAGGCTTTAAGACTACAACCAAGAATAATTCATTAGAAAGTCAATGCCTTTTTGATACTTAAACTTACTGCAACACCATACGAGATACGATTACATATGTTCTCTAAATTAACACTTACCTCTTAGGGAAGTTTATCTTGCTGAGACATGAACTTATTGAAAGCCCGATAGCATGCTTGACTGTCAAAGTAAGTACTTGTATTAAGATATTCAAATCATAATAACTTTTATTCTTAAATAATAATCAGCAAAAATTGCATTGTAAAATGCTAAAATTCCAAAATTTATCTTAAAAAAAACTCATTATTTTTTGATACTCACAGGGGCAAATAAATAAAGAAGTTTATTTCTAATCAATGTTACAGATTATGTTGTGTTATTAGCTTATCCGTCAGCAATTAACAAGCAGTTTGATAATTTTCCATCTTAAATTGATATTTAAGATGTTTAAAGTAAAGTTGTACTTAGTTTAAACTAATCTAAATTAATACTGGTCAGATGCTATGAATTATTTTGTCACTATTGAACTTACTAAGTAAATGACAAAATATAAAGAAACTGACCTTTAGACAGTTGAAATGTTTGAATTGCCCCCCAATTCTAATCATATAAGATTTTATATAATAGGTATGTAGTTATAATCATGTTCTGTCTATAGAACGCTATATAAACGTTTGGTAACTTTATCAGCAAAGGGCAAAATCCCATTTTAGTTCAATCTTTACTATTAATATTGGCTATTTTAAATAAGTATTAAAGTACTGGATGCAGCCAGCATGTACCTTATTTAGGATGATGTGTCGTCCAAGGGGCACCTCTGGATGCACTCTATCGACGATGCGATGGCGGAGGCTGCAGAGTTCCTCAAGGAAGCCTCTGGCTGCTCCGGCTGCTGTAGCGGTCTGCTAGGGGTCTCTGGACGCCTCCTCGCCCCCCCTTTTTCGACGAGCGAGAATCAGCCAGTGACTGGCCCAGTTGACCTGGTTGCTATTTATGGCACGGCCTGAAGTGAGTCGCTGCGTTCACATTTCTGTAACTTACAATCCAAAGCCACAGAAATGTGTAACCCCGTCTTTTGCTGGCTTTAGGCATTATATGTTTTTTACAATGGAAGTCGCTCAATAAGCGACAATTAAAGGCAGTTACTTTGCTCGCTTTTTATTAAGGCGATCAGCGCCTGACTTAACACGGGAATATCAATGCCCAGTCGTTGTTGGCTAGGTCAGACCCTGGCATAACAACAGAAATTTTAATATTTAAAGATAAGTGAGATTAGCTACGATACCCTCTACAAACGCAGGTGCGTCATTAATAGCTCTTTGCAGCTATGGATCAAGCTTTATCTACCTGAGGAGGTGAAGCCTTTTGAGAAAGTTGTTCGAGTATCGGGGTTGAAGTTACAGCTAAAATGTTTTTATAACTGGTTCGGTTAGAAATGTAATAAGACAAGCCTCTCTTACCCAAAACAGCCGCCCGTCGCACATGAAGGCACAAGTGCCTAATCAAAATCTGTCAAACAGATCAGTGTTTAAACGCCACGCGTTGACTCGCAGTCAACCCCTAGGCGATATTTTAGCCATTGTGTTAGCTTGCCGCTAACCCCTAGGCGATATTTTAGCCATTGTGTTAGCTTGCCGCTAACCCCTAGGCAAAATTTGCTACTTGTGTTAACTCGCGGTTAACCCCGAGCATGGATACTTATAAAGCAAAACGGGCCCTGCCGCGGATGTATCGCGGTGTATTAGCTCACAGATAACCTTGTAATTTCTCATATTACCGAACATTCTTCATTTCTTTTCGTTGCATTTAAATTCATGCAAAATACTTTCTTGAAATTTAGTAGACTGTAGATATACAACACTTTGGCGTGGTGAGTGAGACGTGCGAACACTGCCGCGCACCAAAAAAGAATGAGGTACGATCACAAGACCGGTAACCAAGTAAGCTGGGGTGGGGTGTTGGTGACGTAATTGCCGGAAGTGGTGAGACACTTTCTAAAACAAGTAGTTTTCATACTCTTTAAAATAGTGCGAACCTGTCGAGTACCTGGGAGGTACTACAAGTAAACCATAAATAATTATATATTTATTTATATCTGAGTATGAAGCGACGAAATATAATGGAAACCTGTTATTGGCCTTAATGTAAAATTATTTAGCGTAAAAAATTTATGTAACGCTGTTGGTTTCGTGAAATAAATAAAATAAATAAATAAATAAAAAAAGGTTATTTCAATCTTATTGTGCAATTAAATATTGCGTAATATGATTGTGTCGATAGATGCTCCCAAACGCGACGCGAAGCTGCGAGCTCGAGCTTTGAAAAAAAAAGCAAGATATTGTTTATGGTTTGTCCGCCATATTGGCCAATGACAAAACGCCGGCCTTTTCCGCCCCGAAGCGTCTGTTGTTTCATCACGGAAAATTGGTAAATGATGGCAGCAAATAACTATTTTGGGTTTACTCATGGAGGAACCCAATATGGGTAAGTAAAGTGTTACATTTATTACATTTTAAGTATAATAAATGGCTGTAACGATGATTCCATGTGTGATTGATGGGCAGCCTTGTGCTCATGTTTCTGGCCAAGTCAAAATGGCGTCTCACAGTATTGATCGAGTGATTTTTCCACGAAACGCAAAAGTCTCGTGTCTTATAAACGTAACTTTTTAGCGCTGCTACTGCTGGAGCAGCGTACGGTGGGCAAACTGGTTACGCTGTAGCCCCTGCGGCGACCGCTGCTACTTACGGAACCCAACGCGCTGCAGCGACAGGCTACGATACTGCGTATCAGGCCGCAGCCGCCACTCAAGGTTAGTCTAAAATTTCCCCAAAAAAACTTTCACTACACTCTCATGTTATCGGTCTATGATATCAAAACAACGTTTTAAACCCAATATAGCCTACATGGGTCTAAATAACCACTTGGTTTAGTAGTAAGTAAGTAGCTGTGTCATCCTGTAAAATCGATAATACTGCGGCGCGACTTATAATCTAATAAACTAGTCTATTGCCCTGATTACACACCAAAGCCATGTCCAGTCAAATGGCCCAAATACTGTGCTGCAACAAGAATTAGATTTATTACACTCTAGCAACTTTGATGCCATTGAACTTGAACACTGGGATGGGACGCCATGGCGACATTGCTGGCAACCTACGTATTGAAATTGCTGTAAATTCACAAAAAGCTGCGTTCATCCTAATACTACTAACTATACAAACAATGGTTCTATCAGATATCTCTATTAGTTGCACATTTAGCAAGTCGTGACATCAGCCAATGTGGCAGATTACATGCATTACACATGCTATACAGTACCAACCAGTCCTTGGATCCTCCATAAGAAATGTATGACAGTTAATTTACTCGCTCGGCTACGGTCTGGCTACTTCGTCTAATTGGAAGCATGACCACAACCGACTGGCCCCTATGTAGAGACTGGAGACTGGATACTCTGGTGAATCTGGCTGTGTTCATGTTTTGTGTGAAAACAAGTCTCCAATAGTTAACGAATTTGTTATCTGTTCCCAATAACTATTGTCTTAGGAATCAAAACATCGTTAGTTAAAGTGTTAATTTCAAATGAAATAATTGTCACTAAAAGTTATTATTGCTAAGCATTCAGTAGTGTTATCTCCACAAATTTTAGTTGATAGTGAAATAAATAATAGTCACTAGTCACCCATCCTGATGCCATCTGAGTGCCCACACTATAGTCAAGTCAGTAGCCACTGGCTACTTATTTGGCAACCTCATTTGCTTACGGTAGCTAGCCAGAGAGGCCACAGCTACGTAGCCAGCGACCTCGCCATGGCATCCCAGTCAGTTAGTGCCCTATCTATTTATAATAATTGATAAAAAAATTAAAACATGCTGAAAGTCCAACTACCTACTTAGTCTTATCCCTTTTAGCACACAGACTGGGTTAAAGTCATACCTCCATCAAGCGCACAGTGCATTTTTTTATTTTGTTTTAATTTCTATCTATAGTTTGGGACGGTTAGCGTGTAGCAAAGGGGGTGCAGGAAAAAAAGACTTAGAATAATTTTGAGTTGTTTTTGTTTTATCATATTGTGTATGTTTTATGATTGTTTTGGTTAGATTGGACATACATTCCGAAATAAATAACAAAATGGAACTCATGTCTGTAGCATTTCTTAGGCTTATCTTAATTTTTACTTAAGGCAAAATTGCTGATTGAAAACTACCATACAAAATTGATTTGGAAAGCCTCCTACTCTTGGCCATAACTCTTGGCTATATGAATAGAAAAATAAAGGTAGAACATTTGTTTTGAAATAAATTACATTTCAATGTTGAAATTGTTTAATTTGTGGAAGAATAAACTTGTTTTATAAGAAGGAAAACCACATTTATCATTTTGGAGTATCTTTTTGGGTGAAATGGTTCTAATTAAGGTGACTGATCACCCGCCCAGCTTCTCTGGCGTGTCGCCCCTTCTAAATAAATAAAAAAGAAAAATCTTTTTGTTTTTATTTTATTTATTTATTAGATAGATACACCTTCAATAATATCACATAACATTTAAATACTAAAAAGATTAGATAATTAATAAGACTGTGTGAACTATTTTTACAGGTGTATACAACACTTCAATCAATGGTAGGTGCAAGCAAAGTCCTTAAACCTTCTACATTAAAGATGCAAATAAATAAAAAAAAATGTGAACATAAAACAAACAATACACAAAAGATATTTGCTCATTAACGATTTGGCTCTTTGACTTAATGTTTTAATTCCAAATGATCTCTCGGATTCAAGTATATTTTAAAACGTGATCTTACTTTGTTCTGTTCCCGTATTATTTTATTTTATTGTATCCCTATCACACCATTTATCATCACAGGTGCATGATTCACTTAAGAGGAAACATTAGTCAAGCCCTTTTTCAGATTTTAAGAATTCTAAACCAATATTTCCGTCGCGCTGACATAGGTGGGAGAGCGATAAGGCTGCTCCGACTGAAAATCCTTATTAAAAAACGTTAATCGAGGTTCCATTCTCTACTGTTTCCTATTCCAAAACTTCGCCAATCGAAACAAACTTTTGGAAACTGAATGTGAAGGATATATCGGGTCATTTGGTCACTCACCATCCAAATTTTAAGGATGTGTTCAGTCCATGAAACCGAACAACTTTCTTTAAAGAACTCATGGTCAAATATGTTTACAGCTAAAATGTTTTTATAACTGGTTCGGTTAGAAATGTAATAAGACAAGCCTCTCTTACCCAAAACAGCCGCCCGTCGCACATGAACTTTTCTAAGGCTAACCGCACACACGCAATATTATTGGCAATAATTTGCCAATTGACAATAATTATTGTGTGTTTGCGGGCGATATTGAGGATTATGTCAGTGTTAAATCATATTGTTCAATATTATTTTTGCCAATATTATTGCGTGTGTGCGTCTAGCCATATAAATCAAAGAGATCTCGTAATCAATTTAGTATGGGATGACCAAAATTTTTAAGCAAAATTTGACACATGTTTCTTAGAGAAAGTTGTTTAGTTTCATGGACGTCCCACATCCTTATTGGATGGTAAGTTCAAAATTACCCGATATTCCGTGTCAGACTGTTTTCTTTCAGATTAGTATACTAGGCTTCGGTTTGCAGCCTATTTAATGGACTGTTTTGAGTTTTAAGCACTATTTGAAGTAACTTGAAAGTTATGAAAACAAAATTTTAAAAAAAGCAAAACATACAGATACTGATGATATTGATTTTATTTGAAAAAAAAAAATACATTGATCTTAAACCAGGGAGGAAACAGTCGAGAATGTGTATGAAAAAATTACCGCTAATATTGCCTCTAGAGTTCACATTATGAGGTGGTGATACATATAACATATGTTTTAAATGGCATACTATCTCCTTCATTCAAATTAAAACAAAGTTACAACAACATTTTGTGTTGGAACATAAGCTTGTTAATGAATTCCAGACAAAACATCAATGAACATGACTTACATAAGCTTGCAACATGTGATGAAGTTGTCTATTGCTTATTTTTATGCTTGAATTTAGCACCAGCGTTCAAACATAAAAAGTTAGCCATTAATATTGTCGGTTTGGGTCTTCCTCAAAATAAGTGTCATTCTTCAGATCTTTCAGATCCATGGTCATTAAGTTAAATACTGTTTATAGCTGTTGAAATTTTGTAACTTCTTCGTCTTAAAACAAGAAATTTGCTTCCTGTTTTGTATATACGAAAGCCGAAACACGGGTTTCAGAATCAGTATAAAAAATGATAATGATACCTTAAAAACTCACGAAGTTACAAGCTTTTTGTGTTGTCCCTAGTACCATAGGGTGTGCGTTAATTATGGTTTTGTGAATATTATTTAGTCAAAATATAACATGATATAAAAAATATTGCAATCGATCCTATAACTGATTCTGAACAAACAGTTTTCAGGTTTCGTATATACTAAAAATAACCTTGTAGATCTATATGAAACTGATGCGTTTGAAGAATGACCCTTAGGGTGCTTCTACTGATGCATGTAGCTTGCGCACGGTGAGGCGCAGGTTACTTGCGCGGGGGGGAAATGATAGGGAGCTGGACCCTCTCACGTGTTTCCATGGAGCATGTAACCTGCGCAAGTGCTCAACTTGCGCGGGCTACTTGCACCATGTAGAAGCACCCTTACGGCACCGGCCACGCGGAGCTGCGACTGGCGACACTACTCGCGAATTTGTAACACATTCCTTATGATGCCATGAATTTTGCATTTATCCACTTTGCACCCGGTAAGAGACGATTCGCATCGCCCGCCCCGTTCACCGATTCGCGTGGCCAGGCGGTCATCGTGCGACCCTAATGGCCAAATACTCAAACGCTACTCAACTTTGAGAGGCTCTCAAACATCATGCTGTCTTTGTCATATCTTTGACATTTAATGCAACAGATTGAAGTTTGAGAGCCCCTCAAAGTTAAGTAGCGTTTGAGTATACGGCATTAAAGGTGCTAGTTCGCAGCGAGCTGCCAACTGCAACTGCAGACTGCACGAGTTTTTTTATATGAAGCGATCACATAATAATTCATAGAAAAAAAATACGTGCAGTGTGCAGTTGCACCTTAATACCTAGTATACGTTCAGCAGCAGCACACGCGCACGCGCACGCCGCGGCGGCGGCGGCGTCGGCGTACGACGCGAGCAAGTCCGCGTACTACCAGCAGGCCGCCGCCGCCTACCCTACCGCCGCGCCGCCGCAGCCCCAGGCCGCCTACGACACCTCCGCCAAGCCCGCCTACTCCACGCCTGCCACCTACGCGCAGGTAACTTTCTATACACGAGCTAGTATCATCTGGGGCCATCAACATCAACATTTCTTAAATTATTATTAATTTTATTTATTACTTAAATTGTTCTCATTATACCATAGAAATTTGTAAAATAAAAATCTCGTCATTTTACGCTATCCACGGTATCCCCCACATCCACTATACCTATATTTTAGCAATATTTTAGAACTTACCTACAAAACTCAAATAAAACTAGAGGATACGGTGTTATGCGTATAATATTTGTTTTCAGCCACAATATCACACAGTTTGTACACAGTTCATTATGTTTCATTTAGCTATTAAAAATAAGACCTTAAAACTATGACGAAAATATTAAATATAACAATGCAAACCTAATAAAGTCTTAAGTTTTTCGAATCTTCATCCAGGTTTCGAGGATATATATCAATGGATATATATCATGATATATATCAATATGAAATAAGTTAAAAAATTTGTCATTATTATGATACGTATAATATTTGTTTTCAGCCACAATATCACACAGTTTGTACACAGTTCATAATTTTAAACTTTTAGATTTTTGCATTCACAATGCTATTTTTATATTAAGATGAATAAATAATGAAAAAATATTAGAAAAAATCGACTCATCCGTAGCAACTCAGACGGGATTCGAACCTGCACCCTTAGGAATCCGGCCCAATGCACTACCAATTATGCTACCGAGCCACTAATGAATTTGGCGAAATTTTCTAATACTTTTTACGTTTTCCGCTGAAGATCAGCGCCATCTCACCAATGTGAAGAGAATTACTTCGACATTCGAAGGCAGCTCCATTACAGGTGCTAGACAATCAATTAAGGTGGAACAGTCATATAAATTTAAACTTTTAGATTTTTGCATTCACAATGCTATTTTTATATTAAGACGAATAAATAATGAAAAAATATTAGAAAAAATCGACTCACCCGTAGCAACTCAGACGGGATTCGAACCCGCACCCTTAGGAATATGGCCCAATGCACTACCAATTATGCTACCGAGCCACTAATGATTTTTTTTTCATTATTTATTCATCTTAATATAAAAAAAGCATTGTGAATACAAAAATCTAAAAGTTTAAAATTATATGACTGTTTCACCTTAATTGATTGTCTAGCACCTGTAATGGGGCTGCCTTCGAATGTAATTCTCTTCACATTGGTGAGATGGCGCTGATCTTCAGCGGAAAACGTAAAAAGTATTAGAAAATTTCGCCAAATTCATTAGTGGCTCGGTAGCATAATTGGTAGTGCATTGGGCCGGATTCCTAAGGGTGCGGGTTCGAAACCCGTCTGAGTTGCTACGGGTGAGTCGATTTTTTCTAATATTTTTTCATTTTTTTTCATTATTTATTCACAGTTCATTATGTTTCATTTAGCTATTAAAAATAAGACCTTAAAACTATGACGAAAATACTAAATTAACAATGCAAACTATAAAGTCTTTAATTTCTCGAATCTTCATAGTCATACACTATAGGCACTGATTCCGATTATTTCATAGCATGTTCAAAGGTTTTATTGTTTTTGTGTAAACAAATTCTTATTCATTGACGATAATTCAAAGTTCATAAAAATCTTCAATAGAACAATTCAATGAAATTATGACAATACAGAAATCGTCGGAAGTATTTCTCTAATTTATAATAAAAATTATTATCTAATTTCTAATAAATTTCATGATTTAATTTTGTATGGGAATTAATTAATTAATAAGGAATAATTAAAGGCGACTGTTAATGGGATACTTAAGTACTAAGCCGGGCAGCTGTTTATTTTTAGGGCGACAAAATAACTAAATGGGCGACAAACAGTGGATTACAAAAATACTTAAAATGGGCGACTTCATGTGGGTGATAAATAATTTAAGTTAGCAGTGAAAACTCTAAATGGGTGACAAAAATACTGAGTGGGAAACTATTATACCAAGTAGGTAACTATATAAATGATTTAAGCTGCCCAACATGGTAGTTTTAACACGTTTTTATTAGGTTACTTTCTCGTTTGTTTGTTTTTGTCGTCTCGATTAGGAGAGAGGAGATTTAGTCTCCTTTAAAAAAAAATATGCCAAATTTTAAATCTTTTGTGTGCCCTGAGGTTGTCGCCCAAATAGTAATTTGGTCGCCCGTTCTGAATAACTAGTTACTCAATTTGTATTTTATAGTCACCCATTTTCAATATCTGTAGTCGTCCTCGGCCCGTCGCCCACTTAGTTTTTCAGTACGCTATATTCAGTATTTTTGATAACCAACATGGGAATTTATTGTTACCCGATTTAATACTACCCATTTTGTATTAGATGTATTAAAACGGTAATTTGATAAGTAAAACATTTTGCTTACTAAGTAAATGCTTATTCGATCTTACCTTGAAGAGATCAAGGACTTAGTTTATTCTACTTGGTTACTAATATTTTTGTGGTGTAGGGTGGAGCACGAGCGGGCGGGGGCGCGAAGGCCGCGTACGGCGGCGTGTACACCCACACGCACACGCACACGGCCACCACCGCCGCGGCGTCCTACCCGGCGCAGCCCTACACCGCGCCCACACAACACCAACCCAAGCGTGAGCACCCTGCTGTATATACCCACACGAACACTCGCAACTCACATTCACATAATTAACTGATACCACACATACCCACACAAACACACAACTCACAAAAATACACACGTACACCCATTTCATAAAACAGATACCATAGACAGGGTCACTACTCTTTTGCGACTGCCACAAAACGCAATGACAGTATGTTCGAGCGTTGTTATGTGTCTCAGCCCCGTAGCATAACCACCAAAACACGACATAAGTACCTATATCGCGTGATATAGCGTTGTGACTATTGCGTCATCTAATAAAATAGATTAATTTTACACAATAAAATTAAGTAAATGACGTACATAATAAAATTGAGGTCAGGTCATTCAACTCCAGTCAGGAAGTCAGTCACCACATGTTTTATCGACACTCGGCTGCCAAAATCCATTGTCTTTTGACAGTTAAACGTGATAAATTGCTATATCATATTTCGGTGGTCATGCTAGGAGGGCTGATGGGGCGCGCTACGCTCGCTCATTTAGCACTGATATCATGGTAAATTTATGAAGAATTTAGTCGTCAATTTTTGGGAATAACTAGTGGCCACAGTGGCGCTGTGTGCGGCAGCAATACAATTTGAATATAATATCCTCCAATATAATTATTATTTTGCAATATTTACTAAATAGATTATCAAAATTCTCCAATGTAATTCTGTAAAAACAACTGCTGAATAGGGAATATGCATCAATTTTTTTTTAAATCTTAATCAAAAGTATAATGCGTGAGAAAGTTAACTGTAATATTAAAACTTTTCTCTTGCGTTTTTTTCTCGTGATATAGTTACTTGAAGTTAGCGCGCAGCAGCACCCGCCGAAAACGCTCCATACAAAACGGTGACGTCACACATCACGTTTCAGGTGTGTTTCGGCGCGTTTAATATGGAGTTAGCCAATAATCTTCAATTATCTCCCTAAATTTTGCGTTTAAGTACATATGTGTCATACAAAATTATTATTATTATTATTTATTTCACAAGCTTAACACTATTTTTACAGGTTTAGACCTAATGCAATAGAGAAGCTATATTGATTAAATTCGAACATTATTAATTAATTTCATATAGTTACTTACATAAAATACCTATAATTATTATTATACATTATTAATTAATTGCTAATAAACATTTAAAAATTTTAAGTACCTACGATAAATTGTCCTATATTATTAATTATTGTATTCATTATCATAACATATTATAAATAATGCAAACCTAGTGAATTCACACAAAGAACTGAAAAATATATCTAATTTACAGTGAATCCTATTTAAAATCCTCATCGCTCGTGTCAGTGGGGCTTTGCTTAATAAATTAGTTCGGCCGCGAGGCACCGCCAGTAGCGGAGGCAAGCGCCGACGCTCCACATACCTATTCGGTACACATAATCCAATACGACGCAGAACCTCCTCATTATATATCTTACCTCTCAACAATTTAAACACATACAAAACTAATGCCAAGTTCCTTCTTGCCCTCAGTTCATTGTACCCCACCATACCCAAGATGAACAAGTTGGGATACAGCAGAGGATAAAAAGGATACACTCCATAAAGTCTCTTATAAAGATATCTAATAAACTTGTTTTGTATGCGTTCTAGCATGAGGCTATATTTAGTTTCACTAGGGGCCCAAATAACTGAATTTCCCTCTAGTAAGCTTCTGACTAAAGCATTGTATAATGCAATTATTGTATTTATATTAGTTAAACCATTCGCCCTACGAAGAATGAATCCCAGGTTTCTGTAAGCTTTTTTACATAAACAAATTATTTGTTTCTTAAAATTTAAGTCAACGTTAAAATTAACTCCTAAGTCCTTTACTTCTGTAACTCTCTGTAATGTTGTCGAGTTAATTTTATATTCATGATGAATAGGAGTAGCCTTTCGAGTATATGAAATGGTAAGACATTTTGAAGTATTAAATTGCAATTTATTCTGCTCACTCCATGCCACTACGTTGCTAATATCCTTTTGCAATAATACACAGTCATCAACGCCATTTATCGGAAGAAACAGTTTTAAGTCATCAGCAAAAAGTAAGCATTTTGCCTTGTCGACTACTTCCGGCAGATCATTAATCATTATCAAAAATTGGAGAGGGCCAAGATTACTTCCCTGACTTACTCCAGAATGGACAAAATATGGTTCTGATCTGCAACCGGCATACTCCACGTACTGCTGCCTATCGGTCATGTAACAAGCCATAAATTGCAATAGATGGGGTTTAAAACCGACGCCAGCTAACTTCCGAAGCAATACATCATTATCTACAACATCGAATGCTTTCCGGAAGTCGAAATAAGCGGCATCGACTTGCCCACCACCGTCTATTACTGGTAATAGTTGCGCCGTGTAGTTCATGAGGTTGCTAGTGGTGCTTTTACCCGGTCGAAAACCGTGTTGCGCTTCCGATAATTGCGCCTGTATTTGCACATAAATACAATGCTGTAAGGCCGATTCGAATACCTTAGCTGGGGTTGAGAGTATCGCCACTGGTCTAAAACCATCCACCCAATTACCTGAGCCCCCTTTTGGAACCGGGATTACCCGAGTTATTTTCCAAACTTCCGGAAACACTGCGGCTTCTAAACATAGGTTAAAGATGTGCGTGAGTGGCTCGGCTAGAACCAACCTACAGTCTCTCAGTACATATACCGGTATACCATCAGGGCCGGCTGATCTCTTCGGCTTGAGCTTAGTTAACGCGCGTAACACATCGCTTGGCAGTAATTTGTTCACCTGTACTCGTGCTGACATATTCGAATCTCCCGCCTCAGCAATAGCTGCGCTAACATTCAGCTGAGCTCGCACCGCACTGTATACCGAGTGAAAGTATTTAGCAAATTCTTCGACACTTTGTTCTCCCGTCAAGACAACGCCATTTCTTTCAATTTTCTGAGAACTTCCATTCTGCCTTTTCGATCTCACATAGTTCCAAAAGGACCTAGGGTCCTCTGTTAAGTGTCGTTGTACCTTATCCCTATGCTGATCGTGAGCTAGTTTGATCAAAGTTTTAACTCTTGCCCTACATTGAGAGAAAGCTTCGTAATCAGTTTGGTCCTTACTAGCTTTGTATTGCTTGTGAAGTAAAGATTTATGTTTTATGGCGCTAATCAATTCGGCATTATACCATTCTGGATACACGTATCTAGGTTGTTCACTATTATGCCTCTTAAATGGAACACAGCTATCAAAAATATTACTAAGATTGTTATAAAATAAATTTATGCTTGATTCTACATTATTACAGGTATATAATGGCCCCCAGTCTATATTCCTGATTAACGAATATAATAAGGGAAAATTACCTTTATTAAAGTTCCATTGCCGCTGGCTTGGACACGGATTCGTTTCGGCCTCGGTCCGGGTACCCGAAGCGCTACCACCTCGGCCCGTCACTTGTACTGATATTTCGAGTGGCGGATGGTACGGATCCACCACTGACACCAGCGAATCAGATGAAGCACGCACATTCACGTTTAAACCTTCACCAACTACGCTTAAAACCAAATCCAACTGACTGCCCTTACAATTTGTTACACTGTTACTTTGCGTGAATTCACAATACGATAAAAAGTATTCGTAATAATTCATCACATTGCAATTACATGAACACAAATTAAAATCACCGATTACTATAATTTTCATATACTTATTACACAATTGTTCTAAAATTCTGAATAATATAAAGTATTCACTTTCACTACTTCGCGGCGGTATGTAAACAATACAGGACAAAAATAAAAAGCGCTCGCGCAGGTATACGGCCGCACAGGCGAGCTCGAACTCCCGCTCACACAAGTTGACGTCATCCGGGATCGGCACACTACGCAGAACAAAACGCGGTGTGGCCACGAAAAGTGCGCCACCCTGCTTACGTCCGTCCGTACGATCACATCGTATTATTTGATAACCTTCCGGTATAATTTCTGCATTCTTAATAGATTCGTTACAGCCGGTTTCCGTAATTGCAAAAAAATCTGCATTCGAAGATGACATATTAATAAAAAACTCATCCAGTTTTGTCCGTAAACCTCTTACATTTTGATAAAAAATTTCTAGTTCTTTTCCATTGTTATTTTTGTTTATCTTGAGATTTTCGAAACCACACCCACTCACTAAATTCAACATTTAGGGGCCATACTTCCGGTCTGCACAATTTCTCATATCCACTCATTGGTACTCCTATCATGAAGGACGAATAGTCTCTCTCCGTTTTCGGCTTCAACTTTTCAATCTTAATCGGCATTTTTTCACCACATATCTTTTTCACGTGATTTTCCAAAATTTCAACAGATGTATCTTTTCTTAGACGCCAAACATGCAAGAATTTATTCTTCTCTATACCTTGAATTTCCGCCATACTCGTACTATCACCCTTTTTCACTTCATTTCTTGAGAATCGATTTTTCCTTGGTTTCACTTCTATCCATTCGTTTCCCACCATGTTTTGATTTTTTTTCAAATTAGAATCATTCGTAGATGGAACCTTGTTATGAACGATTCCTTTGCTAGAAAAATCATTACTATTGTGAGCTTCCGAGATATCTTTTATAGCCCCACACTGTTGCACCTGAGGAGCAGAAGCCCGCGTTTGATCATGTGACAACGCCTTTGCATATGAGATTTGTGCACTTTTAACAGTCTCTGCTTTTTCCTTCATATTCTGGTTGTTCAAATATGCTTCAAGTTGCTCATTTTTCAGTGTAAGACCCTTAATTTGGTTTTGTAACTCTTTGATTTTCGTCGATTTATTATCTACCGCCATATTTTTTTTTAGTTCAGACAATTCAAATTCAGTTTTTAAGAATCGATCTTGTAGCTGTTCATATGCCCTTATTTGATCCTCAAAACGAGACATAACTTCAGTATGAAACTGTCGCATTTCATTTAATAACGTCTTCATATTGATATCATCCATCGCACTTGATTCACTTGCTTTAGGGCGACTTCCGCGATCGAAATTAACAAAACAATTTGGCGTAAACGTTTTTTCCATTACGTTGCCTCTCACTGGCGTATTGTTATTGTTCGAGCAAACGCATTCAGGACATACCCATTGATTCTTATATTCTTCTGTAAAAGCTTCAAATACCTCCGATGTTATAGCGAGGCAGTTCAAGTGGTAGAATTTCTTACACTTCTCATAACTACACTTCATGTACGAGATATCGTTTAACGATTATTTTTATTAAAAAATATCTTTTTACGAGATAAATATTGTTTCTTATTCGATATTCTATCTGACTGTAAAGTTTATTATATCCGAAAATGAAAAAAAAATATCGTTATTTTCCCCTGATTTCATCGTGTGATAAAACTAGGATTATACATTTTTTTATTTTTTTTTCCTGTTCCATCATGTTTTTATAAGTGTCCGCAGCGATCAAGCTCAAATTCATCAAAATCGGTGACTTATGCATATTCCCTATTAGCTCTTATTTTAAAGAAACAGTGAACATTTGATACAGTAGCCGGCAAACATCTTGAAATCGGGTGGGTATTGTGCAGTACGCGTATTTTGGGTATGCGTAGCGGTGAGGTACGCGGGTAGCGGGAGAGGGGCGCGCGCTATTGGTCGTTCGCAAGTGCACATGCGCGAACTTATCCCCACCCACTCTGTCAAAAAAGCGTCGAGATGTTTGCCGGTATCTGTACCTATAAATGATATATAGAATCGCAGCATCAAAGTGTAGCCTCAATAGATATAAGTTCCGTAGATAGTGTTATTTTCTATGATGTCTCATCTAGAAGCTGCTAACCGCGGCAACACTGCTTACGACACGGCTCTTTACAACGCAGCCACCATGTACGTCGCGCAGCAAAACAAGACCGGCGGCGGAGGGTGAGAACTTATTATTGTTTCTTTACTTGACTGATCTATCTTTTTATTGTTTTTTCATGTTTTGGCGCGACAAAGCAATTTACAGATTATGAATGATGGGACAAATATGAGAAATGGCTTGCTCAAATGAGGGGTAGTCTTCTGGGGATTATATTTTTAAAATAGATTGCCGAGTAGTTACTTTTTTCGCTAATAGGTGTTGAAGATTCTGATAAACATATAAGTCATCTTTTTGACAACTTTCGTTGGCTCTGATTTTTTTCGTATAGTAAAATTAGGGTCAGTTTCACAGGTTCCAGATAAGTTTCAATAAACTTTTTCATACAAAGTTATATGCTATAATATAACGGGTGTAACAAGACCCTCAACGAAGCCGAAGTCCACGCATTCCGCTCATCATCAGGATCATTTTTGTCCTTTAGACTATACCTTTTCTAATTTTTGTGTAAAACATTTATCAAAATTTTAAGTATTTCGTTACAAACAATGGGTTCCAAACGTCATAATTCAATGCATATAAATAAACGCTGCCTTTCAACTCGGCCGCATGCAGCTGTGTAGCTTACACTCGCAGGCGCGGTCTGTTGTACTTGTTACATTGCTTGGTATGGAAAGCTTTTAGAATTCGTAGTCCTCGGCTTCGTTGAGGGTCTTGCTACACCCGGTATAGACCTGCAAACAAAATACTGTCACAGCCAGCGCGGCAGGCGGCGCGGCTAGCGATTTCGGCAATCACTGCGCGGTCGTGCCGACGAGCTGAGAGGCCGCCATCGAGATAGCGCGCAGTGATTATTGAACGCAGCCTACCGCGCTGGCTGTAGCCGGGACGTTAGAGTTGGTGTAAGTGTGCGATCTATGAGCATAAGTAAGATGGAGTTGTATTGTGTGTAGCGGGTGGAAGAACTACAACAAGGGCGGCGTGGGCGCGGCGCAGCAGCGGCGGCCCAAGCCCCCGCCCAAGACGCAGCAGCTGCACTACTGCGACGTGTGCCGCATCTCCTGCGCCGGCCCGCAGGTCAGTAGCACTACAGGGGGCGTGGGGGGCCAGCGGCGGCCCGAGCCCCCGCCCGAGACGCAGCAGCTGCACTACTGCGACGTGTGCCGCATCTCCTGCGCCGGCCCGCAGGTCAGTAGCACTACAGGGGGCGTGGGGGGCCAGCGGCGGCCCGAGCCCCCGCCCGAGACGCAGCAGCTGCACTACTGCGACGTGTGCCGCATCTCCTGCGCCGGCCCGCAGGTCAGTAGCACTACAGGGGGCGTGGGGGGCCAGCGGCGGCCCGAGCCCCCGCCCGAGACGCAGCAGCTGCACTACTGCGACGTGTGCCGCATCTCCTGCGCCGGCCCGCAGGTCAGTAGCACTACAGGGGGCGTGGGGGGCCAGCGGCGGCCCGAGCCCCCGCCCGAGACGCAGCAGCTGCACTACTGCGACGTGTGCCGCATCTCCTGCGCCGGCCCGCAGGTCAGTAGCACTACAGGGGGCGTGGGGGGCCCGCGGCGGCCCGAGCCCCCGCCCGAGACGCAGCAGCTGCACTACTGCGACGTGTGCCGCATCTCCTGCGCCGGCCCGCAGGTCAGTAGCACTACAGGGGGCGTGGGGGGCCAGCGGCGGCCCGAGCCCCCGCCCGAGACGCAGCAGCTGCACTACTGCGACGTGTGCCGCATCTCCTGCGCCGGCCCGCAGGTCAGTAGCACTACAGGGGGCGTGGGGGGCCAGCGGCGGCCCGAGCCCCCGCCCGAGACGCAGCAGCTGCACTACTGCGACGTGTGCCGCATCTCCTGCGCCGGCCCGCAGGTCAGTAGCACTACAGGGGGCGTGGGGGGCCAGCGGCGGCCCGAGCCCCCGCCCGAGACGCAGCAGCTGCACTACTGCGACGTGTGCCGCATCTCCTGCGCCGGCCCGCAGGTCAGTAGCACTACAGGGGGCGTGGGGGGCCCGCGGCGGCCCGAGCCCCCGCCCGAGACGCAGCAGCTGCACTACTGCGACGTGTGCCGCATCTCCTGCGCCGGCCCGCAGGTCAGTAGCACTACAGGGGGCGTGGGGCGGATTATATTTTATTAAATCACAATAGTTTCACAATTAGAATGAAAACATTTATGGTCTTATTCATAAACGCCTTATAATTATATTTTAGCGATTGCACCGTTCAAATAAGTTTTATTTTTGTCATTGATCAAAAGAGTTATAAGCCTCTTTAATCTCTGCTTGTTTTTATGAATAATTCGGTAAAACTTTTATGTCCATATCTTTGGTGGGGCGTAAAAATTAGCTATTGTGATAGATTTTAAAATTGGACATAAAGTATCCTGCCCTCCTACTCAAATGGCCAACATTTTATTCGTTTGAACGCTACGCTTACTATTAAAACTTTAAAATAAGCAGTAGACTATAAAATTACGTGCCGTAAGCTTGACAATTCCATACAATACATCCAAGTCTGTGATTTACATAAGTTTGCGACAAGTGGTTTAATCATCTATTGCTCATATTTATGCTTTAAGAGTAAGCGTAGCGTTCAAACGGATAGAAAATTGGCCATTTGAGTAGGGGGGCTGATCTCTTCATATCGCGTGAACAATAAGCATAACCGTCTCTTCCCGTGCGTTGACCTCGCAATATAGTGCGATATGTGCCCTGCGACGCGCTAACCACCCACATTTATTGCAGACCTACAAAGAACACTTAGGCTCGTATTATAGAACGAGACTCAAGCACAGCTTGAACTCTAATCACCTGATCTCTACTTAATTACTGAATCTAGTCTCAAGCACCCTGTTGATTCCAAAACTATGCTTGAGTCTAGACTCAGCTGATCTCTACGTAAATAGAGATTTGCGACTATCTATGGTTACAGTCTGTTTCCTATTACGAAATTTGTTTTTAGCAGAATGAGTTTCATTTTACGCATAATTAGGCCAAGTAAATGTTTGCGTCACAACGTGATTTATACATTTTTATGAGTGACATTGGCCAATTAAACGTAAATTTTAATAAATAAGGTATTTGTGCTTAGAATTAAAGGAATATTGCGAAGATTATAACGGGTGGTTTTGTCACTGCAGTAAGTTTTTCGTAAAACGGAATATGATGAACTCGACCTCATCAATTCAACAAACTAAACTCAACTCAGATCATGCTAATTTTCAAACGATACTCGAGCAATGCTCTACTAATTTTAGAACTAAAATCTCTGCTTAGAAAGAATTTGATCTCTGTTTACGTAAGTATGGTCGAGACCACGCTTGAGCTTTGATTTGGGTTCATATTTACATTAGATAAGGTCGAATTTAAGGGAGCGGATGGTTAGGAGAGCCCCCATGCCCTTAATCAAAGCATTTTGATTTTTTTAAATGAATTTTGAAATTTTACCAATCCTAACCTCAAAATGTATAAAAGCTAAAAAACATTGAAGGGAGGCGAGTGAGGGGAAAAAGAGTAGAGTAAAGAGGGGGATTCTCCCATCCCCCCTTAATTTTTGATTTAATGACTTTTTCATACATTTTGAGGTTAGGTTTAGTAAAATTTCAATGTTCATTTAAACAAAAACTATGCATTGCCGCACAAAATTTTCCCTTAAAATTCAATCTTAATAAATAAACCCTGGCAACACTAGTGAAAAACATAAACCGAACCTTTAGCCAAGCATCGTTCTAAAATAAGCTTTAATCTGAATCGCGTACTCAATCATCGTTTTAAAATTAGCATGATCTGAGTTGGAGTTTAGTTTGTTGAATCTCTGCTCAAGCACAGTTCTAGAATTAATGCTCGACTTAAAACTAGTTTTAAGTAGAGATAAAAGCTTGAGTCTCGTTCTGTAATACGAGCCTTAGAAGGGCAGAAGCACAAAAAGAAGGAAGCGGCCGTAAATGCAACCGCGCCTGATTGCGATAGATTTTAAAATTAGACAATAAATACCCTGATCTCTTAACATCGCGTGAACAATAAATAAGGATAATCGTCTCTTGCCGTGCGTTAACCTCGCAATACAATGCGATATGTAGGACGGGCCTAATCACAAGGGATTGAAATACCGTTAAAAATAACGATAAAAATAATTTTACGTTAAAAATACCGTTAAAACATTTTATCGGTAAATTTACCGGTAAAAATAACGTTAAAAATATTTTACCGGTAAAATTAGCGTTATATATAGCGTTAAACTTTACCGGTAAAATTATCGCTAAAAAAATATTATAATTGGAATAACGTTAATTTTAAAGTTTAACGGTAAAAAAGTAAGAAATAACGTTAAAAATAACGTTATTTACTGAAATAGCGTTAATTACAATGTAACGTTATCTAAATTAACGTTACTTATTGATATAACGTTAATTTTAAAATTAACTCAAAAAAAGTAAAAAATAACGTTATCATTCCCTGCTAATCGCCCACATTAATTGCAGACCTACAAAGAGCACTTAGAAGGGCAGAAGCACAAGAAGAAGGAAGCGGCCGTGAAGCTGGCGGCCGCCGGCGCCAGCGCCGGGTCGCGCGCGGCCGGCGGCGCGCTGCGCTGCGAGCTGTGCGACGTCACGTGCACCGGCGCCGACGCCTACGCGGCGCACGTCCGCGGCATCAAGCACCAGAAGGTGGTCAAGCTGCACACCATGCTCGGCAAGCCTATACCCTCCACTGAGCCTACTAAGCTGGGAGGTGAGTTGTACAACTTAACACATATTTTCATGATCATCCTTCTGACTTTTTCTTTATTCATTTGGCAGTGTTTCCACTTTAATGTTTTCTAAATAAAGTTAGGTTCAGTGCGTTTAAATCTTATTGATGGCTGATAAGCCGGCTGCAGGCAGGATTTTCGTTTTTGACAGATTTCTTTATTGTTTTAAAAATTCAAATAGGATCGCAATTTTCTTTTTTTTCAACTCTTTATAAATGAAAGTTTTTCTGACAGATTCAAAATCAGTAGCTCGGTAGATGGCGTTTTACTAAGTACCGGTAAGGTACTTAGTACTGCAAGGAATGAATGGCATATTAATTAATGTCATAATTTCATACCTAATTGCAATTTTGAGCTCGTCGAACAAAACGCATAACACAAACGAGCAGGCTGTGAAGTCAGTTCAGCGCTATCCACCTGGCTTCTTTTGGAAACTACTTCAAATCAATAAATTTTAGTAAAAAAATCAATTGACAGCTTTTGGAAACAATATAATTTGAATAGATCAATCTCTTGAATCGATGATATAATAAACCCGGCTGTGAAGTTGGCCCCTATGCGCGCAGCCGTGCCCCACCACTCGCCTCTCCCACCCACTTACATCGAAATATGCGATGTTCCGAGACGCTAATAAGTTTAAAACGCACTATACCTAGCCAACAATTGTATGACTTGAAGTGCACAACAGTAGTAACAGGATATACATAAACTGCCTATGATAAAACACATTGTTTTGGTGATCTAGCAACACTCAACTATAACCTACTTAAACGACAGTTCAGCCAAACAGGATTTAAATTATGTAACATAACGAAAATCTTGATAACACTACTCGTTTTAGGTGGGTTGATATGATTCTATGAAAAACAAACATTTAATTTTATCAATAGTCCGATATGATCCCCAAGAGTTAAATAAAACATGTGGGGATTGTATTTGTTCGTAAATGCCCTCTATCTGTACTGACTTCCCCTGATGCCACAATATCATATCTGTATAATGAACGCGTCAAGTCGGCCATTACTTGAGAAACGTAAAGTCAAATTGTCTCCTCCGTCAAAGTCAGTTTTCGGCACTCAATACAGATATGGAGTGTGAGGAACAGTAGGCCTTTTTTTATACAAAAAAAAGTTAAAGCCCAAGGTATTGCAAGACCAAAAGAGAACCTTTAAAAGGTCTAAGTTGTCCTTTTGACTAAGAAAGGATGTGACTTTTAAAGGGCAAGTTGTCCTTCCGACTGAGAGAGAAAACTTTCTAAAAAGCCTAAATTGTCCTTCCGACTAAGAGAGAATAGTTTTCCTTCGGAGTAAGAGAGAATGTGACTTTCTTAAAAGCCTAAGTTGATGTGACTTTCTTAAAGGCCTAAGCTGTCCTTCTGACTAAGAATGTGACTTTCTTAAAGGCCTAAGTTGTCCTTCTGACTAATCGAGAATGTTACTTTCTTAAAGGCCTTAAATTGTTTTTCTGATTAAGATAAAATTAAAGCCCTAAAATATGTGACTTTCTTAAAGGCCCAAGTTGTCCTTCCAACTAAGAGAGAAAGTTTTAAGTTGTCCTTCCGACTAAGAGAGAATGAAACTATCTTAAAGGCCTCTTCTTCCAAGACTAAGAGATAACATGACTTTCCGTTAGCTAAAACGGTGGCCGGCACGACGAAGATCGCATTCGTGGCTTCCGGGGGGCTCAGTACGGTGGGGGTCACAGCCGCAGGCGACAAGGAGAAGGACGAGGACAAGGATGATGACAAGGACGACGAGCCTGAAGTGCAGCCAGTGGGCCAGGACTATATTGAGGAGATCCGCGCCGACGACGGCAAGGCTATCAGCTTCAACTGCAAGCTGTGCGACTGCAAGTTCAATGATCCCAATGCGAAGGAGATGCACATGAAGGGCAGGCGCCATCGTCTGCAGTACAAGAAGAAGGTGAGCTATTTGTATATCCTACGCCTTTAGGCCTTTTTAAGAGGATACATCTAAAAATTTACACCTTTGATATAATGCCATAGATCACGGAAAGATCCTAGAGATCTGAAATCAAGATATATATTTCTTTATACCTTTTTCAGACATGTAAAGAACCAGAAACACGAATGAGTGATTTTGACTCGATAGTTCGATACATTTTAATTTAGAAAATACCTCTTAAAATCTATTTAGAAACAACATTAGTTATTCAAGTCGAAATTGCTTTAAATAATGTGTATCATCAATATTCAGAATCGTATAGAAGCATTTCTCTTTAATCGCTATAGTTATTTACTACGAATTGATTTAGTGATTTTTCCGCAAAATTTACCGAATCGGTGTCGCTCTCTCGCGCTGCGTTTTCCCATTGCTATCTCGCTTTACGCTTTATTTTAGATGTAATCTTTTGTTGGAAAACTTCTCGGAATTCGCGTAATTATTGATTATTAGCTCTGAAACTAGCATAAATCGTCTTATCTTCACCAAGTTAGAATTATAATAATTATCAGCCTTCTATGGATATGTTCAGAATAAACGCAAATAATAAATTTAAGTGCACAAAGTAGAATATGCATTATTTGAATTGATTTTTTTTTTGTCTTATTTAGGGCTGAAAAAATCCTCAGACAGATATCAATCAGTTTAAAATTAAATATTACCCAATGATAATAAAAGTAATTAAAAAAATTCAGAATCAAACGGGTATGTGTTACAATGCCGAAGTAGAAAAGACCGAATTTTACAAGACCTATGGACGAAATCCCGAAAATCAAAAGGTCGAATGGTTTGGCCGTACGTTTCAAATCACGAAAGGACATTTTACCGAAAATACTAAATCCCGAAGCTTAAAAAACCGAAGGTTTAATATACCTACGTTTTATACCGCGAACTACTTAATACCGAACTAACGAATTAGTCAAAAACAACAAGCTGTAAATATTAAAAAAAGGGTTAAAAATTAAATTGGGTTAGCTCTTAAAACGAGTCGCCTTCTTTGAGGTTAATTGAGGCTGTGGAGGTGTCTTTGGACTTCGCCTGAAATGCTTTATAGCAAATTTAGCTTCCGGAAATGAGTCTAAACTGGGACTTAGAAACCGTAGACCGTAGGTCACAAGATAGGTGCGAGGAGCGTAGCGACGAGCATGTTAGATTGACACTCGGCGGGCCGAGCGAGCGAAGAGAGCGTGCCGCGGCAGCGGCCGGCGAAGCGCCAGAACAAAAACTATTTCAAACTCGATTGGTGGATATTGATGAATGATCGTATTTTAGATCTAGTTTTCAGTAATATGTCAGATACAATATCTGCTATCAATACACAGGATACTATTTGTAATTTAGATAAGAGGCACCCGGCTTTATTAGTTAGTATAAATGATGCTAAGCCGACCCAATATCTTGAGCCATCTAAGAACAACAGTTTAAATTATTTTAAGGCGGATTATGAAAAAATCTTTACGGAATTGAGAGCAATTGATTGGCATATAAAGTTTAATTCATGTAGTGACATTGATGCAATGGTTTCAGTTCTTTATGAAGTCTTAGGGGCTTTAATTGTAAAATTTGTACCCAAGCGTAAAACATCAAATAACAGTCTTCCACGTTGGTTTCGCCGTTCTCTGATTAATAGACTAGCTGAGAAGGATAGAATGAGACTTAAATACAAAAAGTATAAAAACCCAATGGACTTGGTATCCTACGAATCTCTTCGGGAACACTGTCGTAAACTTTATGATTCATGTTATGCTCGATACATTAAGGGAATTGAGGAAAATATTAAAAAGGATCCAAAAGCCTTCTGGCGATACGTCAAAGATAAGAATAGCGATGCATCATCAATCCCATCACATATGCAGGGTGAGCATGCTGAAGCCAGTACTGGACCTGAAATCGCAAACCTTTTCGCTACCCAATTCTCATCATCTTACAGCCCGCATGATTGCTGTGGGGGAGATCTTCTTCAGCATGACATTCAATTGCATGATAGGTGTTTAAGCGTCATCCAATTCACTGAACGCCAAGTTTTGAATAAGATTAAAGTTTTGGACATCTTCAAGAGCCCAGGTCCCGATCGCATTCCCCCAGTTTTTGTCAAACGGTGTGGTTCTTTATTGGCATTACCATTGTGTCTCATATTTAATAGTTCTTTAAAAGAGGGCCACTTTCCAGAGGAATGGAAAAAGTGCAAGATTATTCCATTGCATAAAAAGGGTGAAAAAAGAATGACAAAGAATTATCGTCCTATTGCTATTCTATCGTGTTTCTCAAAATTATTTGAATCGTTGGTTGAGCCAATTTTGACGAGACATATCAATGCTTCTCTTACATCTCATCAGCATGGTTTTCGTTCGGGTCGTTCCACAGTCACTAATCTCGTCTCTTTCGTTTCCGATTTGAAGGGTGAACTTGACAAGGGTATGGAAGTAGATGCAATCTACACAGATTTTGCAAGTGCTTTTGATAAGGTCAGTCATCGCTTGTTACTGAAGAAACTGCATCATTTTGGTGTCCAGGGATCTCTGTTACATTGGTTTCAGTCTTACTTGGCAAAAAGACTTCAGTCAGTCTCTGTCCTTGGTTTTGAATCTCAGTCTTATTATGCAAGTTCTGGCGTGCCACAAGGATCTCACCTGGGACCCGTCTTATTTACAATATTTATAAACGACATCTCCAATGAACTACACAATTGCAAATTTCAGCTGTTTGCTGATGATCTAAAACTATATAGAACTATAAGGACCCCTGATGATATCGGGATGATCCAGGATGACTTGACTAGAATAGCTCAGTGGTGCTCTCGAAACCAAATGCAGCTCAACACTAGTAAGTGCTATCATATGAGGTTCTCCAGGAAGACAAATTCTTTACAGTCATCATTCAACATTTGCAATGCACCCATAACTCAGGTTAGCATGATTAAGGATCTAGGCGTCGTTTTGGACAGAGAGTTAAGTTTTCGTAATCATGTTGACGAGGTAGTCACCAAAGCCGCGCGTATGTTGGGTTTTGTGAAACGCAACACGAAAAAGTTCAGACACGCGTCTTCTAAAATTGTTTTATACAACGCACTCATCAGGAGCCTTCTTGAATACGCTAGTGTGGTCTGGAATCCATTTTATGCAGTACACTCCCAACGCGTTGAAAGTATACAGCGTGCATTCACTAGACACTTGGCATTTATTTCTAGAGGTATCTCTCATCGATGCAGTTACGACCAACGTCTTAATTTCTTCAAAATGAACTCTTTACGTAACCGCCGCAAAATGCATGATTTAGTGTTTCTTCACAAACTTGTCAATAATGGTCTTGCATGCGACGGTTTGCTACATCGCCTTGGATTGAGCGTTCCCCGCACTATCCCGCGTTATCCGATTACAAAAACATTTTATATCCCAATCTGTAGAACTAATCTTGGCGTATCTTCTCCAGTAATTAGAATATGTAACGAGTATAACATGCTTAATTTGACCCATGATAATGTCGATATTTTCCATGATTCTTTGCGTCGCTTCAAATCTAAGATACTGGAATCATTTGTGTGATACTTATTTACTTTTACTTTTTAAGGTTGTATCATTTTGTTTAAATATATATACATACAGAATTTTGAAAAAATTAAAAAACATATTGTGAATCGATATTAGTATTAGGTGCCTATTGTTTATTAACTTATAATTTGTTGACTGTGCCTTACTCATATTTGAATGCTGTACATGCCTGTTATTGGCCTACACATCAGAAGTGAATTTTGATTATTGTTCCAATGTGTATGTTTTATTGTGTATGCTGTTGGTGTGTCTTAAAATAATAAAATAAAAAATAAAATAAAATATTGTCAAAATAATGACCATTTTACGTAAAACAAATTAACCACAACGCTTACTTTCATAAATGTATTGTGTTTGTGTAGGTAGAGTAAGTTATAAGTATTGACATTTTAACTTTCGGGGTTTTAAACTTTCGGGATTTCGAACTTTCGGGATTTTGAACTTTCGGTCATTTGATAATCGATCTTTCAAGTTTCGGTCTATCGGATTTAGACATTTAGTATGTTCGGTATTTTGAAAATAGGTGTTTTATGCGTCGATATTTCGGTCGTATGTATTACGAATTTTCGACATTCAAATATTGACAAACATTTTCAATTTCGCAGTATAAAACGTTATCAAACGAATAAAGCTTTATCTGGGCATTGAAAATCAGACCTTGAAAATGAAAAAATACTTAATTGATAGGTTCTGTTCGCATTACGTTTGTATTATATTCAGACCACAATATTCCATAATACGTGCACTAGAAATCATCCAATGATTACTTAGTAAAAGGTTTGAGGTGCCCGTCGAGCCTGGCGGCCGCGCGCGGCTGCTAAGAGATCCGGGCATCGAATGATTACTCGACCCAATGAGGATGGTTTAAATAAATCTTATAGTAGATGCACAACGAATAAGACATGTAGTCAATCGTGTAATCGGTATTGTATGAAGAAATAAATGAACTTAATGTCTTCTGTGCATTTCTTGCTTACGGCCAAATACTCAAAAAAAGCTATTTTAAATTCGCATAAGTTGTCAAATTTGACAGAAGCAATGAGACTGACAGCTTCCTTAAAGTAGGGGCTGGTTTATACGGGGTCAGTGACACTGGACCCAGTGAATCGGAATTTCGGACTCAGTAACTGGGTACATGTAGTCAGGATCGGTAGTAAGTCGAACTGTGCTTGAAAATAGAACGGGTGGCTTAGTCAGCCGGACTGACTTGCGAGCGTGACGTTAGCACTGGGCGGGGATGTGATTCTCGGGCGCGTGAGCGCGTGACCATAGTGTCAAATTCGAGATATCTCGAAAAAGCCAAGAAATCGTAGAGAATACTTTCGACTTGTAATGTCGATAATCGCAGAGAATAAGTGTTTTGGCTGCAATACAGATTTTAGTGATATTTTTATTAGAGATTTGTGATTAAAGATAATCTCCAATTCAAGAAATGGCGCCGTGCGCGAGAATAGGCCTCCAGCCAGGGTTAAAACTAGTGTCTATACGAGTCCAATAACAAATCAGCGGTGGATTGGGTTACTGTACTGCCATGTTACTGACCCTGTATAAACCAGGTATTAATGAGACTTACCAAAGATTTTAGTTTAAATAGCTTTTGAGTATTGGGCCATTAGCGTGAAGATTGGCTCGGAGCCCTATAGCAAGTGTGTCGTGCATTGTACTCAGGTGCAACCCGACCTGGAGGTGAAGGTGAAGCCGTCGATGCACCAGCGCAAGCTGGCCGAGGCCAAGGCGCAGCGCATGATGGTGCGCGACGAACTGTGGGCGCGCCGCCGCATGCACGACGTATGTACTAGTGCGATACTATTTGCGACTCATTCCTTTCTATGAAATTCGATGAAATTGCATTCATGAACTTCGTTGATATTACACATTTGGTGCAATATATGATGTTCCTTCTTTCTTCCATCAGCCATTTTTTTAATATTCCCACTGCTGGAGCACCGGCCTTCCTTACGGGTGGATAAGTAGGATGGACCATAACTCACCACGCGGGCCCAATGCTGATTAGTGGGTGTTAACGACTGCAAATGCAGCCGAGACCGACGGCTTAACGTGCCTTTCGAAGCACAGAGAAGCTTAAGATAATAAATTTTTGGTCGCCCATCCCATGACCGACCCTTGCGACAGTTGCTTAAACCTTAGCAATCGTTGGGCCAGGCGCTAAACCACTGCGCCACCGAGCTCCTCGATGATGTTCCTACTAAGTTTTAAATATGATATTGTTTTACATTTGTACAATGAATTGTGGTAGTTGGCTTAATGATGTCGAATATTCTTTAAATACATTAATCTTAGCAAACAAGCTTAAAGCGTATTTGTACAGACTTTGCCTTTTTCGTCTGACGATGACAACAGGTTGCATGATTTTTATGTCGAAAACTAAATGCTGCTCGTGACGCTTGTAGCACATGTCCGCCGCGAAATAATACAGACAAGTGAAACGGCCTGTGAAGTGAAGTTCAAGTGAAACGCTTAGATTCATCTATGATGCTCTCTATTTCACGCGCGATTTCGTCTCTGACTCCCGATCACATGCGGTTTCGCGTCATTATTTACGTGGTGCAGCTGTGCCAACGCAATGGTCCGAGCCAATCGGCAAAATCGTTTATGAAAGAGCCTCATAGTTAAATCTGTGCGTTTCGCTTGCCGTACGACGGACAAGTCCTGGCGAAACTACTGAGGTTTCTCTGGTATTGTATTGCGGCGGAGTAGTACTGTAATCCCTGCAAATTGCTAATGCACCGGAACCTTGGCACATAAACATTCACGTTGCATGTCATCCGCAGCTAAAAATGACATGTAACTGCCAAAAAATCGCGGCCAGGCGCATCGGAACTTTGTCAATTAACATTCACGTTTACAAAAAATTCACAAAAAATATGGCGGCCAGGCGCGGTAGCAATTTACGGGGATTATACCGGGCTAAACCTTGTTGTAACGATGGCGTTGTCTGGTGTAGGGCATGGAGGAGGAGGAGCGCGCGTACTGGGAGGGCGGGCCCGAGCCGTGGTGGCCGCGCCCGCCGCACCACCACCACCACCACGTTAGTACACCACTACACTACGCCACGCCACACTACACTACACCCTCCCCTACACTTAGTGCTCAGAGTACAGTGCGAGCCAAACATCTTGAAACTTTTTCGATGGAGTGGGGATCAGTTCGCGGATGTAAACTTGCGAGCGACCAATAGCGTGCGCCCCTCTCTCGCCGCCCGCGTGCCTCACCGCTACGCATACCCAAAACACGTGTTCCGCGCAATCTCCACCCGATTTTCAAGATGTTTGGCTCTTACTGTAAAGGAGGGTGGCGGGCGCGGATGCGTATGCGGGTAGTACAAATGTACTTTGGGCAATAGCGTCGCTTAACCAGTTAGCAACAAAATTCGTGTGCGCGCGTCGCGTATCGCCCCTGTACGAACTAAATGGTGTTGCGATTACTCTGAGCACTGTACACATAGCTCGCCCCTACGGCAGCGCGGCGATTGAAATCTAGACCGCAGAATCTGCGAATTGCACACTGCACATATTCGCTTTATCTCCGCCGTTCGCGTGGACAAACCGTTACACATAAATTCGCCCGATCTAATCTCGTCTCCTATTTTCATTGACTCGCTTTAAACAGTACAGAAACACGAGAATTATATTTAAAGACTTTAAAATTAATGTTATACTTGTACCACCAGGGAATGGGCATCCCGTACGGCCCCGTGGGCAGGCGGCCTGAGACCTCGGACGACCGCCACGTGCTCGCCAAGCACGCCGATATCTACCCCAGCGAGCAACAACTGGCCGAGATACAGCGCGCCGTGTCGCACACCGAGCGCGCGCTCAAGTCGCTCTCCGACGCGCTCGTGGAGCAAGCGCGCCCCAAGGTGCGTACCACCGGCCGACGCCTGCCCCACTGCAGCAGTGGCCGACATACAGCGCGCCGTGTCGCACACCGACGCGCTCGTGGAGCAAGCGCGCCCCAAGGTGCGTACCACCGGCCGACGCCTGCCCCACTGCAGCAGTGGCCGACATACAGCGCGCCGTGTCGCACACCGACGCGCTCGTGGAGCAAGCGCGCCCCAAGGTGCGTACCACCGGCCGACGCCTGCCCCACTGCAGCAGTGGCCGACATACAGCGCGCCGTGTCGCACACCGACGCGCTCGTGGAGCAAGCGCGCCCCAAGGTGCGTACCACCGGCCGACGCCTGCCCCACTGCAGCAGTGGCCGACATACAGCGCGCCGTGTCGCACACCGACGCGCTCGTGGAGCAAGCGCGCCCCAAGGTGCGTACCACCGGCCGACGCCTGCCCCACTGCAGCAGTGGCCGACATACAGCGCGCCGTGTCGCACACCGACGCGCTCGTGGAGCAAGCGCGCCCCAAGGTGCGTACCACCGGCCGACGCCTGCCCCACTGCAGCAGTGGCCGACATACAGCGCGCCGTGTCGCACACCGACGCGCTCGTGGAGCAAGCGCGCCCCAAGGTGCGTACCACCGGCCGACGCCTGCCCCACTGCAGCAGTGGCCGACATACAGCGCGCCGTGTCGCACACCGACGCGCTCGTGGAGCAAGCGCGCCCCAAGGTGCGTACCACCGGCCGACGCCTGCCCCACTGCAGCAGTGGCCGACATACAGCGCGCCGTGTCGCACACCGACGCGCTCGTGGAGCAAGCGCGCCCCAAGGTGCGTACCACCGGCCGACGCCTGCCCCACTGCAGCAGTGGCCGACATACAGCGCGCCGTGTCGCACACCGACGCGCTCGTGGAGCAAGCGCGCCCCAAGGTGCGTACCACCGGCCGACGCCTGCCCCACTGCAGCAGTGGCCGACATACAGCGCGCCGTGTCGCACACCGACGCGCTCGTGGAGCAAGCGCGCCCCAAGGTGCGTACCACCGGCCGACGCCTGCCCCACTGCAGCAGTGGCCGACATACAGCGCGCCGTGTCGCACACCGACGCGCTCGTGGAGCAAGCGCGCCCCAAGGTGCGTACCACCGGCCGACGCCTGCCCCACTGCAGCAGTGGCCGACATACAGCGCGCCGTGTCGCACACCGACGCGCTCGTGGAGCAAGCGCGCCCCAAGGTGCGTACCACCGGCCGACGCCTGCCCCACTGCAGCAGTGGCCGACATACAGCGCGCCGTGTCGCACACCGACGCGCTCGTGGAGCAAGCGCGCCCCAAGGTGCGTACCACCGGCCGACGCCTGCCTCATCATCAGCCTATCGTGGTCCACTGCTGAACATAGGCCTCTCCGAGTGCCCGCCACTGAGCACGATCCGCGGCTATACTCATCCAGTTTATGCCAGCCACCCTGCGAAGATCGTCACTCCACCTTGTCTGAGGGCGTCCCACACTAAGTTTGCCCATACGCGGTCTCCACTGCAGAACTCATCTGCCCCAGCGGCCATCAATTCTACGGCTAATATGGCCGACCCACTGCCACTGGAGCTCGCTAATCCGGTGGGACCTCGTTCCGGACCCGATCTCTAAAAAAAACTCCGAGCGTAGCCCTTTCCATAGCTTGCTGCGCCACTTTAAATTTGTGAACCAGCCCTACAGTAAGTGGCCACATTTCGGCTCCGTATGTCATGACTGGCAGGATGCACTGGTTGATGACTTTCATCTTTAGACTCTGTGGAATAGTTGACTCAAAGACTCGACGAAGTTTCCCATATGCTGCCCAACCCCGCTGTATCGTTTTGTTGGCCTCTCTCTCGAAGTTGTTTCTACCCAATCCAGTGTTTGCCCGAGGTAGACATATTTCGTAACAACTTCGAGAGGACTACCTGGGACTGCAATCGGTCCTGGAATTACATGTTCGTTGAACATAACCTTGGTTTTGTCCAAGTTCATCCGAAGACCGTTGCGTAGAGAGGAGTCAACTAGGCTGTTCAGCATGCATTGTAGATCCTGCAACGTTTCGGCCACAATGACGATGTCGTCCGTTAATACCGCGTCCTTTCATGTTTAAAAACTTGTGCGCTGTTTTAAACATATCCTCCAATGCATTAGTGAACAATTTGGGGGATATCACATCCCCTTGTCTCACACCTTGATGCAAGAGGTTATGCTTAGTCTGCCGGTTCTGCAGTTGGCCACCTGCCTCACTGTTGACTAACAATTATACATTACTAGCGGCCGCCCGCGACTTCGTCTGCCTGGACAGTTATTTCTCTAACCCTCGGGAACAGTATCTTTTTCGGGATGAAAGGTACCCTATGTCCTCTGTACCCTTGACAACGTGTATGCAAAATTTCATGATGATCGGTTGGGTAGTTAAGACGTGAAGGCGTAACAAACAAACGGACTTTCGCATTTATAATATTAGTAAGAATTAATAATTCTACACCTGCCTCACTGTTGACTAACTATTATACATGACCCTGCTGCGATCAGGCCGCAGACACCGAGTAGCCTATAGTCCGAAATTGCCAGCCCTCAAACCAATTCCCACTCGAAAGGTTCTGGAATGGCTTGCGCGCACCGGACTCGACTCCGTGGGTAGGCCCCCGACAAGGTGGACCGACGTGAGGGTGAAGGTCGCGGTGCGCCGCTGGATGCGGGCCAAGCAGGACCGATCGTCGTGGAGATCCTTGGGGGAGGCCTATTCCCAGCAGTGGGTGTCGTGCGGCTGATATGATGATGATGATGATGAAAGTTCAGAGCGACAAGTGTAATGATAGAGTTCTTTGACTGTTGTTTTCTGTATAGTAGAAGTACTTACCGTTCTAACGGCATAATTTTTCGGTATCGATTTCTTTCCTAAACACCCTTACCGGTTGACTGGAAGAGAATGCCTTAAGGCTTTAAGTCCGCCATTTGCTCTGTTTGCAATAAAGTTTAAATAAATAAATAAAATAAATAATTTTGAACAATCAAAATCTTGCTTATTTTCAATGTCTGATGCCTTTCTGATACCGAGTCGTCGCGTCGGTCGTCCAGAAAAATAATTGAAGGTAATTAAGTAAATTAAATAACGTTAACTAATAATCGTTTACAATTCCCAACAGGGACAGACTCCAGCCAAAGCAGCAGTTAAGACAGAAGATAAGAAAGATGATAAAGCAGAAGGCAAGGAAGACGGCCGCGACAATCAACTGTAAGTACTCTTTGAGAGTCTCCCGTGTGTACTGTGTGTTATTTCTGGCTTTCTTCCAGTTTTTCTTTGATTTCAACATATTTTACTTTTCTTAACATCATATTTTACTTTTCTTAACATCATATTTTACTTTTCTTAACATCATAGTAATCAAACTGCACCATTTCATTTTATTTGAACGCAATTTGCACCAAACCCAGGTATGGTTTATGGCTGCCAGTAAAACTAGAAGACAATAAAAAAGAGAGACGAGTTAGAGACAGTAAGCCGTAAGTGTGCAACGAGTTTTTTTGGGTCTGTAGTTTTAGCAGATTGTAGATTCAACTTGTATGTAGTTAGTATGTATAGTTTTGTGTATAAGTCATTATTCATTTCATTGTTGGTTCTCAAAAAGTAGGTAAACTAGACTGGACTTTGGAAGGTTACTTTGTGGTAAGGTAAAAGCAAAATTAGAAGGGTAGAATTGAAGAGTTGGTAGAACATTATATTCTCAGTAATTTATTATGATTTTGTAAGCATTTAGTTTTATTGGTGGACAAAATAGTAACAATTATATTTCAAATTTATTTTTTGAATAGAAGTCAGTAAATATATAAAAGTAGAATATATTGAAATCACTTGATTACGATTAGGCGGGCCGCATGCCAGAGTTACAAAATAGTTCTACAGACTGATGTTAAATTGATACAGAACTGTAAAATTCGAAGAGTTCGTTAAAAAGGTTGGAAGCGAGCAAAGCAGAAAGGAAGCTGCTGTTTAATTTAGAAAAAAAATACCTATCGTTTCCGACCCGAGGAATAGAAAAATAACTGTTGTTAACATGTCTGGTACGGTGGGCCGAATTAAATATTTTTTTAAATTTTGCCTTACAAGACCTCTCAAAAGTTGCGTAAAGTGACGGAGGTTATAGGAAAAATAATATAAAAATATAAGATTATAATTTTTAGCCCTTTTCTAGCGTTTGAATTTTTATAAAATACCTGTATTTCGTGTAGGTATATCAGACTTAAGAATTTTGTATTAAAAGATCCCTCAAAAGTTGCGTAATGCGACGTAGGTTCTAGGAAAAATAATCATATCACTTTGAAACAGGAATTTTACCAAAACTGATTCGGAAAAATTGAATTTTGTTTTAATCTTTTAGATTTTTGCATTCACAATGCTATTTTTATATTAAGATGAATAAATAATGAAAAATATTAGAAAAAATCGGCTCACCCGTAGCCGTCTAAGTTGCTACGGGTGAGCCGATTTTTTCTAATATTTTTCATTATTTATTTATCTTTTTGTTTTAATATTTTTTTTTACAAAACTCGATTGCTTATCTACTATTTTTTTATTATTTTGTCTTACAACTTACGTTTCATTGTGCAATTTTTGAGGGGTCATTTAATGCAGAATTCTTAAGTCTGAAATACACAAAATAAGAGTAATTTATAAAAATTTGATCGCTAGTACATGGCTCAAAGTGATAATCTTGATGAAATGAAAAGGATGAATGTAGTAGCCAGTCGTCAATGTTAATGTTTCGTTGACCGAGTCCCATGTTTATGTAGGTTCTCGTTCATGGGCGAGGGCGGCGAGGGAACCGCGGGGGCCGGGACGCGCGCGCTCAAGGGCGTGATGCTCGTGGGGCTGATAATATTATACAATTTGGATAAGTGTAGGAGCCAGTCGTCGGTGTCAATGTTACGTTGATCGAGTGTCGTGTTTGTAGGTTCTCGTTCATGGGCGAGGGCACTGGTAGCGAGGGAGCCGCGGGCGCGGGGGTTTATTAAGCAAACGTTTTACTTTGGCAAATATTATATTCCAAAAAAAATTTTGGTCAAATTGTCACTTCACACATTTAACTTATTTAAAGCGTAAGTTTGGCAAATATTTTTTTTTTAAACAGGAATACAGGCTAGGAGCATACAGAAATTCCAATGCGCGTGGGGCTGAAATTATAGAATTTAGATGAATGTACTAGCCATTCGTCAATGTTAATATTTCGTTGACCGAGTCCTGTGTTTGTGTAGGTTCTCGTTCATGGGCGAGGGTGAGGGCACGGGCAGCGACGGGGTTGCAGGCGCGGGGGCGGGGGCGGGCGCGGGGGCGGCGGGGCGCGCGCTGAAGGGCGTGATGCGCGTGGGGCTGCTGGCCAAGGGGCTGCTGCTGAAGGGCGACCGCCAGGTGCGCCTGGTGGTGCTGTGCCACGACCGCCCCACCGTCACGCTGCTCAAGCGCGTGGCCGCCGACCTGCCCGCGCACCTCGCCAAGGTCAAGGTGAGTGCCACACTACACTACACTATGTACCGAGGGGCTGCGACCGCCAGGTGCGCCTGGTGGTGCTGTGCCACGACCGCCCCACCGTCACGCTGCTCAAGCGCGTGGCCGCCGACCTGCCCGCGCACCTCGCCAAGGTCAAGGTGAGTGCCACACTACACTACACTATGTACCGAGGGGCTGCGACCGCCAGGTGCGCCTGGTGGTGCTGTGCCACGACCGCCCCACCGTCACGCTGCTCAAGCGCGTGGCCGCCGACCTGCCCGCGCACCTCGCCAAGGTCAAGGTGAGTGCCACACTACACTACACTACACCAGGGGTGTCAAACTGACATTTCTAAAGGGCCACTTATAGATTTAGGGTATGTTAGCGGGCCAGAGTCAAAATTAAAAACTCAAACACATACTACAATACGTTGTGGCATCGAATGCCATCTAAAATCCTCACTGGATAGATTCTGGTCGCGAGCCGTATTGAGATGTCTTGCGGGCCTGATGCCGCAAGCGGGCCGTATCTTTAACACCCCTGCACTACACGACACTACACTATCTACGTAACTGTACCTTTGACTATACTCCTGACCTGACACAAGTGTTTTTACAATACTTAAAAGGGGTGTTCCAATAAATATAAGGTGCTCCCTCACCGGGAGCATTCGCGTGTAATGTAACATCATAGATTCGACTTTGAGCATTACATTACAATAATACCTCCCTGACTGACGAGCATTCGCGTGTAATGTTATATTATAGATTCGCGGAAGTGGAGCGCATTGATGTTACAAGTTGTATCAAGATATTACACATTGTATCATTACAAGGTGCGCATTGTAATGCTTGGTTCTCCTTCATTACAAGATGCGCTTTGTAATGCTCGGCTCTCCTCCTTCACTGATAATGCTCAAATCTGTAACGTTACATTACACGCGAATGCTCCCGGTGAGGGAGCACCTTTATTTGATTGAGGAACTGTAATAACCACATTTTTTTTATACCGTCAAGCTCTTGGCAACTTTACCTTCTTATGTCATCTTTACCTAAATCTAGTTTTTTGCAAAACGATCACACGGCAACATTTTGCCCGTGGCTAAGGCTGTCACAGTCAAACATATTTTTACCCGACTACGGCGAAGCTAAAGGAGGTTTATTAAATTAAATCCGTCCAGTTCAGTTTTGAAGGAAACTTTTTTTTGTATGAAACTTTTTCTTTTAACCTCTTTTTGTTACCTAGTGCTCAAGTGCTTTTGTTTCTGTTTTTTTATTTTGAAGATTTAAAACTTTTGCTATGTAGATAAGGTAACCTGTGCTTTTAATTAAAATAGTTATGACTAGGTACGCGATTATGATAAGTATTGTTTTATTATTTCGCCCTAACAATTTAATTTTTTGACAACCCTATGTTATGTATGAAAATGTATACGAAACGATGTTAACTTTACCTACCCATTAGTATTACCATTTTCATGTTACTTTTTCTCCTAAACTCATTAAAAATAAGTTATTTAGGCATAAATTGAAAAAAAATCTTAATCACAGTTTACTATATTTCTTCGAAAAACTGTAGTAGGTAAAGATGCTACCAATGTGTCAATTTTATCTGCTTGCTTTAAACTTGTTTAGAATCTTTATTTTCAGAGTTTTCTTTTTAAAAGGAAGGGTAAGGGTATGATTAATATTTCGTATATTTTAAATTTAAAAATTTAGATAATACACGAAATGTGCTCTTATTGTATTAAAAACAAATCTAAGCGTCGCGTTCACTGCCAGGGCCCAGGCGACGAGCCTAAATACAAAGTGGAGCTGCAACCGGCAGAGGGCGCGGTGCAAGTGACCGACGGCTCGGTGCGCGTGCTCGTGAGCCTCACGTCGGCCGTCATGAGGGAACCAAACGGTAAGCGACCCACACTACTCGCACACACGCCGATTTCACCACCACGTCAATGGGATGCCCGGAACTTGTCCCCGACTAAACTATGCCACATTCAACACAGAACACCAGTTTATCAATCCATAAATGCAATGGAATGTATTTGTGTAGAGCGATGTGGCACCGCTTAACTCGTCTTGTGTACGCGAAGCTAATTTAAGGGCTGCGGCCAGCGTTAACCCCTACTGTTGCTCCGTGCAAATATATTCTTTTCTCAACTGTATGGATTGCAAAACTGAGGCAATAGTCAGATTTATTAAAGTATCCGCTAAATATGAAAGCGTCTTTTGCCTAATATAACAGTTTGAATGAAGAGTTTACTTAGTCTGCATAGCACTGGGAATATGGCATAGTCAAAATAAACTGCCTCTGTCAATGTGTACCGTAATCAGATTTTGTATATTATTTTCAAGGTAGGTGATATGAGGCCTATATTAAAAAGTTACACAAACCTATAGAAAGATTATATAACTAAATGATTTTGAGGAGTAATCTAGCCTACTTTGTGAAAATAATAGCACTTTAATGACCACATAAACTCTAAAAACCTATAAAGCCTAATGATACCCATAAAACCAACTCATCTATTTAAAACTCGAAATAGTTTGCTTACGGTGTGCGTTGGTGGCAATCTGTGGGATAATGTTACGGTGAATCTTCCTACTTACTTTCTATTTCTATGAGATTAATGAGTTGAAATGTTACGAATCCTATCATTGACGATACCGTTGTGAAACCGGCTGACACTGGTCTTGGATATCGTCCTACTCCCGATACAAACGAACTCTCAGAACAAACTATCTAAACCTATCAGACTGGTTATTTTATATTTTTATATGTATTTTACTCAGTATATTTTTGTTTCCAATTCTTGTGTGCAAAAAAATAAGATAATTTGTTCAAAGTTTACCGCCGGCCCCCGGCACTTTGTTGCTTATTTTTAGGTGTGATTAGGATTAGAAGCAGCGTGAAGAAAAGGATTTTTGATCATCTATCCAGACATATATCACGTGCGAAGCGACTCCGCAGTGGTATATTCTATCTACTGAAACGGAGCAAACATATATATCAATCGTTTATATTTATATGTGTAATTTTTATTTATTTTATCGATCTCAGTTTGATAGGGTACTGCTATTTTGGTTCACTGTCATTAATTATTCCGTTAGGCCCCCTAATGTTTTTAAGAGAATTTAAATGGGTATCAAGCGAGCGTTACGTCGGGATGCGATTGGCTGTACCTGCTTAAAACCGCACCCCGAGCGAGTAACGCCGCGTAGGCTAGGCGCTAGGCTGTGTTCATGTTTGCCCCGTTTTCGTCGATGTGTTGATGGTCAAACACCCTTTGTGTTGTTGTCGCTAGAGGGTGGCGACATAAAGCGAGACGACAAGGATGTGCTACCGCGGCAGAAGTGTTTGGACGCGTTGGCCGCCCTTCGGCACGCCAAGTGGTTCCAGGTACATTCGCCCACATTATAAACGTGTGCGCACTCCACACATTCTTAACTTTTATCACTTAACTATAGCTTCAACTTTATCGCTACGATCAGAGTCCGATTCGAGTCGAACTTAATTTTTACCAGTACTAGAGGGAGTGCGCACGTATTTTTTAGTCACATGTTTGCTTTTATTATTTTCCATCTGTGGTAGAATTTTAATTTTCAATGTGATCAAACGCAAGTTGCGAACTCCCATGAACATGTGGCTACAAGTGCTTCTCTGTGAACTAAGCTGCGTTTCCTGCACTTCGTTAGCCGGTGATGGGAGTTAAATTGAAACGGAAACGCAGTTTTGGACGGTGACGGGTGTATGACGAGTGTGGATCCCATTTATTGCTCTGTTTCGGTGTCGATAGTTATGCCGCGTCGACATGGTCAGAGTAAATTCAGACCGAGTGTACTCGGACGCAACTCATATTGTGGCACCCCTTATCCAATCGCACTCGGACTAAGGCGTCCAATCCGTGTAGACTCGGATTGCGTTCTACTTTTCCGAGCTGGCTCTATACGAGTAGGAAAACAAAAATGGCGTTTAATAACAACAACCAAGCGACTCGTGCGAAAAAAAAGTGGTCAGGGGATCAAGTCTGCTAATGTTTTCGTCAAAATCGTAGTTCAATGGTGTTCTAATGGTAATGCTTTTTGACACAGTTCTTGTTTCTTAAACCCAAAATCGAGACACAATATGTTTCCGTTTTGGGTTTAAGAAACAAGAACTGTCAAAAAGCGTTACCATTCAAACACCATTGAACTACGATTTTGACGAAAACATTGGCAGACTGTGCTCAGTGGCGTGCATTCGGAGAGGCCTATGTTCAGTAGTGGACGATGATAGGCTGATGATGATGATGATTAGCAGACTTGACCCCCAAAGCGCAATACGGTCAGATTTGTTAGAATTGTTAGAAGCTCCCTGTTCTTCACGACGAAGGATCCAATCGCGAGTCCAAATTCTTCTCCTTTTGCGAGATCCCTTATCTTTTTCCCGTCTTAGCTCTTCTATCGGCGACAATTATAATACCATTTCGCACAAAATCCGTAATTTTTCGATGTTGACTGTGAAAATTAATTGCAAATTAAAATGAAGAAAATGATCCGAGTGAACTATGATAATATCAACAACTTTCCTAGTATACTCGTATAAAGCATACTCCTACGAGTCCGCTCGGTCGAGCAGGCTCTGATGATGTCGACGCGGCATTAGCGGTGCGTCGTATGAGATCGGAGCAATAAGTGGTGCGCTGGGGACGTCCCGAGGCGCGCGCTAATAGTTGCGGGTTGCAGGCTAGGGCGGCCACGCTGCAGTCGTGCGTCATCATCATACGCATCATGCGCGACCTCTGCCGCCGGATACCCAACTGGACGCCACTCAACCCATATGTAAGTCACTTTCTTTATTGATTTTATGATTACACTTGAGAGCAATGAAACTGAGCCATAATTGAACACATCTTTAACCAACTTCATCATGTTATAAGAATAGCTTTGTTTCAGATAAATAAAAGTGACTCTTCCTGAATGTTAAAAGATGTTATTCCGTCTTGGCGCATAATGTCCTTTTTTCAAAATGTCCTTTCTCATAATGTCCTTTTCTCGAAATGTCCGTTCCAAAAAGTTATTTTCTCAAAATGTCTTTTTCTCGAAATGTCCTTTTCTCAAAATGACCTTTTTTATATGCATTTTTTTAACAAATACATAAAGCTTTTTTAGTTAGTCGCATATCGAAATTATCATCAAAAACAGACATGCAATGCATGTAAATATTTATTAAGTCTAAGAATGTTATAAAGTAATGAGTAATGTAGTTATAAAATTGTAAAAATATGATGGAAAGAATCAGAATAATCCCTAAATAAAGTATCTTAAACTCTAGAACTTATTTGAATGTATCAGTCGGTTTCTTAAATAAATGTTTTAATGTAATAAGTACGTGTTTGTTTGAAAAAAAATTACATATTGAAAGGACATTTTGCGAAAAGGACATTTCGAGAAAAAGACATTATGAGAAAGGACAATTTTGAGGTATTATGCACCAAGACGAATTATTGTGTCATTAGTTACATCACGAACGATTACCTTTTACTTGTTTTCTAAATGAGAAAATGGCTTGATTTTATTGCTCTAAAGTAAATGTTGTACTTAATCAAATTAATATGAAAAATCATTTTAATATAAAAATAGCATTGTGAATGCAAAAATCTAAAAGTTTAAAATTAATATGCATTTTAATTTACTGAAGTTGCTTTTCGATTGTAAATGATGAAACTTGATGACGAGTCGTAGAGAGCGCGGCGCGGCGCGGGCCAGCGATGCGACGAGTTATTCGGAACTTTGCGTCGGAACGTTGCCAGCCGCGTGCTCTGTGCCGATATGGCAGTCTGATACAATCGAATGAGTTATATCATTTGTATGATGAAAAGCCTAAAAACTCCACAAAGTAGGATTATTAAGTTTAATAACTTAGTTTAAATTTAGTTAGTAGTATAACACGAATCCAGTTCTTTGCATAAGAGTTTAGTTACGTACGTATTCTTCTTTTAAAAGTAATTTATAGCAATGTTTTTATAACGTGTAAAAGCAGTGGTGATTTATTCTTGCTACCTAATAATAACTAACAACTTTTGGATTTGACATATCGATTGATGAGCATCGATGCGAAAGATTCTATTCGTGTATAGAATTAGATTTCAGAAGATTTTTGTTGATCGCAAACAAGTATTAAATTTTTGAAGTTTATTAGAATGGAATGTAACATTTTAATTGCATGATATTGATTGACTGAATCAATCATCGCGTGTTCATTTCGTGCTACCATGACGTTAACTGCGGAAGTGTATGAGAATTTATCGATTTCTTGCGCGTGCTTCATTGTTATTCACAATATTTTAACGAAAAAGAAACAAAAAGTTAGAATTGTTCAAATATAGAAAAAATTTCGGGATGACGTCCAGACTGACGCGTACACAGTACCTTCGTACCGTATCGCCTTTGAACGGGGCGAAAAAATCGACACGCGGTGGATTGGAGCGTACCTGTATCTGTATTGAGACGCCGTTCCGCTGACCTCTGTTCTGCTGTCCAGATTAGACGGACTAATCGGACGCTTGGATCGCGACGCTGATAAGGAACGGAGGTACGGATCGGACAAAAGACCATATTTAGCTGGTATTAGGTACGCGGACAAGGAGGCAAGAGACAAGACCGACGGTTAGAAACGCACTGTTTATTTGAGCAAATGGAATACCGTATAGTGACGCAGTCACATGCATAACTACAACTATAGCTCATACATAACAGTCCTACCCCTAATGAACTAATACATCTTCATTAGAAAAACTGCTTATAATTAACAGGGGGACATCTACGGACCCTTTGGCGTGACGATGAATCATTCTGTTTTGGCGTGGCTGATTGAACGCGGTCTGCCGACTGGGGCATTTCCTCACTTCCACTTCCTGCTCCGAAATCACCTTCTGACAGGGCCTCTTGAAAGTTATCGTCGTCTTCCGGCGCCGAAAGAATGTCTGTTCTCAAATTTGATCTCCTAGATGGTGTAGACAGGTTATCGCCTTCAGGTAACGGAGAGATGGCTGTTACTACATCGGTTGGAGTAGAGGCAGACAAATCCACACCTTCATTCCTCTCCCCGCCGTGTTCAGAGCTGTCATGGCCGATATTAGTCTCCATTGAGTTTGTTTCGATAGATGAAATGTCCTGTACACTTATGCCATGGTCACGTTGCTCTAAAACGAGCTTCGTATTATGTCCCCTATAGGCAATAATTTGGTTTTTATGTTTACTTACACATTTAAAAGAGCTACTATCCTTAACTAAATACATCACTTTACCGATTCGTTTAACAATTGTACCCTTACACCATATGAATTTAGGAGCATTAATATATTTTTTATAAAATACATTATCGTTAGGCTTGAAGGTTTGTTTATTAGTACCTCCATGTTTATTCTGTAAACACTGATTATTTTTTACATTATTAGCTAATGTGGATGAGAGCGACGATGGTTTTGATTTAGTTGGCTTTAATAAATCCAAGCGTGATCTTAATTTCCTACCAAACACTAACTCGGCGGGTGTGAAACCTGTGGTTGAATGGACAGAATTTCGATAGTCAAACAAGAATTTCAATAACTTTATTTTCATAGTTTTTGCATTATTACTTGACTGAATACTCGATTTTATACCCTTTTTAACTATTTTTACGTAGCTCTCTGCCTGGCCGTTGCTGGCTGGGTGGTACGGTGGTGACGTCACATGGAGTATCCCATTCAATTTGCAAAAACTTTGAAATTCCTGAGAAGTAAATGCCGTGCCATTGTCAGAAACAAGTGTGTGTGGCGTGCCAAACCTCGACATGAAATCAATTATTTTTTCTATGAGTGCTGTTGTAGTACTACAATTATTCATATTATACACCTCTACCCACTTTGTGTATGCATCTGCAACTACAAGGTATGTTTGCCCTAACATTAAAAAATCCAAATGTACTCTGTAAAACGGTTGCGGGGGAAATTTCCAATGAGAATACGGGGCGCGGGAGGGGCCGGGTCGCAGCTTAGTACAAATATCACAAGAGTGTATCATATTTTCCAAGGTTTTATCAATCCCTGGAAACCAGAACCGTGATCGCGCTTCGGCTTTAGTCTTCACAATCCCTAAGTGTGAAATGTGTAATTCTGCAATTATTCTATCTCGGCATGAGTGTGGTATCACGACTTTATGTCCCCTCATAAGACACCCGTTTTCGTAAGATAACTGATTTCTACACAAATAATAGGGTTTTAAAAGTAAATTGGGTAATTTGGGCGGCCAACCATTTAAGATAAAGTATTTCACTTTATTTAATAGCACATCTTTCTCGGTTTCGTCGCGCAACTGATCTAATGTTATCGGTAGGCTGCCATCCACCACAAAATTAACGTAAGACGCGCGATCGCATTCTACATCGAATGAGTCATCACCTCCGCTTACCGTGCGTGGCTGCTCCGCTTACCGTGCGTGGCTGCCGGCGCCGGCAGACTGGACCGAGACAGATAGTCGGCACTGTTATCAGCGCTACGTATATATTCAATGTTATAATTGTATGCACTCAAAAACATTGCATATCTTTGAAGGCGATTTGCCGTTACTTCCGGAATGCCCCGGTATGGCCCAAATATGGAAATTAACGGCTTGTGATCGGTTCGAAGTACAAATGGAACAGATTTCCCGTACAAGTACTGATGATATTTACGCACCCCAAATATTATAGCGGTGGCTTCTTTTTGAATCTGCGAATAACGTTTTTCGGCAGAAATCAAGGTACGAGAGGCGTAAGACACCGGTCTCTCTAACCCATTACTATCGACCTGTGACAAAATAGCTCCCAGCCCGCTAGGGGACGCATCTACAGTCAAAATTAATTTGGCGCTTGGGTCAAAATGTGCAAGTACTTTGTCCGATGATAATATGTCTTTTATATTGGTAAACGCGACATTATGAATCTCCGACCAGTTCCATTTAACCCCCTTTTTTAATAATTCATATAATGGGCTTAAAATAGTTGATGCGTCCGGTATAAAACTCCTATAATAATTTACCAACCCCAAAAATGATTGTAATTGGCCTATATTAGTTGGTGTCGGTGCTTCTGCTATTGCTTTTACCTTTTGAGGACACTTTTTTAACCCATCTTTATTAATTAGGTACCCAAGATAATTTATTTCATCCTTAAAAAATTCACATTTCTCCTTTTGCAAAGTCAAACCTGCATCTTGCAACCTTTGGAGTACTGCATGTAAACGATCTAAATGTTGATTTTCGTCCTTTCCTGATATCAAAATATCGTCAAGCAGACATAATACCCCATCTAACCCCGATAATAAATTTTCCATAGCTTTTTGGAAAATGGCTGGTGCGCTGGCCAAACCGAACACCAGCCGAGTATATTTGTAAAGTCCGCGAGTAGTATTAATGCAAGTAATACTTTGTGACGATTCGTCAAGGACAAATTGTTGGTAGGCCATGGACAAATCTAATTTTGTAAATTGCTGGCCCCCATATAGTTTTGAAAATAACTCCTTAACTGTGGGCAAAGGGTACTGGTCAATTACCAGTTGTTTGTTTATGCTTACCGAATAATCGGCACATAATCGGATATCCCCGTTACGTTTCAAAATCGGTACAACTGGGGATGCATAGTCAGAATGGTCTACCGGTATAAGGATTCCCAAATCGACCAATTTATCGATTTCTTTGTTGACCTTATCTCGCAGTGCAAAAGCAACAGGGCGGGCTTTGAAGAAAACCGGTTTCGCGTTTTCTTTCAATGACAAAGATACTTTATATTTATTGAATAATCCCAATTTATCAGAAAACACATTCGGAAACCGCATTTGAAGTTGTTCCGCTGTGGGTCTAGATTGAATACAAAAATTATTGGCCATTAGTTCCAACTTAAAAAGCGAAATAAAATCACGGCCTAAGAGTGGCGGCCCGCCATTTCGAATAACATAAAAATTTATATTTTGAATGTGATTTGCGTAGGCCACGGGCAACGTTGCCATGCCTATACAGAATATATGATCACCTGTATAGGTCATTAATTTTTTACTTGTTGGTGACAATGGCACGTTATTAAAATACGAATTAAATAAATTCTCAGATAAAACTGTCACAGCGGACCCGGTATCAATTTCAAATTTCAATTTTATGCCGTTAACAGAAACCGTTTCGACCATAGGTTCCCCCCTAACCGAACGAATATAAAATAACTCACCATCGTCGCCCTCATCCACATTAGCTAATAATGTAAAAAATAATCAGTGAAACACATCACCCGTCTCGATGTACTTCACTTTCCCACACATTTTACGGAGATGCCCTTTCGTATTGCACTTTTTGCAAGTATATTTTGCAAAACGACACTCTGACGTTTTGTGGTTAGAATAACCACACACCAAACATTTATTTTTCACACCGCCGATCGCGTTTTTTGCACTGTGATTAATTTTAAACAGCTGCTCTGTAGCGGAATAAGTTGTTCCACCACTGTTACTGCCGCTTCCGCTTGCTGCACTCATCTTGGCGCACCGTAAACTCTCAGCTAACTCCACCGCTTTGGCCAAAGTTAACTCCTTCATATCTTGGACGTAAAGTTTCTCCTTCTCGAGTCCTGGTAGCATTCCCATAATAAAGCGATCTCGTAGAGCCTCTTCAATGTTGCTAAACTGGCAGTGAGCTGTTAGACCGCGCAACCGAGCGGCCCACTGCGCGTGACCTTCGCCCACTTGTTGGGTCGCTGCGTAGAAACTATGTCGATCGCCAAAGCCAACCCGCTTCGGTGTAAAATGCACATCGAGCAGCAGCAAAATATCTTCGAATGGCACGTCTTCTAGCACCTTTGGTAAAGCTAAATCCTCTGCGAGCTTGTACGTGCCCTCGCTGAGTGCGCTCAAAAAAATCGCTCGTCTCCTTTCTCCTGTCGGATCGCTAGTCGCGTTTATACTATTTGCAATAAAAAACTGCCTTATACGTCCTTTGTACGTATTCCAATTGTTTAAATTATGATCAAAACTTGATAAAATTCCAAAATGAGAAGTAGCCATTTTTTATTCTATAATGTGGGTACTCGTCGCCAGTTATTAGGTACGCGGACAAGGAGGCAAGAGACAAGACCGACGGTTAGAAACGCACTGTTTATTTGAGCAAATGGAATACCGTATAGTGACGCAGTCACATGCATAACTACAACTATAGTTCATACATAACAGCTGGGACCCACCTTTCAGTTACATGCCGAGATTTGTAGTTACTTTGAATGTAGGATGAAAAGATCGATTGAAGTAGAGATGTGTTTTCGCAAACGTTACAAGTTAGTAAAAATAAGACAATTCTTTTCTCTAATGTGTGAAATCGATTTAGTCGGTGTTATAAATCGCACTAAGCTAAAATATCTATTTATTATAGTAATTAAAATATGATACTTTAGGTTAAGTTAATGGTCGATGACGCGCGTACGTAGCCTTATGGGTCCTCCACATGCACAGGCCCGGTCTGTACAACCGTACGGAGGAGCGCGGTATCCCGCGGTTAAATCTCTGTGTGTGAAGGGAGAGGCGCGGCTTCTTCAGTCTAGAGGAGGCCGCGCCTGCAAGTTGAGTCTGTGTGTGTGGAGAGCCTATAAGGGAGCGTATAGGCGGTGTCGTGTAACGCGGCGGGTGCCCTGCAGGCGATGGAGCTGCTGGTGTCGGGCGTGCTGCAGTCGGCGGGCGCGGCGCTGTCGGCCGGCGAGGCGCTGCGCCGCGTCATGGAGGCCGTCAGCGGCGGGCTGCTGCTGGAGCACGGGCCCGGCCTGCGCGACCCCTGCGAGAAGGAGCTCGTGGTGAGTAGTGTGGGGCGCGCTGCAGTCGGCGGGCGCGGCGCTGTCGGCCGGCGAGGCGCTGCGCCGCGTCATGGAGGCCGTCAGCGGCGGGCTGCTGCTGGAGCACGGGCCCGGCCTGCGCGACCCCTGCGAGAAGGAGCTCGTGGTGAGTAGTGTGGGGCGCGCTGCAGTCGGCGGGCGCGGCGCTGTCGGCCGGCGAGGCGCTGCGCCGCGTCATGGAGGCCGTCAGCGGCGGGCTGCTGCTGGAGCACGGGCCCGGCCTGCGCGACCCCTGCGAGAAGGAGCTCGTGGTGAGTAGTGTGGGGCGCGCTGCAGTCGGCGGGCGCGGCGCTGTCGGCCGGCGAGGCGCTGCGCCGCGTCATGGAGGCCGTCAGCGGCGGGCTGCTGCTGGAGCACGGGCCCGGCCTGCGCGACCCCTGCGAGAAGGAGCTCGTGGTGAGTAGTGTGGGGCGCGCTGCAGTCGGCGGGCGCGGCGCTGTCGGCCGGCGAGGCGCTGCGCCGCGTCATGGAGGCCGTCAGCGGCGGGCTGCTGCTGGAGCACGGGCCCGGCCTGCGCGACCCCTGCGAGAAGGAGCTCGTGGTGAGTAGTGTGGGGCGCGCTGCAGTCGGCGGGCGCGGCGCTGTCGGCCGGCGAGGCGCTGCGCCGCGTCATGGAGGCCGTCAGCGGCGGGCTGCTGCTGGAGCACGGGCCCGGCCTGCGCGACCCCTGCGAGAAGGAGCTCGTGGTGAGTAGTGTGGGGCGCGCTGCAGTCGGCGGGCGCGGCGCTGTCGGCCGGCGAGGCGCTGCGCCGCGTCATGGAGGCCGTCAGCGGCGGGCTGCTGCTGGAGCACGGGCCCGGCCTGCGCGACCCCTGCGAGAAGGAGCTCGTGGTGAGTAGTGTGGGGCGCGCTGCAGTCGGCGGGCGCGGCGCTGTCGGCCGGCGAGGCGCTGCGCCGCGTCATGGAGGCCGTCAGCGGCGGGCTGCTGCTGGAGCACGGGCCCGGCCTGCGCGACCCCTGCGAGAAGGAGCTCGTGGTGAGTAGTGTGGGGCGCGCTGCAGTCGGCGGGCGCGGCGCTGTCGGCCGGCGAGGCGCTGCGCCGCGTCATGGAGGCCGTCAGCGGCGGGCTGCTGCTGGAGCACGGGCCCGGCCTGCGCGACCCCTGCGAGAAGGAGCTCGTGGTGAGTAGTGTGGGGCGCGCTGCAGTCGGCGGGCGCGGCGCTGTCGGCCGGCGAGGCGCTGCGCCGCGTCATGGAGGCCGTCAGCGGCGGGCTGCTGCTGGAGCACGGGCCCGGCCTGCGCGACCCCTGCGAGAAGGAGCTCGTGGTGAGCCATTATCACATCAGTCGCACGACCCCACTGCAGACTGCATTTCCACGACGCTCGGTCCTGAGCTGCCCGCATCCAGCGGCGCACCGCACCCTTCACCCTCACGCCGGTCCACCTTGTCAGAAGCCTACCCACGGAGCTGAATGCGATGCGCGCGACTCATTCCAGAACCATGCCGCCCCAACCGACATCTATGTCCAGCCCACTGCCACTTCAGCTGAGCAATCTAAATACTACATACTAAAAACTGTCAAAGCGATTCCCGTACTCGATGTCTTCTACAGACTACAAATCAACACTAGTTTATTATCTCAAGTCATAGCAAGGATGACTATTACATGATTTTGATGGTCCCAGTTCAGAAAAGTCGAAGTTAATGCCCTATGATAACCATTAAACTGATCCTTATTTTTAACATCGCAAATATTAGTGGTCAATCAAGGCTTAAAACTATTTCTTGTCTACAGGATGCTCTGGGTAACTTACCACCTCAGAAGCGAGAAGACTTGACGGCTTCAGCACAACAATTTTTGAGACAAATAGCATTTAGACAGATCCATAAGGTATGTTTTACTGTCAAATATATTTTACAACTTTAATTAGTTCCCCGCTTCTAATTTTCGTTTATAAACAAAAATAAAGTTTGACCTGATTTATTTCCTTTTTTTAACACTAGATAATTTGTTTTTTATTTAAAATGAACATAAGGTATGTTTAATTGACAAATATATTTTATAACTTTAATTAGTTCACTGTTTCTAATTTTCGTTTATAAAACAAGAATAAAATTTGACCTGATTTCCTTTTTTTCAACACTAAATTATTAGAAATGAACTTAACTTACTTTTGAAAGAAAATGCTAGGGCAGGGGGGGTATTACAACTTCTTAAAATTTGCTAAGTTTATGAATTGCTATAGTTACGTCTCTTTCTCACTGTATAGCAAATATAATAAGAGACTCATTGAGAAAACCTGCAAAAGATTGTAATATGGGGACAGTCTATTTTAAAGTGTTAATTATGGTTATGGAACAGCTTGACAGTTGCACAAGCATTTATGTATATTAGCACACATCGAGCCACTAAACGCGGCCACAGACTGTGGATGAGTTTTTTTATACTTTTTATGTAGTATCGGCGTAAACCGAGCGTTCGAGTGGCCGCATTCGAGCCACAAGTTCGGATCGCCCGCGCTCGCATCGCGCGCACACTCGCCACAGGAGCCGGCTCCTTCACGGCGGCCACGCCACTAGCGGTGCGTGAGGTGGCTGCGGCTAGGGGCTCGACTGCGCCACTAGTGGCCGCGATTAGTGGCCCAATGTGCGGAGTTAATGACATTTGAGAATAACTCGTTTGTGTTAGGTGTTGGACATGGAGCCGCTGCCGAAGGTGAAGCACGCGGCGGGCGGCTGGAAGTTCCCGCGCAAGCGCAGGCGCTCCACCTCCGACCCCGACCCCGACCAGCCCAACGGTGAGTGCGCTACACTACACTAGTACACTACACAGTACACTACACTACACATGACATATCGGCTCATTTTGAACTTACCATCCCAAGAATGTGTCCAATCCATGAAATTCAACAACTTTCTCTAAGAAACATATTGTGTCAAATTTCGCCACAAAAGTTTGGTCATCCTATTCTAAATTGATCACGTGATCTCTTTGATTTGTATGAATGAATAGTCTTTTTTTACATATTTGGCCGTGTTCCTTAAAGAAAGTTGCTTAGTTTCATGAAATGAACACATCCTCAAAATTTGGATGGTGAATACAAAATGACCTTTTATTTTATAATATTCAGTAAATAGTGCCTACTATGACCTTGTAAGAGTATTTCAACTTCTACGTTATACTTCACACAACCCTGCTAACACCGCCGCATGACCATTGCAATCGATACACGCTGAAGACCATACCATACTACAATACATCAAACAATTTGTATTAGTACTAGGTCCACAGTAACATTTATCAAATTCATATATAGAATCTTAAAAATTGTTATAAGGCCGCGAATACACCTGCTAGAACTTCTGCGAGAACTTACACTGACAGCCTGTCACACAGTAGTTTGTGAACACGTTACAAACTGTCGCCAGTGCATTTGCTATTAGTTAACACTTGTAAGCTACTGTCTGACAGGCTGCCAGTGTATGTTCTCGCAGAGGTTCTTGCAGGTGGAAACCCGGCCTAAGACTACAACTTAAATGATGAAACTTGATGACGAGTCGTAGAGGTGCGGGCGGGCGGCGCGCCGCGGCGGCTGCGAGTTATTCGGGGCCTCGTGCAGTCCGCCGCCCACCGCACTCTCTCTGACGACACGGCACTCTGATACTACTCTGCTTAATGGCAGTTCCCTCCCATCAGATGTTAGTACGTTGTCTCACTCGCACGTTGTTTCAGGCGAAGGAAAAGTCGTCAAGACGGAGGAGAAAATGGACGCGACGGACTCCGCTAAGAAGTAACTCCGATTCCGTTCGCCGCCACTCACAACCAACGGAATTTCAACTGCGGTCTAGGCCGCCGACAGACTTTATTTACACCGGTCCAGTTTTAATGTATAACCTCTCAGATTTAATACGTTTATATTTTGTGTAAACCGTTTACACGATCGTTTCGGTCCCCTGACGTACTTTTTATGTCTTTGAGCAGATGATCTGTCCAAAACTATACTAGACCCGATATAATTGTAGCGTTTGGAAGTAGGTAGAGTTTAGGTTCTATATTAAATGTAATTAGTATTTAGATACGTACGAGAATGAGAGACAGGGATAGATCTTGATATTGGAATGGCATAGATAGGATGTGTATGGAATTAGAGTTTGTAAGGGTTTCTTTTAATTATTATTTTTTTAGGATAACAGTATTTGACTTTTGACGTTTAGTTCCTTCTTATTCGGCCTCGCCGAAGCGTTTTCAGCACCGCGTTTCACAGCCGTGTATATTTGCAGAACCATGTTATGTACGGTTTTTTTTTCTATTTTAGTATTGTAAGTTTGTTAATACTTTCCATGCATACGGCCCTACGTCGAGGTAGGCTATTATGGAAACAACTTTATAGTGAGATGTTTGGAATCGGTCGCACTTTCAGTTTTAACATTCAACTCCAATTAATTATATATAAAATGTATATCGTACTTTAAAGTATGTTTAATAAAGCGATGACAACTGAAAAGGCGACTTTCTTTACTTAATTTAATATCTTGTATTTTTTTTATTCCAATTCTTTGAAGAGACAAAAACAACAAGTGAATCTAACTGCCACGCGACTGTCCCGTACACCTGACCATCAAAAGTAGCTGATGAAAGCAGTAATCCTTGAGTAGGTTTTGAAAATGACATTCTGAGAAAGTGACCAATTTTTTGCGATGACCATTTGCGAAAACGACGATCTGCGTCAAAACCGTTGAGTACGGTGCCTTGATACAATGCGGACCTGAAACTTGTGACGGTCGGGTGGTGTTAGTGATGCTTTTGGTGGTGTCTTTCGATTGGATTTCCTGTAGTGCATAGCTCTCTGTGGCATCGCTTCGTCGGTTTCTGTACCCGTTCATTGATGCCTCTTCCTACGCCAATGCGGAAGGAAGAAAAAATGCGTGCGTGTAAATCGAATCACCCTTATTTTCGCGCACACTATTATACGTTCAATTTTCATTATTATAGTGCATCTGAATCAAGCGTACCTTGAAAATCCAAATATAAAAACTAAAAGTCACTTCAGCCCTCAGTAATAAAAAAAATATAAAATAAATAATTACATTGGGTATCGTAAAGATCTTTGGCTATTATTAGTATAATCGTATGTAAAAGTACTTTCAAATAGTGACAGAGTCACATGTAGGTTTATAAGCGTAGTGAATTCAAACCAGCCTTACCAAAGGTGGTAAACAGGTAATGCAAAATACTTTGACGTTATAGGCCGACCGGTTAAATGAGTCCTCTCCTGCGGGGCACAGGGGCGCGGGGGAAAGACGAGAACGGGGAGCGTGTGAGGTGCGGGCGGCGGGCGCATTTTTGCCTAAACTCAGTTCGCTGGCAACGCGGCCAGTGGGTCGACACTTTATCAACTTCATACATACAAAAAATATTAATATGGAATTATGAACGTACTTTGTGCCAACATTAAAATACGAAACAATCCTACCAATGAAAAAAGGTAGTTAATCGTTTTGTCTTATTGTACCAGCCATGACTCGGTAATTTAGCCGCATTATACGTCAAGTTATGTTGTGGTCATGTTGGCCAGCATGTGACGCGCCGCCACAAAATATTTTTTTGCAGAAGTTTTAGTAAAATTAATTTACGCATTTTAATAAAACAAATTGTAATTAAAACGTGTTAAAAAGACATAATGGGTGGCAAATCTTTGCAAGAGTGTGAAATTTGTGGTGTCCGAAGAGTGAGAGGGTCGAGTAAGGACATAATTTTGACTAGAATTCCAGCTTGATCCGAGCAGGTAATTTTATTAACTTTTTCTAAGTTTTAAGTTAATTTGAGAAAAAAATATTGTTAATAATAGTAGTAATATCGGTAAATATATAGGTTTTAAGTGACATTTCAACGAAATTAGCGATAAATCACGTTATCATTACATTGTCATAGTGCTGTGCTAAAGTTATCGATATTATTTTAGATGTTGAGTATGGGTTGAATACTACCTAGGTACTGTATTTATGACTATCTAGTGTTTTCGGAACCCGGCTTGTTTGTGAGGTTGGAAGTCGTCGAACCTGCGAGCGAGACGATTCGCAAGGACTCTCGAAAACAACTTATAGACATGGCTCAGAAGTGGGATGGGTCTGTAGTTCTTTAAGAAGAACTTGTCACCCTTTTTAAAGAACAAAATCACCTCCCTTATGTTGATGACGGAATCAAAAAGCTTCGGAATTTAAAAGGCTGAGCATGAGACCTTGGAATACCTGAACATAAAATGCTCGAACATCTTTGTGATTCCCAGAGTGGATGCGGGCAGCTTTAGATCGTTGTGGAGATTCTCGAGGAAGGCCTAAGCCTAGCATTGGATTTAGGCAGCTTATATGATGATGATGATGAGAATTTGCTATAAGAATTAGTTTTGTTAGGAAAATGCTTTAAATCGTTGATTTTCTTTGAAAAAAACAAACGTTAATATCTTGGCTCCGATGTCATTTAGCCATATGAGCTCTATACTGAAACTTGTTTCTTTTAAACTGTTCTTTCGAAATAAATAACTTTCAAGAGTGGCCGCAACATTTGAGAACGACGCCAACTTTACCCAAAGCCCTTTTGTAGTCTTCAATTAATTTTCTAGTAAAAAAATCACCACTTGTTCAGCGTTAACCACTGTGACGTCACATATCTTAAGAACTGTCCAGTGCACATTTCGCCTCTTGTGTATCGCCCGCCACCCGCACCTCTCGCACTCCCCGTTGTCGCGTCCCCCCGCGCCCCTGTGCCCCGCAGGAGAGGACTCTTTTAACCGGTCGGCCTATAGTCACGCAAAACTGAGGGATATAAAATGTGGATGTGATTTAATAATAATAGTATGGGTCCACATATTAAGTAGGACCCGTTAGATAGATATTAAAAAATTAACCAATGTCCGACGACATATTCCAAATATATTTTGTGTTTTACACTGAAAATCTTTTGTTTGTATTTGTATCTGTAATTTGGATATTTGTCAATAAAGATACTGACAATGCACTTAACGTTTTTCTTATTTATTCTTAACTTCTTTTTTTAAACTAGGCGTTAATTCTCGTTATTAGTTTTTTTTTTAGATTATTTATGTCTAGATAGTCGAAGCTACGACAGCGTCGATAAAAATATCACACGAGCCGGACTACAGCTGGGCTTGGACGAATCAACCACTGGACGCGAAATGACAGCCATATTCGCCTTTACCCCTTAGCCACTTACTGTGACCGATAGCCTCAGTAAACGATATCGCGTTGTCAGTGTGATGCTAGAGCTCGTGGCGAAACATTGGTACAAAAATGGGCAAAATGCTCCGTATTGTTCAGCAAAAAAAATAGCGGGCAATCTAGAAATGTTTCTTTTCACACGTAAGCACAATTTCAACCTATTATGGTAGCTATTTTTCGTAAAATAAATAAAATTTGGTATGTAAACAAAGTAGGGTGAGCTAGCCGGTTTGCCGGCCCCCTATGGTTTTCGGCCATTTCGGAAATATAACCAGGGGGGCTTTTCTATTCGTTCGCTAACTTAAAGCTTGAAAATAAGCAATTAAACGATCAAGTAACACGTCGCAAGTAGACATTGTAGTATTGTATGGAAGTGTCAGGCCTCCAACACGCAATTTTAGGGTTTATGGCTTATTTTTAATCGTTAAGTTAGCGAACGAATAGAAAAGTGGCCATTTGAGTAGGGGGGCAGGCCTCCTTCTCTTGCTCAAGGTCGCGCGGACAAGGACTTTAACAATTTATTAATTAAGTTTAATTAACAATAATTAAGTTTTTAATGGTAGTATCGTGGGGAATGCATATGTATGGAATTTTTCATTTACCTACGACACTACTGGGCCGGTAGTGTAGAAGGGAAAAAAATACCCGTGATACTACCAGTGGTGCGCCTTGGTAGTGTCGTGGGGAAGAAGGGCGAAAATTGAACAGGGTAGGTGTGTCGTTAAAAGTAGCAAAAATGTGCATGTGAGTTATTTGGAACGTAAGTTACAATATTGTTTACCAGAGTGTCCACTGTTAAAGTCCAAATAAATTCCCTGACTTTTCCCTGACTTTCCCTGACCATTTTTTCAAAGAACAATGGCGAAATAATTGTTGAGTTAATTATTTGTTCACGTTCGTTAACGTTTTTGTTTTCGTTTTGAGATTTTTACTCACAAAGAAAATAATACCGATATAATAAAAATTTCACAACCAACTAATTTGAAAGAAAAATGTCAGTTGTCAAACCATACTATGTGTCAAACGCGTTTTTTGGCCAATTTATATACAAACTTTGAATACTTTTCAAAACAAAACTTAACCATTCGGTCATCCCATTCATTTTTTAACTTTATTATTGGCAACAATGTTTAGGGCTCTCATTAGTTAAAGTTTTTAGCCTAAAGTAGTTTGATGCAACAAACTAATGAAATCAATATTTTAATGATTTAATTAGCTATAAAGTGGCATTAGCTAAAGAAGATTTAAAGTGAAGCTTCTTGCAATTGAGTGTGAGTATGGTAAATTAGTTTTAGTACTGTTTAACTTAAACGCGTAAAGTTTTCGGTGTGATACATTTAAATTTGATGGCCGGGTAACTAAATGCATTTTTGGGAGGTCATTTGCTTTTCGGCCGCCTGGCCGAGAACTAATGTATGAGTTTCACAATCCATAATATTTGGCCGGCAATTATGGCCGGAAACCGGCTAAATCACCCTATAATATTGTCATTATTTGACAAGTTAATCCCCCCTCACCCCGCAAAAATTGGTCGATCGTGATTTCATACATTTTTCTTACGTTACGTGTCCAGTGGTTAATTCGTCCAAGCAGCTGGGCCACAAAAACAAAAGTTGGAAATCTGACTTTTTGACTATGCCATGATGAAGACGATAGTTTGTCGGAATTTGTCGCCAAAAACCAGAATTTGTCAGGCTTGCGTTTAGGAGATACGTGTGGCGCAGCTGTAGAGACGTCTCTACAGCTGAGCCACACAGATCTCGAAAACGGAAGGTCGTAGCGAAAATCTGATTACTCGTGTGTGCAGCCGTTAATTTGTCGGAATTTGTCGCACAAAAACCAGAGTTTGTCGGTCTTGCGTTTAGGAGATCTGTGTGGCGCAGCTGTAGAGACGTCTCTACAGCTGAGCCACACAGATCTCGAAAACGGAAGGTCGTAGCGAAAATCTCATTACTCGTATGTGTAGCCGGTAGTTTTTCGGATTTTGTCACAAGAACCAGATTTTGTCGGTCTTGCGTTTAGGAGATATGTGAGGATACGCTGTGGCGATTTTTCTACCTGGATCTTGAGAAAGGAAGGTCGGACCGAAAATCTGATAACTCGTATGTGTAGCCGTTAGTTTGTCGGAATTTGTCACCAAGAATCAGAGTTTGTCGATCTTGCGTTTAGGAGATATGTGAGGATGCGCTGTGGAGACCTTTTTACCTGGATCTCGCAAACGTGCCGGACTACAGCAGGGCCACAAAAAAAAGTTGGAAATCTGACTTTTTGACTATGCCATAATGAAGTCGATAATTTGTCGGAATTTGTCGCCAAAAACCAGAATTTGTCGGGCTTGCGTTTAGGAGATACGTGTGGCTCAGCTGTAGAGAGAGACGTCTCTACAGCTGGGCCACACAGATCTCGAAAACGGAAGGTCGTAGCGAAACACGACCACACACGTCTTTGCGAGCACAAAACACGTTTACCTAATTGTTAAAATTATTCTAAGGTTTAAAATATATAAGTTAACATTCTCCATATTTATGTGATCCTGGTACTTTGGTGATGTACTAAGAACAAGAAAAAAACAAAATATAATATCAAAAAATGAAAATAGAAGCTAACATTCTCTATAATAGTAGTTTATGATACTGGCGCATAATGAGGGGTATTAAAACGAATGTGTTTTTAATAGTTAAATCACGTGTATTTTTTTTGGTACAAAATAATCTCAACAATTTACAGTACGAATATGTCGCGGTGGGCGGGGAAATCGTCCTGGTAGCGGTGGGTGAGTCAACAATCACAATCACACGCAGTTTTCGATGAAAAGACCCGCGTTTAACGAAAAAAAATTAATACACGTGATATCTCACTACACCCCCCGTCCCCCCTTGTGATACTTCGTGATTTTTTCAACTACCCCCCCCCCCCCCCCCTTCGAGGCTCACGTGATTAATGGACGACCCCTTATCTACTCATACAATTTAGGATTGAAACTAATAAATAAAATACCAAGATTAAACATTATACCGTATTACCTTCCTCAATAGGGTATTTTCCAATTTTTTGAAAACTGCTTAAATTTAAAGCTTGGGACGAACGGTTTAACAGAAAAATAAAAATAAATTAATTAATGTCTTTTTTCTCTATTAAAACAATTAAAGTCTAATTTATTTTTAATGGTTTTGAATTTACCGCCAAAACGCTCGGTTCGATGTCGTCTACTGTGAGACGTCAACTTTGTGTAAACAATTTGAACACCTATGTAGTCTGTGTAACAATTTACTCTATTGTTTACACAAAGATGACGTCACACAGTAGACGTCGTCGAACCGAGCGTTTTGGCGGTAAATTCAAAAATATTTCAAAATAATTTAACATTAATTGGTTTAATGAAGAAAAAAGACATTAATTATACTTTTAATATTTTTCTGTTAAATCGTTCGTCTCAATCTTTAATTATAAGCAGTTTTAAAGAATTTGGAAAATACCCTATTTCCTTTCCGTCGTTGCATCTAAAATATCGGGCAGAGTCCTGCTATCAGACATTTTTAAGCAAGATTTGAAAAAACCCTACATACTCGTAATTCGTACATTAGGTACAGTACAACAAAAAGTTAAAATTGAAATCAAAACTTGTTTTGTAATGTTGAAAAATGGCGCACATTTCATTAGAAAAAAAAAGTATGAGTGCATTCCAGATTCCAGCAGACTAATCGTTACGCAAAGTCATCGATCACCATAGAGTACATTTTAATCATGGAAATCGTATATGGGAATATCGTCGTTTTTTTTTTAAATCACGGCTTTGCCTTCTTGGATTTGCCCTGTATCGTAATGAGAAAAAAAGTTATTTTATAACATCGCAGTATAGTGAAGGTATGTTATAAATAACTTTATCTACACTCACAACGTAATGTTCCAAATATGAATTCAAAAAAGGTAATATAAATACCTACTTTATTTACGTGGATAGGTAAAATTAAAAAATAAACTCATTACGATGCAGTCAACTGCATCATAAAATAACTTTTTTTCTCATTACGATACAGGGCAAATCCAAAAAGAAGGCAGTGCCGTAACATTAAAAAAAAAACAACGATATTTTCCCACATATTTTCCATGATTAAAATGCACTCTATGGTAATCAATGACTTAGTGCGATTAGTTTGTTGGAATGCACTCATCTCATTTTTTTTTCTAACGAAATGCGCGCCATTTCTAAAGCATTACAAATAAAGTTTTGATTTCAATTTTTACATTTTGATATACTTACTGAATTTTGAAGGTTTTTTTATTCTTGCTTTAAAATGTGAAAAAGAAAATTACTCTGCCCGATATTTTAGATGCAGCTAAGGAAATGACTTATTACAAGGTAGGTACCTAGCTAATACAAACAAAGTCTCTCTCTCTCTTTTCTAACGTTGATCTTTTATTTAGTAGGTTCAATCCCAAATGTATGAGTGTAGATAAAGTAGTGTATGAAACTGCACATAACTAGGTATTAAAACACTCGTGTGATACTATTAAAAACCTCGCCTACGGCTCGGTTTTTAAACACACACTCGTGTTTTAATACCCCTCTTTATGTGTCAGTTTCATAAACTACTATTTTATTTTTTTTCGGTATTGCGTGTAAAGTATGCCAATATAAATTTGTTTTGAAATTTATAATTCGAATTTTACGATATGACAGTAGATAAAAGACTATATAGCATATTTATGTGAAAGTTGACCAAATGCGAAATGGACGTTCCGCGAAGTGGACCATATAGCATATTTATGTGAAAGTTAACCAAATACGAAATGGACGTTCCGCGAAGTGGACTAAATGCGAGAGTTATCCCTGTTCCCAGTAGTCTTACCGAGTAGTTTTACCAGTAGTACTATTGGGAATTTCCCTCCCAATAGATTCACTAGTAAGATTACTGGGAATTTTGATCCCAGTAGACCTACAGTGTCGATTTCTTTTGATATAGTATACAAATATAATTTTTAATTAGACTAAAAGTACCAAGACAACATAACCAAGAAGGAACTACAATTTTGTTTTTTTTTTCTTCGTAATAACTTTAATTTACTGATAGACAATATCCCAGTGCTAAGCTAGAGCTTAGTAATAAAAAACAAAATAGCTTCTTGTTGGTGGATATGTTGTCCTGGGGGGTTATTCACGATTGTCGGAAACCAACTTTCCGAGTCGAATCGGAAAGTCTGCCGAAAAACGCGATTCACGATCATCGGATCGAATATTTTTGACATTACTTTGTCGATTGAATTCGATTTACTATCCGAGAGCATTTTTCTATCGGAAAGAGATCCGTACACTAAGAAGACTGGAATTAATGAAAAAAAACATGAAATTTACCTAAGTACACTCGAAAAGCTTATTTAAAACCCCAAAATTAAGGCCACGTAGTAAGTAATCTCATTTTTTGTGCTATAAAGATTATAGGTTAATATTTCTACTAAGTTTAAAAAAATATATTGAACAAACCATAGACTTAGAAAATTTTTCGCTATGCTCAAGTAGACGGACAAAGGTGCAAGTGAGAAACCGATTCTTACGGCTTATGCGATGTGCGAGAAAGAGTAAAAAGAAACTGACAGCTGCACCTGGTTTGACTTCATTTATCATCGTTTATCACCTTGGTGAAAAGCGTCAACAAGATTATTTTGTAATTTTGATCGCGATCGGGTCGGTTTGGCTCTCAAAGCTATATAAATAAATAATGGTGTCGTGTTCTGTACTGGATTGTAATGTTACTTACGACAATAACCCAAATAAACACTCATTTCACAGGTAAATATGATTGTAACGGGTGGCGCAAAAGTACTGGCACTAAAGAAAATACTTTTATTTTTTTATATGACATTTTCTGTCATTCTGTTGTTGAAAATTGTGTAGTGAACAAATATTAAATACACTGAAAATAAACATGGACCGTTTTACTCCCCAAGAACGTGGAATAAATATGGATTTAGTGAGGGACGCTTTTCCAGGCCGAGTTATCTCTCGTTTTGGCGATTTGCCTTGGCCTGCAAGATCACCCGATCTGACCAGTCCAGACTTCTTTCTTTGGGGTTTTTTGAAATCTCGGGTGTATGTGAACAAGCCACAGACTCTCGCAGCTCTAAAAGAAAACATTCGTCAAGAAATAACGAACATATCGCAGGAAGTGTTACGGCAAGTTATGCAAAATGTCATAAATAGGGCTCAAATGTGTATCAACTCTGGAGGTCACCATTTAAAAGACATCATCTTTAAATCCTAATGGTACGAAATTTAATGGCACAAATATACATTTAAAAAAACCTAAATCTAGTTTTCTAATTTAGAAAAAAATTTATAGCTGAACCAAATAGGGTCTTTACTTTTGCGCCACCCGTTACTATTACCATTTTCATAATTCATATTTTAGTTGAATATATTCCCAAACACACTAAGTTATATACTAATATGATGCTATTAAACGCCTATTTCCTAAATAAAGGCTGATTTCTAAACATTATGTGTTAGATAAAAAGATATTATGTCCGTGAACTTGAGAAAATAAGGCGTAGATATTGATCAAAAATTATCGATATCGATACTCATGTCGATGATTTCCAATATAACTTTGTTTGTCTTTGTAAACACTGATAGTTATATTTAAAGCTGCTTGTAACCGACAGTTTTCAAATGATAAATTATACAGACTTAAGTACTAATTTAACTATTATTTCCAGGTTTTCTGTAAATCCAGTGGTTAAATTAAACTGGATAAATGTCATAAGTAAATAAGCAGGGAGCCTCAAAGGAGACCTTAAGAAATTATTTAAATAAAATTGTTCAAAATATTGTTTGTGTTTTAATTATTAGAGCAATAATACATTATGGTTATCGACAACCTAAAATGGACTTCAGTGCATCTCTAAATTCACGCACACGTTTACATATTTACAAACACTGGCTCATCTCACTTTTGGTTTCGCAGCCTAGTGAACTCTGTTCGTCTATTCCAGTGGATATTAAGTTTATGGAACAAACAATACTTTTGCTTTTATTAAGTAGGTAACCTTATTTTCCAAGAAAAAAACAAAATTTATCAAAACTGCGGTACAGAGTTGAGCTTGAGCGCAAAACGGAAAAAGATTTTTTTATTGTAAGAAAGAAGTAATGTTCACGTTCACAAAGAATGTTTCCATGTAAAATTCAGTATTTTTATAATTTATTAAATGTCGCAGATTTAATGACGAGTATTTTTTTTTAGATAATAGGATGAAACTTGTGAAATGTCAGTGTAAATTTTAGTCATTTATCGCGAAATATCAATTCCAGCTTATCGATTTTATTTTCTATCTTACGCTAACAAACTTTGTAAATGCACTGCGCTTTCCTGTCGGAAAGTTAGTCGAATGTATTTGTGAATAGCAGTTTTCGAATCTATCGGTACGGAAACGGATTCGAATCGTATGCTTTCGACTATATTTCCGACAATCGTGAATAGCCCTTTTAGTCTAATTAAATGTAACAATTCTTGACTATTTCACAAGAAATCGAACTAACTCAATGTTGGTTTCTATCGTCCAAGTGCTATTATATACGATACGCGTACCTATAAAGGCATAAAAGGTCAATCGCCTTTATTCGCAAAATATTACATTCTCAAAATATTATACTTTGTACAATCACAGTAGTTTCTGCTTCTGTAAATGCCAGATTTTAGTATATATGGAGAAATATTATTTTCAATCACTTTTGGATTTTTAAATGTTCGTCTTCGTAGTACGAATAAGTCACCAAAGTACCTACTAGGATTGCATAATAAATATGGAGGTTTACTAATGGAATCTTCAATCACTTTTCGTTATTTTTTCTTTTTTTCGTGATGCGTCACTTTATGAATATAAGATTGTATGCTTTTTTCTTTCCTTTGTAAGGGAGTGTTGGGGCCTCCCAGAACCTAGACACCATAATTTTATATGATTCTGTACTTTGGTGACGTATTATGAAGAAAATAAATTAAATAAAAATACTTAATATGTACTATATTTTGTTTGTGTTTCACTGTATTTATAATATTTTGCGAACAAAGGATCAATCGATTATTACATACTTAATTCGGTTCACACTAGCGTCGTGGGTAGAGGGGTAATCGTGAATTACCCGTCCACCCACTGGTGGGAAAGTCCAGTGGGTAGACGGATCGTGAAGGATCAGATTTTCGCTAACCTTCCTGATCACACTACCTAAAAATCAGAATGTCTACGAAGCAAAATGCCTAAAATTCATGTCTAAAAGAGCAAAATGTGTACTAAGTAAATTGTCTAAAATGCAGAATGACTAAACAGCAGTTTGCCTAAGCCCCTTCTTACACGGCGCTACTGAAACCTGACGAAACCGGTTAGTAATTATAGTTACAAACTAGTTTGTGACAAAGATTCGTACACGGCACTACCAAATTTATTTGAAACCTACACAAAACGCGGTGTGTGTGTTGTTTCGGGATATTATTGAAATGGCTAGCAATTCGAGCGATGAGGAGTTATTACTTCTATACTACATCAGACTGCATCCCACTTTACTCCAAGCTTTCTCGGTCACATCCCAACGCGAATACTCTTTTAATGTGTAATTACACAGACACATATGCTTTTCCACTTCTTGGACAAATTGTATATTTACTAATGGTCATTAATTTTCACTGAACCGCAGCATAGTTTCCAGTTTCCATTAGTAATCAGTCGACACGCGACTGCATGACCGGTCGCTGGGTGATTAGTTACTGACGCGTTCCAAACCAGTTTGTGATTGGTAGCATCGTGTACGGAGCGCCATTGAAATACTAGTGCTGTGACGTTTTAGTAACTAGTTGGTGATTAGAGTTTGAAACTAGTTTATTTTAGAGTAGCGCCATGTAAGAAGGGCCTAAGGATTAAAAAGGTCATGTTATCTTTAATCAAACAATCACTGGCCATTTGTACTTCTTGTTTATGGAATTCTGAAAAGAAGTTATTTAGTCATTTTGCATTCTAGACATTCTGCTTTTTAGTCATTCTGCGTTTTGGTCATTTTGCCTTCATAGTCTTTTTGCTTTTTAGGCAGCGTGATCAGAGATCTCTACAGCTCTTTAAAGGCAAGATCGACAAATCTGGTTATTGTTTTTGTGCCGCTTATTCCCAGTAGTTCCTTTTGACAGTTCCTTCAAAGGAACTAATGGTACCTACTTTTTCTTCCCACTAATTCCTTTAATCATTACGAAGGAACCGGGATAGTCCACCAAGTCATTTACAAAATTATAACGTGACATTATGCGCCGAGAAGACTGAACTAAAATCAGAAAGGAGAAATACAAACCTCGTTGATGGAATTCAATAGAATGAACTACATACAATAAAAAACTTTTTGGCAGTTGTATATATTTTAATTATACTTTTCTTTACAATAATTTTTTTGTACAACAATGACGATATAAATCACCTGTATTCAATAAAATAAAATGCAACACAAGACAAAATTGGTCAAAAATACGACAAAATATTTATACAAAGACATACATATTTGCAAGTAGCAACGAGAATAATTAAAAGATATATACAGGTATTTTTTACAGTAAATACATAACATGAAAAACATACTTGCATAAATTTCTCAGAGATAATTTGTACAAAATGTATGTACTGTTTTGCATTTTATTCGTTTGAATCACAAATATATTTAAGTACAATAAAATTTTGCAATTCTGTTAACATAGTATAGAGAAATGCCAAATATTTTTAGTAGGTAAGACTTATTTTCATACGCACTTAACAGTCTCAATTTTGGCAGTGAATGTTAAACCTTAATATGGTGGGTAGTAGATGAGACCCAACACGAGGCCACCCGGGCAAAGTCTCGCCTTGGCTCTTCAGAAAAGTCTCGACAGTAGTGAAACACTTGATTTACAATTGTAGCCTGAACACAATGAGCTACTAACTTCTAAAATACTAGCGATAATGCGGACGTCCACAAATTTATTTCATAATATTAGAGAACAAAGTTTGCGAGCACCATGGAAGTGGCAGATTTTCACAATTGTAAAACTAAAGTGTCTCACTATCGTAAATATAAAATAATTCTTTCGTAAACCCACAATGTATAGCGATCGACGCCACACGAGGTTGTGATTATGTTTAAACTGCCCATTTTTAAATGCACCCAGAGACTAGAAGCAATCCAGCAAAATGTTAAAAATTGAATATAATATAGAAGTCTGATTTACAAATGTTTAGAAGTTAAAATAAAAGCGATAGGTGCTATGCTGGTTGCTCTAATAGTTCAGCTCAAGATTGGTTATTCAGAGTACAACCGAACGCGAGCTGTATCAAAACGGATAAAAGCGCGTTAAGTACCGACCCACAAGTAAAAGCACGTCGGATCCGTTTATAATTTTACTTCGCTTTGTATGGCTACGAATATATTTGGACCATTTGGTGAAGAATCGGTGCCGAAGTGCTCAGCGTGCGGGCGGCGGCGCGGGCAGGTGCTCGCCCTCGTATTACAAATCATAAAAACATGCGATTGTTGACCTTGGTCGGCGTCAAGTAAAAATGATTTTTTCAGTATTTTTCTTTTTTTAGTTTTTTTTGTTTTATAATTTTTTGTATATTTTTTTGGTATTTTCTAATTTTATTTTTTTTGGTGTCGGCTTCAAGTTTTTTATATGTTTTTCAAAAATTAAAGGGTTTTTGAGACACTTTTATTTATAATTACTCTAATAAGTTTTCTTATAGATAACTCGTTTAAAAATTATTTATTGTACTTTAATATTCAGCGCGGCCGAGTGCCTCTTATGTAAAACCGATATAAAACTTATACATAATGCTTATAAAATTGCCAGGCGCTTTATTTTACATAATGTCGGTCAAACGTATTTTGGGCGACGAAGTGACGTCGAGATGACGAACGTTTACGAATAATTACTACAACAAAACAACAAACATCCGTCTCGAAACGAAGTACCGAGTTAAACTTAACAAAAACGAGGCATCGCTGAAAACATATCGGTTTGATGCCCTTCGCATAACAGGGAACTAACAACAGACTAGCGATATACAGTAACAACTATTAGTCTTGTAGAAATATAAACATTGCATGCTCTTCAATCCGCAATAGATAAAAATATATAAGTAGTCGGCGAGTTCATGTTTTGGTAAAATTTTGAAAATAACTCCTAGTTCATATCAGTGTCGGATTCTAACGCAAAACCAGTTAGAACATCCACGAAATACAATATTTCCTCTCTCACTAAAGTTAATCGGAACACCTATAATTCGGCGAGGATAACAATTGTACAATCTTTCTAACATTTCAAAGATATGCTCGGTGCGCATCGCCTCACGTCATATAGGGCCCGGAGATCTGCGACTCGCTCGGCTAGTACACTACAACCTACAATTTAGCAGCAAGCGGCGCTCCACCGTAAGGCAACACAATATATAGCACCAGGTGTCGCGCCCGTCGCGTATCACAGGGGGCGGGGCCGCCTCTCACACCTATAATAATAATATTTTTTTGTCGTTTCGAAAATAAACTATTTACATACGACCGTAAAACCAATATTTATATGTTTTTTGGTGGTGACTATGTACAGTAGGCTAGGTGAGTGTTCTCGGGGCGCGGGCCCCGGGGCGGCGGTCATCGCTGGGGCTGCGGCCAGGCGTCGGCGGGGCGCGGCCAGGCGTCGGCGGGGCGCGGCCAGGCGTCGGCGGGGCGCGCGCCGGGCGCCGGCCACGCGTCGGCCAGGCGCAGGCCGGCCGCCAGCCGCGCCGCGCTGCCGCGGAACGTCTCCACGATCTTCTCGAACGTCTCCGGGTCGTACACGGACCGCGCCGTATTCGTCAAGTCGAACGGTTCTGTAAGTGTATTCGTTCGCTGTACATGTTGGAGGTTTAATGTAAGTTAGTGCAGGTGGAGATGAAAAAAGTAATTCACCGGATGTCATGTGTTATTACGTTATACTGATTGCAAAATTATAGTAATATTACCGATATTTTTATTAGAAAAACTTAAGCACGTATTTGAAAAAAAAAAAACAATCTTAATTATTGCATTATATGCGAATGTTTCCGGTTAATGACTAATTCCGAGGTGAAAGCTGTGTAAAAGAATCGAAGAGACTACTTTCGATAAAAACGGAAATGACAATCGCGCGGCATATGAGTGATTTCAACTCTGAAATTATAACAATGTTTTCGTGTAATCACTGTTAGAATTAATAATTATTTGAGATTCCACATTAAATGTGTATTCATGAGTGCATGTAAGTATGATGTATGTAGAGTGTCGGTACATACCCTCGACACAGAGCAGCTTCCACTGGTGCGGGTCGTTCTTGGTGGCGCGCGCGGCGCGGCACTCCGCCACGGGGATGCGCGCGCCCGCGCGCACCGACACCGCCATGCTGCTGTACCTACACAATGTTCATCATTAGAACGGGTCTATATGTGAATGCATTTTAACTCATAATATAGGTACTACAGCCACACCCCAGGCACTCCATACACCGCGCTATCATAAAAAGATGACGACAGATGACGTTTTTGCACACGCGCAACTGTGCTGAGCTACCGTGAAATTTGTACTGTACAAGCGACATTCAATTCATAACTCGAACTTTTTGCCAAATAAGTTACGTTACGACGCATTGCTTTGAATATCAAAATAAGCTGATATTTGACAAACACGACCAAACGATCACACGATTCGGCACACAACTCGCGGGGCGGAGAGTGTCCTTTCTTTACGGTAGAACTTATATCTATTCTGTGCTACGGCATAAGGTTTTTTGGCAGAATGATCAATTCGCATGACATCAATACCGAATAAATGTTTACGCATACTTTCATTTCACATGAATACTATAATCAAGGGCGTCGCCAAGAGTGGGCAGGGAAGGGCAGCTGCCCCCCCTAGAGGTTAAAAAAAGTAGCCAACTGCGGTAAACGAGCTTGCTTGCTTTGCAGACTTGCTTTTCCGATAAATCCCACACCTCAAAACTTGAATAAATTTACTAGGTGCTCTTGACAGTACCTATATTTCATACTTTTTTATCCTCCTTAATATTGATTTGCCTCGAAAAAAATTATAAAAACATATTTAATATATTTTTAAACTTTTAGATTTTTGCATTCACAATGCTATTTTTATATTAAGATGAATAAATAATGAAAAAATATTAGAAAAAATCGACCTACCCGTAGCATGGTAGTGCATTGGGCCGGAATCCCAAGGGTGCGGGTTTGTATCACGTCTGAGTTGCTACGGATGAGCCGATTTTTTCTAATATTTTTTCATCATTATTCATCTTAATATTTAATATATGTTTTTTAAACACGACTGCAGGATTTATGCTTCTCCTGTAGAAGAATTTTGTCATAATAATTACAAATGCGGAAATGAAATGACTTTCTTTAATAGCCGAATCAAAGATAATGATTTTACCTTCTGGTAAGGAGATTTGGAATATGAAACTAAATTCTTTACGAAGTCGTACACAAAAGTTAATTTACTTATAGTTTTTTATTTCATTTTTATAAATAGACTGGTTCACGTTTCTCGAAAAGTGCCATTTTAACAGTTCTAGCGGCATTTTGTTTGAAAGTTTGTGGGTTTGGATGTTTTATCCCGATATTCCCACGGGAACAGGAACCACGCGTCCACTAGTTTATTATATTTTTTTTTGGAAAAATCCTCATAGTTTTAATTCTGTAGCGGATTTTCTAAAAAAAAAGGTATAGCAAATTCCGCTGCGTGACCAAAAAAAAATTTAACACAGTTACTAGACAAAAATGTTTAATAAGTTTATTATCGTATATAGTCAAATAATTGCGCTATTTACCAGTATTTTTTTTCTGGGGCAAATCTTCATAGTTTTAATTCTGTAGAGGCTTTTTGAAAAAATAAAATGGTAGAGAAAATTGCGCCGCGCTACACAAATCATTTTTTTAACACAGTTACTAGACAAACATTTTTAACAAGTTTATTATTCTACACAGGTTGTAGCCCAGTAAATGAAAAGGTGTAGAGGGAAATGATTGGAACACAATTTTTGACTTCGTGACTTTGTTTGGACCAGTTAGGAGGAGAACATATCAAAAGTCCCCACCCGTAGCCCCTATGCCGGGGGGGAGGGAGGGTTTTGAAGGTCCCATTTTTCGGTTTTTCAGATATATCTCAAAAACTATGCATTCCAGCGACATGAGTTCTTTTACAAAATAAAAGCTGATTAAATTTGAGACAAGATTTATAATAGAAATTTTTTCGATATCTTGTATAGTTTTTGAGATATCCGCTCCTGAAAATCTGTAATTTAGAAAAAAAAATTTTTTTTTAAATGATGATGATTCGCCCCCATTTCATCCCCATAATGGCTGAAAAACTAACAATAACGATATACGTCGAGTTAGATTTGCATCCATATGTCAAAATTATAAATTTAGCTATTTTTACTTCGAAAATAAAGGATTTTCTATACACAACTTCATCCCCCTTTTCACCCCTTCGGGAGTAAAATTTTCAAAAACGCTGAGACACGTATATATTAATTTTTTATCGTCAGCCTAAACACAAAATTTGAAGATCCTAGCTTCGAAACTGACGGACTTTCATACAAACATTGGACCCCTGTTTCACCCTTTAGGGGGTGAGTTTTGAAAAATCCTTTCTTAGTGTATCCCTAGATCTTATTAGGAACCTATGTGCCAAATTTGGAGTCTCTCGACCCAGCGGTTATGGCTGTGCGTTGATATGGCAGTCACCAATCAGTTTCTTCTTTTATATATTTAAGATAAAATTACAGACTTTTAATAGTGAATATCTCGAAAACTATACAAGATATCAAATAAAACTTACTGAATTAAACATGTAGCAAATTTAACCAGCTTTCATTTTGTGAAGAAACTCATGTCGCTGGAATGTATAGTTTTCGAGATATATGTGAAAAACCGAAAAATGGGACCTTCAAAACTCCCCCTCCCCCCCGGCATAGGGGCTACGGGCGGGGACTTTTGATATGTTCACCTCCTAACAGGTCCAAACAAAGTTACGAAGTCAAAAATTGTGTTCCACGCCTTTCCCTCTATACCCTTTTTTGAGCGTTCATTTCCTGAACTATTGGTCAAAAGTTCTGTTACTGAGTTTCTTTATCGATTACTGGCCATTAAAACAAATGAAAAGAAAAAATAAAAATGACATATTATTGACAGTTTTATAAGCTATAATTCCATACCACACGTATATCATATTTTGTTTATTTCACCATGGAATGGGGGTTGAAGGAGAATCGTGTCGCTGTAATTGCTCTGCACAAATGTGGGCAGCCACCGAATATGATTTTCAAGTTGCTACAAAAGTTGAAAATCAACAAGCAATTTATTTATCGCACTATCCATAGGTACAGTAATACCTTGACCGTCGATGACCGAAAAAGATCAGGAAGACCACGCACCATTCGGACACCAGCTGTGATCAAGGCAGTGAAGGCGAGAATCACGAGAAATCCCGTCCGGAAGCAAAAGTTATTGGCAATACAGATGACTGTGAAGAGAAGTTCCCTTAAAAAAAATATCAATTATGACCTTGGGCTTCACGCTTACCGTAGACGAAAGGGCCATCTGCTAAACGCACGATTGAAGGCTATGAGGTTAGCACGAAGTCGCGCTCTACTAAAGCAGTACGCACAAAACGGCCATCGAAAAATCTTGTTTACTGATGAAAAAATCTTCACAGTCGAAGAAAATTTTAACCGTCAAAATGATAGAGTATACGCTAAGAATAGTAAAGAAGCCAGCATGATTGCTCCGAGGGTCCAACGAGGTCACCACCCCTCATCAGTGATGATTTGGCTGGGGGTGTCCTATTCAGGGCTAAGTAAGGTTCATTTCTGTGAAAAAGGTGTGAAAACTGGCGCTAGAGTCTATCAAGATACCGTTCTGGAACCTGTTGTCAAACCCTTAAGCCACACTATATTTCAAAACCAGCCATGGGTCTTCCAGCAGGACTCTGCCCCTGCGCACAAAGCAAAATCTACACAAGCATGGTTTCGGGCTAACAAAATTGATTTTATCGCGCAGGAAGAATGGCCATCCTCCAGCCCAGACTTAAATCCTCTGGATTATGCCATATGGCAACTTATTGAGGAGAAAGCATGTGCTATGCCCCACATGAATCTCGACTCTCTTAAGCGCGCTATTCTCAAGGCAGTCGCAGAATTGGATATGGTGGTAGTTCGTGCTGCCATCGATGACTGGCCTCGTCGTCTAAAGGCGTGTATTCATGCCAGAGGCGGTCATTTCGAATAATTTTAATACATGATAATCTTAAATATTTGTGCTTTCATTTGGTATATAATTCATTGTAGCATTATTTGTAAATTTAGTATTATTCATGTTTTCCATAGTTACAGAACTTAGTAACCAACTAGGTATATAGTGGAATAACTGGGCAATTCAGCAGTATTTTTTTCTGGGGAAAATCCTTATAGATTTAATTCTGTAGTGTAGTGGATATTTTGGAAAAAAATGTTACAGTATTTTTTTTATTTCTCGTTTCTCACATTTGGCCAAATGTTACCCAAAATGCCGCTAGAAGCGAAAGAAGATCGCGCGAAACTCGACTCCATTTTTTTACAAGGACGTTCACAATCGGAAACATGTTAAATAAATAGAGATAAATTCGTAGAATTTAATTCCACAAAATCATGATTTTTAAGGAAGGGAGTCAAAATACAAATAACTTTCAATTATGCGAGATTACAAAAGCCTGTTGATTTCGGCCAGGTACATGGACGAAACGCTCTGGCTTTTGGAGTAAAATATTTTACTCCAAAAGCCAGAGCGTTTCGGCCAAGTACCTGGCCCAAATCAACAGGCTTTTGTAATCTCGCGGATTACAAAAGCCTGTTGATTTGGGCCAGGTACATGGACGAAACGCTCTGGCTTTTGGAGTGAAATTTTTAACTCCAAAAGCCAGAGCGTTTCGGCCAAGTATCTAGTCCAAATCAACAGGTTATTGGAGTAAATTTTATGAAAAAGTGAGACTACAGAAGCCTGTTGAACTGGTAGGAAAATATAAGGTGGTACCAAATTATCTAATGATACTTAAACAGGTGATAGTGTTGCTTAAACTGAACAACTTTCTCCATAGAACATAGGTCGAAAAACGAATTTTTTTTTTCGCCTTTCCATACTAAGTTGATCAGCTGACCAGGACATTTTATATGGGAGTATAAAAATTTTTTTTCGTTTTTCGACCTATGTTCCTTGGAGAAAGTTATTCAGTTTAAGCAACACTATCACCTGTTTAAGTATCATCAGAACATTTGGTACCACCTTATATAGACGATTCAAAAGTATTTAAAAATAAAGTTTATTTGAATAAAGCTATTTTTGACTTGGACTTTGACTTTGACTTTGAAACGGCTTGAATGGCTTCATGTGATGACACCATTTTGTAATGTGATTTCTTTTATTAATTATTACAATATTTTGATGTATGATATGACTATCAAATAAGAGGCCCTTGATAAGCATATTATAAAAAACCTACCTATAAATAAATTAGTCACTAAAATGTATGAAATTAATATGAATATATTGAAACAAATTAAAAATTTGTAGTCGGGGAACTTTGATTAAATAATGTTCCGAGCGGTCCTCTGCTTGCAATGATACTAGTTATTTTTACATTTAAGTTCGTTATTGGTAGGGTAGGGCAATGACGTGTTTTATTTTATCACCTGGAAGTGGTAGTATATCTTTTTTTACCATCGCCACTCTAAAAAGTGCGTTTAATTCAACGATAAGAGTGAATAATAAGCGATTTTATTCACCGAGTGAATAAAAATAATTTGAATTTGGAACAAGCGCGCATCGTATGAATTATGTACAAAAAAAAATAAAACGTGCTGAAAGTATGGAGCTATTCCATAGATAAAGCCATAGTTATACAATAAAAAAAAAAATATCCCGCCAATTTTATTTAGGTTCTTTTTAGTGTCTTATCTTTGGGTTCTTTTCTTTATATTAGAGGGAGATTAGATGTTCAGTCTTGCATCAGTCCATTCCATCAGTCTGGTACGATCTTCAGTCTGTAAAAATTCAAAGTCTATACAAACTGATGAAATGGACTGATGTCAGACTGATCATGTAATTTCCCTCATATAGCATGGTTGTTTTATGTCATTGGAAAACTTATAGTTTCACTATTTTCTAACGGTTAAATTACCGATTACCTATCTAAATAATAAAATTTGATAACTATAAATAGGTACTATAGGTGTAAGTACTGCTATTATGTTTTCTCGCAGTCAATGGTAAAAAGTAGAGTACACAACTCGTGAAAAAAAATTTCATCTCGGTCCTTTGTATCCCTCGTTTCGCTCAGGATTCTACTTTTGAATCCCTCGCTACGCTCGGGATTCAACTCTAGAATCCTTCGCTGCTCTCGGGATCCAACATAGTACCTCGAACTAAATTCCTTCTTTTTTCACTTGTTGTATAATCTACTATTAATGATCAGTGAGTGAGTGACGAAATATTGAAATTTCGGCCGCGTTCCGAATCACGCCAACAGTGCTCACAGCGTGTGACGTCATTGTACACCGGTCCAAATCATTAGCGCGCTGTCAGCACGCTCACAATACTATTGATTCGGACCGCTCGTGAGAGCGCTCACACCGCTAACGTTGGATTGTTTTTAACAACGTAACCTCCAAAATGTGTTATCTCGATAAAGTAAATATTAATTTTATGGGATAAGTAAATACAAAGGCAATAATAAATATGAATCAAGTTCCTTCCCTCTGACCAGTTATTTACTTACCAATTTAAAAAAACCATCAAAAATTCAAAATACTTATTACCACTGCTAGCTCTCTCAACATCAATTTATTATAAGTATTTCGTTCGTAGCTTCGTAAAACACCTGCAGATCAATAAATACAGCCATCTTTTATAAAAAACACAAATAATAACCACTAATTTTAACAAGAATGAACTTTGACAAGGAAGTTTGACAGCTACACCGACAACGCTCACAGTGCTTTGGTAGAATACGCTGAGCGTCGTTAGCACATGCGATGACGTCATCTGTGACCTCACTTCACATACGTGAGCGTTGTTAGCATGAATCGGTCCGGGTGTTAGCGCGCTCATAGTGCTGTAAGCGTGATTCGGAACGCGGCCTTTGATGAACGATTTTTTTATTATTATTAAGGTAGAAACTTGTAATTTGGAATATGTCACCGGCAATGTATGAAACGCAGGCATTGTATACAATGCCTGCTGGTCCACCGGCAATGTGTAAAATAAAAAGATTTTGATCGAGGGGGGCTCGAGGGAAGGGCTCGAGGGGGCCTCGAGGGGGGCTCGGGGGAGGGCTCGAGGGGCGCTCTCGGGGGGCTCGAGGGAGGGGCTCGAGGGCGGCTTATTGAGTTTGGAACCGAACCTGCTTTACTCCTTTAGGTCCCGGGTTAGGTTAGAAATTTAAGGCGAGCGCGTAGCCCAGCGGAGCGTGAGCCTTAAATTTCGAGGTTATTTTTTTATAACAGACAACAGAAATAAACTTATTTTACACATTGCCGGTGGACCAGCAGGCATTGTATACAATGCCTAGGCAATGTATAAAATGAATATCATTTCATACATTGCCTGATCGTTTCAGGCATTGTATACAATACCGGAGAATACACATTGCCGGTAACATATACACTGTCTACATTACGTAGACAATGCAATATAAATAAATTCAGGTAGTTTCTTCATTCCCTTACAACTAAAGATATAAACTTGTCTGTTTGCTCAACTGGCTTTGGTGAGGGGCAGTGCTATGCCCTTGATACTACTGTGGGAATGAAGTATGGTGTGGAATATGGTATGGAGAGAGGTGGCCACTGATAGGAAGGCCAAAGTGGAAGATCTTCCTCCGGGCTGGGTGGTATTTGCCCGGGGACCGCGGTCCAACCGATGATGGTTGGAAGTTGTATATATAGTTTGGTGGCTGAGAAAACTCCGATAGCGAGGTGTAGGTTTCTCCATACATTTCTGCATACTACGAGTTGCTGTTCCTTACTAATCTTTTGTGTTTATACGACACTAGCGCCATCTAGTCACATGGTGATGAGTCTCGTTGCAACCATGTGTAGGTATGTGCGGCGGTACGATAGATGCCGCTACATCACTCCCCCCCTGAGTTGGACTATCGAGTCCAAGGGTAGTCCAAGCTCAGCTGTCAGTGCGTCAGAGCTATGCAAGTGCCAGAGTAGTGCTGCAGGAGATGCCCCAGTCTGCGGTGAGTCGAGACAGTCTACGGTGAGTCGAGACGTTGTGGGGTGAAGGAAGGCGCGTCCGCCAGTGCTGCAGGTAGATCCGTGTCCACGGTGGGTCGGGACCTGTCCACGTTAAGTCGGGACAGTGGAAGGTGATGGTAGGTCCGAGCTGCTGGTATGGTGCGCAGAGCTGCCACGCCGGAGTAAGGGCTCAGTGATGCTCCAGTCGTGGGCTGCGAAGACCAGGTCGGGATAATGCCGTCGAGAGTTGCCGAAGGTCCAGGAAGCGTCGTCAATGATGCTGCGATGGATCCTTGAAGGCTGGTGCTGGCTGCTGTGCTTCTGCTTGCGGTGTGACTGCTGCGGATGCTGGATAAGGTATGAGGAGTGATGGCTGCGCTGCGTTGCTGAAGGTGCTTGATGTGCTCCGTCGGGGTCACCAGTGTAGAAACGTCGAGGTCACCAGTGTAGAAACGTCGAGGTCACCAGTGTAGGTATGAAGTATGGTAAGTATGGAAAGGTTAGTATAGGAAGGCCAAAGTGGAAGATCTTCCTCCGGGCTGGGTGGTATTTGCCCGGGGACCGCGGTCCAACCGATGATGGTTGGAAGTTGTATATATAGTTTGGTGGCTGAGAAAACTCCGATAGCGAGGTGTAGGTTTCTCCATACATTTCTGCATACTACGAGTTGCTGTTCCTTACTAATCTTTTGTGTTTATACGACACTAGCGCCATCTAGTCACATGGTGATGAGTCTCGTTGCAACCATGTGTAGGTATGTGCGGCGGTACGATAGATGCCGCTACACTACTAATTAGAATAACTAGGAACTATGTTTTATTTTCACTGTTTAGATATAAGGTACCTAGATTTGTTTATTTTCTAATTTTATGATTATTTTTTCTAACAAATACTGTCAAATGTTTTTTGTCTCATAATTCACTTAAAAAAAGTTTTGAAAATCAAAGTATTTTCATTAATAAGTACAGTATTAATTAATCAATATCAATTATCGAATTTAGTTTTTCAATTGGGCACATAATGTAGATCAAAATACTGTGTTTACAGCATTTCATTTAAATGAATATAACGTGCACTGTAATTAGTGTCAAATATTTTCAGGGCTGAACATACAAGTCATAATACATAGGTCAACAAAAAATGGGGTACTATTTGCAGGTTAGTTTGCGAGATATTATGGTAAACAACTTGGTAACCTAATCACAAAAAACATCATCCTTTACAGCTGAGCAACAACTACATTCAACGATTTACACACACTAGCCTACTGCACACATGCGCCGGGCCATCGACCGCGGGCGCTTTCAATGCACCGCACCGCCATCCACGCGCCTGTTGTCTACACACACATAAACGTCGAAGCACGGGTTATTCCTTTTTGACGCGTGCCCGCAGACTACAGACTTTTTATCGGCCGATAGTTGGCCCGATAGTTGGTTTTGTATGAAGAATCGGTGGACACCAAATCGCTGTAGCAAGGACGTCGGCAAGGGTGGGCAGGGGGGGGGCAGCTGCCCCCCGCCTAGAGGTTAAAAAATGTAGCCAACATCAAAATAACCAAAGTTCTAAGGCCGTACAATTGGCTTGCTTTTCCGATAAATCCCGCCCCAACTCAAAACTTGAATAAATTCACTAGGTGCTCTTGACTGTACCTACAATTCATATTTTTTTCATCCTCTAATATTAACTTGCCCCCCCCCCCCCCCCCTGGACCATGGGCTGGCGACGCCCTTGCGCTGTAGTCTTCTTCATACTGATTCCAACTATCGGCCGACAGTTTAGTCTGTAGTTAGCGGGGACTCTAAAATTTTATGTCGTACGTAGGTATGTTAAAAAGTGTTAAATTCGTATCAATAAACTTTGCGTTTACCTTGGATTTTGTTTATCAAAAACTATGCCCATCAAAAACTAAGCCTATGTCTAGCTATGGACGTACTTATTAGAAAAAGCGCCTTTGTTTAGAATAAGACTAGCTTTTTACGCAACATGGCTTAGTTGGCTTAAAATCAACAGTGGACTTATTAAATTTGGACTTTGCTCGACAATGGGTACGAAAAGCGCTTCCGTAAATAAGTAGGTAGGTATCATAAATCACCTACTCAATACTTGACCTCATGTTCAGCAGAGGACTAACTTTTTAATAAATGTCCAACTCAACCTTCTTTTAACAACTGAACAAAAAGGAAGGTAAATAACTAGGACTTATTAAATTTAAGCCCAGCTGTGGATTTAATGAGTGTACTTTTATGTTAAACATGACCTGAACTGAACAACCTCATAATCATATTATGACTTCATTTATTGCACACTTCGTTTGTCAAAACAAAAGTGTTAACAGGGAATAACCCTTCAAATACGCAGACACAAGATTTCGCCGATTGCCGCCGAAAGATGGCGCGTGCGGTCATCAGTGCCTGCACCGCGCCGATCGCCCGCGCTGAATTAGTGCTGTAATTATTCATTGATTTAAAGATTCTTGATTGATTCATATTAATACAATCAAGTGCACATCGAGCGTACTTTTTTAAGGTTAGCAGCTTAGGATTGGTTGTAAAGGCAATACCTACTTGATGTACAGTAATTAATGATAGGATTGATTAAATTACCTCTTAGTAATATGCAACAGATAGAAAATTATTACCTACTCTTATTTTTTTTCTGAGATCAAGGGAAACTTTCACATTTTTAGACATAACACCATTGAAATGACATTTCGATGCAAAATACAATAAAATATTCAAAATGTAAACTGCGGGCGGTGTTGATCTTCAATCCTACTACTAATTGCGATCGTAGCGATGTTTCAACAATGTTAAACGTTTGTCAAACATGTTGATTTTGGCTGTTATAATTTTTATTTTTCCATAACTTGCTATTTAGCTGATTTTATAAAAAAAATGAGAAAATGGAATCGTAAGTGGATAATAAATGACGACAATGATTCTGAATACTTAGTATTAGATGACTCTAATTGCATGTTAGTTTGCCTCGCTTTAAGATAAAAATAAGATAAATTAATTTAATCGTCGTTGAATCAATTAATCAATTGTGTACATCATGTTATGTCACATCTCTAGTATGTCGTAGTGTGCAGTGCAGTGCACTCGCCGCGCGCGCTTCGCTTGTCCGTCACGTGATCACGTCAGTTGCGGAAATTCTTTTCGGGTGCATTGTCGTGCGTGCGTGCGTAGGCCGTAAGCCACAAAATGCCGAACTATCGCTATAATAACGCGGATTATTTAAACATGGTGTTGTGCTATAAAACCACCCCTGCTCTCAGCTTTCAGGGGATGGGGAAATGGTTCCGATCAAGGTGACTGATCACCTGTCCGGCTTCCTTCACTGACGTCCCCCCTTCTAAATAATAATCATGACGCCAACTACACTGCCTACCAGAAGCCGTAGGCTGATTAGTGAGACTGAGGTTCATGGAATCCAAGTGAGTTTTATTGTGTGCATTGACTGACAGATTGTGCATTAACTGTCAGAAACAATGGCATTTTGAAAGTTCAGTGCTATTCAGTGTCGTGCAGTGTGTCAGTTTTGTGTCATGATAATCGTATCGCGGTGTTCGTGCAGGACTTGCTGTGCAGGGGCCAGCAGGACGCAATGACGCATCCGATATTATCGCATCGGCCGATAAAAACGCGCCTGTAGGTGAGTGTCTTTAAGTTCATTCACGCACACAACGATAGTTGTGTAATTGTGTGAAATGAATGCTATGCGTGCGTAGTCTTAAGATAGTGTGAGTGTACATGTACAGGGTGAGCTTATTTTATAAAAATAAGGGCATTATTTTTTTGTTTGAAAAATTAAATTCTAAACTAACGTGTAGATTTTTGAAATATTTTTTATATGTGATCCATATGACTTATACGTTCAGCCCTGAAAATATTTGACACTAATTACAAGGCACCTTATATATTAATTAGAAGATATACAGAAGTATATCTTTTAATCAATACGGGTAGGGTTTTTTTAAGTAAAATTAAATAATTGACCGAGCGAGCACGAAGTGCGAGCGAAGCGTCTCTGCTTCAGCTTGGGCAAAAATTCTTTCGTATGTCTGTATGTTCTCTTCTACAGGTCGCATTTCTCAACCGATTCTCGTGAAAATTTGTGAGCAGGTTCGAAAATTATATAGAATTTTTTTGTCGAGCCAGATTTTTTTAATTTTTCCAAATGGCGGAGATATGTAAAAAAAAACAGGTTTTACGGCTTTCCAGCGCTGTCTGTTCTCCTCTACAGGTCGCATTTCTCAACCGATTCTCGTGAAATTTTTTGAGCAGGTTTGAAAATAATATATAATTTTTTTGTCACGCCACTTTTTCGATTTTTTTCAAAATGGCGGAGATATGTAAAAAAAACATATTGCAGTCCAGCTTCCCGGCTCTGTCTTTTCTCCTCTACAGGTCGCATTTCTCAACCGAATTTCGTGAAATTTTGTGGGCAGTTTTGAAAATCATATAGATTTTTTAAAATTGAGACAGTTTTTCCAAATTTTTTATTATGGCGGAGATATGTAAGAAAAATGTATTTCAATCCGGCTTTTTGGCGCTGGATGTTCTCCTCTACAGGTCGCATTTCTCAACCGATTCTCGTAAAAATTTGTGAGCAGGTTTGAAAATAATATAGATTTTTTTTGTCACGCCAGTTTTTTTAAATTTTTCATAATGACGGAGAAATGTAAAAAAAAACATATTGCAGTCCAGCTTCCCGGCTCTGTCTTTTCTCCTCTACAGGTCGCATTTCCCAACCGAATTTCGTGAAATTTTGTGGGCAGTTTTGAAAATCATATAGATTTTTTAAAATTGAGACAGTTTTTCCAAATTTTTTATTATGGCGGAGATATGTAAGAAAAATGTATTTCAGTCCGACTTTCCAGCTGTCCATTTTCCTCTACAGGTCGCATTTCTCAACAGATTCTCGTGAAATTTTGTGAGCAGGCTCGATAATTATATAGTTTTTTTAATTTAGCCAGTTTTTTTAAATTTACAAAAAATCACCATTTCGAAAAATGTTTAAAATTAGAAGCGCCATCTAGCTGCGAACATACCTACTGTCATGTTCGGAGGCACGGCAATCAAACACGGTGGTCGAGCTTAGACTGATTTATTTATTTCTCATGCCTACCCTCAACATACATATCTGACAATCCCCTTTTACAAAAAAAAAACAGAATTAAAAACTGAATACTTACAAAAATTACTAACCTGCATGCATTATTATTATGATAAAATACAAATATTGTTTTTTTTTTTTACATAAGCATATAATTATTATATTTTATTTATTCATGGAATAAATTAGGATGGCTTAGGTAGAAGAACGTACAGAGCTACATTATAATAACATTATAATTTGCCATCTTCATTTTAATTATCTAATATTTTGATTAACTATTCGACAATAGTAAACATACCAATTAATAGAATTAAGAAATCATTATTATTATTTATTTATTATTTTGTTATGTATAATTTAATAACTTATAATTATTGTTTTATTTATAAATCTTATTTAAACATGCTTTTTTATACAATTTTATTTTATTATTTAATACATTTATAAATCTAATTTACATTTTATTATTAATATTATTTTGCTTATACCTAAATATAATTAACATTTTCTTTTTAACTCACTGCGTCGGATTGGTCGCCGCAGCAGTGGGGTAACCCCACCGATCAGGAGGTCGAACTGTCCTGCCAAAACGAGTACGATAATAATTAGAACCACTAGTGGTGTCAATACGTGGCTGTTGTGCATGAATGCTGGAGCTGATGGTTTCATTCGGGACCAATTCGTCATAATAGCTGTGCATCTGTGGCTCACCGGGGCTATTATCTATTAACAAATGCCTCCTATTGCGTCTAAGAGTGTTTCCTGTATGATAGATTGTAACCAAATACGAACGAGGGCCTTTGAAACCGACTACTTTTCCTGGTATCCAATCATTGTTCATTCTGACCCTGACTTTTTGGCCCTTACACAAAGGTCTTAAATTTTTCGCCCCTTTGTTATAATAATATGTGACCTGCTGTTGGCGAACATTTAACTTATGTTTGGTATTTTGTTTAATTTTAGGCGTAAACAAAGAAGGTTTGCAGGGAAGTATACTACGCAATTTCCTATTATATAATAATTCCGCCGGGGAACCTAGTTCGTTACTGATTGGAGTATTTAAATATTCTAACATAGCCATATCAAAATCGGAATTATCATAGGTTGTTTTTTTCATCATGTTTTTTATGATTTGTACCGCCTGACCATTTGATTGGGGGTACCTAGGAGATGACGTCACATGTTCAAACTTCCACTGCTGGGAGAATTCATAAAAACTATTAGAAGAAAATTCTGGACCATTATCAGAGATAATAATTTCAGGAATTCCCTGCCGACTAAAAATAAGTTTAAGTTTTTTAATTACATTTTGGGATGTTAACGAATTTAATTTGGAAATTTCAATATATTTACTAAAATAATCTATCACTATTAAAAAAGATTTGTTTCCAAAGTGAAAAATATCCACTCCCACCTTAGACCAAGCCCTATTTGGAATATCATGAGGTATTAACGTCTCTTTTGTGTTTTGTTTTTTATACGTTAAACACGCTTGACATTGCGACAAATAATCCTGTAACTGTGAATTCATATTCGGCCAAAACATTATCTCACGGGCCCTTAATTTGCATTTTTCTATACCAAGATGTCCTATGTGAATATTTTTTATCATTTCTTTACGCATACATTTCGGAATAACAACCCTATTACCTTTCCAAATAATACCAAAATTAACCGTCAGTTCATCTCGACTGTCCCAATAACACTTAATTTTATCCTTTATTTTTGACTTTTCAATAGGCCAACCCTGTTTTATTACCTTCATTAACTCCTGTAGTTCATCATCCTGTTTAGTACATTTTTGTATTTCGACAAAATGCGAATCAGATAATGGATTCGCCGCCGTTAGCGCACATACCTGCGCCTGCGCATCGAGATGATCGCGCGGTTGGTTATTTACACACACACCGGGGGCAACTGCACGTGACAAAGTATCTGCAATGTACTATGGGCAACAGCGACGCTTAACCAGTTTGCAACAAAATTCGTGTGCGCGCGTATCGCCCCTACACGAACTAAACGTATGGTTGTGACGGCGAGGCGTGCAAGCGATTTTGACCTTAGCAGTGGTTAAGCGTCGCTGTTGCCCATGGTACAAATACTTACCCGGTTTGTATACGAGTTTAAAAGAGTAAGGTTGCAATCGCATCAACAATCGTTGTAATCGCGCGGGTGCGCTCGCTAAAGGTTTGTTTATAATACTGACTAATGGCTTATGATCGGTTTCGATCGTTATATCCGAACGGCCGTATATATAAGTATAGAACCTCTCGCAAGCAAATACGCACGCATACAGTTCCTTCTCAATTTGCGCGTACGATTGTTCTGTCTTTGTGAGTGACTTTGATGCATAACAAACCGGTAAATTATTTTGCATTAGACACGCGCCCAACCCGTTTTTGCTTGCGTCGACAGATATAATAATAGGTTTATTTAAATCGTAATATTGCAGTATTGGCGGGCTTATTAAAAATTGTTTGATGCTATTAAAACATCGTTCGTGGTTTTCGTCCCAATGCCATTCCACGTCTTTTTTTAGTAATTCACGCAATAAAAATGTTTTATCCGATAAATTCGGTATAAAAGTACTAACATATGTTACCATACCTAAAAACCTTTCAACGTCTTTAACACATTGCGGCCTTGGAATGTTTTTTATAGCTAATAAATGTGAGTCATCTGGATAAATGCCATTTTTAGTTATCTTATGGCCCAGATACTTTATTTCAGTCAGGCCGATCTTGCACTTTTCCCTATTAAGTTTTATATTTATTTCTCGACATCTATTTAATACCAACCTTAATCGCTCGTCGTGTATTTTCTTAGTAGGACCGTGAATTAATAAATCGTCTACAAATAAAACTACCCCTTCTATATCATCAAAATGTTCGTATAAACGTTTATGAAATATTTCAGATGCTGAAGTTATACCGTATGGCATTCGTAAAAATTTAAATCGGCCAAAAACTGTATTAAATGTACACAAGTCAGTAGAATGTAACTTAACCTGCCAAAACCCTTGTTTAGCATCTAAAGTGCTGAAATATTTTGATCCTGAAAGATTAGCTGTAATTTCCTCAAAAGAAGGTAATTTAAAATGTTCTCGCTTAATAGCTTTGTTGAGGTCACGGGGATCAAGGCAAATACGTAAATCTCCATTAGGTTTCTTTACTACTAACATGCTATTTACCCAATCTGTTGGGCCCTCAACCTTTGCAATTATACCATCACGCTGCATTTCTAATAATTTATTTTTTACTTGATCTCTTAAGGCTATAGGTAACTTTCTAGGTGCATGAATAACTGGCTGTGCATCCTCCCTTAACTGTATTTTGTACTCGCCGGGAAGGCAGCCCATGCCTGTAAATACGTCTGAAAACTCATCCAAAATTGTATCACTACTATTTTTTGCACTAACTGTCATAATTCTTTTTATTAATTGCAACTCTTCACAAGATTGCCTACCCAATACTGGTTGTGATGATACATCAACAACGATAAATTTAATAAAGTGTACATTATTTTTGTATGACGTTTTCAAATAACACTTCCCTATAACTGGAATGCTATTACCTGGATAGCCCCGTAGTTTCACAGATGAACACGTAAGATCTTTTTCTAATAAACCGATTTTATGTAAAAAACTTTTTGGTAATACATTTACATCAGCTCCAGTATCCAACTTAAAACTGACATTAACATTATTTATGCATAATTCAACTAACCAATCACCCTTTGAACTATGATTATTAATTTGATGTATTACCTGATCGGTGGAATCCTCCTCCACCGCATACACACGGCCCGACCGACACATCCTCGCGAAATGGTTAAAACGATTACACTTGTTACACCTTTGTCCATATGCCGTGCATTCATACCTCCTATGAACATAACCACAATTTCTACATGATGTATTGTCCACAACGCGCTGCTCTGGCTTATGATTAAATGCATTCGAGTTTTGGTAAACAATACGGCGATCCGATGAATTCGTTGGTGTCGCATGACTCGCGCGCATCCCGCGCGAACTGCCCGCTTGTTGGTAGTCCCGGGGCGCTGCGGGCGGGGCGGCGCTTGACCTTCGCCGTGACATAGATGCTCGCTCGTTTTTATAACGTCGTTTGATCAAATGTAGGTCATTTACGTTTTCTTCCGAATGCTCCGAAGTTCGATTTATCTCGTGAATATGTTGATTGTAATTTTCTGATTTGATGTTTAATGCTTGCATATGTGACATTTCGGCCAAACTGCAGATGTCTAAAGCTTTTGATAATTTGATGTCTGGTTCACGTAATAATCGTTCCGAAAGTGCCACATCTTTTATTCCGCATATCAATCTACTGCACACGAGATCATCCTTTAAATCCTTAAAATCACATTTTGCAGCTATTTTGTTCAATTCAAAAACGTATTGTTCCACAGACTCCACTTCTCGTTGATCTCTTTTAAAAAAATTTTGTCTTTCCACCGCCAAATTCTTTTTAGGTACAAAAAATGCATCAAATCTTTTCAATAATTGCTTCACATCCGTAAAATTTTCTTGAAACTGGTCGTATACTTCGCGACATTTATATCCAATCACGTGTAATAAAATATTTATTTGCACTTTGGGATCCTTTTTTGACAATTCACATGCTTCATAGTACACAATAAATGCTTTTTTCCATTTTTCCCACTCCGTGCACAAATTTCCCGAAGTAATATTGGTTAAATTATTTTCAAAATTGAACGGCCGCTGCGGTTGTAATACCGCTTCCATTGTTCGACTTTCAACTATATATCCGGCTGCGCCATGTCATGTTCGGAGGCACGGCAATCAAACACGGTGGTCGAGCTTAGACTGATTTATTTATTTCTCATGCCTACCCTCAACATACATATCTGACACCTACCAAATAATACCAAACAGCACGTACCTACTACGTGCTTTGAAAAGCTCGTGAACAGTGTGGGAAATGGTGTGGGAAAAAGGGGTGGCGACATCTTTTAGATAATTTTTTAAACAACATACAATTTGAGCTACTTTTTAACGCGAGGTCTACAGCTCACGGAGCCACTAGTATAAAGTAGAAAATAAAGAAAAGTTTTTGTAAAGTATACCTACCTTTGAAAAATACTTAACAAAAACTAAATACAAAACTAGGTATAGTCTACCTACACAGTGCAAAAATACTCTACACTGTTTATTTCAGCAAGGCACTTGGCGGAAACGCTCTGGCTTTTGTAGTAAAAATATTCACTACAAAAGTCTGTTGATTTCGTCCAAGTACACTGGCCGAGTTCAACAGGCTTTTGTAGTCACACTTTTTCAAAAAAAATACTCCAAAAACCTGTTGATTTCGGCCAGGCACCTGGACGAAACGCTCTGGTTCTTGTAGTAAAAATTTTTACCTGGCCGAAATCAACAGGTTATTGGAGTATTTTTTTTGAAAAAGTGGAACTACAAAAGCCTGTTGAACTCGGCCAGCTACTTGGACGATATCAACAGGCTTTTTAAGTTGGAGCAAATTATATTTTTTTTTTCCCGTCTGAGTCTGAGTTGCTACGGGTGAGTCGATTTTTTCTAATATTTTTCATTATTTATTCATCTTGGAGCAAATTACTTTAAAGCCCAGAGTGATTCGGCCGAGTCGCGCGTTGTTTGTTACGCTTTCATGTCTTTTAACTACGTATGTGGGTACAGTCAGCAGCACGTCAGGTTTTACAAAACTGTCAAAACTGTGAATGGGGAGAAGGAGAGGGGAAGGGGAGATTGAGGGATAGGGGGAGGGGATAGTAAGGGGGAAGTACAAGGTCAAGTACAAAGTTAAGGTCAAATACAAGGTCTAATACAAGGTTAAGGTCAAATACAAGGTCAGACACAAGGTAAGATAGAAGGTCGGGTACAAGTTCAGGTACAAGGTCACATACAAGGTCTGATAGAAGGTCAGATACAAGGTCAGATACAAGGTTAGATACAAGGTCAGGTACAAGGTAAGGTACAGCTCGTGCAACATAACTTGACCCAAGATGGTACCGATCTGCGCAGGTACAGACGCTCACAAAATTTTTAAGAGCTAATTAAGTTTAGTTAGTAAAATTAAATAAAGAAATACCTAGTTTTACTTATTTATTAAATCTTTGAATGTGAACAATGAAAATGCAGCGAGTACGATCATACTAGTTAATCACGAATTATTTGTTTGAATCTGGCCTTTAGTTAATCCACTATAATCCTTTTTGATAAAACAATATACGTTATAAACCATTTGTCTCGTTTGTCGCTTCAGAAATGTATTGCTTAAACGACTTTGCGGCGGCATTTTAACGTTTGAAAAACCACACATTAAATTTAGTACTCGACTGTCCTTAAAGACGCTCGCGGGTGGTGTGCGGGCGCGCACGGCGGGCGGTGTGTGTGTGTGTACTCACGGGAAGTCCGCGTAGTAGCGCAGCATGTGCAGGAACAGCTCGGCGAGCGAGGCGCGGTTGTGTAGTAGCGGCGTGTGTGTGTGTGTACTCACGGGAAGTCCGCGTAGTAGCGCAGCATGTGCAGGAACAGCTCGGCGAGCGAGGCGCGGTTGTGTAGTAGCGGCGTGTGTGTGTGTGTACTCACGGGAAGTCCGCGTAGTAGCGCAGCATGTGCAGGAACAGCTCGGCGAGCGAGGCGCGGTTGTGTAGTAGCGGCGTGTGTGTGTGTGTACTCACGGGAAGTCCGCGTAGTAGCGCAGCATGTGCAGGAACAGCTCGGCGAGCGAGGCGCGGTTGTGTAGTAGCGGCGTGTGTGTGTGTGTACTCACGGGAAGTCCGCGTAGTAGCGCAGCATGTGCAGGAACAGCTCGGCGAGCGAGGCGCGGTTGTGTAGTAGCGGCGTGTGTGTGTGTGTACTCACGGGAAGTCCGCGTAGTAGCGCAGCATGTGCAGGAACAGCTCGGCGAGCGAGGCGCGGTTGTGTAGTAGCGGCGTGTGTGTGTGTGTACTCACGGGAAGTCCGCGTAGTAGCGCAGCATGTGCAGGAACAGCTCGGCGAGCGAGGCGCGGTTGTGTAGTAGCGGCGTGTGTGTGTGTGTACTCACGGGAAGTCCGCGTAGTAGCGCAGCATGTGCAGGAACAGCTCGGCGAGCGAGGCGCGGTTGTGTAGTAGCGGCGTGTGTGTGTGTGTACTCACGGGAAGTCCGCGTAGTAGCGCAGCATGTGCAGGAACAGCTCGGCGAGCGAGGCGCGGTTGTGTAGTAGCGGCGTGTGTGTGTGTGTACTCACGGGAAGTCCGCGTAGTAGCGCAGCATGTGCAGGAACAGCTCGGCGAGCGAGGCGCGGTTGTGTAGTAGCGGCGTGTGTGTGTGTGTACTCACGGGAAGTCCGCGTAGTAGCGCAGCATGTGCAGGAACAGCTCGGCGAGCGAGGCGCGGTTGTGTAGTAGCGGCGTGTGTGTGTGTGTACTCACGGGAAGTCCGCGTAGTAGCGCAGCATGTGCAGGAACAGCTCGGCGAGCGAGGCGCGGTTGTGTAGTAGCGGCGTGTGTGTGTGTGTACTCACGGGAAGTCCGCGTAGTAGCGCAGCATGTGCAGGAACAGCTCGGCGAGCGAGGCGCGGTTGTGTAGTAGCGGCGTGTGTGTGTGTGTACTCACGGGAAGTCCGCGTAGTAGCGCAGCATGTGCAGGAACAGCTCGGCGAGCGAGGCGCGGTTGTGTAGTAGCGGCGTGTGTGTGTGTGTACTCACGGGAAGTCCGCGTAGTAGCGCAGCATGTGCAGGAACAGCTCGGCGAGCGAGGCGCGGTTGTGTAGTAGCGGCGTGTGTGTGTGTGTACTCACGGGAAGTCCGCGTAGTAGCGCAGCATGTGCAGGAACAGCTCGGCGAGCGAGGCGCGGTTGTGTAGTAGCGGCGTGTGTGTGTGTGTACTCACGGGAAGTCCGCGTAGTAGCGCAGCATGTGCAGGAACAGCTCGGCGAGCGAGGCGCGGTTGTGTAGTAGCGGCGTGTGTGTGTGTGTACTCACGGGAAGTCCGCGTAGTAGCGCAGCATGTGCAGGAACAGCTCGGCGAGCGAGGCGCGGTTGTGTAGTAGCGGCGTGTGTGTGTGTGTACTCACGGGAAGTCCGCGTAGTAGCGCAGCATGTGCAGGAACAGCTCGGCGAGCGAGGCGCGGTTGTGTAGTAGCGGCGTGTGTGTGTGTGTACTCACGGGAAGTCCGCGTAGTAGCGCAGCATGTGCAGGAACAGCTCGGCGAGCGAGGCGCGGTTGTGTAGTAGCGGCGTGTGTGTGTGTGTACTCACGGGAAGTCCGCGTAGTAGCGCAGCATGTGCAGGAACAGCTCGGCGAGCGAGGCGCGGTTGTGTAGTAGCGGCGTGTGTGTGTGTGTACTCACGGGAAGTCCGCGTAGTAGCGCAGCATGTGCAGGAACAGCTCGGCGAGCGAGGCGCGGTTGTGTAGTAGCGGCGTGTGTGTGTGTGTACTCACGGGAAGTCCGCGTAGTAGCGCAGCATGTGCAGGAACAGCTCGGCGAGCGAGGCGCGGTTGTGTAGTAGCGGCGTGTGTGTGTGTGTACTCACGGGAAGTCCGCGTAGTAGCGCAGCATGTGCAGGAACAGCTCGGCGAGCGAGGCGCGGTTGTGTAGTAGCGGCGTGTGTGTGTGTGTACTCACGGGAAGTCCGCGTAGTAGCGCAGCATGTGCAGGAACAGCTCGGCGAGCGAGGCGCGGTTGTGTAGTAGCGGCGTGTGTGTGTGTGTACTCACGGGAAGTCCGCGTAGTAGCGCAGCATGTGCAGGAACAGCTCGGCGAGCGAGGCGCGGTTGCGCGCGCGGCGCTCCCACGCCGCGTCGGCGCCGCGCGGCAGGATGCCCGGCGACGTGCCGCCTGCACACAACACCGGCTCACTTCACTACTATTTATGCAACCTAATGTGTGAATCTCACACTCCGAAGAGCGCAGCATTACAATATGATGTGTATCCTGCGGTGTGTACATATGTTGATGTTGTGTAGTGTGTATGAGTGTACTCACACTGCAGGAAGTGTATGACCATGAGCGTGAGGGAGTAGGAGGAGAGCGTGCGCTGGCGCGCGTCGTTGATGTTGTGTAGTGTGTATGTGTGTACTCACACTGCAGGAAGTGTATGACCATGAGCGTGAGGGAGTAGGAGGAGAGCGTGCGCTGGCGCGCGTCGTTGATGTTGTGTAGTGTGTATGTGTGTACTCACACTGCAGGAAGTGTATGACCATGAGCGTGAGGGAGTAGGAGGAGAGCGTGCGCTGGCGCGCGTCGTTGATGTTGTGTAGTGTGTATGTGTGTACTCACACTGCAGGAAGTGTATGACCATGAGCGTGAGGGAGTAGGAGGAGAGCGTGCGCTGGCGCGCGTCGTTGATGTTGTGTAGTGTGTATGTGTGTACTCACACTGCAGGAAGTGTATGACCATGAGCGTGAGGGAGTAGGAGGAGAGCGTGCGCTGGCGCGCGTCGTTGATGTTGTGTAGTGTGTATGTGTGTACTCACACTGCAGGAAGTGTATGACCATGAGCGTGAGGGAGTAGGAGGAGAGCGTGCGCTGGCGCGCGTCGTTGATGTTGTGTAGTGTGTATGTGTGTACTCACACTGCAGGAAGTGTATGACCATGAGCGTGAGGGAGTAGGAGGAGAGCGTGCGCTGGCGCGCGTCGTTGATGTTGTGTAGTGTGTATGTGTGTACTCACACTGCAGGAAGTGTATGACCATGAGCGTGAGGGAGTAGGAGGAGAGCGTGCGCTGGCGCGCGTCGTTGATGTTGTGTAGTGTGTATGTGTGTACTCACACTGCAGGAAGTGTATGACCATGAGCGTGAGGGAGTAGGAGGAGAGCGTGCGCTGGCGCGCGTCGTTGATGTTGTGTAGTGTGTATGTGTGTACTCACACTGCAGGAAGTGTATGACCATGAGCGTGAGGGAGTAGGAGGAGAGCGTGCGCTGGCGCGCGTCGTTGATGTTGTGTAGTGTGTATGTGTGTACTCACACTGCAGGAAGTGTATGACCATGAGCGTGAGGGAGTAGGAGGAGAGCGTGCGCTGGCGCGCGTCGTTGATGTTGTGTAGTGTGTATGTGTGTACTCACACTGCAGGAAGTGTATGACCATGAGCGTGAGGGAGTAGGAGGAGAGCGTGCGCTGGCGCGCGTCGTTGATGTTGTGTAGTGTGTATGTGTGTACTCACACTGCAGGAAGTGTATGACCATGAGCGTGAGGGAGTAGGAGGAGAGCGTGCGCTGGCGCGCGTCGTTGATGTTGTGTAGTGTGTATGTGTGTACTCACACTGCAGGAAGTGTATGACCATGAGCGTGAGGGAGTAGGAGGAGAGCGTGCGCTGGCGCGCGTCGTTGATGTTGTGTAGTGTGTATGTGTGTACTCACACTGCAGGAAGTGTATGACCATGAGCGTGAGGGAGTAGGAGGAGAGCGTGCGCTGGCGCGCGTCGTTGATGTTGTGTAGTGTGTATGTGTGTACTCACACTGCAGGAAGTGTATGACCATGAGCGTGAGGGAGTAGGAGGAGAGCGTGCGCTGGCGCGCGTCGTTGATGTTGTGTAGTGTGTATGTGTGTACTCACACTGCAGGAAGTGTATGACCATGAGCGTGAGGGAGTAGGAGGAGAGCGTGCGCTGGCGCGCGTCGTTGATGTTGTGTAGTGTGTATGTGTGTACTCACACTGCAGGAAGTGTATGACCATGAGCGTGAGGGAGTAGGAGGAGAGCGTGCGCTGGCGCGCGTCGTTGATGTTGTGCGCCTGCGCCCACAGCTTCGTCAGCGCCACCAACGGCCGCACGCGCCAATCCACTGAACAGACAAAAATCTCCTAAAAATTCTAGTTCGAACTATGAATACAAAAGGTATCAATTTAGCTTGCTACGGTCCTAAGTTTAAAACTCTGACACATCTGAAAAAAACTTATACCGCGTCCGTTGCATTGCAACCTAGTTTAAACATATTAGCGAACAATCATATCTATACAGGCCACCTACCTACTAATCAGACTCAAAACAACACATAGCATACTCACTCCTGGAGTAGCCGTAGAGCAGGTTGGTGTTGCGGATGCCGACCACGTTGTTGCAGTTGAGGTCCACCTGCAGCCCGTTGCGCGCGTCGCGGAACTTCAGGATCGGGACCTTCGCCTGGATCAGTTCTGCCGCTGAGGAGACACATACTCAATCACCATACATAATCAACAGTGATCGGAGTAGGTAGATTGATTTGGGGTCAACAAACTGACACGTATATATTAATATGGATATGACTCTGGAATTCCGGCATTTTCAAAATTAAGTTTTAATATTTTTTTCCGAAATTTAAAATTTTATAATGTGTAGAATGAAGAATATATCTTTTTTAACCCTTTCGCCGTATTTTTATCGGTATAAATAAGTGATCGGCCTTCTAAAGTAAAAATGGCATGGCTAAACTTGAGTAAAAACGTAGCAAACGTAGAGTCCGTTAATAATAGTTACATTCACATATTTCACATTCATGCAAACATTCACAATGTTTGATTCAATCCCGTAAGTACCTAAACGGAATTCCGGAAAAAAGACTTATCCGTGTTATGATTTCTATGACTGTTCATGATGCAAGTACGTTAAATCAATCTACCTACTCCGATCACTGATAAGCAAGGTCAACTGATGTAGTTTAGGCTTTTTACATTCCTACTAATACAATGTATTTTTAAAGCACACCTTCACCGCGAAACAATGCCAGCGAACGACAGTAGTTTCGCCATAAATTTTCGTCTATCGATGACGATATATTATGACTATCACATCTACGTTGCGGTTTCGCGTCATTATTTTCGCGGCGGAGATGTGCCGACGGATCTAACCGCGCGGAATCGCGTGTGAAGACCATGGTTAAATCTATGCATTAACACAGGCTGCTTTACATTTGTTTCGCTTGTCGTACAACTGACAAGTCATGGAGGAACCTACCCCCCCACTTAAAACTTTATGATCATGTAGCTAAATGTCTAGCAATACACGTGTTTTTGTTTCATTTAAATCAAGCGACTAGTTTCGAAGTTTTAAGGGCTTGAAGGAAATGCCAAGCGTACTGAAATATGTGGTTTATTACGTACGACATAAGGTTCACCTTATGACGTCATTGGTCATACCAATGACGTCATAAGTCACACAAAATAACAGTATTCTAGACCATATAACTTTTCTGTTTTAAAAATATCCCAAAAATTACTTCACAGTTGTTCATGTGGTCCCATAAGCTATTGGATTATGTGATTTAACAGACCCAGTAACATTCTCCATTATTACTTTTATACGCTTTATCAGGACCATAGAGAGTTTAATTTATTTCATTTTCGATTTGTTGCCACAATTTCGACTTTATTGCTAAGTTTTTATAATTTATCCTTCATATTATACAAGCAGGGGTATTTTCGAACGAATTCTATCAGATTTTCAGTCATATTGCAGTTATTGCACACGTTTACGTCGGACACTAGAACAAAATTTTGTAAATAAATACAACGCCCGGCGTCAAAGCGTCCTAACGCCGCATCAGAGCGCTGCGTACTGCTAGCGCCGGCGCTGTGTTTGACATGCAACTAAGCACGTCCTACAATACAATTCAGCGCTATAGCGCGACGTCAGAGGGCCTAAGCCAAAGTAACATTCGCTAATCTTCGTTATCGCTTCGCTTTCGAAACATGGATGGGATTGACATAAGGTTTCGTTAACAATCGAATTTTAAAACGTCAAATCCATACATGTTTCAAAGCGAAGCGATAGCGAAAATTTGAAAATGTTACTTTGGCTAGGGGGCTGGCTGGTTCGCGTACGCGTTCTGTTTGGCGAAGCCTTAATGTTTTGGAGCGAAGGAAGCGCCGTGCGACCCGAATTGCATTTTATTGTGTCGGAGCAAGGGTCGCAATTTATTTAAACGATTATGCGGAGTGCAACTTCTGTACGCTAGTACTATCTAATATTCTGTGGTACTGACCGGGGTCGAAGCTCCGAACGTAGAATGTCCAGGGGCCGCACGTACAAACACAGGTCCATGTCTGACGACTCCAGACCGAAGCCCGCCATCGTAGGCACCACCACGTACCGAGGGAATATCGTCTGTGGGAGTACTGACCGGGGTCGAAGCTCCGGATGTAGCCCAGTATGTAGTTGAGGTGCAGCAGCGCGTGCGCGCGGGGCTCCACGTTGTCCAGCGGCCGCACGTACAGGCACAGGTCCATGTCCGACGACTCCAGGCCGAAGCCCGACATCGTGGACCCCACCACGTACAGCCCGTACCGAGGGAATATCGTCTGGGCAGATAATACATTGTTTTTGTCAGGGCTTTTGCTAGTCTGATAAACATTCTGAGAGCTGTAAGGATCAGAGTTCTTAGTTTCAGGATTTCCATACATTTTAATGCTGTTTTCGCCGTTTTTTTTAAACATTATCCAAATAGCTCTTAGAATGCTGATTAGATCAGCACCCTGATTATATAAAAAGAAACTATTTAGCGACCGGTTGCATTTGACATACATTGCCACTTTTCTTTGGTATGTTTTTTTTAACCCAAAAAGAAGTAGCAATGGATCACGATCATCTGTGAACTGCAACCAGTCGCTAGGTGGTTTTTAATTAGATAATCAGCCCGCGGTTAGGCGTGTATAGCGATCTGGATTTCCTTCATTCACTACCTGGGGCCGTACCGGCTAACTTACATGGCTATCGTAATCTTTTTCATGAATTGTCAGATAGATGTTACACATTGCTACTTCTATTTGGCATAAATAAAAACTTACCAAAGAAAAATAGCAATGTATCACATCCATCTGTCAATGAAAGCGATTTTGATAGCCATGTGAGTTAGCCGGTAGGGCCCCTGGATGGCCATGATCAGGGGGGTAATTACGTAACTTTGTTGCAATCAACTCTGACAGAAATCGCAGTTACATCGCTGCTTTAGTAAGAACCAATGTGACAACTATTTTAACTAAAGCAGCAATGCAACCGTGCTTTCAATCGATTTCAATCGAGAATTGTTAGCAACAGCTTTACGTAATCAAGGTACAGATCACAGCTCGGTCAATCCTTGGAGGAGAACCAAGGCTTCAAAATTACCCCGTTTGTATGAAAATCGACTGGCGTTTCTAATAATTATTCGTCACCACTATATTTCTATCATTTTGGCGTGTCAGATCACCGTATCTTTATATCATGCATCGCTAGTTTGGTTGGGTATGCGTTGGAGTAATACGTATCAAAGAGACGACGTATGATAAAAATACGGTCATCTGACACGCCAAAACGATACAAGTCTAGAAAAGTACTTGTATCTATTCCGTGGCAAAGCTATAAATGTTGCTATGAAAAGTGTGGCTGCCGAGATAAGCGTTTCTGATAGATTTTATCAAGTTCCTACTGATTTTAGATTACCCATCCTCCTTTCCGGATAATAAGTATAGGTACTTTATTCAGTTGCCACAAGGAACTTGACAAATCTGTTAAAAACGCATTTCCGCGACGGCCAATACGTAAGAATAATTTTAAATTAAATTAAATACATAGCTGCACCACAAATAAGTTGTGTTTTTGAATGACTATTCAAAATGTTATTATGGCATGTCTATGGATGGTATTACTGACTAATAACGTCCAAAATTAAGTAGCGCTGTCCTTGTCTAACCCAAAACTTTAAAGCTCTATAATATCTATGCAAGTACTCGTCATTTGTATGAGTGTATTGAAAATAGAGTTTAAATTCTACGCCCAAAAATGTTGAATAGTATTTGGATAATTTTCGATTCGCATAACTAATCGCTGAAAATTGATCCCAAAGTATTGATTAACAAATTGACTAAACATGTATATGTGACGTCATCGTGACTCGACCGACGACGTCACGAGCGATGTACTTACACTCAATTGGAATTTGTGAATTATGCGCTCTGACGTCAGAATTGTGAAACAACCGAGAACAACGTTTTACAATTTCTGACGATTAGCAAGTGTTATTTTTATCAAGATACACCTACTTAACTTTTGATGGTATTTCGAGTGTTGTCGGTCAGCGGGGAATTACCCGCTTTCCGGGGAATGAGAGCATTCATTTTATAAATATCGAAACAGGAGGTTTTTAATGTGATTAAGTATATATTTTTTATCGATGTTCACGCATAACTTTCACTTTTATGGACCGATTTGGACGATTTTTTTAATGAGTTTTCTTTTGAGGCCATTTATCTTAAAAGAGGAATACTAGTAGTAGTAGTTTAATATTTGGAAATAGTATATATTATATAGTTTTTTGAGGCAATTGTAACATCCATTAGAAACTTTAATTGATTTTTAAATACTAATTTATTTTGAAAAAGATAATCAGGGGCTTTAATGCTTAACTCAAAATCTGACACGATCGCTTTAATTTGGCAATCGTGGTATCCATCACTGGGTCTCAAAGACAGTCTATCACAGTGCCCTGTAATGCCACAGCAATGGACGTAGGATTCGTGTCAAATTGAAAGCGATTGCGATAGATTTTGAGTAAGACAACTAGGTGGCAGATTACACTATTCAGGTTTTAACACTTCAAAATAAAATAGAAGCGCTCATGGCGGAGCCTGACAGACTGATCGTACTCGATCATGTTTGTTAAGCAACGCTCGGTCCGGCCAGGTGTCAGATGGGTGACCGTTAAGTGGGATTACAACTGAGCGCTTCCGTGCTTCGGAGGGCACGTTAAACAATCGCTCCCGGCTGTTGTCATCTGATAACAGTCGTTAAGCCAAGTTAGGCCTTACAGGCGGCTTGATAAACTCTAACACCAGAGGTAGCCACTAATCCTCATACGATAAGAAAGAAGAAGAAAATAAAATTGATTGTTACCTTGATAGTGGCATACAGATACCGCCACAGGTTCATTTTCTTCCTAAAGGTCTCCTCAGTCTGCTGCGACTTCACAAACTTATCCCACATTTCTTGTGACAGCGTGTCCCATTTTGAACCTGCAAAAAAAGACTGATTACAATAACAATTAACATTAAGTATATAAAAATAGTTAAGCAGGTTCTAGAAGATGCTACCTTCAAGAAAAGGGCAAGATTTTTTAATCTACAATAATCACTACACAGAAATACATATCATTATTGTTTAATAAATGTTAATAAAGAGCTTATTGTGATTTGTGATAGACACTTAGATTGTTTGGCGCATTCAGACTAACTAGAGGAGCGGTACCTACGTAATTAACGCTAAGGTCGGTCATTGGATGGGTGATCAAAGACCGAGATTGTCTGTAAACCCCTTAGCTCATAGTTTCTAATAGACTTTTTGACTAATTTTGGAAAACCATTTTAAATTATTCCTTATTACGTAATAAGCACACCACATTGACATTTCAGAAAAAATCAATGTATTTCATAAAAAAATCAATAATAAAATTTAAAATTTTAAAACCGCGCCTAAAACGCTATGGCGCAGGACACGTGACTTGTTGACGTAACATTGTAATATCCTTAGCCATTTGACAGCCATCATTCGCGGACCCCAAGTCTATGGCCGTGTCAATCGCCTGAAGCCATATTTATTTACAGGCATGTGACGTCATCAGTCATCTTAGAGCGTTTTTGCCACAGAAAAAAAATCAAAAATTATTGCATTTTTCTAGGTGAAATTAATCAATGAATAGACTTAATTTAGTCCATATAATAGTTGAATATGTTTTTTTACGCCATTATCTGTTAGGATGACCACAATTTGTAGTATATTTTCAATGTTGTCAAATTGTCTATTGTACAACACAACGTAAAGCTTCGCAACAGCGCGATAGTCTGGCCCAGTGGTGTTAATATAACTGTAGGGAAGGGAAAGCTGTGCGATCTGAATTGCACTTTATTGTGTTGGAGAAAGAGATGTTATTTATTTAAACGATGTTGCGGAGTGCATCTTCTGTACTTGTACAGTTGTTTCATCTTACGAATGCGCGTCCGCTATGAATGTTGTTAGGCGTGCACATGCACATTGTTTTAGTGTGCGTTAAGGTGCTCCCTCACCGGGAGCATTCACGTGTACTGTAACATTATAGATTCGTCTTTGTGCATTACATTACAATAATACCTCCCTGACTGACGAGCATTCGCTCGGTTCTCCTCCTTCACTGATGTATTCATTACAAGGTGCGCATTTTAATGCTCGGTTCTCCTCCTTCACTGATGTAATGCTCAAATCTGTAACGTTACATTACACGCGAATGCTCCCGGTGAGGGAGTACCTTAATACGAAAGCGTGCGGACGCACACTAAAACAATGTGCAGTGCACGCCTAACAACATTCATAGCCGACGCGCATTCGTGAGATGGAACAACTATAGTATGTATTCAGTGATTAGTGTGAGAACTCACCAGTGAGCAAGTCATCGGGCGTGAACTTGACCTGGAAGGGGTAGGAGTTGAGGTGGCGGTCGGGCGGGAAGCGGCGCGGGCGCGCGTGCGCCTCCCGCCCGCGCCGCGACCGCCACTCGCGCCACTCGCGCGCGCCCCCGCCCGCCGACGACGCGCCGCTGCCCGACCCGCGCGACGATACCTCCCCTACACAATTATATCAAGAGCTTTATGTACGATTCAAACAGACCGGCCAGAGACGGAACGCATTTCACCTTTGCCATAGGAAAATAAAACGTCTCTACAGGTAGTTCATTCCATATTTGCATGAAACCGCAGCAGCCGGTCAGCTCCGTCCGCATGCCGCTCGGCGCCGCCCGCAATATGAAATTTAACTACTGTATACACGCTTTATTTTCCTCTGGCAGAGATAAAATGCGTTGCGATGCAGGCCGGTTGGTTTGAATCGTACATTATTCGACTTATTCCCATCTTCCAACCTAGATATCCATTAGCCTCCCTAGCATGACCGACAAAACACGATATACAACGTGTTACAAAAATACCCCTAATACCGAATATGGTAGATAGGGACCATCAAACTGAACAACTTTTACTATGGGACCAACTCTGAAATCTAAAAAAAAAACCAGCTGTTTCGTACAAAAATTAATTACGAAAATATCAAAATGTATGAAACAGATAGATAGATTTTTTTTTCATGATCTACCATTTTCGGCATTAGGTAGGAGTATTCTTGTAACATTGCGTGATGACAGCGTTTTATGGACACTCAACTATCAAAATCCATTGTCTTTTGACAGTTAAAGGTGATAAGTCGCTATATCATATTGCGTTTCGGTGGTCATGCTAGGGGGGCAGGTTGGATGTTGGGATTTTTATATACTTTTAAAATACCATATTACTGTCAATACACGAATTTATATTTTTATTTATTTTAAAGAGATCAGGCACATTTGCTCTAATAAGGGACGCTTTTGATAGAGCCCTATTTGATAGTGTAATGTAATAAGTATTTTATTTACAATCTAGTCAACATCCACAACCCAAATTAAATGGGTAAATGGAGAATGACTTTGTTTTAAATTTTGACTACCCACAAACCAGCCGACTGATGCTGGGCGACCAAATATTAAAGCCCTAATAAAAACAACAAATAAATTGAGAACACACATTAGTTTGATTAGACTATCTAGTCAACATCCACAACCCAAATTAAATGGGTAAATGGAGAATGACTTTGTTTTAAATTTTGACTACCCACAAACCAGCCGACTGATGCTGGGCGACCAAATATTAAAGCCCTAATAAAAACAACAAATAAATTGAGAACACACATTAGTTTGATTAGACTGCTTTAGGATCGCTACATTATTTATTGCCGCTGAAGAATGGAGAATTTTGGGACATAATAATAAACAAGAGTGAGGCCAAGCAAAAGTGATATTGCGTCGCACTTTTTGCGTCGCCAAAACTGTTTGTCGGTAAAAGTTAACAGAGAAATCACTTTTGCAGCGTTGTGAGTAGAGATGGGTAAATTTACCCTATTTAAACCCGACCACTGGAATTAAACCTAATAAATACCCACATTTGTAAATTATAGAAACTTACATTTTTTTTTATTTCTATTGATAAGTCAAATGTGACGTATACGTAATACCAATACAGAAAAAAATTCAAATTACGAAACATCATTTGTTTCTTAAGATTTAGTTCAACAAAATGGTCTATGGGCGTTAATTCGATTTAAACTCAGCAGTCGGGTCAAAAATTTGGGTCCTTTGCCCATCTCTAGTTGTGAGGCACAAACGTACTTAATCTTCAGCAGCAAATCGACATTATCGTTCTTAGATTTTACTAATGATCGAGACCAATACAACTATTAGCAATTTTCAGATACTTAACTAATTTTTATTGACCTATTTTACTAAAAGTACCTAATTTATACTCAAAGTTCTACGTCGCTAATAGTAGCGGTATAGACCGCGACTCTGCCTACGATACTTGTTTACATCGTATTTTTAGGGCAAAGTGCGCATCTCGAAATCATCCCAAAGATAAAATAATCACTAAATGTTTTAATAGTATCTTTGATTGCTCCTCCGTATTTGCGTCCAAGAGATGTGTTTGCTTATCTCCGGCGCAAGGTCACATCGGCTCCTTATTTACACTGTTATCTAACACACTTATCACGACGGTAACTGAGCACGAAATATGCGTAAATTACGTCGTAACAAGGCAAATCTGGAGCTTTGCACTTTCTGCTATGTTAATATGGTATCTAACCTACCTAAGTAATAGTGAAAAAAAGGAACACCTTGTCAATTCAACAATTGTAGAAATATTTGATTTAATACTTTGAGTCAATAAAATTATCTTACAACTTGAGTTTTAAGCAGGGTTACATGATTTAAATCAAGTTGATTTAAATCATGATTTAAATCACGATTTTTATTGCATGATTTTTTTAATAAAAATCACCGATTTAAATCAAAATCCGAAAAAGGAATTAATTAAACACTGGGAGTGCATATTAATTAACTGTAATGTTCGGAAACAATATTAATACAAAGTACGATAGGTGTAAGCTAAGTTATTTATCGCAATAAAAACCAACAATCAAATATTTAAAAAAATTGTGTCAGTAAAAATATAACAATAATGATTAGGTATTTTCATTAATTACTTGCAATGCAAGTAGCGTAGACAGACGGATACAGAATTAATTTTCGGAAATATAAACAAATAAACACAATTGTTTTTTCTGGACAATGTGAAATTTTTGGCGGTGCTGCCAACATTATACATCAATTCTACCTAAATAGAAATGTTGCCCACAAGAAAAACTAGGGTAATGGTCGCAAAACCTAATAAAAATCAAAAAAATCACGATTTATTTAAAAAAATCTGATTTTTTTGATTAAAATAAAAAAATCATGATTTTTTGCAACCCTGGTTTTAAGATAATTTTCGTTTATTACCGCAGTTCCACAACCGAAATTAAGACAATCCCGACACCACGTGGTACTAGCCTGTCCTACCCCTACAGTGTTTTTATGAGCCGCGGAGGTGTGCGTTACCCCAGCAAAAAGTTGAGCTTTAGAGAGATGAGACCTTATCAGATAATTAGTGTGTCATGAGGAGAAATTTGTTTACTAATAGCAAAATTTGTGTGAGTTGTAGTTTTTAAGATATATGAGAAAAACAGATTTTGCTGGGGTCACGTTTTAAACATTACCCTGGCAAAAAAAGTTGTTTCAGCCTGGAACCAAATACATGAATAGATAGCTTTTGTTGCATAGTAAATGTTAGCAAATAGCAAAAATTGTGTGTGTTATGGTTCTTGAGTTATTTAAGTTTTTGCTGGGGTAACGTTTTGGGTTTTCCCAGATCTCGAAAACGGTTCAACGCAGAAGTTTGAAAAAAATACCACTAAGAGACCTTAATTTGTTTAAATTTGTTTGATTGTTAGTTTTTGATTTGGCTGTCGCAAACCAACGTAATTAAATGGTTTCGAAAAACAGAAAAAACGAATTTGCAAGTAAACTACTACACTTATAATCAAATAAACAACTGTTAAAAATAGCCGTGGTAGACACTTATTACGTCAAGAATTTAAGGCTTTGTAACTTTACACGATATAAAGATATAAACAAATTTGATAAATTTTAGACTGGTCGTACTTTAGCAATCGAATACACAGTTTCCATAACATTAAGACACATGGCATACATTAAACAAATTTAAGTAATTCATTAACATTCCTTCCTGTTAATTTCAGCTCTCAATTACGCCTATCATGAAAGTTTTAACAAAAACAAGAATATGACAACAATTCTCTAATAAGCCGCCTAAATTGTAGAGGTCACGTAAAAGCGACCGCGCTATACATAAGCGTAACCATCTTAAATGAACGGGATAATATGGATCTTTTGTTAGTACAGTTGCGTACAAAAGTTTGCTGGTCAGATTATCTTTAAATATAAAATGTACGTTAGTCTCGCGAAAACTTAAGATTGGCGTGGCCGATTTTGGTTTTAAAATGTTTGTCGTAGTTCCAGGGGAAGGTTTAAATGGTGAGAAATATACCTATATGGAAAAAATGCGAGGTAGTTTCCGTAAAAACTGTTCCTAGGTAGGAACAGTTTTTATGGGTAAATGTTTTTACCTGTCAAACATAGTGGTCACTGGATTGACATGAGTAGGTTTGGTATTAAAATAAAACATTTGGTTTGAAAAAACAGAAGCAACAAATTACTATAAATGTATATATTGATACTGACAAATAAATCACACTATAAATTGCTTAGCGAGATTATTACCTAATTAGGTTTAGATTATTATTTACCTTTATTTATGTAATGTTGAGTGCCTTCAAAATTTTAACTTTCATGAATTATTACATTCTTTTTAAAATACTATTAATCGCGTAAGTTTATTATTTGATATAAATAAACACGATATTAATTTATAAAATAGAAAACTAGTTGAATCTAAGCTATATCAATAACATTTTTCTTCATAACTGTACAAAACATCGGATACTAAGCTGCTAATTTGCGAAGATAACCCGTACGTATGGTGCGGTCGCTTTTTAGTGACCTTTACAATTTGGTCGGCTTATTCAAGAATTGCTGTCTTAATCTTGTTTTTGTTAAAACTTTCATGATAGGCGTAATTGAGAGCTGAAATTAACAGGAAGGAATGTTAATGAATTACTTAAATTTGTTTAATGTATGCGATGTGTCTTAATGTTATGGAAACTGTGTATTCGAGCGCTAAAGTACGACCAGTCTAAAATTTATTAAATTTGTTTATATCTTTACATCGTGTAAAGTTACAAAGCCTAAAATTCTTGACGTAATAAGTGTCTACCACGGCTATTTTAAACAGCTGTTTATTTGATTATAAGTGTAGTAGTTTACTTGCAAATTAGTTTTTTCTGTTTTTCGAAACCATTTAATTACGTTGGTTTGCGACAACCAAATCAAAAACTAACAATCAAACAAATTTAAACAAATTAAGGTCTCTTAGTGGTATTTTTTTCAAACTTCTGCGTTGAACCGTTTTCGAGATCTGGGAAAACCCAAAACGTTACCCCAGCAAAAACTTAAATAACTCAAGAACCATAACACACAAAATTTTTGCTATTTGCTAACATTTACTATGCAACAAAAGCTATCTATTCATGTATTTGGTTCCAGGCTGAAACAACTTTTTTTGCCAGGGTAATGTTTAAAACGTGACCCCAGCAAAGTCTGTTTTTCTCATATATCTTAAAAACTACAACTCACACAAATTTTGCTATTAGTAAACAAATTTCTCCTCATGACACACTAATTATCTGATAAGGTCTCATCTCTCTAAAGCTCAACTTTTTGCTGGGGTAACGCACACGCCGCGGAGCCATGACAGAAAGAACTTAGATGTAAGAAAAGTAGTGTTTTGAGGTTATGATTTCTGAAATCATATATCTCAGTAATTATTAATTTCCTCGCGACGGGAGTGATACTGGAGGGGTTTCCCTCTTCCCCCCTTATCCCCCCTATCGATCTCAATCGTCATTTCAGTAGCCCCATTTCTAAAGATTACCCTTTATCCTACTAATATTATAAATGTGAAAGTTTGTGGGTTTGGATGTTCGGATGTTTGTTCCTCAATCACGCAAAAACTACTGAACAGATTTGGTTGAAATTTGGCACACAGATAGTAGGATAGCCTGGATTAAAACATAGAATACTTTTTATCCCAATATTCCCACGGGAACGGGAACCACGCGGGTGAAACCGCGGGCGGCCGCTAGTTTTAAATAAAGAAGAATTAAATTAAGAGAATTTATCATTATTGGGCAGAAAAAAGGATACATACGTATTATTAAAATAAGCTGTGAAGTTCATTTAGAACTAGTTTACCTATTATAATCTGCATTGCAAATATTTAATAAGAAGAATTAATTAAGATAATTTATCATTATTGAGTAGATATAATATTTATTAATTTATGAGCTGAGCATTTAGAATTCGTTTATTATGAAAGTCATAATCATATTAATATCTGTATTGCAACTTATTAAATATCTACTATAACTAGCAGGAAATGCAATGAACCATCAAAGAGGTCAGAGGTGAGCCCATATGACCTAAATGTCATTATGAACAGACTAATTGATTACAATTTATTAAAACAAATACTAATATCTATTAATCTTCAGTATTAACTAGTGTAAATAAAGGTAAGTAAATAGTGGAAACTCTTCAGAAAATTTGGTTCAAGTAAATAAATAAAAGGGATACCTAAGCTGACAAAAGTTGAACAAATGTTGATCTATATCAGAGGTGCCCAAACGGTCGATCGCGATTGACCGGTCGATCGCGAGAGGTTTTAAGGTCGATCGCCAAGGAGAACAGATTTGACACCTTGCACCCAATGTAGTTGTACTTTGCAACTTTTTTCCAATATTGGTGAAAATGTCGATCTCTTGGTCATAAATTGTTGTATGTCGATCTCCTTAAGAAAAAGTATGGGCACCCCTGACCAATGATGTTGATGATATATAATAAAAAATATTATGTAAATAACTATGTGAAATATCTAGGGTTATTTATTAGTAAAGCCTAACATGTATAAATTAAATAAAAAATAAAATAAAAATAGCATAGATTAAGCCAGAACATTATGCAGATCTACTGAACTTGATTTTTTTTCTAATTAAGAAAGCATGATAAATAAAAAAGCAATCAGGATGTTTATTTTGCCAAATGGTTTAAAAAATACAATTTATTAAAATCTATGTCAAGTTATTAACAAAGAGATTCAATAATAAACAAAAACTGGCCAAATGCGAGTCGGACCCACGCACAAATGGTTCTGTAGCAAAAAAATTGTAAAAATGTATGGAACCCCACTTAAATATTTATTTTATTGTGTTTTTATATTTATAGCGGCAACAAAAATACATCATCCGTGAAAATCGTGGTTCATGAGATACAGCCTGGTGACAGTGGAGTCCCGTTTTTACCCTTTGGGTACGGAACCCTAAAAAAGCAGTCAGGATGTTGATTTCAACAAATTGTATTTAGTCTACAAAACACAATTATTTAAATGCATGTCAAGTTATTATCAGAGAGATACAATAATAAACAAAAATCAGGTCATTTACTTTTATGTTAATTGACAAAATGTAAAATGAAGATAAGAAAATAAGGCATCAGAGCCATTGAAAACATGCATAAAAATATTAGGTGTTTTTGAACATAAAACTATATTTGTAATATATTTGTTGTCCATTCGCTCATATGGTTTCTATCTGTATCTGTGTAGGTCGTTAAAAATAGATGTTTACCAGTTTTCTTCAAATAGCAAGGAGCTTTCCTACATTTTGCAATGAATTACACCAAAAAAACAAAAAGTAGGTACCTACTACATTATTTTTTAACTAAATGCATATTTATGCAATACCTATTCACGTAGGTAACTATAGTTGCCTATCCACAACACAAAAAATTGGGAATGCAACAATATTACAAAATTATACAAAAATATAGTAACCTTGTAAATATTGACAAAGCCGGCTAAAATTTCAATCTGATCATCGATTTATGTCATATTGAGGGTACTATGAAATAATTTCAAGAATAATTTTTCATTTATTCAGTGAAATTATGCCCTCTTTATATCATGCTAAGTGTCATCACAAAAATTCATTTGTTTTTCAGTTCAAATAAGAGTATTACATGGATGTGTTACCTTTATCTCCTGATTTATTAGATCCAGATGCATTGCTTGATAAGCTAGAGTCATCAGAGTCGTATCCAAAGGCGGTATTGTCTTTGTGGCGGTCGCGGCGCTGTTGCCAGCGGCGGGGTGTACCCTGGCCGTTGGCGGTAGGAGCCAGCACTTGCGCTACCTCCAGGGGGTAGTGCCGCGCCTGCCGCTCGACTCCTGCCACCATGAACATTGACCCCGGCCCACCGAACCCTCCGTTTCCATGATATATAATCGGCGCTCCTTCGTTCATCGCAACCGATACCGATATCTGCAGCAGAGAAGGAAGGTTATCCAGACGAATCGCCGGTGCACCCACACACAACTTTATTCCATTACTCACCTGATTTACGTTTTAATAAAAACCGTGGAAGACCAACACTTTTGGGCATCTACTGCGTCATATTATATAGTATTAGCACGGTGAGATGTCGAATATTTATTTTATCTTGAAATCACCGAAATTCGACACGATCAGTCAGAAAGTCTTCACAGTCGGCGGCGATATTGATTGGTGGCGGTTTGCTTGCTTGTCTTTTGGTTCTCACCGTACAAACAGGGCAATCTCTTATTATTTCGACGCCAGTTATAATAAATCTACCCACGAATTACTGCGAATCCGTAAATTCTAGAGAAAAAAATCCGCCATGACTTTTGGAAGCTACACTAGCGACATCTGGCGGAAGTTGTCAAACTGTCACACGTGATTTTACTTTTTTCTATTTGAATTCTGTGTTCCATTTTCCATGAATTCAGCCAGAAATCAACTTTATAAAGAGTCCATTCACGGTACCCTGTGAGTTCTTTATGTACCCCCTAAACGGCCACTCAAGCCTTTCTGTCAAGCACGTGTGAAGGTGCAAACAAATTATCGGACGCGGCTTACTGCCGCGGCTGATCTGAGGTGTGCAAACTATCGGATACGTCCGCGACCTACACTACATCCGATAGTTTGCACACCTCAGATCAGCCGCGGCAGTAAGCCGCGTCCGATAATTTGTTTGCACCTTCAAGGTCCACTTATGGACGCGGCTTACTGCCGCGGCTGATAAGTGTGCACACTCTCATAACATCCTGCGTGCCAGATAGCTATCGGACGTCCGATGACGTCATATTAGTCTATGGTTACGTCCGCGACCTACTACATCCGATAGTTTGCACACCTCAGATCAGCCGCGGCAGTAAGCCGCGTCCGATAATTTGTTTGCACCTTTACACGTAGGATACGGTAATCTATCTATTCTGTGGTGCTTGTCAAGCATCGCTTCTAGACGATCAAACAAAAGATTCAAAAGGTGATTTCAAGAAAAAACGTACTTGACGGACCGTGTTTGACCGTTTTGGGGGTACTTAACTGGCATGCTTTGCGTGAATAACCCCGTGTACCCTCTACTCTATTTAAGTGGTCAAGCAGTTCTTGTCAAGCACGGACATCATGTAATGTAATCTATCATTAATTGGGGTCGAGCCGTGGCTTAAGGTGCAAACAAATTATCGGACGCGGCTTACTGCCGCGGCTGATCTGAGGTGTGCAAACTATCGGATGTAGTAGGTCGCGGACGTTTCCGATAGTTTGCACACCTCAGATCAGCCGCGGCAGTAAGCCGCGTCCGATAATTTGTTTCGGCCTTGACTTTTGATTGGCGGCCACGGTAATCAATCTATTCTGTGGTAATCAATCTATGCTTGTCAAGCATCGTAGAAGCATCCTACTACTGTCAAGCATCCTACTCCTAGACGATTAAAATGTGATTGACAAGCACACACGTGCTTGACCGTTTAGTTAAGGGGTACATTTCAAGCATGACTGTGTGTGTGAGGTGGTGTGAGTGAGCTCTATTGACCTGAAATATTTTTTTTCAGTTCAATGGTGAGCTCTCGGTCTCGCTCGCCAAAATGTCAAGGACTGTAGTGATCTTATTTTTTTTAATATGGCAACTAAATATAGATCTGACATTGGGTGCATTCCAATTCCAACAGACAAGCCGCTGAGTTATCGTTATCGAGAATACATTTTTTTAACAGGGCTTTTCAAAGTGACATTTAAAAATGTGCCGTGCCGTGCGCGCTCGGAAACGGACGCGCTCAATTGCACTAGTGCGAATTATTATAATAATAATAATAATTCACGTTTCGCGCGGCATTAGCCGCTGCCCGTTTTGTCACTATGAGCTCCCAGCAACTCATAGTAAATGAAGTCTTGGCTCTCATCCAGAACGCCATTGACACCATGGACGAGGTCAGCATCGTCCTAATCTGCAAGTCGAACTTCAAAAAAGATGAGATTTGCAGTGGAAAGGAGCTGCTGTTCCGAAGCATCGGGAAAGCCGATGAGATGCCTTCTCGACGAAGGGATGGAGGTGCGAAGAGTCTCCAGGACATCATCACCTGTTTAAAGGAGACCGACCCAGATGACGTGCCGACATTCGTGGCGAAGGAACTGCACAAGCTGCCCCCCATCACGTTCGATCACGTCGACGTCACCAGGCTGTTGAAGGACATCACCTCCCTGAAAACAAGCCTGGCCGAAGTGATGTGTAAATTAGAGGCTTCAGAGAACACCATGAGTGAGTTGCGAGCCCAAGTCGTGATGTTACGCAACACTGCTTCGGTAAGTAGGTCACCCGAAGCGTCTAACAACGTGAACACTCGTCGTGGGGCGCAAAATGCATCCATCGGCAGTTTCGAGTCGGCGCATACGGATGCGTCACCTCCGCCCCGGCGGATACGTCACGCGTATGTACGTCAACCCCTCAACGTGCATATTCTGAAGTCACCGCTACCAATCGACCCGCTACTTCACAACTCAAGCGGGCTAAAAATGAGGGAGAAAATCTTCTCGGCCCTGTCACTAAGGCTTCAGCACCACGGAGACAGGATGATGGGTGTGACGAGGACGGCTTTAAAAAGGTGGAGAAGAAGAAACCTGCCGCTCGCCGTAACCTATGTGGCACCACCCCGACTGGACACAATCACCTGCTGCGCCCGGCTATTCCGACGACGCTGGTGTACGTGTCCCGCCTGCATTACTCCACTAAGGCCGGCCACACTCACGTAACGGAATCTCGAAACGGGATCCCGATTCGGAATTCCGAACGCAGCAATTGCATACAAAATCTATGGGCCTGCCACACACATGCGTTAACTTTCCGTACGTAATTTTATCCGTTACGGAATTCCACATGAGGGCCCGTGCGTTCGGAATCACGCACGGAAAAAACCCATTCCGAACGCAAGACTTCCATAGATTTTGTATTGGTCGCCACCATAAAGTTAATATTACCTATTAACTTTATGGTCGCCACACACAACCGTTTTTATTCCGTACGGAATGCTACTTTTTTTATTACAGCTCTGGATACCAGACTTTTGGCCATACAAGTTATTAGTTCTATTTTACAAAAAAAAACAATAGAATTGACTTAAGCGTAATGTAAATAATAAATGGTCTATAATTATGCATTTTTTCTTTATTTTTAAAAGATAATTTTAGTTGAATATGCACTTGGCCAAAAGACTTGAAGCCAAGTTTATTTTAATTCTGATATCAAACATTTAATAATAGCTGTTGTAGGCTACCCATGCACAGCTTTTTGTGCACAGGTAAAGTAAAAGCGAAATTGCTATTAAAATAGTACATCCTCGTCAAAATAATTCATCTTCATTCAATGGTTACTCTTCAAAGTCTAGCATCTGACTGAGCCGTAATTCCGAACGAAAAAAAACATCTGTGTGTGGTGGTACGTACGGAATCACGTACGTACGGAATCACGATTCGGAATTCCGCCTGTATGTGGCCAGCCTAAAGCAGACGATCTCGTGGAGTACATCAGGATTTAGGTCCGTATTATAGGACGAGACTCAAGCACTGCTTGCTGCTTGAGTACAGTTGGAAAGGGATGGTGCTATTCATCGCATATAGCGCCATCCCTTTCTAACTGTACTCAAGCAGCGATTTGAGTTTGAGTGCGATTCTATAATACGAGCCTAAGTCAAAATATACTCTGAGGGTCCAACGGTTGGAGTCTCGCCACAATGTTAACTTCAACTCATTCGTGGTGAGGGCGCCGACCGAACATCTGAAGACCTTCTTGAATGAAGATTTTTGACCGAAGGGTGTCCTGTTCCGTCGTTTCCAAAGCCGGTTACCGGACACTGCGTTGCGCAACACATCGCCGTCAATACGTGATGAAGTGTAATATTTAAGATTGTTTTATTATTTATGTATGTTAGTCTTTAAGGTATTTATTGTATGGGCCATTGATGCCTGAAATAAATGGTTAAATAAAAAAAAAAAAGTTACATATTTGTCTCACTAGACGGTGTTGATACTCTTAGCTTAGTAAAAAAATCTCATTCAAGGTCGAAACAAATTATCGGACGCGGCTTACTGCCGCGGCTGATAGGTATCTGGGGCCTTACTATGAGCTCTTATAGCAGGACTTATACTGAATGGCATTACTTTTTCGTACCATGACCTCGATTTAGCAGGCCTGCGGAGGGCCTGCTTTAATACAAGCTCTTAAACCGTTCACCATTTTTTATGTATGGACGAAGCGTACCACGACGCTCCGTTTGACAGGTTTGGGAGCTGATTTATAGCGTCTGTAATGTCAAATAAAGCAATTCATAAAAAGTTCCTACGTGATCAGCTTTTTCAAAATTGTTTAGTGTATTTAGATAAGTTTGGTGTGAGAATTTTAAGATTTGTAAATTTCTTTTAATGTTTATTATTTAACAGTGAATTATGTAACTTGATCAAGGCAACGCGACGACTTCCTTGTTGTTGAATATCACTAAAATAAAAAGAAATGATGAGAGATGAGACCCCATAAATTGCATTTTTTTTTAATACCTAGACCCTTTCTTACTGAAAATAAGAATTCAATAATTAATACACTATTATTACCTATTAGAATTTTTCTGTTTTTTGTCATTTTTAGCTGCGGATGACGTTGATGTGTATGTTAATTTGACAAGGTTCCAGCGCATTACCAATTGACGCGGATAGTAAATTGCATTACATTTTATGTTATTATGAATAATAATAATCAAATAAAGAAGAAAATGATTTATTTTATATCGATGTAAGTAATTAACAAACGAATGGTGTGAAATGATTTTGAAAAAAAAAAATACTGGAATAACATAACTTTAATTTGTTTTATTGACTTGCGACATTTTATTAGAGCACGCACCTGGTAAATCAGACTTAAAAATAAATATGAAGTTGTGATACTTTATTTGCAATGTTCTCATTAAAAAAAACTAGTAAGTGCCCGTTATTTTATTTTTCATCAATTTAGAACGTTGCGCCAGACAGAGATATACTATCCCCGCCAATTGGTAATGCGCAAGAACCTTTTCACATTAACATCAACATCGACGTGATCCGCAACTAAAAATGCCATGAAATAAGAAAATTCTTAATAGGTAATCTAATATAATTATTATTTATTGAATTATTATTTTCAGTAAGATAGGGTCTAGGTATATCAAAAATATACAAATTGTTTTTAGTTTTTGAGGTTAAAAACATGGCCGCCAGGCGCATTACCAATTGGCGGGGATAATAAGCGATAAATTGGGTGCATTCTGCATTCAGACAAATATCTGAGTCATCGAACGCCATAAAGTACATTTTAACCATGAAAAGTAAATGAATATTCTAAACAAATTACTTTCCATGGTTAACAAAATGGCGATCGATGACTCAAGGTGCAAACAAATTATCGGACGCGGCTTACTGCCGCGGCTGATCTGAGGTGTGCAAACTATCGGATGTAGTGTAGGTCGCGGACGTATCCGATAGTTTGCACACCTCAGATCAGCCGCGGCAGTAAGCCGCGTCCGATAATTTGTTTCGGCCTTCAGAGATTTGTCTTACAGAATGCACCCATCGATTTGTATAGGCTAGCTCGTTGTCGCATCGTCTACAAAGCATGAAGGTCCAAACAAATTATCGGACGCGGCTTACTGCCGCGGCTGATCTGAGGTGTGCAAACTATCGGATGTAGTAGGTCGCGGACGTAACCATAGACTAATATGACGTCATCGGACGTCCGATAGCTATCTGGCACGCAGGATGTTATGAGAGTGTGCACACTTATCAGCCGCGGCAGTAAGCCGCGTCCATAAGTGGACCTTGAAGGTGCAAACAAATTATCGGACGCGGCTTACTGCCGCGGCTGATCTGAGGTGTGCAAACTATCGGATGTAGTGTAAGGACCGACCGAGATCTCGGTCTCGGTCTCGGTCTCGGCCAGTCTCGGCCAAAAATTATGTCTCGGTCTCGGTCTCGGCCAAAATGGCCGAGAATCTCGGCCTTTTGGTACCTACTTACGTAGGATTGAGATTACACTCATGCGATTCCATCTTGCACTTTCCTCTTCGCTGAGGCATGCGTCATTGGAATTATAGCATGTTATGCATGCCACAGGGCATACGCTGACGCATTCCTCACAGTAATTAATCAAATTAAATCAAAATTGTTGACTTCTGTCATTTGGTAATTTGCTGTCGACTTGTAATAGGTATTATATCACATTCAGTTTTACAAATGAATGTGAATGTTATTTTAATTGTCTTTTATAATGGTCGGCGTACAGGCTCAAAATCAATGGAAAACCGCAAATCGATGTACAGCAAAGCCGTTTGGGACAAATATACTTGAATTCAAAACAATATTTTGGGCCCGCATTTCTTAAAATTTCTTCCCTTAGGAGAGGATTTATGGTGTTATATTTCTTTTTGTATGGGAAAATTATTTTGTTCTACAACCTATCAAGTGTGTGGTATCCAATTAAAGGGCTTTCTGAGCCACATCGTTGCATTTCAGCCACTTGTTTTAAATTATACCAAATTTTTTATTTTATTTTCCAAGTTTAGGCTCCTACAGATACGATATGGTTTAAATATTTTTCATAAAATATATCTCAAATGATGATGTAATATTTTCAAATCTAACCTCAAAAAAGCGATTTTGTAAATATTGACATTTAGTATTTTTATTTTTTGGTTTTAATGATTACAAAGCTTTTACAAAGTGATTATGTATGATAGAAAAACATATTTGTTATGTAATCTATCGTGTGTGATATCGAATGAAAGTGCTTTCTGAGCTGTTTCTAAAAATATATTTCGGCATGTTCAGAATTACATTTCAGCATTTGTTTTAAACTAAACCAAAAAATCTTAAAAAAAAAATATGCATAAGTTTGGGCAAAAATTAGAAAAAATAAATACTAAATGTAAATATTTTTGAAATAGATTTCTTGAGGACTGATATGAGTGAGTATAATATTAAGTAAGTATTATATATCTTTCTAATTTAAGATGTATTTCACAAAAAAATAACTTAACCACATCGGATCTGAAGGAGCCCAACCATTGTATGTTTTGAAATATAAGAACCGGCTTAGCAAGCTCTTCCTTTCAACATCATACACGAAAGGATTTAGAAAAAAAAATCCCCATACAAAAAAGATGACACCATAATAACTCATCATCTAAGGAAAGATTTTTTAAGAACTGCGAGTCCAAAATATTGTTTTGAGCTCAAGTAAAAGTGCTGTACCAAACGGCTTTGCTGTACATGGATTTGCGGATTTTTTTGCGTACACCTAGCACTATTATGATTAAATAAAGAATTTTAATTAAATTAAATGTGTTTTTCATCAATATTCGCCATATTATAGTAACATTTAAAAAAAAACAAAAATCTCGGTCTCGGTCTCGGTCTCGGCCGAGACTTTTTTTTAATCTCGGTCTCGGTCTCGGTTTCGGTACTCGGCGAAAAGTGGGTTCGGTCGGTCCCTAATGTAGTGTAGGTCGCGGACGTATCCGATAGTTTGCACACCTCAGATCAGCCGCGGCAGTAAGCCGCGTCCGATAATTTGTTTCGGCCTTCAGAGATTTGTCTTACAGAATGCACCCATCGATTTGTATAGGCTAGCTCGTTGTCGCATCGTCTACAAAGCATGAAGGTCCAAACAAATTATCGGACGCAGCTTACTGCCGCGGCTGATCTGAGGTGTGCAAACTATCGGATGTAGTAGGTCGCGGACGTAACCATAGACTAATATGACGTCATCGGACGTCCGATAGCTATCTGGCACGCAGGATGTTATGAGAGTGTGCACACTTATCAGCCGCGGCAGTAAGCCGCGTCCATAAGCCTTGTCCGATAATTTGTTTGGACCTTGAAGGTGCAAACAAATTGTCGGACGCGGCTTACTGCCGCGGCTGATCTGAGGTGTGCAAACTATCGGATACGTCCGCGACCTACTACATCCGATAGTTTGCACACCTCAGATCAGCCGCGGCAGTAAGCCGCGTCCGATAATTTGTTTGGACATTGAAAACAATCTTTAAGCCGTTCACCTAAAAGACGGTCATGGTATCGATTTAAGCAATTTTGTTTAGGGCCTGCTTCTGAACTGAACGGCTTAAGGATGGTTTCTTAAGGTCGAAACAAATTATCGGACGCGGCTTATGGACGCGGCTTACGGACGCGGCTTACTGCCGCGGCTGATAAGTGTGCACACTCTCATAACATCCTGCGTGCCAGATAGCTATCGGACGTCCGATGACGTCATTTTAGTCTATGGTTACGTCCGCGACCTACTAGATCCGATAGTTTGCACACCTCAGATCAGCCGCGGCAGTAAGCCGCGTCCGATAATTTGTTTGGACCTTCATTCGCTGATGGTAAGCCCCCTGGGACTATGAAAATACACTGAGGTGTGCAAACTATCGGACGTAAGTCGCGGACGTAACCATAGACTAATATGACGTCATCGGACGTCCGATAGCTATCTGGCACGCAGGATGTTATTAGAGTGTGCACACTTATCAGCCGCGGCAGTAAGCCACGTCCATCAGTCGCGTCCGATAATTTGTTTCCACCTTGACACACCTTTTTATCAACGCCATCTATCGAGAGCCTACAGTTTTTTGTCATAGCCCTCAAAAATTTACTCTATGGCGATCGATGACTCAAGGGCTTGTCTGTTGGAATACACCCATCGACAGTGACAGCTGTTGTGAAATTTACCTGTCAGCTGTCATTTTTTGTCAGTCACACGTAGAAAATAAGATTTTACAAAAAATACAATTTCTTAGGAAAAATAAACATTTTAGTGAACATGGAAACCGTTCGATCATCCTCCGTTTCTTTAATACAGTGAAACAAAATTTAGACGTAGAGTGATGACGTTGAACATGGACTATGTAACCTTAAAAGTGCAAAAGTCAATAGAAACAAACTTTGTCGTATCATTGTTTGATTACTTTCATTATCTCGAACAGAAATAAATTGATATGTCACACTTTGGAGATTTCATGGACGGTGTCCCTGTTAAAATATCGGAAAAATACAAAAGGCCTCCGGTAATCGAGTTACCTTATAGTGTAAGAGAATGTACTTCACGCGCGCAGAATGTGGTGGAAAACGTCAAGTATTGTTCTACGTTTGAGAAAAATGTACTTACGAAACTCAAAGAGCTCAGGAGTGCGAAAGAGACGAAGAAAAACGAAAGGCGGCATCGTCTACAGTTGCTAGAAGAAGCTAAACAAAAGAAATTAGATGCTATTGCTGCTGCTGAAGCTGAAGAGAAACTGAAGCAGTTGAGTGTCTCCGAAGTGTCGTACCCGAGCACGGACGAGCTCAGCGCTCTGTCGCCAGATGACAAGGCTGAGCAATGTGATATAGCCCCAAATCAAGAGTGTTCAGAAATTAATGAAGTTATTTATAATGAAATTTCATATCCTTCATGTAACATCCAGGAATCCCAGCCAGATATTCTCCAACCTATTCAAGTGCAAGCTAATTACCCCCTCAACAACCTACTGGATGATCCGGATCCATTGCAGGAATTCAAGATGAGTAACAAAATTGCTAAAATTCCACATTATAATAAAATACCACATTACAATAATATGGAGACATTGACTTATAAAGACTTTGAACATGATACGTCAAGCCCCTTCGATAATGTGGAACTTAAGACAATAAATGATATGGAACTGCTAGCTCAAGTTTTACAAAGTCAAAAACAATCTGCCACGAGTTGCCACCCAGAAGCCTATGTGACGGAGCAGACCTACATGCCCAACTGTGCCTCACAAGTTCAGGTTGAAGGAATGACATATGTACCAAACACATTTGTAGAGCAATCAATACAAGGTCCAAGTGTTATGTATTTACCTCAACACTACCCCATCTCCAATGGATACTATGTCTCACCTGAAAATACTTGTGACAATACCATGCCTATGGATAATATGAACATGTATATGCCGAACTACCAATACTATGTTCCGGCCAACCCTTATCCTCCCATAGACCCCTCTTATTACAACAACCAATTACCTACAACTTCCACAGGCCCAATACAAAATGGTTCAACATACATACCTCAGCCGTATTATTTCCATGTCCCACAAGTACCATATGCTGCAGATAACACAACTTATAGTACAGTACAGAATCAAAACATACAAAATATTGAGAATCAGAATCTACCCACAAGTTCTCAAAACACAATGAAGTCGAGGTCCCGAAGTGTCCCTGATATTGTTAGAGAACTGAATGAGGAGTTAGCTTCTGCCAAACTTAGAGCAAATGAAAGGTCTTATAATGCCAGCCCAGCTCCAAAGAACATTCCTCGTTCATCTTCTAGTAGTGATAAGAAAGAAGAGAAGAAGCATAGAAGGAAAATGGAGCAATTACCTAATCCCTATGAGAAAATGCCCCCTTCCCTCCAGAAAATGTGCCAGAAAATCCATGGAATGGGCTTTCCACTCGACAGGGTTGCTAGAGTGTGTGGTCTTTTAGGTGATAATGATAAAAAAGTAAGAATTTTTTACATTTATTTTTCAATACCCAGATAATTTGTTTGACATCGTATTATATCACCAAATTGAAAATATTTGTTGTACATTTGTCTGTCATATTTTTTGAATTATTTTTATTTCGTTGATAAATTCAACTGACTAATATGTGCCTTCTGATGCATTCTCATGATTGGCAAGGCAATCAGGCGAATAGCGACCTCGTCTGTATGACCTTTTTTTCAATCATTATTTAGGATCTTTTAACACATTAAGTTTATGACAAGTGTAGTCATAAGCTCGCTATTCGCTTCGCCACACGCGCGCTCGCGTTGGGAGTGGCATTTCGGGCAAATAGCGAAGCTATGTTTACACATGCGAGGTCGCTATTCGCTTGTCGACATTCGCCTCGCCACTCGTGTGAATGTGTAATTACAGCGAGGACTGTAAAATCAGCCCTTAGAAGGATTACATTCATTGACAATTGGAATTATTACTGTTTCAAATCAAGATCCAAGTTTATTGTTACGATTGATCTAAAAGTATTCTTAATTTCTTAACTAAGTTTAAAACTTTGTGTTTCAGGTTATTGAAGGTCTTTTGATATTAGGCGAGCTAATGGACCTAGGGTTCACGGAAGGAAAAGTATTGACTGCGCTTGCGAAACATGAGTTCAACAGAGACAAGGCTCTAGATGAATTGGTTTCATAATCCAGAACAAAGGAGTAGTTTTATATCTAGGTAAGGAGACCATTAGGCAATCCCATTTTATTTAAACTAAACTTATGTAATTCCATGCATAATGATAAAAAATGAACATGTTGAGATGATTATGACCAAGGATAAAAACTTGCTGCATGCATGCATGCATGTCCCCAGGCCATGGAATCCAGGCTATTTTTAATTAATTTGTTTGAAGCCTTTACACTGGCAAACTATTTGATATTACAAAAAATTGCCTAAATATAGCCAATCACATGCACAATATTGTTTTGCAGTGAGTATGCACTTTGAATAATTATAAAATTGTCACAATTCAAATGTTAAATATTAACATATATCCTAACCAGCCAGTGCAGAAGCTTTGATTATATAATTTTTCTATCTATCATTTCATGTTTTTGTTCCCAAGGTACAGTCCGATGAAAATTTGATGGCGGCTGTGAAATTAGGTGCTTGTCACTGCGAAATACAATCGTTTACGTGTCAGCGGGTGGGAGAGGTGAGGTTGCGGGGCACGACTACGCGTATAGCGGCTAACTTCATATCCGCCATCAAGTTTGCATCGTATTGTTTAATAGAATCCATATCAGACCAGCAGGGCCCAAGTCTTCTGCTATTTTAACGTCATAATCGTGTTTGAATTGTGTTTCGGTTTTGGCTTTAAGAAAGGGTTAGGCTGGGCCCAGGGACCACTAGCAAGTGAACCAATAGCCACCTAAAGGCGAGGCCCCATTAGTGCGTTGCGTCGCGTCGTCGCAACGGAACAACGCATTGTATGCCACACCTGCGTTGTGTTGACGCTGCGGCAATGCAACGCAAGAGGGTATGCACGACGTCGCAGCCGCGTCTCAGTTCACCCTTCGCAATGGATAGATACAAACGTGTTCTTTTGTTGCGTCGTCGCAGCAGATCTCCGACGACGCAGCGCATCACCCTCCCTGCCGCTTCGTCTCTTGTCCGTCGATCCGCTGAAACGACGCTGCGACGACGTAACGCAGCGCAACGCACTAATGGGGCCTCGCCTTTAAGCCTGCCCACAGACTACAGACTTTCCATCGGCCGATAGTTGGCCCGATAGTTGGTTTTGTATGAAGAATCGGCCGATACCGAATCGTTGTAGTGTGCGCACTTGCATACTTCTTCATACTGATTGGAGAGCCCGACTAAACTGTCGGCCGATAGAAAGTCTGTAATCTGCGAGCACGCTAAGGGTTAAGGCGAAGGGTGAACTGAGACGCAGATGCGACGTCGTGCATACCCTCTTGCGTTGCGTTGTCGCAGCGTCAACGCAACGCACGGTGGCATACAATGCGATGTTCCGTTGCGAGGACGCGACGCACCGCAGCGCAACGCACTAATGGGGCCTCGCTCTAATAAACAAAAACTGTGTCAAAAAGCGTTACAATTCGAACACAATTGAAACACGATTATGACGATAACAATAGCAGACTTGGGCCCCAGGATATCATTATTGTATGCTGTCATGAGAACATTTTAATATGGATAGGTACCTACAAAATTTTAAGATTGAAAGAAAACGAGTTTGAAATTATTGAAGAATGTAAAAAAAGGTCTAAGTATATAATTCAATAGCACAAGTTCAACAAAGATTAGACAGATTTTAAATATTAAGCTTCAAAATAGGGAGAAAGGGAAAGCCACCGCACTCATACGCACTATGCGGTTACACGCAAAGGTTGCAGCCCTTGGACGAATATTCGTGCCCTTGGACGAATATTCGTCCAAGGGGCAGCCGTACTGCTGACTATAGGATGCGAATACGAATGCGGCCGGCCAACCGGCGGGCTGATTATCTAATTAGAAACCGCCTAGCGACCGGTCGCAGTTCACAGATGAACGTAATACATTGCTACTTTTCTTTGGGGTAAAAAAAACATACCAAAGAAAAGTAGCAATGGATGTCAAATGCAACCGGTCGCTAAATAGTTTCTTTTTAGATAATCAGGGTGCGGGTTGCGGGCACCCGCAATCGCCTTAAAAACGGTAAGGCGATTCTCACACTGGCTCTGCGCGCCGCGACGGTGTACTATGTATTCTGTGGCGACGGGGCGGTGAACATTTTTTTTTATTATTTAATCTTTATTGCAAGTGTACAAAATACAAACAAATGGCGGACTTAATAATTAAAACTTATTAATTAATTAAACATCAAACATTTCTGTCTCGACGGAGTGCGGAGCCAGTGTGTGGTGCCGCGCGGATTTTCTATACAAGCTGACGTATTTTCATACAACGTTAAGACTGTATATTCGCATTCCAAAGAAATTTTTGTTTTTCCAAAAAAGTTTTCCAAAGAATTAAAGCATTACTATGTAAGTAAACTTTAGTTTTAGGAAGCAAAATTCTTAAATTAGTGCCGTATAGAGAGAAAAACATAATGAATTATCAGGTATTGTAAAACAAAGACAATCCGTTCAAGTGGAATTTCTGCTTGTCAGAGGTATTTCTCACAAAAGTTTCAGCTGTAACAAATAAGAATACGATTCATATTTATTTTTCACTTATTGTTTGTATTGTCAAGGATTGCACTATAGAGAGAAAATTGAAAAAAATAATGTTTTTAATCATAGAGGAAATAAAATATTAAAAAATGCTCAAATCGGTACACTTTGAAATGTTTTTTTATATTAAAAGATTGTAATGTAATTTTTTTTAGGAATAATGAGTTATTTGTCTAATCTAATGTATTGCGTGTTTCTTTAATAATTTAATAGGAATTTTCAAAGTTCGCCCTCATTACGGCTCGCGCAGAGTTGTTTTGGTCATTTGTACTGAAAATTTAAAAATGGAACGTGATCCGAATATATATACACCCTTTTAATCCGGCGCCTTGCGCCCCGTCGCGAAGTGCGGAGGAGTGTGTGAACCGTCTAACCGTAAACTGAACCGTACAGTGCGAATAGCAACCTAGCTAGCCGTCATTCGGACAGCCCTCCGAGCAACCGGAGCAGTTCGCAGGTAACCGCATCGCAGTGCTCATAGAAAGAAATGAATGTTACGTATATATTTTTGATTGCGAGCAGCCGTGCGGTTGCCCGCTTTGCGTGTAACCGCATAGTGCGTATGAGCTCTAAGCTTAGGGCCAAGTTTGGTCGTCCGCCTTTGATTGCTGATAAGCATTGTTAATAAAGAATTGTAGGGTGCATAAAAGTTTAGAATTTCGGTATGGTAGTATTTAAAGCCACGCAGATGGTGAAATCAGCCCTTAGAAGATGAATTTACCTTAAATGTATGATAGATTGCATGTGATAAAAGATGCCGACTATAGATTCTGTATGTCATAGATTAATGCTTGACATTGGATGTATATCTTGTTGTTTAGATGCGATAATATCCGATTTATGAATAGATGCTGTATATATACCTGTGAATTATTTTGTGGTAGGAAAGAGAACTTATTCATATTTTAGTGTAGGTTCAAAAACTATTGATACAATTAGGGCTTGCAAATATTCGACGAAATCAATATTCGAATATTCGAATTTTTTTTAAGGAGGTATTCGAATATATTCGAATATTATTCGAATATTTCTGTAAAATAAAACAGGTGGTCGTAATTATTAAATATTGTTTATTTTTGAAATTAAACCAACGTTAAATGCTTCGTTTAATAGGGCGCATTTTGTAAGATTTATCATCAATTGACTTTTGCATTCGCCCCACAGGTTTAGGTTTAAAACTTCTTTGTAGGGCCATAAATCTTTATGTGGGTAATTATTTTATACTTATTAGTCCGTTTTTATAAGTATGTTTTGACTTGAGTCCGATTTATATACTTTTTAGTTCGTTTTTAAAACGCGTTTTTTTTGCTTTTTAGTCTAATCTGTGCTTTTTTTCTCTGGTGTTTTCCGACTTCACCATCACACCAGGGTTTGATACTATTTTCAACAGAGTACTTGTCAAGACGAATCAAACGACCCAAAACTCTATGAATTTGTATGGTTTCTTTTTTTATCGGAAACTGGGCAGGCATTTGACTACCATCTTGCTTGGTATACAGGATGTGGTCTAAGGTGTAGCACACTTGCCCAAGAAATGCCTATTCACTGTTACCTTGAAGAGACAAAGGTTGTAACTATCGGGGAACATATGAGTAGCAGCGCAATCCATTCTTCAGCAGTCAAATGTATTGGCAAAGCGCTTGGTACGGACCCTTGTAGCATCTACTATGTAAGGAAGGGTGATATGCTAACCTGCGTCTTGTGCCCCGATGGTGGAAAGGGGCAAGAGGAACAAGCTTGTGCAGTTCCCTCGCACACTCTTTAACTTTGCGACGGTGACTAAGGCTCTGAACTTCCGCCGCAGCCAATTTTGAGTTGCCGATGAGCGTCCTGGCTTTCAATCTGCTTTCAATTGATTCAGGAAGTTTAAGCTGATACTTAGCAGAACCATCCCACACACAGGTGACAACAGTACTCCATGATTGGACGAATCTGCGCGTTGTATAAGAGAAGCAGTTGGTTGGGTGATTGGGTGAGAACTGAGAAGTACCGCTTAGCCCGTGAGAGGGTGGAATTTAATACAGAATTCCTGTGGTTTTCTTCCGGCTTCATCATCAGACCCTGGACACTATTTCCCAACAGAATACTTGTCAAGATGAATCAAACGAGCCCTAACTCAATGGATTTGTATGGTTTTATTACAGAAGGAAACATGGGCACTGACTCAAAAACACTATTTGAATCTCAGAACATGCCAGAGGAACATGGAAAGAAGCCTATATAATAAGTGTAACGCTGAAAGACCGGCCAAAATCAGAGGAAATGAAAACAAAAACGAAAGTAGAAGATATAATAAGGAAAATAAGACAGTTAAAATGGCAATGGGCGGGTCATATGGCAAGAGAAAGCAAGAAAAAATGGAACAAAATTATAACAGAGAGACGGAAAAGGAAAAGACGAAGAGAAACCAAAAGATGGGCAGATGATATTATGAAAACTAGAGGAACACTTTAGACGGGAAAAGCAAGAGATAGAACAAAATGGAAACAGCTAGAAGAGGCCTATGTGTTGCAATGCAAGACACGATGCTCACTAACGCCAAGAAGAAATAAAATGTATTTTGTTAATTATTAGTGCCAATGTTTAAAATGTTTGTTATTTGCTTAGTGTCAGCAATACAGTAAAGTATTACAGAGTTCCTGTGGTCTTCTTCCGGCTCCATTATCCGACCCTGGCCACTATTTCCTAACAGAGTACTCATCTAGACAAATCAAACGAGCACAAACATGGGGCCACATGGTTTTATTACAGAGTTCCTGTGGCCTTCTTCCAGCTCCATCACCAGACCCTGGAAACCGTTACCCATCTCCTTTTAGAGTTCTAATCAAGACGAATTAAACAAGCCCAAACCAGATGGGGTTGCATGGTTTTATCACAGAGTTCTTGTGGCCTTCTTTCGGCTTCATCAGACCCTGGACACTACTTCACAACAAAGTACGTGTCAAGACGAATCAAACGAGCCTAAACTCGATAGGTTTGTATGGTTTTATTACAGATTTCCTGTGGCCTTCTTCCAGTTCCATCATCAGGACAGCTCAATGACACTATAATACTGTATTGTCTTCCTGTTCTGACCTATGTTTTAAGTTTAAAGTCTTTTGCTCATCGGGAACTAGATTAAAATCGTTTGCAATTAGTGGACAAACAAACAACATAGCTAAACAAATAAATAAACGAGAAAGTGAACGTTAACGATCGCTTCATTCTATGCTCACAAATGCTATTCGGGTTTTTAATTAATGTCTTTTGCCTAAATCTAACAAAGTAGAAAATATTCGAATATTCGAATTTCACCGACTTTAGTATTCGAATACCAAAATAAGGCGAATATTCGAATAATTCGAATATTCGATTTGCAAGCCCTAGATACAATACAACATAGGCGGGTGACTTTGACCCTAGGAGATAACTTTTTAGCCCAAACTAGGGAAATATCAAATAAGTACTGACTGATACTAATTAAACCATTGCTGATCGTACTTTTAGAATTGAACTGCAAAATACACACTTTGCCTGAGCCAAGAGTAGGGTGACCAACCCTGTGTGCTCATTTTACAGTACCAGCGATCTAAAATTACTGGATTTAAGGAAAAATACAGGACAGTATTAAAAATGTCCTGTATTTTACAGGACAGTTGGCCACCCTAGCCAAGAGTGTGTGCTCGGAAAATCTCGAATAATCCAATAAATAAGAAAGTACATTTATTGCAATCTAACGCGATTTCTGCGGTGACTTATTAGATTACTTAGATATTGCGAGAATCAAAAACTTTTCCAATGTTATTTTAAATCTCAGTTTAGGGAAAATTATCTCCTAGGGTAAAAAAGGTACTTACCCCGTATCTACGGCACAGAAAAGATGTTCGAAATCATTATTTCTATGTTCCTATACATTTTATAAAAGAAACCCATAACAGTCATAATATAAATTAAAGTATTGTAAATCTGAAGTGTTCTTTGATAACACAAGTATTGTGGGAATAAGTGATATTTTACTAAATGTATTTTCATATGTATGGTTGTGTTGTGTCTCTATTTTTTTTACAGTCAAAGAGAATACTAATTACTCAATTACTTAAATGTGAATTGCTAATAGCAACCATTCAACCATACTGGTGATTTATCATTTTAATTATTATAACGTATTCACTTCTCAAGCTTACGCGCTCACTAGACATGAAATAAAAGACTTTTTAACGGATACTAGCGCGGTTTTATTGAAAGGTGCCGAAACGTCGGGAAAATCAAAAATCAAACCAAATACCAACTAATTACCAAAGTACTTTCAATAAAACCGCGCTAGTATCCGTTAAAAAGTCTTTTATTTCATATTATTACGTAAATACAGTGGCGGTCATAAAATTAAAGACATCAGTAAATTTTCATATAAACGAGGTAACTTTGAAGCCTTGAGTCTCCGCCGAGGATTGACCTAGCTGTGATCTGATGATGGCCATCCAAGGACTGAATGCAGGAGATTCAAATCGCTATACTTACCCAACTGATCTGATCAACATTCTAAGAGATAAAATGATATGTTTAAAAACCGCGAAATTGTATGGAAATCGTGAAACTGAAGGATTTCCATACATTTTGATCATTATTTCTCTTAGAATGCTGAACAGATCAGTTGGGTGTGTATCAGTGGCGAGGGGTGAAATTATGGCGAAGGTAAGCCACTCTACAAAAATCATGAAAAATGTTATGATCTGCATAGTGGATCATTGGGGTGGGATTTCCAAAGGTAAGCCGATGGGAATCGGCTTGTATGGACCCTTCGCCACTGGTGTGTATAGCGGTCTGAATCTCCTCCATTCACTTCCTGGATAGCCATCATCAGATCACAGCTAGGTCAATCCTTGGCGGAGAACCAATCCTTCAAAAGTACCTCGTTAGTATGAAAATCGACTGGTGTCTTTAATTATGTGACCACCAATGTATATATTTTAATTATTGTACATAGAAAAGGCATATAATAGAGATTGATGAAAGTTTTAATAAACAGTTAGGTAGTTATTTTAAAATGATTCATATACTGCTTGCTTCTTGATTAGAGTTATTGGTTGAGTTATTTTAACTGATTTTCTACGCTCGATTCTTAATTTCGGTGTGGCAATAGTTAACATTAAATCAGTACATTTGACAGTATATTTTAGTTAACTAATTCTGGCTAGTTTTTGAGAAAAAAAATCCAAAATCAAAGCTTCGTCGATCTGATAACGTTTGTCGCAAATTATTTGGTTAAGGTACCAATTTTTACTAAATTATTTTTCTATTACTGAATCTTAAAACAGAATAAAGTGGCCAAAGTCACAAAAAATTGAAAAATTCTGATAGATAGGTACTAGGTAGCAAGTAGTATCTAAGGTATCCGAATTTTTCAATGAATTTTATTTAGAACAGTAATGTAAGTAATCGAATTGTGAAAGAATCGGTAAAAGAAAAAAACGATGTTATGTCAGTTTTTGGAATGATTTAGATTTTTTTGCCAACATTACAAAAATAAATGCATTTAAACTTTCATTCGTATAAGTATTGATGTTATTATTATGTAAGTACTTATAAATTACAATATTTTCATTTGTTTTACCAAATAATTACTGCGTTTTGATAGCTTGTTTGACTAATAGGCTGAAGAATGGATGTAAAATTGTAAACTGTGTTAAAAATGGATTAAAGTGTTTGTGCAAAGAGAATGTTTCTAAGTTATTATAATTAATGACTAATAAGCTGAAGAATGGATGTATACTGTGTTAAAAATGGATTCAAAATTGTTCTAAGAGAATGTTTTTAAGTTATTATAACGTAATTATTATTGCTTCTTATTAAATGCACCTTATTTATGTTCAGAATTATATTTATCCAACTGCACTAAAACGCTGCGTAGGCAAAATAAGTGCTAAAAGACTAAAATTACAAAAAAAGATCGATAGATAACCGAATTGATAACCTACTCCTTCTTTTTTGATGTCGGATAAAAATTGGTAATAATTCTAGCAACAAAATTATTGATTTTTAATTCAAGCAATTAAAAAATATTCCAAAAGATATAAAAAATAGGCTTAAAATAATAACGCCTAGAAGCCGAGACCTTGCAAATAAAACTAAGCCAAAATGGCTCAGTTTTCAGATTTAAATCATTCATTACCTAATAATCGTAACTACCTAATAATCGTAACTAAACCCCATAGTAACTAATACGCTAAATGTAGGAAAATTGAAATTATTTCGTTCTTATGGGTGCGATTAACGTTGAAGGATAAAAATGTGAAACCTGAGCCATTTTGGTTGTTTTATTTGCCTCACTATTGACAGTGCGCTTTGTAGGGAACTATCGTTCTAGGTTGTTATTATTCTAAGGCTTTAGGTACCCTGCCTATCGATTTCCAGGGGCCGTACCGGCTAACGAATCGATTTTCATAAAAGTCTGCTGGGTTTCAACTTAAAACAGAGAAATCAAAGTAAGCAATTTCGTTTTGTACTTTTTGTTGACGTGATTCGGAAGATATCGATGTTCGTGTGGCATCATGAATTTGAGTTCGTCATTTTGGCCCAATTGGGGCTCGATTTATCTGTTTTAATTTGAAACCCAGCAGACTTTTATGAAAATCGATTCGTTAGCCGGTACGGCCCCTGATCCTAGTTTAATATCACGTTTGAATTAAGATATCTAAATACATATATGCAATACTTACATTATAATTTTTAAATAAGTTTAGAAACAAATGAATTTTTAAAATTCACACTGCCTCTTATACATTTTTTTAAAGTTATTGGTACCGGTAGACATTTTCAAAGAATTCTATACGATTAATATTGTTTCTTTTTCTGATGTAGCAAGCGTTTTGCACTTTTAGGTAAATTGTTCCATTATGTATTAAGTAATTTATTGTGTAATTCTTTGTAACTGTGTTAGTATTACAAGATTATCTCGAGAAAAGTTTGTTTTCAAAACTACTTTGTTCTGGGTTTCAATTCATCGCAATAGTTTCTTTTTAGAGCTAAAAAAATGTACATTTCGGTTAAAATGCTAATGTACCGTCTTCGACTTCTTCTTAGTATTAGGCTTCGTATTAGATAAAAAAAATTGGTAAGTATTATGTAAAAAAAAATCAGTTTGACGGTCTCTATCACATTCGGCTCATATTCGGCTTTATAGTTCAGTAAAATTACGGGAGCTAGTATGACGAAATAGAAATAATTTGCAATAGCGGTCTTTCTTCTTTTGATCGTTAGATTAAATGGCTAGCTGTCATTTTGTAAATGAATCTAACTAATTTTCACTAATTTGTTTTTAACTTTACTGACCAAAATATAAATTTATTTAATTGCTTTAGCAAAATTGCTAATTACTACTTTCTTTACTTTTTGCTTGATTTGGAACTATAATTTGATTGTGAATGTAAATCCAACAAAAAAATGTTACAACTACGCTGTATTTTTTTGTATTCGTAAATTTAGTTGGATTCGTTTATATTAGTGTTTTATAATCACATCAAAGTCAGATTGCAAAATTACAGCTTATTACCATTTAATGTTTCGCGAACCCGTAATTTTACTGAACTATTAGAAGTTTTTTGTAACAAGTTGTGTAGAAGACAATTACTGTCAACTTCATAAGAGCTTTTTAAAAATAGAATACTGTTTACCTGACCGACCATACTGATTACTGTTACGACATATTTTTGTAATTTTTTTATCTTTTTGCGTTATGTCTAAAGTTCAATTACATTTAAAACCGACTATGCTAATAAATTGCTGCCGCCTGTACTTAGTTCGATCCGGGTTCTTGAACTACAAATACTTCTTATTAGCATTTTAATCGAATTTAATGTTACTCTCGGTCCATGCTTATTATGCGAAATTTAAATATTATAAATGAATGCACACACCTTTGTGTATCAGATATTATATGTTTTTTATAAATAGTTATTGTAAATATAACTCAATAATTTATTAATAACTTGTTTGTTATTTAATGATAAAAACTGTGTACTTTGATAAAAGAGCGTTGTCGTTGTGATAGCTTAAAATCATTTACTAAAAAAAGAAAATGTTGGAAAAGCGCCACAAATATTTACAAAATATGTGAATAAGATTATAGAAATGAACTAACTAAAATCGGTCTGGCTTGAGAAGATTCTTTATAAACCAAGCGAAAAATCTTTTTCTTTACCTTTGCGCACACTTTTTATAATCGAAATGTTTTTTCTTTGAATGATTTTCCGGAATAGGTTTAATAACCTGCCGAGGAAAACTTTAATATTTATGTAAGAAGAAGATTAGTGTTGTTGTGGCATTAGATTTTGCTTCAAAAAGATTAGTACGGCTTTGTATGTTTAGAAGGCCCCACCATTCTGTATGGCAGTAGTCTTAAAAGAAAAACATGACCCTAAATTGTAGGATCATGTTTTATTCATAAAGTTAGTGGTAGGTTTATTTTAAGAGTAGAGTACTGCCACAAAATTATAAAGAACGTGTCTTATATACAGAGAAGCGACGCTCAGAGTAAAAAGAAAGGACCTTTCCTTTCCTTTCTTTTTACTCATGTGCTCTAGCCGTATTTGAAAATCCGTCTTTTGTTTTTTCTTGTTTTTTTTGCGCTATAGTACTGACTATAGCGTGGTTTGGCCCGAAATTTTTTGTACGTCGTAGGAAGGTAATGTCTGTGTGCGTGCACGGAAAACTACTTATTCCAAACGGCTCTACTGCATCCTAGGAGGTAAGTACTGCCGCGCGTCGTACAAATGCCAAATCCAAGTGTGCAGTGGTGATAGTTACACCCAGCGAACTAAAATCTATGGAAGTGTAAATGCAAACAATTATTGCTTAAAAAATGGCACCACGGGGCCGTAAAAGTACAACCCGCTCAGCTTTAATCGGGCCAGCCATGTACCCGGTGACTGACGTTAGTGTTCTTTTCAATAATTGCAGTTTGTATTGTAGAGAAAAGATAGAAAGGAAAAGCTTATTCCATAGATTTTAGTTCGCTGGTTACACCCATATGTCATGCAAATGACGTAGCTGCTGATAACCGCCAGACAGAGTCGCATGTGGTTTTAATTTATAGCGTGCTGTTTCACGAAATTCGTCTTTCTGCTACACAAATTGAGGTCAAAACTTAGGTCTTATTTTCCTAGCAGTTTTTAATGATCGAATGAGTTATGAGCTGATGATTTGCAAACAGCTTTGATTTTTTTATTTCTGTCTTGTAATTTAGTTCATGATCAAACTAACACAGATGCTTTATCTTTCCTACATAGTTAGATGCCCTTGGGGCTACATTTTTTCAGTCCATTTCTAGTCTATTTGTAGTATGACTAATTTAGTCCAGTTAGTTCACCGACGCGGTTAACCTCATCGTGTGAACAAAGTCTAGCAGTAGCAGGTAAAGGAACTGTGCTTCCGACCAGAGTGGCGTAGATCCCTACGAAATGGGTCATAAAATTCAGTTACCGCGAGCGGCCGCCGCCGTCCAGACAATGCTCGGCATTGTCTATTCAGATCTATTGTCATCGCCAGACGAGCCGCGATGAATGGGACAAGTTCACTCGAATCCGGCCCACATTACACTTTCGTTGGAGACGGATATAGCGTTGTTAGCGGGCAAGACAGAGAGGTGCGCGAACGGACACTAGGTACCGCTGCTTGAGTTGTTTTGAGGCAACCCACACCAACCAGTCGCTCGGTGACCGGCGCACGAGTCGAATCGCAGCCGCGCGGGACATGCCCGCCTGCACCACGATACGTGACGCGTCGCGCTCGCTCCGATAACACCGGTGCAAATTCGATATTTAGGCCGGTGATAGCGCGATAGGTGATAGGGTTCGATTTCGTGTTACGCGATAGTCGGTCCGTGGCCGCCATGTGATCGTTCCCCGCCGATGGGAGCGAAAAGTGAACAAAAAAGACGCCCGCTAATGTCTACCCCTCCCGGCTGCTACAAAAAAGGGATAAAAGGGCTATTCCTGGAATGCACACATGTGGACCGGGTAACCGTGGGTGCCTTTATTGACTTCTCAGTACTGACAGGATGCCTCGAAGGAGCAAGTGGATGCATCTGGTGGCCGGCGTCGTCGCCGGGGTCACTTTTGGTATCTTCCTGAAGCTGTGCTTACGACCGTCCTCTAGGACATCCATAGAATCCTGTCCGGCGGCAGCAAGGTCTTTCTCGGCTCCCGACCCCCTTACCCTGATAGATATGCGGTCAGAAGAAACGGTAGAAAATTCAAATAGAATTTTAGTGTTCGTGGGTGTTATGACAGCTCAACAATATCTAGATACGCGGGCTAAAGCAGTTTACGAGACTTGGGGGCAGGATTTGCCCGGTCGGATTGCTTTCTTCAGCTCTGAGGTGTCACGAGCGCCAGGACTACCATTAGTTCCATTGCGGAATGTAGATGACAGTTATCCTCCGCAAAAGAAATCCTTCCTTATGTTACTTTACATGTACGAGAAGTACGGCGATAGATTCGAGTGGTTCATGCGTGCAGATGATGACGTTTACGTGAGGGGTGATAAGTTGGGAGAATTTTTGCGTTCAGTGGACAGTCGAAAGCCTCAGTTCATAGGACAGGCTGGGCGGGGGACGACTGCGGAGAGGGATGCCCTCGCATTGGACTATAATGAGAACTTTTGTATGGGTGGTCCAGGGGTGCTGTTCTCCCGTGAAACCCTGAGGAGAGTGGCTCCTCACGTGAAGTACTGCCTGAAGCATTTGTACACGACCCATGAAGATGTGGAGCTGGGCAGGTGCGTCGCCAAGTTTGCCGGCGTGTCTTGCACGTGGAGTTACGACGTAAGTTATTTTGCATATTCTGAAAAATACAAGTTTTCTTTTACATCATTACAGGATACATAGCATGACATTTAACTAATTACAGTAGTAAAATGAACTCGCTATATTTTATAATAAATGTCATAAGAGTTGATGAAATGCTGAGTAAGATCGGACCTAATTAGCACACAAGAATTGCCTATTAAATGTGCAAGTAAGTAAAGTGTAAACTCGATGAAACTTGATAAGTTTGAGAAAGTTGCTGACATCTGCAGCCTGCCTAGGCGTGTGCATGCAATTCACACTCGCTTCCTCGTTACACAAATGTCTTATCTAAACTCTATTCTAAAATGAGAAAGAAAAAGCTTTTTCAAAAAAAAAGAAAAACCGCCGTCAAAAACCTAAAAATAAAAACATGAATAGCTTAAAAATGAAATAGCACTAAAAAGCAATAAATAATATTCAAATCACCAAAACGCATATCAATTTTATTAAAAAAAACGTATATTGAAATCGTTGATGATGGCAATTTTTTCTGGAAGGAAACATTCATTTATTTTTTAAATGAGTGTGACTGCATTCAAAGATTTTTTGAAAATAGCTTGTTTCAGCCGTGAATCGAAACTATTTATCTCTATTTGGGTTGCCTTTTGTTTAATATAGTACCTACCTACTATGCTATTTAGAAGAAATTGATCAATATCTTTGATTCTATCAAATTGTATTGGTATCTATCATAAAATTACAGTACCTATGTATTTTTTTCGGATTTTAGCCCTTACTTGAAGAAGTGAAACTGCTTTCACTTCTTTTTAAAAATAAAATTTTATTATTTCACGCAATCAACTATTTACATCTAAATTTAACTACGGTTCTACAGTCTACTTTACTGCGAATCCGAAACTTCGTTTACAGACAGAAAGTAGGTTGTCTGGTAGTTTCTTGACTAATCGTTGCTGGATTTGCATACCTACTTTAAAGATAAGTGATAATGTAGGATCTTTGACCAATTATCATAGAATAGTTAACAGATTCATGATAATAACTAATTTATTACGCATCGTACATTAATACCTAACCTACTTAAAATACAGAACATTTTTATTATGTAAGTAATAGGTACCTACAACAGTTTTTTTTCTGTTCTTTGGTTAACTAACATCCTACCTACATGGTTGCAGATGCAGAAACTTATTTTTTTATAACTTAAAACACATAAAACAAAATAAAACTATACCTACATACATTACATAATATCGAACAAAAAGAAATCACCAATGCAACAAAAATATGTAGCTATCACCTGTTTTTGATAAGTTTCCAGAAAACTTCAGATTTTCAACAAAAATAACACAAGATAAGGGTGATATCACACGGCCTTTATCACCGAGACGATCATGATAGTTATGCCGTTGCACATCTTTCGCTATTTACACAACATCTGTACCTAGTTTTATTCTTGTGGGAAAGAATACTGCACAATCACAGAAAACATTATATGTAGTACAAGTGCACAGTGCCCTTAGAATAATTACACCTAGAAGCCGTGTCCTTGTATGCAAAGTGAGGCAACTTAGACGGAGCCAAAATGGCTCAGTTCTCAGATTTATATCCTTCATACGTTACCTAATCGTAACTAAAATCCAATAATATAATAATTAATCTCTTTAAGGGACATTGAATCTGTTTTGTAGTTATTAGGTATGATTATGTAATAATGGACAGTAAAAATCTGAAAACGGCGCCATTTTGGCTGTTTTAGTTGCCTCACTTTTGACAGCGCGCTTTGTAGGTTGTAGGGAATTATCGTTCTAGGTGTAATTATTCTAAGACAGTGCCGTACAAAAAAGGGCGTTATTGATAAAAACTTTTAATTATTTTCCAAGTAATAAAGCCAGTTACAGTTTACGCGAATTGACGAATAAATTATTGGATATAAACATGAATTGTTAGTCTGGCTAAAACTCAAAAAAAGAAAGAACAGTAAAAAAATACAGAGAAAATGCGTTTTCTTTACATAAAGGCACTGGATATATACTTACCTGTCTAAAAATATTTCATAATATTATTTGTTTTGATAGTAATCAACAATTTCACACGTAGTCATATTCTAGTCTTCTTAATATATAAAATTCAAAGTCCTGACTGAGTGAGATATCAACGCACAGCCCAAACCGCTGAACCTAGAGACTTGAAATTTTGCACACAGATACCTTATACAGTGTAGGCATCCACTAAGGAAGGATTTTTGAAAATTCCATCCCTAAAGGGATGAAATAAGGGATGAAAGTTTGTATGAAAGTCCCTCAGTTTTGAAACTAGGATCTTCAAATTTTGTGTTTATGCTGATGATTGAAAATAAATAAATACGTGTCTCAGCGTTTTTCAAAATTCTACCCCAGAAGGGGTGACAAGGGGGATGAAGTTGTGTTTAGAAGATAATCCTTTATTTTTGAAGTAAAAATCGCTAAATTTGGAATTTAGGCTTATGGATGGAAATCTAACGCAACGCATATTGTATTGGTATAATTTCAACCCCCATGGTGATGAAATGGGGGTGCAATGGGGTAAATAAACCTAAAAATCGATATGGATGTCGTTATTGGGGTTTTCTGAGTTGACGATTGCGAAAATAACATTTATTTTGAAGTCCAACACGGTGGACATGATTTAACTCCTAAAGGGGTGAAAATGGGGTTCAAATTTTGTATGGAAAAACAATATGAAATAGACAGTACAACTTTAAACTTCGTAGGAGCACGTCTAAAAATAAATAAACATATATTTTGTTATTTTGAAAATCAACCCCGTAGGGGGTAAATGGGGTAAGTAAACATAAAAATCGATATGGATGTCGTTCTTGAGGTTTTATGGGATAGTGATTGCGAAAATAACATTTATTTTGAAGTCCAACACGGTGGACATGATTTAACCCCTAAAGGGGTGAAATCGGGGTTCAAATGTTGTATGGAAAAATGATATTAAATAGACATTACAACTTTAAAATTCGTAGGAACACATCTAAAAATAAAAAGGCGATTATATATTTTGTTATTTTGAAAATCATCCCTTAGGGGTAAATGGGATAAGTAAACATGAAAATCCATGTGGATGTCGTTTTTGAGGTTTTATGGGATGGTGATTGCGAAAATGACATTAATTTATGGTCCAACAAGGTGGACATGATTTTAACCCCTACAGGGGTTAAAATGGTGTTCAAATTTTGCATGGAAAAAGAATATGAAATAGACATTACAATTTTAAAATTCGTAGGAGCACGTCTAGAAATAAATAGGCAATTACATACCTATTTTGTTATTTTGAAAATCATCCCTTAGGGGTACCTAAATGGGGTAAGTAAACATGAAAATCGATGTGGATGTCGTTTTTGAGCTTTTATGGGGACAGGGACGGGGACGAAATACCTACTAATTAGATTTGGAACACAGGTTTTAACGCGATTTTAACTAAAACATAGGTGTTGAGCACCTACCTTTTCCCGACGTTTCGACCGAGTTGCATCGGCCGTGGTCACGGGCTGACTGGAGCTGCGGTGTTACGCCTCCTCCTCTGCATCGGTGGAATCTTCATCCACCGTCGAACAGTTTTTCCAACTACCGCCACACACAATACTATTTTGATAATACGTTAGTATTTTGATAATACGTTAGTATTGTGTGTGGCGGTAGTTGGAAAAACTGTTCGACGGTGGATGAAGATTCCACCGATGCAGAGGAGGAGGCGTAACACCGCAGCTCCAGTCAGCCCGTGACCACGGCCGATGCAACTCGGTCGAAACGTCGGGAAAAGGTAGGTGCTCAACACCTATGTTTTAGTTAAAATCGCGTTAAAACCTGTGTTCCAAATCTAATAAAATGCAACGCGAAAGTTTAAAAGTGTATATACCTACTAATATCTCTGGACCAATTCTGATTATTGTAAAAAACTAGCTTCCGCCCGCGACTTCGTCCGCGTGGATATTGGAGAAAATCCTTAGGGAACCTTCAGCCAGGATCCGACCAGCCGTTTTTACGCGATTAGGCGGGTCCCCACCAAGCGAGCAGCCTCGTGCGAGGCCCGCCTCACGAGGCAAACGTCTTGCCTCGCGAGGCAGCGCGCTTGGTGGGGACCCGCCTAATCGCGTAAAAACGGCTGGTCGGATCCTGGCTGAAGGTTCCCTAAGGATTTTCTCCAATATCCACGCGGACGAAGTCGCGGGCGGAAGCTAGTATTGTATAAAAATAGCATTGTGAATGCTAAAATAATAAAAAAAACTGATTTTTCGCCAGACAACGTGTGTTTGATATACGTAGTTGTGACAATAGGTCGTTTATTTTTATTACTAACCTATTTGAGTTTAGTCATGTGGGAGGTGGTAACATTCTTAAAAAAATGACTGGAAGCAATATTAAATCAACATTTATTAATAAGTATATCATTACCAATAGGTACTTGCAAGATACTGCAAATTTTTCACACTTAGCAGGCGAATTGACGGTACTATCCCCGTCAATTGGTAATGCGCTGGAACCTTGTCAAATAAACATACACATCAACGTCATCCGCAACTTAAAATGACAAAAAACTGTAAAATTCTGATAGGTAACATAATATATTAATTATTGAATTCTTATTTTCAATAAGAAAGGGTCTAGGTATATGAAAAAAATACAGTTGTTTTTCGTTTTCGAGGTTAAAATCATTGCCGCCAGGCGCATTACCAATTGACGCGGATAGTAGTAAAAATATTAAAAATATTAAAAATATTGCGCATAAGTTATCAAATATACCAAACACTTAAATACCGAGTGTAGACTTAGAAGGCATTTGATTTACTTAGCAAATATTAATGAAATTTATCCGAGTCGTTGACACGTTTTTAGAGGTTGCTGACCCTTGATTTTGTCTTGACAGTGGGAAAATTCGAAGAAAATTATTGAAATTTGTCTTTTTGGTGCACGAAATCATACGAGATGTCAAGAGCGTAAACATTTTTGAGATATCATAATATACGATTAAGTTTTTGCCTCTTATAAGTCTAATAAGTAAACAGTTAAACACAATTTGTTTAAACATTAGAATTTTATTGTGATTTCTCATTTGTTTACAAATACTTTGCGAGTAAACACAGGCGCATGGATCATTTAAAATGTCAAGGCGATATGCAGAATCATTGTTTGCGATGTGCTACTTACTTAGCTGTTTAAAACAAACTTATGTTTTTAACATACGTTGACGATCAGTAAAAACAAACATTGCCCCGAAAAAGCAGCTCCAAATCAGAAATTATTTTCTTGCGAATCAGAAGTTACATTTTATTTATTAAAAACTTCCGATGGCAAAACAAATTATACTAACCGATATTGTACCGAATTACATTCAGCTTAATAATTAGTCAACACTTAACTATTATTAGTGCTAATTCGTGAATTTCAAGACTTTTACCGTAAGTTTCAGGCATAAAAGAAATGAGTTTTTTCATGTGACTGTTTTAACCACTGAATTACTGCTGACATTGGTTTTCTTTGTCGATAAATATCAAAATCATTTGTTTTCTTCGTTTAAATATTTGCACGTAACTTTCTTTAATCACGTTCTTTAAATATTTCAAATTATTTTCTTGATTTCTACCGTTAAATTAACAAAACAATTTTTTTCGAGCGTTAGTGCCAAAAAGCAGTTTTATTTTTTTCTAAGTTTACTGCGTAGGTTGGTTTATGTAATTACAATTTAGTAGGTACCTACTGTAAAATAATTTTCGACACTGGTAATTTTGGCAGACGAAAATTACATAGCTGTTGGCGTCGGTATCTTCAGTTTGCGAAGTTCTAACCGGTTCTTAAGAGAACACTTTTTGTAAACGTTGGCCGCTGGCACACAGATGCTGTACCTAAGTATGCATTCACCCCTGCACAGAATATAAATCAATAGAAGGCACATACCTAATTATTATTATGGGTCCTGTTAGAAAAAAATGTGTTCTTTATTTTTTCCACCATTCGTCCACGTCCACCAAACGTCATTTTTAATTAAAGAGGCAAATTAGAGAAAAAGTTTCTTTGAAAGTACCTTTTGAAATCCCTAATAACTTAGCTTTATTCTATTTTCAATGGCTCTTTATTATGGAACTGCAAGTCATGTTCCCTAAAAAATACCCAAACTTTTTAAAGTTTTCTAAAGTTTGTGCGCATTTAAGATTTGAAAAAGTTTTGAAGAAAAAACTATCAGGTAAGATCCTAGGTAGTTTTTTTCCTAATGATGTTTAACAAAATTTGAACAATGGCTGTATTTTTAATTTACCGTTGTAATGTTGATGTTCTCGATTATAAGCACGTCATAACATGCATAGAATTTAGGAGAATGCAATTACTTAAATCTACATTTTCTTGAGCAAAGATATTGGTATAATATCACAAAAATCTTTTTTTAATTATGTTCTGTGTATTAATAAAGTGAGTAAGACATTATCATGTTTTCTTCACTCAAACATTCGACATGACGTGTAAAAGTAGCAAACTAGGGTAATTTTGAACTTACCATCCAAATTTTAAGGATGTGCCCAGTCCATGAAACTAAACAACTTTCTGTAAGAAACATGTGTCAAATGTCGCCACAAAATTTTGGTCATCCCATACTGAATTGATGACGTGATCTCTTTGATTTGCATGGAAAGTGGATTTTTATTTTACATATTTGACCATGTGTTCCTTAGAGAAAGTTGTTCAGTTTCATGGAATGAACACATCCTCAAAATTTGGATGGTATGTTCAAAATGACCCGATATTTCTTACAAACTGCAACTATAGTTTTTCTTGTCCGGTCGAGCGAGACGTGTCGCGTCGCACCACTCGCCGTCTCAGCGCGTGCGCCGCGCCGCGTCACATTCAACGGGTGACGTATACGCATGTCGCATACGTCAAGGTCGAATATCGTGCCACTATTCAAGTTTACGTGCAATTCACGACGGAAAACCAGATAATTTGTTATTAATAAAATATTTTTACAAGTAAGGATAACCGGTAGTTATCCAGTGATTTGTTAAAACGAATATTAAGAACATAAAAAGATTAGTTTAGAATATAAACATGTGGATACGTTTACATGACGTTTATGATTTTTTGTTGTATTTTAGAGGCCAACTAGTTTTTCTACGTAAATACGGAAATTAATACACTCGTTGTCACATTGTCTTTACTCTTAGTTATTAAATGATCAAGCGAACCTACCCTAAGTGAATTTCGATCCTAATTATACCGACTTCGTCGAAGAGATTTAATTTGTTACAAAGTTCTTACGTGGTCGGTGGTGTAGTTAAATATTGCAAATTGCAGAGCAGATTTGACCCCTCTGGTGGGTCTTTCGTCGATTCATACCATAAGTGTTTCATCCATCCCACGGTATGAATCGCACAAGGACACTTTTTTGAATTCGCTGTTTCATACCAAGCAAACTTTTTAATGTAATTTTGCCAGCATTTACTTTGAATTTTTTTGATAACATTGATTTTATTTTGAAAGAAAGAAAGAAAGAATTTTGATACCATGGTATGAAACAGCGAATTCAAAAAGCTTCCTAGTGCGATTCATACCGTGGGATGAACCAGACTTGGTATGAATCGACGAAAGACCCCTCTGGTCCACAAATATTTTGTTCTGGGACACTCACTCACGTGGTCGCGTCATAAAGTGGGAAACGAGATAAGGTAATCGCACCAAAAACAGACTCCGCAAACCAGGCATCTGCTGATATCTAAAGATTTTCGTTTCTCACAGTGCTGTTTGACTCAGTTTGCAATTTAAACTTATTTAACGTGATAAAATTCAAAAACATCTGCTACAAGCACTTGTGAATGTCAAAGAAGCTACGCCATCGGTTCGCTGCTGTTCGCAATCCTTATGGAGACCTTGTTTTCTCATAAATTCTGGGCAAAACTGGTTAGGGCGCGTCCATTAATTACGTGAGGAATTTGGGGGGCAGGGAGTCTAGCCATCTCACCCAATCTCACGTGGGGGGATGGGAGGGGTGGTCTCGGCAAATATCTTGAAATATCTCGGCAAAAATCACCTCAAGATATTTAATTTTTAAATATCTTGAGGTGATATTGGAGATTTTTCGACGTCCCCTTAACTAGTAGAGGTAGGAGCATGAAACAATAGTAAATTAGATTTGCAATTAAAAAATTTTTTCGTCCTTTTGGTGGGACAAAGCCGCGATCATACCACAAATGCTGAATACTGGGTGGTATCGGGTACTCATGTCTGAAATAACAAGCGAGATAAATTATATTTACACATTTATAACCTTTCCTATTTTAGAAACTAATTGGACGACCTTTTGTCGTAAATTTTACATCAAGATTTACGGTCAAGCGGTATGGTAGAGCCATCTACTATGGCGATCGCATTTGTGATGTTTTTAGAAAATGTTGAAAAGCTTTTGTACTAGGTATTATTTTATTAATTATCTGGTAACGATATATTCAAGTTGTAATTATCTGGTAACGATATATTCAAGTTTGTAAATATCGTTACTTATGGCTGTTACAGCTGATAAGTTTCTTGCGCCCGTTCTTCTTGTCAGCTAAAAAAGTCTGGAACATGGTAGGAAAATATAGACGATTCAAAAGTACTTAATAATTAAGTTTATTTGAATAAAGCTTATTTGACTTTGACTTTGAATTAAAAATTAAAATAATAATAAGAAACATATAGGTATTCGAATTGATAATATAATTTAATATAAATTGTTTAAAGTGAAAATAAGACGATTTAGAATGATTTCAATAGATCACGTTTTTTAATGATTTTTTATTCTGTCGAAAAACTATCTGTTTGAAAAAAGCTATAAAACTATTTGTTTGAAAAAAGCGACGTGATATCACGACTGTGATAACTGGTAATACAAATGAGGGGTGATCCAAAAGTAACGATAATGGGAATAAAATACGATGATTTTATTTAAAGAAATATTTTATTTTTCTACGTATTTCTACTAACAACTCAATAAATAAAGTCCGACTTTTTTCAAACCTAAGATTTCCTCAGATTTCCTTAGAACATTTTTATTGTCCTCAACAGCTACCATCACTTTAAATTTCATTCCTCGGATGTTTTCTTGAGCCGAGTAAAGAAGTAGAAGTCACTGGGAGCTAGACCTGGCGAATAGGGCGGGTGTTTTGAATGTCAGCCATCGCAACTGCGGCTTAATGAGCAGGTGCGTTGTCTTGGTGAAACAGAACTCCAGCCCGCAGCTTGCCGCGTCTTTTTTTCCTTAATGGCCTCCCAAATCTTCTTATTTGGTTTGCATAGTAAGAGCTCGAAATAGTGGCTCCCTTTTCCAAATATTCCAACATCACTATTCCTTCAGGGTCCCAAAAAACAGACGCCATATAACTTTTCCCGCCGAACTTGACACTTTGAATTTCTTCAGGGTCGGAGGAGGTTCGATTCCAAGTCATTGATTGCTGTTTGTTTCAGGATCAAAATGGTGGATCCAGGTCTCATCCATGGTCACGAAACTTGACAAAAAAAACCTAGTCTGATTGGAACTTTTCGAGATTCACCTTCGTTTGTAGACTCGATTTTTCTTTTGTTGATCGGTTAACATTCCAACACGCGCTGACCTTTATCATATGCGATTCGTTCTTAAGGATTCTTTGGATGCTGCGAAATGAGATCCTTGTGACCTCAGCTACATGCCTGATGGTCACTCTTCGATCTACCAGCACAAACCTTCGACTCTTTGTCGTTACCCTCGTGAGGGACATGCATGGGTGTTCTTTGCACTGTTCATCTTTAATGCTTGTTCTTCCCAGCTTTAACTCCTTGGCCCAGCGTGCTACTGTGGAATATGGAAGAGCAGAGTCCCCCCAATGTTTCCACCAAGTCGCTGTGCATTGTGTTTGGTAGTTTTTTTTCAAAAAGAGGTAAGTACTTAATGACAGCTCTAATTTATTTTTTCTCTATTTTCAAGTCTTTCTTCCGACGGTTCGTCAGGAATTGTGGTCTATCAATATAATTTTTTTATGACAATCTATTGGGTATGTAAGTATACGAAAAAAAGTTTTTTTGTATTTTTAAACATGCTGGAAATAACCTATTATCAGTACTTTTGGATCACCCCTCGTACATAATCTGGGATAAAAATATTATTGAGTATTAGGTTAATTTACGAAGCTATAGGATGTTTCCTTTAGTATAATTTGTTTCGATGTAAGTGCTATTTTTAGCTCAATAATTATGCAGCATAATGTTCAGCTTCAACATGCGATGTTTATTTTGTATAATAAACTGTTAGCATGGAAATTTTAAAGTGTCTTCATGATTATGTCTACAATCCTTTTCAAAGAAAGTACCGAGAAATATATTTATCTTGTAACTTTCATGATTTAATTTCTTGCTCTTTACCTATTTATGGGCGTTTGTAGGCAAACAGATAATCACTGGATTTCAGGATTTTAAAGTAAGTAGGTAAGTAAGTTAAACTATAGATAGGCAATCTATTTCAACGGTCTATTATAATTCAGAATTCAATTTTATTAAAACTTTTGGAATATCTTTTATTCTATAAATTATAAAGATTTTTGCTGAATGAGGATTTTGAACTATACCGGTAAGATTATTGTAGTACCAAGTACAAACCTATACCAATAGAATTTACATTTAAGTATTCTATTTATTGTATGATATCGACAGTTGATATCATACAATAAAAAAAATACTTAAATGTAAATTCTATTCAGATCCACGTTACCGCGTATATTGCAACAAGCTATTTAGCACCGAGATGTAATTTATTTTACCTTTTAACTTTGCCTTTAGCTCATTTTCCAGTCTTGTACAAGTGGAATTTGCATTTTACATCGGTGCAAAGCATCGCAGTTCTTTTTCAGTATAAATGGCGAATGCTCGTAGTTGGCGTATTTTATTAATACATTGTGTGAGATTATGTGGCAATAAGCACGCCTTTTTATGGTGCCGTTCACAAAGGGCACCAGCGCAACGGTGGCTCATACGTCATGCTCGGGAACGGGTAGCCAGATAAGCGAAGTATTATTGTAACTTTTTTTATACGGGGTAGTGCTTGGCCTTTCACCTCACCTGATGTTAAGTGACGATAAGGCCGAAGGTGGAAGCTCACTACACCCGGAATCTTCATCACTGAGGAACTGGCTATCTTACCTCTAACTGCCGGAACATAACAATTTTTAAATTGTTGTTATGGCGATTGTTATAATTTGTAAACCGTAGATCATAAAAGCTGCCGTAAAGAATCTATAGAAAAGCATTAATGAGTCAATGTTTCAATGTATTGTGAAGAAACGAAGTTTAAATAGGAAATGACTTATTGCCTTGAGTTGAGATATCCTTGAATTTGTTGTCGCTAGAGTCACGGTTAAGCCCTACAACGTAGATTAATTAGCTACAACGTAGATTAATTAGTTGCTTTAAACTAACATTCTTTCGTCTTTTCAACAAATAAAAGTGACAGCAATTATCAATAATAATTTATAGGGCGGCCTCCCTCAATATAGCGATTTATCGGCGTTTTAACCACAGAACAAATATTTTTACCCGACTGCAAGAGGGTTAAGTATGTTTTTCGCGCGTATCTTGTTTGTATGTAATATTCTTTATTACCTCATATCTTTCAAACGGCTGAACGGATTTCTATGACTAAGATATCGTTAGATTTGTCTTGTCAGCCCAAGTGTTCTTAAGAAGGTGGCGTTTTAAAAAAACCAACATGGCGGCTGTACGGTGCTGTTATACGTAGTGGAAAAAAAACAATTTTTTTTAGAATACTACAATATGGGTGTCAAATTAAAGGGCTTTTTATAAGGATTTCAAAAAGGTATATCATGACTGTAATATATAATAATTAATAGGTAACTAAAAAGATATAAATAAAAAAATAATTGTTTTAACTGTCAAAAGACAATGGATTTTGACAGTTGAGGGTCGATATATCACGCAATAATATATTTTTCACCTCTCCAGTACGAAAAGGGCGCTTTTGGCGCGTTAAAACTCGCAGCAAAATCATTTGCTGCGAGCGTGAGGCAAAGTGCTCTTTTAATTTCCAACACCAACTTTAAAAAAAAATTAAAAAAAGACAAAGTGACAAGGATAACACTTGTAAAATTGATATGTGAGAAAAGGATAGATAGAGTGCTTTATGGTGTCATACATGAATTAAAAAGTTAAAAAATAAAATGCACGGATATACCAAGGAGTTTTCAATAAGGATTGTTAAAAAAGAAGGTTGATAATTCGAAATAAAGAGAATGGACGTAATGAGGTCGCATGTATGAAACAAATATGAAATAAGGAAAATTAATGAAATTTATTAACAAATTATAAGTTTTAAGATTACAAATAAATAAATAAGATGATATATTAATGAATAAGAGAAAAACACAACATAATGTAATCAAAACGGCGGGAATCTACTTTACTGACTTTATGAATAAAATTTTTCAGCATAATATGTTTGATCGAACTATTTTTGTGATAAATTACAAAAATAAATGCGTCCAACGATGAAGATAGTTGTCTAACTCCAAAAGAATTAAGTGAACAAGTTTCTAATGCTGAAATTGTTGTGATTTAAAGTTGGCACTCGCAGCACATTGATTTTGGTCACTTGTATAACACTATAGTCGTGTTTTGGTGGTCTAAGATAGAATGTGTCATTTTGCGTTTGTGACATTTTGCGTATGTGTCATTTTGCGTAGGCAATCAAAATGTATCATCATGCGTAATAGTACATTATGATATAAGTGCGGTAAGTTGAAAATTACAGCTGAGGCGATATTGCTAGCCCGAGCCGTAGGCGAGGGCTACAAGAAAGCAGAGGCTGTAATTATCAAAGCGCACGTATGTCATACGACGTTTTATAACATATTTGCGAGGAAATAAATAAAACTCGGACTTTGCATTTTTGCTTGTTTTCCATAATGATGAAATTTTGATACACTTGTACTATCTATCGGTCGATTTTTCTGCCTTTCACTTCGATTGTGAGAAATCAAACAAACAATAAAGTAAAAAACAAAAATTGAAAAAAAAATTTTTTTTTTCGTAAATTTAGTGACAAATTATATTATTTTGGAATGTGCTCATCAAGGCCTTTCATTTGATACCCATATTCAAAAATCGAAAAAAAAATTTTTTTTTCTTAAATTTAGTGACAAATTATATTATTTTGGAATGTGCTCATCAAGGCCTATCATTTGATACCCATATTCAAAAATTAAAAATATTTTTTTTTTCTTAAATTTTAGTGACAAATTATGTAATTTTGGAATGTGCTAATCAAGGCCTTTCATTTGACACCCATACTCAAAAATTGAAAAAAAACAATTTTTTTTTTCTTAAATTTAGTGACAAATTATGTAATTTTGGAATGTGCTCATCAAGGCCTTTCATTTGATACCCATATTCAAAAATCGAAAAAAATATTTTTTTTCTTAAATTTTAGTGACACATTATATTATTTTGGAATGTGCTCATCAAGGCCTTTCATTTGATACCCATATTCAAAAATCGAAAAAAAAAAATTTTTTTTTCTTAAATTTCTTGACAAATTATATAATTTTGGAATGTGCTCATCAAGGCCTTTCATTTGATACCCATATTCAAATACCGAAAAAAAAAATATTGAAAAAATAAATGATATAAAGTAAATTTTATTCATAAAATGTTGACCAAGAGGTCAATCGCACATGACGCATCAGAAAAGATTCTGATATAAAAACTCTTTGCTAAGATTTAAAAAAGTACCGTTCGTTTTAGACGAAGCATCTTGATAAACCGTGCGTTTTACTTTACATTACCGCACAAGTTCGTAATGAGATACAATACGATATTGAAATTGGCGTAATAAGAGACCCTTTACGAGCAAATATGTTATAAAATAGATTTAGTCTATGTTTTAGTTAGATTAGGGTTCGAGTTTATCGACTAAAATAAGGTTTGGTTTTGCGAGGCATTGTCCACAACAATGTATTCCATTTTTATGAATAATAATTAAATAATAGATACTATTAAGGGGGGCTACTCAAATTGCCACTTTTATATTCGTACGCTAACTTAAAAATTAAAAATAAGGCATAAACTCCAAAATCGTCGTGGTCGTACGTACTCATGTCGTAGGCTTGTCAATTCTATACAATACAACAATGTCTGTGATTTACCTACCTTGAGACGTGTAATTAGATCGCATTTAATTGCTAATCGAACGAATAGAAAAGTGGAGTAGGGGGCTGTTACACTAAACTGGGAACTTGTGTTTCCGATCGATCCTTAGGATGGATGGGTAGCTTTGGATATGAAACATGATAAATAAACAGACTGATAATAAAACAGTCTGATATTTAGAAGAATGAATTAATTGTTTATATTTAAACTTCAAGTTAGGTCACTAGTTGGTGGACTGACAGTGTAATTAGAGATATGCTTTTGTCTGGTATCAGTAATTATTATCATTAAAGTCTAATTATTTTTAGACATTTTGTGCCTTTTGACACTGTAGTTCAACAAAAATATGCGCAGTTTTGCGATATCGAGAGAAGACATTCAAGCACGCTCTTCCTAATAAAAAAAAGTGCAATGACCACAGAATCGTATAGTTAAGTAGGTAATTAAAATATAGTTGAGGAGCATGAATCACCTGAACTAATTAGGTACAGTCGCTGAACCATGGCTGAACGTTACAACGTCTGGCCAAGATTAGCAAGGTTTTTATGGACAGTGACAAAAACAAATAAAAAAACTATGAAAACTATTTCTTAAAACACATTCCAACTTACCTTTTCGTAAAGTTTGTATTTGTTAACATTCATCATATTGGTGCGAGTCCTTAACCCTATAGATTCCCATCTGTTTTGAACTACTTACATCATCGTCATTAAAATCGCTCGCTTTTATTTTGAAGAAATTTTACTGAGGTTATTATTTGCAAATAAACTGTAGAACCTTAGCTTAATTCAATCTGTAGTCTGTACATATGTATTTTCGATACATTATGTACTTAGCGAGCAAAAAAATTTAGATGAGAATGCCATTTGAGGGATAATAGGAGCCTATTAAAGCTAACGTACCTACGTTAGTTAGTTACGTTAGCTTGATGATCGATTTCTTATAGATCGTGGGCTCATGAGAATACAGTTAAATCCTAATTTGCAGAGAGCAACAAATTGTGCTGTAGGAAAATATTTATCTTATCTTCTACCTACACAGTCTATATCAGGGGTGCCCATACTTTTTCTTAAGGAGATCAACCTAACAACAATTAATGAATAAGAGATGGACATTTTGACAGTTTTTGAAAAAAAAAATGCATAAGTAAAACTACATTGGGTGCAAAGTGTCAAATCTGTAATCCTTGGCGATCGACTTTAAAACCTCTCGCGATCGACCGGTCGATCGCGATCGACCGTTTGGGCACCTCTGGTCTATATAGATGACTGAATGAAATTATGATAATGATATAGAAAGAACTAGTTTTACCAAGGAAGATGTTTTAAGACTTAAAGTGCTAATTTTCCACTTACAAAATGAAGACGGGTTCAATAAATTCTCAAAATATTATTTTAATACTTTTAATAGTAACAACGCGTGTCGCGTATTCTTTTCGGCGACACTTGCGTAAGCGCCATATATCATATATCGGAACGAGTTATGTAACTTATGTCACCGATATACTATAAACGGTTATCAGGTTTTTGTGTTATAAGTAATTAGGAAATAAATAAAGTAAATCTTTGCCACAGAATAAATTTAGAACAAGTTGTCGATAAAAGAATGGTGTACACATTCCACTGATTCCAAGATAACTTATTCCAGCGTATTTCGTGGAAATCAGAAAAAACTGCAATCAATATCTAGATAGCTACTTAAGTAGAGAGATTTTCTACGTTGACATGATACATCGGGTAGGTAGGTTATCAAACTCTGAAAATAAACACACAGTTGACTTACTGATACTTATCTTTCAGGAACAATTATGTATCCAGTTTTGTTAATTGTCGTAGTATACAATATTATTAAGATTGTTTTCATTATTTAAAAAGCTTAGAATAATAATAACCTAGAACGATAGTTCCGTACAAAGCGCACTGTCAAAATTCAGGCAAATAAAACAGACAGCCATAATGGCTCAGTTTTCAGATTCTTATCCGTCATACGTTACCTAATCGTACCTATAAGAACGAAAAAGTTTTAATTTCCCTAACTTTAGTGGATTTTTATTCGATTTTAGTTACGATTATGTAACATATGAAGGATATACGCGTCGGCCGCAGGCCCACGCGTTTTTATCAATGAGCGCCTGACGCGCTCCAACCGCCAGCTTTTTCAGCGCGTCCGCGAAGAGTGTCGCAAGCTACAATGGCGCTACGCGTGGACGCGACGTGGCCGCATTTTTGCTCGACAGGGGGATGGAAGGCCAGCCTTTCAATTGCGCTCCGAGGAGGACTTTGTTCGGGTGTTTGGCAGTCAGTCCGCTGAACCTGCTAAGTAATTTATTGTACTGTTTAATTTTAGTTTTAAGTTTTTGTTTGGCTCTATGCTATTGTTTAGCATGACTTAGTTTACTTGAGCTATCTGTAGTGTTGCAGGTGAACCTGGGAATGTCTTTTTTTCGTTTGTTATTTTTAAATTTGACTGTTTTTTTAACATATTCACAAAATAGAGTGCTACCAACCTATTATTATTCACATATCTATATTCTATACTGCCACTATTATATGTACATAACATATTCGCTTTTATTTATTTCTTACTACAAATCATTTTATGTTACTTATATATTATTATGTATTATTTCAATAATTAAATGAATAATGGTAAATGTTTTAAAGTTGGATTATTCAATGCGGGTTCCCTTGGTACAGGGCATGATGAATTTGTCTCCATGATGAGTAGGTTATCGGTAGACATTATGGCCATAAACGAAACTTGGATGAGAGATGGTGAGGAGGGACGCGCCCCTCGTGTGCCGGGTTTCCGCCTACGGCATTGCCCACGGCCAGTGTCCATATGTAGTGGACGCGGTGGTGGAGTTGGTTTTTATGTTAGAAAGGGCATCTATGCACGTACCTGTGCGCATCCTGACTCCCCTACTGTTGAACAGATGTGGTTGAGTATTAAATTGAACTCCTTGCATATCGCTGTGGGCACAGCTTATAGACCACCTTGGATGGATCTCAATATATTCATCGATGCTCTATCCGAGTCAGTATGTGCCCTTGCCCACCACGATCACATTATCCTGTTAGGAGATTTCAATGTTGACATAAGTAAGCCAAATGATAATAAGACAAAACTGTTACTTAGTTTCTTTGAATCTTTTAATCTAACCCAACAGGTCAATTCGCCTACTCATTTCACAGAACACAGCCAAACTTCAATAGATCTGGTATGCACTGACATTGGGGTGCTGAAGGTTGATGTTTTCCATATTCCTGAACTAGGCAAACACGCCGTTATCGCTGTTGACCTGCGCATCAAAAAACCTAAACCTTGTCCTTTTTACATAACCTATAGGCCTTTAAAAGATATTATGCTTGATTTGTTTAACAGTGATTTGGGTAAGATAGATTGGAACTATATTCAGAGTCAAACTGATCTTGACACAATGATATCTGTTTTCAATTCTAATCTAACACTTTTGTTTGATTTGCATGCCCCTTTTAAAACAGTTCGAGTCAAGGAACATTCATACCCTTGGATAACCGATACAGTGAGGCAGATGATGCATATTAGGAATGAGGCTCACACTAAGTGGAAGAAAACCAGATGCGAGTCCCACAAGATTTTTTATAAGGAAATGAAATCTGTAGTTTTCAATGGATTAATACAGGAAAAGAAAAGTTACTTTGAGCACAATATTAATCAAAAAATCAACAAACCTAAAACATTATGGAAAAATCTAAAAGAAAATATTAATATAAAAAATAATAATGAATATATTATTCAACAATCTGATCCTGACTCTATTAATTCACATTTTTTAAATATTCCCAGTACAGGTGCAATATCTATCTCAGAGCTTACTTTTTACGAACACCATCGTTATGGCAATCAAACCTTTTCACTTACTCTGGTGTCTGAAGAGACAGTGGCTAATGTTATAAAGGGCTTGCATTCTAATGCTATAGGTGTTGATGGTATCTCCCTCCAAATGTTACTCATGACTTTGCCACAGTCACTTTCCACCATAACAGCCATTGTAAACAAATCTATAAGTGACTCGAATTTTCCAACTCTGTGGAAGTTGGCTCTTATTAAACCAATCCCTAAAAAACCAAACCCAAATGATGTCAGTGATCTTCGTCCTATTAGCATTTTGCCATGCCTGTCCAAGATAGTTGAGAGGGTGGTTTACAATCAGATGGTCAAGTATCTCGAGCACAACTCCATACTACCCCAGCTACAATCAGGATTTCGTAAGAGGCATAGCACGTCCACTGCACTTCTAAATATAGTAGATGATGTTCTAACTGCGCAGGATAACGGTATGGGTACTCTGCTTGTGCTCCTTGATTTTTCGCGCGCTTTCGATTCTTTAAGTGTACCACTGTTGCTATCAAAGCTGACTTATTATGGTTTTGACATAGCCACTGTTCGCTGGTTCCACAGTTATTTGCTTGGACGTACACAAATGGTGGAGCTTAAGAGGGAGGATGGTACTCTGTCTCATTCTCAACCCCTGGTCGTGGCCAAAGGAGTTCCACAAGGGTCCATCCTGGGCCCTCTCCTTTTCATCCTCTACAGTGCTAACATAATTGAATGTATCAAACACTGCCAGTATCACATGTATGCTGATGACATTCAACTCTATCTTAGTTTCCACCCTAGTGATTCAATTGATGCAGCAAAAAAGATAAATGAAGATCTTGATAGTATCTCAAAGTGGTCTCACTCTAATTGTCTCATCTTGAATCCAGCAAAATCCAAATTCATGATCTTGGGCTCAAGAAAACAGGTGGCCACTATTAGGGTTCATTCCCCTCGAATACATATCGCCAACAAGCACATCGAATTAGTCACTGAGGCTCGGAGTTTGGGCGTTTTGCTGGATTCTAACCTGCATTTTGAAAAACATGTGGCAGAAGCAGTTCGCAACTGTTTCTATCGACTTAAAGTGTTATATAAGATACGTCCTTTCTTAAGCGAAGACATCAGAATCAGACTTTGCGAAACCCTTGTCCTGTCGAAATTAAATTATGCGGATACGGTCATTGGTCCCTGCTTGCTAGCGCGAACTGAGCGTCTCATCCAACGTGTGCAAAATGCGTGTGCACGCTACTGCTTTTCAGTACCACCTAGAGCGCACATTACACCTTTCTTAAATAAGTCAAATCTAATGAGGATGGAGGCTCGTCGTAGGCTGCACTTTACTTCTTTGTTGTTTGATATAATACACACCAAAGTCCCTCAGTATCTCTTTAACAAACTTAAATGGGCCAAGGACAATAGTGCATGTCGCTCACGAGCCTCTTCCTATATGATACTCACACCGGTACACAAAACAGCTGCTTTTCGAGGTTCCTTCAGGTATTCGGCCTCCAAATGTTGGAACAATTTGCCGCCTCCCATCCGCACTATTAAAACCCGTGGTTCATTTACTAGACATTTTAAATGTTACTTGTTAACACTACAGACGGACATGAGATAAACAAGCAAACATAATAGTTAACTGTAATCTGCACTTATTTATTTATCTCATTGCTTACCATTATTTTATTGTGCTGTCTTTTGAAGTCGACTTTTGTACTCATTTTTATTATGCCGGTAACTGTTTCTTATGTATTTGCTTTTGCTTCTTAGTCTTTTTTATTTTTATGTTAAATGTAATAATTTGTAAAAATATTTTCCATTTGAATACGTGGCAGGTCAATCAAAGCATGTGATAAATGGTAATGATGTGGCAGCCACATATTGGGTACTCTTGTCACAGATCGTGTAAATGTCATTTTGACATATTACTCTTTTTTTGTTATTAGTTTTCTTTTTTGGTTTTGTGTTAGTTTATAAAAGTGTGTAATTTGTTTGATAGTAATTTTGTTCCGGTAATAATAAGCAGGTTATTAAATATATAATAATAGTAAAATAATAATAGCCTCTTGCCTTGCATCATTCTTTGTTATTTAAGTATTTGGGCATTGTTTATTTTTTTTGTAGATTTGTCATTTGTCATTGCCAGACGGTAAGGAAGTAATTAAGTAGGTATTTAGTTGTAATTTCTATTTGTTTTATTTTTTCTATATATCTTTTTTCTCTTTTGTTGTGTTCGTATGCTTGTGGCTTTGTTTCTGTTCCGTGATGTCACCACTGGCCTCAGCAGAATACCAGTAGCAGTAGAATGTTTTTAACGTCTACTGCTTATACTGAGTTGAGGTCAGTCTTGGCATCACATAGCACTGCACAGTGCAACTTTGTTAATGTTTAGTTACCATATATATATTTATAAGTTATTGTTATGCTTTGTGTATGTGATATGTGCTGTCAATAAAACTATATTCTATTCTATTCTATTCTATTCATATAAATCTGAAAACTTGGCCATTTTGGCACAGGTTTTCGACTCACTTTCACTTCACATACAAGGATTCTGCTTCTAGGTACTATTATTCTAAGTTAACGGTATGCATTGTAAATGGGCTACAATACAAGTAAGTACTTACCTCCTACTATGATTTTTATTCTATGCTTTAAGTAGTCGCGGGGTTTTTAAATAATTACCTATTTCTAAGCAACACCTACGTTGTTATTGCAGTGGTATGTAAACTGGTAACACGTGTAAATCTGCCACGATAGATTTATTTTGTTTACTAAAATATATTTTTAGAATTGAATCATAATTGGTTATTTCATAATGTAATAGGTAGGTGAAATTGGAAGCTTGAAAACAAATGTACTAATTAATAAACCTTTTTGTCGTACTTAATAGTAATGATAGGTTGGATAAAAGTTAAAACTTGCCATAATTAATTTAGCAAAATGTTGTGGTTGCCTCATTTTTATAAAAAAAAAACAACTTTAAAATAATTGCAATTAAACGCCAATGAAATTACTATGACTATGTTTCTTTTATATTATTTTTAGTACCTAGGTGTGTGTGTGTGTGTAATAGTAGTTTATGAAACTGACACATAAAGAGGGGTATTAAAACAGGAGTGTGTGTTTAAAAACCGAGCCGTAGGCGAGGTTTTTAATAGTATCACACGAGTGTTTTAATACCTAGTTATGTGCAGTTTCATACACTACTTTATCTACACTCATACATTTGGGATTGAACCTACTAAATAAAAGATCAACGTTAGAAAAGAGAGAGAGACTTTGTTTGTATTAGCAAGGTACTTGTCTAATTCCTTAGCTGCATCTAAACTAAAATATCGGGCAGAGTAAATTTTTTTTCACATTTTAAAGCAAGAATAAAAAAAACCTACAAAATTCTGTAAGTATAACAAAATGTAAAAATTGAAATCAAAACTTTATCGGAAATGCTTGGCGCGCATTCCATTAGAAAAAAAAAATATCAGTGCATTTCAACCATAAAGTTAATATTTCAACAAACTAATCGCACTAAAGTCATCGATTACCATAGAGTACATTTTAATCATGAAAAATATGTGGGAAAATATCGTTGTTTTTTTTAATGTTACGGCACTGCCTTCTTTTTGGATTTGCTCTGTATCGTAATGAGAAAAAAAGTTATTTTATGATGCAGTTGACTGCATCGTAATGAGTTTATTTTTTAATTTTACCTATCCACGAAAATAAAGTACCTATTTATATTACCTTTTTTGAATTCATATTTGGAACATTACGTTGTGAGTGTAGATAAAACACATTTCAGACCGTCTCAGCTCATCAATGTTTGAAATAAATCATGTGATAAACTGCAACTGGAAGCCAGTTCTTCAGAGAAGCTTTAAAATTGAAATACAGTATCCGATTGTGATTTCCTGCCAAGTTTGAGTGAGAGACCTAGTTTTGGCACGACGATATCCGTCTAGGAATATCACGCGTACGGTTCGCGTAAGTGGATATTTGCGTGTGGGTTTCTAAATGGAGCGATCTTGAAATTGCGCCGACCTTATCAAGACTCACGAGGGCTAAAATTTGTTTTGATTCCCTAAAATAGGATCTGGTTTAGAGGTCAGCAATTGCTGTGTTAGATTTGGGCCTTGTTACCTGTCATATTAGAACGAGATTAAAGAAATAGTGGAAAATCTTTAAGACTTTACCACAGTTGTAAGTATATATCATAATAGGCCATGGCAGGGCCGAGGCCCGAGGGGGAAAGCGTCGCCTCGAGACTTTCGAAACATCATTATAAAAACCTTGTCTCAATGATGAACCATGAACCATTGACGGATATAAAGCTATTATTTAATTAATTGATTAAGTATACTTGGTCAATTGTTTTCTTAATCAGAAGGACTTCAGAGGTTATTTATTCTGTGTCAGATTTAACTTTTGTTTTATACAAATAAAAGATGGAAAACTGTGAAAGTACAACTACCAGCGAAAAGGGCTGGCCCGATGTATGATAAATAGTAGTTTTTGAATGACAGTAGTGGACGCATTGAAGCGCGGTGATTCGGTTGACTAGTTTTGTATTATCGGAGACAAACTGTAATGTAGGTATTAGTAGCTATAATACAAAAGGTTATAAGAAAATCTAACTGAGAAAGAGGTTTGTTATGGGTTATTTACATGGAGCGACTTGGCATGAGACTTTTTATCGACAATCGCTTGTAAAATCGAATAGCCACGTCACTGAAATTAGGTTTGCGATTAGATTTTATAAGCGACTAGCGGCCGCCTGCGACTTCGTCTGCGTGGACAGTTTTTTTGCTCTCCCTCGGGAACTGTACGTTTTTCTGGATGAAAGGTACCCTATGTCCTTTTCTGCACCCCTGACAACGTGTATGCAAAATTTCATGATGATCGGATCAGTAGTTACGACGTGAAAGCGTAACAAAGAAACAAACAAACGGACTTGGATTGTTCGCATGTCGTTCGTTCGTAGTGCAACTTTTAACTTGGAAATTGCTGGTAGCTATTTAACACCATCAATTAGCAACAGTTTATGTCGCAGTTTGTAAACTAATCATGGAGATTAGAGTCGTGTGTACCTATACTTAATTGAGTTAAGTATTGGCACGCGCCAATGCGCAATGATCGATTGTTTCAACCAGACGAAATAGCATTTCCTGCCAGCTTATATGTATGCAGCGACCTTGCGTGCGCCAGCGCATAGAGTTAGCAAACATGCTAATAGAAATCTCAGCCGGAAAATCTTGGCTCTGCTGTCTGAATTATTTAAGAGATTTTTATTGAGAAATTGGCTCGAACGTAACCAAGTGGAGTAAGTACCAGTAGCGGAGGGTGAAATTATGGCTAAGATAAGCCGTTCTACAAAAATGTTATGATCTGCATAGTGGATCGGTGCCGTGGGATTTTTAGGTAAGCCTATGGGAAAAGGCTGTATTAACCATTCGCCTCTGGTAGGTTAAGTATAGTTTCGAAGTTGCTAATTATTCATTTTTAGACGTTGTTAGTTAATTATGTGTTTAAATTTTGAGTCACTTGTTTTGGAAATAAAATTACTGCTTTATTAAATTGCTTACATCTAGGTTTGCGTAAAAGGGTTATTATTGCGCATCGATTACCGAAAAGTCTGCCGGGTTTCAAATTAAAACAGATAAATCGAGCCCCAATTGGGTCAAAATAGCGAACCCCAATTCATGATGTCACACGAACATCGATATCTTTCAAATTACGTCAACAGAAAGTACAAAACGAAATTCCTAACTTTGATTTTTCTGTTTTAAGTTGAAACTCGGCATACTTTTCGATAATCGATGCGTTAGCCGGTACGACCCCTGTAGGGATTTTAGGATCCTAATACGTTGAAATCAAAAAGAAATTAATGGACTTACTTAAAAAAAACAGTTTTTACAACACGAAAAGTTCGTTTTGAAATTAAGCTTATTTCTAAAAAGAAAAAAAAATGCTACTGTTGACAGCTTAAGTGGTTTCACAGGAGTATAAAATGTAGCCCGTCATAATAGCCAAGATACGTGTAAACGCTTATTTAGTTTCTTAGACAAGTTCTGTGCGCGCGCGGCGTTTTTGCCCCAGTTCCGGCGCGCGGCGGTCGGTACAGAAGTTTGCGGTTGATGTATGATGCAAATTAAGAAACCGTTGTGTAAAGTTGTATTTGATATAATTATACCGCGCTTTAGTGAAGTGAATTTAGAACTAATAAGTATTACGTTAGGTTTAGGTACACCGTTTTAAAATTTGGAATGAATAATTAGTATTGTATGATTATTGATCTCGTTATACTACTTTAATAAGAATAGAATATATGAATAAATAATGAAAAATATTAGAAAAAATCGGCTCACCCGTAGCAACTTAGAGTGATGAGGATTCTGGGTGTAGTGCACTAAATATCCCGTTGTGCCTATAGAAGTAGGTAGGTATTGTTTACTTAGTTGGAAATAAAGTCTAAATACTTATACAAATTAAAGTAACGTTTATGAAAATGATATGATGTTTTCTGTACCTACTTCAATATCGTGTAGGTATAATTTGTTTGGATTTGTTGCTTTGCTGGTTTATACTTTTCAAACTTTAAGCTTCCGCCAAGAAGCTTATACCTCCCTCCAACGGAGATTGCACGGCCATATGTCATAGTGAAGATTGAAAAAAGCTCCTTACGTGACGTGACGTCTTATTGCTACCTCTTTCTTTAGTGTTACAATACGTGTTCGTTGTTCATCGTTCGTTTGTTCGTGAGAAACGAAAACGTATTGTAAAACGAAAAGAAAGAGATAGCAATACGCCGTAACGTCACTAAAGAGTCTTTTTCAATCTTCACTTACTTACTAGGCGTGCAACCTCCATTGTGGATATAAGCTTCTTGGCTTCCGCTAAAAATGTAAAGAGAAAACCACAGAATAAATAATGACTTTACAGTGAAGCCAGACTAACGGATTTGCTATTAAAACAAAACACAATCAAACCAAAACAAACAACTAAAAGCAACAAACAAAGTGCCATGAGCAAAGTTGCCTTCTGTTATATTGCGTCGGCTAAGTGAAGTGGCCATTTCTCTTATCTTTCACCTCGCCGACACATTCCGTGCAACTTCTAAACTCATTATTTCGGCCAGAAGTACGCTTCGCTTTTGGAGCAGTGACCACTGGATAATTTAAACGTAAACAAACGGTAGATGTTTGTAACAGTACTTGTGTGTATGAACGCTGTTATCTAGGCTTGTGAATCGGTCATAGGCTTAGCGAAATGCCTTGCAAGCTTACCGGATTAAGGTGTTTATTTGACATCAGCACAAATTATACAACAATTAATTATGAAAAATCTACATCTGAATGTAACTTGTGATTTTCCTTTGCACTTGTTGACTTTTTATCCAACTTGTTCAAGGAAAATTTTCCAATTTTCTATTTCGTCGACCCACTTTTTGGTTAACAAAAGTATAACGGAACACCATCATTGTTTAAAACAACGTCTGTAACAACAGATGCGTTACCAATTTTTAATCCAACCAATGAAAATATTTAACCGGTGGCAATCGTAAATAATAACGTCACAATCATAAGACTTATATTTTCTATTGCGAAGTAACGAAGTCAAATTAAATTATCAGCGTTTGGGAGACAACTGCAGATAACAATGATTGATTGTGTTCTAAAGATGTCGCTGGCATCGTCGCATCAGTTGACCCATTTCGTTGGCCAATCTTGTGTGGCCATTTACGATGACATCAAAATGATTTGCATGTTGTCGATCCGTCTTTTGCGATTTTGTTGGTTGACTGCGAATAGTAGATTGTTATACAAGACGCTAAAATGACCCATTGCATACGAGGTAGTTTTATTCCCGAGCTTTAGCGAGGGAATAAATAGAAACCGAGTTACAATGGGTTTTAGCGTCGTGTGTTACACTCTACTTTTCACTACGATTGCGAGAAAATAAAATACAATATTAAATACCTAGTTTATACTTCCGTAAACGAATTCACTCGTTTTTCTATCCTCCACTTCATAAACTTTTCATACAGTATTTAAATAAATGGTGCTTGACGGCAATAGATTAAAATTATTTCTTTCCTATTACTTACTTACAGTCACACAATTCATTCAGTTTGGAATTAGAGAAAAATTCTAAAGATTTCGCGCTAGTGCCTTTTTTAATATCTAATATAGCATTCTACGATTTTAACTTAAAGTCACAGAGTATAAATAAGTCTATGATTTCACCGAAGAGATCGCTGCTTTTAGTTCCATTTTCAAAAATAAAAATGAGAAACAGTATTAAGTCGAGCGAGTCTTTTTTCGTGATTATGAATAAAGACTTTTTCGTTTTAGTAGGTTCATTGGTAATAGACAAACTTTAAAAAAGAAAAAACTTTATCCCCTAGGGGTATTTATGCTATTTTATCCTGACTCTTGTACCTTACAATGATGGACTTTTTGAGCAAGAGGAGTGAAACATATTTTTCACTTCTCATAAATACCCCTAGGGGATAAAGTTTTTTCTTTTTTAAAGTTTGTCTATTACCAATGAACCTACTAAAACGAAAAAGTCTTTATTCATAATTACGAATAAAAACTCGCTCGAGCTGTTTCTTAGCTGCTACAGTAGAAATTAAAAAAGGCACTGGCGCGAAATCATTAGAATTTTTCTCTAATTCCAAACTGATTGAATTGTGTGACTGTAAGTAAGTAATAGGATAGAAATAATTTTAATCTTTTGCCGTCAAGCACAAATCATTTATTTAAATACTGTATGAACATTTTATGAAGTGGAGGATAGAAAAACGAGTGGATTCGTTTACGGAAGTATAAACTATACGTATTTAATATTGGATTTTATTTTTTCGCAATCGTAGTGAAAAGTAGAGTGTAACACACGACGCTAAAACCCATTGTAACTCGGTTTCTATTTATTCCCTCGCTAAAGCTCGGGAATAAAACTACCTCGTATGCAATGGGTCACTTTAGCGTCTTGTATAACAATCTACTATTAATTATTCTATGTAATCGTTGCTTTTACCTCGATGTTGTGCCTTTAACTTTCCCGGTGTTTCTCTGTCGGTGTCTCAACTACGTAACAATGGCATATAAATGTCGGTGAACATTGCTAAATTTCGAACCTTCAAGTATAAACAGCATTCAAGACTCCATATCATTGGTATTTATCATAAATTTTTTACTTAAGTTTCATTAAATGTTCTATTGAAAACGAGGCTTAGATTTGAAGTAGGTAAGACCTTAAACTGTAACTATATTTTAACAAAACCTTTGATTTTTCTAACTAACAGATACATACAGACAGATTCCGAATAGGAACTATCCGCTACTATGTTAAAACACTCCTGATTTCTTCTCAATAAAATCTGGATCAATAAGGAAAATTGTTGATAAAAACAGGCAAATCTTCAATCAAGAAAAAACCCCAACCGGCTTTCAATATTTTGTTTTTGCTTCTGCGGGACATAATTGGGCGCATCGCCGAAAGAGGGCGGTCCTGTAGTCATTTTTTATCATTTAGGTTTAGTGTCTTGGCCTCTGGTACAGTCAACCTTAGAACTGCTCAGCCAGTTTAGTACTTTGTCACATAAACCAGGGGGTCAAGTCTGCTAAATGTAAACGTCAAAATCATGTTTTAATGGTGTTTATTTGGTAATGCTTTTTGACAAAGTTCTTGTTTCTTTAACCCAAAATCGAGACACAATGTGTTTCCGTTTTGGGTTTAAGAAACAAGAACTGTGTCAAAAAGCATTACCATTCCATTGACTCCCAGAAGTCTTGTTCAATAACTTTTAATTCTTATCTGAACGCAACGGTTGGCGCGACATGGTTCTAAAAAGTGCTGCTTCTGAGATCGACCGTACAACTAAAGTCGTCTTTTTACAGTGGCGAGGCGTTTATTTTTCATATTGAAGCTTGTCTTTATATTGGAAACAAAGGGACCTTATTAATTTTTTTTTATTGATAAACTAAATAACAAAGCTTTGTCTGTGTTCGTAATGCCTTTATATTATGTAGGAATCGTCAGTTTAAAGTTCAGTGATTAATCTAATTTATCTAAGAATTTAAAATTATGCTTTCGTAAGAATTAAATTTTCTTTGAAATGTTTTGACCAGGTTTAAACTTATTATTTATTAAAGTAAAATTAATGATCTAACTACTTTTTTTTTTAATCTGAATCCTAGTTATGTTAGCGAAAGTAAAAGAAGAACGAGTTTAGTAAATCACATCGGAATTTAGATAGGTGTTGATTTCATCTTTCTAAGCATGAATAAAAACCGAGATCAGTCAATTGCTAAAATGCATGCCACATATTTCTCAAATTTCACACTTTTGCTTTTACACAATTTTATTGCGGTTCTACTAATTATTATTTTAACGACTGTTCCTGCTCTTACAAAACAAGAACAGCAATTTAAAGCTACCATGGCCTCCAGGGGTTTGTCAGAGTGTTTCATCCCACGGTATGAATTGATCAAAGACGCTTTTTGAATTCGCTGTTTCATACCAAGCACTAAGCAGCCTTTTTAATGTAATTTTGCCAGTATTTACTTACTTTAATTTTTTTGGTAAAGTTCCGGGGCAAAGCTGGTGGGAGGGGGGTGTTAGAGTCGCGTTGGGGTTTTTGAAGGGCATCGGCTCCCCCTTCCTCCTACGCCAATGTTTATCTCATAACAAGTGATCTTTATAGAATTGGTAATGAAAACTGTGTGATGTGATCTTGGGTTTACATTTGTAGTAAAAAGTGTTGCTTGATGTTAATGGTGTTACCTTTTTACAAAGATGGTATTCGTCATGCATATCATATTCCATACTTTCGCTTTTATCCACGACTGTACTACAATTAGACGAGTTGCCGAATCGTCGGCGGTCGTCGACCCCAGTGTCGATGTCTTGCTAGAAGATCGCCGATCCTTGTGACCGTTAATAAGCCTCGCTAACCACCGCCTTGCTCAAAACACTCGGCGCTTTGGATGCGAAAATTATTTAAATGGATGGTAATTGCTTTCTTCAATGCTGCCGCTACAGAAATGTCTTGTCCAGTTTTACACGTGTACACGTGAGTAAAAACATGTGTTACATTACCTACAATAGATAGTAGCGACTCCGTGATTTTTAGAAATAGCTGTAATATCGGGTCATTCTGAACTTACCATTTAAATTTCAAGGATGTGTCCAGTCCATGAAACTAAACAACTCTCTCTAAGAAACATATTGTGTCGAATTTCGCCACAAAATTTTGGTTATCCCATACTAAATTGATCACGTGATCTCTTTGATTTTTATGGATAGTCGTTTTACATAGGTATGTGGCCCTGTGTTCTTTAGAGAAAGTTGTCCAGTTTCATGGACTGAAAACATCCTCAAAATTTGGATGGTGAATATGAACTTGTATGGTTTTTTTTTCAAAAAATATTCGTCAAACTGAATCTTCGAACCTATCTATACACCGTCATTTTGTAGTCGTTTTAATTAACTTAAGGGTGTGTTATACCAATGAAACTAAACATTTTTGCCCAAGAAACATGGGTCGAAAAACGACAAAAAATTTTGGTCCTCCCATACTAACTAGACAGCTAAAACATTGTATTTGTATGGGAAAGTCCAAAATTTTTGTCGTTTTTCGACCCATGTTTCTTTGGCAAAAATGATTATTTTCATTAGTAGAGCACTCCCTTAAGTTAATTAAAATGACTACAAAATGACGGTGTATAGTCACAAAATTTCAGGAGAATCGGTTGATAAATGCAACCTGGGGCCGTACCGGCTAACGAATCGATTATCGAAAAGTCTGCCGGATTTCAACTTAAAACAGAAAAATCAATGTAAGGAATTTCGTCTTGTACTTTCTGTTGACGTAATTTGGAAGATATCGATGTTCGTGTGACATCATGAATTGGGGTTTGCCATTTTGGCCCAATTGGGGCTCGATTTATCTGTTTTAATTTGAAACCCTGCAGACTTTTCGATAATCGATTCGTTAGCCGGTACGGCCCCTGTAGAGGAGAACAGCCGGACAGACATACATTAATTACGAAAGCATTTTTGTCCAAGCTCAAACGGAGACGCTTCGCACGCGCTATTTATCTAATCTACGCTATGACTATAGTCCCCATTGATGGTTTAAAACGCTCTATTATCCTTAACATTCATCAATTAAGTTTTTCTCTATCTTGTTCTTAGGGGTCGGAAGTAGAGAAGGAGGTAGAGGAACATTAGGTAGTTTCTAGGTTGAAATCGCGATAATGTTACCAATTTACCATAAGTCACAGACTGAATTTATATATTTTGTGTAATAGTGATCAAACTCCTTAGAATAATTTATAGGTTCGCATTTTGCTACCTTTTAGCCCAGTAAACGAAAAAGTATAGAGGGAAATGTTTAGAACTCAATTTATTCTTCGTAACTTTGTTTAGACTATCTAAAGAAACGGGAATTTTTCTTTCGGCTTGCAGATAAAGCATTACAGTTTACAGCTGATATGCATGTTGATTAATTATAATTCCTATTAACTCAATTAGTACGACATCTGATAACTTCCTACACGAGAGTGAATGCGGACATCACGTGGTTTCAAAATTATTTGATTGATATTAAAGCGGCAGGTTAGTTTTTAGATTAAAGCGATAATGATATTTTCATTTTATCAGATACAATATAATTTAATAGGATTTGAGTAAAATTTTATGATTATAACAAAATGATCGACATGATAGCTGCATGTGCAATAAAAATCGAAATAAAATATATGTAGATTATAATCTAATTTTATGTCAATGTTGATAATATTTTTTAAATATTTTCTATTGAACTATGCGTACTTGAGTTTCTTGGGTTGAAATTCTTTGCGTTCGAAAAGTTCAGGCCCTTTCAGCGAACGAGCTTTTGCTTTCTGAACTTACAGCTATAATTTAGGTAAGTTTATGAAAAAAACGTAGAAGTGTCTTTTTTAAGCGCCTGGTAGGTAGGCCCACTGAGTTATTTATTATATTATATTACAAGTGAATCTCATTCAGAATTTCAGATATCTGTAAAATTGTAGGCCTGTTTCTGTGATACTTGATAGATTGACCTACTTATAGCTTTTTTGGCACATTTGAAGAGCTATAATTTAACATAGGTGTGTCTAAATTTTACGTTCAACGTAAAGAGATAAAAATCGCAAGATCTTGACAACAGTAGGTAATAACTTTTTATTCCTTGTTTGACGCATCAAACGTAACTAGGGTTGCCAACCCTACTATATAATATAGTATCCTACTATATTGAGGACTCGCCTACTATATTTTTTGAAAAAGTATATAGTAGGCAAAACTACTATATTTTCCATGTGAAAAAATTAAACAAAAGAAACAAAAAATATTACTTATATGCACATAAGTAATTGCATAATATTTTTTGTGATTAAACACTTGTCTTTATGGTTGTTGAATAAATTATGAAAATGTTAGTACTTACTTAAGTATCTATGAAAAATGCAACTCCCTTAAAATCCTCCATACAAAACGGCAACCTACTATATTTTTTTGGACTTTTTCGCCAAATACTATATTTTTACACTAAAAATCTTGAAACTACTATATTTGATCCAAAAAAAGTTGGCAACCCTAGTTCGCCTTTTAACGTTGATATTTCAGTTCACTTCAAGTATATTATAAAGTTAGTCATTGCTTTTCTAATCATCGGTATACGTAGGGAAGATTTTATTTGATATCTTCTGCCTCGCTTAACTGTGGCGGAATGGCTTGTTCAAGTTTTTTAGCGCCATCGTTCGGGTTCAGCCTATTTCTGTAATAGGTTGTCTGTTGATTGATTGGCAAAATTTGCTCATTACTTTTAACGGATGATTGTCGCCGTTTAGCCACGAGAGATATTGTTACTACGTACATTGGTTAGAGTAAATGACTCTTTATTGTTTTAGAGATGGAAATAATTTTACTTCTCTCAGCAATAACAGCCCACCTAAATTTGCATAGTGGCAAAATGTTTCCATTATAAAAGTCACGAACTTTACTAGCGAAGCGAATTCGTTATTGAAAAAAAAGAAATCATTTTAACACCGCTTTCGATTAACCGAATCGGTGGCAGCCATTGAAGTATCGGTTAGTAAAATATACCTATTTCTCAAGTTTAAACAATAACTTTACTGACCAAACAACTAAACAATTTGAAATATATATCTAAACCACATAACTATTCTTATCCTGCTAATATATAAATGTGAAATTTTGTGGGGTTGGTGTTTGGTTGTTTATTCCTCAATCACTCAAAAACGGCTGAACAGATTTGGATGAATTTTGACACACTGAAGTTTATAACCTGGATTAAAACATAGGATACTTTTTATCACGGTCAAACGTTCCCTAGGGATTTTCCGAATGTCCACGCGGATGAAGTCGCGGGCGGACGCTAGTTACTTATATGACATTGAAATTAAAGATCGGAGTCATCAATATTTCTGAATTAATTACTTATTTAAATAAATTATTCCTATCGATTGACGTTTATAATCTTTTTATGTTAAGATCTGTCCTCGTCGGCAATGTAAGAATCAAAACAACGATCAGTAATTAATTAATTATTTATTTTCTTGTTGATAAATCGTTGCTAATGATTTACACTTGCTTTTTGTGATACGGTATCTCAGTTGACAATCGAAATCATTTATTCAAGCATTTTAAACAAGCACTTGTGTTTTGTGAATGTCAAAAAAGCTACGCCATCAGAATAAACCAAAACAAAAAGATTTGAAACGACCTCTATTTAGAGTGCATGCAGATATTTGTGGTCCTGTCACGCCAACGACCCTTGCTTGACGACAACAACTTTTTTGTGACAGTTCATAAACCCTTAAGCTAGGGTTTCCTAGGATGACGGTGCCGTCATATTACGGTCGTAATTTAGCGGCGTAGAACGTTGTAAACAATAAGGCGTGGTTTCTGACGTTACGGTGTCGCCGTATTCTTTACATAGACAACATTCAACGCCGCTATATTACGGCCGTAATATGACGGAACCGCTATCCTTGGAAACCCTAGCTTAAGCGTGAGACGAGAAGACCTAGAAACTCGTCAAGGGCTGCGTCAATGAAAGTTATAATCATTTAATCTACTAGTAGGTACACCCCTTTCGTTCAATTGGTTATTTTTTGTAAACTTTTCAAGCGATCGGATTCAAAAGTTGCCATTCCTTTACAGATCAACGGAAGGCGAACGGAGTAGGTCAGAGTTGGACGAAGGAGTATACATAGTTACTTTTTAGTCCAAGATTGGCGTTTCCTAGCGTGTCCTGCGTACGTGAGGACACGGCCACGCCGCCCGGCCCGGGGGGCAAACAGGCACTTCCTTCGAGACGGCAGTGTGGCCAGATCTTGTCCAAGAGAAATCGACAATTTTGCGATGCCAAGTAGGCTAAAGTCTCCTAACTGTTTTCTTGGCAAAGTAGCCTAAAATCTCCCAACCTTTTTCTTGGCAAAGTAGCCTAAAGTCTCCCAACTTTTTTCTTGGCAAAGTAGCCTAAAGTTGCTCAAAATGTTTGCCATGTTTTTTTCTTTTATCAAGTTATCTTTATTAGGTACTTACTTAAACTAAATATGCGTGACGTCGAAAGTATTCTTCAATCTTAATCGACAAGGACATAGATGAATATTACATGACAAGGAGGATGATCGGATTTTTTGTTCGCCATTAGACCCCATGAGGTAGCCTAAATGGCGAAAAATCGCCTAATCTGGCCACACTGAGACGGGCCGCTAGTCATGCAAATTGCTGCAGCATAGCCACAAGATGCTCTTGATTGAATTGACAGCAAATGGAAATTAAATTACTACCGTGGTTGCGACTGGTAAGCCAACGGAAGGCAAAAATGTTAAATGATGAATGGGATTGAGATAAAGTAGTTTTTAATAGGGTTACCGTGAGTTTGCACCATTGAGACAAAACACAGATTTCCCAATAAGTTTTCTACAAAGTGTAGCATTAGGTAGGTACTCATTTTGAAGAAGTCTACCTAATATGTCTTTTGGTTGTAGAAGTTAAAAAATATACGATTTGTTCCGGATTCTTCGTGTTCCTGACTCGACATCCGCATCGCATCCAAGAATCTTATAATCACAGTGGATTTTGCATCATCTGTCAAGGCTTGAGGAATGAAAAACATGTCCTAAATGCCCTTGAAATGAAGATTCTTGACCGCATCCAACAATTTGAATTTTATATTTTTTTTATTTTATTTACCTGTTACAACTTTCAATTTACAGGGGGTCAGCCGGCTCGAGGGTAACCAGTCTTCTCCAAGCTGGTCTAATTTGGAGATATCACAGGCGTATGACGTACATCATCGCTGTGAGAAAAACGACGCAAGTCAAACTCAACAAAGTAATTCATTCAACTTTCAATTCACAAAGCCAAATTCGTGAAGAGTTGCTGCCATTTTTGTACAATTGGGGATCTACTTACTTATCGAATGAGGATTAGTGGCCACCTCTGGTGTAAGAGTTTATCAAGCCGCCTGTAAGGCCTCTAACTTGGCTTAGCGACTGTTATCAGATGACAACAGCCGGTACCGACGACCCGAAGCACGGAAGCGCTCAGTTGAAATGCCACTTTAACGGTCACCCATCCGACACCTGCCTGACCGGACTGAGCGTTGCTTAACAAACGTGATCGAGTACGATCAGTCCATCATATGTCAAGTTCCGCCATGAGGATAACAATTGGGGAGGGGATCTGGGACAAATCTCAAAACACTATTATTTGAATCAAATGTACTCATTTACTAGGTACTTAAAAACAAGAAAATAGTACATTACATCCGAGAACGGGAAGCTAGCGATTGCATTGTCGAGGATGGTTTGAATCATTCGAGGCAATGCAAGTAGCTTCCAGTACAAGGTTTGTATAATATTTTACATCATACTGCTCAGTAACTAGGATTTACTATATAGTATGAAGCTGTGTAAGTTGGCATGTGCAACACAGTGCATTGTTTAGATAGAACATTCCATTTTTAAATCACTTTACAATTCAAGCATGGTGAATGCTTTAACTGTAAAGTACACTTTACAATTCAAGCATTTAAAACTCCTTAGTGAACCGATCTCTTTTCTTATATTATAAACTGACGAAACTTTTTACTGAAAAAAAAAACAATGAATATGGCGCCATTTAATTTCAGTTCAACCTTAGAGTAAGACGGGCTAAGCCTTTTGTTGCTCGAAGAGTTCAACCTATGCAAAACTCCTTGGTCAAACATTTCTTTTTCATAAAACGATAAGATTCATTTTGAAAGCGCGAAAAAAAATCTGCTGTTTCATACATTTCGATGGAGTAGGCATTGTACTTTTGTATGGAACAGCTGATTTTTTTTTTTCGTGATTTCGAGGTTGGTCCCATAATGAAAGTTTTTCAGTTTAATGGTCTGATCAACCCCACGAGAAGTTTTCAATGAACTAAAAATAACCTTATATGTTTTTTTATTATTATTTATTTTTCATTTTTTTTATTTTTATTTTTTTTATTAAATTTACCTCGCATGAATGATGTAAAGTAGTATGCATACCTCGGTTGTAAGTAGCTATTACACCCTCGATCCATTAGCGCCCTTTGCGAGCTGCGCTCGCACAAGCGCCAAATTGGATCTTGTTCTGTAATAGCTCACTTACGTCCCTTGTGTAACAAACTACTATTACTCACGAAATGCGAGGAAATACAATTTTCTTTTTAAGAATGTGATATTTGAATTGGTTCGCGTGGCCATGTTTACTGACCGGTCATGCAACCATAAAGTTTCATAAAAAGAATGCTAGCTGATAAGTTCTACCGATTTGAATTTGGAACACTTACTTCGGAAGTAAGTATTGAATTTCATCTCCGCACTGAATTTCAAATTTAGAATGTGATGAACCAGACCCCCCACGGAAATGTTGAACGCCCCGCATTCTTTTTTCAAATGGAATGATAACATTTCAGAGCATAAGTCGATCGATATGGATCGAGTGCACCCGAGATATTTAGACGCCCGAGCGAGCGAAGCGAGCAAGGGCGAATATAGTTCGAGGGTGTTATAGCTACTTACAACCGAGGTAAGCATACTACTTTACATCATTCATGCGAGGTAAATAAAACAGTGACAATGATATTTTTCGTTCATTAAAAACCTCTCGTGGGGTTGATCAGACCATCAAACTGAACAACTTTCATTATGGGAAAAATCACGAAAAAAAATCTGTTGTTCCATACAAAAGTAAAATGCCTACTCCATCGAAATGTAAAACAGCTGATTTTTTTTCGCGCTTTCAAAATGAATGTTATCATTTTATGAAAAATAATTGTTTGACCAAGAAGTTTTGCATAGCTTGAATTTTCATAGTTTTTTTTAGTAAAAAGTTTCGTCATTTTATAAGAAAAGAAATTGGTTCACTAAGGAGTTTGACATAGCTTGAATCGTAAAGTTACTTTACAATTAAAGCATTCACCCATGCTTGAATTGTAAAGTGATTTGAAAATGGAACGTTCTATCTAAACAATGCACTGTGTTGCACATGCCAACTTACACGGCCTCTTACTATACTAGTTAATCCTAGTTGCCGAGCAGTATGATGTAATAGTACATTACATCCGAGAACGGGAAGCTAGCGATTGCATTGTCGAGGATGGTTTGAAGCCCGAGCCGCAGGCGAGGGCTTTAATCATTCGAGGCAATGCAAGTAGCTTCCAGTACAAGGTTTGTATAATACTTTACTCACGAAATGCGAGGAAATACAATTTTCTTTGTAAAATGTGATATTTAAATTTGTTCGTGTGGCCATGTTAACTGACCGGTCATACAACCATAAAGTTTCATAAAAAGAATGCTAGCTGATAAGGTCTACCGATTTGAATTTGGAACACTTACTTCCCGCACTGAGTGCGGGAAGTAAGTATTGAAATTCATTACCGACCTGAATTTCAAATTTAGAATGTGATGAACCAGACCCTCGCGGAAATGTGGAACGCCCCGCATTCCTTTTTCAAATGGAATCAAAACATTTCAGAGCATAAGTGAGTAAAATATATTACATTTTCATTTAGGTATGTACGAGTATATTATGATCGTATTGGTAGTTGTGTGATCCACCTTTTTGCCTATTATTATTATCATCTACTACCTATTATTATCTGCTAGTTTAGTTAATACTGGGATTAATATTATCCTACCGGATTAATTATTGTGACGACGTCACTTTGAGATATAGGTATACTTAGGTAGGTCATATTTCCTAATTAAATAGGTAACTATACGTCAAAAAATTGGAAACTTTAGAAAATTCCGTTACGATTAAGTACCACAGAGGAATTTTGCCTGTGTCGGTCCAGAGAAAAAGCTTTCTTTATTAGTTCTTAAACAATAATTGAATAATGCAGCACGTCATTTTTTTAACATTTTTTTTACAAAGAAATAAAAGGAAAAAAAAAATTCGTATTTTCGTAGTAATTACGGATTTTCTTATATTATTTCTTCTTTCATTCTTATTTTTACCTGACTACGGCGAAGCAAAATGGATGGTTATGATTTCGACCGCCATGTATGTATGTAGGTATGTCAGTTCATCTCTTCCCTCATAATTTATTAACTACTTAATACCTAATGCGGTATCGTTAGAAAAAAAATCATCTTATCCTGGTCATGGCTTGATCATAGATCAACATTTCCGTGGGGGTCTGTATCATCACATTCTAAATTTTAAATTCAGTGCAGAAATGAATTTCAATACTTACTTCCCGCACTTGTGCGGGAAGGAAGTATTCCAAATTCAAATCGGTAGAACTCATCAGCTAGCATTATTTTTATGGTTGCATGACTGGTCATTTAACATGGCCGCACGAACCAATTTAAATATCATATTTTTACTAAGAAAATTTTATTTACTCGCATTTCTTGAGTAAAGTATTATACAAACCTTACACTGGAAGCTATTTGCATTGCCTCCAATGATTCATTCATTAACCATCCTTGACAATGCAAATGCTAGATTCTCTTTCTCGGCTGTAATGTACTATTTTAATAATGCCGTGTTGGGTATCAAATGAGGGCCTTATTAGTGCATTTTTTTTTTATTAATTTTTATCTCCCTAATATAGTCTTAAAATATAGTCGATATCTGTCCGATAGAATACGCAATACAGACGCGCCATATCTAAGCGCTATCTTATCGGCGTCGATTTTTTATAACTAGTTAACTAATCTAAATTAAATCCGATAGATAAAGTTAATATCTAAGGTCGCGTTAGGAATGCTCTGGCGTGGTAGGGTTGCCAACTTTTTTTGCATCGAATATAGTATTTTCAAGATTATTACGTGTAAAAATATACTTAGTAAGCTAGATGGCGAAAAATTAAAAAAAATATAGCAGGTTGCCATTTTCTATGGAGGATTTTAAAGAAATTGCATTTTTCATAATAACATTCTTAATAACAATCGTTGACGGTTTTTAAATAAATTTTGAATTTATTCAACAACCGTCAACGATAGGTAAACACAAGTTTTAAACACAAATATTATTATGCAATTACCTTACAATTACCTACTTATGTGCAAATAAATAATTGTTTTTGCTGCTTTTGTTTAATTTTTTCACATGAAAAAATATAGTAGTTTTGCGTACTTACTATATATTTAAAAAAAAAAATAGTAGGCGAGCCCGCAATATAGTAGGATACTATATTATATAGTAGGGTTGGCAACCCTATGGCGTGGTCATGACGTGTGGTTGCCGGCCCGTTTTATAATTTTCATTGCCATTGTCGTTTATCGTAACATGGTGACGATTTCCGTGGTGGAGCGATTAGGTTCTCTATTTCTCTTTCGATGCCTGGAGGAGTCAAGTAGAAATCAAAATACGTAGTTCACTCTAGGCTAGAGTATGCATGCTACATTTCTTGTTATGTGTGCTACATTACCCAACTGCTGGGGTACAACCATTTCTTATGGATGGATAAGGAAACGGGTCATAACATAAATTTCCACGCGGGCCCAATGCGGATTGGTGGGTGATAACGACTGCAATGCAGCCAGGATCAACGGCTTAGCGTGCTTTCCGAGCATTGATGAGCTCAAGATAAATGTTTGGTCACCCATTCGCCATCTTTGAAGTCAATACCAACTCCTAAATAAGGAGTAGTGTACCTAATCTTGCCCCATATTTTGTAGACTTCAATGGGAGCGTTTTTATTAAGCGAATTGACGTCTGTGACTTGTTTATTAGCGGGACGATTTCAATATAAGCTTTATTTCTTCTGAATTAGGTCTTGCGCCAAATAACGAGCTGAGAATCGCAAAGTTTAAATGAATCGACCGACCAGTGTGAATTATGATGAACTACATCTATAAACTTTATGCATATAAGTACCAAAATACCTGCGTACCTATCGTATACTTACTTTTAAAAAATAAATAAAAATATTACTTATATATTAGGTCTTGTACATTTCTTAAAGATGATTGGAATTTAATACACTCGACGTCAGAAAAATCGCACTCTTTGACACTAAGTTTAGACTTGGCCATGTGCTATTGCTAGCTAACGTTTTATTGTGTAAATGTTGATATCTATTGAAAGTACATTTAATGAGCTTTCTTTTGATAATTGTTTGATTTAGTTAACATAACAATTACCATAATTAAACGATTAAAGCGTTATTGCTAGCGCCACCACAAAAGCGAAATAAAAGGGGTCAATTCAGGAAATGCGGGTAAATTCGCTACCTATCGAGATGATGGAGAAATACACTTCAACAGTTCAATTAAAAAAAGGAATACCCAAGATGGATACTATTGCCCATGAAGTTACTCAAATATTGCAAAAAAATTAGGCAATGTAATGTGCTCGGAACAACGATCTCAGGCTCGGAAACTCAATCTCAGTAATTGATTCCGTTCGACGAGTATTCCAACAGTTTCTAAAGACTGTTGGCTATGTCCGAAGGGGAAGAAGTATATAATAACACTTATCATTAAATTATATGGGATTAAATTAACTTTGAAGAAAAGGTGCGTTTTTTCTGACGCCGAGTGTAGTACATTACAGCCGAGAACGGGAAATTAGCGATTGCATAGTCAAGGATGGTTTGAACGCCCGAAAAACGCCCCGCAACGAAATTTCACGGAAATATGAAATGCCCCGCATTCCTTTTTCACATGGAATGATAAGATTTCAGAGCATAAGTGAGAAAAATATGTTCTCTTCTATTCTCTACTCATATTTTGTATTGTCTTATCCAAAAGAGCCCAATTGCCGTAAATGTATTGGGTAAACTTGTAGAAACATGTGATAGGGGTTAAAGTATGAAATTGCAGATTTTTTCTCACATACAGACAGAGGCTCCCATATCTTCTATGATGTTGAAGATGCTTAGGTTATTTGTATTATTTTGAATTATGATCATAACGTCCCACTATCAGTAATAAAAATATTCTCCGTACAAAATGGAAAATTCTCTAATACCCCTAACCCCTCATACAAACTTATATTACACAAATTGACGGACGTGGACGACCTTCGTGATTTACAGGGGCTGGATCTAAAAACGTTTTATAAAAAAAACACTTGTTTCTGTGATTTTTGAACATCATCAATTAAAGCATATCGCAGTAATGAATGAACAAACTCGACAGCAAATTGAATTGAAAATAGCTTGCGTACGGCACAAAGCTCTAGAACCGGTTAGGCGACCTAGGAAACGAGGAAACCTAATAGAAAGCACGTCTTAAACTGTGTAACATTGTGTTACGAGATTTCTGTCGGAATGTACTACGTGCAGATTACGTATGGCAAAATACATTAGAAACGTCTAACAATTTATTTATACACGAAAACTATTGCTAACTAATTAAGTCGACAAAAAAAATCACAATGAAATGCGTATTGAACATGTCGAATTTTAGCACAGACTTTAGATTTAATAAAATGGCAAAAACTAATACCAAAGGTTATGAATAACACCTATGACAAATAATATTAAGTATAAGTAATAAGTTTTGGAATATCTTCTCGAAAAGTGTAATATAAAGTTAAAGTAGTATTTAGGTTGCAAATTGACGTCAAAAGAAAAGAGCTAGGTACATCGACAGTTTAGTAACGTTCTTGAAAATCTAATTTTTAGGGTTCCGTACCCAAAGGGTAAAAACGGGACCCTATTAAGAACTAAGACTCCTCTGTCCGTCTGTCTGTCTGTCACCAGGCTGTATCTCATAAACCGTGAGTGATAGATAGACAGTTGAAATTTTCAGATGATGATGATGATGATGATTTCTGTTGCCGCTATAACAACAAATACAAAAAACAGAATAAAATAAATATTTGAGTGGGGCTCCCATCAACAAACGTGATTTTTTTGCCATTATAACATAAACATCACATCCCGTAAGTACCCAAAACTGCAAACAGTACATCCTTTCGTGCGCGAGTCCGATTCGCACTTGGCCGGGTTTTATATAATAATTAGACCTAAAATAGTTTTGCAGAAAGCCGCCATATGGGGAAAAGTACAAAGGGAGAAATAATAATTTTACTTTCGATGGTTGCACTTCATTTTTATTAACTTTCAATTATTTCTTTTTGAGAACTATTGGTCAGATACCAATATTGCAATATTTTATATCCTATTTTATAACACGATTCATAATAACGGTTATTTTCACAAACTTTTAGGTTTACGGCCCATTCCGAAGCTATTAAAGGCGCATTTTTATGAAAAACGAAACACAATATCAAAGTTTAGTAATGTTTTTACGTTTATTGATACAAATTAAATTAAGAGAAAGTGTTAAATGCTCATACAGTTGTTTTAAATGTCATTGAGATTATAATCTCGAATTAGAATACAATGGCGATAGACAAAAACTATTCTCTCAGTAGTTTTTATGTCTGTCTGTCGAGTTTCACTTTTTATTGTAACAGTTAATATCAGATACGTTCATGAGCTTTCGTTGAAGTTTTCTGATGAATTTAAGATGATGTTAATGACAGTAAAATTCATTATATTTGAGCTATTACATACCAAAGGGATTTGCTACCTCTATGGCTATTACAAACGTGCGAATGTAGGGTTGCCAACCGTACTCTAAAATAGAGTATAATGTCCAATTCCTGTATTTTGTGTAGTTGTACTCTATTTTGTGAGAAAAGGGATGAAAGTGAATGTAACTAAGATGAAAGTGATGGTGTTTGAGAGAGATGAAGAAATGACTGACTGTACGGTTATGTCAGGTGGCGAAAAAGTGGAACAAGTTCGTGAGTTTGTATACTTGGGGAGTTTGTTCACAAGGGACGGAAAAAGTGAGGAAGACATAGAAAGACGAGTGAAGAAAGGAAATTCGGTGAGTGGTGCTATACACTCGGTTATGAGTAGCCAAACCGTTTCTACAAAGGCGCGAATGGCTATTCATAACGGAGTGCTGGTACCGACACTGATGTATGGAAGTGAATCTTGGGTACCTATGGCAGAAGAAGAATGAAAACAGAATAAATGCGGTAGAGATGCGATCGTTGAGGAAAATATGCGGAGTAAAACTGAGTGATAGAGTGAGCAATGAGGTGATTCGTAAAAGGTGTGGTCTGAAAGATGATATAGTGACAAGAATTGAGAAAGGAATGCTCCGGTGGTTTGGTCACTTAGAGAGGATGAATGAAAGGCGAATCACGAAAGAGATATATTGTGCGAATGTGGAAGGAACGATTGCACAAGGGCGTCCCAGAAAAACCTACGCGGACCAAATAGAGGTTATTATAAAAAGGCTGGTGTACGCAGTGACAAAAACCGCAGGGCATGTATGAAAAGATTGATAGATGTGAATAAAGCGAAAGAAGTGTGCAAGGATCGTAGCAGGTGGCGATCCATAGTCTCTGCCTACCCCCATGGGAAATAGGCGTGAGTGTATGTGTGTATGTATGTATGTATGTATGTACTCTATAATATACGACAGCAATAGAGTAAATACTCTATTAACGTAACTCTTCTGTAACTATCTTTACAAAAGACAAATATTTGTCAAAAATTGCGAAAAGTAACACAAAATATGTTTTTAAGCATAAAAATGTTAAAGTTACTAATGTACGTACCTCCTATGTTGTGTACTTTATTTTTGTTCTACCTAAATTGAAAAAATATTTACTCTATTTGTATGAACTATTTGTATAAAAAAAATGTTAAAAAACCCCCCGACACACGGTACCAAATTTCGAATCGATTCGACATATGGAAGGTAGTCAGATCCCCTCATTAACTAGAAAAGAGCTGATGATCTTCAAACGGCTGAACAGATTTTCATGAAACATGGCTAAAAACACTTGAGATAAAATTATCTATGATACAAAAAAAAAAAAAAACGAAAATCGGTTCATCGTTTAGGAGCTACGATACCACAAATAGATACACAGATACACAGACACGTTGAAATTATAACGCCCCTCTCTTTTTACGTCGGGGGTTAAAAAAAAAATTACAACCCCATAGGACCTATGGGGACCTATTAGCTAATGGCATAGGTGAATGAAATTATTGATTGCTACGAATTCCGTAGCATCCAATTATTTCGTAGTATGTACTTACGAAAAAATGGATAAAATAAAATAAAAAATGCTGCTCTTTACGAAGTAGATTGTATGTTGTTTTTTCTAGTTTGAGGCAAAAGTTTTTGATTAAGAAAATCGCTAAATGTACAGTGTTCAAATATTATTATGTTAGCACTTCTGTCTGTCAGGATGTTTTATAACAAAGGTTGATGAATTGTCAAAGGTAAATGTTAAAAAACATATTATTGAACTCGACTGTACATGTATTATATATCTAAAATTTATTATAGAACGTTTTTTTTGCGAAGAATCCTCAATCAGTTTTTTATACGAGTAGGTACCTAGCGTACAAACTGGATCTCCAAATTGAAAATTTTGGTTTCTTATCTTTCTTTGTTATTTTTTAATTAAAAGCAGTATCCAATTTGAACCGAGAGATAACTGCATTTACTATTATAATGCATGTGTCTTACTTCTCTTATTTGAAAAGATGCAATCTAGTCAGTTAAGTACAGTTTCTAGATCGATCAGTACAAATTGACACCATTTTCATTGGCACACTTTCATCTGAAACAAATCACTTTTCAGCAGTTTAAATTTACCTTTAAAACATTGTTGTAAATTAATTGCTCGCTTATAAACATTTAGTTTTAGCTCTCGTTCGAATGTCTGGATATCGTTTAGTTTATAGAGCGCTAACCTAAATTCTTAAACAAAACTTCAACGTGAATGGCTAGAAATAACTCGTATTTTGAAATATCACTACTAGAAATGCAATTGAAATTTGATAGACGTATTTACTATAAACGTATAAAATGTTGACGAAGCATGGCGTGATGCGGTGCCTTAGTAAGCTATTTTAATCATTTCTATAAGTATTTAAATTATTTGCAAACTGTCATTAAAAGTATTGTTTCTATTTCCACCCAACTCAGATAATCTCATGTTGAGATACCTAAGATGATCGCTTCAAAACCAAATATGCATTCCAGTCATTCTGCATTTTAGTCATTGTGCATTTTAGTCAATCTGCGTTTTGGTCTATTGCCCTCATAGCATTTTCGCTTTTTATGCAGCGTGATCAGGAAGGAATTAATTTGATTTCGTATCATTTCCTATTTTGATTAAGTTTTTAAAGGTGATATAGGTAATTTTAATTAGGTATTAAATATTGTAACTAAATTCTGACATATGTATTGTTATCGTGTAGATAACACGGGCTAATTAATTGGAAGTAGTAAATCCAGTGTTCGGCTACCATTATCAGTTTATAACCACAGTATATATATATATAACTTCATTAGTGATGTAATATTATATTTAGAACGAATAAATAATAATTTGCTATATTCCTTAGGTGAAGGCAAACTCCCGAATTAATTAGCTAAAATGCGACAACACAGATTGACTAGGTATTTATCATAGAATATAATGTTTCTTTGACCAATTCCTTGAAATGTAACAATCAATAAATGTGTTTATTTGACCCCTCAAGATAACGTATTCACTAAATTCAATGAAAAGATCAGAGGTGTCAAAGATTAGCTTTAATAAGGATATGCAGCGATACAAATTTGCTTAATTGGTCTAGGAATGCAAGTACTTCTGCAAAGATATCACATTACACTTATAGTTAGTGTAGTTAGTAGTACTAGTAGTGTAGTACTCACTGTAGTTAGTAGCTCTGTGAGCCGCAGGTCTATTATATTAAAACAAATGCGATAAGATGACGATGTTCGTCCAACTCCGTGACTCATCAACTCGTGAATAAATTTCACTCTCGCGAAAAATTTTTCGCAACATCTTGTGTAAAATACAAAAGGGGGGGAGTAGAGGGGAAAAGGGGGAGCGAAGTTTGATGTAGCGTTGTCCTTGGTGAGCGATACACACACACTACTATCCTACTACATTGATTTCTTAGATATCCTTACTGTAAAGTCCATTTCAGTTTAAGATGTCTTACAAGGTATACATATAAAAATATCCCCGTATTAATTTCCAGATGCAAACAATCCTGCACCACAACAGCAGTGGCGCGGCGGCGTACACCGGCCGGCTCAAGAAGCGGGAGGTGCACCGCGCCATCACGCTGCATCCAGTCAAGGACCATCGCCACCTGTACCGGCTGCATTCCTACTTCAAGGTTGTATATCTTTACTCATCATATAAGCCGCATGACACCCGATGCTGGGTGCGTACACCGGCCGGCTCAAGAAGCGGGAGGTGCACCGCGCCATCACGCTGCATCCAGTCAAGGACCATCGCCACCTGTACCGGTTGCATTCTTACTTCAAGGTTATATATCTTTACCTACTCATCAATATCAGCTGCACGACACCCAATGCTGGGTGCGTACACCGGCCGGCTCAAGAAGCGGGAGGTGCACCGCGCCATCACGCTGCATCCAGTCAAAGACCATCACCACCTGTACCGGCTGCATTCCTACCTTAAGGTTGTATATCTTGTACTCATCATAAATCAGCCGCACGGCACCCAATACTAGGTGCGTACACCGCCCGGATCAAGAAGCGGGAGGTGCACCGCGCCATCACGCTGCATCCAGTCAAGGACCATCGGCATCTGTACCGGCTGCATTCTTACTTCAAGGTTGTATATCTTTACTCATCATTATCAGCCGCACGACACCCAATACTGGGTGCGTACACAGGCCGGGTCAAGAAGCGGGAGGTGCACCGCGTCATCACACTACATCTATTCAAAGACCATAGTCATCTGTACCGGCTGCATTCCTATTTCAAGGTTGTATATCTTTACTCAAAAATATCAGCCGCACGACACCCAATGCTGGGTGCGTACACCGGCTGGCTCAAGAAGCGGGAGATGCACCGCGCCATCACGCTGCATCCAGTCAAGGACAATCGCAACCTGTACCGGCTGCATTCCTACTTCAAGGTTGTATTATCTTGTACTTCAAGGTCATTATAATTTAATAGCGAAATATGTCTTGGTTGTCAATTCATCAAGGTGATCGTTTCTTCGGAGTAGCACTTTTAGCCCGGGAGGTGCACCGCTCCATCACGCTGCATCCAGTCAAAGACCATCGCCACCTGTACCGGTTGCATTCATACTTCAAGGTTGTATATCTTGTACTTCAAGGTCATTATAATTTAATAGCGAAATAATATGTCTGGTTTGTAAGCCGCGTATCGGCAAACGTAGTGTGGGACGCCCTCAGACAAGGTGGAGCGACGATCTTCGCAAAGTGGCTGGCAAAAGCTGGATGAGAGTAGGGTGACAGCGCCTAAATTCGGACACCTCCTAAATTCGGACAACTCCTAAATTCGGACACTTCAAACAAAATATAAGATAAACTGTGTGGGTATGCGCTATTCTTGAGGGTTTTTGTACGAAATTAAACCCTTATTTATCAGTCATTAGGAATTGCAAAAATGGTGGTAAGCAGTCATCTGGTTTGCACTCAGTAGCGATCTGAACAGTGACCCACGTCGTTGTGCTCCGCATTGTGCCATTTTGGAGTCAAATTCTAGTTACGAGCAAGTTCTGGGATATGTGTTTTTAAATATTTATACTGATTTCTTGATCCATTGGCGTTTATATGTGATAAAACCTTAACCAAGGAAGGATCTGAAATGGTATTTTTTCATATATATTTATTCGTTAATTAATAAAAGCTTGTCCGGAATTAGGATTAAAAACTAGTCAAAAATCTAAATTCGGACGCCTTTTGAAAGGGTGTCCGAAAATAGAGTAGCCATTATCTTATTTTCGGACAACGGTCAAACCTAATAAAAGTCTAATAATATTATGACTAATGATTAATAAAATTATTGAAAAAACAAATAATAATACTAATAAAATAAAACTATTTAAATTTATTACATATCTTATAAACGTATCTCTTTCTATAATAAATTGATACAGAAGAAATTAATAAAACAAATATTATAAATAATAAAGACATCCAATCTTAAATCTTAAAATTCTTATTAACATGCTTATTAAACAAATAACTTCCCACTCCAATAAAGGTCTAAATAACTTATAATAAAATTAATAAATAAAAATTTATATTATTCTTAATAAAATAAAACAAATTGAATACTTTTGAATAACTTCAAATGAGTTTAATTAATATATTTGATACCACAAATCAACATTTGAATTAAATTATTTAAGTAAATTAGAATCGAATTATTACATAATTAATTTTTAAAATTATGATATTTAATGGTAATCAATTTAATATAAACAATAAATATTCACGAAAAACTCCTGAATAAAATATATAAATTCCCAAATAATAATAATAATTATGACATGTATACATTTATTTACTGATAAAAATAGTAATAGAATTTAAGTGAACATGACTGTATTATAATTAAGTATGTTCATTAATTTTTGATAATGTTTTTGATAAACAACAATAATTTTGATACGATCATTGTTATACTCATATAAAGAATAATATAATTATATACAGCCAATAATATTTTTGTTGATTTTTAATAAGCCTTAAATTATTAATGTTGGTAAATATAGTAAATAGGTACATTAAAGTATTAGAGTTGATAATATGTTTTTTAACTAAGCTTATTTTCCGTTGATTTTTGTTATGCCTTATATGATTAATATTGATCGGAATAATAATTATGTAAATTATTTGATCTAAATGGCAATAAAACAATTAAAGTTCTTAGGAACTTAAAGACATTAGTTAGCTAATGTCTTTATTTCACCTTGTCCGAATTTAGGTAAAAAATCGTCCGAAATTAGGGCATACGTGTCCGAATTTAGGGAAATTGGGTCACTCCTCATATTTTTATTTTTCATAATTTTACTATTATTGTTTCCTTGATTTTCTTACTATTATTATAAAGAACAATCATGTAGCAATCGTATATAACAAAAATTACCAAGCTGGAGTTCAATTTTAATATAAATATTTGAGTTTGAATTTCAAAAATTGCTGAGGTGTCCGAATTTAGGGCATTTCACCCTAGCCGCGGATCGTGCTCAGTGGCGTGCACTTAGAGAGGCTTATGTCAAGCAGTGGACGATGATAACGATGATGTGTGCCAGCAGGCACAAACTACAGCATATCCTATACTTTTAATATATTTGTATGATCTTTAAATAAAACTGGTAGGAACACTGTTAAAATTTTCTAAAAAAAAAATACGTTTTTGAAAGTTCAAATGACAACGACGAGAAGTATCCGTCGCTATTTATTTTTTGTTTTTTCCTTGAAAACTCGGACAGCACTCATTTTTCATTCGTAAACTGATTGCGTAAATTAATTTTCTGCGAATCGTACGGTTAACGCGCGTGGCTTGAAACCGATTCCTCTTTATCGGAAATGCTTTTTATTGATACAATTTGAAGAAAATGAAATGATACGGATTTTGTCTATTTATTTAGTCAAATATAAATGAAAAAAAACTTATTTCTTTACCTTTACCTAGGTATCTCATTGATTTTGATAAAATTGATTCCTAATCTTGATGAAGGTCACCTTCTTATTCGTATTTTTTTAACATACTTAAGTAATACCTAGGTACAGTATCTTTACTCATTTAGTAAATTATATATTTACTAGATACTACCTAACTGAGGTACAGTATCTTTTCTCATATAGTTTAAGGTATTGCAATAACAATTTCAATACCTAATTATAATTGTTTATCATTAAATACACCGAGATCTTTGAAACAAACATAAGACGTGCAATATGCAATAATAATAAAATAGTAATGACAGAAAATAACAGATGAAATTATAACCATTAAGTTGTTAGTATCAATCATTCTTTTAACTACCTGAAATATTAAATTAAACTTCAACTGGTATTTTCAGACGAATGTCTTTATAAAGTATGTTCTGAAACGAATTAGAGTTTTTAATTAATTTATACCTACCTAGCCGCTAGAGCTAGCTGATTGACTTTAGTTAAAAGTGAAATAATTAAGTTCATTTTTTCTATAATAAGCAGTGCAGTTTTTTATTTCTAGTATGTAAAAGTTTAGTCGACTCTACCTATAGAGTTTAATTTTTCAAAGGTAGAAAAAGCCTCTTGGATTTTTATATTGTTGCAGACTCCTAGCCAAAGCGACATTTGCAAGTTACCGCTTCGCTTTCGAAACAATGTATAGATTTGACGTTTTAAAAATCGATTGTTAACAAAAACCTATGTTAATCCCATACATGTTTTGATAGCGAAGCGATAACGAATCGTAGCCAAAGAAACATTTGCAAATCTTCGTTATAGCTTCGCTTTCGAAACATGTATGGGATTGACATAAGGTTTCGTTAACAATCGAATTTTTAAACATCAAATCCATACATGTTTCGAAGCGAAGCGATAGCGAAAAGCAAATGTGACCAACGAACTAAAGATTAGTTCGTGAAATGTGACATTGATTACTTTTGCTAGGGAGGCAGGTCCGGGTACTTGTGGTACCTACTCAAGAATCGAATGCCAACAGAAGTTTGAACATCCTGTATATTCATCACAGTGGCTTAATAACTGTTATTAATATAACCATAAACTCCTCGGTACAAATGACTTATAGTTTAGTTTATGATTCGCGAATGTGTTTGATCTTTGCGTTTCCTTCTGACTAAAGGGTTTCGTTTATTGTTACGACTCGGTATTTTTAGTATACCAAGGTTGAGTAACCGGTTGAAGTCCTGTGTGCTTTTTAGAAATGTAAAATAAAAACATTTATTCTTGCTCAGAACTGACAAAGTAGCAAAGAAGCAGAAAAATATCTATTTAGATCATCCTTGCGACTTCAACCGCGTTTTTGATTCCAAACGAAAGATTTTGGAAATAATTAATTGCCTATGTTCGTTTGTCAAGGATCAACAATCTATCTCTATATACCAGGGGTGCCCATACTTTTTCTTAAGGAGATCGACTTAATGACTAAGAGATCGACATTTTGACCGTTTAACCTGCCAAATATTTAACAAGAAAAAAAAATGCATATGTAAAATTACATTGGGTGCAAAATGTCAAGTCTGTTATCCTTGGCGATCGACCTTAAAACCTCTCGCGATCGACCGTTTGGGCACCTCTGCTATATACCTACCAAAATTCATATTCAACAGAATGACCAACAAAGTTACTATCGCTTTTATTTTAGTTTAGATTTATAATCCCAAATGCGAATTCAGCATTAGAAGATACCTACCATAAAGCATTTTTCTTTTTAGGAATTAGTTCTTCAAGCTATTGTCCTACTAAGGATTAATATTTTTATTTTATTTCTTGGACATTAAAATTGAAATAAATATTGAAAACAATGAAATTCTAAGAATAATTATGTACTTTTCAAGGCATGTTAGTGGGGATATCATTGTTCTAACATTAGTAGATAATGTCGGCTCCACACGTTGGCCCAAACCTTGGACAATGTATCGTTCGTTGATGCTTTTGAAGAACCTCTTTGAAACATTTGTTATTAAACCGGCAACCTACGATGAATTTGCCAATATTGTGGCCAACGTGTGGAGCCGGCAAAGTATAATATTTTTTTGCATCGGATGTAAACAAGATAATAAGTGCAACGAACGTGTTAACCGCAGAATGCCCATATTATCTGGGAGTTAAACACGATATCGTTGTGCTTTAATGACAATGGCTTATCAACTTGACAAACTACTACCTCATTTGTTCGATCTAGATTAAAAATATAATGTAGCTGCAATTTCTCTCACTGGGTGTTTATTTAAAATTGACAGAGACTAGTTTCTTTAGAAATATGGAAAGGAGATTGGCGGCAGTGTGCAAAGGACACAGAGTACTTAAGCCATCCATTAAGAAGAAGAAGATCGATAGAAAATGGCTTCCTAATAAGTAACTATCGTTAATTAATTAATTTCTAGGTATTTTCAAAGTGAAATCACTCTTTTAGTTTTGCAGTGCCACTAAATTGCCGTAAATAATATTACTTTCTCGGCAAATCTGTCCCTTCAAAGAACGAGAACGTTAACGTTTATAAAATCACAATACAAAAATGCGGGTTGTCTTTTGATTGTCTTACGTTATTAGAAATAAAAAAATGTAGGGAAAAAAACACTTTTAACTGATACTAGCGCGGTTCTTTTGAAAGTATTTTGTTGATTAGTTGCTAGTTAGTTTGATTTAATTGATTTTCCTACATTTGCAGCCACCGTGGTTGCAAAATCTTTTAATAAAACCGCGCTAGTATCCGTAAAGTGTTCTAAGTACTAGCCTATTCTTTGATTGTTACAAAAATGCTAAGTCTCCAATCTTTTCCGACCTTCTAGAACCTTCGCATCCAAGAGCTTCGAGAGCGATCCCTGGACCTGCACCGTGATATAGCGGCGGCGATGCGCGAGCTGAACGTGTCTCCTGAAGATGTGGCAGACTACGTCCTCCCGGGGGACGTGCCGCTGTTCCCGGCCAAGGTTGGGGAGCCGGGGTATTTAGGAGACAATAGGATTTTAGGTAAGTTAGGTTATAACTCCTGAAGTGTCTTCCGAGAAGGTGGCGGACTATCCTCCTGGGGAGGTACTGCTGTTCCGCACCAAGGTTGGGGAGCTGGGGTACCCGAGAGAAAATAGGATCTTAGGTAAGTTTTTTTTATATATTGAATGGGTTTGCTCTTGACCCCAGTCTTGCCCAGAAAGCAAAGACAGGGTCTACGATGGAGCGAGCTTGCCCAGAAGGTGCTTATTCACTCTGGCCTTGAATAGAGTCAGGTTGTATGCGCTCAGAAACACAGACGCCGGCAGGGAATTCCATTCCATAGCTGTGCGCATTATGAACGATGATGAGATTTAAATTAAATCTCCGGAGAAGGTGGCGGACTATCTGTCAGAGGCACGTACCACTGTTCCCCGCCAAGGTCGGAGAGCTGGGATATCTGGGAGATAATAGGATCTTAGGTAAATTAGATTAAATCTCCGGAGAAGGTGGCGAACCATCCGTCAGAGGTACGTACCGCTGTTCCCCGCCAAGATCTGGGAGCCGGGTTACCTTGGAGACAGTAGGATCTTAGGTAAGTTAGGTTAAATCAAAGTCAAAGTCAAAGTCAGGTGGCGGACTATCCTTCAGGGGGACGAACCGCTATTCTTCGCCAGTTTCGGGGAGCTGGGGTACCTGGGAGACAATAGGATGTGAGATAGAGGTTAACTTCTGAAGTTTAAACTTTTAGATTTTTGCATTCACAATGCTATTTTTTTTTATATTAAGATGAATAAATAATGAAAAAATATTAGAAAAATCGACTCACCCGTAGCTACTCAGACGTGATCCCGTCTGAGTTGCTACGGGTGAGTCGATTTTTCTTTTTTAACTTCTGAATGTGTCGTAATTGGGAGAAGTAAGAGGTAAGTTAGGTTAAATTCCTGACCGTGTCTCCCGAACAGGTAGCGGACTTCATCCTGGACCTACTACGGACCTGGAAAAGGTGAAAAAATCTTAGTTAATAAAAAACTAAATCTTAAACATGATACGAAGGTGTTACATACAAAAAGTATTTGTTATCCGTTAAAGTAATCCCACCAAAAACATTTTCAATGTAAAACGCAGCCAAGACGCACGCTCGCACTGTCAAAAAGTTATCAGACCTCATGTAGAGCCAAGCTTCTAGCTCTACACGCCCTAACTCTACAAGCCCTAACTTCACAAACTCTACACCTTAGTCAAAATATGCAGCTTGGCCATTTCATCATGAGTGAGTCAGTGACGAAATCGGGTTTTTTTTAGATATCAATAAAATCTACATATATTATAAGAGCTATGTAATTGAAACTTTGTATTTTTAATCAGTTTTACTACTGACTGAATTCCGATAATTTTGTTTATCTGGTGTATACCAGATTCCAAACCCAAGATATGAAGGTTAAAAAAAAAACAACGAAGCACTTCGAGAAAAGGTAGGTTAGTGCCTTTGAGCTTCGCTTGCTAGATTAGTTTTTAGGGAAAGCGGAACATAATAAGGTACTGTGACCAAAGATGGCCCGGCTCTTATCATGGCCCACCTTTAAAAAATAACAGTTCTGACTGTCCAAACTAATTAAAAATCCGTGGATGTATGCGACTGCAGCCATAAACAATATTGCAACTTCATTCGACTGCCAGCAAGCTGCCATTTTTAGGATAGCAAACAGTTTGCTGTGTTGCGTCTAACTAGTACACGTGTTCTAATTTCAGAAGAATAAGTCTTTATTAAAAATTTGTAAATTTAAGTGGAGTTTCTTTATTTTAACAAGTTAAACTACATAAATAATCTGATTGTCATTAAATTATCGGAAAGTTTTATTACTTTCTTATTTTTCTTGCTTTTTATAGCAATTTATATTGAACTGGGGTAAGGTTGCCTATGAAAGCCCACCACATTGACCCAAAAGATAGCCCACTTTTTAATTTCTGATTAAAAGTGTTATAAGTATTACAGAAACTATTTATATCATATAACATAAATATAAAATTGGTTAGTTAAGAATTTGGTGTTGAATAGAATGTTTTTTTTTTAGTGTTACTAAATTATGATTTTCTAAAGCTTGTTTTTTTGCATTAAATGCAATTATCAAGTATAGTATAAGTAATTATAATCAAAATAATCGATTAAATTACTTATTGGTAGATTCATGTATTAGTTTTTGATTTAATAAAGTTAATTTAAGTCAATTTTTCAATACCCCTAACTTGGCCCACGTACCAAAGGCGTCGAAAATTAATCACAGAATAAAGAACTTATTGATTATTTTTTGTTAACTATTATTCTGATAAATTTCTGTATGTGTGATATATTCAATTTTAGATAGGTCTTGTCGTTTTATAATAACTTTAATTTTTAATAGATTTAAGATGGCCCATAGCCAAAATTTGGATGATATTTTAGACTTTTGTTACTAGTTTTATATGAAAACTATATTTCTCAATCAGTATTAAAAGAAAAAGAAAATTAGATATTGGTTAAGCATAGATTTACATTAATAAATTACGGGCCTTTTTAGGTCACCACCTTCCTAAGATGGCCCAACACCTACTTTTTGAAAATGTTGGTTTTTTTCTATTAACATCGAAATAACATCGCATTTTTTTATAAATTGTGTTTTTCTATTAAACACCCTAGTTTTATATCGATTTTTTTTCTTTATAATATCCAAATTGACAATTTCACAAGGTTTTAAAATTAGGCGGGCCTTATAGGGTGCCAGTACCTTATAAGTCAGATTTATGTGCCTTGATTTTATGTGATTGAAATGATTTATTTGTTTTTCAATGTGAGTGGAAAAGCGATTCCTGGTAATGATACGTCGCAGAGTATATTTTTTTCTTTATCTTGTTTCCTTCTACTACAGTGCAAGATTGGATGGTGATTTGATTGAATTTGACACGATAACAGTCTTTCTATTTTATTTCAAGCCCCGAAATCATTATCGATAACGAATAAAACTAAACATTTTATTTATTATTGACACCCCGTACGTATTCACAAACAAAACAACACTCGACCCTCGGCTACGTGGACGCACTGCGTTGAAATAAAGCTCTATGGTTGGTTCGTTTGTTTAAACGTTCGTTTGTTTGGTTCGTGGGATGTTGTGCGTCCGCGGGCACTGTGAGACCTCATAGTAATGATTGTAAATACTGGTGTGAATGTTTGTTGTGTTTCCCAGGAGCCCCGCTGGATTTCAACCGTTACAAACCGGACAAATCTGAGGACATCATTCCATTTGACTTCATCAGCAAATCTATCTATTCAGTCAGCAATTCCAACCCCAAGAGAAGGATAGAGGGACCTCTGAAGGAGGCGATCGATGACGTCATCAGAGAGGTAAGATAACATAACTACTTAATCACGATTCACGCTTATTTTTTGTGCCACAACTACAATCACCGAATATATATATTTTTTCTACAATGATGCGCCAATATTTGGTGCTGAGCATCACAGTGCCCTTCCTCACCAGCTTGGTACGATATTTTTTTGTATGCGCTGGCCCATACAAAAACACCGAAACTAAAACCTACCGAGCCTATTAACAATTTTGACATTAACTAAGCATACATATACTATCTACAAGTCAAAAACGATACTGCAGGCCTACTTTTAAATTGAGTATTTGGGTGGTTCTTGAGGTAATTAGCCTACGCGGGAGGAGGGGTGACCGATTATAGCTATGCTATTCTCTAAAGTTAGCAGCGTTGAGGTCGTCGATGCGGCAGCGTTGTCTGTTATTACTACCTTTGGAATCTATGGTGTAGGCAAAACACCATAGATTCCAAAGGTAGTAATAACAGACAACGCTGCCGCGACTCAGTAATGGGTAAAAGACATCTGCCAGAAACTCGATGAAACGATCACTGACAGTGAAATTGCATGTTAGAGAATAGCATTGCAGCTCCTCCCGCACAGCGCAGGATCTCCTCGAACTACGTCGATAGGACTTTAATTGTCGATAAAGTTCAGCATCGACTAGGTTTAGGTATTACTTAGGACAATGAACATGACATTGACCAGCTATGGAAACGTTTTCAGGTGATGGAGATAATTAACGCGCCGTCCCGGCAGCGCGGGCGCGTGATCGACTTCAACGAGGTGCTGTACGGGTACTGGCGGCTGCAGCCGCTCCACGGCGCCGACGCCGTGCTGGACCTGCTGCTGCGCTACCGGCGCTACCGCGGCAAGAAGCTCACCGCCGCCGTGCGCCGCCACGCCTACCTGCAGCAGGCCTTCACCGGTCGGTAACGCCCCTCTACCATCACAGCCGCGTGCTGGACCTGCTGCTGCGCTACCGGCGCTACCGCGGCAAGAAGCTCACCGCCGCCGTGCGCCGCCACGCCTACCTGCAGCAGGCCTTCACCGGTCGGTAACGCCCCTCTACCATCACAGCCGCATGCTGGACCTGCTGCTGCGCTACCGGCGCTACCGCGGCAAGAAGCTCACCGCCGCCGTGCGCCGCCACGCCTACCTGCAGCAGGCCTTCACCGGTCGGTAACGCCCCTCTACCATCACAGCCGCGTGCTGGACCTGCTGCTGCGCTACCGGCGCTACCGCGGCAAGAAGCTCACCGCCGCCGTGCGCCGCCACGCCTACCTGCAGCAGGCCTTCACCGGTCGGTAACGCCCCTCTACCATCACAGCCGCGTGCTGGACCTGCTGCTGCGCTACCGGCGCTACCGCGGCAAGAAGCTCACCGCCGCCGTGCGCCGCCACGCCTACCTGCAGCAGGCCTTCACCGGTCGGTAACGCCCCTCTACCATCACAGCCGCGTGCTGGACCTGCTGCTGCGCTACCGGCGCTACCGCGGCAAGAAGCTCACCGCCACCGTGCGCCGCCACGCCTACCTGCAGCAGGCCTTCACCGGTCGGTAACGCCCCTCTACCATCACAGCCGCGTGCTGGACCTGCTGCTGCGCTACCGGCGCTACCGCGGCAAGAAGCTCACCGCCGCCGTGCGCCGCCACGCCTACCTGCAGCAGGCCTTCACCGGTCGGTAACGCCCCTCTACCATCACAGCCGCGTGCTGGACCTGCTGCTGCGCTACCGGCGCTACCGCGGCAAGAAGCTCACCGCCGCCGTGCGCCGCCACGCCTACCTGCAGCAGGCCTTCACCGGTCGGTAACGCCCCTCTACCATCACAGCCGCGTGCTGGACCTGCTGCTGCGCTATCGGCGCTACCGCGGCAAGAAGCTCACGCCTACCTGCAGCAGGCCTTCACCGGTCTGTAACGCTTACGTCCATTGACAATGGGCGAGGAAGCGGAGCGGAGAAACTAGGAAATATTAACCAATAGGATTGAGTAGCTCGGTGGCGCAGTGGTATAGCTCCTGGCCCAGCGATTGCGGAGGTTAAGCAACTTTCGCAAGGGTCGATCATGGAATGGGTGACCAAAAATATATTATATTGAGCTCCTCTGCGCTTCGGAAGGCACGTTAAGCCGTCGGTCCCGGCTACATTTGCAGTTGTTAACACCCACCAATCCGCATTGAGCCCACGTGGTGGGTTATGGCCCAACTTCCTTATCCATCCACCCATTGGTCAGGATTGCGGTGCGGATATTTTATGCAATCCTATTGGTTAATATTTCCTCGTTTCTCCACTCCGCCGCCTAGCTCTGCATCAATGGATAGGCACCCTAATAAATAACGCCCCCATTGCCATGACAGCCTTAGCATTCAAGCTTCAGCTTTCAGACAATTTTCTGACAGCTCAAATAAAAAAATAGTAAAAAAAAATATAGATGGAGTTTTACGAAAGCCGAGAAAAGTTAAACCTCCTTCACTCACAAGCAATTTCAAGCAATATTTTGAAATTTTTTGGACTAATCTATCTAGCTAACAAGCTAATGCCATTTCTTTCGTAGTTATTGCATCGTTTTAGTTAAAATACTGTTTTTTTTACTTTCTGACAAATTGTAATTGCACTGTGACGAAAAGAGACAAAACAGTGTTTTAGTTAAAACCTTGTTTGTGTTTTTATGAATAAGATGGTATGCATTTTGTGTTGGACACTTCGCTCAGCAAGAATAAATGATCGAAGGTTGGACAGTTGGAAGTGAGGCGATGTAATGTAACTGATAATAAGGTCTCTATAACTCACGTTTTATGTTGCAGGCATTGAGATACGAGAGCTGCCGATAGGTGAACCACCTCCGATAGAAGATCCTGAAATATTAAGCAAGTATGAGGGCAAGTTGGAAGGCAACGATTACGAGGACTTCGATGAGTCTAGTCAGCAACAACAAAATGGCTTCCTAGATTTCGGTAAACTAAATGTGAAGGAGGCGATTGGAAACGGTCTCGTTAAGTTACAAAACAATCTGCCGAACGTTTTGAAATGGGGTGACACGGAACCTGAAGAATATCCGATCCACGGTAGAAGAATTCATTTTGTTCTACCTTTAGCTGGAAGGCAAGATGTGTTTGGAAGATTTATGAAAAATTACGAGGACATCGTGTTGAAAAGTGAAGAGGCTGTGTCATTGATAGTCGTGCTATATTTAGATAGTAAAAGTCCTATGGATTACCGCAATGCGGAGAGTTTAATCAATTACTACAGAGACCTTTATGCTAAAGATATACAAGTCGTCATGATGGGCTCCACGACATTTTCCCGCGGAGCAGCTCTAACCGAGGGGATCAAGTTAGTACCGGACGACGGACTGGTGTTCTTTATCGACGTCGACATGATGTTCAACTTTGATTCTCTCCGAAGAATAAGAATAAACACCATAAAATACAACCAAGTATATTTCCCGATCGTGTTCAGCGAATACAATCCGGAAGTGGTGAACGGGGAGGATTTCAACAAGTTCAAAGACGAAAGTTTCGTCATAAACACTGATTTAGGTAGATACGTAGTGACGTCCGAGAGTGAAGTGAAATCGGATAGGGAACTGGCCAACCTGAAGTACAGCAAGGAGATAACGGACGATTACGGGTACTTCAGGCAGTACGGGTTCGGTATACTCAGCATATTTAAATGTGATTTTCTCAGGGTCGGTGGGTTCGATTTGAAAATTAAAGGTTGGGGTTTGGAAGACGTGGAACTGTTCGAGACGCTCATAAAGTCTAACCTGACGGTGTACAGGATAGCCGACGACAGTTTGGTGCATATTTTCCACTCGGTGGACTGTGATAAGAATTTAGAGAAGAGTCAGTTCTCGATGTGCCTCGGGACGAAGGCGTCGACGTTCGGCAGCGAGCGCCACATGACGTACTACATGCTCAACCACCCCGACCTACTGTGGCCCAAGACCGAGGGCAAGGGCGCTAGCTAGTACAGGGTTTATCTTAGGTTAGTGTTGCAATTTTAGTATTATGAGATTCTTCTATTGCTGCGTACTCCCGAGGAAACGAAGGCCGACGAACGTCATTCCCTCTATTTCTATTTTCTTATATTTATTAAGATATAATATTCGTCGGCGTTCGTTGGTTCGGTGCGTATACTCAGCATAATTAGGTCGACGATTTCATTGAAATTGTTGATATTTTTATATTTGTACAAATGGCGGTGAGCGACGTCTCGATCTTCGACGTGAGCGCCTTATTGGGTGCGGCTCCCCAGAATTATATTATTAAATATTGAATCGACTTTAACATTTCCAATCTATGAACGATGCATTTCGTTTTTATGTAACTTTGAATGCATAATGTTTATTAATTAAGGTGCTTTGTCTCGAAAACGAAGTGGATTGTATAGAGCATTTATACTCGTAAATATAATTAATTTTAACTGTATATTACTGTATTGTTCCTAACGGTTTTGATGACATGACAATAGCTGAACACTCAGTACCGTGTCGTAGTTTAGTAATTTTATTTTTATAATCTAATTATTATTAAAAGTTTATCAGTCAATTGACATAGTAACTGACTGTTTAGTTTTTTGTTGTGCCGTTTATAGCTGAACTTAGTCGTTTAGTGATTCTTTTAAAATTTAGTTTTTTTAATATTTGAGTTACTGGTTTTAAGAATCTGTAATGTTTGGCATAGGTGTTATGTTTTTATCATGTCATCGATTGTATTTCTTGTGTATATGTGTTGTAAAATAGTTTTGTTCCTACGAATAACGGAAATGGTTTAAGAACAAGTGTATAATACTCTTTTTTCCATACGTTTAACCCATGGTTGTGAACGCAGAACACACAGTTGTTTAAAATAGACATTCACTTAAATGGCCATTTTTACTTATACTCGCATATCAGCAGAATGTATCATCATTATTTTGCTATCAATTTATTTACCTATATTTTTTATTATTTTATTTGGTTTTAACGAAATGCGTACCTAAGTGATCAAAAAATATGTTGTTTCAATTGATTATTGTATATACTTATAACATGTATTTTATCTAAACATAGTATTTTTGATATTATTGTCTGCTAATGCACAGAAACTTATTATTGAAAAGTTTTTGTGAAAAGTTCATGCAGTGCAAAATACCTATTAACTAACTCTAAATAACTTTTTATAGTAACATTTTTGTGTTCGATCACGATGTTATAATCATAAAGCAGGGAGATATATTATAGACTAGAGGCCCGTCCAAAAAATGGATGGGTCATAATATGAACCACCAGGTGACGTATATTGGACGATATAAGAGCATAAAATATTAAGATTTAGCACTATGCCGTTACTTGTAAGCTTTCCAACTGAGTGCTGGTGAGAATTCAAAAGTGCAGGTAGAGTGAGTACATTTTGGTCATATATTTTTGTACGGCATTTTTACCATCGATAGTTCCATGAAAAATAATAAGAAAGCGCGCAGTGCCGTAAAAAAATGGTGCGCCACAAAGTCGGTAAACCCCGGACCACGAAAAGAGAGGGGGTTGCAACCCTCGGTTTTTTCCCCTTGTCGCATGATTTTTGTACGGCGTTGCGGAATAATGGATTAGAAGCTGTATTGAAACAGTATGAAACTGATGCCGTAATGAATGAAATGATCAAATTTACCTTGGAAATTGTCAGAAAATAAAAATAAAATACCGACTTTGTGGCGCACCATTTTTTTACGGCACTGCGCGCTTTCTTATTATTTTTCATGGATCTATCGATGGTAAAAATGCCGTACAAAAATATATGACCAAAATGTACTCACTCTACCTGCACTCAGTTGGACAGCTTACAAGTGACGGCATAGTGCTGAATCTTATTATTTTATGCTCTTATATCGTCTTATACAAGGTGTTTGGTAAAAGCCTTATAAAGCCGAATAGGGTAGATAGGGACCATCCAACTGAACAACTTTTACTATGGAACCAACTCTGAAATCACGAAAAAAAAATCAGCTGTTCCATACAAAAATTTATAACGAAAATTTCAAAATGTATGAAACAGCTGATTTTTTTTTCGCGATTTCAGAGTTGGTTCCATAGTAAAAGTTGTTCAGTTGGATGGTCCCTATCTACCCTATTCGGCTTTATAAGGCTTTTACCAAACACCTTGTATATGTCACCTAGTGGTTCATATGACCCATCCATTTTGAACATGGGCCTGTAGTCTATTATGTTACAATCACTCAATACTTTTAAAACCAAACACGATATATATCGCGTGATCTAGCGTTTCATCGATACTCAACTGTCAAAATCCATTGTCTTTTGACAGAAAAATGTGATTAATCGCTATATCATATCGTGTTTCGGTGGTCATGCTAGGGGGCAGATTTACCTAATCATTGCTTCGAAATAACTATTATTCTCATAATAGAATAATTTGAAAATGGTTTTTATTTTTATTACAAAACTTCTTTATTTATTACAACGACTTAGTTAATTTTTTAAGGATTGTCACATTTTGGTGGACTTCAAGTATTATATCATTGTTCCCGATCAAATGTACCTTTTTAAACAAACCAAAATACCTTATTGTCATAATACGTAACATAAGGATGTGAAACCACTCAAACGTGGACCCTCATAGCCTATTTAATTACCTGGTATTTAATGGGGAATGTCTGAAAAAATCAAATTGGCTGCATATTTTTTAAGAGGGCTCCACACTCGCGCCGCGAACCGCCGCCGCGAATCACGGGCGCGGTTCGCGCATGAAAACGGTGCGAAAAATATAGCCCTCCAGACTCGCGCGTGAACCTTGGCCGCGAATCACGGCAACCTTAGTTCGGCACACAAACCCTTTGACGCGGACCAAAAAACCGCCACCGGACGGGGAACGCCGCGAAGCGCGAACGCGAAGCCGTGAAGCCCATACGCGAAGCCGCGAAGCCCTCCACACTCGCGGTTCGCGGCGCGAGTGTGGAGCCCTCTTTATAGATAGGATTAAGCTCCCTTAGTATTAGAAAAAAGGTTCAGAATTTTCGGTTGCGTGAAAAATAAAAATAAATAAAACGACTTCACAAATGTACAAAAGTAACAGCAGAATGGAATACCTTAGCCACCACCTGCCACAACCACAACACGTATTAAAAAAACGTTTTGACATTTTGTATCAAAACTTTTTTTAATATAATTTTATTTGTATTTTTATATTATAATTTTGGTCACACATTTTCTCTGATAAAATGTAAATAATAAACCAAGTATCGGCTCGGTTCACGTTTGACTGTGTTAGTGTAAATACGCTGTAAATTATTTTAATGTGCTCATTAAGTGCCAATTACTAGGGTGTAAGTAGCTAATTGTTAGAATGCAGGTAAATATTTCGTGTTGATATTAATGTTTCGTGGTTGTAAGCCCTTTGTGATTTGAAAGTGATGAACATGAATGAAAATTATATTTTTGGCAAGTCATTTTGTTTTTTTAACTTCCTTTATCTAACATTTCAATATTTTTATAATTATTGATATAATAATAGGTATACCCACGAGTTTAGTAAAATAATGCAAATAAAAAAAACTCGATGTTCAGTTCTGAATATCTTATTTTTATCAATTTCAATGTTTCTTTCCCTAAATAAGATTTTTCTTACTGATGAGCGCTACTATGCTTTAGGTTGAGCGTAATTTCTATTACTTAAACGTTCCACCGCGAACTACAATCTATGGAAGTGTAATTGCAAACAAATATTGCCTAAATAATAGCACCACGGGTCTAAAAAATTACAACCCGCCCAGAATTTAGCCGGGCCAGCCACGCGGCACGCGTCCGGTGACAGATCTTATGGGGAATGTCCGAAAAAAATCAAATTGGCTGAATATTTTTCTATAGGTAGGAATAAGGTCCCTTAGCAATAGAAAAAAGTTTTAGAATTTTCGGTTGGGTAAAAAAGTTTTTAAAAATCAAAGTCTCTTCGACTTCACAAATGTATGAAAGTAACAGCAGAATGGAGATTATACCTTTGCCGCTAACTGCCACAAACACAACACGTATTTAAAAAAAAAAGTTTTGACATTTTGTCTTGAAACTTTTTTTTAATACCATGTTGTGGTTGTGGCAGGTGTTGGCAAAGGTAGAATCTCCATTCTGCTGTTACTTTCATACATTTGTGAAGTCGAAGAGACTTTGATTTTTTGAAATTTTTTCACGAAACCGAAAATTATGAAAATTTATTCTATTACTAAGGGACCTTATTCCTACCTATAGAAAAATATTCAGCCAATTTGATTTTTTTCGGACATTCCCCATTGCAGTTTGTATTATTTAAAGAAATAGAGAGTTTACAAGAAATGACGTCCTGTCCTGTGTAGTCAAATGGTGTAAAAGACGCAAAGAAGGCAAAAAGATGCAGATATAGTAGTATCATAAGAATTAAATATTTTTTCGTCGAAGTATAGAAAATAATATGAGCTACATATTATGGTCGCTCGCTATTATGCAACTAAACTAGTTTTCAGTCGCTTTGTGCTGCATAACTAAATACCAGCATTTCTTGCCCCGCCCACTTGGTTGTAATTATTGTGTGGTGCTATTTTTTTAACGGAATGCTTGTTCCATATTTTAAGTTTGCTGGTTTTTTTATTAGGCATAATTTTCCTGTAAAAAGTAATGATGCCCACGATGATTTTCCACATGGCCTTCTCTCTAAATCAGGATAACGAAAATAAGTTTAGTTTTTCCAACTTAAACTAAAAATGATTTTGTTACCTACTACTAAAAATAGTTTTATCACAGAGTACTAGAAAGTGTATTTGATTGAATGAACAGGCACACTTAAAAAATCTAAATGAAAGTTTTCAAGTGTCTTGTGTAAACACTCGATCGCAGCCGGGTACGGTGTGTTGATTCATCTCATCTGAATAAATTTCACACCCTCAGGGAATGCATTAGGTGTGCAAATATTTTCTAAAATTTTAATAATAGATCCATTTAAAGTCTACGAAAGAGATCTTTAACTTTTACATCATATTCTTCTGATGATTTCAGAGTTTTAGTCTCTATCTCTAAATCACAAACTGATCACAATACAGTGAATAGTTTGATCGATTAGGTATGGATTAGGTATTGTTACCATCATCGATTAAATAAATATCTACTAACAAGATTCGATGAAGTGGCAATGGGCGGGACACATAGCGAGAAGAACCGATGGCCGTTGGGGCGGAAAGGTCCTGGAATGGCGACCGCGCACCGGACGACGCTCCGTGGGTAGGCCCCCGACAAGGTAGACCGACGATCTGGTGAAGATTGCCGGAAGCCACTGGATGCGGGCAGCGCAGGACCGATCGTCGTGGAGATCCTTAGGGGAGGCCTATACCCAGCAGTGGGTGTCGTGCGGCTGATATGATGAACATTCAATAGCAACTTCTAGGATCTTACTTTAAGTGCTCAGTTAGTTTAATCAGTCTAGCATACAAATGTTCTATAGTGTGTTGTACAAAAGTTATATTATAGTGCACAAAGAACACACAAAAGAAAATCCGATTTTTTATCCAGAAAAAAGGTTCTGTCCCGAGGGATAGAAAAATAACTGTCCATGCAGACGAAGTCACGTGCGGTCGGTAGTAAATTATAATAGTGGCAACAACTTAATTCAAGTACCTACTTACTTGAAACTACTTACTTACAATGACCTCCCTAAAATCATTGATGAACCTTGCGTCTTATTTGCGGATGATATCTCACTCTTGACAACTTGTAAAAACAGCGACAATATAGACACTAAACTAGACCCGCTAATATCACAAACTTATAACTGGCTGAAAGAACACAACTTAGAAATAAATTTTGATAAAACTAAATTAATTACGTTTCACCCCCATCAAAAAAATCATTTAGAATTTAAATATACATTCCAAAATAAAAATATCGAGTGTGTACATGAATTCACTTTGCTCGGCATAAATATAGATTCAAACTTAAATTGGAAATCGCACATAGAGAAATTAAAGTCTAAATTATCCAGCTTCGCATATGCACTTAGAGAAATAAAAAAAACAACTGACCTGAATACAGCTTTGGTTACATATTATGCATATGCTTACGCCTGGTTTAATTATGGAATAATAATGTGGGGAAATAGTACAGAAGTCTCATCCTTATTCATACTGCAAAAAAAACTTATCAGAATCTTAGTTAATATAGATAATACAGAAAGCTGCAAGCCGTACTTCCAAAAGCATAAAATCCTTTCCCTATCTTGTATTTATATTTTTGAAATCTGCAAATTTGTCAGAAAGCACATAGACTTATATACTAAACGAAAAGATGTCCAATCAAAGTATTCATTACGGCATAAAAATAAGCTAAAAGTTCCAACAGCTCGCCTACATTTGTGCTCCTCCAGTGCATATAATATGTCTATAAGAATCTATAACAAATTGCCTGAAAAATTAATAAATGAAGAAAATAACAAATTGTTTAACAAAAGCCTAAAAGATATGTTATTAAATAAATGCTATTATAGTGTAAAAGAGTATTTCAATGATAAAAATAATGAGTAAAGATATACATACTTACGTAATATAAACTTAAAATAATAGAATAATATTATACTAATATACTTAACAATACCATACTAGTTATACCTATTGTGACTTATATGTGACCATACACAATTCAAAACTATGTATTTTTTGAAATACTAATAATTGTAATTTATTTTTTTAATAAGGCGTCTTCTCCTCCTTCAATTGCTATACCCTACCGGGTCCATAATGTTCTCTATATATAAAATTACCAACATGTATTTACTTTATGGATGCCATAAAATACTGAATACTGAATACTTTCCGAAGCACTAAAGAGCTCAAAAGACACTTTACTTTTTCAGAATGAACGTCGTGTAACCACTGAGACTTTTTCAAAAAACTTCTTATCATATCTATTTATTATTTTACCTTTTTACCCTGTTAATAATGTCGCTTATTGCTTAATAACTTCGTCATCATATCAGCCGCACGACACCCACTGCAGCCTGCCTGCCTAGCATGACCGATTTATATCACGTGATATAGCATTTTATCGACACTCAACTGTCAAATTCCTTTGTCTTTTTGACAGTTAAACGTGATAAAACGCTATATCACGCGATATAAATCGGTCATGCTAGGCAGGCTGGGTATAGGCCTCCCCCAAGGATCTCCACTCGGCTCGGTCCTGCGCTGCCCGCATCCAGCGGCGCACCACGACCGCGCACCCTCACGTCGGTCCACCTTGTCGGGGGCCTACCCACGGAGCGTCGTCCGGTGCGCGGTTGCCCCAACGGCCATCGGTTCTTCTCACTATTTGTCCAGTCCACTGCCACTTCAGCTGAGCGATCCTTCGAGCAATGTCGGTTACTTTATTACTTAATCTTCCTTAAAATCAAACGTCTTTTTTATCTTAAGTAAACATCAGACGGTCGTCAACCAGTTTAGCAATTGTCGCGTCTTAACAATGCGATTGCGATTGCAGACAGCCAGACAACTCATTCTACTCATTATCGCCATTAAAACATAAGTATACTATGTAGGTAAGTAAAAGCTTCTGCAATTTAGGAATTGCCTTTTTATTTTGTTATGGTGCATGTAATACTGAAATAGCGAAACATTCTCAGGAATTACTCGTAGTCTCTGAAAGTGAACGTGTGTTCACTGACTTTAGCCTATTACAATTATCTTTTTGTACTACTTATTACATATTTTAATATTTTTATTCCACCATAACTTCTAAATGCCTGAATAGATTTTGGATAAATGGGGTATTTAGAATCCTTACAGCATCCCGAGTGACACTGGCTATATTTTTTAAGAAAAAAACAATAAGGCGACTGTACGACGATGCCATTTACAAATGTGAAAAAAAAATTTTTTTTTTCTGCTATTATTATACATGGGCATCAAATGAAAGGCCTTGTTGTAACCTATTTTTAGGGTTCCGTAGCCAAAATGGCAAAAAACGGAACCCTTATAGATTCGTAATGTCTGTCTGTCTGTCTGTCCGTCTGTTTGTCTGACCGTCCGTATGTCACAGCCACTTTATTCAGAAACTATTAAGTTAACACAGTTGAAACTTAGTAGGTAGATGTATTCTGTAAACAGCTTCACGATTTTGACATAAAAATAAAAAAAATAAAAGATTAAGGGGAGGCTCCCCATACATGGAACTGAAACTGAAAAATTTGTTTTTCATCCAACCTATACGTGTGGGGTGTCTATAGATAGGTCTTCAAAAATGACATTGAGGTTTCTCAAACGATTTTTTCTCAAAGTCAACCGTTTGAAAGATAGACACTTCCAAATTGGTAAAATGTGTGTCCCCCCCCTTTAACTTTTGAAATAAAAGAGTGAAAAAAAAAATGTATGCTGTAGATCCTAATAAATACTTTCAACGAAAATTGGTTTGAACGAGATATATTGATAACTTTTAGAGATATAGCACATTTTCCAAAACCGCAAATATAACTTTGTCATTCATACAAACACTATGAAAAACAAAGTTATTTTTGACGACGAAAAATGAATGTGTTATTCAATATGGTATGGTATAAGGTAACTACGGAACCCTACTGCGCGTGGCCCGACACGCACTTGGCCGGTTTTTTTTTAGATCTGTAACTCATTTTAGGCAATGGGAATACATATTCTTTAAACCGAAGCCACATCTATTGAATTTTAACCAAAAAAAGGCCACAGTATGCGATTCTAAAATTAGATTTTAGCCGCTATAAAACTTCTTTCATCGGACAACCAGACGTACGAATCAGCGCCACCGTTCTTTGATGGATATTCCAAAGACCAAGTGTTTTGCTTCAAAATATTGTTCCGTACCGCTTAAGAGTAGAACTCCTTGCATGAGTCTGTGTTTCCCGATAAGTACAATCTGGGAGCCTTCAAGTCGCGAGTCAATAGGTATCTTCTAGGCAAGCGCGTTTCATCGCAGATCGCATCATCTAAGCGATGGTTTCCTAGGATGACGGTGCCGTCATATTACGGCCGTCATTTAGCGGCGTAAAACGTTGTCTATGTAAACAATATGGCGCGGTTTCTGACGTTACGGTGTCGCCATATTGTTTACATAGACAACATTCAACGCCGCTATATTACGGCCGTAATATGACGGCACCGTTATCTTAGGTTTACCGTCAGGCGTGATAGCGGGCAAGCGCTTGCCTTTCAATTCTATCACGAAAATAAATCGAAATACAACCCTTTTCCGATGAGTATGTTCAAATTGGCCCTTTACCATTATTTCGTCAGGTAGAGATGCGTCCATTGTGGATGCTGATGTAATTTTATGTAACGCACATTATAGTCGAGGCGCGGGAGATTATCCGTGGGACCGTTTCATAAGATCTGATGGTACCGACGGGTCACTACAACTTGGGGCTACGAAAACAGCGTTTGAAGATCACTTTTCGGGTAGCAATATACTACGCGTTCACTTCATGATTGCCGCTACCTCCCAGCGTTTCGTCATACCGCACCCTTTCTAATACGGATAGCACCGCAAAGCTTAATTTTTGTTTCTGTTGTTTCATTAATTACGTTCGTTATTTGTGTTGTTACAATGATTAAAAGAGAAAAGGTCCTACATAATTTGTTACGTAATTGTGCGAACGTAATTTGTTATTTAAAATAATGACACTCTTTGAACAAGAAAAAATTAAAAACAGTTGTAAAACGTCGTCATAACGGTCGACACGATGGAAATCACGAAGTGAACGTGTGGTAGGTGGTGGTAATGTTAAGAAAAACTTCGCAAGATCCGTTGTTGAGATTAGTTAAACTACTAACCTAAAAATCTCTAATTGTTATAAGATTTTCAATGACTTAAAAAAATATATTCTTTTTTGGGCAATTGTTAAGTGCTAAAATCATTTTTTTAAAGTGAAAATTTGATACTTCGATATCTTTTGATCTGTTTCTAAGTAATTCAGGTTAAAAGTAGATCCAATTTCAAAACTATACCTATTTATCGGATTTGTATTTAGCTGTAATTTTATAATTTTGAATGCCTATTAGCGAGTTCAAAATATATAGAAATGCGAATGCTTCAAGCGGATTTAGTGGCCAAACGATAATGATCGAATTCTAATGAAATATTTTACAGCAAAAGAACTGGATGTGAAATAGCAAATTGCAGTGTGATAATAGAAGTGTAACTTCGTATCTTTCAGAATCTCATCTGACTTTTTAATCAAAATGTTACTAAGACGTGCATTTTATATTGATTTCTATTGTAACGGGAGTCGGGACGAAGCGTACAAAATTTTTGTCTTCTTTTGTTTTGCTTTTTGATAGAGAACTTAATTAAAAACCTTAACTAATTTACTAATAGTGTCTCTGTGAGCTGTAAACCTCGCGTTTGCTTGTGACTTAAATATTTTTTCGAAAAGGCTGAAATATATTTTCTTGTACGTTTTGAAAAATTTCAAAAACTGAATAACAAAAAAATCTAAAATATTATTAGGTATCGAACATGCTCAGAAAATTTCACGAGAATCGGATGAGAAAATCGACCTGTAGTGTCCTCTACACTAGAACAGCCAGATACGGACATCAAAAGCATTTTTGCCCGAGCTGAAACGGTGACGCTTCGGTCGCGCTTTGCGCTCGCTCGGTCAATAATTTTTTGAACAGTGCATTTAACTTATTTTTTATATAATTACATTAAATATAAACTTTATACCCTTAGTTTCGGTTAAATTCAACCTACCTACCTAAAATAAACAAACAAATAAAAATAATAAATATTGTAGTTTTGTGTAAACTAAGTAATAGATCTTCGATATACCGTTTTGGCATGTGTAGCAATTTTAATGTCTATGAAACAACGATGAAGAAACTTTTATTTTGACAAATGTAGCTTAATCACCACGCAAGCCAAATAAAATGAAGACAACTTTTTACATAGTGTAATCGCAGAATCCATATTTCACAAAATGATTAATAGATTGAGCAAAAACTACGGTGAAGAAACAGAATTGCGATTGCCACCCATGTTATTGCGGTTGGTAATTATTATTACTTACGTAAGGCGCCGGATAAATTTCACTCTGTTTGTTTTATTGTGGTCAAAATAAGCTATTACCAGTGTCGGATTAGGTATACAGTCACAAAGTAGCAACTAGCCGCACTCGACTCGGTTGAACGCAGAGCCAAAAAACTAATAGTGGATAGTAAGCTATTAAAAACCCAGCTTCACAGTCTTTCCACCGCCGTGAAGTAGCTTGTCTGGCGGTGTTCTACATAATATATTTCGGAGAATGTGCTCTTGAGCTGTATGAGCTCTTTCCGCCATCCCCGTTCTACCATCGGTCGTCCAGACGCACGGCAGGGTATCGGTCGTCCATGCATGCGCACGAAGCGTTTTTCATCTTCCTTTTCAATGCGCACAGCCAAGGAGTGGAATTCCCTGCCTGCGTCTATATTCCCGCAAGCATATAACCCAGCGATATTTAAAGCCCGAATGAATAGGCTTTTTCTGGGCAAGCTCGCTTCATCTTCGGCCTCTTCGGCCCAATAATCAATCCACAGCTATCTGTCTTCCCCTATCGGAAGACCTAATCCAGATTAGTTGCTATGTAACGGTTGATATAAATAAAAAATTAACGACAGTTGGTTAGCAACTAAACTGGATTAGCTGTATCCCTATCTGTGGATTGATTATTGGATCAGGAGGTTAGACCGTCAAACTGAACAACTTATGGGACCAACTTAATCAGAGCAAAAAAAAAGCTGATTCTTAAGTTTTGGTTGAGTAGATATTGACGTTTTCTATGGAACAGCTGATTTTTTTTGCTCTTTTTAATTGGTACCATATGAAAAGAAGAACCAAGAAAACGACCCGCGACACCCATTATATGGCCATCAACTCCCACCCGCTCGCCTCAAAAGCCGTAAAAGTTTTATGCGCAACACGAGACCTCTAGAATGCGATCCCTCTAGAGAGCGCTGCTCACTGTGGAAGAGTCAGTGCCCACCACCCGAGACATACGTGCAGCCCTCTGAGAGTCTGCCTCCTGGACACAGTGAACCTTGGCACATATGGAAATCGCTGAACAGGCTCAGGTGTCAAGTCGGTCGCTGTAAACTTAACATGGCCACATGGGGATTACTGCGAGATGAATCTACAGTGTGCGTATGTAACACCGCGACGCAAAGTATGAGCCATCTACTAGCATGCCCTGCATGCCCGTACTCCTGCAATGAGCTAGACCTGCGAGACGCGACGGCCGGAGCTGTCAACACCGTCGCCCACTGGGCAGCATCTGTGTGAATTTGGAGCCTCGACACGAGAAGAAGAAGAAGATTGGTACCATAGACAAAGTTGTATACATTGACTGTCTAAGCCACACCACAAAATTTTTGCATGCCAGTTTGTGGGTAGGTACTGACCACAGATTTTAATTGCATAGTAACGGGCTCTCGTAAAGGCCCTGTGGCCTGTGGCTCTGTGCGCTCTAGAAAGTCTATTTGCCAATGTTTTTGTTGGCGATTGCCTTAAAATGTATGTCAAGCTTTGCTTCTTTTGAATAAAAGTTGCGTTATGAACTAATGACAGCCTTTTAAGATTGCTTAACATTTTTCAAAGTCATGAATGAGGTAAAATTTCGTAATCCTGATCCTGTATCTTAACTCGTTCGCACATATTGATATGCCCATTTGATAAGCTCTCTTGGGTTGCGTCTAGTTTTGTTTCCAATTGTTTTACATAGTATTTTTTTTTTAATTTTATTTATTAAAGAAACCAACAGCGTTACAATAATGATTTTGTAGGTTTACATGCTTATTAAAGGTAAGGCCAATGACAGGTTTCTCTGAATATACAAAACATAAAGCCTAATGACGGTTAGTACTAGCCAACTAAATAAAAATAACAATTAATATAGGTCGTCATTATTATAACAAGGTTATATAAAATTATGGTTAGTAAGGAGGTAAATTTAGAAATATAATAGAACAAGTGGGAACAAAACGCGCCCTATACAGGGTAAAATCCGGCCCTGCATTTTGTTGTTGTGTAATGTAATAGAAGTGGTCGAATAATTTGTTGCGTACATTTCTGTCTCGAGTAGTGGATGAGCAATATGAACATATATTTGCTAGTCTTTGCCTATATATCTTTTTGCGTTCCTAAATATTACATATTTCATCATATTTTTTCGTCTTTATTTGATTTTGATGGACGACTATTTCGATTCGTAGTTGCAAAGGACCATTTCTACTATACGCCTAGTTAAAAAAGTAACTGGTATGGCGTCGGCAGTCGTCACCTAAATAAATCTAAAGTAGGTGCCAACTGTTTTGAAATATTTGAAGTTGTTGAAAATGTGGTACAAAGGTCAGACGACCTCACATATTAACAGTTCCATTCGATTAGCTTCCAATCATTAATTCTAAAGGGTCATTAGTTTTTTTAACAGTTTTAAAATGTTAGATGATATAACTTTTATACACCGTCATTTTGTAGTCGTTTTAATTAACTTAAGGGTGTGTTGTACCAATGAAACTAAACATTTTTGCCCAAGAAACATGGGTCAAAAAACGACAAAACATTTTGGTCCTCCCATACTAACTAGACAGCTAAAACATTATATTTGTATGGGAAAGTCCAAAATTTTTGTCGTTTTTCGACCCATGTTTCTTAGGCAAAAATGATTATTTTCATTAGTAAAGCACTCCCTTAAGTTAATTAAAATGACTACAAAATGACGGTGTATATGTTGCTAAAATCGGAACATGGTTTCATTTTAATATGAATTGGTATTGGTCAAATTAAAGGAGCTTTAGCGCCTGGCCCAACGATTGCGGCGGTTAAGCAACGTTCGCAAGGGTCGGGCATGGGATGGGTGACCAAATATTTATTATCTCGAGCTCCTCCGTGCTTCGGAAGGCACGTTAAACCGTTGGTCCCGGCTGCATTTGCAGTCGTTAACACTCACCAATCCGCATTGGGCCCGCGTTATGGGTTATGGCCCATCCTCCAAACCACCCATAAGGAAGGCCTGTGCTCCAACAGTGGGGACATTAAAAAATGGCTGATGGACAAATAAAAGTTCGAAATACGGTGTCAAAATGTATTTATTTTTTTTGTAAACAAAAATAAAAATCTTATATAATAAATTAAGCTAATCTTAAGATAAACTTTATACAGAGACATGAGTCTGTCCCAGCGGCTAGCCACTGCGTCCTTTTGGCGGCGGCTGTGACAGCTGTCAGTGTGACAGTGACAGCTGTCAAAGCGTCGCCATCGACGCCTGGCTGGCCGCTGGGGCGTAGCTAACCCGTGTACGTGCATAGTCGCAAGCGTTGGCCGCTGAGATGGTATGCGGCCGGCGCCACCTACATTGTACGTGTCAACCGGCCCAATTGAATAGACATTCGAGCCGCCGTGGATGGAGTAGGCGTTCCCGAATCAACAACCGAACTTTGTAGCTCTAAACCGGTATGACTGAGCAGTTTAGGAGAGTTCGGATTACTTTTGGTTTATTTAGTATCCTGATGAGGGGGCTCCGTAGGAGGAGGAAGGTCCGGAGGGGTAGCCACCGCCGGAGGAACCTCCGGACTGCTCGAATTGGGCGACCTGGAGGGCTTGACGGACTCCTTCAAGGTAGACGCCGACCACGCGGGCGGATGGAACGCCGTAGGAGGAGGATGGGGCTCCGTACGAGGAGGAGGGGGCACCGTAAGAGGATGAAGGAGCACCGCCACCATGGCCGCCACCATGGCCGCCACCGAATCCGCCACCGCCGGAAGAGGATTCTTCCTTAAGGAGGATCTGACGGACTTGCTCGAGGAGTTGGGGGTCGACGTTCTGGCCCTCGGAGGTCTGGTATCCGGAGGAGACGGCACGGTAGCCGCCGCCACCGCTAAGACCACCGCTGAATCCGCCGCTGAATCCACCGCCACCACCGCCGGACGGGCGGTTGTAGTTGTAGCCGGATGGAGGCTCGGCGCTGGCGCAAGCCACCAAGGCCAGGGCTATGCACTGTTGAGGAAAATAAAGTTTTATTAGACTAGCTGCCAAATGAGTTGTTGATCAAGCAGACTTAAAGAATTGAAGAGTAGTGACAAGTGTTTGTTTTTGATAATTCCTTCTTAGTGTTCTTAATAAATTCGATACTTGACATTATAAATGTCATTTCAACCTAAGTGCAAAATATTTAACATGTTGCAACCCAATGTAAACTTTCTGTAATCCATTCCCGAACGCTATTTGATAGTCATCAAAATAAGCATTGAATTCCAAAGTTCATTTCACACGTTATTATTCTGCACCTATTCAAAAGTTATATAAGATTTTAAAGGGCAGCGGACCGCGGGCATACGGTTCAGATAAACTTTACACTTCAACATAGATAAAGGGCAGTTTCAAATAGAAGCGTCAATTATAATTACGTAACGCTAACCCACATAACACTTCATCTAATAAATTATACAAAGTGTTACACTATTGTTTTGTCTTTCAAGCTACCGGTAGTTTGCTAATTCGTTCACATCTTCGTATTAAAATGTATGTAAATAACAGTTATCCAATGCTACCGTTGCGCAAGCGGCCATTCTATTGACTTCGTGTGTTATTCTAGCTTTTAGAGTTAATTGAAAGAGAAATTGGTTTCTCAGGTCACGTATCTATGTGTTTTTCAAAGTTATTTTCCTCGTATAACTTTTACTTAAATCCGTGAGATTTTAGAAACTTTCTGTGTCAACTATGTCTATTGAAATTGGTAATGTAAATTGCACACTTTTTAAGGCCATGTGAAGTATTTTGATAGAAAATATTAATCATTTTTATGGATAACTTTTTGTGTATGTTGAGTTTTATTTGTACGGTTATGTTACTGCTAAAATAACTTCTATACAAAACTTAAAATCGTTACGTTATGAAGTTAGTTTACAACATAAACAATTACTCGTCCGCATTGCAATAAACCTATTAGGCAGACAACGGTCAGCGAAAGCCAGAGGTCAGGGGTCGGGGCGCGACGTAACGTCGTCAGTTGCATCAGAGGGTTAATGTAGGCAGCACCGTGGGATATGGGAGGATGAAAATCTTTGGACGCTATTTATTCTATGGACGTCTTTGTCTTCAAGATATTCAGAAAGTATAGACACAACCCCTAATTAATTTACTTAGGTATACAACTAATTTGCATGTTTTACGATAGACATTATGGTAAATTTTTGTCAAATAAGCGATCTTTCCTGGTGGAAAATTGAAAGAAAAACTACTTCATTACCCTTTTCCAATCACAAATGACAACATGAACTGCCATTACAATACCTAGTTCTATTACAAAATCTTTATTGACCTAGGTTCATCTTTGAGCACTAAGGCACGATGCTCCTGCGCGTTGCGTCACAAGATGGCGTCACTTCCGCCCCACGGCGCCGGAAGTCATGCAACAGCCATTATGTAGAGCTTTCAACTCTGATCTCAGACTTTTGTCGTTTGAGATTGTGCGACATGAAAGATCTTTATTTCTTATTTTTATTATTGTTATGACGCGAAGTTACGTCGGTGTAAGTAATAAATAACCTATTGAAGTCGATGAAATGATTTATAGTGCTATAAACAAGTAATGTTTTATGTGAATAAGAGTTTTCAGATAATATCAAATAAATAAATATAAATACACTTTCAGGCACTTTTGGCAACTTCTTTAGATTCGTAGTCGATTATTTTTTATGACGTGGACAGCCAACGTCCAGTTAAAAGTTATTGCATTAAGACTGTATATATGCATTTCAAAGAAATTAGCGTTTTTCCAAACAAGTTATCTAAAGAATTAAAGCATTACTATTGATGTACACTTTAGTTTTAGGATGCAAAATTCTTAAATTAGTGCCGTATAGAGAGAAAAACATAGTAAATTATCAGGTATTTTAAAACAAAGACAATCTGTTCAAGTGGAATTCCAAATTTGCTTGTCAGAGGTATTTTTCAAACACGTTTCAGCTGTAACAAATAATAATACGACTCATATTTATTTTTTCATTTATTGTTTGTATTGTCAAGGAGTGCCCTATAGAGAGAAAATTTTAAAAAATGATTTTAATCACAGAGAAATAAAATATTAAAAAATGCTCAAATAGGTACACGTTGACATGTTTTTTACTGGCATTTACAGATTTTAAAGTAATTTATTATTTTCCTTAGAAATAATGAGGTATTTGTCTATTGTATTGAGTATTTTGTATATACTTATATCTAATATATAATTTAATAGGAATTTTCAAAGTTTGCCCTCATTACGGTTCGCGAAGAGATGTTTCGATCATTTGTATGGAAAATTAAAAAATGGAACGTGATGCGCGTCTACAGCCTTAAAAGAAAGTAATTCAAAAGCGCTTATTTTTTAAGTTTATTTGAATAAATATTATTTTGACATTGACTTAATTTGATAATATTTTAAATGTGGTGGGAAAAACAAATGATGACAAAATGAAATGACGTTAAACCTTTGGTTTTTGATAAACTTAAAAAAGGCAAAAGATAGACAAAATTGAGACTATATTATATTCATTATGTTAGTAGTATCGAAGAAAAACAATTTGAAACTTGTGTAACAATAGTTGTGTCATTTGCGTATCATGGTAGTTCGTTACGTCATACTATAGAGTTTGCATATTGATCGCTGGCTTTTATGAGTCTTTTATGTAGGCCACACGTAGAGACACTAGGCATAATTGGCAAATAGATCGATCTTCCATACAAGGACTTTGAAGGCCAGTTTGTGAATCTATTTGTTAAGCTGCAATGGAAGTCAAAGATTTCTGAATGCGTAACTGGACTTAATGAGCAAGTTTTTATGCATTATGAAAAGTGCAGTTTTGGTTTGTAGAACAAACCGACTTTGTAATCTTAATAATTGTTACAATGATTTTTCTATTATATCATATTTAATATTTGCAGGGACTTATTAGTATTAGTATTGTTATTATTATGTCAACTAGACTACAATACAATGTAAACAAAAACTAAGGCATTTAAACTAATATTATATAATTTGTTAATTAATGATAGAAAGCCGTCAAAGAATTTATAAAACTCAACATATTATGCTATTATGATAATGTATGCAAATAATATTGTAGATATGAAAGTGAAAACGTTTTATATAAAGCTCTATGATATTTGCAAAACTTGTTGACAAAATTAATAGACGCCATTAGCGAATTAAGATAATTAGAAGATTTAATTTTAATATCATGTGAATTATGGATAAGAAATGTTTTTATAGAACTGCTGTTAAATTTTAAGAGAAATCTTGAATTTTAAGCGCAATAATAATATTTATCTACACTCACAACGTAATGTTCCAAATATGAATTCAAAAAAGGTAATATAAATACGTACTTTATTTTCGTGGATAGGTAAAATTAAAAAATAAACTCATTACGATGCAGTCAACTGCATCATAAAATAACTTTTTTTCTCATTACGATACAGGGCAAATCCAAAAAGAAGGCAGTGCCGTAACATTAAAAAAAAACAACGAATATTTTCCCACATATTTTTCATGATTAAAATGTACTCTATGGTAATCGATGACTTTAGTGCGATTAGTTTGTTGAAATGCACTGATCAATTTGTTTTTCTAATGGAATGCGCGCCAAGCTTTTCCGATAAAGTTTTGATTTCAATTTTTACATTTTGTTATACTTACTGAATTTTGTAGGTTTTTTTTTATTCTTGCTTTAAAATGTGAAAAAAAATTAACTCTGCCCGATATTTTAGTTTAGATTCAGCTAAGGAATTGACTTATTACAAGGTAGGTACCTAGCTAATACAAACAAAGTCTCTCTCTCTTTTCTAACGTTGATCTTTTATTTAGTAGGTTCAATCCCAAATGTATGAGTGTAGATAAAGTAGTGTATGAAACTGCACATAACTAGGTATTAAAACACTCGTGTGATACTATTAAAAACCTCGCCTACGGCTCGGTTTTTAAACACACACTCGTGTTTTAATACCCCTCTTTATGTGTCAGTTTCATAAACTACTATTATAGCGCAATAATAAAACCGCAGTTAAAGACACCACTCGATTTTCATACAAACGAGGTGATTTAAAGCCATGGTTCTCCGCCAAGGATTGACGCAGCTGTGATCTGATGATGGTGATCCAGGGAGTCAATGGAGGAGATTTAGATAGCTATACACACCCATCTGATCTGATCAGCATTCTAAAGCATGTTTAAAAAACCCGCGAAATTAGCATACAAATGTATGGAAATTCTGAAACTGAAAACTTGAATAGCCATCATCAGATAACAGCTAGGTCAATTGATGGCGGAGAACCAAGGCTTCAAAGTTACCTCGTTTGTATAAAAATCGACTGGTGTCTTTAATTATGTGACCGCCACTACAAATTTTAAATTGAAATACATCACAATAATTGAATAATGAATTTCTAAGCTAGACCTAACATTTTGAAAAAAGAACCAGCTTTTCTTTTGTCTTATTTCAAAATCTATCGCAATCGCTTTCAGGATGTAACAAATTGAAGCTTCTTTTTGGCACAAATAAAAACTTACCAAAGAAATGCAGCAATGTGTCATATCCATTTGTCAAATATAAAAGCGATGGCGATAATTTTTTTAAATTAGACAATTAGCCCCCAGTTTTTGCAAACGATATAAAAATTAATTATTTCTTCAAAATCTGTAGAAATAGTAATTTGAATAATAGATTCCTCACTGGGTAAATTATACGTAGTTGATAAATTACGATGCCTTCTCGTAATGTCCGCGCGATAGTGGCGACCCCTCACCTCTTGCACAACGCAGCGAAGCGCAGTAAATCCAATTGCAAATGCGACATCGGTATGTTACTAAATAAACACGTACTTTAACATTTAATATCATTACGTAAGAAATACAATCCAATACTAAACCCTACTTGTATTAATTCCTGTTTCCCACAAGTGTTTAGCTATAAAATGAGTTAACCATCTTTAAGGTTTTTTCATTTTTAGAAAGGAAATTTTTAGAAATGAGTTAACCCTTTTTAAGATTTTTTTTACTCCTTTGTTTAATTGTGTGCATTATAATTCTTCCTTAAAAGCGGAATATCTCTACAATTAAAAAATCAAGTGTAAAACTGAATGCTGGAAGACTGTCTTCATAAAAGAAAAATGCATTGATACTTTTGGAGAGTATTCTGTAAAAAATGTAGTAAAACGTTTTAAGCAAATCTGTACGCAATTTTCGATCAACAAACCCGAGGCTTAGATGTCTAGTCAGAGTCTCAAAAACGGCACCTCGGAATAGCGCCCCATCTTCTACTGGGAGAATATTGACACGAACAATATTGCGCTTTGATATTATTAGTTTAAACGTTATAGGTAGTTTTTTTACTAGTATTGTCAGTCGGTGCCATATTTGTGTGCTGTTTTAGTTCGTTAATTGAAAACGCAAATATTCAAACATCATTAAAATTTAAATAACTGTTGCACAAATTGAGATGCATAAGACTGGTGCAATGGGATTGCACATTTTGAGTTATGTAAATGAGAATATGTATTTTCTTGTTGTACTATGTTATAAGTATTTATACAATTCTAAAGGTAGCCATGCTGTTATTGCACATCACAGAAATTAGAGGTTAATGTATTTTCTGAAGTTGCATTATGGTACAGAATAGAATTATGGGTAAGCGTTGCGTTACTACAGTCGAGTTCATTAATATGTTAGCAATTTTGATAGATGTTGACTTTTATTACAAAGACATAAGGTTTATGAACTGTCAAATGTGCGTACATATGATTGAACTCGACATTTTAAATATTGCGTTCCGGACATGGTGATTACGGTTTCTCAAAATAGTTTTTGGTTTCAGGTAAAATTAAAAATGAATAAATGGGAAAATATTCATTTTATTTATTAATGTTTTGAGGGTGGCTAAATAAACTCATATATTTTTTTATTAGCTCATCTTCTACACATTATTTTCCATATTTAGTTTAATTAGAAGCAGATAAAGGTATCAAATAAAACTTATATAGCTAGTGCAATACTAGTGTCCAAGGACTACGATGAGCACTATTATAGTAACATTTTTGATAGAGAATTTTTTTTTCTGTAGTATGTATTCGCACTATGAGTTACTGCGTTATAACTGAACTGTGGCCTGCCACTTTGAAGATGTTTCATGTGATGAAGTAATTATGAGTACTCACGAATGAAAGAATAGTTATGTTTGTCTTGATCTCTCGTATTTTACTGAACTTTCTATTTTAGAGAAATATTGCGTGTCGTAGGTACGCACTATGTAATTAAATTTTTAATGGTTGTGCTTAAGTATCTCTTTGTGTTTTTAAAATTTAATAGCACTCTTTATTACCATGATAGGACATAAAGATTTGCATTATCGAAATACGTAAAATATTAGTGTATAAAATATGTTTTTTTCTAGCGATATTTATGTCATAGTAAAGTAATTAATTAATTAAAAAAGTAGTTAATTTTCAATCTATTGAGATTTCTTAGTTTAAACATTATTATTGTCTCTACTGATCAAATTAGTCATTTAATTGAGAATGTGTATTATACAAATAAGCCGATATAAAACCGTGGGATAATGGTGTGACGTGGGATAATAGATAGATCGATCGATATTGATCTGCACGCAAGTGAAAATCTCTGAGTAACTGGGCTTTGTTTGATTCTAATCTGTGAGATATTAGCATTGGGCGTAAAACTTTTGTTAGGTGAATAGTGAAAAGGAAGATTACTTTGTGATTTGCTTTCCAGAAAAAATGAATGAGAAAGTAGTTTGGGGATGATTTTTCTCAAAAACATATCAAAGTAAGATTATTTTCTAAAGCTAATGCTGTTTTTTGGAAATATGAACTGAATATAGAATATTGAGATTATTTTAAATTCAGAGCGTGAGAACATCTGATAAGTGGTGTATCTTGGGAGTGAACTTTTTAAGCCAAAGCTTCCAAGTTGATCACGCGATCTATACGATAAGATTCCAGTTGTTTTATGTCACTTTATGGCACTGTTTTTTCCAATCGTCTTGAGTTAGGATGCTCCTAAAGATAAATCAAGACCACTAAACATTGGTGCAAAGTCCTTTATCAAAAGTGCTTTTTCTGAAATCAATGAAAGCTCCGGGTTCCGAAAAAGAAAAACAAAGAAAAGTTAAAAAGGTTTCACTGCACATTTTCAAAAATGGAATCCCGTCGCGTTCACTGATTTCGGAAGGTCACAAACACTTGTCACTTTTTGTCACTTCACGTCACTTGCTTGCACTGGACTTACCGCTACGAAGGCTTTCATGATGCTTAGTGATGGGTCACTTCGGGTCGTGGAGGAGTAATGTGATGTGATGCGAGCTATCACAGGCTATATACCTAAACGCACGAGGGGGGGCGGCGAAAGGATGACTTAGGTTGTGCAAGCAAGGGAGATGCTACGAATAGGAAGTTTTGTCTAATTGGGGGGCGTCATGCGATTTTTTTGATTTTCGTTGATTGATCGAACTTACGGGTCAGAGGTGGCCATTGTTGATTCCATTTGCAGCTGTTACTAACGGAGTTTTGCAGAGTAGTAGTCGTACAAAACTACAAAGCTGATAACTTTGCTTTTTAATTAAACTTAAAAAATAAAATAAAATAGAAATTAAATGAACTATTGTATTCAATAAATTTCGGTAATATTTCTCAGGTTATGTTGTTATCACTAAACGTTTTTCTAAGTTTTCAGTGTTGACAGAAAATCAGTTTATCTCAACTCATACGATTTTAAGGTATTGATGGTACCACAAAAGAAAAAACGGACCCGTTATTATGATTGCTTGGTTGTTTGTCTGTCTGTCTGTCAAGACTTTTTTAGAAAGGTGTGGACATATCGAGCTGAAATTAATACCGAATAATGAGCTAAGTTTATGGTCAAAGTTAGCTCAGTGAAAAGATAAGGTCATTCATATCGCATGTTATTTCTAGATGAAACAAAGATGATGGGTTATTTCCCGTTGACAATTATTAAGTCTTTCGACGAGTAAATGAATAATTTTAACCCGTCAACACCTGAAAAATTAGACACAATAGATTCTCTATTGTTGTCCGGACGCCGGTGTCCACGCGAGTATTGATGAATCAAAATCATAATTTTTGACGTTTATCATCATTTTGTTTTTTTTTAATTTAATAATATGTAGTAAAATTAATATGGATTTGAACATTTTCCTGAAAAAAAAATATGCCATGAAAATCGAAAAGAAAAAATGTAAACAATAGTATAATTATTCCTACGATATGTTCTCAGGAACACTATCAACGTACCATGTTAGTCATCATACAACTATCTGAAAAGTATTCTGGTCGTGCAATTTTTCTCACAAACCCTAAAACGGTTGACATCATATTATAATTGAGGCATTTATGCAATGAACTAAAATTAAAGATCTACATTTTCCTAAAAAAAGCATGCTTCGAAAATAGAAAACAAAAAATGTTAGTACGAAAACTTTGAACAACAGTATACTTTTCCTACAATATAAGTAAAAGTGCAGTAGTCAGGAACACTATCAAGGCAGCACGGTCTTCATACAACCATGTGTAAAAGTATTCCGTTCGTGCAATTTGAATTTTTCTCACAAACTCCATTAAAAACGGTTGACATCATCAACAATTGAGGTATTTATGCAATGAACTAAGAATAAGATTACCTCAGCATTAAAGAAATATAAAATTCATCATCATCATTATGCCATCAAAATATTTAAGTTAGGAGTTTGATCAGTAGACAACAGTTTGTGCGGTCAGTTTTAGGTAGCATTTTTTAATTGACGAGAGCTTTCAGTCCACTGTTTGATCTCGTTTAGCCACTTTATTATATCATAATTATCATGAATTATTTATTTGTTAGAATATGGTACAATGTTCCTAATGACACGGTTATAATATCATATCATAAATTCTTTATTTGTTAGAATATGGTACAATGTTCCTAATGACACGGTAGCCACATATTTTGAATAAGGAGTAGAGTTTTGTGAAGTTAGGGCTTGTAGAGTTATGGTAGCGTAGAGTTAGAAGCTAGGCTCTACATGAGGTCTGATAACTTTTTGACAGAGCGAGCCACATGGTCTCGTTTTGGCAACATTTTACATAAAAATGTTTTTGGTGGGATAGTCTTTTCATATTCTAAGTACCTACCTACTAGTATTTCTAATTTACAATGTGGTTTTTTTGCGTCTCAAAAATGACGAAAAGTTCCCACAGTAATCAAAGTCCGCTTTTTCGATTTACGTGTGTTACTTCTATTTATTACTATGATTACTGAATTTCTTTAACTACAATGAACATGTAAAAGGCTGCTTGACGAATTATTGCTACATTTTATATTTGCTACAAACTCAATAAATGTTGGACTAAAAATGTTACCTAATGTTTGAGTAGATGAGGTTAATAATAAACTCCAATATATGAGGCGGATCTGATAGTACCTACAAATGTATTATGTTTGCTTATACTGTGAACATTATCCATTATGACTGGAATCCAATACCCATATTTGCGTGTATGTGTTCATTTAGGATAATAGTATACCTTAGCCGGGCCTCAGACGCAATGGGATGTGATTTGTAGTTTCATCAAAAAATACCAACATGATTTTTTTGATATTGCGAGTAAATGGACTTAGATTATTAATTAACGCCGTATTAAATTAACTAAAATTTTACTTTTGCATCAAATTAATTGCTTTTGAAGCCTCAGAAGTAACAAGTCAGAGGATTCATCTTTCATTTATAACGACTGTTGCTGTGTTTTTATTAAAAGTTCCACTTAATGGAGACTGTAGTACTATCATCAACAGAATGCAATATTGAGCATTTGTAAGTCAAAATTTCGTTGATTCTATGTTACTTTTAAAATGCAAAATAGCCTCAAAATATTGTCAAATTATGAAACATTTAATTTTGCCTTGGAGGTGTGAGAGCATTTACAAAGCCTTTTAGAAATACGTAAAAATGGTGTCGTGAACTATTGCTTAGTTGCGAAAATGGCTGACATGGCCTGAGGTTAAACCATAATTACGGTGCACCACGGCCTTTTGACCATAGTAGTGGTGGCGGTGAAATGGCTGACTTTTACCACAGTGCTTACAGTATGTTATATTATATATATATATAGCTAACCATCGTAACACAGAATATTCATAGTGACACCACGAAAGACACGGACTTATCAAAACTTATAGAAAATATAATTGAATTTAAAATTAATCTTTCAAAAATAAAAATGTTTACTAACAAGATAAGGCAGTTTTTCTTTTTTGCAGATACGTCACGGACCACCCACGGAGTCATGTCAAAGAATATTAATTTAGGAAAATAAAACAAGCCTTATTGGTAGTTTTACATTACGGGAAAAGTTAACTGCGGAACCCTGATACACATGCTACAGACCTCTAAGGGGTCCTTATTTTTATAATACACAGAAATATTATCAACAAAACGACTTCAAAATCATTGCTCTGAATTGCATATTTTGAGAGTTTTTTTGGGAAATGGACAAATTTAAAAACATTTTTATTAGTTTTTAAATTAAATTGATAATTTTATCTGAAAACAAATGTGATTGAACCATAAAAGCAAGTAAGTATTTACAAGTTTTGAATTTTGACCATATTCAAAAATTAACTTTTAGTGCTTGTAAGGGTCATATTAAAATAACAATAACTCTCGAAATCTGCAACTCAAAGCAAGTCGTTTTGTAGACAATATTCCTGTGTATTATAAAAAAGAAAAAAAAAATGCACATTGATGTCCTAGTTTTTGAGATCTGTAAGAAAAATTAAAAAAATGCACACTAATTTCAGATTAAATTTACTTTAGTAATTTTTTATGATGTATCAAAGTTAAAAGTTTACATAATCATTTTTTTACTTGATAGGTTATATTATTATCTTTCGAAAAGTATATTTTTTTATAACTGTAGAACTTTTAAATCCGGAGAAATTAATATTTTTCGGCAGGGCCATCTAAAATAAAAAGTCAAATTTAAAATGCCGGTCATTCCAACATGTGGGGGTTTTGTCGATAAAATTGATCATATTATCTGCCTTTAAAAACTCCGACATCGCTAACCAAACATGTTGTATTGGTTAATTCAGATGTTATTTTAGAATCATTTAGTTTTGATTTGTTAGTTTTTTGGGTTTCCCGACGTTTGCACCTTGGGGCCGTGGTCACGGGACGACTAAAGCAAAAAAAGCTGCTCATATTTTAATGAAAATTACCCAAAAGACCAACAAATCCAAACTAAATAATTCTAAAATAACATCTGAATTAACTAATATACGGTAGACTTAATATATTCTGTGCCACTATACGCGCTGTAAACTGTAAAAAGTGTTTCATTTCCAATTATTTATTCACTTTGTATCAAGTCCACATTTTTCGCGACAATGGCCGTCGTAATGACATGCGTGGGCGTCAACGATCGGTGAACAACTACCAGACAAGTCCATTGTCTTAATCTATGTGGTGATCTATGTAAAAATGTAAACTAGTGTTATGCCCAGTTTACACGAGCTTAGCTACTAATGCTTAGTATCTACTTGTCACTAACACTAATACCTTGCATGTGAACATACTGAATAAGCACTTATTCGGTATGTTTACACACAAGGTACATACTTATAGTGTAAGTAACAAAGCATTAGTAGCGAACTGCGAACCTCGTGTAAACTTAGCATAATACACATTTAACATGGAAGAAATTAGAATAACTAATATGCAAGACTATCTTTTTGATGCATAGGCAATTATTTTTATTAATCGCTCAGAAACCTTTTTTTTTTGTTTATATGACAGAAAAAGTTAAATGATGAAAATATGTTTTTTCAAACAAAAGACATCAACGAAATACTTAATTTCACGATAAATTAATATAAGTTTTATAGGTTAAACCACAGAATAGTTGAGTTCGTTAAACTTAAAATAACATAGTTAAATAGGGTGTATATAAATGGCAGACAAACTTAAATTATGAAAACTATTTTTTTCAAAAAAAAGACATCAACGACACACGCAATTTGTTTAAATAAGCATAATTATTTATGTAGCAATAGCAGTATTTTATTCATGTGTGAGTTTTAAAGCTAAACTATTTTTATTTTATTTTTATATATTGGTTCACCAACAACTTATAAACTTATACATGGTTAAAATTATTTTGTAAAGTAAGAAACTAAGTATTAAGTTAATTACAGGTAAATACCGCTTACATAAGATAAAGAAAACTAAATTAGGGACATTAAAGCTAGAAAGTAGGCACTTAATTATAAATAAAGTAGTAGTATTGAATTTTTAGATTTTAGGCATTCACAATGCTGTTTTTATATTAAGATAGTGACATTAGAACTAAAGTAACCGACATCGCTCGAAGGATTGCTCAGCTGAAGTGGCAATGGGCGGGACACATAGCGAGAAGAACCGATGGCCGTTCGGGCGGAAAGGTTCTGGAATGGCGACCGCGCACCGGACGGCGCTCCGTGGGTAGGCCCCCGACAAGGTGGACCGACGATCTGGTGAAGGTCGCGGGAAGCCAGTGGATGCAGGCAGCGCAGGACCGATCGTCATGGAGATCCTTAGGGGAGGCCTATACCCAGGAGTAGGTGTCGTGCGGCTTATATGATGATGATGATGAGTGAAATTAGTGAATATATTAGAAAAAATACTAAAAAATATCGACTCACTCGTAGCATCTGCGCTGCGTAGTGTCCCGTCTGAGGTGCTACGGGTGACTCGATCTTTTCTAGTATTTTTTCTAATATTTTAATTATTTTAAGTAGTAGTATTTAATGATGCATAAGTTAATCAATCAGCTGATGGCAATAGTTTTCTGCCTTAGATTGTGCTAGTGTACACCCAGTATTCATTAACAGGTTAAACGCCGCGTAGGTCACCGGTGACCTCAATTTTAAAATTAACTTTTAATTTTCTTTTTTCCCTTAAGACATTATTCGTTTATTTTTAATATTGTGTATGAAATCTGAAATGTTCTATAAACGTTTTTATTTTTGTTAATTTATTTTTAGTTCATTCATGAATTATAAAAAATATGTTTCTATGGTGTACACAGTAAGGCCCCGCGCAGTCAGTTCAGCCGTTCGAGTTCTGCGTTCCGTGTCTTTTTAATTGTACTGACTGATGACGCATTTTGTCGTATGCGCGGCGCTATAAAGTTACAAACGTTAAGCTAAGGTTTCCTAAGATAGCGGTGCCTTCATATTACGGCCGTAATATAGCGGCGTTGAATGTTGTCTATGTAAACAATACGGCGATACCGTAACGTCAGAAACCGCGCCGTATTGTTTACATAGACAACGTTCTATGCCGCTAAATTACGGCCGTAATATGACGGCTCTGTTATCCTAGGAAACCCTAGCTTTACCAAGAACGCGGAACGCAGACCGTAGAACTTGGAACGGCTGAACTCTTTCTTTCTGCGCGGGGCCTAATTTGAGGCCTAAATCGTAAAACTTATTTTATTTTAGACATTTTTTTTATTTTAACAAATTTATCAAAATAAATACGTTAATTTTCTATTTCAAATTCAGTTGGGTTTTTACTACAACGTAAACCATTTCTGTGTTTTATTGTAGACTTAGTTTAAGAGAATAGATTAGTTTTTTGTATGTCATGTTTGATTTTCAATGTTTACAGCATTCATTATGATATAGTACTGTATTGATAGGTACCATACGTACGAATGACCACAATCATTATATTTTTAAGAAGGCATGATTAACGTTCAAGGTTTTATGATCAAATGTATTTTTGAGCTGGTTATAACATACTCGTTAGTTTCTAACTTGATAACAAATCGAACACACTCTTATGTATGTTTTAATTAAATATACCTTAGGATTTTCTTTTGTTTATTTTCCTCAATAAATATTAAGCAATCGCCGTTACTTAATCAATTAATTACGGCATGTTAATGCATGGAATTTATCTTAACACAAATACCTTTCCTACGAATGCTTATTACTTAATTTTGAAGTAAGTACTGCTAAGAAAAATAAAATGTGCGTTTACTCTACTCAATGCAATAAAAACTGAATCAATCAAATTAGTCAATCTACGAGTAGGTATCATATGTTCAAAAACCACGAATTTTTTTATTTCATCATTAATATAAATAATTGATCGATAACATTATATTTTTGTTAGGCTTTTGATTTTGGCATTTGAAATTGCAACGTTTTTGTAATTATGTTAAGTTTATACTTGAAACTTGTCCCTAATCATTCATGTTATCAAGTCAATGAGAAGTTACCTAGGACGATTTATGTTTAATTGACTTATTTAATTTTTTTCATTCAATTCAAGCGGAAACTTTGATATTTGTTCGAAAGAAAAAAAAACGAAATTCGATTTGTTTTGCATTCAGTTTCTCATGTCATTGATCGTAGTCATTGATGAATGTATCGATTTAGAATGGCGATAAGTCGCTCGATTTATGCTATCATTGACCTCAAACAAGTTTAGGATACGTTGCACTTTTACCTTGAACTATATTACTATTTAAATCTATAGAATTACGATGCTCATTTTCTATAAAGTTTGATGGAATAAAAAAATTACAATAAACAGTTAACATTCGAAAGGAACATCATATAAATGTTTGAGAAATCTGTTATAATGTAACATTACTTTGAATGTAAGGTCAAAAGCACTTAGCTTGATTTGCAAGAGGTCACTTGTGTGTTAAGCATTTTTGGCATTGCTATGTTTCTATAAGGAAAATGTGACTTGGTTAATAAAGAATAGGTAATTTTAACACGCTTACCTATGTTCTAATATTAATATAGGTAGGTCTTACTTTGTATAAGTATTTCAAAGTAGCCAAATGTATCTGATTTTGATGTCATCGAGTATACTTTCGATTTCTTTAAATGTTTTCAAACCACTTGGGCCGCTTTCGTTTTCAAGCCATATGTATAATATTTCATTTCAGCATTTCACTTAACATTATGGCCAAGCACGCACTTATCGGCTTTTGTGGGATACTTAATTACCTATAGTTTGTCATTATTATTTCTTGTTCTCAAAACATCATTTGCTTGATGGTAAATTGATTTAGTAATTTATAACAGTAGCTTACTCGTAAGCTGTCCCGATACTTTATGTTATATGGTATAAAGGCATGTTATGGTCAAATTATTATGGTCTTGATATAATAGCTTAGCTGAAGTGGCAGTAGGCGGGACACATAGCGAGAAGAACCGATGGCCGTTGGGGCGGAAAGGTTCTGGAATGGCGACCGCGCACCGGACGACTCCGTGGGTAGGCCCCCGACAAGGTGGACCGACGTGAGAGTGAAGATCGCGGGAAGCCGCTGATGCGGGCAGCGCAGGACCGATCATCGTGGAGATCCTTGGGGGAGGCCTATAGCCAGCAGTGCGTGTCGTGCGGCTGATATGATGATGATGATGATATAATAATAATAATATACTGTGGTCAAATAATTTATTTCTGGAATATTTTTGCTTACCACAACCTTGGTGAGGTTAAATTTAATTAAATCATACTTTAAATAAATTTTGTACAGCCACGTGCTAATGTCTTATAAAGGTCAGCTGCTTACAACCGCAAAGGTTCAATAAAAACGTCAAGTGCGAGCCCAACTCCCGCACTGGAGGTTCCGTACTACAATATATTTTTTACCCGACTGCAAGAGGGTTATGTTTTTCGCGCGTATCTTGTATGTATGTAAGTTTGTTTGTTTGTATGTAATATTTTTATTACCTCATTTCTTTCAAACGGCTGAACGGATTTACATGATTAATATATCGTTAGATTTGTCTCGTCAGCCCAAGTGTTCGTAAGAAGGTGGAGTTATAAAAAAACCAACATGGCGGCTGTACGGTGCTATTATACGTAGTGGAAAAAAAATTTTTTTTTAGAATACTGCAATATGGATGTCAAATTAAAGGGCTTATTATAAGGATTTCGAAAAGGTATATCATGACCGTAATATATAATAACTAAAAAGAAATAAAAAAGACCCGCCTGCATATAAAGACAAGTCAACTGAAAAGATGGAAATAAGATTAAATATTAAAGGCAACATTATAACATGCAGTCGGAGGCATATAACTCAAATCATTCATAATGTCACTTTCTTTATGCATGCCTCCGACTGCATGTTATAGTGTTGCCTTTAATATTTAATTTTATTTCCATCTTTTCAGTTGACTTGTATTTTATGAAGGCGGGTTTTTAAATTTAATTTTCATTTACTTGTTGATGTTGTTTAAAATTCAGTGTCGAAATTTAATGCGACATAATTGACCATATCTTTTGATTGAATTAGAAACTCGACATTTTTATTGCTCGCAGAGTCGTAAATTTTAGTCTGATTTTAAAACAATTATTTCAAATCCTGTCACACAACAACAACGTGATCTTATTTGATTTTACCTTATGAAAAATCTATACTAATATTATAAACACGAAAGTCACTCTGTCTGTCTGTTTGTTACGTTTTCATGCATAGACCGTTAGACCAATTATGACAAAATACAGACGGGACCTTTGCATAGGCTACTTTTTATCCCACTGCTGGGCACGGGTGTCCGCCCTCACGATATAACATGTAGACCACGCGGGTGAAGCTACGGGCGGAAAGCTAGTTACCTACCTACACAAAGTGTTATAAAAAACCGGCCAAGTGCGAGTCGGACTCGCGCACGAAGGGTTCCGTAGCAAAAAACGGCAAAAAAAACATGTTTTTTGTATGGGAGCCCCCCTTAAATATTTATTTTATTCTGTTTTTAGTATTTGTTGTTATAGCGGCAACAGAAATACATCATCTGTAAAAAATTCATCTATCTAGCTATAACGTTTCATGAGATACAGCCTGGTGACAGACAGACAGACAGACACACAGATGGACAGCGGAGTCTGAGTAATAGGGTCCCGTTTTCACCCTTTGGGTATGGAACCCTAAAAACGAACTAATATGGTAGATAGGAACCATCAAACTGAACAAATTTTACTATGGGACCAACTGTGAAATCACGAAAAATTATCAGCTATTTCCTACAAAAATCTTTTTAATTTTTGTATAAAACGGCTGATATTTTTTCGCGAATTCAGAGTTGGTCCCTTAGTAAGAGTTATTCAGTTTGACGGTCACTATCTACCATATTCGGCATTTCGGGCTTTTTTTAAACACGTTCTTTAAACATCAAATTATCATTTTGAGTACATACCTACAGCTTTACAGTTGAATAAAAGTAATGATTTATTTACATAAAGATGTTATCAAAAATAATGATCTCCAATTAATCATCAGTACTAAATCCGAAGTATGTTGACAGCACCTTGAAGCTGTATCAAACCGATCTCCAATCGAACTTTGACCTCAAAAGCAATGCAAACGTCCACACCTAAACTCCACATCATTGCGGGGCTCCTCTCATCATAAGGTCATGCTCGTAACAAACGCTCTCCATACTGATGTGATGACATTTCATAAATCTTTAAGTATTTTGACTAGCAGTGGTTCCCAACCTATGGCCGTAAGAGCTAAAATATAGTCTGCAAACCATTAATAATTGCTTTGACCAATAACAGTAGTAACGATTACCGAATTGTTGTGCTGAAAATGCAAGCTCTGAAATCACATTGTATGGAAACTAGTGGCTCCGTAAGCTGTAGACCTCGCATTAAAAAGTAGCTCAAATAGTATGATTTTTAAAAACAAAATAACACAGAGCAGATTTTTTTTTTAACAAATAAGTATCTATATGTCGTAGGGTAATCGTATAAGCCGGATCTTTACAAAAATCCTAGGTCGATTGTAAAGAACCGGATAATTGCAATCTAAGATAGAGTTTTGCAATCGTCCGATAAATTTTTAGGATCTTTGTAAAAATCCAAGTATGTTTCGGACAATTGTAAACTTGAATGCTGATTGGATAATCTAAGAGACGATTTACAACATCTTCAATCTGATTGGTCAGAACATATTGCTGATGGGTTTTAGGGTTATTTCGCAATTTTGCCGAATTAAATTCTTCAATTAAAGTTTTAACAAGGTTTTGCACAAGCATGTTGACGAGCGCTGTAGAACTTTCTTAGCTCTGTGTGGTAATAGTACATTACATCCGAGAACGGGAAGCTAGCGCTTGCATTGTCGAGGATGATTTGAAGCCCGAGCCGCAGGCGAGGGCTTTAATCATTCGAGGCAATGCAAGTAGCTTCCAGTACAAGGTTTGTATAATACTTTACTCACGAAATGCGAGGAAATACAATTTTCTTTGTAAAAATGTGATATTTATATTGGTTCGCGTGGCCATGTTTACTGACCGGTCATGCAACCATAAAGTTTCATAAAAAGAATGCTAGCTGATAAGTTCTACAGATTTAAATTTGGAACACTTACTTCCCGCACTCAGTGCGGGAAGTAAGTATTGAATTTCATTTCCGCACTGAATTTCAAATTTAGAATGTGATGAACCAGACCCCCACGGAAATGTTGAACGCCCCGCATTCTTTTTTCAAATGGAATGATAACATTTCAGAGCATAAGTGAGTAAAGTAATTTTTCGGTTATACTTAACCTCTAAATTGTCTGCACTGATCGAGCCCAGCATTTGTATAATATCCACTTCACTCACTTCACTCATCAAAGTAAAATTCGAACAAAACGCTGTAAAATATTTGACAATAATCACAATAATAACAATGAACACAATGAATGTTGCCGTTAGCCAATCAGTGTGCGCAAAGTGATGATCATTGACGATTTACCTAAGATACGCTGGATTTTTGTAAAAATCCTAAACATCTCTCGGACGATTGCAAAAATCTGTCTTAGATTCTAATTATCCGGTATTTTACAATCATACTAGGATTTTTAGAAAAATCCTATTTTTACAATTATCCTACGACATATACATTGCACATAACAAACGCAGTCCTAGGTTCTGTCACAAAGTCACAACCTTAAATTCGAATATTGGCCAGAAATGTTTTGATTGATGAACTTTTGACTCTTCTGAAAATAAAAAATAAAAACAAAATTTGCTTTACACCGCTAACAAAAAAGTTTTATTATATTTTTTAACATTTTTCGGAAGATTTTTCGAAACGGATAAAATGTACATACTCTCCGCCATTTCAAAAAAATTCGAATGACCGATTGGTCTGAAAAATTCTATAATAATGATCGAACCTGCTCACAAGATTTCACGAGAATCGGTTGAGAAATGCGTGAAAACCTGTAAACGAAAACGTCCGTTTGTTTTCGTTCAGCTGGAAAGACATCCAGAAATTTTGCCCAAGCTGAAGCAGAGACGCTTCGCGCTCGAAATGTCTTTTAATTTTTTTTTTTTCTACTTTAGTAGAGTTATAAAGTTTTCTGTAGAGAACTTTGTTTTTAAACTTTCATCATGGTCCCTGTAATTAATAAAGAAATTAACGTGGTTCCTGGTCAAGAAGGTTGAGAGCCGCTGGACTAGCGGGTGTAGGTTACAGGTTATACAGCGGTTTACTTTCACTATTATCTCTGGCTAAGGCCCACAGATAATGCTGTATGCCCTGCCCACAGTAGCTGAGCTACCGTGTGTGGGCTCATTCATCAAGTTTAATAAGAGGTATAGTTTGTACTCGATCTGGTTGAATCGAAAGCAGAGCTAGTAAAGTTCACCACTATAATTAGGGTTGCCACCTCTCTCGGATTTCTGGGAGTCTCCCGGAATCGTGCCCTGAAAACAAAAACCTCCCGTCTCCCGGAATTATTTCAAGATAACCCAAATTATCCCAGAATTTCAAATTCGTCAATATTCGAATGGAATGTAGAGTTTCTTCGATTTTTGAGTTCCTTGCGAGCGCATCTTTAGTATCGTCTTCTTCGATGATGGACAAAGGCAAGAAAACGTTTAAATGAAGAACAAGTCCAGATATTCGTCAATTTTTGAATGGAATGTTGTTATTTTTCGATTTGTGGTTTAGAACTCAAAACCAGAAATTTTGAAATCTGTACGAACAAATGAAAAATATAGGTTCAAAAAAATAATAAAATGTGTTAAAAATTACTCGTTTTATTTGGAAGTTTTCTATCTCTCGGATTCAAACGGCCAAGAGGTGGCAACCCTAACTATAGAGTGTTCCATAGGCCCTGTCCTAATTGGCCATCGGCCGTGCGATGGTGCGTCCGTCCGATGAAGCTGGGGCCCTATTTTTGAATCGCTCGGCTGGCGTCGAGCGCTCGTTTCTACTGATTTTCGTTCGACAAATCACCTTAAATGTATGAGGTGTCGAACGAAAATCAGTAGAAACGTGCGCTCGACGCCAGCCGCGATTCAAAAATAGAGCCCCTGGTCGTGCGACCGTGCGATCAAACCTAGTGATATTTATTGAATGTCCTAATTGACGGTCGCGCTATCATGCGATGCGTTTATAGTTCAGTTTCATCGCACGATGAAACCGTAACGCATGATCGCACGACCGGTGCCAATTAGGACAGGGCCTAACAAAAGCAATCACCGGGCGCCACTACCACAATGCTAACATAGTGTTAGACAATTATATATATTCTTTGGTTTTAAGTTTCATTTGGCAATAATTGGAGTCGGTGGATTTGGTTTGAAGTGCTTCTCCACATCGCTTTAGCCCTAATGCAGGCTTAGCGCTTTCCCATTTGTATTTTAAAAGTGTTGCAGTGAACGGTGTATTATATATAGCATTTCAGCGTACTTGGCCAGGCTTTTTTCAGGAAAAAATAAATTCTAGACTTTGATTCCTAAAGATAAAGGCAATCTTTTTTAAACGTTACATACTAGCCCTGGGGTCTCAAAACCCCAAACCTTAGGAAAGCCAGTGACACAGTACACAGCGTAGTAGAGTTATGACTAATGTATAATACCTATTCCTCTTTAAATGGTGTGATAGGTCGTGGCCCGGCCACGGTGCCGAAAAAGGCTGTGGCTTTGTCAGTATACTGTATGGGTACGTATTTTATGGTACCCAAAAGGAAAAAATCAGTACCACTGTATTTCACGAGTTACAGTACCTTTTTTGTAGCCCGGCTGCAACCCATGGGTCCCGGCCCGGCCACGCTTACATCAATTAAAACATACATTTAACTTTAGGTGACCAACCGCCTGGTGATAATTTGAGAGCAATAACGTAACTTCACTATAGCGCCTGTACATAAACTTGTAACCGTAAAGTTACGTTATTGCTCTCAAATATTGCCAGGCACTTAGTCGCCTAAAGTTAAATTTGTGTTTAAACTGCATTAAACTAACCTTTTTAACAAAAAATATACGTTTTTTTTGTGGTACGTAACTCGTACAGTAATCCCCCATATAAACAATGTCATAAAGTTAGCTTAGCCGGGACACAAAAAAATGTGCTGTAACTCGTGAAATACAGTGGTACTGGTTTTTTCCCTTTTGGGTACCATAAAGTACGTACCCGTACCGTATACCTACTGACAAAACCACAGCCTTTTTTGGCACCGTGGCCGGGCCACGACCTATCACACTTTTAAATGTCAAAAAAGTAACCTATAATTTTCCAGACAGTCAACACAAAAGATAACATAACATTAGTTAGAAAATGACGCGTGCGCGCGCACATTGTTATTCTGGTCAACTTGTGAAACTTTGAGACGACTCGTTATAGCAATTAACTATTATTTTTCTCTCTGAGGCGAGTTTGGAATAACTTTACGTAACAATCGTTAGAATTCGACAGGCCTACAGGCACGCCATTACGCGTGCGTTTTATTATTTGCGTATTATTTCCTCGACACTTTTGAGATGAGATAGCGTATGGAAATAAATATTCTAGATCTTTATATTATAATTGAGGTTTGGTGGAAATTGTTTGTGGTTATTATTAGTCTTGTTGTAGTTAGTTTTTCGTTTACAGCATTCACAAGAAAACTTCATATTGAATTTTACAAATTAGGCGAGATCATAAGCAGCTAAAAGCTACTTCGCTTTACTGTCATTTGTTTAGTAATTAAGATTATAATTTTAAACAAAACTAGATGCCTTATAGCTATTATCCTCAGAAATCTCATGGTTGAAACACCGTAATCACAGTGAGAGAAGTTATATTTTACTACGCCAATTACTTTATTCTATTGTAAATATTCTAATAACGTTAGATCTCGATGGTGATATTGCGCAAGTGTTTTCGAACGATTTTTGCATATCTATCAGGGTGTGCGGTACATTTTAGAATTACCAGCGCATGGAATACAAATAGAACCGAAGTATTAGTTACAACAGGCAACCTTGAGCGGGAACATTTTGGAAATACTGATTCTGAGCGCGTGCCGAAAGGTGTAATATTTCTCTTGATGAATTTATAGTACTCTAATGCACATACTCATATTCACTCCTCAAGCTTACGCGCTCACTAGACATGAAATAAAACACTTTTTAACGGATACTAGCGCGGTATACATGTCCATCAGCCATTTTTGATATCCCCACTGCTGGGGCTCAGGCCTTCCTTATGGGTGGATAAGGAGGATGGGCCATAACCCACCACGCGGGCCCAATGCGGATTGGTGGGTGTTAACGACTGCAAATGCAGCCGGACCAACGGCTTAACGTGCCTTCCGAAGCAAGGAGGAGCTCGAGATAATAAATTTTTGGTCACCCATCCCATGACCGACCCTTGCGAACGTTGCTTAACTTCCGCAATCGCTGGGCCAGGCGCTAAACCACTGCGCCATCGAGCTCCTCATATAGTATTACCGAAATATACATACCTACTCATATTACAAATTTTAATTTTTCAATTCCTTTTAATGTCTTGGAAACGGCGGAAATGTGGTGTATTTCTGCCACATAACATAATACTTAAAAGGGGGAAGTAACTCCGAGCTCACTTTATTTGTAGTTATTTCAATTCAGTTCAATATTTTAGAGAACATTAAGGACTAATTAGGGTATATCAATTGAAAGAGGAAAGGAGGTCTTATTAAAATTTACAAAGAATAGAGAACATGGAGTAGAGAAATGAGACAAAATTGCAACGCCTGTAGGAATGCAGATATGCGACACATTTTGGATTCTAATAAGTCACGCATAGATAATAGCATTCGCGATAGTTATATCACTTATCATGAACTTAATACTTTTCATCGATCTTACTTCCACTCATTCATTTTATCAAAATTTAGGTAAGCTTTACTTCACGCCCCTTCTTATTATATAATTACTTATTTGATACTTTCACTAGGTTATTTTTGTTTTCTGATACCTTCACATGTGTTAACGTATGCCTGTTAAGTTTTATAGTCATAAAAACAACCTCTAAAATCTATTAGTATCAATATATTGTAAACTGTCAATATTGTATGACTCGGCTGAGTCACCTACAACACCGCTTGTGTTCGAATCTTAGTATCGTATGGTATGATCTCTCCATACTTTCAATTTAAATGTTAAATATAAATTACATATTCATAATTCGATAAAAAGATACGTCGAACCAAAGACCTAGGACGCGAAAATATCTTTCTCAAAACTTGCAAAGAATGTGATTGCACAAACTCAAAGCAAACTCAAAAATGTTTGTACTAATAAGTTTTGAATGAGCTCAGCTTTACAGATGATATTAATGCCATCTGTATTTTATATAAGTCACAAGCGATTTAATATAGGTACTCTAAATACCTTTTCCCCTTGATGGTTGGATATGGATATTCAGTTGGTATGTGGGAATGAGATATACAATTTTGTAGTAGGTAGTATAGATTGCTTAAAGATAAGAAAGCCGCAAAGATGTCACACTGTCCGATAGATTCTAAGCTAAAGTAAACAGTGCGTTCAAGGTTAAGAGTTGCATTCTCCCATTCACTTTCCACGTCGATGTGGTTGTGGAGGTAATGCCGTCGTCTGCAAACCAAGTAATTGCGGCTGACGTGCTAAGTATATGATACGTGAAGTGGCATTTTGCAATGATACCATGTTGGTAATAATTTTATGAAGAAATAACTTATTTTCTTATAATACCTAGTTATTGGTATATTTGTCATCTTTTGTCTAGAAAATAAAGAATTTTCTTGCACTTAATATTTTGCTTTAAGTTTTAAAATCCATTCCAGCTAAAAGTGGTCACTTGGAGCTAGAAAGGATTTTAAAAACTGTTGAAGAGTTATAAAAAAAAAATTAGAGACATTTTAAGAGGGCATGATCTTAGCTTTTTTAACACGTTTTTATTAGGTTGCTTTCTCGTTTGTGTGTTTGTTGGGTTTGTTTCTCCACAAAGTTTGCGAACGATTTTATACTAGCTTTCCGATGAGCTAGAGACTTGAAACTTTGAACATAGGTCAGAACTAGAGAGCAATTCAATATTATGGTGTCAATGAGCTGATCTGATGATGGAGTCGGAAGAAGGCCACAGGAACTCTATGATGAAACCATACAACCCCATTGTGTTTGGACTCGTTAGAATCGTCTTGACGAGTACTCTAATGAGAGATGAGGTCCAGGGTCTGATGATGAAGCTGAAAGGCCATGCCATAGGAACTCAATATTGAAACCGTGCTACCCCATCAAATTTGCGCTCGTTTGAATAGTCCTGACGAGTTCTTTGTTAGGAAACAGTTTCCAGGGTCTGATGATGGAGCCAGAAGAAGGACACGGGAACTCTTTAATAAAACCACGCTACCCCATCGAGATTGGGCTCGTTTGAATCGTCTTGACGAGTACTTTGTTGGGGAAAAGTTCCCAGGGTCTGATGACGGAGCCGGAAGAAGGACACAGGAACTCTGTACTTAATAAAACCATGCAACCCCATCGAGTTTGGGCTCGTTTGAATCGTCTTGGCGAGTGCTCCGATAGGAGATGGTATATTTTTTTAGTCTTAGCTAGTTAACTAAAAAGCAGAAAATAATATTTTGCTGAAAAAAATATTTTTTTAAAACACGATTTTAAAACGGACTAAATTATAAAAAAAAATCGGACTAGAAACATTAAAACGGACTAAAAAGTTAAAAATAAATTCTTCTGTAAATATTTATACCCCTACAGACATTTTAAACCTTAAAACGTGGGGCGCATGCTAAAGACAATATGGATGTTAAATTTTACAAAATGCGCCCCACGTTTTTAGGTTTAGGTAACCGATCACATGTCCGAAATTTACTTGTCCTAATTTCATTTGACCGAAAACTGTTGACCGACGTCTTTGTTGCTATATGTTTTGTTTGCCATATTTTTATATCATCGAAATATCATTTGACATATGTCTCATTTTACTGAACTACGTTTCACCGATTTTCAAGATAACTTTTTACTATTGGCCGAAGTCTCTTTTGACTTTTTTTCATTTGCCAGATAACTTATTTGCCATAGTTTCACTTCACCAGAACAACATTTTACCGTTTATCATTTGGCCGCAAGTTTATATTTTATAAAGATTTTTTTAGTCTGCTTTACTTTAGACTTTGACATTGGTGGGTTAGGTTAGGTCGATGTTTTGACCACTCGTAGCAGAGCGAGCGAAGCGGTGGAGCTTAATAATGCTCGCATGCATGTTCCATGCTTGCTTGTTTGCTTGCTCGCTTTGATGCATGCTTGCACGCATGCTTGCTTGTTTGCATGTTGGGTGCTTGCTTGCAAAATGCTTGCCGGGGGGTGCAGGGGGGCTGGCCCCCCTGCTCGGGGGGGTCGGGGGGCCTGAGGCCCCCCGCTATAAAGAAAAACTTTTAATGCACCTACCAGTAGGTTAGGTTAGTGTTTTGACCACTCGCAGCGGAGTGAGCGAAGCAAGCGGAGCTCCAAAATGCATGCATGCATGCTACATGCTTGTTTGCATGCTTGCTGCATGCTTGCTGCATACTTGCTGCATGCTTGCTTGCATGCTACATGCTGCATGCTTGCCTGCATGCTGCATGCTTGCTTGCATGCTGCATGCTTGCTTGCATGCTGCATTCTTGCTTGCTTGCTGCATGCCTGCTTGCGTGCTGCATGCCTGCCTGCGTGCTGCATGCCTGCTTGCGTGCTGCATGCCTGCTTGCGTGATGCATGCCTGCTTGCATGATGCATGCGTATAAAATTTAGTAAAATATTAGTTAACTTAGAATTGAGTTTTGGTAGTTATTTTGCATGCATATTTATTGAGTCAAACAGAAAATAATTTAAATAAATAAATAACTAATTTTCAGAACATTACGTAAATTTATCCGATTCCAGTTTAAAACTAATTTGGAAATCAACTAATAAACATTAGAATACTAAATATTATACTAGAAAAAATACGACTCGCTACGAAGATTAGGAATCGGAAAAAGTGTGCTACAAGTTTTTAAGGCGTTTGGTGAACTGAAATTATGGCAAATAAATCAGTGGTGTAATGAATGTTCGGGAATATAATACTTCGACGAAACGTTCTTTCGACCGAGCATTACCTCGGTAAAAAGTTTTTCGGCCAAATGAGACGTCGGAGTAACGAAAAAAATCGAATTAATATTAGGTCAACTGATACAGCGGGACACGTGATTTCGACGATGTAAAAAAAGGCGAAACGAAAATAGTCGAAAAGTTGTCGGTAAAATGAAATTCGACCAACACAAAATTCGATCTTAAGATAGGTAACCTTAGGTTTAAAATTTCTGTAGGGTTAAAAATATTTACAGAAGTATTTATTTTTTACTTTTTGGTTTATGTTTTTTCTTTAGACCGATTTTTTTTTGTTATAATTTTTAACACGTTTTTTTTAGTAGTAGGGCGCCGCGGTTGTCTTCAACCTTGCTGAAAATATATTTGTGCTTCGTTGTAGCAATGTCTGAGTGCCTTTACATGACTATAAAGTTACACACTTTGCGACTATCTCAACTATTAAGTATGTAGGTTTTGTTATCTTTTACCAGCTAAGGTAACCAACCTGCTAACCAACCTATGATTATTTAAAAAATAATTCTTTGGCTTACCGACATATATAAAAATGAAAAAAAAAGGGACATATTCATTGTAAGTAAAAAAAACTGGCCAAGTGCGAGTCAGACTCGCGCACGAAGGGTTCCGTACCAAAAAAACAGCAAAATAATCACGTTTGTTCTATGGGAGCCCCCTTTTAATATTTATTTTATTTTGTTTTAGCATATGTTGTTATAGCAGCAATAGAAATACACGATCTGTGAAAATTTCAACTGTCTACCTGTAGATCGTTATCAATTTTGAGCAAAAAACGGCAAAAAAAACACGTTTGTTGTATGGTAGACCCCCTTAAATATTTATTTTATTATGTTTTTATTTTGTTGTATTTGTTGTTATAGCGGCAATAGAAATACATTATCTGTGAAAATTTCAACTGTCTAGCTATCACGGTTCATGAGATACAGCCTGGTGACAGACAGACAGACAGACGGACAGCGGAGGCTTAGTAATAGGGTCCCGTTTTTACCCTTTAGGTACGGAACCCTAAAAAAAGAAGATCAGATGATTTTTATCGTTCAACGTACTGTTATTTCAGGACATTTGATTGATATACCCGAGATATTTAGGCGCATGAGCGAGCGAAGTGAGCGAGGCGAATATATAGGAAAATATTTTTAAAGTGATAGTCTATAGCGATTACTTACATAAAAATGGCCAAGTCGCATATTATTTTGACTAAGGTGTAGAGTTTGTGAAGTTAGGGCGCGTAGAGTTAGAAGCTTGGCTCTACATGAGGTGATAACTTTTTGACAGTGCGACCCATATGGTAGTCTAAGCAACATTTTACATGAAAATGTTTTTGGTGGGATATATAATATTCAGAATTTCAGAATAACAGATCTCGTAACGGGTGAAGTTAACATTATGTTATATCGTTGAAGTTATCTCTCTCTTTCAAACCTTACTTACAAGGTTGTTTTCAAAGTCACTTGTATTTATGGGTTTCTTGTGTTCTCTAAAAAAATGCTTTCTTTATAGAAACAAAACGCATTCGGCTACCAATTTAAGTTACCTAAAATAGATAAACTAAATTAATCTATTGTTGTAAAAACAATGTTACAGATAAGGGAATATTGAAGATACAATTTAAATTAATTTATTTGTTAACAATGTGATTTGCGTGCCATACACAAATGGCAAAATATGAATGCATTCTTAACAACCTCACACCTTTGTACCATGTTTATGCAAATGAAGATTTCTTATTCTTACAATGCTCGTTTGTGACAATAAATATGGCGTTAACATAAGAATTCGCCATAATAGCATTCCAATACAAATATTATACAGGGAAAGTGGTTTGGTATGATTTGCATTTTAAATGCGTTAGTTAATAACTTTATATACGTAGAATACAGAATATTAATATAAACATTTACGGAGATATGCATTTATGGGTTGCGTAATACGACCTTGTATATTTAAATTCTGAGTTTGTTTTTCTTATAATAGCAATTACGAAATGAGTTTGCCAGGTGTAGTTTATATTGTTAAAAAAATCCAGGTATTAGCACAGACAAAAATTTTAAAGGTACCTTATAAGATTGGGATAAACTGCATGATATAAAGTTTATTCTCATTTCGTTAATTTTTACCCGCCTGCAAGAGGGTTATGTTTTTCGCGCGTATCTTGTAAGTTTGTTTGTTTATAGGTTGTGTGTTTGTATGTAATATTCTTTATTATCCAAACGGCTGAACGGATTTCTATGATTAAGATATCGTTAGATTTGTCTTGTCAGCCCAAGTGTTCTTAAGAAGGTGGCGTTATAAAAAATCAACACGGCGGCTGTACGGTGCTTTTATACGCAGTGGAAAAAAATTTTTTTTAGAATACTACAATATGGGTGTCAAATTAAAGGGCTTATTTTAAGGATTTCAAAAAGGTATGTCATGACTGTAATATATAATAACTAAAAAATATAAATAAAAAAACGAATTAGAAAAATTAAAAAACCCGCCTGCATAAAAAGACAAGTCAACTGAAAAGATGGAAACAAGATTAAATATTAAAGGCAACATAATAACATGCAGTCGGAGGCATGTAATTCAAATCATTCATAACGTCACTTTCTTTATACATGACTGCATGTTATTATGTTGCCTTTAATATGTATTAATCTTGTTTCCATCTTTTCAGTTGACTTGTCTTTTTATGCAGGCGGGGTTTTTTTTTCACCTCTTTTCATTTCCGTAAAAGCGTATTGAAACCCAGATTAGATACTCAGTCATATTACCCGAATAGATAATATTAAGTACATGTTGTTTAATGTTAAGAACACTATAAGTTGCACATTGTTTTTGTCTAGATTATTATTTATTGAACCATACTCACTAGGATTAATAATGTAGCTTTGAATGATTATAAAGTTCAGGCTTAACTTTCGATTACGAATCGCAAAGGTCAGTAATACTATGTGCCAAATTAATCTTATATATTTCATATTAGTTTCTTCAATAATGTAGTACCTGGCCGACCGAGCTTTGCTCGGTTATTACTATTTATGGTAATATGGTGGTTTAGGTGATAATCTACTTTGTTATCTCAAACATTAACTATTTTTTTTAAACCTGTCTAAAACAAAAAAATAATAATAAAAAAAATATAATTTTGAACATATAAAAGAAACAAAAGTTGGTCACCGAGCGGGATTCGAACCCGTAAGTAACACTCGTTTCTTGCCGTCCGCGTCTTAACGACCATATTCTAAGTCGAAAGAAAAATGCATCAAAACTCGAAAACACGCGTTTTCCCAAACAGAAGACTAATCTAGATCGATTGTTTACCCCCGAAAACCTCCATATCAAATTTCAGCGAAATCGTTAGAGCCGATCGAGATCACAGAAATAAATTTATATACCTATACAAGAATTGCTCGTTTAAAGGTATTAAGATTACAGTAAAACATTAAAATATTTAATTCAGTGTAAATTACTTACAGTGTTACGTCACATCACAACTCAACAACTTTTTTTATATAAAAGAATACTTACAACATTTTCCGTCCCTTTGATTAATGTTTCATTACGTAGCTGTTTTTCATTAGTCTACATTGTAAGGTAAGTATACTTTGGAAGGTGACTTATTGATAAATTAATAATAATAAATTGCAATTAATTGATGTCACAATATGATATTCACACTTCATTTAAGAACACAAATAAGCATCTTTGGATCAAAGCAATATTTACATTGGTTTGACAGCTTCCAGTGGGAAATAAATAATTGAATACTATGAAATACAGTCTCAGAAGTAAACTTTTTCACGCAACCAAAAATTCTGAAACGTTTTTCTATTTATAAAGGAGACTACCTATAAAAAAAACGAAAGAGAGATAAGATAAGATAAAGATTTTTTCAGACATTCCCATCGACATTTTCATCTCGCATTATCAATTTATTCCTCAGAGCGTGCTTTCCGTTTCGTTTCGTTACTCATCCATATTAAACCAATTTAAGGTTATGCTTCTTTTTGGTTACCTACATAATTAACTTAACGATATTTACAAACAATTTTGCTATTCGTTAAATTAACTCCTGACAGGTCGATATTTTGAACACTACCTAGCTGATGGCCATGGTACGTGATCCTATACTTAATTGCTTTCAATCAAGTGAGCCTTATTTGCCATTAATTAAATCTGATGAGCAGTATTTGCGATGCGATATATGAGGCGATTTACACGTTACGATTAGGTACTTTCCGATTACTTATTCGCTTAATATTTTTTTAAGACGGAAATATTTATACTTAAATCTAAGTGTATGTGAAACACGTGCGGACTGCATTGAAGGCATCGCCATTGCTCATGCTTTCGACAAAAATACTGAAATTATCAGCTATCATAGTTTGAAAGAGTCTTGAATGAGCGGGAGGGTAAAGAAAATTACGATTTAAAATGCTTATGTGAGCTTAAATGAATAAAGAATATTTCAGTTGGAGAGAGTTTGATCTTCGTTTATAATAACTCTTTAAACCTTTTTTATTTATAATAATTCTAGCTTTTACCCGCGACTTCGTTCGCGACTCGCGTGATTAAGATAGTTGAGCATTTATTTTAAAAGTCACGGATTACGAATATACCTAGGTATTTATCAGTAGAATTCATTTCAGACATTTAAGATTTCCCATAAAAATTCATGTACAAACTGGAACACTCTGTAGCACCCTGTCTAACGGGAATTTTCCAAAACCCTTTCTTAGTGCTCACCTACATTAAAAAACGCATCTATCCTCCAAAATGGTGTATCTACCTTCAGCCCTATACAAATTCCCATACAAACTAAAACACCCTGTAGCACCCTGTATTACGGGAATTTTCCAAAACCCTTTCGTAGTGCTCACCTACACCATGAAAGTTATCTACGCTCTAAAAATGGTGTCTCTACCATAAGAATATTATTTATTTTTATGTCTCTACCTTCAACCCTGTACAAATTCTCATACAAACTTGAACAACCTATATAGCAACCTGTATAACGGGAATTTTCTCAAAAAAATTCTTAGTGCTCATCTACACCATGAAAGGTATCTTATCTACCCTCTAAAACAGTGTCTCTACCTTCAGCCGTTACAGCTCTACGCCTATCCCAACAATGAATCAGTCAGTCAATCAGTCAATAGTTTTATATGTTTAGACTAGCTGATGCCCGCGACTTCGTACGCGTGGACTTTATGACTTCGGCGTATGCATATAAATGAACTAATGTAGTTTTTACATAAGAAAATACTTGTAGCAGTGTTATGGTTCTGCATCGAGTGTTCCAGATCTTCAATTTTTATACCTCAACAAAAAATGCTCATCAGGCTGAACAACTTTTGCTAGGGTGTCATTTTTATATTTTGTATAGTTTAGCTGGATTATTATGGATCTGCATCAGGTGTTCCAGATCTTCAATTTTTGTACCTCAACAAAAAATGCTCATCAGGCTGAACAACTTTTGCTTGGGTGTCATTTTTATATTTTGTATAGTTTAGCTGGACCATTATGGTTCTACATCGGGAGTTCCAGATCTTCGATTTTTATATCTCAACAAAAAATGCTCATCAGGCTGAACAACTTTTGCGAAGGTGTCATTTTTATATTTTGTATAGTTTAGCTGGATCATTATGGTTCTGCATCGGGAGTTCCAGATCTTCGATTTTTATACTTCAACAAAAAATGCTCATCAGGGTGAACAACTTTTGCAAAGATGTCATTTTTATATTTTGTAAAGTTTAGCTGGATCATCATGGTTCTGCATCAGGTGTTCCAGATCTTCGATTTTTATACCTCAACAAAAAATGCTCATCAGGTTGACAACTTTTGCTAGGGTGTCATTTTTATATTTTGTAATAGTTTAGCTGGACCATTCTGGTTCTGCATCAGGTGTCCCATTTTCCAAAATCAATTATACCCTAAGTTATGCCCAGGCTTAACAGCTATATAACAAAAAAAATTCATTCGAATCCGTCCAGTATCGGTTCGGGAGATTAGCGTGTTCAAACAGACAAACAAACAGACAAACAGACACACTTTTTTTTTCAAATTCTTACTCTATTACTATGTCTCCATCGCGCCAGATATATTTTTTTTAAATATATGTACCTACCTAATGTACAGACACACTTTTTTTACTGTTTTATTATATGTAAGGATTTGAAACATTTAAAAAAAACTACGTTAAAAGTCTTCATTAAAGTATTTGGTTTAGTAAATAAGTTAATTCTGTTTTGCACTGACATTTATAGATACTTATTTATGAAAAATATATAAAGGAAAAATATAATTATAGAATACCCCTTTTTAATATACTATATCTATGATAGAATATGTACAGGAGTGGCGAAACAAAGTGAAACCAAAAACATATTTTATGTAAAAATCAATATCAATCAATCCAAATATTTTTAGAGAAGTTAGATCGGTATGTGTAAAGAGCTTTATGAAATGCAAATGCAGACACGCTCGTGACGGTCGTTCACAGCTATTAACTGGGATGTATCTAACCCGCAGTTCAAGTCATAAGCTTAAGGAAGGGCTGACATCATTGCACGCTCTTTTTGTGTCTCTTCACACAGTCGCTTTTCCGTTCCTCTTGCGCTTTCAACAGAGGCAAATAAAGATGTGCCGTTACCCGGAATATTGCCTTAGGGTCGGGAATATTCTCAATATTGACGGGAATATTCCTAATATTGCCGGGAATATTCCCAATATTGCCGGGAATATTCTCAATATTTCAGGGAATATTCCCGCCCTAAGGCAATATTACCAGCAACGGCACATCTTTTGGCATGCTTCAAGGCATGTAGTAGTGCATACTCTATTAAAAAAAACTTAAGTTTGTATGGCATGCCTTTGACGCAAGACGATTAAATTTGAAGACTAAAGGGAAAAGGGAAACGGGACGGGAAAACAACTCGGTGAAGACACACCATGTAGGAATCATAAGAAATCTTTCAAGTTCAACTGCTAGTTAGATGCGCCATAGGTTATTTTTTTTATAATCCGTATTGGAGCCTGCTATTTCATTTAATAGAAGAATATTTTATTTCTATGTAAATTGTTTATACTTAACTAGCTTCCGCCCGCGACTTCGTCCGCGTGGATATTAGAGAAAATCCTTAGGGAACCTTCAACCAGGATCCGACCAACCGTTTTATACGCGATTAGGCGGGTCCCCACCAAGCGCGCTGCCTCGCGAGGCAAAACATTTGCGACGTGTGACAGGCCTCGCACGAGGCTGCGCGCTTGGTGGGGACCCGCGTAATCGCGTATAAAACGGTTGGTCGGATCCTGGTTGAAGGTTCCCTAAGGATTTTCTCTAATATCCACGCGGACGAAGTCGCGGGCGGAAGCTAGTTTATTACAATAATCAGAATTAGGTCCAGAGATATTAAGAGTATCACGTTCCCGTTTCTTTACTCTTTCCCGTTTCCGTCCCCGCCCCCGTTCCCGTTCCTGTTCCCGTGTCCGTCCCCGTCCCCTTGGGCTGAATCATGTCCACCGTGTTGGACTTCAAAACAAATGTCATTTTCGCATTCCTCATCCCATAAAACCTCAAGAACGACATCCACATCGGCTTTCATGTTTACTTACCCCATTTACCCCCTAACGGATGATTTTCAAAATAAGAAAATATGTGTTTGCCTATTTATTTTTAGACATGCTCCTACGAATTTTTAAGCTGTAAACTATGTAATGTCTATTTTATATTATTTTTCCATATATAATTTGTACCCCATTTTCACCCCTTTAGCGGTTAAATTGGACTTCAAAATTAATGTCATTTTCGCAATCACCATCCCATAAAACCTCAAGAACGACATCCATATCGATTTCTACGTTTACTTAGCCTATTTACCCCCTAAGGGGTTGATTTTCAAAACCACAAAATATATGTTTGCCTATTTATTTTAAGACATGCTCCTACGAAGTTTTAAGTTGTAATGTCTATTTTATATTGTTTTCAATACCAAATTTAAATCCAATTTTCACCCCTTTAGGGGTTAAATCATGTCGACCGTGTTGGACTTCAAAATAAATGTCATTTTCGCAATCTTCATCCCAGAAAACCCCAATAACGACATCCATATCGATTTTTAGGTTTATTTACCCCATTGCACCCCCATTTCATCACCATGGGGGTTGAAATTATACCAATACAATATGCGTTGCGTTAGATTTCCATCCATAAGCCTAAATTACAAATCTAGCGATTTCTACTTCAAAAATGAAGGATTATCTTCTAAACACAACTTCATCCCCCTTTTCACCCCTTTGGGGGTAGAATTTTGAAAAACGCTGAGACACGTATTTATTTATTTTCAATCATCAGCCTAAACACAAAATTTGAAGATCCTAGCTTCAAAACTGAGGGACTTTCATACAAACTTTCATCCCTTATTTCATCCCCTTAGGGATGGAATTTTCAAAAATCCTTCCTTAGTGGATGCCTACACTGTATAAAGTATCTGTGTGCAAAATTTCAAGTCTCTAGGTTCAGCGGTTTGGGCTGTGCGTTGATATCTCACTCAGTCAGGACTTTGAATTTTATATATATAGATTTATAATTAAGTATCTCCGAACAAATCGCTCTCCACTTATATCTTGTGGTCGTATTTGGCGTTATGACCTTTGCATCCTTTCGTTTTTTTTTACAATTACATCTCATTTAAAGGCTGATAGTCAATATAAACAGCTCTCAAAATATTACGAGTTCAATCTTGACTTCTGAACTTGAAAATTGTTTTGAAATCCTCTATAAAGTAGTTAATCGAAGTTACTGATTTAGATTTAGAGGAACCTCGATGGCGCAGTAAGTAGGTTCAGCAACTTTCGCAAGGGTCGGTCATGGGATGGGTGACCAAATATTCCTTATCTCGAGCTTCTCCGTGTTTTGGAAGGCACGTTAAGCCTGGTCCTGGGTGCATTTGCAGTCGTTAATACCCACCAATCCGCATTGGGCCCGCGTGGTGGGTTATGGACAATAAGGAAGGCCCATCCACCCATAAGGAAGGCCTGTGCTCCAGCAGTGGGGACATTAAAAATGGCTGATGGTCAATTTAGTTAGTACTCGCCACTCACGACTTTCTGTGCTAGTATTATATTATCATAGTATTATTATTATCTGTGCAATAGGGGTCATAAGTGTCATAACACCTAAGCCGCCGTTTCAACAGATTTACAGCACATTTATAGATGTATCGATTGCATGCATTGCATACTTTCTTAAGTCACAAACGACGAGTAAAAAAAACGCTTGTTTGCTTAAGCCTGCCTGCACACGGACGACTTTTTGTCAGCTGGTTATCGGATCGGAGTGTGCAGTATTCGGAATTTTACTGTCCGATAGTCCGCCCATACAGCCATTTTTGGTCACAGTTTTTCAACAGATGTAACAAGTCGCTTCAGTTTCGTAACTGATACGACACATTGTGACTATTTGCGACTGTGTAGAGTTTTGTTTAAAGGTGTTGTAACAGTTCAGTAACAATGTTACGGAAACTAGTTTCAGTAACTTTGTGTTGTCGCTGTGTCGACATAATTCACAATGATCTGTGTCCATACATTGTATACACTTTGTGCTCAGTTTGCAACTAGAGTAGAAAGTTGTAACAATGTGTGGTAACGGGATGGTAACGTTACAACACATTGTGTTGTAACGTTACGACAATGTTCCGGAATACCAGATAACCTAACTTATACAAATGAGCGTCACCAAATCCAGTCACTCTCAAATATTGCCTTTGTTTTCTGCCCCCTAGCATGCCTACCGAAACACGATATAATATAGCGATTTATCACGTGTAACTGTCAAAAGACAATGTATTTCGACAGTTGAATGTTGATAAAACACTATATCACGCGATTTTATCATGTTTCGATGGACATGCTACGGGGGCGAGGCTAAAGTTTGATCATGCCGATCAAACCAACTAGGTATTGACTTATTAGCATGACAACATTGGGTTGTTGTTAAATGAGAAACTATAAGAAAAAGGTATAATATTTATTTCAGTATAAATAAACAGCGCCTTTACTAATAAAATAGGTTATGCAATCTGTTCAGTTTAATAGGTACGAGTTCATCTCACGAGTTAAAATAGCCAATTATTCCACTTTTATATGTAGCATAATTTATTTTTCTATGTTCTGACTGCGACCACCTGTTCCAGAAATGTTGGATTTTTTTTGACCCTGCAACAAATATCGAAACTTTGAGAAACGCTGGAAGCAAATAAATTGAGAAACCATTTTTGAATTCCGGTTACTTTGTGACGACTTTACGTAACCATTTCGACGCATTATAGTTACTTTGTGACTAGTTGTGACGAGAATATTTTCACGTAACAAAATATGCTTTTCTTTAATATTTATCAATTTTACTGGTTAATATTGCTAAAATATATAATTTTTCGTTTTGATATTAACTATTATGAATAATTAAAAGCATTTGAGCACTCGGTGTGTACAAATAAATAATGTTTACTTATCACCAAAATACAAAAATTGTGATAATATTGTGGCGCGTTAGTAAATTTCATTCTATTTGATGAAATTACACAGTCCATTTTTTTCCCCATTACGATTTGAGCATTAATAAAAACAATATTAAACAAAATATGTTCATAAATATTACTTGCCTGGAAAAAGATGGCGCTACCTTTTATTTTAATTAATAGTTCATGTCACCATATTTGTCACTTCACGAGTCAAAGGAACTGCTGAACGAATGAATGAATGAATTCCTGATAGAAGTGAGCACAAATACGTCGCGATGTGACTACGCGGCGAAGGCGCAGTGCGACTAAAAGTTACTGTTACCAAATGTTACAAATCGTCCCCACTTTTCGAAACGGCGACGGAACAACGGTCGACACGGCTACTCGTTGTGACGGAACAAAGTTACAGAAAAAATATGTTTCGACACAAATGTGTGCACTCTAAGTCGTAACCGCTACCAGAATGGCTGTATGGGCGATTTTTAACCGACTTCCAAAAAGGAGGAGGTGTATGTTCGTCTGTATATTTGTTTTTTTTGTGTATGTCCACCGATTACTCTTAAACGGCTGGGCCGGTTGAAATGATTCAAACGTTATGTAAACTCCCAAGTTGGTCCAATTTTTTTAAATTTGGAAATCGGTTCAGTACTTTTCAAGTAATCTTGAAAAAAGCACGAAAATGGTATGATTTTGCATGAATTACCTCGATGATAATGGTCGTATTACTTCTCTATTTATGAACTGAATAAGATAATTATTTTTTGTTGGAAGAGGGATATCTGTATAGTTCTTTAACCGACTTAAAAAAGGAGGTTCTCAGTTTGCCGATTTAACTATCTAAATAATATACCTACAAGGTACCTACACTACAAATAAAAAAATAAAAAATTGTTTAGAAAAAACAAAAAACCGACTTATGAAAACCTACCTCTAAAAAGCAAGAAATAATATTCGTAATAATAATATAAACATGTCTATTGAAGTCGGGTGGGGCTTTTAGAATAAAAATAAGAATCTGTACTCCAGCCCCACCCGACTTCAATAGTACGAATATTATTTCTTGCTTTTTTAGAGGTAGGTTTTTTGAAGTCGGTTTTTTAGTTACATTAAGTAAATATACAACGTATTACAAAAATACCCCTAATGCTGAATAGTAGATAGGGACCATCAAACTAAACAACTTTTACTATGGGACCAACTCTGAAATCGTGAAAAAAACCGGCCAAGTGCGAGTCGGACTCACGCACGAAGGGTTCCGTACCAAAAAAGCGGCAAAAAAATCACGTTTGTTGTATGGGAGCCCCCCTTAAATATTTATTTTATTTTGTTTTTAATATTTGTTGTTAAAGCGACACGGAAATACATCATCTGTGAAAGTTTCAACTGTCTACCTGCTGTTGTTATTCATATCGAGCAAAAAACGCCAAAAAAATCACGTTTGTTGTATGGGAGCCCCCCTTAAATATTTATTTTATTTTGTTTTTAATATTTGTTGTTAAAGCGACAACAGAAATACATCATCTGTGAAAGTTTCAACTGTCTACCTGCTGTCGTTATTCATATCGAGCAAAAAACGCCAAAAAAATCACGTTTGTTGTATGGGAGCCCCCCTTAAATATTTATTTTATTCTGTTTTTAGTATTTGTTGTTATAGCGGCAACAGAAATACATCATCTGTGAAAGTTTCAACTGTCTACCTGCTGTTGTTATTCATATCGAGCAAAAAACGCCAAAAAAATCACGTTTGTTGTATGGGAGCCCCCCTTAAATATTTATTTTATTTTGTTTTTAATATTTGTTGTTAAAGCGACAACAGAAATACATCATCTGTGAAAGTTTCAACTGTCTACCTGCTGTTGTTATTCATATCGAGCAAAAAACGCCAAAAAAATCACGTTTGTTGTATGGGAGCCCCCCTTAAATATTTATTTTATTCTGTTTTTAGTATTTGTTGTTATAGCGGATACAGAATCATCATCTGTGAAAATTTCAACTGTCTAGCTATCACGGTTCATGAGATACAGCCTGGTGACAGACTGACAGACAGACAGACAGATGGACAGCGGAGGCTTAGTAATAGGGTCCCGTTTTTACCCTTTGGGTACGGAACCCTAAAAATCAGTTGTTTCATACTCTTGATATTTCCGTTATTAATTTTTGTATGAAACAGCTGACTTTTTTTCGCGATTACAGAGTTGGTCCCATAATGTAAGTTGTACAGTTTGATGGTCCCTATCTACCATATTCGGCAATTTTGGCATTAGGGGTTATTTTGTAACAACACGTACGTAGTGCTTAAGAGCGCTTATTCTGAACACTAGCGCCGCCAATGGAAAAAAAATCATAATACTCAAATAAAGACGAAATTGTGAATTATCTCTCTGGAGTGCACTCCGAACTTATTTTGTGGTACTTTTTATCACTCAAACAATATTTTTGGGCCTGTAGTTTAGTTTAATGGACTTTTATTGCTAAAAGTGGCCACTTTTCGCAATAAAAGTCCATTAAACTAAACGGCAGGCTAGAAAATATTGATTAAGTGATAAAAAATACCACAAAGCTTGTTCGGAGTGCACTCCAGAGAGATAATTCACTATTTCGTCTTTATTTAAGCACTATGATTTTTTTTCTAGTGGCGGCGCTAGTGTGCAGACTGCGCCCCTCTATTTAAGTTGGATGGAAATGGATGGCATTGCGGCATACCGCATCGAAGTGTGCAAAATTGTAGGACTGATTTTTTGTAGGACGTGTGCGTTGGTACTAAAATTCATTATAATAATAGTTCTAATCTTCAAGATCAGTTAAATCGGTCCTACAAAAACTTTGTCGTGACGTCAGCAGTGCACGCTAAAGAAATACGAGTAGGTAAGTAAGTACAATGGTCTAAGTATTTCAGGTGTAAAAATGTAGCATCCATATTTTAGGGGTCATTCACAAACGTGTCTAGGCAAATTGGAAAAAAAAAACTAGCGTGTTTACATAGTCTTATGAAATTGGCTATATGAAAGTTAACGACCCGCCTAGCCTGCGATGATAATGGTCACATTCAATGAAGATTTGTAAAGTGTTACGCCATGCGTGTAACGGCACTACCCAGGGGCCCTATTTTTGAATCGCTCGCCTGGCGTCGAGCGCTCTTTTCTACTGATTTTCGTTCGACATTTGACTCAAATGTCTGGGATGTCGAACAAAAATCAGTAAAAAAGAGCGCTCGACGCCAGGCGAGCGATTCAAAAATAGGGCCCCAGATCTTTTACAACTTAGATGTTCCGCTAAAAGTTTTAAGCTATACTATGTTGTATATTAGAATCGGTCAGGCGGGGACTTTAAGCTCTTTCCCATTTTAGGTCAAGTTAATATCTAAGTTATGTTACCCGGTACCAACTTATCAATCTCTATGCCCTTAATTTGTTAACGCCCGGAAAACGAGACACTGGTGTCAATTCGGCTAGCACGACTTAACTAAATTGACAGGACTAAACTTAATTTTAGCATTCTGTTCTTGTCTTTTCGATACAGAAAGAAAAGGATGGAAAACTAAATTTAGTTTAGTCCTGTCAATTTAGTTAAGTCGTTGCTAACCGAATCGACACCACTATAGATTTTCTATGAGAATTAATTAATTGGGCTACTGGAAATAATTAAAGGCGACTGTTAATGGAATACTAAATCGGGCAAAGGTTTATTTTTTGGGCGACAAAATAACTAAACAGGCGACAAATTGTGCATTACAAAAATACGTAGAACGGACGACTACATGTGGGAGATAAATAATTTAAGTTAGCAGTGAAAATTCTAAATGAGTGACAAAAATACTGAGTGGGCAACTATTATACCAAGTAGGCAACTATTAAGCTGCCGAAAACGGTATTTTTGTCATCTCGATTAGGATAATTGTCACCTTTTTTAAATAAAATATATGGCAAGTTTTAAATGTTTTGTGTGCCCTAAGCTTGTCGCCCAAATAGTAATTTGGTCACCCGTTCTGAATAACTAGTTACTTAATTTGTATTTTTAAGTCACCCATTTTCAATATTCGTAGTCTCCCTCATTCCGTCGCCCACTTAGTATTTCAGTACGCTATATTCAGTATTTTTGATACCCAAAATGGGAATTTATTGTTACCCGATTAAATACTACCTATTTTCTATTGTTGTGCGGATGCCGCGCGCCGGCAACCGCTCGGGCGTTGATGAATTGAACTGGAAAACTACTAAAGCTTATCAGAAGGAACTCACAGAAATACTTAATTAAATCTTATTTTTATATCAATTCCAGGAGTTTATGTCACTTTTCATTAACAGTTCATTAACAAATACAGTCTAATAAATACTTAATGCTCGTACATTAAGAGTCATTTCACTTTGATGCATCTTGCAAGCCATACTGGCCTGGCAGTATAGAGCATAACCTTTGCCTCTTACTTTCCAATGACCCGCAAATCGCATGCTAGTGATAAGAAAGACTTATCGATAAACGAATATTTTACATATTTTTTTAAAGGCACCTATTTGTTTCAATATACAAACTTTTATCTTTCATTTTTTGATTGTATGAGGGCTCTTCACAATTACAAAAAATTGTATACTCTATAGATGGCGTTGATAAAAATGTATGAGTCAATGTGTTTTTTTTACTAGGCTTCGAAGAGTACTCAGGTAAGCAGGCAGATGTAACCCTAAAATATTTCTCTTTGGGCAGACGTCAGCCAGCGAGCGCTTACTTGCCTCTTTGGTACAGGCCGTTTATTTTTAAAAGCAAATTTTCACTCATCTCTTTCCATCAACGCCATCTAGTGAGGCAAATAGTTACTATTTTTTTAAATGTCACTTTGGAAAGCCCTCATTATTTATTGTTTTTTTTCTGTTGTTCTTGGTCAGGTGACTCTTAATGTAAAAACATTTTTCTGATCGTTACGGGTTTTAGTTAAACTAAACTTAGTTTTATCAAACTAGGTACTTGAATTAAATTATAAGTACTTACTTATTTTGTAACTTTTTGACGATGAATAATTAAATAATACTTCAATAGATCATATATCGCAATTATAATAAAGGCTTAAGTTTTGCGAGACGCTGTAATAATTATTATACCCGCTAAGTAGGTACAAACTCACGAAAGTTACAAAATCATAATTGATCTTCTTATTTTGGAATCATTATGAAGAAACGTACTATCTGTAATACACTTTTCATAGATTATTTAGTAGCGCGGAAGGGGCGTTATAACTAAGCTCATGGTCCGTTTGGCGCATTTCGTGCAATTCCGCGCGTTATGCCTTTTACTTTCAAATGACCTGAGACCAAACTTGAGTGGTGGAATCTTAGCAGCGACCTGAATGTGTACATCGACAGTCGATGATCACAAAGATATGAGTGAAGGCGAATTAATGGTACTTTAAGGCCCATATTTATAAAGCGCTCTTAGCGTTGGGAGCTATCTTGAGATAATACTTGAGATGCTCTTCTTATAGGAACAGCATCTCAGGTGTGATCTCAAGATAGCTTTCAACGTTAAGTACGGTTTATAACTACGGGCTTTACAATACTATTCGATATTTTATTCGCAATAAAAACCAATAAAATGAATATAAAAACCTTTTTTTTATTGAATTCAATTCAATAATTTATTTTTCATTTATCTTTAAGATTAATGTAGTTACTAATAATAGAATCTACATAATATGAAAGAAAATAAGTATCGAAAGGTGTGTCGATATGTTTTGGAATTATCACATCACTTTTTTTCTGTCTTGTAGACGTTAGAATTATTATTACTTATGTCACTGTCCTGTCTACGCCGAGAATAATAATTATAGGAATGGCACAGTATTTAAAATATCTAGAATGTAATGTAATATTTCATCTCTTCATAACCCCGTTGGCTATTATTCAACTAATTATTGCATCAAACTTCATACTTTTACTAGTTGTCGATAAAGATAAATCTTTCTGATATCGTCACTAGACAGGAAGTACCTACCTACTTAATAAAATAATAAAAAATAAAAGTGTATATAGGTATTGTTTTCTCCAATAATCTTAACTTTAAGTGTTACATTATTTATTTTACATCTAAGATATCATTATAACTTAGGCTGGCCCCAGACCTACCGGTTCCGTTTCTTTGCTTTGCTGTTCTACCATGGACCGCCGGCCAAGAGGCTCATTTTCAATCTATCGCATATTTTGACCTGACCACATTGGCAAGATAGCCATTACTTTGGTGTTATCAAATATCGTTGTCTGGGGTGCGATGAGAAGTTTTAGTTTTCGTTTTAAAAAAAAACTGCTGTTTTATACAAAAAATAATAACGAAATTATCAAAATGTATGAAACAGTTCATTTTTTTCGCGATTTCAGATTTGGTCCCATAGTAAAAGTTGTTCAGTTTTATTATGGTCCCTATCTACCATATTCAGTTTTATAAGGCTTTACCAAACATCTTGTATAAATAAGCGATCGAGTAATTTTAACGATCGGAGTCCATGTTCAGGGTGGCAACTGGCACATCTCCTAAAAGCTTCCTACTTCGCAATCCAGGCGATAATATTTGATAAAACCAAGCTAATGGCTATCTTGCCAATTTGGTCTAGTCCCAAAATGCGATAGATTGAAAATTACCCTGGTTGGCCGGCGGTCTTTCAAGCAAGGTAGCACAGCAAAGCAAAGAAACGGAACCGGTAGGTCTGGGGCCAGCCTTAGGTACATCCGGTTCTAGACTAGACCTCTTCAAATAGTAGAAAAAACCGGCTAAGTGCGATTCGGACTCGCGCACGAAGGGTCCCGTCAAAAAACACGTTTGTTATATGGGAGCCTCCTTAAATATTTATTTTGTTCTGTTTTTAGTATTTTGTTGTTACAGCGACAACAGAAATACATCATCTGTTAAAAGTTTCAACTGTCTAGCTTTCACAGTTCATGAGATACATCCTGGTGACAGACAGACAGACATATGGACAGTAGAATCTTAGTAATAGGGTCCCGTTTTTACCCTTTGGGTACGGAACCCTAAAAACAAAGTGGCTTATGCGCTTCGGTCTACGACGCAATGAGTTATTGAATAATTTGATTCAATTTTATTTACTTCAAGTACATATAAAATACTATGAAAATAAAAGCAGGCTATAATAATCATAATACTAAATAATGTAATTTTTTGCACCATTATTATTTTATTAAGACGTTTGCCACCCATCGTTTTTTTTAAGAACTTCCTTAATTCAATCATCCTCATTTTGTTTACAAAAGTAATCTTTGTTTATTTTATTATTGAAGTGCCATCACTTGACTTTTGGTTTTTTAACTTAAGTTATTTTTGTTTCTAGAAAAAGCTTGGCTCTAATCAATCAGGTGGATCCTTAAGGTGGGTCCACACTTGTAACATTTTGGCGAGTCGGAACACCGTGATCTATATATATAAAATTCAAAGTCCTGACTGACTGACTGACTGATTGACTGACTGACTGAGATATCAACGCACAGCCCAAACCGCTGAACCTAGAGGCTTGAAATTTTGCACACAGATACCTTATACAATTTTATCATACATTGACTCTTTGTTACAGTATTTCCATAGCGCACGCCCAATCAAACTAGCGATGTATGATACACGATACACGGAGTTCTGACGAACCAAAATGTAAGACCAAAGTATCTACCTAGTTGTTTTGAAATTTTGTACAATGTCCGGATTATATATGCAAATGCATATTAAATTGTATATTTAACTCCTTTTCAGTGGTAGTTGCATATTTTTACAAAAATAAAAAATTATATAAATCATGCATATTTACGCTCGATGTCGTTTATAGTTCAGATGTCTAGCATGTCCAAACATGGCACCTAAATTGAAATTCCACCCCAGTGGACATAGAACAGTTCTTCTGTTGCCGGAACTTTCAAAGCAATCTGATTTTCAATTGAGATAAATATCAAGTTAAAAACAAATCGGGGGCCTTGGGGATTGGAGTACTCAGAATCACCCATTATAAACACATTTTACAGTTTTTTCATCGTACTTTATTACTCTTACAATGCATTCACAATAGATCCAATTGTTATGATAATTTCTTTTGTTTTTGTCAAGTAAAAGGTAACGTTGACGAAGTTTCTTCCTCGAGGAATGGGCAGCGGGAAACCTTTCGGAGGTATCACACAATTTATAAAAGCGTAGTAGCCCTACAATACAAAACATACATTAGGAAAGGACGGTAGGTACTTAATAATATATTATTGTATGTACAGTACAATACAATAAATCCCATAAATTGTGAGAAGTGTCCTACCCTACCTACTTAAAAAAGTACGACTGGCTTCTTGACTCGACGACTTAATATGGGTAGCTTTAGTATGTCACGCTCACTTTAAACATTTCTGCGGTGGTGTCGTGTGAGGCGGGTCGTACGTTCCCTCAAATATGGTTGAGCAAAGCGATGGCTTGTTCATGCGTCATGCTCGTGAACGGGCTGCCAGTGGGAATGGGTCTGCTTCTGATCCTGACCTATTCTTCTTTTTCTTTGTCTAGACTCTAGACTGAATAATAACTTTGAATTTAGCTTAAACCCTGTAATTTGAAATTCCTGACTCCTGTCGGAGTGCTTGTCAAGACAAATCTAACGAGTCCTAACTCGATGGGGTTAGATGGTTTTATTATAGAGTTCCTGTGGCCTTCTTCCGGCTTCACCATAAAACTGCATTGTCTTCCGGTTCTGACTTATGTTCAAAGTTTCTAGCTAGCTTATCGAGAGGTGGACAAACAAAGAAACAAATAAACGAGAAAGCAACCCAATGAAAAATTGTTAAAAAAAAAAAAACCGACTTCAAAAAACCTGCCTCTAAAAGCAAGAAATAATATTCAAATCATTAGATAGGTACGCATTATCATCGTTATCATAATAATGTCTATTGAAGTCGGGTGGGGCTTTTAGAATAAAAAAAGACAAGTCAACTAAAAAGATGGAAACAAGATTAAATATTAAAGGCAACATTATAACATGCAGTCGGAGGCATGCATAAAGAAAGTGACATATGAATGATTTAAGTTAATGCCTCCGACTGCATGTTATAATGTCGCCTTTAATATTTAATCTAGTTTCCATCTTTTTAGTTGACTTGTCTTTTTATGCAGGCGGGTTTTTATTATTTTTATTTATTTTGTTATTTATTTCTTTTTAGTTATTATATAATTTACGGTCATGATATACCTTTTTGAAATCCTTAAAATAAGCCCTTTAATTTGACACCCATATTGCAGTATTCTAAAAAAAAAAATTTTTTCCACTACGTATATTAGTACCGTACAGCCGCCATGTTGTTTTTTTTAACGCCACCTTCTTAAGAACACTTGGGCTGACGAGACAAATCTAACGATATCTTAATTACAGAAATCCATTCAGCCGTTTGAAAGATATGAGGTAATAAAGAATATTACATACAAACACACAAACATACTTACATACAAGATACGCGCGAAAAACATAACCCTTTCTTTGTAGTCGGGTAAAAAAGGAAGTTGTTCTTCCCGTACGTACGGTACGCTCGTACCCCACCCGACTTCAATAGACGTTATTATAACGATGATAATGCGTACCTATCTAATGATTTGAATATTATTTCTTGCTTTTTAGAGGCAGGTTTTTTGAAGTCGGTTTTTTTGTTTTTTTAAACAATTTTTTATTTTTCAATTTTTTGTGTAAGTACCTTCTGTATTAGGTAGTGTAGATATATTATTAGGTTGAAAAATTCACTCAGCCAAACGTGAGATAATCGCGGAGAAACATACATACATACAGTTCAAACTGAGATCCTTATTTATTTTTGAAGTCGGTTAAAAAGAATACACTAAAGGTATCCCTTTTCCAACACAAAAAACTTCATCTAATTCGGTTCATAAAATATAACAAAGTCGTCAAAGTAGTTAATGCAAAATCATAGTATTTTCAGAATTACCTGAAAACTACTGAACCGATTTGAAAAAAAAAAAAATTGAACTATCTCGCAAGAATACTCAATCGAACAAAAAAGAATCATTAAATTCGGTCCATAAATGACAAAGATATGCGCGAACAACGATAAAAAAAAACTATACAATCGGATTGAGAACCTCCTCCTTTTGATGAAGTCGGTTAAAAACTTGTTAAATAGGCAGACTGTAGGTACAGTACAAGGCATGTATCTTGAAATCGGGTGGCGATTGCGCGGAACGCGTATTTTGGGCATGCGTAGAGGTGAAGGGCGCGGGCGGCGGGAGAGGGGCGCGCGCTATTGGTCGCTCACAAGAACACATGCGCGAACTTATCCCCACTCCGTCGAAAAAATTTCAAGATACATGCCTCGTACTGTACGTGTGATTGGTAGTAGGGACGCTGTGCGTCCGTGGCCACTGTGAGACCTCATAGTGATGTTTGTGAATAGGGGGGTAAGACTTACGGCTGGTTGCGGGCACAACTCCGGGTTAATATTTGTGTATTTTCTAACGAAATCGACAGCCCATTTAATTTTCATAAAATCGCAACCTGGCATGCTCAGTTTAATAGGCGTTAGAATACTTGGTCCTTTGTACGCAGCTTCAAACTGCAAAAGCATCACCAATTAAATACACGTAAATCAATCAATCAACGGTCACAAAAACTGTAGCTTTTTTTTGGCAGGGGCAGTAAACTTAAAGGGCTATGTCAAAAATAAAGCGTAAAGAAATGAAAAAACGACCGACGTGCACGGGGCCGCGGAAGCGAGACCGATTTGGCAGATTTGGCGCGAAAATCCCTTTAATCAATTCGTAATAAATAATAAAAGCGATTAAATAGAAATGCTTCTACACTATTGTGATGTGAATATTGATGATACACATTATTTAAAGCAATTTTGACTTGAATACCTAAAGTTGTTTCTAAGTAATTTCAATCTTAAGAATTTTTAAGAGATATTTTCGAAATTAAAATGTATCGAGCTAAAATTACTCAAACGTGTTTCTGGTTTAATACGTGTCTGGAGAAAGATATAAAGTAATTTCAGATCTCTAGGATCTTTCCGCGACCTATGGAATTACATCAAAAAGTGAAAAAAATACGAATCCCCTTAAGGTATATTGATGATACTCACTGTGACATTATTTGCCCATGGGTGTAGCGTAGTGCCAGTAATGTTCGTTTTATATACGTCTCCTCGCCGTGGTCTAGCGGTGTAAGCTCTAACATTTGTTATATACTTAGGATTGAAATATAGGATCTTCGCTCTTTCATTGGTGTATTTATCCTTAAAAGTTAAATCAAGTTTATTAATTTTATAATTTAATTTGCAAACTTTGGATAGTGTTGCTAGTAAAGACAACTTCACCGGCAAATCTACGTAGTCAAGTATTGTATGAACTTGTGATAATTCAAACTGTTCAAGAATGTAAATAAGAACTTACCGCACTACAGGTGAACCAAAAATAAGTTATCATCGTAATCCAAATACACAGTTTCTGTCCCCTACGAAGATCGGCCATAGTGTTGCTTGTTCAACTCATGACAATAGCAACATTAGCAACCCAACTACATTATTTCATGCACATTTAAACCCAAATTGATGCTCATTTAATACCCCGAATTATAGATAATTAATTAATATGGTCGTACTTATATCTGATATATTTATGGTTAGTATGATACAAGATTGGTAAGGAGGTGTTTAAAAACCTAAACAACCGTGTAATATACGACATTTTTTCAATATATTTGCGATAAAACATTATAAAATATCATCACGATCAGCTTCAGTCCCTCCTCGTGACCACGGCAGCTACAAAGGTGCCGAAACGTCGGAAAATAAATCAAACCAACTACCAAGTACCTACATTCAATAAAACCGCGCTAGTATCCTTTAAAAAGTGTTTTATCTACACTCACAACGTAATGTTCCAAATATGAATTCAAAAAAGGTAATATAAATACGCACTTTATTTTCGTGGATAGGTAAAATTAAAAAATAAACTCATTACGATGCAGTCAACTGCATCATAAAATAACTTTTTTTCTCATTACGATACAGGGCAAATCCAAAAAGAAGCCAGTGCCGTAACATTAAAAAAAAACAACGATATTTTCCCACATATTTTCATTGATTTAAATGCACTCTATGGTAATCGATGACTTAGTGCGATTGCACTGATCTCTTTTTTTTTCTAATAGAATGCGCGCCATTTCTAAAGCATTTCAATTAAAGTTTTTATTTCAATTTTTACATTTTGTTATACTTACTGAAATTTGTAGGTTTTTTATTCTTGCTTTAAAATGTGAAAAAATGGACTCTGCCCAAGGAAACGACTTATTACAAGGTAGGTACCTAGCTAATACAAACAAAGTCTCTCTCTCTCTTTTCTAACGTTGATCTTTTATTTAGTAGGTTCAATCCCAAATGTATGAGTGTAGATAAAGTAGTGTATGAAACTGCACATAACTAGGTATTAAAACACTCGTGTGATACTATTAAAAACCTCGCCTACGGCTCGGTTTTTAAACACACACTCGTGTTTTAATACCCCTCTTTATGTGTCAGTTTCATAAACTACTATTATTTCATGTCTAGTGAGCGCGTAATAAAGCTTGAGAAGTGAATCTTATAAAATATTTTTACAGCGTAATAAACCACAAAATTTTTTGGTTGTCTGTACTACGTTAGTGGTGTATTTGAATAAAGAACGGTTTCAAATTAAAATATTCATAATCTGTGATACATCAATTCATCCGTTTCAGTTAATCATACAAAGTATCATAATAATAATCACTATTATGTATGTGTATGTAGCTAAATCAGCCTGGGTTTTTGAAAAACAGCTGGGTCCTTCTGCCACTTGCAATGTGTCATGCTTAGAGTACCGTCCCATTGAGATCTATTAAGTTGTAGCTAAGAACTGTTTTTCTGGACCTTGCCAAGGCTTCGGACACGGTTTCCATCGCTCTCTTTTTAAATAAGTTGGGAGGAATAGGCATTAGGAGGACTACCTAACTCCGCTATTATTTAAGGACTATTTAACTGGTTCTAGAAACTCAGTCTTGGTAAACACTTAAGTACAGCTCCCAAAAACCTTTGGAGTACCACTGGGGAGCATTCTAGGACCAACATTGTTTCTCATAAACGAGTTGTGATAGCTACAACTGAATACATCCACAGACGAAGTTGCAGTGGCCGCTAGTATAATTATAATTATGACGGATATTCATTTTAAGCCCAACAGTTATCACAATAAAATATTTGTATATTTTATTTAACCTCTTATGGATACTAATAAGTGGTCTCAGTGACGAGGGGTGAAGTAGTGACGAAGGTAAGCCGTTCTACAAAAATGTTATGATCTGCATAGTGGATCGGTGGGGAGGGATTTCTAAAAGATAAGCCGACGGAAATCGGCTTGTATGGACCCTTCTACTTTCACTAGTGGTCTATATGTTACCGTTAGAGTACGGAATCCGTTAATCTGCAGATTAACTAGTGAATCTACAGATTAACTGGTCGAGTCAGTTAACGTGCTAAATTTTTCTCAAAGTAGATGATTTCCGCACTTTAACTAGTTAATCTGCACATTAACGGATGCTACGCCGTTAAAGTGCGGAATAAAGTAAGTGAAATAGCCAAGGCTTCAGGAAATTTAAGTAAAAGACCTATATTGAAAGTTTATTTTACAAAAACTTCGTTTCTGGCGCTTCGCCGGCCGCTCACGCTCGCTCCGCTCGCTCGGCTCGCGCGTTTTTGGTCACATTACAATACTAACCTAACCTAATGACCTTTTCTAAGACTTTTCCATGGGGGGGGGGGGGGGCTTCGCCTCCCGAGCCACCCCCCGTCCCCCCGCTTTTGTGTTAACCCCCTTTTATGTTATTACACTACTTTAACTGATCCCAGTTCGTTAATCTGCAAATTAGCTAGGAAATCTGTAGATTACAAAGTTAAAGTACAAAATAAAATAATTTTTCGCACTTTAACTGATTCGACCAGTGGATCTACAGTTAATCTGACTCGACCAGTAAATCTGCAGATTAACGGATTCCGTACTCTAACGGTAACAGATATAAGTCACTGCATTATAGGCAATAGAACTTATGTTTACTCTCTCTACGATTGAATACTAAATGATGACACGGGTCTCTTACTGATGTCACATGACGTAAATATAATCTTAAAATTTTGATCGGAAGTGGAAGATTTTCTCAAGCTTCCGGCCAATTTTATTTGCGATAATCTTCTGATCCTCGCTCAGCACAACTTTTCCGACCGTGTGTCATGCATTTCATCGTGATGTCATATGACGTAGGCAATACTGTCGCGGGCTCACGGACTATAAGAAGAGCGTTCTCCCTTGCAACATAGAACTAAACACGTACCTATCGTTAATGATACCTAGCTACAGTTAAAAATTTGATAGGTATGCGTTATTAATGGATGTCGTGTATTTCAAGTCATTTTTTGTAGAGAATGTGAATATATAAATAATGATGCACTAGACAATGTTGATATGAATTAAATTATATAATAAATGTAATATTTGAATGTGAATATAAAAATAACTTTGTTCTCTTGTTGAACAAATAGGTAACCATTATTCCGGGATCTGTAGGTTAACTATGATAAAGTCACACAGTACGTTAGTACTATTATAATATAATATATTATATTATAATAGTATATTCTAATGTATTATAACGGAATATATTATATTCTCAGGCCCATCTTTCCCACTGGGCACTCTGGGCACTTGCCCAGGGCCCCGCGATCGATAGGGGCCCCTTGTTTCTTGCCAGATCGCTTAATGATAACGGATGCTTATTATATTACGAAATAAAATCCTTTTCAAACCACATAGATTTTTAATCACTAAATTCTAAAATAGTTACTTTTTTGGATTATACAATAATTGTTCTTATCAAGATTACTGGAGAAAACCGATTAAGTATAAAAATCGCGCTGCGCGGCCGTTTTTCTTTAATTTAGACAGGCATAATTACGAGATTATTTGATGAAACTGACTAAAAAATGCGCTGCGCGGCCGTTTTTTTCACTAAAGACAGGTATTATTACAATATTAGTGAATGAAACTGACTAATAATCGCGCTTCGCGGCCGATTTTTCCTATTCCTAGATAAGATTTTTTCTAAAAAATCTGTAATTTTGTGCCTCATACAGGCATCCTCTCCTACTTTGATGGTAACCCAAGTCAAGGTCATAGGGGCCCCATTATCCTAATGTACCCAAGGCCTCAAATAGGTTAAAGACGGCCTTGTATATTCTGTGACACAGTGTCGGATTTGTCAATAGGCCGAGTAGGCCGCGGCCTATTAGTACTATTATAATATATTCTGTGGCCTAGGGGCAGTAAGGACCTGGGGGGGCGGCAGACCAGTAACGCCATTCACCTGCCCGCCTGAGGAGCGGCTGGTTGGTACTACTCGGCCTAGGGCGGCCAAAACTGTAAATCCGGCACTGCAGTCACAAGTTTAAATATGAATGTGTTTCGTGTTTTTACGGCATATGCATCTGCCGGCAGCCCGTAGACAAATTGACTAAATTCCAAAGATATATTGCTAAAAAAAGTCATTGCCAAATTCATAATATTATTTAGACCGCAGATTAAACGGCCGTTTATTCAAACAGCTTTTAATTAACGACTGTTAATCAGTAAGTGGGCTGAACCATAAACATTTTCAAGGGCGTCGCCAGCCCATGGCCCGGGGGGGGGGGGGGCAAGTTAATATTAAAGAGGAGTTTTGAGATGGGGCAGGAATTATCGGAAAAGCAAGTCAATTGCACGGCCTTCGGACTTTGGTTATTTGCAGTTGGCTAAATTTTTTTACCTCTAGGGGGGGCAGCGCCCCCCCCCCCTACCCACCCCTGGCGACGCCCTTGTACATTTTTGGTCACGCATTGGACGACTGACCTTAGCGATTGTTGTTTGTTGTTGTTGCCATAACAACAATTTAAAAATTGATATGTTCCAGCAGCTACATGCAAAATAGGCCGGTTCCTCAGTGATGAGGATTCCGGGTGTAGTGCGCTTTCACCTTCGGCACAGAATATGCCCTTCGGCCTTATCGTCACTTAACATCAGGTGAGGTGAAGACCAAGCACTATCCCGTTGTCCATAAAAAATATAGTGCAATTAATTTTCCCCTTCTTTTCCGTAGCTCCATTAATTTTCTTTAGTGTTTTATTAAATTAAAATAGTTCTACTATCCCCGTCAATTGGTAATGCGCTGGAACCTTGTCAAATTAACATACACATCATCGTTATCCACAACTAAAAATGACAAGAAACAGTAAAATTCTAATAGGTAATATAATATATTAATTATTAAATTCTTATTTTTCAGTAAGAAAGGGTTTAGGTATATGAGAAAATTACAATTGTTTTTCATTTTTGAGGTTAAACCAATGGCCGCCAGGCGCATTACCAATTGACGCGGATAGTAATATGGGTAAAATCACGATTGGTATTATAAAAAAAACGTGCCTCTAAAAAGCCAGAAATAATATTCAAATCATTATCATTGTTATAATAACAACACGTCTATTGAAGTCGGATGGGACTGGGGTACAACTAGGCTTGCCAACTCCAAAAAGGCATTTCCGGGATTACTTAGCTCGACATCCGGGACTAGGGTATATTACGCGGGACACTACACACCACATACAAAATGGTTAGAAAAATCTATAGATTTTTGCGCATTTTCACAAGTTATTTTGCAATAAACGTAATTATAAATTTCGCTGCATTTTTGGACAAAATTAATTTTAATATGTGGTGCAAGCCAAGCTCAGGGACGTATTTTAAGATTCAGCGCCTTAGGCCAATAAGGTATGCCGCCCCTAGGGTTGCCATCTACGTAAGGAAGGATGCCTGTCTAGGATGCACGAAACGCCTGTTTTTTTTATAAAAATGCCTGTATATAGAAAAAAAGGCCGCGCAGCGCGATTTTTAGTCAGTTTCATCAAATAATATTATAAATTTGCATTTGTTTAATAATTTAAAAAGCCATAAAAATGATTTAAACCAATATTTATTATAGGTAAATATTTAAATTATTTTGCAATGCACAAATTGGTTAACAAATTCGTTAACAACACTATCATTAATAGTAAAAGACGGGTATAATGAATTATGAAAGGCGCCCTAAGGCTAAGCCTGAGCCGCCCCTCGTGTCCCTGGTCCAGCCTTGACGTGGTCAACAGACAGTTTATTTCTGCTGCCTGTCCTTGCATTTCCACAGAGAGAAAAACTCTCTCTAATGATGTATTTAAAGGCGATCTCGAAGCTTCCATCTGAAAGATGGTAGAAATAGAGAGGTGGCTCTTTCATGGACATAAATAATTTTTGTCATGTTAATTCATAAGCACCCAATACTTGTCAGGGGCTGATTTTTGTTTTTCTCCTATTAATGACTTTAACTGATTTCCCGGACAAAAGGCGTCCCGCAAGGGGTCACGGCGGGACGGCCCAAAATTGACTCAGAAACGGGACGGTCCCGGAAAATCCGGGACGGTTGGCAAGCCTAAACTTCCTTTTTTTTTTATTCCAAAAGCCCTACCCGACTTCAAAAGACGTGTTGTTATTATAACAATGATAATGCGTATCTTTGAAACTTATCTTTGAATATTATTTCTTGCTTTTTAGAGGCAGGTTTTAGGAAGTCTGTTTTTTGCTTTTAAAACATTTTTTTTATTTTTAGTGTAAGTACCTTCTCTATTAGGTAGCGTAGCGTAGGTATATTATTTGGTAGAAAAATCGGCTCAGTCAAACGTGAGATCTTCGCGAAGAAACATACATTCATACAGGTCAAACTGAGAGAGAACCTTATTTCTTTTGAAGTCGGTTAAAAAGACTTCACTAAAAGTACCCCTTTCCCAACAAAAAAAAAAACCGGCCAAGTGCGAGTCGGACTGGCGCACGAAGGGTTCCGTACCAAAAAACGGCAAAAAAAACTCACGTTTGTTGTATGGGAGCCCCCCTTAAATATTTATTTTATTCTGTTTTTATTAATTTTTATTATAGCGGCAACAATAATACATCATCTGTGAAAATTTCAACTGTCTACCTGTTGTCTTTATTAATATAAAGCAAAAAACGTCAAAAAAATCATGTTTGTTGTATGGGAGCCCCCCTTAAATATTTATTTTATTATATTTTTAGTATTTGAAAAAACATCTAATTCGGTTAATAAATAACAAAGTCGTCAAGGTAGTTGATGCAAAATCATAGTATTTTCAGGATTTCTTGAAAACTTCTGAACCGATTTGAAAAAGAATGAAGTGGGACCATCTCGCAAGAAAACTTAATCGAACAAAAAAAGAATCATCAAAATCGGTCCATAAATGTCGAAGATACGCGCGAACAACGATAAAAAAAAGTATACAATCAAATTGAGAACCTCCTCCTTTTTGTGAAGTCGGTTAAAAAATTGTAACACATTTAAGCCTATTTTAATCGCATTTTATCTTTATTGCAGTGCATTCATAATACCTTCATATACTACGATAACTTCTTTTGTTTTTGTCAAAAAGCAGGTAAACGTGACGATGTTTTTTCCTCGTGGAATGGGCAGCGGAAAATCTTTCGGAGGCATCACAAAGTTTATAAAAGCTAAGTAGCCCTGAAATACAAAACATGAGTTAGAAAAAAATAGGACAAGCGCAAGTCGAACTAGCCCTCCGTCCGAGGGTTCCGTACAAAGTAGGTACTTAAATAAAGTACGAAGTTATCTTAGCAGTTAAGCTAGGGTTTCCTAGGATAGCGGCGCCGACATATTACGGCCGTAATATAGCGGCGTTGAATGTTGTCTATGTAAACAATACGGAGACACCGTAACGTCAGAAACCGCGCTGTATTATTTACATAGACAACGTTCTACGCCGCTAAATTACGGTCGTAATATGACGGCACCGTCATCCTAGGAAACTCTAGCTTTAGCAGCATTTATACAACTTCCAGGCTAATGAACAACGTGTAGCCCAGAGGAAGATCTTTCCTTTATTCTTCCTGCATTACTATTATAAGCATAAATGAGCTTACGGCTGGTATCGGGCACAGCTCCGGGTTAATATTCGAATATTTTCTAACGTAATCGGCAGTCCATTTAATTTTCAAATAATCGCAAACCGGAAAGCTCAGTTTTATTGGCGTTGGGGCACCTGGTAATTTATACGCAGCTTCAACCTGCAAAAGAATTACTGATTTTAAAATTAATAATAAAAGTAATAGCTTTAATAATAGCTTAGCACACGACAAAAGAGTCGCATCAATGCAAAGTGCATTGCAAGCATATCATGGATATGTCTCCTCCGCACTCCGCTATGGCTTAGTAATCTGGGGAAATAGTGTAGATTTTGAAAGGGCATTTAAAGCTCAAAAACGTTGTATTAGAGCACTCTCTGGTATACAAAGCTGGGAATCTTGTCAACCGTGGTTCAGAAAATATAAAATATTAACCTTGCCATGTATGTATATAGCTGAGTTATGTCTTTTTGTAAAGCGATATCCCGAACTTTTTGTCACCCAATATCAAAGAAATGCAAATGCACGACAATGTAGACAAAACAAATTATGTATACCTAAAATCAATTTAGCTTTCTTCAGAAAAAATGTTTACTGCATGGCTATAAAAATATATAACAAATTACCACTGAACTTAAGGGAACTACCCGTAGAGAAAAATATATTTAAGAAATCATTGTTTTCCTGGCTTTCAGAACAGGGTTTTTACTCGATTAAAGAGTACTTAGATCAGAAAAGTTCTTGACATTGTATTTTTTTTTCTGACCGTACCTTGTAGCGAAATAAGCTGATGAATAGTGATGACATTTTAATAATTTATCTTATACTATTTTTCTAGAATGATTGTTTTAGCTATTGACTTTTTTTTAACCTTATTATTATTATTGTCATTTTATGTAATTTTGACATTATTAATTTTTAATCAATGTGCCTGCTTTAAATTGCTTATAATCAGTCTTTTATTCAGTTCTTTTTTTTACAAAATATTTGCATGCCTACATTAATAAGGCAAATACTGTAGAACTGCCTAAATAGTATTATTTTTGTAACAACTTGTATACTCAGTATTCGCAAATAAATGATTTCTATTTCTATTTCTATTTCAAAAACATAAAACAGAAAGAAACAAACAACCTTGGTGAGAGAAATTAAATAAGTAGAAGTAGGGAAAAGGGTGAAATGCAAATTTATTAGAGGACAGGTAATGGTTATAGATAGAAAGAGAAAAGAGATATACTTATGTATAATAATAAGTTACGATCACAAGAAAGGAACTGACTTCTAACTTGATCGTTAGAACTTTTTAGCACCTGTAATCCTGTGATTCAGGTAAGACTGGTATCTGGGTCTCTACTCTAGGTACCATGAGTTGTTCCAAAAACACTAAGGTAATGATCAAGACTTGATCTGACCTTTCCCTGAAGTATTGGCACTTTAAATATGAAATTGCCTATTGTTTCTAACACACAGAGGCTCACATATCTTCTAAGATTTTAAAGATACTTCGGTTACGTGTTATTATTTCGAATTATGATCATAACGGCCCACTATCTTATATTTCTGATTTTTTTTTTGCCTGAACTTTAAAAAGTATCATAAAAATAACTCTTTTATTCATCGTAACTTAGCCGATACTTGTGGCAGTGTGGCAGTAGTTAGCTGAGTACTTAAAAAATTGCGCATAAAAGTTTTAAAACATAAAAGTAAGCGTTCATAATCGTTAAATAAATCATCAATGCCCGCGCGGACGCCCAGCGTCCGGACAACAATAGAGAATCTTAATATATAAAATCGTAAACTGAATGACTGACTGACTGACTGACTGACTGACTGACTGATCTATCAACGCACAGCCCAAACCGCTGGACCTAGGGACTTGAAATTTTGCACACAGATACTTTATACAGTGTAGGCATCCACTAAGGAAGGATTTTTGAAAATTCCATCCCTAAGGGGATGAAATAAGAGATGAAAGTTTGTATGAAAGTCCCTCAGTTTTGAAGCTAGAATCTTCAAATTTTGTGTTTAGGCTGACGATTGAAAATTAACAAATACGGGTCTCAGCGTTTTTCAAAATTCTACCCCCGAAGGGGTCAAAAGGGGGATGAAGTTGTGTATTAAAGAAAATCCTTCATTTTCGAAGTAAAAATCGCTAAATTTATAATTTAGGCTTATGGATAGAAATCTAAAGCAACGTATATTGTTTTTGTTAGGATTTCAACTCCAAAGGGGATGAAATGGGGGTGAAAAGGGTTAAAAAAACCTGAAAATAGATATGGATGTCGTTATCGGGGTTTTGTGGGATGACGATTGCAAAAATGACATTTATTTTGAAGTCCAACCACGGTGGACATGATTTAACCCCTAAAGGGGTGAAAATGGGGTCCAAATTTTGTATGGAAAAATAATATAAAATAGACATTACAACTTTAAACTTCGTAGGAGCACATCTAAAAATAAATAGGCAAATATATATTTTGTTATTTTGAAAATCAACCCCTTAAGGGGTGAATGGGGTGAGTAAACATAAAAATCGATATAGATGTCGTTATTGGGGTTTTCTGGGATGACGATTGCAAAAATGACATTTATTTTGAAGTCCAACACGGTGGACATGATTTAACCCCTAAAGGGGTGAAAATGGGGTCCAAATTTTGTATGGGAAAATAATATAAAATAGACATTACAACTTTAAACTTCGTAGGAGCAAAGCTAAAAATAATAAGGCAAATATAATAATAATAATAATAATAATAGACACTTTATTGCACACGAGACAAGAAAAAAATACAAATAGACACAAAAACAGAAAGAAAGCACACAAAAGGCGGCCTTATTGCTAAATAGCAATCTCTTCCAGGCAACCTTGAGTAGTAAAGAGATAAGAAGAAGAGGATTTAGGGGGAGTGGGTGCAATTATGGAAAGAGATATCAGATATAGATAGATATATATATAAAGAGAGGAATTATGAATAAGCTTTAAAGTGAATGAAAGAACAGGACATACGAAAGTGTATTAGGTAGAGGAGAGGAAATGTCTTCTGACTTGATCGCGAAATGATCTCAGAGTTTGAGCTTTCCTGATACCCTCTGGGAGGGAATTCCACAGCCGTACAGCATGCACAGAGAAGGAATATGAGACGAAATCAGTAGAATGGCGAGGAATATCAAGAGTAAGGTTAGAAGAAGAGCGCAGTGAGGACAGTGTGGAAGCGGAGCGAAAGCAGAAACATTCTTTGAGATAGACTGGAGTAGTTGGATGGAAAAGGATGGAATAAAGAAGCGTAAGAGTATGTAAGTCCCTGCGCAGACGGATAGGAAGCCAATTGAGCTTAGAACGTAAGTGGGATACGTGGTCATATTTACGTTTATTGAAGATGAATCTGATGCACATATTCTGCAGACGCTCCAACTTGTTGAGCATGACCTCCGACAGATCCGTATAACAGACGTCAGCGTAGTCTTGAGAGCAGAAGATTGAGAGCGACTCGTAGATTGAGAGCAGAAGAGACTGGGCCAGAGTGATTTTCGTTCTTGTTGGTAAAAAGTTTCTTAACCGATTAATTGAGTAGTACGCAGCAAAAACTTTTTTTCTAACAGCTTCGACCTGAGGGCTCCATGAAAAACACTGATCAAATACCACACCGAGGTTACTGACGGTTTTTGAAAAGGGAATAACAGTGCCATCAAAAGTCACAGGAGATAGCTGCTCAAAGTCGATCCTCGAAACAAAATGAGGACTACCAATAATGATGGACTGCGTCTTAGAGGGATTTACAGTAAGCCCGAATGACTTACTCCAATTACTAATGACCGCAAGATCGGAATTGGTAACCGCTACTGCACTAGAGAGTTCTGATAAAGGTGCCTGAGTATAGATCTGGAGATCATCGGCATAAAGGTGATAGGAACTTGAAAGAGAAAGTGTTATAGAGTTTATAAAGATAGAGAAGAGTAGAGGAGATAAGACGCCACCCTGAGGAACTCCGGCGTTGATGTCACACCACGCTGAAGATAAATCTCCAACGCGGATGCGCTGCCGTCGCCCTAGCAGGTAACTTCGAAACCAATCAATTGCAGCTGGAGATATGTTAAGAGATTGTAAGACACCAAGGAGGATATCGAAATCAACTGAATTGAAAGCATTACTAAAGTCAAGTAATGTTAACAAAGTAAGCTTCCGATTTTCCATACCCTGGCGTATATCATCCGTTATCTTAACCAATGCTGTGGATGTGCTATGTCCCGTGCGGAAACCAGACTGAAAAGGATTAAAGAGTTGATTTTTGTTAAGATAGGCAGTCAACTGGCTAAAAACGAGTTTTTCAAGGACTTTGGACAGGAAGGGAAGGACAGAAATAGGTCGATATTCGGAAAACATTACAGGATTAGGTTTTTTTGGAAGTGGGATTACATTAGCATCTTTCCATGACGTAGGAAAAACACCAGTTAAAATAGATGTATTTAGGATTTTGGTTATGACAGGAGTAAGGAGATTTATTAAAGGAAGGACCATTTTACGACTAATAGAATCTTCACCCACAGCATTGGAATTGATAGACAGAATGGTTCTCCTAACATCACAGTCAGCAAAAAGATTAAGAGCAAAGGATGATTCTGGAGTTGGCAAAGTTGAAAGGTAGGATAGGGTTTTAGCTTTATTGTTGCCATCAATAGGCGCAGACAAGGAGAAGTGACGATTGAGCTGATTCAAATCAAGATTGTTATTAGTGCTATTGAGATTGCGAGATTTGCCAATTCCAAGAGTTTTTAAAAATTTCCATACTTTTGCAGGATCAGGTTCATTTTCAATTGAATCGTGAGTGTGGCGTCTTTGAGCGTCCCTAATCACAGTATTGCAGCGATTCCTAGCACGATTGTATTTATTCTCATTTCGCTCCGAGGAATCGACCTTAAACTTAGCCTTAGCCCTGTTCTTCCTATTCATCAACTTACGTATATCATCAGTTAACCAGGGTGCAGGAAGGTGCTTTAATTTAACCGGTTGAATAGGAGCATGTATATCGTACAACTCAGTAAGGTGATTATTCAGTAGTGCCACCTGCTCATCAACATCATCAGAGTCGAAAATAGGAGCCCAGTTTATGTTTGCAGCGTCTTCGAGAAGGCGCTCATGGTCTATTTTGGCAAAACTACGCTGAAGCTGAACGGTGGGTTTTAACTTGGGAGGGCGAATGCGGTAGGACAGGTAAACCAAGTCATGGTAGGAGAATGCATCTGCAGAATATTGACCATGTTTAGCAGCTAAGGTCGAAGAGGAGACAATTATGAGATCAAGTAGAGATGGAGTGCAGTTGGGAAAGTGATGTGTTTCCTGTAAAGGAAGAATGTGTAAGTTAGATGAGTTAACCACGACAGTAACTTTTTGGCACGAAGGTCATCTTTAATAAGACACGTGTTGAAATCACCCATAATTATGGTGTGAGGATACGAGGGGGCAAAATTTTCTAAGATCTGTTCGAATGACTCAAAGTAGTCAACTCGAAGGGAAGGGCTGTAATATACGCCAAGAAGAAGTTTGGTATGAGATAGAGTTACTTCGAGAAAGAGATGTTCGGCGCTATTAGGTGGTGGCGGTTGAGGTGATCTGCTAAGGATAGAATAAGAAATGTGAGAACGGAGATAAATAGCCACTCCACCATGTGAGGAACTTACACGATCATTACGGATTAGTTGGAAGCCAGGTAAAGAATAGGATATAGTAGGAAGACAAGGATTAAGAAAAGTTTCCGATACAAGAACAGCGTGAATATTTTTACAATTAAAAGTAGCTAACATGTCCGGAAAGTGGGAAGGGATACTCTGTGCATTAATATGTACGACATTAAAGTTCTTAGGAACGTTCGAGAAGGTATCAGTAAGTAACTCACTTAATGGGCGATCTATGCTTTGGTAACTTATGTCAGAAGTGCTAGAAGAAGAACAGGATAAGAAGACATCATTAATACTATCTAGTGAAATATCCATATACTAAATAAACTATATAATATCTATTTAGGAAAAAAAGAGCAAATAAATACACTACATATATATAGTACCCACAGGATTGGCTGAAAGAGATAACTGTTATACAAAACAACACATAAAAAAATAAAAAAATAAAACAATATCACAAAAAAGAATAAATAGGTAATCAAAACATGAAACAAACACATTACCTACTTCTTCCGCCGAGCCATTGATCGCCAAAGAGTACATTTTAACCATTGAAAAAAAAAAAAAGAAATAAAATTAATTACTTTCCAATGTATACTGTGGCAATCGATGACCTAGCGATTAGCCCACTGGAAAGTACCCGTACTGTGTTATCTAATCTGTGATCTGTCACATATCATCTGTCAACTACCTTACCTAGGCCGCGTTCCGAATCACGCCCACAGCGCTGTGAGCGCGAATCCGACCAAATTAAAAAGTCACAAAATATTACACAAATAGGGTATTTGTGTACCTACCTAATTTAATGGATTATACGCTAACTGCGCTGCTGGCGTGATTTGGAACGCGGGGCTATATTTATGCCTCTACGTTTGTCAAGAAATTAAATATGTACGTACACAAAACAAAACAAGAGTCAGAAAGCAACAAAGGTGAACAGATTAACACAAAGGATGCATATCGAGACAGAAAGTAAGTATAGATTAAATACTTTTAGCACAACAAACAGTAGGCGACGTACAGAAAGTAACCACTGGGACAAAATATTGTACAAAACAAAGATTGGTACAAAATGTTATTTTCTTGCAGCTCTCTTCGGCTTACCCACCGGCGGCTGTTGGACTTCAGGGGGCTTCTTACTGTCAGCTGCCATGGACGTAGCAGGCTCCGCCTCGCTCAACTTCGCGATGTCGGCCGCAGTCACGATACGGTGGCGCTTTCCATCTTGCCCTGCCACGATGATGCGGCCGGCGCTGGTCCAGCACCTACTGACGCCAAAGCGCTCCCGTGCGGCGACAAAGACTTTATGTCGGAGCTTCGTTAAAAACTCCGACATGGTGATACCGGTGCCTTTCAGCCCAGACTTAGCCACCCACATCTTGTCCCGGACTGACTCGGAGTAAAACTTGATCAGCAGTGGCCGTGGAGTACCCGGTCGAGCTCGACCCATGCGACTAACCCGGACGATGTCTCTAGTGTCGATGGTTATAGATGCCAGATGTTTGGATGCCACCTCTAAGAAAGTCACCGTGGATTCTTCATCCTTCCTCTCTGGAATACCGTGAAGCAGCAACATTGTTCGCCGACTGCGCATTTCAATGTTGTCACACTCAGAGACCAGTGCTGCCAACTGCTTTTCCAAGTTCTTCAGTGAGCCCATAACAAAACTGCGAAATGCTACGAACTCCGCTGATAATGCAGGCAAGGAGGACTGTTGTGGTGCGCTGGTTATGTTGAGTTCACTCTCAAAGGCTGCCATTCTGGATTCAAATGACTGAGCGAGAGACTCTATAGTGCTCCTGATGTCTTCCATTGCGGTGAAGTGTGATGGTGAAGTGCTTGTTTTAAGGTGTGAAGTGAAAATGTACCACAGGGATGTTGCAGAAAGGAGATAATAGCTGCAGGTACTAAACAATGCTAGCACATTCTAATTATATCTTTATATGGCAAGTATAATGTAAAATAATTATTTAAACAAATTAAAATTTAGAACAACTCAAAATTAACTGTTTCAAGTTCGCTTCCTACCCCCGAAAAAAAGTATATATTTTGTTATTTTGAAAATCAACCCCTTAGGGGGTAAATGGGGTGAGTAAACATAAAAATCGATATAGATGTCGTTATTGGGGTTTTCTGGGATGACGATTGCAAAAATGACATTTATTTTGAAGTCCAACACGGTGGACATGATTTAACCCCTAAAGGGGTAAAAATAGTGTTCAAATTTTGTATGGAAAAAGAATACAAAATCAAAATTACAACTTTAAAATTCGTAGGAGCACGTCTAAATATATATTTTGGGATTTTGAAAATCAACCCCAACGGAACGGAACGGAACGGGAACGAGACGGTAACGGGAACTAGAACGGGACGGGTACGGGAACGGGAACGGAAGGGGTACGGGACGAGTACGGGACGGGATCGGACGGGAAAGAAACGGGAATGAAACAGGAACGTTACGGGAACGGAACGGGAACGAAACAGGAACGAAACAGGAACGAAACAGGAACGAAACAGGAACGAAACTGGAATGAAACGGGAACGGAACGGGAATAGAACAGGATGGGAGCGGGAACGGGAACAAGAACCGAACGGGAGCGGAACGGGAACAAGAACGGTAACGTAAGGCGTACGGGACGGTTAGGGGACGGGAACGCAGCGGGAACGGAACGGGAATGGAAACGGGAACGAAACGTGTACAGAACGGGAATGGAACGGGAACGGAAATATAACGGGACGGGAACGGGAACGAGAACAGGATGGGAACGGGACAGGAACGGGATGGGAACGGGAACGGAAACGGAAGGGGTACGGGATTGTTACGGGACGTTTACGGGACGGGAACGCAAACGGGACGGGAACGGAACGGGAACGAGGAACGGGAGTGGGAGCGGGAACAGGAACGGGAACTGGAAGCCTTCTGCGAGGCCCACCACACGCGGCAAATGTCTTGCCTCGCGAGGCAGCGCGCTTGATGGGGAAGGGGTACGGGATGGTTACGGGACGTTTACGGGATGGGAACGCAAACGGGACGGGAACGGAACGGGAGTGGGAGCGGGATCAGGAACGGGAACTGGAAGCCTTGTGCGAGGCCCGCCACACGCGGCAAATGTCTTGCCTCGCGAGGCAGCGCGCTTGATGGGGACTCGCCTAATCGCGTAAAAATGGCTGGCCGGATCCTGGTTGAAGGTTTCTTAAAAGGATTTCGTCTAATATCCACGCGGACGAAGTCGCGGGCAGAAGCTAGTCTATTATGAATCATTTTTCGGACCTTGATTGGGTTAAGATAATGTTAGTATGGAAAATACAAATTCTTTAAAATTCTCCATACAAAACGGCAATTTCATACTTAAACCCCTAATTCAATCTGCAGTTTGCTAGAGCTCTAGGTGCTAAAGTAAATAGTAGTTTATGAAACTGACACATAAAGAGGGGTATTAAAACACGAGTGTGTGTTTAAAAACCGAGCCGTAGGCGAGGTTTTTAATAGTATCACACGAGTGTTTTAATACCTAGTTATGATGCAGTTTCATACACTACTTTATCTACACTCATACATTTGGGATTGAACCTACTAAATAAAAGATCAACGTTAGAAAAGAGAGAGAGACTTTGTTTGTATTAGCAAGGTCTTGTAACCCCGGTCACTCACATGTGCGCAAAGGTTCGCGAATACATGTGTAGGACGACCTTCGCGAATGACTTCGCGAATGATTTTCCATACAAAATTGAAAACATTCGTACAATGTACGAACCTTTGCGCGCATGTAAGTGACCGGGGAATAAGTCAATTCCTTAGCTGCATCTAAACTAAAATATCGGGTAGAGTAATTTTTTTTTTCACATTTTAAAGTAAGAATAAAAAAACCTACAAAATTCAGTAAGTATAACCAAATGTAAAAATTGAAATCACAACTTTATCGGAAATGCTTGGCGCGCATTCCATTAGAAAAAAAAATTGATCAGTGCATTTCAACAAACTAATCGCACTAAAGTCATCGATTACCATAGAGTACATTTTAATCATGAAAAATATGCGGGAAAATATCGTTGTTTTTTTTAATGTTACGGCACTGCCTTCTTTTTGGATTTGCCCTGTATCGTAATGAGAAAAAAAGTTATTTTATGATGCAGTTGACTGCATCGTAATGAGTTTATTTTTTAATTTTACCTATCCACGAAAATAAAGTACGTATTTATATTACCTTTTTTGAATTCATATTTGGATCATTACGTTGTGAGTGTAGATAAAATTATTGTTGATGATATGATACTCACTGTGACATTATTTCCCCATGGGTGTATCAAAGTGCCAGTAACGTTAGTTTTATATATTATTTCTCCTCGCCGAGGTCTGGCGGTGTAAGCTTTAACATTTGTTATATACTTAGGATTGGAATATAGAACCTTCGCTTTTTCATTGGTATATGTATCCTTAAAATAAAATTTACGTTGATTTAAAACAAAAAATAAATTCACGTTTATGAAGCTGTTCAAGAATGTGAATATGAACTTACCGCACAACAGGTAAACCAAACATAAGTTATAGTTATCCAAATACATAATATCTGCTCCCTCCAAAGTATGGCCATAGCGATACCAACTATGAATATGGGAATTCTAATCTAACTACATTAATCTATGTACGTTAAAAAGAATTTGATGCCATTTTAATGCCCCGAATTATAGATACTTAATAATAATGATGGTCATCTATCAGATCTTGATAAAATGTCTTTTAATTAATTTTAATATCCGTTACTAAGGTTCATTTATAATACCTTAGAGCATTCATCATTATACCTAGGAACATACTTATCTTAATATATAAAATCGTAAACTGAATGACTGACTGACTGACTGATCTATCAACGCACAGCCCAAACCGCTGGACCTACAGACTTGAAATTTTGCACACAGATACTTTATACAGTGTAGGCATCCACTAAGGAAGGATTTTTGAAAATTGCATCCCTAAGGGGATGAAATAAGGGATGGAAGTTTGTATGAAAGTCCCTCAGTTTTGAAGTTAGAATCTTTAAATTTTGTGTTTAGGCTGACGATTGAAAATTAATAAATATGGGTCTCGGCGTTTTTCAAAATTTTATCCCCGAAGGGGTCAAAAGGGGGATGAAATTGTGTATTGAAGAAAATCCTATATTTTCGAAGTAAAAATCGCTTAATTTATAATTTAGGGTTATGAATGAAAATCTAACGCGACGTTAACCTAAAAATAGATATGGATGTCGTTATCGGGGTTTTCTGGGATGACGATTGCAAAAATGACATTTATTTTGAAGTATGTAAAACACGGTGGGCATGATTTAACCCCTAAAGGGGGTGAAAATGGGGTTCAAATTTTGTATGGAAAAATAATATAAAATAGACAATACAACTTTCAACTTCGTAGGAGCACATCTTAAATTAAATAGGCAAACATTTATTTTGTGATATTTTGGGAACGGGAACGGGAACGGGAACGGGAACGGGAACGGGAACGGGAACGGGAACGGGATATTGATTTTAAACTCAACAGTTATCACAAATTTTTTTTTAATAGTTCCTAAGAAGAGCGTTCTGCCATACAACTAAACACTTGTGGAATCAGTATCGTTAAATCGTTAATGATACCTAGCTACAGTAAAACATTTAATAGGTATGCGTTATTAAATGGATGTCGGGTATTTCAAGTGATTTTTTTGTAGAGAATGTGAATAAATAAATAATTATGCACTAGACACTGTTGATAAGTCTGACGCCATAACAACAATTTAAATATTAATATGTAATAATCAATATGTTCCGGCAGCTACATGCAAAATAGGCCAGTTCCTCAGTGATGACGATTTCGGTTGTAGTGCACTTCCACCTTCGGCCCTATCGTCACTTAACATCAGGTGAGGTGAAGACCAAGCACTATCCCGTTGTGCATAAAAAAATATAGTGCAATTTCTTTTTTTGTGTTTTGTTAAATAAAAATAGTCCTAATATAGGTAAAATCACGATTAGTATTAAGAAATTGAAACACATTTTAAAGCCTATTATAATCACATTATATCTTTATTACAGTGCATTCATAATACCTTCATATACTACGATAACTTCTTTTGTTTTTGTCAAAAAGCAGGTAAACTTGACGATGTTTTTTCCTCGTGGAATGGGCAGCGGAAAATCTTTCGGAGGCATCACAAAATTTATAAAAGCAAAGTAGCCCTGAAATATAAAACATGAGTTAGAAAAAATAGGACAAGCGCAAGTCGGACTAGCCCTCCGTCCTAAAGTCGCATTACTAATCTCCCAGCAAAAGTGTAAACAAAGAAACGTCACTGTCAAATTGACAAACTGACCCTGATAGTGACATTTTCAGATATTGAAAACCTTTGGTCACTTTTCAAACTTTTTAATTTGTATATTCTATATTGAGTCTTTATAAATATAATGTCATACAGGGTTAATTTAAAGTAGGATGGTAATTAGAAATTTTATCCTTATAACCTATCATAATTTTTGATGTTAAAAGTTCTTGAAACGAACTGATAAGAAAACTTTACTTCGATATGGCCTGTATGTAAACTATCAAAAATACGTAGCATCACCGCCTGTTCCCCCCCAATACCAAAAGACAAATGTTACTACTACAGCTACTATTCGTAATACTAATTTATATGAAATTTTATAAAAAGACCAAAGGTTGATGTGTACGGTTTGCAGTTGATGTGTGCACAGCGTCATAAAATGTTTTCTACTATAAAACTGTTATTATGAAATATTAAATTATATTACTCTTTTTGACGCAAAACTCATGATTCAGAATATTTATCTAATCTATTTTTGTTAGGTTTGTGATGAAAAACCATGTAAGTGTGTTTATCTCTTGACTTAGCAATATACTATTTCGTTTTGTGTTGTTTTGCTCTGGCAACACCTTTGTTTACATTTTTGCTGGGAGATTAGTAATTCGACTTTAGGGTTTCGTACAAAGTAGGTACTTAAATAAAGTACGAAGTTATCTTAGCAGTTAAGCTAGGGTTTCCTAGGATAGCGGCGCCGTCATATTACGGCCGTAATATAGCGGCGTTGAATGTTGTCTATGTAAACAATACGGAGACACCGTAACGTCAGAAACCGCGCTGTATTATTTACATAGACAACGTTCTACGCCGCTAAATTACGGTCGTAATATGACGGCACCGTCATCCTAGGAAACCCTAGCTTTAGCAGCATTTATACAACTTCCAGGCTAATGAACAACGTCTAGCCCAGAGGAAGATCTTTCCTTTATTCTTCCTGCATTACTATTATAAGCATAAATGAGCTTACGGCTGGTATCGGGCACAGCTCCGGGTTAATATTCGAATATTTTCTAACGTAATCGGCAGTCCATTTAATTTTCATATAATCGCAAACCGGAAAGCTCAGTTTTATTGGCGTTGGGGCACCTGGTAATTTATACGCAGCTTCAACCTGCAAAAGAATTACTGATTTTAAAATTAATAATAAAAGTAATAGCTTTAATAATAGCTTAGCACACGACAAAAACATAAAACAGAAAGAAACAAACAACCTTGGTGAGAGAAATTAAATAAGTAGAAGTAGGGAAAAGGGTGAATTGCAAATTTATTAGAGGACAGGTAATGGTTATAGATAGAAAGAGAAAAGAGATATACTTATGTATAATAATAAGTTACGATCACAAGAAAGGAACTGACTTCTAACTTGATCGTTAGAACTTTTTAGCACCTGTAATCCTGTGATTCAGGTAAGACTGGTATCTGGGTCTCTACTCTAGGTACCATGAGTTGTTCCAAAAACACTAAGGTAATGATCAAGACTTGATCTGACCTTCCCCTGAAGTATTGGCACATAATATGGTTCCACCTTAAAATATCACCTCAAAAACTGTACTTTCAGGTACTATATCTATTCTGTGCTTTCGGTAGGAATAGTGAGGTGGTAGATATATTAGATTGAGCCCTCGTAGATAACAGACTTTATATCAGCCGATAGTCTTGTCGAGATCTTAATCAGCATAAAGATGTACCTATTATGCCAGTGCGCATATTACAACGATACCATTGATTCAGTTTCTCTCACTTCCAGATTTCCTTTTTTTTAATTGGTGAGTACCTACGCTCCATTCCACTCACGCACTCAAATGGCGGTTGTTATAAGGGTTTAAATATGAAATTGCCTATTGTTTCTCACACACAGAGGCTCACATATCTTCTAATATTTTAAAGATACTTCGGTTACGTGTTATTATTTCGAATTATGATCATAACGGCCCACTATCTTATATTTCTGATTTTTTTTTCGGATGAACTTTAAAAAGTATCATAAAAATAACTCTTTTATTCATCGTAACTTAGCCGATACTTGTGGCAGTGTGGCAGTAGTTAGCTGAGTACTTAAAAAATTGTGCATAAAAGTTTTAAAACATAAAAGTAAGCGTTCATAATCGTTAAATAAATCATCAATGCCCGCGCGGACGCCCAGCGTCCGGACAACAATAGAGAATCTATTATGAATCATTTTTCGGACCTTGATTGGGTTAAGATAATGTTAGTATGGAAAATACAAATTCTTTAAAATTCTCCATACAAAACGGCAATTTCATACTTAAACCCCTAATTCAATCTGCAGTTTGCTAGAGCTCTAGGTGCTAAAGTAAAAAATATTGTTGATGATATGATACTCACTGTGACATTATTTCCCCATGGGTGTATCAAAGTGCCAGTAACGTTAGTTTTATATATTATTTCTCCTCGCCGAGGTCTGGCGGTGTAAGCTTTAACATTTGTTATATACTTAGGATTGGAATATAGAACCTTCGCTTTTTCATTTGTATATAAAATTTATGTTATCCTTAAAATAAAATTTACGTTGATTTAAAACAAAAAATAAATTCACGTTTATGAAGCTGTTCAAGAATGTGAATATGAACTTACCGCACAACAGGTAAACCAAACATAAGTTATAGTTATCCAAATACATAATATCTGCTCCCTCCAAAGTATGGCCATAGCGATACCAACTATGAATATGGGAATTCTAATCTAACTACATTAATCTATGTACGTTAAAAAGAATTTGATGCCATTTTAATGCCCCGAATTATAGATACTTAATAATAATGATGGTCATCTATCAGATCTTGATAAAATGGCTTTTAATTAATTTTAATATCCGTTACTAAGGTTCATTTATAATACCTTAGAGCATTCATCATTATACCTAGGAACATACTTATCTTAATATATAAAATCGTAAACTGAATGACTGACTGACTGACTGATCTATCAACGCACAGCCCAAACCGCTGGACCTAGAGACTTGAAATTTTTGCACACAGATACTTTATACAGTGTAGGCATCCACTAAGGAAGGATTTTTGAAAATTGCATCCCTAAGGGGATGAAATAAGGGATGGAAGTTTGTATGAAAGTCCCTCAGTTTTGAAGTTAGAATCTTTAAATTTTGTGTTTAGGCTGACGATTGAAAATTAATAAATACGGGTCTCGGCGTTTTTCAAAATTTTATCCCCGAAGGGGTCTGAAATTGTGTATTAAAGAAAATCCTATATTTTCGAAGTAAAAATCGCTTAATTTATAATTTAGGGTTATGAATGAAAATCTAACGCGACGTTAAACCTAAAAATAGATATGGATGTCGTTATCGGGGTTTTCTGGGATGACGATTGCAAAAATGACATTTATTTTGAAGTATGTACAACACGGTGGGCATGATTTAACCCCTAAAGGGGTGAAAATGGGGTTCAAATTTTGTATGGAAAAATAAAATAAAATAGACAATACAACTTTCAACTTCGTAGGAGCACATCTTAAAATAAATAGGCAAACATTTATTTTGTGATATTTTGGGAACGGGAACGGGAACGGGAACGGGAACGGGAACGGGAACGGGAACGGGAACGGGAACGGGAACGGGAACGGGAACGGGAACGGGAACGGGAACGGGAACGGGAACGGGAACGGGAACGGCAACGGGAACGGGAACGGGATATTGATTTTAAACTCAACAGTTATCACAATATTTTTTTTAATAGTTCCTAAGAAGAGCGTTCTGCCATACAACTAAACACTTGTGGAATTAGTATCGTTAATGATACCTAGCTACAGTAAAACATTTAATAGGTATGCGTTATTAAATGGATGTCGGGTATTTCAAGTGATTTTTTGTAGAGAATGTGAATAAATAAATAATTATGCACTAGACACTGTTGATAAGTCTGACGCCATAACAACAATTTAAATATTAATATGTAATAATCAATATGTTCCGGCAGCTACATGCAAAATGGGCCAGGGACCCTGTTTTTGAAACGCTCGATTGGCGTCGAGCGCTCGTTTCTACTGATTTTCGTTCGACATATAGCTCAAACGTTCGAAATAGAGTCATATGTCGAATAAAAGTCAGTAGAAACGAGCGCTCGACGCCAGCCGACCGATTCAAAAATAGGGCTGCAGTTCCTCAGTGATGACGATTTCGGTTGTAGTGCACTTTCACCTTCGGCCTTATGTTAAGGCCAAGCACTATCCCGTTGTGCATAAAAAAATATAGTGCAATTTCTTTTTTTGTGTTTTGTTAAATAAAAATAGTCCTAATATAGGTAAAATCACGATTAGTATTAAGAAATTGAAACACATTTTAAAGCCTATTATAATCACATTATATCTTTATTACAGTGCATTCATAATACCTTCATATACTACGATAACTTCTTTTGTTTTTGTCAAAAAGCAGGTAAACTTGACGATGTTTTTTCCTCGTGGAATGGGCAGCGGAAAATCTTTCGGAGGCATCACAAAATTTATAAAAGCAAAGTAGCCCTGAAATATAAAACATGAGTTAGAAAAAATAGGACAAGCGCAAGTCGGACTAGCCCTCTGTCCTAGGGTTTCGTACAAAGTAGGTACTTAAATAAAGTACGAAGTTATCTTAGCAGTTAAGCTAGGGTTTCCTAGGATGGCGGCGCCGTCATATTACGGCCTTAATATAGCGGCGTTGAATGTTGTCTATGTAAACAATACGGAGACACAGTAACGTCAGAAACCGCGCTGTATTATTTACATAGACAACGTTCTACGCCGCTAAATTACGGTCGTAATATGACGGCACCGTCATCCTAGGAAACCCTAGCTTTATCAGCATTTATACAACTTCCAGGCTAATGAACAACGTCTAGCCCAGAGGAAGATCTTTCCTTTATTCTTCCTGCATTACTATTATAAGCATAAATGAGCTTACGGCTGGTATCGGGCACAGCTCAGGGTTAATATTCGAATATTTTCTAACGTAATCGGCAGTCCATTTAATTTTCATATAATCGCAAACCGGCAAGCTCAGTTTTATTGGCGTTGGGTCACCTGGTAATTTATACGCAGCTTCAACCTGCAAAAGAATTACTGATTTTAAAATTAATCATAATAGAATAAAAATATAATATACTTATAATAATAATAATAATAATAATAATAATATCTTTATTGCACACGACAAAAACATAAAAATGATAGAAAAATAAAATAGAATAAGAGAACACACAAAAGGCGGTCTTATTGCTGAATAAAAATCTCTTCCAGGCAACCATGTATAAATAAGTAGAAGTGGGGGAAAGGGTGCTTTATTAGAGGAGGTAATGTATATAGATAGAAAGAGAAAAGAGATATATATATATGTATTATAAGTATCAATCACAAGAAAGGAAATAACTTCTAAAGGATTTTGGAGTCTGAGTCTTTCTGCTACCCTCAGGAAGTGCGTTCCATAGGCGAACGGCATGAACGTTCCATAGGCGGACGGCATGAATATTGTTATTTGTTAGAACTTTTTAGCACCTGTAATCTTGTGATTCAGGTAAGAAACTGGTATCTGGGTCTCTACCATGAGTTGTTCCAAAAATACTAAGATAATTAATATTACCTTCCCCTGAACTATTGATTGGCACATAATATGGTTCCACCTCAAAATATCACCTCAAAAACTGTACTTTCAGGTACTATATCTATTCTGTGCTTTCGGCAGGAATAGTGAGGTGGTAGATACATTAGATAGAGTCCTCGTAGATAACAGACTTTATATCGGCCGATAGTCTTGTCGAGATCTTAATCAGCATAAAGATGTACCTATTATGCCAGTGCGCATATTACAACGATGCCAATGATTCAGTTTCTGTTGCTTCCAGATTTACTTAAAAATTTTATAAAATTGTTGAGTACCTACGCTCCATTCCACTCACGCACACAAAGGGCGGTTGTTATAAGGGGTTAAATATGAAATTGCCTATTTTTTCTTACACACAGAGGCTCACATTATCTTCTAAGATTTTAAAGATGCTTCGGTTACTTGCTTATTTCGGCCCACTATCTTATATTTTGATGTCATAAAAGTGGCTCTTTTATTCATCGTTAGGCGTGAAATACACAGAAGAGATGCGGCGGAGATAAGGCGCAGATACGGCGGCGATGCCGGGGATACGTGTGTTTGATTGGCCGAAAGCATCCAAAAGTCTCACATCTGCACCGTATCGCCGTCGTATCCGTGCCGCGTCGCTTCTGTGTATTTCACGCCTTAGGCTGGCCCCAGACCTACCGTTTCTTTGCTGATCTACCTAGAACAGCAAAGCAAAGAATGAAACCGGGAGGCTAGAATGCCATACAAAACGTACTACTCGTCACAGACCTATCAACCCAAACCGGCAAGAACGCCCGGTCAGCAAGCCACCGGCCGACATCGCCGGTAAGAACGTCTTCACCGGTAAGAAAGAGGCGTAGCCTACGTGCTCGCTCCGTACATGGTCACACACAGCCCGGTTGCAACCCGGCGCCGGTGCCGGCGATTTGTAAGCGTCAGAACCGCTGGACCAAAAGCGATATTGAATGTTTAGAAAATACCGAAATTCTTTACTTTTTTTGCTACTTTTTAGTGCCTAACTTTAAATATTTAGTACCTCGATTGACAACCACAAAACGTGTAAAATATTTTTTTTACACTTTCTGGCCACTTAGCCAGACATTCTGACGTCAGGTTGTATGAACCACTTTTTTATAATTTTAAACAACACAACTAATTTTTCTGTTTGTAAACATTTAGTACCTATTAAGTACCTTAACATATATTTTTTCAAAAAAAAAATTAACGTATGGAAGATTTTTAAAATTGATATTTAATTTGACACAGGAACTTTGTAATAAAACCATACAACCCCATCGAGTTTGGGCTCGTTTCATTCATCCTGCTAAGTAATCTGTTGGTTGTCCAGGGTCTGATGATGGAGCAGAAAGAAGGCCAAAGGAACTCTGTAATAAAACCATACAATCCCATGGAATTTGGGCTCGTTTGATTTGTTTTGACAAATACTCTGTTGAGAAATAGTCTCCGGGGTCTGATGATGGCAAGAAGAAGGTAAGGCAACCTATGTAAGACCGGATATGATATGAGATGGGTGACCGTGGGACTGCAGTTACGAATATTAAGCAACTCTCGGAAAAGCCGGGTAAATGGGTGATCGTTTAGGACTGTGATAAACAACTTTCGTTATCGCAATCCAACGGTCACCCATCTCATACCCGGCATCTTCAAAATTAGCTTTACTTACAGTCGTTATTCTAGTCCCAAACAGTCATCCATCTCATACTCGGCCTTTCCTAGAGTTGCTTAACTTTCGTTATCGCAGTGTCACCAATGTCATATCATATCCGGTCTTTCTTAAAATTGCCTTACCTTCTTCTTGCTCCATCATCAGACCCCGAACACTTTTTCAGTTTTTATTTTTTTATTTTATTTGTTTAAGACACACCAACAGCATACACAATAAAACATACACATTGGAACAATAATCAAAATTCACTTCTGATGTGTAGGCCAATAACAGGCATGTACAGCATTAACAGTCTCAACACAGTACTTGTCAAGACAATTCAAACGAGCCCAAACTCCATGGAATTGTATGGGTTTTATTACAGAGTTTCTGTGGCCTTCTTCCTGCTCCATCATCAGACCCTGGCCACTACCTTCCAACAGATTACTTAGCAGGATGAATGAAACGAACCCAAACTTGATGGGGCTGTTGTGTGGTTTTATAACAAAGTACCTGCGTCAAATTAAATATCCATAATAAAAAAAAGTTCATGCCTAAAATTTTTCCTGTAGGTATGCAAAAATTTTGAAAAAACATATATATGGTAAGGTACTTAAAAGGTACTAAATGTTTACAAAGAGAAACAAAACTTTTGTTGTTTGGAACTATGGGAAAAATGTGGCACAGACAACCTGACGTCAGAATGTCTGGCCACTTTCTATATACGTTTTGTCGCTGTCAATACCTACTAAATAGGTAATCGAGGTACCTACTAAATATTTGAAGTTAGATATCAAATAGCAAAAAGGTATTGCATTTTGGTATTTTCATAAAATCTAATATTGCTTTTGGTCCAGCAGTCCTGACGCTTACATTTGTCACACAATTTGATTTGAGAGACGACATCTCTCGTTGAGCGCTAGATTACGACTGAGCGCGAATCAAGAAAGCCCGGCGACCGGCGTGTGTGGGGCGATGATCCGGTTTCGATTCTGTTCTATCAGAATGGAAACCGGTAAGCAAAGAAACGGTAGGTCTGGGGCCACCCTTACTTAGCCGATACTTGTGGCAGTGTGGAATTAGTTAGCTGAGTGCCATAAAAGTTTTAAAACATAAAAGAAAGGGTTCATGAATTAATTTATATAAATTAATTTATCAATGCCCGCTCCGACGCCGGCGTCCGGACAACAATAGAGAATCTATTGTCTCTACTACTTCACGAGAAACAATTTGGTTTTACTCGTGGTAGATGCACAACTGATGCTGGAATTGCACTTCTCAAACACGTCTTTGAAGCATGGGAGAGTAAACAGGATGCAATTGGTATATTTTGTGATCTCTCTAAAGCATTTGATTGTGTCAGTCACAGTACTTTATTAGATAAATTGGAACATTATGGTGTATCAAAAAATGCAGTAAGCCTTATGCAATCGTATCTGTCGGCGAGAACCCAAAAAGTTGTTGTAAATAAAACAGAATCCTATGAAGCACCTATTACCATGGGCGTGCCGCAGGGTTCGATATTGGGTCCATTGCTTTTTCTTATTTATATTAATGACCTTCCTTACTATACTAAAAACTTATGTGAAATAGTACTGTTTGCTGATGATACTTCTTTAATTTTTAAAGTTGATAGAGGATGTAACTGCAGTGACGATGTAAACAGCACTCTTTCCAAGGTGATGCATTGGTTTACTATTAATAATCTGAAGCTTAACTCTAGTAAAACTAAATGTGTCAAATTTTCACTTCCTAATGTGAGGCAGGTTCATATGACTATACATGTAAATGGCGAAGCAGTCGAATTTGTTGACTCAACAAAATTTTTAGGTATTACTATAGACTCGCGGTTGCAATGGGACCCTCATATCGATATCCTGTCAAGCAGACTTAGCTCTGCTGCCTTTGCAGTTAAGAAAATAAGGCTTCTGACCGACATTGAAACAGCAAGATTGGTTTACTTCAGTTATTTTCATAGTATAATGACCTACGGTTTGTTGTTGTGGGGCTCAGCTGCTAATATTAATAACATATTCATCTTACAAAAAAGGGCAGTGCGCGCTATATACAACTTACGGTCTAGAGATACTCTTCGTGACCTATTTAAAGAAATTAAAATATTAACGGTAGCTTCCCAATACATCTATGAAAATATAATGTATGTAAAGAAAAATTTAGATAGCTTTGTAAAAAATAGTAATGTTCATAAACTCAATACAAGAAACAAGAACAAACTTGCTGTTCCAAGGCGCAGACTGCATAAAACCGGAAGCTCTTTTTTGTGTAGATGTATTACCTTTTATAATAAGATACCCGAACAAGTCACAGAACTGCCCTTGGAAAAATTTAAAAATACTGTTAAATCCAATTTAATGAGTAAAGGTTATTACACTGTTGACGATTATTTGAAGGATAAAAAGGCATGGGCATAGCTTTTGTATTGTTAATTATTACTCTAATACCTCAGTATTGATTAGAAAAAGTCCGGGGTTCTTTCATAGGTCTAGATAAAAGTCCTTTAATTAAACTCGAATCGTGATTTTCTTTTCTAAGTATAAAATTGTGGGAAGTATCCTACCTACTTAAAAACGTACTTCTGGCTTCCTGACTCGACGACTTAATATGGGTAGCTTTAGTATGTCATGCTCACTTCAAACATTTCTGCGGTGGTGTCGTGTGAGGCGGGTCGTTACGTTCCCTCAAATATGGTTGAGCGAAGCGATGGCTGGTTCATGCGTCATGCTCGTGAACGGGTGCTGCCAGTGGGAATGGGTCTGCTTCTGTCTGCTTGTATTAAGGGCGTCGTATAACGCGTATATAAAAGATCTGTTTTATATTGTCTGTATGTATGGCACTTCTTACTCAAAAAATATAATTCTTAATAGCTTACCTTGTTTTGATTTATTTAATTGCAATATTTTTACTTTCTATAGTCAGTAGTTTAGTGAAAGACCTATGAAAAGCTTTTGGATATAAATTTTCAATTCGATGCCTTAACATAGGTAGTCTTAGTATGTCATGCTATCTTTAATCATTTCTGCGGTGGTGTCGTATGAGGCGGGTCGTTACGTTCCCTCAAATATGGTTGAGCGAAGAGGTGGCTGGTTCATGCGTCATGTTCGGGAACTGGTGCTGCCAGTGGGAATGGGTCTGCTTCTGACTGCCTATCTTAATGCATATTGAATTGTATGTTTTTCTTTTATTTTTATTTATTGTAACAGCCTAGACTGAATAACAAGTTCAAACTTTGAATTTAGCTTAAAATCTGTAAATTGATTAAGAAATTTGAAACTCATTAAGAAATGAGCTAATTCAATGATGTTATTTATTTGTTAATCTTTGTTAATATAAAGTCTGGAAACGATATACATATTTGTAAATATCGTTCCATCTGATTGATAAAGCTGACAAGTTTTTTGCGCCCATTTTTCTTGTCAGTTAAAAGACGTCATAATGGGTGGTAGGGTAAAAGAATTGACGATTTAAAAATGCTTATTATGTGAGCTTATTTAAATAAAATATATTTCACTTTCACTTTCACTTTCACTTTCTCATTTTCCGGACCAAGGTCCGGAAAATGAGAAAGTTCATCTTAACCAATCAAGATTGGTTAAGATAATGTTAGTACCTATGGAAAATACAAATTCTTTAAAATTCTCCATACAAAAAGGACAATTTCATACTTAAACCTCAACTAACTAAATTCAATCTGCAGTTTGCTTCAGCTCTAGGTGCTAAAGTAAAATTTGTTGTTGATGATAGGATACTCACTGAGACATTATTTCCCCATGGGTGTATCAAAGTGCCAGTAACGTTAGTTTTATATATTATTTCTCCTCGCCGAGGTCTGGCGGTGTAAGCTTTAACATTTGTTATATACTTAGGATTGGAATATAGAACCTTCGCTTTTTCATTGGTATATGTATCCTTAAAATAAAATTTACGTTGATTAAAAACTAAAAATAAATTCACGTTTATGAAGCTGTTCAAGAATGTGAATATGAACTTACCGCACTACAGGTAAACCAAACATAAGTTATAGTTATCCAAATACATAATATCTGCTCCCTCCAAAGTATGGCCATAGCGATACCAACTATGAATATGGGAATACTAATCTAATTACATTAATCTATGTACCTACGTTAAAAAGAATTTGATGCCATTTTAATACCCTGAATTAAAGATACTTAATAATAATTATGGTCGTCTATCAGATCTTTATAAAATGATGTTTTAATTTTTTAACATCCGTTACTAAGGCTCATTTATTATACCTTAGAGCAGTGGTTCTTAACCTTTTTGGCTGGCGACCCAAAGTAGAAAAATATTTGAAGTCCGCGACCCTAATCCTAATATTTTGTTTTATTTTCTAGTGACAGGTACTAAAATGACATGTTATTTATTTTTGACTAGTGGCCGCCCGCGACTTGTCTGCGTGGACAGATTTTTTGCTATACACCTGGGAAACTGTTCGTTTGTGTATATGTGTGGGGATAATTTGAAAATGTAATGTCGGGATTTTGGGGTGTTGTCAAGGATAAAATAAAAATGTAACTCTATTCTATAGAGAAAACAGCCGCGCAGCGCGTTTTTTTATTCAGTTTCATCCACTTATCTTATTAATATGCCTGTCTATCGTAAAAAAAACGGCCGCGCAGCGCGATTTTTAATCATTTTTATCCACTAATCTTGTACTTGCCTGTCTATAACAAAACAATTGCGATATGTGGTCAGTTTAGAATGGGAGTAATAATAAATTTGAGAATACTTTGTGTTATGACATGACATCGATCGAATAAAAAATAAAAATATTCGCAATTTAAAACGTAACATTTTATCACTTATTAACAGACCCCGGATTTGCGGTAGCACGAATAAAATGACGTTTAATAGTGCGTGGACAACTTGATTATCTATTTGTGTAATTTATCGATAAAAAAAATATAATTATGTAACGTGATATATAGACTTACTGTCGGAAATAGTAGAAATTACCTACCTACATTAAGAAAAGTGAAAATCGTGAAATGTATAAATTATAAAATTCACTGCAGTTTTTCTTGATGCAAAGATAGCAAAGTGAAAGTGAGTGAAGTAGAATGTCAATTTTTTAAGAAATACATCCTCTTTGGTATAATACTTAAAATAAATACACGCGACGCGATCAAAGAAGTTCCACTTCAAAAATATTTTCAGAACATCGATATATAAAAATATTTACGATAATTTGGTAATCACTAGCAAGTTTGTATTCCTGCCACCGCAAATCCGGCCTTTACTTATTAAAGTCTTTGGGGGCCCGCGACCCAACCCAATACCTCTCGCGACCCGAATTTGGGTCGCGACCTGAGGTTAAGAATCGCTGCCTTAGAGCATTCAACATTATACCTAGGAACATACTTATTATAATATAGCTGTAGGTATTTACATTTACGCTCTTATCTTATTGTGGTTGTGTTGAGCAGAGCTTTTGGAAGTGCCTCTGCTGCCAACGCCACTGATGCGGTAGCCGGCAAACAAAATCCACCAATTGAGTTTGAAAGAGAATTTACTTCTTTTGTAGACTCTATTTTGTCGCAGGGGCTTATACACTACACTTCTCTTTTCTATTATTTTCCTATCTACTTCTCTCGTTTCGCACAGTCGCACTACATCTTCACACAGTACACTGCGTTCTTTTTCAAACCTCACTCTTGACATCCCTAAGCACTCTACTCTACTACTTCGATTCCTACTCATTCTCCATTCCTGCCGTCCGCTTATGGAACGCACTTCCCGAGGGTACCTATCAGAAAGTCTCAGACTCTAAAATCCTTTGGCGTTAAGTCAGAAGTCATTTCTTTTCTTGTGATCGAAACTTATAACCCCTGTAGCGGCATCTACCGTACCGCCGCACATACCACACATGGTTGCAACCTCAGACCATTTTTATTTGATCTGAGGTTGCAACAAGATTCATCACCATGTGACTAGATGGCGCTAGTGTCGTATAAACACAAAAGATCAGTATGGATATCACCTTGTAGTATGGAAAATATATGGAGCAACCTACATCTCGCTGACGAAGTTTTCTCAGCGAAGCAGCATATATACAACTGCCAACCATCATCGGTTGGACCGCAGTCCCCGGGCAATTACCAGTTTACCACCCAGCCCGGAGGAAGATCTTCCACTTTGGCCTTCCTACTAGTGGCTACCTCTCACCATATTCCATACTACCATACTTCTTCCCTACACCCCTATTGTCTCTTTCTATCTTTGTACCTTCTTTATAACCTGTCCTTTAATTTGCACCTACGAGTAGGTACTTCTACTTTTATTCTCTCTCAACTACTTCTATTTATTTTCACTCACCCAAGGTTGCCTGGAAGAGATTTTTATCTAGCAATAAGGCCACCTTTTGTATGTTATCTTTTGTCATTTTTGTTTCTTTCTGTTTTTGTTTTTGTCGTGTGCAATAAAGCTATTTTAATAATATAATTATTATAGCATAGTACCTATCCTTACTAATATTATAAATGCGAAAGTCCGTTTGTTTGTTTGTTTATTTGTTTATTACGCCTTCACGTTTGAACTACTGAACTGATCATCATGTAATTTTGCATACACATTGTCAGGGGTACAGAAAAGAACATAGGGTACTTTTCATCCAGAAAAAATGTACAATTCCCGAGGGATAGCAAAAAAACTGTCCACGCAGACGAAGTCGCGGGCGGCCGCTAGTCTTTTCTAAATAGTATTCCTCGAACCGAAAAGTCCTAATTCCTAGACTTCGAATCACTTATGATTAGGTACCTACTTATACCTTGCCATGATTTTAGACTACGTACCTATCGTATACCGATTTTATCGTTAGAATAATTTCAAATAGGTAGCTATAATATTTTACCCATTCGAATCTCATAAAGGCAGAGGGAAAAAGCGCACTTCACCCAGAATGAGTCGTAGTAGAGCAAATAGTCAGCCAGCCTCCCAAACTATTATATACTAGCTGATGCCCGCGACTTCGTACGCGTGGACTTTATGACTCCGGCGTATTCATATAAATACGAAATAATGTAGTTACATCAGAAAATACTTGTAGCATTGTTATAATGTTAAAAGTCTTTTTTATATTTATTATTGCAAACACAAAACAAAAAGTTTTAGCCAGTTTAGGCAACTCGATATCAAAAATTAGGCCCAAACTGTCACCGCCTTCACCACGTGGAGGTACGCCCAGCTTATGTTATTATATTACGTTAAACAACTTTAATCTGATATCTTAGATTTCCACATCAGATGATCTTCGAATTTTTGTAAACACATGTTTATGCAATTAAATTAAACTTGGTTCTGCATCAAGTATTCCAGATCTTCGATTTTTATAACTCAACAAAAACTGCTCATCAGGCTGAAAAAAATTTGCTAAGGTGTAATTTTTATATTTTGTATAGTTTAGCTAGACCATTATGGTTCTGCATCAGGTGTTCCAGATCTTTGATTTTTATACCTCAACAAAAAATGCTCATCAGGCTGAACAGCTTTTGTTAAGGCGTCATTTTTAGGGTTCCGTACCCAAAGCGTAATAACGGGACCCTATTACTAAGCCTCCGCTGTCCGTCTGTCTGTCTGTCTGTCACCAGGCTGTATCTCATGAACCGTGATAGCTTGACAGTTGAAATTTTCGCAGATGATGTATTTCTGTTGCCGCTCTACCAACAAATACTAAAAATATAATAAAGTAAATATTTAAAGGGGGCTCCCATACAACAAACATATTTTTTTGCCATTTTTTGGTATGGAACCCTTCGTGCGCGAGTCCGACTCGCACTTGGCCGGTTTATATATTCCTTATAGTTTAGTTGGACCATTATGGTTCTTCATCAGGTGGTCCATTTTTCAAATTAAATTTTCCCCTTAGTTATGTCCAGGCTTAACAGCTATCTAACAAAAAAGTTTCATTCGAATCCGTTTAGTATTATCGGAGATTAGCGTGTTCAAACAGACACACTTTTTTTTTCAAATTCTTATGAAAAATTCTCTATTAATATGTCCCCATCTCCACAAATATATTTTTTTGAAATATATGTAATGTACAGACCGACACACTCCTTTTACTGTTCTGTTATATGTAAGGATTTCTTATAGTTTAGCTGGACCATTATGGTTCTGCATCAGGTGTTCCAGATCTTCAATTTTTATACGTCAACAGAAAATGCTCATCAAGTTGAACAGCTATGTTAAGGCGTCATTTTTATATTCCTTATAGTTTAGTTGGACCATTATGGTTCTGCAATTAAATTAAACTTGGTTCTGCATCAAGTATTCCAGATCTTCGATTTTCATACCTCAACAAAAATGCTCATCAGGCTGAGCAACTTTCGCAAAGATGTCATTTTTTTATTTTGTATAGTTTGGCTGGACCATTATAGTTCTGCATCAGGTGTTCCAGATCTTCGATTTTTATACCTCAACAAAAAATGCTCATCAGGCTGAACAACTTTTGCTAAGGTGTCATTTTTATATTCCTTATAGTTATGTTGGACCATTATGGTTCTGCATCAGGTGTTCCATTTTTTCAAAATCAATTATACCCTAAGTTATGCCCAGGCTTAACAGCTATATAAATAACAAAAAAAGTTTCATTCAAATCCGTTCAGTATTTCCGGAGATTAGCGTGTTCAAACAGACAAACAAACAGACAAACAGACACAATTTTTTTTAATTCTTACTCTATTACTATGTCTCCATCGCCCCAGATATTTCTTTTTTAAATATATGTAATGTACAGACACACTTTTTCTACTGTTTTATTATATGTAAGGATTCTGTGCCCAAACATTAGACATTTTTATCACAATTTATGAAATAATATTATTATTCGGTTCAGTCATTGAATACACAATTGTTTCAATGCTCTTTTGAGAGCAAATAAACAATGGCTTTAGTATCAACTCTCAACTTAATGGACTTGACCACCTACTTAAGTAGTTTAGTGGTAGGTACCTACCTACGGCCACTCCACAGACCGATATCGCCAGCTTTATTAGGCGTGAAATACACAGAAGCGACGCGGCACGCACGGATACGGCGGCGATACGGTGCAGGGGCCCTATTTTTAAATCGCTCGGCTGGCGTCGAGCACTCGTTTCTACTGATTTTCGTTCGAGATCTCATACATTTCAATTGATTTGTCGAACGAAAATCAGTAGAAACGAGCGCTTGACGCCAGTCGAGCGAGTCAAAAATAGGGTCCCAGATCGCGCCAGACCGCGCCAAATTGACAGAGATTGATTGTGTAACGTTGTTCGTGATCGGTTTCAATCTGGCGCGGTCTGGCGCGATCTGGCGCGATCTACGTCAATCTGGCGTGGTCTGGCTTAGGGTTGGCACCTCTTTTTCGAGGTAATAGTATTATTTTCAAAACATTTAAACATAGTACTTACTTTTGGAATATTTATAAAAATGTAGTTCATATTTATTTTTAACTAGATTCCGCGATTCCGTTTTCGATTTTTTTAGGCCGCGACTACATCCGCGTGGGTGGACATTCGAAAAATGATTAAAAAACAAACATACAAACGAATAGAGAACTTGCAGTCTGCTCATCGCAATCTACTGCTATCCGATACATGTTTTTTTTAAGGCTGAACTGATTAGCCCACATTTATTTTTAACTAGCTTCCGCCCATGACTACATGCGAAAAAATATACAGATGGACAGAGAACCTGAGGAGGTTCTCTGTCCATCTGTATATTTTTTCGATTTTTTTATAAAAATGAGGATTTTTTTAAGTCGGTTAAAATAAATTGGATTGCCTGAAAGATGATGAAATTTGGCACACAGTTAGTTTGATATCCTAGGAAGTACCTAGCCTATGTACCCTATTTTTATTTTTTAAAGGAAGCTGGTTAAAAATAAATGAGCACTTTATTTTTTAATAAATTTCTCAAAACTATATTTTTTGCAATTTATTGAAAAATACTTTTTACCTCTATATTATTACTATACCAGGCTATAAACTATACATGTATGTGTGCCAAAGTTCATCAAAATCAGTTCAGCCTTCTGAATCTGAACTGATTTGGATGAAATTTGGCACTCAGATAGTTGATAGCTTTTATTATTATTATTTATTATTATTTATTTATTATCAGAAACAGTGTAATACATTTTTAATTTTACAAAAAAGTACTATTTAAACCTCTAGAGTTTGTGTAATTTAGTATTATAAATATCGATATTTGATTTTACACACACAGCGCCATCTAACCCTAGACAACTGATTTTACTAGGTACTTACTTTTCGAAATAGATAGGTACTTCTTGTACGCAGACCGTCACAGAAATTAAAATTCATCATTTCAATTACGTCCGGGAATCGAACCCAGGATCTCTTGCGCGGTAGACTGGCATGTTGAATACTGCACCACTCAGGTCATCGATCGATATCACGCGAAAATTAATGCAAAAAGTTGGCAACCCTGCCAAAGCCCACCGTGGATCGTGGTAGATTGTCAATCTACCAAGATCTACTGCGATCCAGATCTCGCTGGATTGACCGTGTAACGTCGCAAACCAACCGCATCAAATTCCATCAATCTGCGGTTTTGATCAGATCACACCAGATTGACGTGTGTAATGGCCGCCTATGCGGTCCATTTTAACCAACAGGGTGAATATGCTATAAGAAAATGGAATAAAAATATAATCTTTGAATACCGGAAAACTTTCTACGTATTTTTAATGCACACTAATTTACGCTTCCAAATCATAAAATAGAAACACTGTATACGACCCTTTAACTGAAATACACGCTTAGCAAGAATCGTTGAAAATTACAACAAAAACAACAGAAAAAGATTTTTCAAAACAAAACACACATGTTCAAAGTCACAGCAAATACAATATGGCCGATATATAATGAAGTTAGCTGCGTACCGCTAGGCGTTGCTAACATATGAGGGTGGTCCACGGGCGTAGCCAGGGGGGGGGGGTTCAAACCCCCCCCCCCCCCCCCCCCGAATTATACAATAGGCATCATCTATTTATTGATCTATAACATTAAAATAAACTTAGGCAAGGCGAGGAGTATAATTATTATACATATTAACATTTTGAATTTGCCGCGCTGCCATCTGTCACCGCCGCATCGCATTCGGTAATTTGCGTATGTTTTCGTGCTCCGCTCGGCTGTCGCCAGTCAACAGTCAGCAGCAGCACCGATTACCGCGAAAATAATTTAGTGGGTAGGTCAAGGGTAGGTATATGTATACATATTCTAGCGTGCGTGCCGGACTGCAGTGAACGAAGTATTTTGTCACTTACTTGTAAGTAAATGAAAATAACTAAAAAAAATGGGCCAATTTAATAGATCACATTTGACATCTGTCAGTCCATAGTGTGATTTGGTAAGTAAATGGTAAAGCTTTCTTTCGTGATTATTTATACCATAAAACTTATAATTATTAAGTTTTGGCATCCCGAGGTAACCTCGGCGAGGTTAGCAGACAACCAGCCTACATGCCTTATGATAAAGGAGTAACAGATAAGATTGGCCACGTTTTACGTGAATACTCTGTACCGACAGTTTACACTCCAGGCATAAAGGTCAACAACATATTCGGTTCGCCGAAGGATGTCAGACACCACACCATTACACTACAGATCACAAGATTAGCGGATGAAACTAACTAAAAATCGAGCTGCGCGGCCGTTTTTTTTTATAGACAGGCAAGATCATAACTTACAAGATTAGTGGATGAAACTGACTAAAAATCGCGCTGCCCGGCCGTTTTTTTTACTATATGCAGGCATTTAAGTTACATGTTTAATTTTAAATATTTATTTCTCCGAGCGGTCCTCTAATGCCCATGGGTTCATTTAATAAGAATATACCTAAATGTCATTTCATTTACATTGTTGTAGTTTTATTTTCTTAAAATAAAAATTTACATTAATTTTACTTTTTTTGGATAATACTCAAAGTTTATTAAGTGCTTATTCATGAATAATATATAGAAAAATAAGTAATGATGACATATAGCAAAATATTCAACGGTTACTTTTTCAATTAGTGACTTAATGCTCAAAATAACAACAAAAACATTGAAAAAATAAAAAATGAGATTAATTTCATTACTCTTCCCACGTAAAGGAAAAGACAGAGAGAGAGTTTTTCGAATATACTGGCCTTAAGGGTAAAAATACGATAGGAAGTAAATATTATGAGAATTAAACAATATTTAGAGCTTCTAATTGCGTTTTATTATTTTTACAATGCATTCAAAATACCTTCAAGTATTATGATAGTTTCCTTTGTTTTTGTCAAGTACCAGGTAATGTTGACTATGTTTCTTCCTCGAGGAATGGGCAGCGGGAAATCTTTCGGAGGTACCACAACATTTGTAAAGGCGTAGTAGCCCTGAAATACAAAACATAAATTAGAAAAGGACATGTACCTAGATACATACTTTGTATATAGGTAGTATTATATTATTTGTTATTTAAAGTGAATATTTGAAGTGTTAGGGGGATTGAAAAGTTCGTGGCCTAGTCACGAAAACAAAATAAAATACGCACAAAAATATTTTTATTTATCGACGTAATTTCCATTTAGCTCTATGCACTTCATTGATATTTCCAGTAAAGCCTTGATCCCCCTTAAAAAGACTCTTTTAAGACCCTCAACATAGTCACTCACAGCGACTTCATCTTCATCATTAGTCGAAAATTCCATTACATCTCGAATGTTATTCAGGTTCAAGAGTTTGATGACAAATCCAAGTTTCATTTACAGTAATAAATCGATCTAAAATTCCTGCTGATCAGCTTCAAATAACTCAAAACAATCACGATAAAATGTGAAAATTGATAGTTTTTGCTCTTCTATAGATAATACATGTTTGCTGTTCACGCTGCTGACACCTTGTGAAAGCCCCAATCTTTGACAATCATATTTTTGTCTGCTCATTATAAGATCCCTATGATTTCCGCTATCCCCCTATTTTTTAATCTATAGTCTTCTAATATTTAATCACAAATTTTTTATATATTGTAGACGGGAGTGGACGTTCAGAGCCTATATGAAAATGGGTTGTCTTCAATGCTTTCAAGTTCACGTTTTAAATCAGCTGACTTCTTTTTAACACGTTTTTATTAGGTTGCTTTCTCGTTTGTTTGTTTGTTTGTCCGCAAAGTTTGCGAACGATTTTAAACTAGCTTCCCGATGAGCTAGAGACTTGAAACTTTGAACATAGGTCAGAACTGGAATACAATGCAATATTATGGTGTCATTGAGCTGATCTGATAGTGGATCTGGAAGAAGTCCACAGGAACTTAATGATGCAACCACACAACCCCATTGTGATTAGGCTTGTTAGAATCGTCTTGACGAGAACTCTAATGGGAGATAAGGTCCAGGGTCTGATGATGAAGCTGAAAGGCCATGCCAAAGGAACTCAATATTGAAACCGTGCAATCCCATCGAGTTTGGGCTCATTTGAATCGTCTTGACGAGTACTTTGTTGGAAAAAGTGTCCGAGGATCTGATGATGGAGCCGGAAGAAGGCCATAGGAACTCTATGATAAAACCACGCTACACCATCGAGTTTGGGCTCGTTTGAATCGTCTTGACGAGTACTTTGTTGGGAAATAGTGTCCGAGGATCTGATGATGGAGCCGGAAGAAGGCCATAGGAACTCTATAATAAAACCACGCTACCCCATCGAGTTTGGGCTCGTTTGAATCGTCTTGACGAGTACTTTGTTGGGAAATAGTGTCCGAGGATCTGACGATGGAGCCGGAAGAAGGCCATAGGTACTCTTTAATAAAACCACGCTACCCCATCGAGTTTAGGATCGTTTGAATCGTCTTGACGAGTACTTTGTTGGGAAATAGTGTCTAGGGTCTGATGATGGAGCCGGAAGAAGGCCAATGGAACTCTATAATAAAACCATGTAACCTCATTGAGTTTGGAGTCGGTTGAATCGTCTTGACGAGTTCTTTGTTGGGAAATAGTTTCCAGGGTCTGATGATGGAGCAGGAAGAAGGGCACTGGGACTCTGTAATAAAACCATGCAACCCCATCGAGTTTGGGCTCGTTTGAATTGTGTTGACGAGTTCTTTGTTGGGAAATAGTTTCCAGGGTCTGATGATGGAGCCGGAAGAAGGGCACTGGGACTCTGTAATAAAACCATGCAACCCTATCGACTTTGGGCTCGTTTGAATCGTTTTGACGAGTGCTCCGATAGGAGATGGTATAGTTTTAGTCTTAGCTCGTTAACTAAAAAGCATAAAATAATAATTTACCGAAACAATTTTTTTTTTAAAAACACGTTTTTATAACGGACTAAATTATTACAAAAAAATCGGACTAAAAATATTAAAACGGACAAGTAAAAACAAACTAAAAAGAAAAAAAAAAATTTTCTGTAAATATTTATAACTCTAATAACCTTTACCTACCTACAGAAATTTTAAACCTAAAAAATTTAAACCTAAAAACTTGGGGCGCGTTTTGTAAAATTTCTCATCCATATTGTCTATAGCATGCGCCCCACGTTTTTTGGTTTAAAATTTCTGTAGGTAGGTAATGGTTATTAATTAGGGTTATAAATATTTACAGAAAAAAATTTTTTTTTTCTTTTTAGTTTGTTTTTACTTGTCCGTTTTAATATTTTTAGTCCGATTTTTTTGTCATAATTTAGTCCGTTTTAAAAACGTGTTTTTAAAAAATATTTTTTTTCGGTAAATTTTACTATAGAGTTTGATGGGATGGATGATGCTGATATCCTCACCATCTATTCGTGAATTTATTTTAGCGTTAACCCTTTCTTAAAAAGATACCTTTATTACCGGTTTTCAATTTTGTCAATTTTGCAGAAATACTGCAAATACTCGCACAAAAATAATTGTAAAAAAAGTTTCTTGAGCTACTTACACGTTTCAAAGTTTTCTCATACAAATATGAATGTTTTTTGAAAATTCTAGGATGGTCCCTTCAATTTCAGGCCACGAAATTTTCAATCCACCTGGGTATGTAATGATGCAAAAGGTATTCTGGCTGGCGCCTGTAACGTTTTCGCGCTAACATTTTTTAAATGAATTCAGCCTGCCTAGCTTGACCGATTTATATCGTGTGATATAGCGTTTTATCACGTTCAACTGTCAAAAAGACAAAGGAATTTGACAGTTGAGTGTCGATAAAATGCTATATCACGCGATATAAATCGATCATGAAAGGCAGGCTCAGGATGGTAAGTATAATTAATGTAGAGGCAGATTGGATTGGACCCAGGTGACGATCGTAGTCCTACGAATACGAAATGCATTATTAACAAACCCACTTGGAATTAATTTTATCGCACATGAAATAGTTTCGATTCAATAACAAGTACCTACCTACTGAATGGAATATGAATTAATATTTTTACTCCGACAGTCAAACTATTTGGCTATACGTTGATTTAACATGAATTCTTAACAGTTATTTTATTTCGTTAAAAATAAGATTAGATATATTAGAATAGAATATACTATGTTGGGATTTCCAATCGATACTTAATAGCATTTTTTGCTTTAAAATTGCATCATTTTCGAATTGTAATTTTTTTTTGGTACCTTCCAGAGCGCGATTTTGTTGGATTCAAAAATATAGGCTCTGAATTAAAATGTAAGTATTTAAAGTTTTTTTTATTCTCAACGGTACAGTGCTTGGCCTTCACCGCCCCTGATGTTAAGTGACGATAAGGCCGAAGGTGGAAATTTTTAATTGTTGTTATGGCGTCAGACTTAGGTAAGATGGTGGTAGCTAGCTAGGCTAGTCAGGCGGACTTGTAATAAGTCCTACCACCAACCAAAGCGAGTACAAATTGTACCTCCCCTGGGAATCGAACCCGGGACCTCTGCGTCTTACATGGTGGGTGAACCACTAGACCACAGAGACGGAGGATAGTTCCTGGCTTAGAGCAACGACGGCTTCTATACCAGAGGAAGCCCGTGTTGCTAAGGTTCCTGGCGTCTGAAAATAAGTTGCTTTCTACGGGTATTAGCTTACTAAATAAAGAAGTAAGGACTTACGGCTGGTTGCGGGCAAAGATCTGGGTTGATCTTAGAATATTTTCTAACGAAATCGGCCGGCCATTTTATTTTCAAAATATCGCAAAGCGGCATGCTCAGTTTTAGAGGCTTTAGAGCACTTGGTCCTTTGTACGAAGCATCAAACTGCAAAAGCAGACACATATAATGTTACTGATTTGTTCAAATTTTTAGCACCTGTAGTCTTGTGATTCAGCTATCAAATTGAAAACCAGCAGTTCAGACTCAAGTATCTGATCTCTGAAGATTTATTTGTCTATGACAGAGCCATTCTGTTGGTATAGCTTCTATTTTAGTATGCCACTTAATTACTAAAGGTTCATAGAAGACACTTTACTTATAGCTTTGCGAAAGATATTTAAAATACGACTAGTGGCTCTGTAGAGCAGTAGACAAAAAAATCATAATTATAATCATAGAACCTGCTCACAAAATTTCATAACAATCGGTTGAGAAATGCGAGCTGTAGAGGAGAACAGACGGACAGCCGGACGGCCGGATGGACATACAAAAACATTTTTGCCCAAGCTGAAACGGCGAATACGATTGCAGTGCGAACGCAACGTCCTCATTTCGGTTTCAAGAACTGTAACTTTACTGAAAGAAATATTATTGATACTCACTGTGACATTATTTCCCCATGGGTGTATCAAAGTGACAGTAATGTTAGTTTTATATTCGTCTCCTCGCCGAGGTCTGGCGGTGTAAGCTTTAGCACTTGTTATATACTTAGGATTGAAATATAGGATCTTCGCTCTTTCATTGGTATATTTATCCTTAAAAGTAAATTCAAGTTTATGAATGTTTTTGCAAACTTTGGATAGTGTTATACACTTTTAAACTTTCGCGTTGCATTTTATTAGATTTGGAACACAGGTTTTAACGCGATTTTAACTAAAACATAGGTGTTGAGCACCTACCTTTTCCCGACGTTTCGACCGAGTTGCATCGGCCGTGGTCACGGGCTGACTGGAGCTGCGGTGTTACGCCTCCTCCTCTGCATCGGTGGAATCTTCATCCACCGTCGAACAGTTTTTCCAACTACCGCCACACACAATACTAACGGTGTCCCTATTCTGTATCATAGCCGTATTCTGATAGTTAGCCGACCGCGAACAAAGAGGTAGTGCGTTTGTAATGACTGGATTCCACACTGCAGATAATTTGTGTCCATCTTCCCGGTTGAAGTTGTTAGGATGTTTTTTAATTCCAATCGCTTCACGTACGACTCGTGAATAAAAATGACGATCAGTTGAAAGAACCTGCGTGCGATGAAATTCAATCCAGTGGTTTGTGCCACTTTCCAGCAAATGTTCTGCAATCGCTGATTAATTAGTTTGGCGGTTTTTTACAGCTGTGATGTGTTCACGGACTCTTTCGGTGATAGTTCGTTTCGTCTGACCAATATAGCAACTACCACAGCTGCAGTCTATCTTGTACACGCCAGGTGTTTGTAATGGTATGACATCCTTCGGCGTACCCAATATGTTGTTGACCTTTATGCCAGGAGTGTAAACTGTCGGTACAGAGTATTCACGTAAAACGTGGCCGATCTTATCTGTTACTCCTTTGACATAAGGCATGTAGGCTGGTTGTCTACTAACCTCGGGATGCCTACACTTTTTCCTCGGCAGTTTATGTCGTCCGCAACCCGCTACGGGTCGGAAATTGCAAAACAAGTACGTCATCTGGAATTTTTGCGGAAAAGAAGTGCAAGAATAGAAACATCGTTAACATTTTTAAAAAAGCGTCGCGATAGTGATGTTCTACCGCCGTGTGTTCGTATCAAACCACGTAAGGACATTCCTTTTTCGCAAAAAATCTTGACAAACGCGAGTGTGCGTCTCCTAAAACAATTAATTCGAAATAGGCACAGTGAATTGGACAGTGTAAGAAAGGAGTTATACGAGTTACATTTGAAGTGTAGTTTTATTTTATCGCGGGTGGATTATGATGTGTGTGAACGAGTAACGTTTTTACAAGCTAGTCGTACTTACGAACTTTGCAGTATTGGCCACGAACGGAAATTATCAAAACTGTTACGGCGTCAAGTTACAAGTGAATCATCAAATCAACTCAAGCACACAGTGGTAAATCTTTCTCGTGCAAGTTTAGATGAAACTACCGTTACTATCTTGGCCAAGGGCTTAAATTTCGTTGCAACTCCGAAACGAATACCGTTTGAAAGTGTAATTGGCAGTGTTGAGGAAACGATAGTACGTAATAAAATTCCACCAAGTGAAGCGGATACCTAAAGGCAGGACGTCGCGGTAATTTTACGGAAATCGAAGCTTCTATCATCTAACATCACTGTGGAGGAGCGTCAAGCATTAAAAAATATCCGTGATAATAAGGACATTTAAGTGCTTAAGGCCGATAAGGGAAACGCCACTGTAGTGATGAACACATCTAATTATGAGCAAAAAATGGGTGAGTTGTTACAGGACAAAAAGGTGTACAAGCCGGTCACATATAACCCTACGGCCAGAGTAACTCGAAAAATACGAACTCTGTTAGAGGACAACCAGGACCTATTCACAGAAGACGAGTACGAGAATCTATACAGACCAAAGCCACACCAACCACCAAAATTGTATGGCCTGCCAAAAATACATAAGTCCAACGTGCCGTTGCGACCAATCGTAAGTCAAATTGAGTCTCCTACTTACGACTTAGCAAAGCATGTTGCGTCAGTATTGCAGCCACTTGTGGGAAAAACACCGTCTTTTGTTAAGGATTCACGGCACTTTGTGGAAATCATAAAGGGCCTCACACTGGAACCAGGAGAAATGATGGTGAGTTTTGATGTAGAATCGCTCTTCACCAATGTTCCAATTAAAGAGTGCCTTGATGTGGTGATGGAAATACTGATAGACAAAGAGATGCCGCTCAACTACGTCGACCTACTTAAGAACTGCTTAGAAGGAAACTACTTCATTTTTCAAGGTCAGTACTACCTCCAAATAGATGGTGTCGCCATGGGAAGTCCAGTGGCCCCGGTACTGGCCAATATTTGGATGGAACACTTCGAAAACAGTGCGCTAAACATCGAACCTAACAACATACGACTTTGGAAAAGGTATGTAGATGACGTATTCTGCATTTTAAAAGGCAGTGAGCAGGAAGTGAACCACCTTTTGCAGCATCTCAATTCTATTCACCCTAATATGAGATTCACTTACGAGCTAGAGGTTGACAGGACGCTGCCCTTCTTAGATGTCAAGATCTCCGTGAAGCCTAACGGGTCCATATCACATTGTGTTTATCGCAAGCCCACACATACGGACAGATACCTACACGCAATGTCACATCACCACCCCCGTCATTTGCAATCTGTTATCACTTCCTTATAGAATAGAGCCTATGACCTATGTGACCCTGAACATTTAGAGCATGAGCTGATCCATGTTCAGGAGGTACTTAAAAAAAACGGATATCAAGTGCACGGACGACATAAACTGCCGAGAAAAAGTGTAGGCATCCCGAGGTTAGTAGACAACCAGCCTACATGCCTTATGTCAAAGGAGTAACAGATAAGATCGGCCACGTTTTACGTGAATACTCTGTACCGACAGTTTACACTCCTGGCATAAAGGTCAACAACATATTGGGTACGCCGAAGGATGTCATACCATTACAAACACCTGGCGTGTACAAGATAGACTGCAGCTGTGGTAGTTGCTATATTGGTCAGACGAAACGAACTATCACCGAAAGAGTCCGTGAACACATCACAGCTGTAAAAAACCGCCAAACTAATTAATCAGCGATTGCAGAACATTTGCTGGAAAGTGGCACAAACCACTGGATTGAATTTCATCGCACGCAGGTTCTTTCCACTGATCGTCATTTTTATTCACGAGTCGTACGAGAAGCGATTGGAATTAAAAAACATCCTAACAACTTCAATCGGGAAGATGGACACAAATTATCTGCAGTGTGGAATCCAGTCATTACAAACGCACTACCTCTTTGTTCGCGGTCGGCTAACTATCAGAATACGGCTATGATACAGAATAGGGACACCGTTAGTATTGTGTGTGGCAGTAGTTGGAAAAACTGTTCGACGGTGGATGAAGATTCCACCGATGCAGAGGAGGAGGCGTAACACCGCAGCTCCAGTCAGCCCGTGACCACGGCCGATGCAACTCGGTCGAAACGTCGGGAAAAGGTAGGTGCTCAACACCTATGTTTTAGTTAAAATCGCGTTAAAACCTGTGTTCCAAATCTAATTTGGATAGTGTTGCTAGTAAGGACAACTTCACCGGCAAATCTACGCAGTCAAGTATTGAATGAACTATTCTGTGACAATCCAAACTGTTCAAGAATGTAAATATGAACTTACCGCACTACAGGTAAACAAAAAATAAGTTATTATCGTAATCCAAAGGCACAATTTCTGCCCTCTCCGAAGATCAGCCATAGTGCTGCCTGCGCAACTCATGAGAATGCAACCCAACTACTTTATTATATGCAAGTTAAAATCAAGTTGATGTTATTTTAATACGCTGAATTATAGATAATTATAAGGTCATTATATCGTCATCATCATCGCAGCTTTTAAATTAGGTATCCGCTTTTGGACATACGCCTTCTCTATATCCTTCCATGTTTGTCTCTCCCGCGCCACACGCATCCAATTTCGACCACCGTGCTGCCTGATGCCTGACGTCATTGTCCACACAGCGTAGTGGCACACCCCGGGCACTCCTACAAGCACATACAAGCGTCGCGAATCGGCGTATCAAATCCTATTACACAGACGCTACTCCAGTGACGTTTTTGCACACGCGCAACTGTGTGCGTGCTATTGAATGAGTATACGAATTAGCCTACGAACTAGCGCGGTGGGCGCCGGTGGGGGATTGTGGGGTGGGGCGGAGAGTTTCTTTTCTGTACGGTAGTACTTATATCTATTCTGTGGTAGTGGCGGGCGAACTTTGCCACGCGTGTTTGACCATGGTCGCCACTCCAACGTTTTATGTCTACCGATCTCGATTCATACTGGCCATGTGACCCGCCCATTTCCACTTCTGCTCAGTTATCGTGATAACAACGTCTCTGACCTTAGTCATCCGCCGAATACGTTCGTTAAGAATCCAGTAGAGCATTGTTCCTCATCCTAACGTAGGTCTTTCCATTGCCCTCTGATGTGCAACTCGTAGGTTTTTGGCGGAATTCTTTGTTAAGGTTGCGGTTTGCATGCTGTAGGCATTATGTCGTAGATGAATACTGGCAGGAAACACTAACCGTATAATGTTCTCTGGCAGGAAACACTAACCGAATAATGTTCTCTTTAGTGTTTGAGAAAAGTATGTGTTTATTATCCCCAAAAGCTGACCATCTATGCGCGTTTCTTCCTCTGCTGTTTGATTTGATAAGGCCAACGTTATTTTGTTTCCGATATAAGTGGATGTAGTAGCATAGTACTTAGAATCAATTCTATGAGAACTATGATAGTTAGTGGTCAATATAATATTAAACTGCATTCGATATGATTTTGCTCCTGGAATATTTGTCACGATTTTCGACTTTGAGATATAATTTTTTGGCCTACTTTTCCGGACTCTTTCTGTAGATCGTCGATATGCTTATTATTGGTCATTATTATTTTACTTACTTCCACTATGACCTACGTAGTTATCGTTATTGCTCTTTTACGGTTTGATAATATTCACGCGTTTATCTCGTAAGAGCTACAAAGTAACCAAAGTAACAAAGTGAACCTACGAACATTACTGGGTTAAGTTTCTTTATTACTTGCAATAATTTGAAATCCACCAAAATACCAAAATGCTCGCCACACTAAAGGTGCTTATTTAATTTGGTAATAATTACTTCTTTCGTTCTTTTCTAGATTCCGTACCAATACCAACCAATTATCTAAAGGTACTTACACTATTATAAGATTCGTTTAATATTTTAACAGCATTTGCTACGTCCATTTAAAGGTAGTAAAAGACAGCCTAGTGATTTTAAGACTGGTAACGTGGACATAAGCAAATTCAATTGAATCATGACATGTACCTACTAAGGATAATGGTCTTTTATTTATTTTTTTTAATGATGTACAAAACAAGTGACAGCCAGAACAGTACAAGAAATGATAGGTAACTTAAAGGCTAGGTTGAAATCCTTAAATATGTACATACTATTGGACTTTACTAGCAGCGAATATGTTGTGCTATCTGAAATTGATTCCTATTTGAATTTGTTTAAGTACATTAAAATGAAATGAAAAGTAATTCATTAGATTTAAATTAAAATTAAATCATATCTATACATTTCATCACAATAAAAAAAAACAATAAAGACAAAAGACCTATTGATAAAATAAAATCGTAATACAAATTAAAATAAAACATATCAATACATTTCATCACAATAAAAATACAAAAAAGAAGAAAATACCTATTAGTAAAATAAAATCGCAATACAAATTAAAATAAAATAAAAATTAAAATTTAGAGTAAAATCCTTATTACTTGAGACAATTCCTTTATCTATTCTTGAATCTCAGCAGGCTACAGTCGAAAATATGTATATCAACATCCAAACAGCCACCGACGAGTTCAGTATACTGACGGCACATTCTAGTCAGTGGGTTATAATAAAAAATATTATTACATTAAACATTTAGGCTTACGAACGCGGTAGAGCGTATTAAATTTTAATTGAGACAGCAGATATGGTGAATCAATTTTATAGTTGATGATTTTATAGAGCAGCATGAGTTCCAGATGTTTTCTGCGAGTAGTCAAAGACACCATGTAATTTTTTTCTAATCTTTCTTCATATGAACGAAAAGTACGATGGCATTTGATCCTAAAACAAAGCATCCGAAGGAATCGCTTCTGAATTTTCTCTAACCTATCTATATGAACCTGATAAAATGGTGACCAAATTACTGTGTTATATTCCAACAAGCTACGGACTAACGCATAGTAAAGAGTCAAGTATGATGAATATTTTTAAAATCTTTAGCCACTCTGTATATAAAGCCTAACATGCGCGACGACCTTTCCACTATGTGATCATAATGAGGACGAAATGACAACTCACTATCGAAAATGACCCCCAGATCTCTTATTTTAGTTTTACGAAGAAGGTTTTGGTTGTTTAACGAGTAATTGAAAGAAATGAAAATAGCGTTGATTTTTTTCGTGAATGTCATAACATAGCATTTATTAGTGTTTAGAGTCATGTTGTTTAATTGACACCAGTCTGATACGGAGTCTGGATCTTTTTGGAGATTAATTGCGTCATGAATGTAAGAAATAGTATTGAAAATCTTTAGGTCATCAGCATACAGTAGACAAGGACATGATAAGTGATCCACCAGATCATTTATAAATAAAATAAAAAATAAAGGGCCAAGGTGAGACCCTTGCGGGACACCAGATGGGGCCACAAAGGCTATTGAAAGTTCACCCTTTAAGGCCACTAACTGACTTCGTCTATCTAAATAGGACTCAAACCATCGCAACAAGTTACCGCACACACCATAAGTTTCTAACTTTGCACAAAGTATCGAATGATTAACTCTGTCAAAAGCCTTGGAGAAGTCGGTATAAACAGAGTCCACCTGTCCACCCTTAGCAAACGCGTCGCACAAGTAGCTTTTATATTCCATGAGGTTACTGGAAGTTGATTTATTTTTGACAAATCCATGTTGATTCGGTGATATAAAAGGCATAAGATGGTGATCATGAGTAATTAGTAGTTACCAGTATAGCATAAGCATAGTTAGAACAAAGAAAAAATAATATTCTGTGGTTAAAATCACATAACATAAAAAAAAACCCGTTAAAATCGCTTGCACGCCGGCCGCGTCGCCCGCTAACACAACATACATTTAGTTCGTGCAGGGGTGATACGCGTGCACACGAATTTTATTGCCAATGCTGTTGCCCATACCTAGTATCTACGTCTACGAAAGAGAAAGTGTGATATTCAGAAATTATAACACATATTAGTCTAAACTTCACGTCCCTTTATTAGATAAATCAAGAGGCATTCAAAATGCATCCAATAATTGCGATGTATTCTGCCGTGTTTGTCAAGTAGATTTTAATGTTGAAAAGGTTTCTTCCTCGAGAAATGGGCAGCGGGAAATCCTTCGGTGGAAATATAACATTTTTAAAGAAGTACTTACCCTAAAACACAAAACATAAGTAATGAATGTAAAAAAATATTAAAACTATAATTATTACAACTTCTGATAACAGTCACAAATGTCACAATACAATAAACTAACGGATTCTTATGGTAACTGAAGAGGGACGAAACGTTGCAATAAAAGAAAATTTGCTTTCGCTATTTTCTATCGTTTTCCTTACTTCATCCTTTCCGCCTTCACGTCTTAGCTACTGGGTCCCTACCGGCTTACTTTTTGAACTTCGGCGGGTCTGCTGGGCTTCAACTTAAAACAGATAAATCGCAGTAAGGAATTCCGTATTGTAACATTTGGCGAAGTTATTTGGAAGATATCGATGTTCGTGTGACATCAAGAATTGGGGTTCGCCATTTTGACTTGACTGTGGCTCGATTTATCTGTTTTAATTTGAAGCGCGCGGCAGACTTGCCGAAGTTCGATGCGTTAGCCAGTACGACTGTATACACGTTGTCAAGGGTACAGAGAATGACATAGGGTACCTTTCATCCAGAAAAAAAATTGTCCCCGAGGGATAGCAAAAACTTTCCATGCAGACGAAGTCGCGGGCGGCCGCTAGTTGGCTTTTGTTGAAACAAAAGGGAGTTACTTACGGCTGGCAACGGACACTGCTTAGGATCGACATCCGTGTATTTGATAAGGAATTCCATAGCCCATGGCACTTTCATAAACTCACAAAGTGGCATGCCCAGTTTAATGGGAAATTGAGTACTTTGGAGCATATACACAATTTCAAACTAAAAAAAAAAACAATTTTATTCAAACATTTGAAACTTGTGAAACTTTTGAATGCTTTCTTTTCTCCCCGTGCCTATCACCAGGTGAGATCCAAATGAATGGTTAAAAAATTGGCTTCTTCCACTAAACCCCAAAGCCATTGTTTTCGTTTTACAGTTCATACATTAATTCCAGTATAAACCCCAAAGTACTTATAAACACGTACCAAAAATGAATAAAGAAATATTTCCATACTACAGTTTCTTGGGGTTGAAGTGGAATGATTTTTGGGGTTAAGTGGAATAGGCCAAACAAACATGTATTTTGTAATAAGACAGGGGGAGAAAAGAAAGCGTACAGGGCACTGAAATAATTAACTTATTTTTAATTTAGATTTATCTTATACTTAGGTATTACTTACTGTGACATTATTTCCCCAAGGTTGCATTATAGTACCAGTGATGTTACTTTTGTATACGTCTCTGCGCTGCGTCCTGGCGGTGTAGGCTTTAGCGTTGGTAAAGTACTTGGGATTGGCATACAGAATCGACGCCCTTTCGTTGCTATATTTATCCTAAACAGTATACCTATATATTAAAGTATATGTGTCGCAGGTGTCAGAAATGGTCAGAAACATGGAGAGAATTAAAACAAAATAAATCAATTTAAGTAAAGTAATGTTTATTAAATTGAATCGTCCAATTTCTTTTAACCTACCACCTGTTCGGACGTCTTTTTTTTAGCTGAGAGAAGAACAGGCGGAAGAAACTCGTCAGCTTTATCAAATCAGATATTTACAATTAAATCGTTACAAACTACAACAATAATAAACTTAAAAGTTATCAGTTGATCTCTTTAATAAACTATGATACTAGTTACCAAGCAAATGCAAAAGAAATCTGTCTATAATGTACTTTACTTATTATTACTACAAATAATCAGAATAATCATAAAATTGGGAATGAAAATTAACAGCGGATAGCCTTTGAAAAACAATCAACTCACACACAAAACAATTAATTCAAAATAACACAATACAATGAAGAATTTACTTAACTTAAATCCCGTAGTGCTCCAAACTTAAAAGTGAAACGTATGCTCCATTTTCCATTCCTTAAATACCCACTAAATTCAACACAAAAGGTTTACCCCTCACACCATTCTTTTCAACCAATCATAATCGACCATACTATTTGTACGAAAAAGTAATATCAGAGATAATATTTTATAAAACAATTACGTTGTAATCTGTTTGAAACTAAATCCCAATGAATTACAATAATTGTTATATTCATTACTGTAGTATTACTTGCTTAAATTCTTGAAAATACGTTCAGCCAATGATAGGCGTTACAACTAACTATCGTGAAATTATCAAATATAATAAATGGTAACTCTTTTAAAACTTGCTAAGATATGTATAACATATTTACATTATTTTTATAAGAACTGAATCAAAATTAAATGTTAAACAATACATGATTTGATCATACTATTACCAAACATTATTTATCTGAACGTATAAGGCAAAGGCAAATGTTCATACAGCCAAAAATACAATTATTGGAAAAAAGCTTTACTTAAAATCCGTCACGGCCATTCTGACAAGTACTTCGCTCCCGAAGTACAATTTTAAACTGATGTTAGGTATATTAATAACAATCATAATGGTCTTTAAAATTTACAAAACAGTCACTGTTAAAACCATTACTTCCAACAATGGGCATTAGTCTGAAAAATAGTCACAGTCAAATATGGCTCGCAAGCTCCTCAATCATGGCTCGCAAGCCTCTGCAACATAGCTCGCAAGCCTGTGCAACATAGCTCGCAAGCCTCTGCAACATAGCTCGCAAGCCTCTGCAACATAGCTCGCAAGCCTCTGCAACATAGCTCGCAAGCCTCTGCAACATAGCTCGCAAGCCTCTGCAACATGGCTCGCAAGCCTCTGCAACATGGCTCGCAAGCCTCTGCAACATGGCTCGCAAGCCTCTGCAACATGGCTCGCAAGCCTCTGCAACATGGCTCGCAAGCCTCTGCAACATGGCTCGCAAATCTCTCCCACATGGCTCGCAAACCTTTCCAACATGGCTCGCAAACCTGCGCCCGCAGGCTAAACATTCCCACTCTACCGCTACCCCTGGGTGGTGGGCAATTCCAGTCATAAGTCATAAAGCAATAGACCATCATGATTATTACCAATATAATCTCCAACATGTCCCATTTAATAAAAATCTTCACCCAACTCTTTATTGAGAAAAAAAAAGAAATGACAATTAGATATAAAATATAACAATTCATGGTTTTACACATAAATATTACTAAAGATATTAACTAATAATTAGTGACAATTCTGATTTAATAAGACAATATACAAATATTATATATATATAATATAAGTCGACAAAGACAACTGTCAGAAGCTGTTTACTAAATAGGACAAGTAGCAAGATAAACACACTGTATCAGTATAAATCATCATAATGTCTATTTTTTTAATCAATCAATATGATCAGAAAACAAACCCACTAAAACGAGTATTTGGTAAGATCGATCATTTGGCTTCATCAATTTGCAAATAAATTATCATAACCAGTATCATCATCATTATCTTCAATCATCATCATTATAATCATCACCATCTTAATAACCCTCATTGCAAACAGATTATCATAACCATTATCATCATCATTATAATCATCATCACTATCTTTAACCATCATCATTATAATCATCACCATCTTAATTATCCTAATTAGCATAATTATCATCATTTTACATAATCTAAATCGAAATCATAATTTAACTCGAAATCATAATCAAAACTCAAAATCATAATCTAAATCGAAGTCATAATCTAAATCGAAGTCATAATCCAAATCGAAGTCATAATCCAAATCTAAATCCAAATCGAAATCATAATCTTAATTGAAATCAGAATCAGACTCAAATCGAAATCAGAATCAGACTCGAAATCGAAATTAGAATCCGAATCGAAATCAGAATCAGACTCGAAATCGAAATTAGAATCCGAATCGAAATCAGAATCAGAATCGAAATCAGAATCCGAATCGAAATCAGAATCCGAATCGAAATCAGAATCCTAATCGAAATCAGAATCCTAATCGAAATCAGAATCCTAATCGAAATCAGAATCCTAATCGAAATCAGAATCCTAATCGAAATCAGAATCCTAATCGAAATCAGAATCCTAATCGAAATCAGAATCCGAATCGAAATCGAAAATAGAATCAAAATCTAAACCAGAATAACCAAAATCAAAATATAAATCGAAACTAAGTGTAAATTGAAAATCAAATATAATAAATCAAAACTCAAAATTGAAACTAAAATGTAAAATGTAAATAGATATCAAAATGGAGATTGAGATCAAAATGTACATCAAAATCAAAATGTAAATCAAAATCAAAATGTAAATCAAAATCAAAATGAAAATCCTAATCAAAATGAAAATCCTAATCAAAATGAAAATCCTAATCAAAATGAAAATCCTAATCAAAATGATAATCCTAATCAAAATGATAATCCTAATCAAATTGAAAATCCTAATCAAATTGAAAATCCTAATCAAAATGAAAATCCTAATCAAAATGAAAATCCTAATCAAAACGTTAATCCAAATCAAAACTTTAATCCAAATCAAAACGTAAATCAAAATCAAAACGTAAATCCAAATCAAAACGTAAATCCAAATCAAACGTAAATCCAAATCAAACGTAAATCCAAATCAAAACGTTAATCCAAATCAGCAAAATGTAAATTGAGATCGTAACCTAAAGATCGAACCCTTAATCGAAATCTTAATCATCATCCTCCTACCCTTATCCCAATTTAAATCTAAATTGAAAATAAAAATAAAACTAAAATCGAAATCTAATTTTCAATCTTAACCTAACCCAAGATTGAAATCTAAGTTGAAATCTAACCCGAAATCTAATTCAAAAATGAAAACCGAAATATTAATCAATCAAAATCTAAATTTAAAAACAAAATCGAAACTGAAAATCGAAACCGAAAATCAAATCCGAAAATCAAATCATAAAATCAAATTCGAAAATCAAATCCGAAAATCAAGTCCGAAAATCAAGTCCTATTATCAAATCCGAAAATCAAAACCAAAAATCCTTATTATAAAAACAAAACGAAAAATTGAAAATAAAATCTATAATCAAAATCGAAAGTATAAATTCTAAAGTCAAAACCTAAATCTAAAATCAAAACCGAAAATCAAAATCTAAAATCAAAATAAAAATCTAAACCAAAAATCGAAACCAAAAATCGAAACCAAAAATCAAAACCAAAAATCAAAACCAAAAATCAAAACCAAAAATCAAAACCAAAAATCAAAATATAATATTATCATGAACCCAACAAACCAAAGTCTCTAAATAAATTACTCAAAACATACTCATCTGTTGCAATTTAAACCTACCCAATCGTAAATAATAAATCCGAATGACATCGAATTACATTTTAATAAACTTAACTTCCTGGCGTAGCAAAAATTCAGATACACCTGAACAGGTTGACTAACTGTCGTGTTATCAATAACAAAATTATTGAAAATTTATCAAATTTTTACCAAAGTTATAACTATAAAGTACTTATATAAAGTAATTAATATAAAGCACAATTATTAATTATAATTTTTAAGTAATTATGATTAATAATTGTGTTATTGTGTGAACATTAGTTTAGCATTTAAGCTTATTTCTTATCAGAAGAAAGCACAAATTAAAAAGAAACAATATCAGCTTTAGTTACACATAAATTGCTTATCATTATTACTCTGCGCAAACATTACTGAGCGGGATTCTATTTTATAGCTAACTTTTCTAAGTAAAAGAAATATTGGTCAGCGTCATATTATTATACATTGCTCCGATTTCTAAATAAAGAAACTAAAAGCATTTGTGTCGCCCAAGACAGCGCCTACAGAAAAGTTCGTTGTCTAAGTTGAGTTGAGACAGCCAGGAATCGAACCCGGGGTGCTCGAGAGACAGACACCATGAAAACCAGTGTACTACCCACTCGACGTTGTTGGTCGACAAAATAAATAATAGAATACGACATCTACCCAAAATAAAAACTTTCAATAAATTTAAATTGAGAATGAGAATGCTAAATACTGTGGCAGGGTAAGTAAAGGTCAAAAGTAAAAACCCTCAAATGAAAAACATTAAATTCTTACTTAAATCATCTTAAATGTTACCTACTTTGCAATTCGAAACATACGTAGAAAGTAAAAATTAAGAAATGATGTAACTATTGAAAATTTGGTAGCAATGAATAATAATAGGTACCTACTAGTGCAGAAGTAAATAGCTGTGCTTCAATAAAATTTGAATTTTCTTAGGCTAAAGTATCTACAAACCCAAATATTTCATTGTAAATTTTATACAGACTTAGTAAAAAAAAGATCTACCTACTTATAACGTACCTACAAATGAACAATTTAAACTCGTTTTAATTGCATTTACTTAGACGCCAGACCAATTACTCAGGCTTTTGATAAAACCACATCAGTATCACAAATAACGTCACAAATTAATTTTATAAACATCTTTAGTTAATATTGATTTCTCGATGTTTTTGATGTTAATTTCGTCGCAACAAATTTTATTATTTTCCACATCAAAACAATAAATAAGTATTGAACTAAAAAAGTAGCAATCTCGTAAAATAAATTATTAAAACACAGCCACTAATGGCCTTACCGGCTAGCGGACTTTGAAGGAGGATCTCTGAAGACTTCTCCTTTACTTCTCTTTCTTCTTTCACTGACACCAGCTGGCTGCTACTCAGGTCTCAGGATCGCAATGGCAGGGGAGCGAGGTCTCGTCTGCATCCACCCTGAAAATCATCAGGAATTGGTGTTAATATTTTGTAAATGGACCGAGTCGATACCCACTTCTGATGTCAGAAATGGTCAGAAACATGGAGAGAATTAAAACAAAATAAATCAATTTAAGTAAAGTAATGTTTATTAAATTGAATCGTCCAATTTCTTTTAACCTACCACCTGTTCGGACGTCTTTTTTTTAGCTGAGAGAAGAACAGGCGGAAGAAACTCGTCAGCTTTATCAAATCAGATATTTACAATTAAATCGTTACAAACTACAACAATAATAAACTTAAAAGTTATCAGTTGATCTCTTTAATAAACTATGATACTAGTTACCAAGCAAATGCAAAAGAAATCTGTCTATAATGTACTTTACTTATTATTACTACAAATAATCAGAATAATCATAAAATTGGGAATGAAAATTAACAGCGGATAGCCTTTGAAAAACAATCAACTCACACACAAAACAATTAATTCAAAATAACACAATACAATGAAGAATTTACTTAACTTAAATCCCGTAGTGCTCCAAACTTAAAAGTGAAACGTATGCTCCATTTTCCATTCCTTAAATACCCACTAAATTCAACACAAAAGGTTTACCCCTCACACCATTCTTTTCAACCAATCATAATCGACCATACTATTTGTACGAAAAAGTAATATCAGAGATAATATTTTATAAAACAATTACGTTGTAATCTGTTTGAAACTAAATCCCAATGAATTACAATAATTGTTATATTCATTACTGTAGTATTACTTGCTTAAATTCTTGAAAATACGTTCAGCCAATGATAGGCGTTACAACTAACTATCGTGAAATTATCAAATATAATAAATGGTAACTCTTTTAAAACTTGCTAAGATATGTATAACATATTTACATTATTTTTATAAGAACTGAATCAAAATTAAATGTTAAACAATACATGATTTGATCATACTATTACCAAACATTATTTATCTGAACGTATAAGGCAAAGGCAAATGTTCATACAGCCAAAAATACAATTATTGGAAAAAAGCTTTACTTAAAATCCGTCACAGGCGTATTGTACATTTAGCCGTATTACATAGCAACTAGCTGTTTTAGAAAACGGCGCCGTATTGTAATACGGCGAGTCAACGATACGCCAGATTGACAATGTGATACGTTGTTCAATACGGCGGAGCACGTTTAGCCGTTTCGTATCAAAGTTCTATTGTAGAGTGACCACACTAACAAAATGAAACAGTGCTTAATTGAAAATAATTTGATTTTAATAATTATGAAAAAAGGTACGTTTAAGTAACTTCTAAAGCACCTAGTACTTAAGTAGTAGGAAACGTGTTCTTTTTATTAGTTTTAAGGAATGTATGAGTACTATTTCTATCAAATAAGTAGATACGGTACAAAGACGGTTTGGTTCTTGTTTGTAAAATTGTAATGTTAGTTAGACTTACTAGAACATTTAGCAAATTCTTTTGGTGTAAATAATTTTAAATCTTTTTAAAAGTTAACTTTTTTTGTAATGTAATGTATCAAAATATTGTTCTTTGGGCACTGCCCAAAAAGTAGGGTCTTCCGAAATATGTTTCTTTAATCTTCACTGGCTACACTCTAAGGCTGGCCCCAGACCTACCGGTTTCATTTCTTTGCTTTGCTGTTCTACCATGGACCGCCGGCCAAGAGGCTAATTTTCAATCTATCGCATATTTTGACCTGACCACATTGGCAAGATAGCCATTAGTTTGGTGTTATCAAATATCGTCGTCTGGGGTGCGATGAGAAGTTTTAGTTTTCGTTTTAAAAAAAACTGCTGTTTTATACAAAAAATAATAACGAAATTATCAAAATGTATGAAACAGTTCATTTTTTTTCGCGATTTCAGATTTGATCCCATAGTAAAAGTTGTTCAGTTTTATTATGGTCCCTATCTACCATATTCAGTTTTATAAGGCTTTACCAAACATCTTGTATAAATAAGCGATCGAGTTATTTTTAACGATCGGAGTCCATGTTCAGGGTGGCACATCTCCTAAAAGCTTCCTACTTCGCAATCCAGGCGATAATATTTGATAAAACCAAGCTAATGGCTATCTTGCCAATTTGGTCTAGTCCCAAAATGCGATAGATTGAAAATTACCCTGGTTGGCCGGCGGTCTTTCAAGCAAGGTAGCACAGCAAAGCAAAGAAACGGAACCGGTAGGTCTGGGGCCAGCCTAAGTGTGTGAGTGATAGTGAGTGTAACACTCATTAAGTTGTATTTTGAAAAGTCTGGAACGGGTGGTTGGAAAATGTAGACGATTCAAAAGTACTTAATAATTGAGTTTATTTGAATAAAGCTTATTTGACTTTGACTTTTTTTACACCAATAATATTGCGTAGGATTCCGCACAACACCAGAAAACATTGCCACCTTAGCAGTTATAATCTCGTTCTTTGATCCACGGTTTTTTCACACATCTGCATTGAGCTGCGTAGAAACTATTTAACTGCACATTAAAAATTGTCCTTAAAGCAATTATCTGTACACATTTGGCACGTTTTCTTCACTTAATTCATCCATATTCTTTACTTATTTTCTATGCAATATCCGCACTTGACGCCATTTTTATTGTTATGGTAGGCTAGCGCCGCGAGTGTTGATAATTTGAACTAAAAACTGACGGAATAGCGGCTTATGAACCGCCCAATTACATTACGGCTAGCCGTATTGAAAATCGCAAAGCGCTCTATTCAATGCGGCGTACTTTTGATCAGCCGTTTTGAATACGGCGTATCTTTAATCCGCCGCATTACAATACGGCGCCGTTTTCTAAAACAGCTAGGTGCTATGTAATACGGCGAAATATACAATACGCCTGCGACATATGTATAAAGAAATATAGAAAATTATTGGGCTGGATTTAGTGCACGACTGACGGTGAGCGCGTATCGTCAGCGCTCAGACGGTGAACCTATAGAGTATATATTCTATGCCTATACCCAGCAGGTGGGTGTCGTGCGGCTGATATGATGATGATGAATCAAATTAATACTTACAGCATTACAGGCAAATAATATAAAGGTTATCACTAAAGCCCAACAACACCATCCCAGCATTTCGAAGCTCCAAGAATAGGTTGTGCTGTACAACCAACTAAACACTCAAGACTATCATAATGCCTATTATACTACAAACTACTATAATATTTATACGTAATTTATAACTTTATGTATAAATTATATTTATGGACCGTCGGCAAACCAGGGTCATTTTCGATCTATCGCATATTGCGACCAGACCAAATTTGCAAGATAGACATTAGCTTAGTGTTATCAAATATCATCGTCTGGGTTGCGAATTAGGAACATGGTCACCCATCGCTAAAAAATATCGATCGCATATTTATATAAATGGTGAACAGGGTCGTGGGTGGCCATATGTTCAGGGTGGCATATCTCCCAGAAGCTTCCTACTTCACAACCCAGACGACGATATTTGATAACACCAAACTAATGGCTACCTTGTCAATGTGGTCTGATCCCAATATGCGATAGATTGAAAATAAGCCTCTTGGCCGACGGTCCAATAGGATGTGGATAATTCAAGTAAATTGTTGTCATTAAAACTGTTGAATTTGAATTAGATTAAAATGGAATGATATCTAAAATATATTAGTATCGTGTGAACAAATATTCATAGTTTGCGAAGAGTTTCTTTAGAGTTTATCAACTATTTTACCAATTTTATTAGGTGGCTTTCTTATTTGTTTGTCGAACGAACGATTATATACTAGCTTCCCGACACATATACAACATACAACGCAATGTTATGGTGTAATTGAGCTGATCTGATGGTGGAGCCGGAGGAAGGAACTCTATAATAAAACCATGCAACCCCATCGAGTTTGGCTCGTTTGATTCATCTTGACTTGTCCTAACCTGTTGGGAAATAGTGTCCCGGGTTTGATGATAGAGTCGGTCGGAAGAATGCCACAGGAACTCTGATAATAAAACCATACAACCCTGTCGAGTTGGGACTCGTTTGATTCGTCAAGACGAAAGATGAAAGACGTTTAAGGTCTGATATTGGAATTGGAAGAGGGCCACAGGAACTCTGTAATAAAACCACACAACTTCTACATATGGTTATAAAAGGTCAATGGGCATTTTGTTCGCGCGTTTGACCTATGGCGTACACAAACGAAATAGGCCTAGATATGTAGATAAATGTATGTGCTACTCAGTCATATGGATCGCATTCTTGCAGGACATGTTTCATTTTTTATCATTATATTATGCCATTTCAATAACAAAATAAAATAAATGAATAAAGACAATATAAACGTTTATTATGCTTGTACCACACATTTTCACAATGCTGAAAGTAAAAACTTCTGTTTTATTAACAAAAGTTTAATAACATCAAACATATACGCGCACACATACTCTGAAATAACTTTTTTCAGCCGGTCGGTAAATAAATAAATAATACATATTTTGAAAAGTGGGATTGAATTCTTCAATTTAAAACTGGTTTGGTTTTTGTACGCAAACTTTCATCAAGCAGGTCAAAGATGCCCAATGACCTTTTACGGGAGAAATAATTTTATACCTTTAGACTGTTTTTTTATGTTTTCTAGTCTATTTTTTATACTTTTTAGTTCTTTTTAAAAACGTTGTTTTAAAAACAGTTTTTATAGTTAATGTGATTGACAGAATGAGACTACAAATATTGTTGATAAATTAATAAAATTATAACTGTTTTTCTGTTTCATAATTAAAATAATCATTTAAATTTTTTCTTTAAGTCTTGAAATTAGGACTGAGCTATCGTAAATGCTTATCTTTAATAGCCTGTCTGCCTAGTCTGTAAGCCTGCATGTAATTCTTATATAGTATTATATTATCTGTGATTATTATAATAAATAAAATCTATACATTACAATATATTAACATAGTCGGCTAGATAACTAAAAAATAATAAATTGATTCATTAGTGTAAACATCAATCAAAGTTTTTTTTTTTAAATACATTGAAATTTAGTTATTAGGCTATAACATTAGAACGTTCATCCTGACATGATGATGATGAAGATGACGCTATTTTTCTCACATTATTGGGCAGTTCTACCGTAGAATTATAGAGGCTTTTTTGTTATATTAGTCCTACCACAAAGTATTAAATCGTAGAACTAATGAGAAAAACGTTTATTAATTTTACGATAGAACTACTCGTAGATTGATAAGAACTTCAATTTGTTTTCTTAGGTTTAAGAATTTCACCGTCTATGTTCATAGTCGCAAACCGCTCTTTGGTGCTGATTACGTATAAATCGAAGCGTAAGGAGTACTTGGCGTACTTTACTGGTACAGGCAAGGTGGAGCGAGGAAGTTCTATGTTCCCGATGTGAAACTTGCCCTGGAAAACAAATAAACTAGCTATCAGTTGCTTCATACATTGTACTACCTTCTTCTACACTACTCGGCTTCTTGCCAATCAACCATTTGAAATTTCCCCAATGCTGGGGCACAGGTCTTCCCTAAGGGTTAATAAAATTGGATTTGTTAGCGATTTTTCATTTAAATTCTATAAGATCTTTAAATTCAACTTGTCTTAGGTATGTTTCATAAACTGACAAATACTCACAGAAGGGTACGGACAAGGAAAAGGTATCGGCACATTCTGATGCTGCAGAAAGGTCACCAGCCACGACTGTTTAAAGTAGTCGCAGAAATTGTTGTCGAACTTCACGCGTACTCCAGGCTTGGTTTCCAAAGTGCCATTCTGAAACAGTCCAAACTACAGTAAAAAAACCTCCAAATATAATTTTTTTGTAGCAAGTGACCGAAGTCCCTCTGGCCACGTGGTCCGACTGCCTTTGTCCTACCGATCGGACTATCCTATATTTGAGGGTCATGCAACCGTACACTGTGTTTATGAAGAATGGTAGTACCTACATGACACGACACGAACCATAATATCAGCAGTTTTTAATATGAAACGACAACATTTTCAAAAATTTACCCATAACTAGGGTTGCTATAACTTTTGCGGGCCAATACGGGACATCAAAAGCTGGGGGACGGACGGGGTGGCATGAAAATAATGAAGAAAATCTTGAAGAGTTAATTTTGTTAGTTTATAGTAGGGTTGTAGAATCAATGGAGGTCAAGAGAGTTTAACAACCAATCAGAGACCGCATCCAAAACTCAGCTGGTTGACTCTGCTTATATGCGTGACAAATCAGTACAGATTCGATAGTCTCTACCGACAACCCTGTTTCGTTCGTCTGTCCATTGAGCCGTCATCAACGAAAATATCATCTTCACATTTGCAAATTTCGACAAATATGTGACGTCTAGTAATTTATTATTCGGAAGCGATGCATAAGAATTCTTATGGCGATGGTCAAATACGGTAACAGTCCCGTATATAAACGGGATGTATGGCAGCCCTACCCATAACGAATTATGTAATACTTTAAGGAAATGTAGGCACAGCAGTGGTTGTTATTCAAGTCACAAATCATACTTACCATAGAGACATTGTTCCCAACAGGCTGGATGAAGGTCCCAGTAATGTTTGTCAGAATCTTCTCTCCTGCTTTAAACGTGGAGGTCGAGCATTCGACCACGTATTTAGGGTTGCAGTATGAAATCTTCGCTACACCCCAACTCTTTTTCTCTCGATTCTGTAAATATCAGAATTTATGACAGAACTTCTTCTTTTGCAAGGGAAGCTTAGTTTTCATCTTCAATTAAGAAGCTAATCTTCATTTTTTTTTCAATTAAGTAATAATCTTCTTATTTATAAGTATTTAAGGCCCGATATCAACGTTGAGAGCTATCTTGAGATCATACCTGAGGTGCTGTTCCTTTATGAAGAGCATCTAAAGTATTATCTCAAGATAGCTCTCAACGTTGAGCGCGGTTGACAAATACGGGCCTAAGTTTATTTGGGGTTGGTGTAGTACATATGTTTACATTAGTCGAGTTAAAACGTTCCAGTAGAAGTACATTACGTGGTGTGTTTGACGTTCTTTTAGAATCAAAGAACATGGCAATGTACTTCTACTGGAACGTTTTTACTCGACTAATGTAAACATAGCCTTTTTTCCATTCTTTAGTCACCCATCGTCTTCTTATTCGTTCCCTTCTTTTTTGTGATCTTCCTCTTTGACTTCATCCATTTTCAGGTCTATCAGCTTACATTATAAATTCCCTTCTCATATCATACAATGAAATATAAAAACAAAAAGCTGGCGTTGGTGCTAAAAATTACACTAAGGAAGAAAACTAAAGGACTTTAAAAGGATAATGCTTTATTTTTGTATTGGAAAACTTTTGACATGTGAATATTATTTACAATGACTTTTTATATTTACAAAAAATAATATAAAAACACTTACAGCACATTGAATTGTATGTAGATTTAAAGAAAACAGAGAAATGTATAAAATACAACTAGATATGTCCGCCATCGTTTCAGTTCGTGTCTAAACGTTCAAAATTGTTGTTGTGCCTAACTAATGGTTTCTTAATGATCTTCGATTCCATTACTACACTACTATTTCTAAATAGGTACGGCCAGCAACGAAAGTCGCTTAGCATTTTAGTACTTTGTCATAACAACTTTTTTATATATGTTTCAAACTGTAACAATCCGTCAAAACGGTTGCTATGACAAGGTACTAAAGTGTTAAACTACTTTCGTTGCTGACTGTACATTACTAAATATCAGCAGGTTCACATCATTTTGATGGTGATTATGATCTATAATATCATGATTTTCAAATAATTTCAAAATAGTTTTATAACGGTCTTATGCAGTTTACTTTTCTTCATTGATATACTATCAACTTATTTTTTTGTCTTGCATTACGTATATTTTGGTCTTATGGTCTTCTATTAATTGTTATAATAAAAACAAGCAAATGCTCTATAAAATATTGACTACCTACTTTATGTTTATTGAGGAATCGAACATCTTTCGTATCATGTTTCGATAAATCCGATGTTGCGTAATAACGGGATATGACGTTGACTGAATCGTTGGACTTTATATCCGGTTATTATGAAAATGTATTAAAATTTGATGACTTTATTTTTTGATCTTATCTTAAATTCGACCGTCAAACATTGTTTCGTTGTGGTTTACATGTATCATTTTGTGATAACATACGAACGAAGATGCTAATGTTCTCGTGGATCGTTTTTTTCTTCATTTGTGTGTATACTAGTGCAGTTGAGTTTTTTTTGTTTACTCTATCCTATGACTATCTCATTGTATTATACTATCACACTTCACTCATTACCATCAAACTCAAAAACTCGAAAACATTTATTAGGTCCATCTAGGCTGTTACAAGCACTTTTCAAAGAAGTAACGTCATCGGTTCGCAAATCCTAAGAAGACCTTGTAATGAAAAGAGAAGACCTTGTAACATTATGTTGTCAGCTGCACGGCTCTGCTAGGCTCTCCCCCAAGGACCTCCACCACCATCGTTTCTGCACACACTCATCTTTATTCATTTTTATTTGAGCAAGGGATCTTTACCTCATTTATTCAGTCAACACCAGAACTGCTCGGTCGGGCCGCACTACAATGGAAAATCTAATTGTGTCTCATTTCCCGGGGCTTGAAGGATTGTGTTAAATTATACTAGCTTTAAAAGAGCTCGAAAGGTTAGGTTGAAAATTTAATTGGTCATTCGTTTGAATGATTGTTCTTTATTCAACATCAACATATAGCAGCGTATACTAATGCACTGTAGGACATTGATCTTTACCATCATAATCTCCTCGCTTGGCTCTCTTGGTAAGCGGATCCATCGCTTTTCACACTACAAAAATTATGAAAGTACCGGCATGACCCATAGCTCTGCTTAGCACCCCAGTAGAATGTAAGATTTTCTTGTTCCCGAAGTTTTCAGAGTGGTTCTTTGGAAATGAATACTATAAAATAAAAGATAAAAAATGTTTAAAGAAACTATTTTATTTAGATTATTGCAATATTTCAGTTTAAAAACAAAAGGCTTAAATTAAATCTTTTTCTATCACAAATATGATGTTAATATGATATTATTCATATCGTATTATCTTTTACAGCGACATTACCACCAGGAGAGGGCCCAGATAGTATGTAACCCGAAGGAAATAGTGAATTGCACCGCCATCACACGCAGGACTAGCAGGAAGGAGCCGTATAGGAGCAACGTGACCATAACGACACTGTCACCCTGGTACAACAACGTCTCTGTAAGCAATTGTGCCAATATTTCAAGAGAATAGGGCACTGTTCGACTGTAATATCTTGATAAGTAGGGGAAGTACGTCCAAAATGACATATAGTCAGGTTGGGTAAGTGAAACACCGGGGTAAGTGAAACACCCAACCATATCTAAGAAACTATCGTAGTTTATTCTCATAGCGATGTGTCGATAAAGCAGGAATGACGAATTACTTCCCTTAATACAACACAGATATCGCTGCGATCATTAAACTAGCTAGTTAACCAAAAAGAAATTCATTAGATGTCAAAACGCAAAACACGATGTTTTTTTGATAAATCTTTAAAACTGGACCCTATTTTATGAGAATTTGATACATTTTGGATATTAACGGTTAAGCATGATCCTTTTGTCCTGTTTTTAATTAAATGGACACAATATTTAAAGCTATTTTGGCCACTGTTTCACTTCCCCCTTGTCAGGGGTAAGTGAAACACTTCTTAGCTTTTATATTCTTTTCGTGATTTTGTTGCTTAATGCAAGTCTTTAGATATTTATATTCATACCGTTAAAGGCTGATTTAATTAGGAGTACATTGCCTATACAGCTACTTTAATTGCGAGTTTTATAGCTTTACTACACCTTGTTAAATAAAAATAAAAATGAAGTATGTTTCACTTACCCACCTGACTATACTATTTTTATTTGTCGCTATATCTTTCTAAATAAAGTCATTACAATCATTCTTTAATTTTTTTAATCATCTTGAGTTATTTGCCTTACAGTAATTTAAACAACATAGGAATTCTAGAGCTCAATCAACAAAAAGTCGAAAAACCATTTTGTCATATAGTACGAGAAAAATGACATATAGTTATGCACAAAATTACAAAATAAAGAAAGTGGCACAAAGGGCACAAATATTTTTTTTAGTTTTCATGAGCCCAAAATGAGCACATTGCATGTATTTCAACCAGTCTTGTCTAGCTAGGGATCGCAAAAGGTTAAATTTAGTTATAGTTACAATAAATACAAGCACAAACATCGTCGTTTGCTTATTTCATAGATTCAGGACTACGTTTGACGTTCAGATTTTCTTTTTTAGTTGCGCAGCATATTATTTCTAAATGAAAATTAAAACTTCCTAAATCTGTATGGACAAACTATATGTCATTTTGGCCGGAGTAAAAGTAGGTATGTCATTTTGTCCAATAATACGTGACATGAATAAAGAGTTAAGAATTAACTGAGAAAAAGTATTATTGATTATTAATTTAAAACACATCGCAACATAAAGCTACAACGCATCGATTGAAGTTACAATATTGAAAGAAAACAACGTAAAACCTATCAAAAGTCTTGTGATAGTAGTAAGAATAAAAAGTTGTAATAGGCAAAAATAGTAGATTGTATTACAAGGGGGCAAAATAATATTTTTACGGCGAGGGCGCTTTTTTGAATCCAGAGCGAAGTGAGGGATTCAAAGTACATCGCCCGAGCCAAAAATATATTTTGCGCCCGAGTGATACACTCTACTTTTCATCCCCTTTCTATGAGAAAATAAATAGTACTGTGTTTATGTAATTAATGAAAATGTTCTTTATTTAAAACAGACACGTGAAAAGTAAAAATAATTACAAATTTATAGTTACGTTTGATACACTAGCGCAATTTTCAAAAGTTATTGTACTTAGTACGTAAGTATGTACTAATTACAAGAACACAGACTTAATTCGCGCGCTTATGTTTTTTTTTCAATTTGCGCGCTCGCCGCGCCGTCTAACAGCCAGTCAATACATACCAGCTGGCGGCGGCGTTCGAATTCTTTGAAAGATACATGTTCTAAATTCAAATCTCTTTTCCTCCCACTAAAAAGTTCTTACCAGAAAAGAGCTATTTTGGTCCCACTTATATAGGAACAAAGCATCATTTTTCGAATAGAAGGGATGAAAACACATTTTGTATCAGTCACTCTCAGCCGAGGGCGATAAAATTTTGACAAGATTGCTAAAAATGGATAACTTTACGTAAAACGATGTTAAACACCTCGTTTCTGGCCGCCAGTTTCTAATAAACTGCAGTGTGTCATTTTACCCATGTATGTCGTTTTGTACGTACTTCCCCTACTATCAAGTTGCTCGGCCATCTCCCGTATAACCGGGCCGTCCGCATCTGACAAGGGTCCCTCAGGGCCAACCGGCGGCGCGGTGAGAGCGCAAGACCGGAGTGCCGGAGGTGAATGTTGCAGTCCCCTCCTGGCGAGTCCCATATACCCTCTCCCTGCTATCAAGTTAAGAATAAGATAGTCGCACTATATTGACGAACAGTGCCGTCAACATGACAAAAACGGTAATCAAGCACAAACCCCATGACTGTTATTTTTCCGCACAGACTGTAAATGAAACATTTTCTTTTAATTTTAGATGAAAGTCACATTCCAGACCAATAATACAGTCATACCATTTAAAATAGAAAACAAGTACTGTGACATATTTAAAACACAATGGATAAAAGATTTTGTGGCGCTGTTCACTGATATACCAACCAAGTGTCCATTGTTGCCTGTAAGTGTTATGTACTTACATAATATTTGTTTCTGCATTTTGTTAATAATATTTTCCCTGTCCATATCTCATTTTTTTATTGTTTTTAGGGAACGTATAATTTCATAAACATTGAGCTACCACCAAGAAATTTTCCATTGCCTATACCAGAAGGTAGAACTCATATCACCATGATTTTCCACATGACCGAGACAAAAGAAATTTTATCAAAATCCACGTTATCATTACTCGTAACTTAGTTGAGGTAAGTGACTACACTTACCTCAACTAAGTTACGTCCTAACTAAGTCCTACCTCCTACATAGAAATGGCGATGAATAAATTAAGATAAAAAAGAAGATAAATTATTTTTATAAAGATGGCTTAAATTGTATTTTTTTTATAAATTATTATTGCAATAAATTGGAATGTTGATGCTTTTTATTTATCTTGTTATTGTCTTATAAACTCATAGTAATTTATCTAGCTAAAAAAATCGGTTTGGCCAAACGTGAGATAATCGCGGACAAACATGCATACTTACGGGTCAAACTGAGAAGAGGACCTCCTCTTTTGAAGTCAGTTGAAATACCAAAACCTTGTCCTAAATGTAACATCATAATGTTACATTTTTTAACCATTGGTGCATCCATACCGCAGTTACTTTTTGTAGAACAACATCATATTACAACATCATCATTCTACAAAAAGTAACTGCGGTATGGATGACCAATGGTGCGGACGAGTTATGTTTAATGAAACATAACTCGGCCGCGCCAAGCGAAGAGATCTAGGGGGAGGAAGAGGGACCATGCCCCTCACCACAAAGCTGATTACAATACCTTTGCCGATTATAATAAAAAAAGAACATATCCTTGATCCGCCCCTGGTCTAAACTAACATTCTTAAAGTCAAACAAAATATAAACATTCAACTATGTATTGAATTGGATTTTTGGCTCCAAACTGAGTGGTTTAAATATAACAATGCCTTCCGGATGTTGATGGGTCTTCCCCGATACTGTAGTGCGTCAGGTATGTTTGCGGAGGCCCGAATTGATGACTTTTTCGCCATTATTCGCAAGCGTATTGCCTCTATGCGGCACAGGGTCCGGGGAAGCTCTAACAGCATCCTGATTGCAATAAAGGATAAACCAGACTGCCCTATCGCTAGGCATTGGACCCAGATGCACATGTACGGGTCACGTAAATATCTAAATTAATTTAAATTGAAATTAATAAAATTCTCATTTATTTTGTTTTAAAGTTACTAACATAGTCTAAGTAATACTAACAAATATGGATGTAATATGTCTGAAATAAATTTTATATTATTATTATTATTATTATTAAATACTTATATCGTAGGATATTCGTCCAAATCGGATTTTTATAAAAATCCTAAGTATGATTTCAAAAAACCTGATACCTACCTAATTAAAATCTGAGACAGAATTATGCAAAAAAAATACAATTTATCCGATCCTTGACAAACCTAGGATTTTCGCAAAGATCCGGTTTTCACGATTATTCTACGACATACCTATATAAACTGAATTATGTTTGACGTAATAAACAAAGGAATATTTTTATGGGTTTTTGTTAGTATTGCCTTGACCTATTTATAGTAGCTAAACCACAAGTAGTCATATAAAAACTATTTAAAACCAGCTTGTTTTTCATTTGCATAAAAAGATATAATTTGCCACAGCAGACTGTTTGAACCATACTATGAGTTCTCGATTAGAAGATATTATTTCTTAATAGCAATCGAACAATATGTACAATATATCATTTCAAAAAAAAATTATAAATTCACTATGATATTCACTTCTCAAGCTTATGATGCAGTTATTTTATTTTACACTCCTAGGGTTTTTTACAGTACACTAGCGCTGCCATTGAAAAAAAAATCAAAGTGCTGTGAATTGTGTTCTTATAGTGCACTTCAAAGAGTCTTTGTGGTACTTTTTATCGCTTAAACAATATTACCATGACGTTTAAAACTCCAACAGGCTAGTACTACAAAGCTTCTTCGTAGTGCAAAGGCGGCGCTAATGTGCAGAGAGCGAAAGTGGCGCCGCGGTGAATTTTATTTAATATTATAATTCTTATACACAATTTTAATAATGTTTTACGTGGAAATTTTAGGGCCCACAGTATTTTCAGTCGGTATCGTTACATTCCCTCGTAGTCACTGCTAGGAGTAGATAGCAAAACTGCTAAAAGTGGCCGTTTTTGACACATTTGCTAGCTACTTCTGCGAATGACTACGAGGAAGGCATGTAGTGATACCTTCTAAAATACTAGACCAAGGGCCCTAAAAACTCCACGTAAAACATTATTTAAATCTTTTTCTACTAATAACTTATTAAATAAAAACTTCTGAGGGCGCCACTTTCGGTGGGGGGGTAGCCACCTTAATTTGTTTTTATTGTATGATCCATGATGCTCCTATTATTATTACTATCGTTTTAGACTTTAGTAACTGGATGAAGATTGTCACTTCATCAAGATCACGAGGAGTTTCTATGGTAATAGATTATAATGTCCTTTTTTGTCTTGAAATTAATTTAATCTTTACTTTGCCTATTGCTTGTTATTTTTCCTCCCTACAGTGTCATCTGAGATTCCTAGTAGTAACGTTGTGATCAATAGTATTGAGATATTCGTAATGTGTGATACTAACGCTAGGTTGGACGGAAAAGTTGCTATAATTACCGGTGGAAGCGCAGGCATAGGCTTAGAGACTGCAAAAAACTTGGCAAGCAAAGGTGCAAGAGTTATCATCGCAAGCAGAAATGAAACCAAACTCAAGATGGCTAAGGATCATATCCAAAAGACCACTGGAAACAGTAACGTCGGTTATGGAATTCTCGACCTGGCTTCTTTAAAATCTATAAGGAGTTTTGTCAGTGAAACTGTGATTAATGAACCACGAGTCAATATTTTAATAAATAATGCAGGCGCTATTGGACTACCAGATCGTCAGACGGAAGACGGACTGAATCTTACAATGCAAGTCAACTATTTCGGTACATTTTTGCTGACCTATCTGTTACTGCCTTTATTGAAGAAATCTTCGCCAAGCAGAATAATCATCGCTACTGGAGCGTCAATGTATGTCGGCAGCATCGATGTCGACCATTGGAACGACGTCGGCCGGTATTCTTGGGTTGAAAGCTTAGCTAATTCAAAATTAGGTGATACCTTGTTTACTGTAGAATTGAGTAGAAGACTCAAAGGTTCAAATGTAACGGCGAATACCTTTGATCCTTTTCTTGTGCGTGACACTGATCTATTTTCTACCAAATCTGGTTGGATTTACGATTTAGCAAAACATTTGTATAATGTTTTCGGGAGACCTAAAGAGGAGGTGGGTCAACAATTAGCTTATTTGGCAGCAGAACCAACATTACATGACGTTAGTGGAGCTAACTACAAGTTTTGTAACAAATGGCCAAACCCCTGGTTGGCAAGTGATGAAGATTTTGCAGCCACTGTGTGGGACGCTTCCAAAAAAGCTGTCAAAATAACAGCCGAAGAGGACTGGGAGAATAGGCAATAATAGGTAGTTATGAAAAATTATTGTGAGCATTCTCTTTTTAATGTGTAATTTAGCTTAAAGTCATAAGTATCAATAATAAATCCGTTTCTACTCAATAAATTTGTAAGTAAGTATGTTGAAGTGCTTAAATAGTTAAAATACAAATAAAAATTAAAAAATAGAAATAATTAAGATTGTTTAAAATTCTAGAATACAGATTAATTTGTTGAATTGCATTATGAAGTTTTATTTATCCTACTAATCCTACTAATATTATAAATGTGAAAGTTTGTGGGTTTGGATGTTTGTTCCTCAATCACGCAAAAACTACTGAACGGATTTGGTTGAAATTTGGCACACAGATAGTAGATAGCCTGGATTAAAACATAGAATACTTTTCATTTCGATATTCCCACGGGAACGGGAACCATGCGGGTGAAACCGCGAGCGGCCGCTAGTATTATAAATGTGAAAGTTTGTGGGTTTGGATGTTTGTTCCTCAATCACGCAAAAACTACTGAACGGATTTGGTTGGAATTTGGCACACAAATAGTAGATAGCCTAGATTAAAACATAGAATACTTTTTATCCCGATATTCCCACGAGAACGGGAACCACGCGGGTGAAACCGCGCGAACGGATTTGGTTGGAATTTGGCACACAAATAGTAGATAGCCTAGACACAGAATATATACTCTAACGCGAAAAGAAACGACACTCGCGCATGTATGCTCGTAAAATCGCGCACGGCTATGTGTGCGTGTCTGGAGGCGCGCGGGGGCTGCGCGCGGCGCGCGGGGAGTGCAGCCGCTAGTCGCCGACTTACTCGGGCAAGGGTTCTTTCTACTTTCGCTCGCCGCTCGCTTGTCCCACCGCAATCCGTATTGTACCGCATTTCGCACGGACTGACTACGCGTTTAATTTACATTATTTAATTGTTAGATAATTAATCATGCCCGGCGGCGGGCGTTATTGTTGTGTTTATGGCTGTGGCAACAACCAAAAACAAAATCCTGATAAAAGTTTCTTCGTATTGACCAGTGATCCAGAAAAGTAAGTACCTATAGAGTAAGCGATAAATTTATATCTTATTTTAAAATAACAAAAATATGTCAAAGTTGCCATAGTTGATGGGACCTACTATTGTAACTTTACCATATTTTGAATTTTAATAAAATAAATATTTATCGACTATTTTATAAGTTAAAATATACGAAATATTAGTCATGCCCTTACCGTTCCTTTAACCTGACTTTAATTATAACAAAAAGCTCTGAAAATAAGGATTTCAGACGATTAAACCTCGTAAACTCGCAAGTAGGTAAAATTGACAATAAATAAAAAAACCGGCCAAGTGCGAGCCGGACTCGCGCACAAAGGGTTCCTTACCAAAAAACGGCAAAAAAAAGGACTTTTCTTGTATGGGAGCCCCCCTTAAATATTTATTTTATTCTGTTTTAAGTATTTGTTGTTTTATCGGCAACAGAAATACATCATCTGTTAAAATTTCAACTGTCCAGCTAACACGGTTCATGAGATACAGCCTGGTGACAGACAGACAGACAGCGGAGTCTTAGTAATAGGGTCCCGTTTTTTGCCCTTTGGGTACGGAACCCTAATAAAAATTATTATAAATCAAACCTTTCCTTCATTAACACGTTAAGAGATTAAAAAAATGATTATATGATAAATAACAGAAAATAAAGTATAAGGGTTGCAATTTATGATGTGTACTTACCTAATATAATTAAAAGATTACAAAAACTTATTATAAATCAAACCTATCTTTCATTAACATGTCCTTGCACAAGTTTATTTCCTAACATACCTACTATGTAATTTCCTTTGCCACAAGTCTAAATTCCATTTCGGTATCAACCCTAGCGCTTACACGCTCTGGCTCAAGGTCGCTGGCGCTCGAACTCTCATGTACAGAGTGTGTCACGGCTGTGGCCTAGATTAAAACATAGAATACTTTTTATCCCGATATTCCCACGAGAACGGGAACCACGCGGGTGAAACCGCGGGCGGCCGCTAGTTTAACATAAAGTTATAATTTTTTTGTAGTAAAGGTACCATTTTATTGTTAACCAAGTATCACTTAACTGTTTAGTATAAAAAAATATGAAATAAACTAAAAAAATTGACAAATCGCATCAGTTATATTGTTGTCATCAGGAATATTGTGATATTGAAAAGCACAAGTAGGTACTACGCAACGCATATTATATGCTTCAAACAAAACAAAATAATATTATCACGAAATTGTTTTCGAAATTAACTTATCTCTAACATCAGGAAGTTGTAAACAGCGGAAATGCTTGCCGTGATTTGTTCAGGGTCAAATATTACGAAGAGGAAAATGACGAGATTCATTTGCGCACGCGCGACAATAAACAACGAAATAAGGCAATGGCCTGGAGGCTAATTGTCTAAGTTCAAAAATCTATCGCGATCGCTTTCATTTGACAGATGGATGTGACACATTGCTGCATTTCTTTAGTAAGTTTTTATTTGTGCCAAAAAAAAGCATCAATGTATCACATCTTGAAAGCGATTGCGATAGATTTTAAAATTAGACAATAAGTACCCAGGGCCTTAATTGACATGGTAATGGTAATTTAGGTTTGTTGCAGTTGTTGAAGTCCCACTCCGAATGCCTGAAATGATCGTCATGAAACCTCAGGGCCTTACACACAACAGCGAGCAGGGTTCAACTTAAGTTATTTGCTGGGTAAATAACTTCCTTATGGAGGGATAAGGATCAAAGGATGATAGGTCACTCACCACTGAGTGCGGATTGGTGGGTATTAACGACAACTACTTGTATGTATGGATGACTATTTGTATGGAATGTTCATTAACACACCCTTAAGTTAAGAATTAATATGACCAACGTAAATTAAACCCGAAAAATGGGACGTAGGACGCGAGGTTAGACATAAATTTAACTAAGCTATAGGTATACCTACATTCAGCTATCATCATTTCACGTTTACTAAGGAAAACAACGTTCTAAGAACATACGCAATTCAACTTATACAACAGCAAGCACTTCCAATAATATTTGCTTAGAAAAGCGATTTTCTTTATACATAAATCATTAGAAATGCGCCAAGTAGGTGTGCGTAGGAAGACAAACATTTTCAGTAGACCGCAGAATCCTTTAAACCATCTTCAAACCCACCAGATCAACTCACAAGCAAAGAGAGTTTTGTTGCTGCAAGTAACGTGCTTTATGATTTGTTTGCATCGATAAAGGAAAAGTTGAAGTATACATTCACAGAGGAAATAATCACTTATACATTTGCTTGGTAATCATAAGAACACGAATGGTATCTTCTTTGAAAATGACGGACTTCGATACAAATTGTCAACCCCAAGTCAACCCCTATTTCACTCCCTTAGTATTAGGAATGTGGGGCGAATATTTGCTGTTTTAAGACTTTTCCCTTTTTAAACTCCCAATGACGGGATGTCACAAAATTTATCCCGCTTGGTGGCGCTACTGCCGCTGGAGACCTTTGTACGTGCATTTACCCCCAATTTTCCCGAATATTTTAAATTATTACCCTAAAAATGGTTGATAGTAATAAAATAAGTGATTGACGGAATAACGAACTACGCTTAAAGATTATTTAAAAGCGGTTAAGCATGTTCCAGACGGATGTAATCACGCCTCCCATCAGAGGTCACCTTGGTGGAAGGTTGATTGGGCCGTGATTTCCATCCGAGGAGTGTGTTGCGGCTACACGAGTTTCCATCCAAGCGCCAACACGGTCGCCCTTTATTGTGAATCGCGCTCGCGTCACTATTATTTACCTATTCTGTGCTCGCGTAGCAAAATCATGTCCCGTATTGTAAAAAAAAGCTTTTTAAAAAAAGCAAAACCTTCAAAAATCTTAAAAAAACAGCTCTATAAAAAGCAACAAATAATTTTCAAATCGATTAATGGGGTGTATCACGCAAAGTTAATCGCAGATGGCGCCAGCAGCGACCTGGCCGCTATCAATGGTTTTGATTGGTTAAAATACGTCAGAAATGACATTAGACATTTGAAACAACCAATCAAATTATTTTGGGACTGTCGCTTGTGGCGCCATTAGTTCCTCAGTATCACACCCCATTAAAACCCGTCTATTGAAGTCGGGAGGAGCTGGAAGTATTTTTTTTACTTATTGTATTGTTTATATTCTAAAAGCCCCACCCGACTGCAATAGACGTGTTATAATTAATCGATTTGAACATTTTTTCTTGCTTTTTATAGAGATGTTTTTTTAAGATTTTTGAAGGAGGTTTTGCTTTTTTTTAAAGCTTTTTTATTTTGTGGTAGGTATGTAAGCGATGATTACATAAAATTAAACGATAATGTTTCACATTTTTCAATGGTATACCCCGAGTAACTCAACTTCCACAGGACAGGAGCACACAGGAGTTCAACTCTAGTCCAGAACGTCCTTGACAATAGATAGGTAGGTACTTAACTTGTTTTTGATTGTTATAAACCTATAAATATTTCAATCACTGTACAGTTCCTATTTGATTTTGAGGAGTTCCCTCGTGTATCTTCAAAATCCAATAAAAAAAATATACACACGAATAGATAACCTCCTCCTTTTCAAATTTTTGAAGTCGGTTAAAAATGGCTCCTAATTTGTCAAGGACATCAGGCTAATTTTAACCTTTGACAAAAAACCCAAGAATGTATAGCATTTCTGTTTTTTTCCAAAATTAAGACTTGTACCTACCTAATTAGTAGGTCATAGAAAATATTCTAATTTTAACAAAGCTATATTTTGAGAGTTGTTTGTGTTTGAAACTTATTTTTTTGGTAACCCCGACACTATTACAACAACACCAGTTACACGACCAAAACGTTTCGATAACTGCGCTCGTGATTAATTGGTGTTCTACCGAATTACCGAAATGTACTAAAATGCATAAAGTTGAGTCTCCAGCGACAGTTTTTTGAAAAGATTCAACAAAATCTATCAATCAACACACAGAGTCACGTTTTTTTGCTTTAGAACCAAAACGGAAGAAGTGTGCATATGTCGTAACAAAACGCTGTTTGATAGTCAACAATGTCAAGATTGACAGTGACAATTGACTGACAGTAAAAGTGACAGACCGCCACAGCCCGACCAATCGGCTTTCGCGTTATCTTCGTGTTCTGTCAATTGACTGTCAATGTCAGTCATTCAAGATGACATTGATGACACGCGTATGTTCCAAAGCCACAGAGTATCAATGACAAATATGTCTTTTTAATCGAAATACTTCCGATTGTTCACTAATTAATTTAAGCGAAATGAAGGAGTTTAAAAATAAAGTTGCTACTGTTTTATGAATCTAATAATACATATTGCTTTAAGGTAACAGAATTATTCTTATACACTTTTGAGTCTGATGTGCCTGATGTCCTTTCAAAAGTTGGGCGTTTCTTTAGCACTTTTGTCTCTAATTGACGACAGAAAACAAAAAAGAAATTTAATCCGCGCACTCCATCTTCGGATGGAACTGACGCTCTTCCTGCAATTTTGGATTGGATGGAGAAATTTGGATTACATCTACCGTCTAGCTAGATAGACCGCGGCGTCAAGCAAGCTCACATCTGATGGGATGGGAGGCGTGATTACATCCGTCTGGAACATGCTTTATTTCTGTTAATGAAGTAATTCTTCATGAAAGGTTTTTTTAAGGTGCACCGAACACCGAACGCAAAGATTTGCGTGAATGACACGGAAGCGGCCGGGCGGCGGGCGCAGGCGCAGGTGAAAAACCTACGCTCCTTTTCCCATCATAATTATCATATTTTGTTTTTGTCGTATTTGTTGTTGTGTGGTAAATTCCGTAAATTACTTTATTTTTTCCTCGCAAGTGTGTTAAAAAACGTCGTATGAAACTCGTGAGCTCTTGCTTATTGTACACTCGGCTGAGTTACGCCATCGCCTGCGGCTCGGGCTGCAACCCACAGCCTTGTGTGCAATGAGCAACGTAAGCTAACTTGTCTCATAGCATAATGTACTATTTATTAAAAATATACATGTCACAAAATAGTTTTTAATATATTTTTATGTTTTTAATAACTAACTTACGGCAACAACGACGTTACTTGCAGATTAACAATTATTATTAATACCCACAATATAAAGTGGTACGCATTTTTTTTGTTGAAACTATGAATGACCTTTTTCGGATTTTCCCTTATTTTTTCTGTGTTATCTTGTTTTTATATAAAACTCAAAGTGTATTGCATAAAAACTTTTTATGCAATACACTTTGAATTGATAGCTATCTGCTATCTTATAAAATTTCGCCCACACACTAAGAACATTAAATGAATGGAAAAATAAATTTCTAATCTTTATTAATGTAAATAACATCCTGCCTGACCACCACACAATATAATAAAATTAGCATTAAGAGAATTGAGTAACAATAAATAGATAAAAACAAACATTATAAAATTTGTAGAACGCGACAGTTGAATGCATTTATGTATAAAATTATTATAATTCTAACTTGAAAGGTGGGAGGACCTTCTGAAGTATTACGTTACACACAGTATTAAATTATCTAAAGTAAATGTAACATAATACCTATCACATTTTGTCTACTTCCTCCCAATCTTCCGCTCTAGTGATCTTGACAAGTCTCTTGGATTCTTCCCATAATCTATTCGTAAGAACCGTGTCGTTAGCGCTCCAATGACTATAAAACTCGGCACAGTGTCTAAAGTGCTTTCCACTACTACTCTCTACTCTGGGATCAATAGCTAAATACACAGGCAGGGTCGCCACTCTATGAATGGGACTCCCAAAGATCTGTAACGCACCATTCAACAAACTCTTCCAGAATTCACTATCAGTATTCCTGAAAAACTCAGATTTAGATAGACTTGGGTCCATACTATAAATATTCACACCGGAACCTCTTACTCGTCTATCCATTTCCACTGTGGAAAGAACATTAGCTAACTTCGCGTTGCAATAAAATCCAAAGTTGGAATATCTTCCCACGTCATTCATGTGTTCCAAGTTCACATCTCCTAGGAGCAATGCCAGAGACGAGATGTTGACTATTCTGCTTGGAGCTGAAGCTTTCATTAGAGGGAATAATAAGAAAGTGAGCAGAAATGCCCCGAAATAATTTACTTGCATCATCAACTGCAGATTATCCTCTGTCAATTTGTCCTGGAGTCCTATAGCGCCAATATTGTTTATGAGAATGTCTATGTGCGGTTCTGTTGCAATAATATCTTGAGTGAAGTTTCTGACAGATGCTAGTGACTCGTAATCCATTTGCCTCGTGAATACCTTCTCATTTCCGGATGTTTGTATAATGTCCTTTTTGGCGGTCTCCAACTTAGCGAGATTGCGGCTCGCGATGACGACCTTGGCCCCTCGCTTTGCCAAGTTCTTGGCTACTTCCAAGCCTGTCCCTGAAGTGCCGCCTGTAACTAGTGCCACTTTGCCTTCCAAATGGATGTCCGTTTCGCAATTCTTGAATTCATCACGTATAAACATATCGCCTTATCAAAACTAGTCTGTATAGATACGAAGTAGTTCTACAACTGCGTAAAAATTTAATCATGCGAGGTGAGTGAGAGGTCCGTTATGAGGCCACGGAGCTAGCCTTATGAAACAAAACGCACGGTTGTTGCGTTTTCAAGTTATCTGTTAGATATACCTAGTTTACTAATTAATTCTTAATGAGTTAAGCACCATGACATTACTCTCTGGAATGCTTTTAGGGTTAACTATGCCTACTGTGTGTGTGTTAACAATGGCAATATTTTGTTTGTAGCTGTTGTGTGCGTAATATAAGGTGAAGACTGTAGTAGGTACAGAATGTAATAATATTGAAATTAACACTGAAGCTATTAAACCATATCATAACTTTTAGGAATTGCTTACGAAGAGAGCATTACGCCTTTGAATTAAAAAATAACTAATTGGTACCTACTTAGGTACTCGTATCCAATGAAACTGGTTCAACAATTTACGATTACAAAATATGCCCCTACGATGTTAGGCCGGTATTTAATTCTTACAAAATCACGTACCTACGACAATGCTCCTGCGCCGGTTGGCTAACGACTTACTAAAGCAGTCGGTGGTCATAATGGATGCGAAGCGGAACGTGGGACATTAAGATAACAAGTAATAAACCATGCTTTTGCACCATGAATCAAAGGAAACAAAATGGTGCGCTTATAATGCTAGACTAGACAGTACCATAAGAATAAATAAAACTTACTAGAACGGACACTCCCGCTCCGAACGGGCTCAAGGTCACGATATTAGCGCGTCCGTTAAACAGAATACTCAGTCGGGCTGTCACGGCCGGCGTCGCAGCGCCGAACGCGCGTTAGCCTGTTTTTGCGTTCCGTAATATTTTGTCTGTGCGTAAGATCTTAGAATAAAATTGTATTACAATAGCGCCAAGTTATTGTGCTGTGTTTGGTTGTGCAAACAATTCGAAAACAATGCCACAATTAACTTTTTTTAGTTTTCCCAAAGATGATAATATGGGGTAAGTACCTTAGATTATTGATATATGTACCTAATATTATCAAAATATTATTTCGTTTTCGTAGTACCTAATTAATAAAAAGGACCTCAAAAAAGATGTACATTTGTGAAAAAAACATCGTCACATAAGTTCTGAGCCAAAATATGAAATAAAAGTAATGAAGAAAATATCTACCTACCTATATTCATAATTGGGTTTGGGTTTGGATTTCGTTACGTGTTGAAACACAACGAAACAGTAAGCAGATCAAAACCTACAAATGTTTTAGAAGTACATTTTTGTTCAAAATTTAATTTAATTTCCATACTAGATGTTTAGGTATTTACTTTATTTATACAAACTCAGGAGTAGGTAAGTACTTACTTACCCAGAAAAAGTGATTATTTCATTTTTGTATCTACTAACTAGAATAAAATAATGATTTTAAACTGAAGAAAAACTCATATTTTAGCAATATGATCTTTAAACGTAAGCAATATTTAACAGTAAGCAACCCTGGCAAACACGCTTGGACGACAGCGGGGCTTAGCGACGTGAAGGGGGAAGTAGTTATATAAATGGTGGCATTTGGGACTCGCACAAAGAAGAGTCCGTTCTAGTAGTATTGTTTATTCTTATGACAGTACAGCGGCATGTTACGTTGTCGCAGCTCTAGCGGCACCAACTGTGATGGATCAGATATCATTTACAAAAACATAATCTCGTAGAGAACCTACCGAAGTGTTTTGTTTAAAATGTACTGTATTTTATGGAAAACTCTAAAAATCCTGAGATTTCCTGAGATTTTCAAAATCCGGCCACAATCCTGGGAAACCTCCAAAAATCCTGAGATCTCAAAATGAAATGAAATGAAATGAAATGAAATGTATTTATGTATTTATTTGCAATAAAACACGGTATACAAGTTGTTACAGATATAAAGGTCAAGCGTATTTTGACAAGTTTTGACATGCAAAAGTTTTAATTATAATTAACATCACATAGTTTTAGGGTTTCAGATTCATAAAATTCCTATTATATAAAGTCAAATAAATGTCAAGACTGCAATAGTGAATTATAAAGACCCATTTCATAATAAATATAAGTATATGTATGTCAACTAAAATAAGTGAAATAATAAAATAAAATAAAATAGATTAATTAAAGATTACCTATACATTATAATAATGTCATATCAGTGGATGTCAAAATATTCATTCAGGTCATAAAAACTTTTGTCAATCAACCAAACCCTCAATTTATGTAAAAATCGTGTAGTGGGTAATTGTCTGATTTCGATAGGAATCCTATTGTACACACGTATTGGCATTACATCGCAATTTTTCCTATATAAGCTTGTATTGCATGACGGGACCTGCAGTTTATACGGATCTCTTATACGTAAACGTTGATTTTGAACAGGTTTTTTAAACATTTCCATATTGCATCTTAAAAATTTTCCTACTTCATAAATATACAGGGACGTTAAAGTGAGCAAGTTATATTTTTTAAACATTTGTCTACAGCTGTCAAGAGGACCGAGGCCAGTTATGGCTCGGATACATTTTTTTTGTATTATGAAAACTTTTTTTACTTCCGTTGAGTTTCCCCATAGAATTATTGCGTATCTAAGTACCGAGGACACATAACCATGATAGGCAATAAGCGCCGTTTTCTCACCAGCATTAACTCTCAGACGGTAAAGAGCGAAAACGAAACGACTCAATCTGCTGCAAACATCGGATACATGACTTTTCCAGTTACAATGGCAGTCCAATACAATGCCCAAGAATTTAGTTTCATTAGCCTCATTTAGTTTCTCGCCTTTACATTGTAAACTAAGATTATACTTGTTTGATTTATAATTTAAAAATTGAATAAAATTCGTCTTATAGTTACGTTAATACTGAGACTATTTGTCTGTAGCCAATGTTAAATTTTTTCAATAGTTTCATTAATAATGTTTTCATAGGGAATTTGTGAAGCAACGTGAGGAACTATCAGCGAAATATCATCTGCATAAAGAATGGTTTCAAAGTTATTGACCCTAGGCATGTCGTTTATGTATATTAGAAACAATAGCGGGCCAAGGACACTCCCCTGAGGAACTCCAGACTCATTATGCAGGAATGAGGATCTATAGTCAACCATCTCATTGTCTTGATTAGTTTTAGTGATTTGGACGCATTGCGTTCGATGAGCGAGGTAACTTCTAATCCAATTAAGAGCTATTCCTCTGATACCATATCTTTCACATTTGGCGAGCAAAACGTTGTGGTTAACAAGATCAAAGGCTCTACTCATGTCAAAGAATATAGCTGTAACTGGAATCCTATTATCTATGTATTGTGTAATCTTTCGAATCAAATTGTATCCAGCGAGATTGGTAGAGTTCCCACTACGAAAGCCATTTCTCAGGACAAATCCTGAGATATGGTAACCCTAAGCGCAACGAACTTGGACTAGAATAATAGAGGAGAGTAGGGGTGCCTTACATTTTGCTTTTTTTTAAGCACAAAGGGATAATGCTTTACCTTCACCTCACATGATGTTAAGTGACGATAAGGCCGAAGGTGGAAGCGCTCTACACCCGGAATACTTATTTACTGAGAAACTGACTATCTTTCTTCTAACTGCCGGAACACAACAATTTTAAGTTGTTAAGGCGTCAGACTTAGGTAAGATGGTGGTAGCTAGCCAGGAAATAAGCCTTACTACCAACCAAACAGTACAATTTGTATCCCCACTGGAAATCGGACCCGGTATGCGATATTAGAAATGCCTGTGGGGTACAGACACTACTTGCTCTGTACCGCTCTGGGTTTTTCTAACTAATAACGTTGAAAAAGCCTGTGTGTTTCAGAGCATCGCTTGCTCTGGAGCGCGCGGGGTTTTTCGACTAAAAATTTAATAATATCACCGTAAAAAGCCTGTGGAACACAGACAATTCAGAAAATTACAGTTGTGGTTAAAGTATTCCTTCTTCATGTTTCGGTAAATTATGTAGAATATTAAAATAGTGATTTATAGTCATACTAGCGATATTTTTTTAAAGTGGTATATTTTTTTAGTTTATCCTAGTATTAATATTAATCTATTGTGCATGTTAAAATATTTTCTCTTAAACCCATAAAAATGGCAGGCTATGCTAAATGGGATGGATTGGGATGAAAGGCATACAGATAGTTTTTTTTTAACCTGGATTAAAATATAGCAGATGCCACGTGGTTCTCTTTGAATACTGCCCGATGAGAGCCACGGAGCAAAGAAAATTAAATATAAGGAGTAAACAAAAATAAATAAAAGATGGTATGGGTTTAATGGTCTATATTGTTAAAATTTGGTTTACACCTTACATAAGAAAAATTCCAAAATACTAGCTTAGCGATAGGGGTCGCTTTACATGGGTACGATTTGGTTGGTGTGCGTTGGGCCGCAAAAGGTAAAAGTTACAGTTCTACGTCAAGAAACCGAGCCCTACATGGAGATACCACGGTTCACTAAAAGAGCTAAATTGTAGTGAAAGTTACACCGACCTCATGTGTCCGATATGATGACAACTTCTAGTTATTAATGCTCCTGTGAGTCTTGAATGAAATTAGGACTCGGTGGACAGCAATTTGTTCAGGCCGGTGACGTGGCCGTGGATGGACACCGTCCCAAAGTAGGGTATTCTCATAAAACGATGAGTCTAATAAAATTAACTTCCCATAGCTGTAACAAAATATGTATGATTAGCAAACTGGAAAACCGACCACGAACACGTTTTGCTATGCGGCATGGCGGCGTGGCGTGGGAAATAATATTTCCAAGATTCTTACCAGGTTTTCGCTGAACAGAATCCTGTTTAGCGGGTGTTCAAACCGCCTGCTCCCACCACCCGTTTGAAACTTTGCCTGGCCGAACTCAACCACAGCAAGTAAAATTGGAGAATCTGGCACACCCTCAAACCAGTGACCAGTGGTTCTACCTGTAATAAGAACAACCTCAAAAAAATGTTCCTGGCGTCTTGCGACATCTGCATTAAACAGATAAAACTGCACTTACCTCAGTAGCGTTTTCTGACTATAAATTATTATGCGAGCGACTCTCGCCGCGTTAAATAAAATAACCAAATGAAATCTCGTTCACAACAACTGTCATCTTTGCTTTTCTGAAAATCTGAAAACTTGCTTGGTGTTGCCCTTGCTCGTTTTGAAACTTCTTCCAAAACGTTCCGTTTTCCCAAATCCTACCATAACTTGAAATTAAAAATTGACCAAATATTTTTGTAAATAAAAATTTAACCTACATAAACAAATACCTGTGTTTTGTCGACTATAAATCTTTTGGACAAAACACAAAGAACTGTCACTCGACGCTTCAATCAGCAAAAAAAAGGTGTTTGTGCATAACTTCATTAAAAGTGTCAGATAGAAGAATGTGACGCGAAATGGCAACACCGCGGCACCAAAATCAGCCTTCCTATTGGGCGTTGTTGCTATTCGTCGAAATCAAGAATCTTATATTCCAATTGGTCGAAATCATGACACGCCGCACGCGCCATTTTCTATAGTCAAATTCTCTGCAAAACTGAAGCGAATATTGAGAGACTTTGTTCTGTTTTCCAATGTTTATTAATTTCAAAACCCTATTCAAATACAAGAAAAATCGAAAAGACATTTATTAAAGTTGCGGCTGCTACACACATCCGCCAATGACGTTAAGGGGGAGGTGCCAATTCCTGTAAGGTACTGAAAACTACCATTTCGCTTCCGCGCCAAAATTTAAACTTGGTGTCAGAACGCAACGTTACAATACCCCCTCTCCTGAAAAAAAGGCGCTGCCCTCAGCGTCCTCAAACTACAAATCCTACTACTAACACAAACCTAGAAAAAAAAATCTATTGAATGCTACGATTCAACGAACCATGTCGACCGACAACCCAAAAAAAAAATATATATATATACCCTGGACGTACAACCCGTCACCCTAGTGACATCACATTTGACGACACAGGACTTCCACTTAACGAGACAAAACACAAAACAACACCGCACAAACAAAACATTTACAACTCAAAACCAAGTTGTAAACCAAACAAGGAGACGAAACTACGCTCCTAAAAAAATTGTAGCATTCACCAAATACGCAAATGCCTACAGTTGTTGTGACTGTACAACAACTAAATATTCAAGATTAAAAAAAAATTGTGACATAAATTTCAGTCACCCAAATAGCAGAAAAAAACATGCCGGTTTCTTCCATAACGAGTCGTTTCAAAATTGGAGTATGAATTGGAAAAAAAAATATAAGTTTCACTACCTGCCAAACAGCAAAAATAAAAAAAATATCAAGATTTACCCGAATCTACACCTAGGTAAAAAAATAGATTCGAAACTCGTAACAAAAAGTGAATTCTAACTCATTAGAGATTGAACCACACAAAAAAACTAAACCAGTCCTCCATCTACCTATAGCTTGGCTACCGGCAATTCCCTGCTCTTTCACACCCAAATTCCTCCGCATGCAATCGTCATTCATTCGTTCATCACCATTTGTCCTTTCATACCTCACCATGCAAACCAAAAGTGTTACAGTGAAAATAACTGTAAACACCACACACAGACATACGCTTCGTGTGCCAAATTTCGTGTATTTGACACACTACTAGAGAAGATGTAATAAGTGCCCTAAGCTTTTAAATCCTTAATGTGCCAAGAACCTATAGATTGACCATCAGAAACCCTTTCCAAATCATACACCAAAGGCGATAAAACTTTTTTGACCCTACATTTCTCAAATTTAGGTGCCAACTTTGCCATTTTAAATTTTTGCGCATCACTCTGAGTAAATGTTCTCTTCCACACAACATCACCTACAGAAAATTTAGCCTCTCTTCTTCTTAAGTTATAGTGAGTGGTGTTCTCAGCATGGGCTTTTAATAAATGCTCGCGTACCTCTTCGAAAATGGTCTTTAAATTGTGAAATTCACCGGCGTATTCGTCCCTAGGTACCCCAGGTTCGTATTCCTTATCTGTGTCCCTATAAAAGGTACCACTAATGACTGGTTCCCTAGCATGTACTAGAAAAAATGGTGAAAATCCAGTGGACTCATTCACGGCACTATTAATTGCAAACTGAATTTTTGGCAATTGTTCATCCCATGTACGATGATTATCTTTAACGTAAGAAGCAACAGCTGTCATTATGGTTTTGTTGTATCTTTCAACCAAATTTACTTGAGGTGTGTAACGCGGGGTAAAATGGAGTTTCGGAACTTTATAACGTTCGAGCATTTGGCGGAATTCAGATCCTGTGAATTGCACTCCGTTATCAGCAATTACAGTCTCTGGAACGCCGTGTACTAAAATTACGCGTTGTTCCAAGTTTTTCACCACCTCCGCACAAGTAGCACGTCTCATTGGAAAAATTAAACAATATTTAGAAAAGCAACAGGTAACTACCAAAAGATAAACAAAACCAGAACGAGACCTTGGCATTGGACCGACGATGTCCACGGATAATACCTGAAATGGTTTATGGCAGACTTTCGGTTGACCCATTAAACCTGGAGTTGCCTTCTGTGATGGTTTGTATGCGGCGCAAGTGTCACAGTGTTTAATGAAATCAACGATGTCTTTGTACATTCCTGGCCAATAATACCGTAGACAAAGGCGTCTATGGGTTTTGAAAACTCCCAAATGAGCCGCTGTTGGTTCACAGTGGTTCTCCCTAATAATGGCCTCTCTCTGATCCTTCCGTACTACCAGCTTCCAATCAAATTCACTCAATAAACTAAATTTACTTTTTGAAAAACGATACAAATTACCATCCTTTACACAAAAATTAGGAAAATTAAGTGGATGCGACTTACAACCCTTAAAAATTTTATCAAACCACTCGTCCTCCACAGAGTTGATCACGTTTAAGGTGTTAGCGTCCATAAGTCTGGATAACGCGTCTGGAACCACATTGTCTGTGCCTTTCCTGTGCTCAACCTGAAAATCGAATTGAGACAGTCGACAAAACCAACGCGCCAGTCTACCTGAAGGGTTCTCCAGCTTAGTAAACCATTTAAGAGATGAATGATCCGTGACAACTTTAAAAGGACGAGATCCCAAATAAGGTTCAAATTTCTCGACCGAAAATAAAACAGCTAAGGCTTCCCTTTCTGTAGCACTGTAATTTCTCTCTGCTTTATTTAAAGAACGACTTACAAATGCAATAGGGTGATCATGTCCTTCAATTTCCTGAGATAACATTCCTCCTAACCCATATGAAGATGCATCACAATGTACAGTGAAAGGCTTACCAAAATCTGGTACAGCTAAAACCGGTGCTGTAACTAGGGCGTCTTTCAAAGTATTAAAAGACTCTTCGGCTTCCTGTGACCAAGAGAAGGGTGGCGCATTCTTTCCACTACACGTCAACTTATTTAGTGGTGCGGCGATAGTCGAAAAGTTACGAATAAACCGTCTATACCAGGAACACGTTCCAAGAAACATTTTGACCTCACGACTTGAAGTTGGAGTAGGAAAGTTCAAAATTGCGGAAACCTTCTCCGGATCCGTTCTCAGACCGAATTCGTCTACAACGTAACCCAAATATTTAATAGAACTTCGGAAAAATTTAGATTTTGCAAAATTAATAGATAAATTAGCTTCCTTAAGCTTGTCAAACACCCGTTTTAAAAGTAGTAAATGCGTTTGGAAATCAGAACTACAGATAATAATGTCATCAACGTAACAGTAAACTGTTCCGTTGTCAATATCACTGCAGAACCCGTGACCCAACAACCTATCCATCAAACGTTGCTGTCTAGCCGGAGCTCCGCAGAGTCCAAACGGCATCACCTTAAATTTGAAGATACCTCTTCCCGGAACAGTAAAACTAGTCTTATCCTGCGACTCAGTTTGGAGTGGAATTTGCCAAAAACTGGAGCTTAAATCTATCGAGGACAAGTACCTAGCCTCCTTAAGGCTGTCAAGTATCTGAGGCATGTACGGAATAGCATATGCATCGCCCTTGGTAACGGCGTTAAGCTTCCTACAGTCAAGACAGAATCTCCAATCGCCACTCGCCTTCTTAACTAATAGAACGGGATTATTCCACGGACTTTCACTAGGTGTTACAACGTCTAATTCCAGCATTCTATCCAACTCGTCATTTAAGGCTTTCTTCTTTTCCGGCGACAACGGATACTGTCCTATCCTAATAGGTGTGGCCTCTCCCGTATCAATAACATGCTCAGTTAAAGGGGTCCTTCCTAACCCAATCCTTTCTGAAGAAATTGATTCAAAGTCTTTCACCATTGAATCAGCCAATTCTTTTTGACTAAAAGACAAACTATTATACGACTGAATACTATTTATTTGTTCTGAGTGAATTGAACTACAATTATTAAAAAATGATTTAGGAGCGTTCCTATAATCTATTTGATCAAAAATGTTCTTTCCTAAATCGAAAGATCTCCAAAAATCACAACCTAGTATCACCTCTGTGACTATACTAGGAATCACAAAAAATTTCACTACCCGGCTAATTTTACCAAAAGTAACCGGTACAAAAATAAACCCTAAAGATTCTAGTTGAACTCCATTTGCAACACTACACGACCTGTCTACACGCTCCTGAAGTTCAAACCCAAACTTGATAAATTGTTTATGTGCATTGTTCCCTAAAATTGAGATACAAGCACCTGAATCTAATAAACCAATAATTTCAAAATCATTCACTTTAAATTTTAAATAAGGCCTAACATCATTTTCACTAGGTGCGAAGAGAACCGAAGCGATGCTACGCAAAGATTTAAATTTACCCTCACTATCCACTAAATTATTACCTCGGTTCTCACCAACTAGTTTTTTGTCTGTGGTGAACTTTTAAAACTTGTGCCCTTACTGCAATTCGGACACGATGTGACAGTAAAACCTACTTTGCCACATTTGAAACATTTTATATTTTGAGGTGTCACTTTACATAATCTGAAATTGTGGTTACCCTTGCCACATTTATAACACACTCGTTGGTTTGCAGAAGGCATTGAATTAGAATTAAACTGTTGTGATGTTGTTGGCGGTCTACTGGTGTTGTGTGTTGCTACATAATTGACTTGTTTTGCTTTACCCTTATAGCAAAATTCTTGACTCAGAAAATTCGACTTAGTCGGTTCAACAAAAAAATCCGAACGTTGGCGAGCAGATTCAAGTTTACGACATTTTGTCTTTAAATCGGAAATTGTAGTAATATCTAACAAAGCTAACTGTTGTGAAAAATACGGTCTGATGTTATGCAAAAGGATTTCAAGCTGCTTCTCCTCCGGCAGTGGTGATTTCAGTCTGTTGAATAGGCATGCCATTACTGAAAAATAAATGTGTGTTGGCTCCTCCATTCCTTGTGTTCGTGAACGGATCTCACCCAGTAACCTGTAATCATAATCGACCGGGTCAAATTCTTCGAGCAACAAAGATTTCAGTTCTGCCCAACTGTCAACCTGACTTTTAATGCCACGATACCACAGCAAACCCTGTTCTGAAAACAACTGAGCGGCTGAGTTGAACAACTTGCCGTCAGAAACACCATATGAAATTTGGAGCTCGTCGACACGTTCCAAAAATGAGCGTGGGTCTGTGGTCCCGTTGAATCTCAAGTTCCACTTTGCCACATTCCTATCACCAGAACATTCTGCAACTGCTACTACTGGCACCGGTTCAACCTGGGTATCGCTCTGATCCGGATGCTGTGCTCTTGTTGACAAGAAAAACTTTTCAGAAACTGACAATAAAAACTCAATCGCGCCAGACAACTCTGCCTTTTGTGACAAAACAGCAGGGTCATCCGACACAACTCGCAAAAGCCTATGATGTAAGTGTCGTACCAAACCACGGCATCTGCTCAAACAATGTGCTGTAACAGATTTTTCACTAAGTTTTGCTTTTAATTCTTTAATTTTATCTGAAATAATTTTAAGTTCCGAACCACTTTCAAACTCTGTTTCTGTGATTACCTCAGAGGGACACTCAATAAGAAGCTGTTTTAGTTGCTTCCTCAACAAAGGAACCGTAGAAGTCGGTGTTTCAGACCTAATTGTCACTTCATAAGTAAGTTCATCTTTTAAAAGAGAATGTACTAAGATTTCTAAATCCATCGTTAAGAACTGGTGGTATTTCCTTCACAAATAATTTAAATAAAAGGTAATATTAAATTATCAAACACTAAATCAGAGAAAACACAGTACTCAAGAAAATTATTTGTAATTGTATTGACCACAACGACACACCGCTTGTACAATATTGTAATATTTTGTAAATTTATCACCTAAATGTATAAAATGTAGGTAGTTTTAACAAAATGTATCAAATTTATAAACCAACTGTATGAACTTTTAAATTTAACAAAATGTATTCATTTTAAAAACAAAATAAAGTTTTAATCTGAAAACTGAAATCTTTCCTTTGAAAGTATGAATGTGTACACAACACTAGTTTGTTACCAAATGTAAAATCTGATATTTATGTCTGTTTAGTTACAGCTTTATGAAACAATATAACTTGAAGTTAACTTTTAAACATGAAACATGTAGGTAGATACCTATACATATAAATCTTAGTTTTATAAAAACATATAACACATAACATAAAACATGGAACAAAAGCTTAACACTTAAAAATTAAAGGAAATGAAACAACCACACATGTGTTTTTTTTTCACTTTATAACATTCACAATAGCAGCACACCACAACATAAAATTACAAAACTAGAACGCGTGGTATTCCAATCCTAAAAATCAATTTAAATCTATGCCGCTACTGTTAAAAAAAACAAATTCCTAATAAAATGTTCCAAAGAAATTTATTAAATTGAAAAACAATTCTTTACTGTGGTTATGTTGTTCAAGCACAAAAAAAATATCTTAAATGTTGTTCGCTCAATAATTATGAACTAAATATTCTTGTTTGAAAAATATATTATGACTCTAAGTTACACAAAATACATAATGACTCTACCAAATACTTTCAAAAATATGATTCTAAGTTAAGCAAAAATATATACCTACCCTCTTTTCAAAATCAAAAAAAATAATATGACTCGACTGTAAACTTTTATTAAAACAAAAAAAACTCCCCTACTCTCTCCTACCCTCTCTCAATCTTTCAATCAGTACAAAAAATCATTCCATAAGTAAGCCAAGGTGTGGGCCAGGACAAAATCTTACACACACAATATTCCCTGCGGTCCGGGCCCAGATATGAGAAAGATGGGGGATATTTCTGACCAACACACACCAAACAATATCTTTAAATAAATGTGGGCGCCATTTGCCACGTGGTTCTCTTTGAATACTGCCCGATGAGAGCCACGGAGCAAAGAAAATTAAATATAAGGAGTAAACAAAAATAAATAAAAGATGGTATGGGTTTAATGGTCTATATTGTTAAAATTTGGTTTACACCTTACATAAGAAAAATTCCAAAATACTAGCTTAGCGATAGGGGTCGCTTTACATGGGTACGATTTGGTTGGTGTGCGTTGGGCCGCAAAAGGTAAAAGTTACAGTTCTACGTCAAGAAACCGAGCCCTACATGGAGATACCACGGTTCACTAAAAGAGCTAAATTGTAGTGAAAGTTACACCGACCTCATGTGTCCGATATGATGACAACTTCTAGTTATTAATGCTCCTGTGAGTCTTGAATGAAATTAGGACTCGGTGGACAGCAATTTGTTCAGGCCGGTGACGTGGCCGTGGATGGACACCGTCCCAAAGTAGGGTATTCTCATAAAACGATGAGTCTAATAAAATTAACTTCCCATAGCTGTAACAAAATATGTATGATTAGCAAACTGGAAAACCGACCACGAACACGTTTTGCTATGCGGCATGGCGGCGTGGCGTGGGAAATAATATTTCCAAGATTCTTACCAGGTTTTCGCTGAACAGAATCCTGTTTAGCGGGTGTTCAAACCGCCTGCTCCCACCACCCGTTTGAAACTTTGCCTGGCCGAACTCAACCACAGCAAGTAAAATTGGAGAATCTGGCACACCCTCAAACCAGTGACCAGTGGTTCTACCTGTAATAAGAACAACCTCAAAAAAATGTTCCTGGCGTCTTGCGACATCTGCATTAAACAGATAAAACTGCACTTACCTCAGTAGCGTTTTCTGACTATAAATTATTATGCGAGCGACTCTCGCCGCGTTAAATAAAATAACCAAATGAAATCTCGTTCACAACAACTGTCATCTTTGCTTTTCTGAAAATCTGAAAACTTGCTTGGTGTTGCCCTTGCTCGTTTTGAAACTTCTTCCAAAACGTTCCGTTTTCCCAAATCCTACCATAACTTGAAATTAAAAATTGACCAAATATTTTTGTAAATAAAAATTTAACCTACATAAACAAATACCTGTGTTTTGTCGACTATAAATCTTTTGGACAAAACACAAAGAACTGTCACTCGACGCTTCAATCAGCAAAAAAAAGGTGTTTGTGCATAACTTCATTAAAAGTGTCAGATAGAAGAATGTGACGCGAAATGGCAACACCGCGGCACCAAAATCAGCCTTCCTATTGGGCGTTGTTGCTATTCGTCGAAATCAAGAATCTTATATTCCAATTGGTCGAAATCATGACACGCCGCACGCGCCATTTTCTATAGTCAAATTCTCTGCAAAACTGAAGCGAATATTGAGAGACTTTGTTCTGTTTTCCAATGTTTATTAATTTCAAAACCCTATTCAAATACAAGAAAAATCGAAAAGACATTTATTAAAGTTGCGGCTGCTACACACATCCGCCAATGACGTTAAGGGGGAGGTGCCAATTCCTGTAAGGTACTGAAAACTACCATTTCGCTTCCGCGCCAAAATTTAAACTTGGTGTCAGAACGCAACGTTACACAGACTTTGGTGGCGGTAGCTTGATAGAGCGCATTTTCAAGTTTCTTGAATATTTAATAAACAATACCTAATTATGTTTTATTGTATAACTAATCTTACATAAGTAATATTTATGTGATACTTAATGTGTTTTTCATTTCGATTTATTATTTTTTCATTAATATTTTTGTTATAAATAAAGAATATTACAAAAAAGACAAAAAAACACATTATCAGTGATTATAATTTTTTTGTTAACAGAAAAAGCCAGCAAGATTCTTTATTTCCTACTAGCTGATGCCCGCGACTTCGTACGCGTGGACTTCGGCGTATGCATATAAATGAACTAATGTAGTTACATAAGAAAAAACTTGTAGCAGTGTTATGGTTCTGCGTCGAATATTCCATATCTTCGATTTTTATACCTCAACAAAAAATGCTCATCAGGCTGAACAAATTTTGCAAAGATGTCATTTTTATATACGTATTTTGTATAGTTTAGCTGAATCATTATGCATCAGGTGTTTCAGATTTTCGATTTTTGTACCTCAACAAAAATGCTCATCAGGCTGAACAACTTTTGCTAGGGTGTCATTTTTATATTTTGTATAGTTTAGCTGGATCATTATGGTTCTGCATCGGGTGTTCCAGATCTTCGATTTTTATACCTCAACAAAAAATGCTCATCAGGTTGAACAACATTTGCTAAGGTGTCATTTTAATATTCCTTATAGTTAAGTTGGACCATTATATTTCTGCATCAGGTGTTCCATTTCCAAAATCAATTATACCCTAAGTTATGCCCAGGCTTAACAGCTATATAATAAAAAAAGTTTCATTCGAATCCGTCTAGTATTTCCGGAGATTAGCGTATTCAAACAGACAAACAAACAGACAAACAGACACACTTTTTTTCAAATTATTACTCTATTACTATGTCTCCATCGCCCCAGATATATATATTTTAAAATATATGTCATGTACAGACACACTTTTTCTACTGTTTTATTATATGTAAAGGATATTACAAAAGTACTCTTTGATGTGGGTATACAAGACAGCACGTTAGGTTAAACAGTTGAACTGCAAAACAGCTTTTATAACGTACGGCATAAAGGCGGTCACAAAGTCAAGTACCTATAGTCTAAATCTGATGTGCTGTTGAATGTAGGTACAAATATTATCAAACGAAATAAAAAAATGAAATAACGTTCGGCTGTTAGTTATTGCACTCGGAAATTGCGAAAAACTTACAAAATACTTTTCTTTTATAAAAATATCAATTTTTGTAAAAATCTCAATTAATATTATTTAGGTATGGTAGGATATTTTCAATTCCCTACACACATTACACACATTTTTGGGTAAGGTAGGTAAAATGAAAAGTTTGATTGTGCTATGCCGTTTTCGAGAAATTTTGCAAATTACGATAAAACAGCTGATCTTTGGGGATTTCTTTCTAAAAGGACCTACCAAAAATAAATTATGTCCCATGTTTTTTTGACGAGTTCAAATTTATTTTGATAAGAGAGATTTGATATTTTAGTTTAATATCCAAGTTTCACGATACCATAGTAAAATCAAATTTACTATGGTATCGTATTTTTCTATGACGATACTTAGTGCCTTACGCGTCTGTATCGCTCGGGGTATTTATATTTAGAAAATCACTGTGGATCACAGCACAAGTTGTCTGTGTTCCACAGGCTTTTTAGGATGATATTATTAATTTTTTTGTTGAAAAACCCAGCGTGATACAGAGCAAGCGGTGCTCTGAAACACACAGGCTTTTTCAACGTTATTAATTTGAAAAACCCAGAGCGGTACAGAGCAGGCAGTGTCTGTACCCCACAGGCATTTCTAATATCGCACCCGGGACCCCTATGTCTTACACGGGTGGGCGAACCAATAAACCACAGAGGCGGCTAAATGTAGTCTCTCTATGGGAAGGGTCACCCTCGCAGTCGCAATCTCCGACACTCGATGTGGCTGCGTTTTTTAATCAATGGTTATCTTTTTCTCATGCTATTTGGCATTAGGACCATTTACTATAAAAAAAAAACTTTCTTCAAAAACCTGAAAACAAAAATAGCTACATAATTAAATACCTCTAAAAAAGCAAAAAAGAATATTCAAATCATTAGTTACGCATAATAATAAATCACGTCTATTGAAGTCGGGTGGGGCTGGAAGACAACTTACCTATTTTTTTATATGTCTAAAAGCCCCACCCGACTTCATTATGTAACGTTATGAGTAACTAATGATTTAATATTACTTATTTCTTGCCTTTTTAGAGGTATTTAATTATGAAGCTGTTTTTGTTATCAGGTTTTTTTAAGGAGGTTTTTCTTTTTTTAAAAACCTTTTTTATTTTCAACTTTTTAGTGATAGGTATGTAAGCGTGTAAATATTTTTTAACTTTATAAAATATTTTCAATGGTAAAATGCCTACAACACAATTTCCAAATTTACGCTGTTTGTTTTTGCGGAGTTCCGTCGTGTCTCTCTCTGTAGTCCAAGTCTAGTCCAAAACGTTGCATCGCAGACCATGGTATGGTTTGTTTTGGATTGTCATAAACCTACCAAAATCTAAATCACTTTACATATACTATTTGACTTTGAGGAGTTCCCTTGTGTATCTTCGAAGTTAAAAGTTCAATACCGATGAAATTAATATGCGACTATTCTTGAAGTATACCCTTTCAAACAAAATAATTATCATCTAAATCGGTTCATAAACAAAGATGTTATGTCCGAAAATCCGTAATTGATATTTTTCAGGATTATGAAAAAACTACCAACCAGATTTCTGTAAAATTTTTATGGGACTACACACGAATTGTGTTCCTTGAGATAAAAAAAAAGGAATATATACATCGGTTAACAACTGACGAAGTTACGGTAAAACATACATTAAAAAAACACAGACGACTTCATAACCTTCTCCTTTTTAAAAATTGGTTAAAAAGAAGCAGACCAAATGTAAGATTAAGCGGATCTACAAACTCACGCAAAATGTTGTATTTGGCTTAATGCTCGACAAATTCAGTGGACAGAACAAAACTATCGAAGTAAGTACCTAGGTATATACTAAATTATTCCTTCTGGACCAACTGACCACTAAATACCCGTTGACCTTAAGGATTTGAGACCGATTAGAATTCTGCCATTTCTCTCAAAGATACTGGAAAAAGCTGTTTATGAACAACTAATGCAATATATTGAAGAAAACAACATCCTGCCGGTACATCAGTCGGGTTTTCGTCGAAACCGTGGCACATCGACTGCTTTGCTCGATGTTGTTGATAATATTCTGTCAGAGCAAGACGTCGGCAATGGCACTATCCTTGCTCTGCTTGATTTTTCTCGCGCATTTGACAGCATCAATACGAAGCTCCTACTTGCAAAGCTTAAATATTATGGCCTGGGAGACTCGTCGCTTCGGTGGTTTGAAAGTTACTTGACGCACCGGTCTCAATCAGTGAAATTGATTTGTAGTAAGAGTGGGGATACGAAGTTCTCTAATCCTGAACCTGTGACTTGTGGAGTGCCTCAGGGCTCAATTCTGGGCCCTTTATTGTTTATCATATGAAAGAAAGAAAGAAAGAAAGAAATAATTTATTTTGTGACCAAATTACATCTTCTTAATTATTTTTAGCTTAGTCTAAATGGAACACAAAAAAGGCTCACACTCAGCATAAGTTAAGGCACCCAAGAGTGTGCCCTAACACTGATCTTCCGTGCTCACCAAAATATAATAATTTAACATTCGGTAGATAGGTTGTGCATAATGGACATGTGAAAAATGTAAAGTCGTACAAAAATGCTCATCGTATCTTAAATGGACTTACAAGGAAAGCAATAATGATGTATGAGTACGCAAAAACACGCAGAGACACAGCATAATCAAATGTCGTTTTTTTGTAAGTTTAAAAGCATATACAGCATATACAGCGCAGATCTCCCTAAAGTTCTAGAATACTGCAGATACCACTGCTATGCTGATGATGTTCAACTATACATCTCTGGTAATCCTGCCAACATTCCTGACACTGTGCGGAAGATGAATAGTGACCTTCAGAAAGTAGCTCAATGGACAGATGATAATGGTCTCCTCCTCAACCCATCTAAATCAAAATTTTTGATTATGGGAACAAAAACGCAAATCAATAAAATAGAAACGTTTAACCCCACACTCTGTATCAACAGTCATACCTTGGAGAGAGTACCTGAAGCTCGAAACCTAGGAATACTCTTTGATGAACAGCTGCGTTTTGAAACTCATGTGTTGGGTTTAGTGAGGAGCTGCATGTACCGATTAAAGGTTCTGTATAGGATACGTAAATATCTAAGTGAAAAGTCGCGACTGATACTATGCGAGTCCTTAATTTTGTCGAGACTCAATTACGGGGACACTGTGATAGGACCTCGTTTATTATCCCGAACGCAAAATCTTATCCAGCGGGTTCAAAACGCCTGTTGCAGGTTTTGTTTCAGCATACCTCCTAGAACTCATATTTCACCCTATTTAAACACCGCGTCAATTTTAAGGATGGATATGCGTAGGCGATTGCACCTGTTGTGCCTCGTGTTTGATGTAAATAAGTATAAAAGACCCGAATACCTGTTTGACAAGCTCAAGTTTACGTCGCTTAGTGACAGATATGGAGTTAGATTGGTGCGTAAGCCACTCATGAACTACTGTCACCGTACGGTAGCATTTCGGGGCAGCTTTCGATTCCAAGCCACCAAGTGCTGGAATGATTTGCCGCCGCCTATTCGGAACCTAACTTCTAAGTACACTTTCAAATATAAACTTAACTCATATTTACTTACAATACAGAAGTTAGGTATTCCGACTGGGTGGTAGTCTGGTCGATGCTGTCACTGGAGTTCTGAGTCTGTGTCAATAAACTGGCACCATAATTAAAATTTTAGCCCATTTCCTGTTACTGGTTTATTTGCAATTTATCTTATTTATTTTATCAATCTAATGGTTACGTATATATAATTAATGACTCATATTGTTTTTCTTTTCTTATTGTATTTTTTATAAAATATTTGTTCATACGTTCAACATGCACACACACACACACACTCACGCGCACACACAGATGTACACACACACACACAGACACACACTCACGCACATGTTCTCGACATAACAGCGCAGTTACTGGTTCCCGCGTTTCATCAAGGTGACGGCTGAAAATCGGTGTTTTTGCTGTCAGGCAAATGCGACACACCGAGCCTAGACCTTACTTACTGCTGCACACACGTGCATTCCCTCCTCTCACTGTTTTATTCATATTTTTTGTTTTTTTTTCCTTATTTTTTTTTTCTCGCAAATGTTTGTTTATTGTTTTTGTACTGATGAATGTAATGTGTGTGTCGTAGTAAATAAAACTTTTTATCTATCTATCTATCTATCTAAATCCTATCACCAGTGGTCAGTTGAGAGGAAAAATTTCTCATTTGACCACTGGAGGTGAATTGGGAGCAATTTATTCCTAATTCATCCAGGAGTGCCAACCAACCACTGGTGGTGGGATTTGGTGGTCAGATGGTCCAGAAGGAAATTATTTAATTATTTTCTTGATTGAATGGATCTGGACTTGTTCTCGTTTTTGAAAGTCTGTTATAAAGTCAAATTATTATGTGAATCACTTCTCACTGTATGAAATAAGACAAATTAAATAAAATTGATACTTATTTACTCACAAAAAAGGGGAAACACATTTTATCGAGGCAGACAGGTAAAAGTTTTTTACATTGTTGTTAACATTGATAGTTTAAATTTTCATAGACCAAAATTTTAGCGGCTAATGATTGCATCTAAATATTTTTTTAATAAGGCAATAATATTTTTGAAAGCCTTTTCCTTAATGATTATTATACCTACCTTCAGTAAAAAAATACGCTAATCGTAACGATTGCCAAGTCCATTCGATGTATGGTGAACTACAATGGAGAACTATATTCAGTGTTTCCGCTACGTTTCTATTATTCTGCTGTATTTGGGTTACAGTTTATCTGTATGTATAAAAGTTTGTGATATTTTCTCAGCGATAAAAATTAGAGAAAGCTGTGATGCAAATTATATGCAAATTCTTGCAGAAAGCGTTTCTCTTGAAGACAGGAAAAAACAAATGCGAAATACCTAGGGGAAAATATAAATGCACTTTAAAAATAATGTAACACACTTTAAAATGTTTAGCTTCAAAATTTATCGAATGAATTTAAAAATAATGGTTTCCACTATAAATAGCTAAGCTTTAAAATTAATACTTTGCACCATACAAATTAATTTTATAACTTTAGTATTGGTAAACAGACAACTAGGTGCGACGACGAGCGGGCGTAGCGAGAAAGGAGCTGATGAGGAGGAGGTTAGGTTCCATTGCGACCAACAACGCCAGAACCGACTTGATGAGACTTGTCATCTGATTAGATTTCAGAGTTGGGACACAGTTATAGTGCAAACCATTATTTTTGTAGTGATAATATTAATTATAGATCTATGATTATTTTAAAGTGCTGACAAAATTGTTATAGTGCAATCCATTATTTTTGTAGTGTAAAGATTAAATTATAGGTCTATCATTATTTTAAAGTGCTGATAAGGTGCATTCGGGTATTTACGAATGGATTTTTGATGAGTTGATGGGATGTTTGTATTTTCAGTAACCTTATCAGAATGGTAGGGTTAATGCTACAAACGCGGGTCACTTCGTGTACTTTAATGTACGGCTTGAATGTCTATTTCAAGGATTTTTGCATTTATCTTCGGAATTGGTAAAAAAAACTTGTCAAAAATTTAATTACTTTTAATTTCTTCGGGTGCAATTACGAAGTATGTAGGGGTAATTCCGAAGGACACTGAAAAGTGGGTTTTATTAATTTTAACATAGGTGTATATTCCATTTTCGTTCAGCTTTACCTTCCTAAAACAGATTTCTCGGTAATGGCACGAGAAGAGCCTAAACATGGATAAGTGCTAATTAAATTTCGGAATCACCCGACAACTAATCAACGGATCTCAAACTTTTAGTAGATACATAATGTGGCATAAGTACCTACCTACCATTTGTATGAATAAAAACAAGTAAGTATCTGAAATGAAAGGAAAAACTGCCAGTAATAAAATTTTATTCAAAATAAAAGAAACATAATATTCCACTTTAAAAATATTAAAAATTAAACAAATATTTTACCTTGTACTTACTAAGCCTATAGTTTCAAAGAAGTTGTGTCACTTTTCGTTCAATGGTCGTTTGTACCCAATAAGTACCAAAACTACTTATACAAGTATCAAAATATTTAAAAAAAACTAGTTAAAAAAATAGTGCAGAGAATTCTTTGTTGATATTTATAAAATTGATCTTTCAGAGATGTCAAAATTTAGCTGAAGTAAAAATCACTATTTAAAACAAATGAACATAATTCCATAAAAAAACATAAATATTGAGAGCCACTGACAATACCTATAGAAAGCCAACATCGGGTAAATCCGAACTCTGATTTAGCTCGGATTTGCCCTAGACGGCTAAATCCGAAAAATAATAAAACCTTGAGCTACAGTATTCTAAACCAACTAAGTAGTGCAATAAAACGAAAATCTATCAAGCTAAAAAACAATTAGTTAAATAACTTACCAAGCTTCTTAATTACAGATGTTCGGGTAATTCTGAAAATCCAAAAATGCGGGAAATAGCACTCGTTCTCGGAAATTTTGAATTCGAAACACTTATTCGCTCTCAAAGCGACCCGGGTGGTGCGGGTGGGGAGCGGATTAAGATGGCGTCTAGATGAATGTTGCCAGAGCAATAAAATCTGCCGCGTTTAGTATTAATAAGTGATTATCAGAATTACCCGATTTTCGGGATTAGCCGAATGCACCTTATACAATTTTATAGCTGTTTTCATCAAATTTAAAGTGCTATTAAATACATCCCATTAATTAATAGATTTTTGCGATGCATCTCAGTTTTGTGTTTCGACCCAAAGGGGATGTTAACAATTTATCAAAATTAATAAATTCGTTGTCTCCTTATTACACAATCAAGGGCGTCGCGAAGGGTAGGCAGGGGGGGCAGCTGCCCCCCCTAAAGGTGCAACAGTACCTACCTACTTACTTACGTGGTCGTGTTTTTTTACAGAATGGAGAAAAGAAAAGTTGGGGCACAGCCAAGCTGGATTACTGCAACCCAATGTACACCGCCAACTGCTCCGTCATCACGTTCAGTACCGGACCAAGGACCCTCACCAACATAACTGTCAATTTCCTCGTGCCCATGGGAAATAACGTCACGATTGTTAGTAAAGTCGCCCTGGGAAGTTGCTTTGGCTTAACACTTTAGTACTTTGTCACTCTAAGTAAAAGCTTGTCCTAGATACAACGAGCTGCAATGAACGCGCAAAAATTGGCGCGACATGATATTAGAGTGTTTAAGATGTTCAGTTATACTTAAAAGGCCGAATGCTTAGTACCTATATTTAAATCGTTAATAAATAACTCTATAAAACATAACCCTTTCCTTGCAGTCGGGCCACTATTCTGTGGTCAGGGTAAAAATAAAGCGGGTCTGGTCTGGCCACAGTAAAAATTTTACCTATAAATATTTTAAAATATCAGTATCAGTATCAAAAAGTAGTGTCGAAAAGTGTGCAATAATGTTTAAATGATCGCCATACTAACCTATCTAACCCAGTTAGTACCTAAATGCTCACCAAATCTTGGGCAGTTTAGGATTTGGTGAGGTTTGGAAAATGTTTTTTGTTGGTTAATTTGTTTATTTATTTTATTCATTAAGTTTATTTATTCATTAAGTAAATTTGTTTATTTTATTATCAGGGTGCAACGGCAGAGTCGTCGCCGGAAGATAGAGTGAAATTTGATTACAAGTTCTGTGTCCTGTTCAGGCAGCCATGGCTTCTCTCATTCCTGCAGCGTCAGGAGATGAAGCTGCCTTACCCTTGTCCGTACCCAGCCGTAAGTACTGAACTGAGACCTTATAGATGAGAGCCTTATTTGAAAGAGCTCCAAGGTTTTAAAGTGCAATGGATTTTATACAATTAGACGTCCATCCTATAATCTAAGCGTCCACCAGTCTACCAGTCTGGGTACCGACTATCTTTTCGAACTTCGGCGGGACTCATCATCATCATCAGCCTATCATCGTATGCTGGTGGACATAGGCCTCTCCAAGTGCACGCCACCAAGCACGATCCGTGGCTACTCTCATCCAGTTTTTGCCAGCCACCTAGTGAAGATCGTCGCTTTACCTTGTCTGAGGGCGTCCCACACATACGTTTGCCGATTCGCGGTCTCCACTCAAGAACTTTCGTTTTACGTCTCAGTCTGCCAGGCTTCAACTTAAAACAGAGGAATAAATTAATTTCGTAATGTACTATTTGCCGAAGTTATTTGGAAGATATCGCTGTTCGTGTGACATCATGAATTGGGGTTCGCCATGTTTTAATTTGAAGCCTGGCAGACTTGCCGAGGTTCGGAGCGTTAGCCGGTACGGGCCCTGATCCAGCATCTGGTTTAGCATAGGTATCTTAACATGTCATGCCATGTAAAGTTATTACCAAAAAGGGTCATTCAGGCCAATAAACTATTTGGAATTGTTACAGGGTAAATTGTTTTTGTCTAATCTGAGCTTGCCCCCGTCCAACCTGCCGCTACCGCTGAAGAGAGGCAGGTATAAACTGATCCTGGAGATGTTCCGAAGAGACAACCAGGAGCGGATCCTAGCTATCATCATCGAAGGGGAAATCATTAAGAATAGTAAGAAAAAAACTAAATAGACCACGCACATGACGGAGGGCGAGAGGAGCTCAAGGTTCGATTTAGAAACTCGAAACAAAACAGCGTCTTTTTAACTTGTATAATAATTGTTTTATTTTCTTACATAATCAAGACTTTATGGATTGGACAGAGATTGTTTCTGTTATTACAATCAACACACAAGCATTAGTATTCAATTTCTCACTTTTGAGCTTTAAGTTGTCTAGAAAGTAGAAATATTATTATGTTATGAATTTAATATGAGATCAGCCGCTTTCTCCGCCATTCCTATCAATACGGAATTGGGGAACAACGATAATGGCGACGGGAGCACACTCGCGTCCATCACGCGCAGGCCAGACACCGACTTAACTCTGAAATAAAAATACCATTAGAAAATCTTTGTTTGTGGAATAATTTACGGGATGAAATTTAATGACCACCAAAAAAACAATCGTTACCCCAAACAGCCTCATCCAAAAAAAATATAAAATGTACAAATAAATAAAACCTGTACCAAAATCTTTCGGGCTATTTAAGTCATGCCTGCACTACAAAAACTTTTCATAACCCAAAAAGGCCACGCGTGCACCAAATTTTAACTAGCAAAGTTTTGTGTCATTACTACCCAAATATATTACTACGTTTGCCATAAAATGTATGCATATAACCAAATATATTATATTGAAGGCAAATTGGTTGAGTCTCGCGACGGCATAAGAATAAATAAAACTGACTAGAACACTAGTATAGTATTATATTATCTGTGCTAGAACGGACTCTACTTTGTCCGCGTCCCAAATGCCGCCATTTATATAACTACTTCTCCCGCCCCGCTGTCGTCCAGGCCTGTTGGTTGCCGGTTGCTTACTGTTAAAAATATCGCGAAAATATGAGTTTTTCTTTAGTTTGAAATAATAATTTTAGTCTAGTTAGTAGATATGTCACCGGCAATGTATGAAATGCAGGCATTGTATACAATGCCTGGCCCTTTTAGGCAATGTATGAAATAGAATGAATACTATTGTCTATTTCACACATTACCTAGGTATTCTATACAATGCCTAGGCATTGTATACCACCTCGAGGTACAACCTCGAAGGGTCGAGGGAAGCTCGAGGGGGGCTTATTGAGTTTGAAATCGAACCTGCTTTACTCCTGTAGGTCCTGGGTTAGGTTAGAAATTTGAGGCGAGCGCGTAGCGCAGCGGAGCGTGAGCCTTAAATTTCGAGGTTATTTTTTTATAACAGACAACAGAAATAAACTTATTTTACACATTGCCGGTGGACCAGCAGGCATTGTATACAATGCCTAGGCAATGTATAAAATGAATATCATTTCATACATTGCCTGATCGTTTCAGGCATTGTATACAATGCCTACCCAACTAGCAAAATAAGTCCTATAGAAGTTGAGACAACGTCTTACATATATGTAAAACGTTGTCTCAAAAATAAGTCTAATAGGACTTATTTTGCTAGTTGGGTAGGCATTGTATACAATGCCGGATTATACACATTGCCGGTAACAGATACAAGGAGGAGCTCAGTGGCGCAGTGGTTTAGCGCCTGGCCCAGCGATTGCGGAGGTTAAGCAACGTTCGCAAGGGTCGGTCATGGGATGGGTGACCAAAAATTTATTATCTCGAGCTCCTCCGTGCTTCGAAAGGCACGTTAAGCCGTTGCTCCCGGCTGCATTTGCAGTCGTTAACACCCACCAATCCGCGTTGGGCCCGTGTGGTGGGTTATGGCCCATCCCCCTTACCACCCATAAGGAAGGCCTGTGCCCCTGCAGTGGAGACATTAAAAATGGCTGATGGAGAGTAGATACAAAAATAAAATATTCACTTTTTCTGGGTAAGTACCTACTTACCTACTCCTGAGTTTGTATAAATAGCCTTTAGTAAACATTTTACGGTGTATCGGTAAACCTTTAGAACTTCATTTATATTTTTTGGGTAAACAATGATTTCTATATTAATAATTTCGTCAAGGGGTACGGTAGACTCGATTGAAACCTTATATGAATAACAAAACATAAAAAAATATTGATTTCGAGTCGACAACATATATCTGCAAAATTCGGATTATGGAGAATTTCGTTAAATTCTAATGGCACTGACAAACAAACCACATTTGCCATCTTGGGTAGTTTCTTTAGTCGTTGACGTTTCGCGCGAAAATATTGTTTTTGACACTTTTTTTATGATATACTCTTTGATATGTGTTTTTTCTTTAAACCTTGATTGACCGATTGCGATAACAACCATAGAAAAAAGAATGAATACCAACCATATCCTTTACATTGACATTTAGTTTTGCATAGTGATTTACTTTGTTTGTAATCGTATTTCATAAAATCTGAATTGGCAGGAAATCTTAGATAAATTTACAAGAGACTAAAAAAGAACATAGACCCGATTTAATTGCCAGAATTTTAGATTTAGAACTTTTAGATGACATCACAAGTAAAAGCACGCACTCAGTAGGTACTCCAAACATATTTTTGGAGTACCTACCGAGTGCGTGCTTTTACTTTACACCATTGAATTTTAGAAACGAGGGCTTCCACGTGCTCATATGCTTATTATTCTAAGAAAAACCAAAGTCATCAGAATATTATGATAAATTTGTGTGTGCAGAAATACCTGAGCCAGATAAAGACCAGAAACTTTTTCAGACTGTGTCAAAAAACGTGATCTATGGGCCATGTGGCCCAATGTGCATAAACGAGGGATTTTTGTAAAACTTATTTTAGTCTTTTTATTAAATAAAGAGTTACAATTTTAACCGTCGTGGGTTTTTTCAAAAACTTTAATTTTGCCATTTTATTTAAAACTTTTTAAAGAATTCATACGTCATCTACTCTAAAAACCGCATCTAAATCGGTCAAACCATTCGGAAAATGATTACTACAGCGCTCCCTAGCGGCTGAACACCATAACACCAAGAACCATCGCCGACAATCTACAAAACTATAAGGTACAGAAAACCAGAAAACCGCATCCAAATTGGTCAATCCGCTTTGGAAATAAATGAGAAAATGATAACTGCAGCGCCCCCTAGCGGTTAAACACCATAACATCTATCTGAGAACCATCGCCGATAACCTACAAACCCATTACAGAAAACCGCATCGAAATCAGTTGAGTAGTTTTTGAGAACTTCTCAAGCGCGACTTATCTGGTTGCTGCAGCGCCCCCTGGTGATCTACCACCATGTAACTTATCTAAGAACCTGCTCTGAAATGAAACCTTTTGATTGCAAAAACCGCCTTGAAATTGGCCCAGTAGTTGCCAAGGAAAATGGTAATAGACAAACTTGACTTATCTGGTTGCTGCAGAGCCCCCTGGTAGTCTACCACTATGAAACATGTCTAAGAACCTGCTCTGAAATGAAACCATTTGAATGCAAAAAACCGCATCGAAATCGGCTTAGTAGTTTCCGAGGAAAATGGTAACAGACAAACACACAAACAAACAAACGCACAACCTCTAACCCCAAACGCATATACCGCCTCCGTTCAGTTCCGTCCGTCGTGGGTAAAAAATGATGGAACTGCCTCTAAAAACTATCCAAAGACATTTTGCGGAGAAACTAGAGATGGTACCCAAAATGGAGGTTATGCTATAATAAGAAGAGACGATGGAAGAATAATAAAAAGAAGGATTTTGAGTGTGATAATAACAGATAGGATAGGTGGTGCTCTACTACAATCCCTATCTATGTAAAAAAATAATGCTCACATAAATGTGGAAATTTGTTCAAGTGTCAAATGTGTGAAATATATAAATAAATATTTTTATAAAGGTCATGACCAAGCAAAGATACAAATCACAGTAGCGCCACAAGAGTTCAGTGATCAATCGACATCAAGCAATGAAAAGCATGATGAAATTATATTTGAATTTTCAATGCACAAAATAAGTCACACAGTTATACAGTCAGGTGTTCATTTGGGAAACCAACAAACTGTCGTATTTACAAATCAGAATGTTCATGAAGCAGCAGCTAGATCAGCTGAAAAATCAACATTATTGGCATTTTTTGAACTAAACAGAAGAAAAGAAAGTGCTCGACAATATCTTTACACTGAAATTACGACACATTTCAGATTCTACCTGCCCAAGTAGAGAAAAATACTGAGTGCTTAAAACAGCGGTAGTTTATTTTGAATTAAAAAATATTTTTGTAAAAACTTTTGCAGTTTTTATTTACTATATTAAACACAACGAACGCAGCTAGGTATACGAATCTATGCCTTGCTTACCTTTAATATTCCTTGAGAACCGATGACTACAGAAATATCTACCTACATTTTGTACCTAGATGTGTATTATGAGTCATTTCACCCGAGCGAAGCCGGGTTTTCATCTAGTATTAGGATAAAATTGTGTAACATATTTGGATGAAATTTTTAAATAAAATGCGAGTACATATTTGGTGCATGCGTGGCCTTTTTGGGTAGCTCAGCGATTATTCTGAAGACACTTGCCTTTTTTAGGTAAGCGAACTTTACGTTTATTGGTGATAATTTCATATTAAAATGGGGATTAAATTCTGGTAAGTACTTACGATTTATTGGGCGTTATATTTCATTATATCTGGTGATTGCTTAAACCTAAGCCATAATTTACTATCTCCTTCAAATAGCTGTGGTCAGAGTCGGAGCTAGGGTCATGAGCGCCCCTTGCAAGACTTGAATTTTGCGCGCCAAGACATATTTCTAGAGTAATGAGCGCCACTCACAAGATTTCAATTTTGCGCCCCAAGACATATTTCTAGAGTAATGAGCGGCATGATTTCAGTTTTGCGCCCCAAGACTTGTAGACTTATTTTCTAGCTATGGGTCAGCAAAGTGCGCCCTCTAAAAGTTGCGCCCCTGGCAGCCGCCCCCCTTGTCAGCCCCTAGCTACGACGCTGGCTGTGGTGATATCAGCAATAGAACTAGATTTAATGCCGATATCACCACAACAGCTATTTGAAAGAGTGTGAGGTACCTAAAGATGCAGAAAGACACACGATAGAAGCTTGGCAAGATAGACCTTTTGCTTCATATTTACTAACTTATAATTTTTTGTCTACTTAGATATTTCTTACATACTGATTTTAATATGCAGACTTTCCTTGAACTTTAATGTGTACATCAACAAAACTTCAGGGGGCCGATTCTCGCACACTGAGACATTTCTCGAATTCGAGATTATCTCTAATCACAAATCTCTATTAAAAATGTCACTAAAATCTCTATTGCAGCCAAAAAACTTATTGTCAGCGATTTTCGATATTACAAGTCGAAAGTCTTTGTAATTTCCACGATTTCTTGACTTTTTTGAGATATCTCGAATTTGACACTATGTCACGCGCCCAAGAATCACCTCCCTATAATGTCTGCAACTGCAAGAAACAAAACGTTGTTTAACATTGATTACTTCTGGCATCGTCGATCGCCCATCCCAAACCCGATCTTTTTTCAAAGTGGTTACCACCGGTCACCCATCGCACACCTGGCTTTATTTAAAATTGTTTTACTTTCGTCACATTGCACTCACACACAAATGACTGGGATGACCACCCCGAGATGGGTGGTCACCCATCTCGGGCCAAAAGTAGGTAGCTTAACATTCGTTTATTGCAGTTACAAAATGTCACCCATCCCACACCCGGTCATTTCCTAGAATTGCTTAACATTTGTCATCGCAGGCCCAAATAGTCACCCATCTCGTACCTGGCCTCTTCAAAAGTAGCTTATCATTCGTTATTGCAGTTCCAAATAGTCCCAATTAGTCACCAATCTCATAAAAAACCGGCCAAGTGTCGGGCCACGCGCCATAGGGTTCCGTAGTTACCTTATACCATACTATATTTAATACCACAATAATTTTTCGTCTGTAAAAATAACTTTGTTTTTCACAGTGCTGGTATGAATGACAAAGTTGTATTTGCGGTTTTGGAAAATATCATATATCTCGAAAACTAATTACTATATCTCGTTCAAACCAAATTTCGTTGAAAGTTTTTATTAAGATCTATAGCATATATTTTTTTGTATTTTTCACACTCTTATTTCAAAAGTTAGAGGGGGGGGGGGACACACATTTTACCACTTTGGCAGTGTTTATCTTTCAAACGGTTGACTTTTAGAAAAAATGTCTTAGAAACCTCAATGTCATTTTTAAAGACCTATCTATAGACACCCCGCACATATTGTTTTGAAGGATTTTTTTTTTCAGTTTCAGTTCCATGTATGGGGAGCCCCCCCTTAGTCTTTATTTTTTTTTACTTTTGTGTTAAAATCGTTAAGCGGTTAACAGAATACATCTAATTACTAAGTTTCAACTGTGTAATCCTAATACTTTCGGAATAAAATGGCTGTGACATACGGACGGACAGACAGACAGACATGACGAATCTATAAGGGTTCCGTTTTTTGCCATTTTGGCTACGGAACCCTAAAAAGAGACAATTCGACACTTTGACTAACGTAACGTTCGAGATATTCAATCTCTACCGCTGTCGGTCGACCACACGCTGCATGCCGAGGGTTAGCCATCGACATATCTCTATGTATGTTTAGCTAGCTTTAGTTTGTCATGCTCACTTTAAACATTTCTGCGATGGTGTCGTATGAGGCGGGTCGTTACGTTCCCTCAAATATGGTTGAGCGAAGCGATGGCTGGTTCATGCGTCATGCTCGTGAACGGGTGCTGCCAGTGGTAATGGGTCTGCTTCTGTCTGTTTGTACTAAGGGCGTCGTATATTTATATATATTATTTTTCTGATTATTATTATCAATATGTATGGCACTTCTTACTCAAAATTTAAATTAATAACTAAACCTTGTTTTGATTTCTAATTTTTTTTTAATTGCAATCATTTTGCTTTCTATATTCAGTAGTTCTGTAAGTAAAGGCCTATGAAAAGCTTTAGGATAATAGTTTTCAATTCGGTGCCTTAGGATGGGTAGCCTAAGTATGTCATGCTCTCTTTAATCATTTCTGCGGTGGTGTCGTGTGGGGCGGGTCGTTACGTTCCCTCAAATATGGTTGAGCGAAGCGATGGCTGGTCCATGCGTCATGCTCGTGAACGGGTGCTGCCAGTGGAAAGGGTCTGCTTCTGAGTACCTATATTAACGCATATTGAATTGTAAGAATTGCATTTTTTTAAATTATTTTTTATGTCTTGTAACATGTGTTTTTTTTTTTGGTAAATTTTGCCTACTTAGGTGCACTTTCGAGTAGCAGACACAGTGATTTCTCAACTAGTTGAAAGTTATTTACTCTCATTACTTAGTAGTATTTAGTTAGTAGTATTTAATTTCAACCTACCTACCCATTGTGTGCAAACTTTTGTTAATTATTGTGATGGAAAATGACCTCACTTTAAATGTGGAGCTCATTTTTCAATGTTGACGACTCTGTATGAAATATACAGGGAGAAAAAAGCAGGAAAATTTCAGGAATACCAAAAACAGGTTTTAATAGACAAAATGGCGCCATTTTATTTCGACATATCTCTATTTCGACATTTTGTTTGTCGCGTGAGAATCGGCCTCCAGTTGTGTTTAGAATCGATACCCCACAGATACACACACTATACGTCTACGTTACTACACATCTCCATTGGAAGCACAATGACCTAATAGTTCTTCTGAAAGACTACCTACCTGAGCTGGTCATCTATAACTTTGCCTCCAGCGCAAGTGCCTGCAGCGTGGTGGCCGGTCACTGCAACCTCTCTCACCACACACTCTAGATATTCATCAGGAGGACTCTTCAAGCTAAATGGCTTCGACTTTGGAAGTTTCTGCTGAGGAGTTGAATGGAATCTACAAAGTACAAAATGGATTACAACTTACTGCTGAAGTCAAAATTTATGGTTAATAAACTATTTTGTCTCATGTATATTATACCTTCTTCTTCGACGGTGCTCTTCTCCCCTTTGGTCAGTCTTGGTATAGTTCCAGAAAGACAGACATCGTTCTGGTCTTGGCCAGTGAATCTGAGCACCGATGTCTTGAAATGCCTTCGTCTTTATTAACTGTTGCGCTCGACGGATGGCTAAAAGAGAATAAAGTTATTTTTATGACCTTTTGCATAGGTCTATTTTATTGATGGTATGCATGTCCTGTCCGTGCGTGTTCTAAAAGATGCTTTAAGCTCCACCTGTCGTTGAAGCTCAAAAATTTGTGTTACATACAAGATAGGTACCGTAGATCTATCTAATTCTTAGTTACTTGGTATTATTTCGACGTAATAATCTCAATGTGTCCCTGAGAAAAACATCTTCACAAAATTAAATTAGCTGACAATAAAATTAAGGCTACTTGGAATATTATTAACAAAGAAACGGGCAAATCAAAATCCAATATAAATTCCTTCTGTTTAAAAACTGGTGATCAAACTTTTGAATCTGACAATGAGGTCGCTAAAGTTTTTGAAGATTTCTTTGCTAGAATACCTGTAGAAACTACCAGTACCCTTAGTGCTTGTCCCAACATCGCTGTCTCCCTTCTGGAGTCTAGTGTTGATAAGTGCAATGAAAGTTTTTCCTTTAAATATATAAATAGTGCAGATATCATTAAAGCTTTTAAAACAATTAATGTTAAAAAAACAGAAGATCTTTGGGGCATGTCAACAAGCATAATTAAATCAATAATTGATATACTAGCCCCTTACTTGGCTTTTATTTTTAACAAATGTATTGACGAAGGGGTCTTTCCTGATCTAATGAAAAATAGTAAATTGATTCCTCTTTTTAAATCTGGGGATAAAAGTGACCCAGCTAACTTTAGGCCAATATCTATACTACCAGCACTTAGTAAAATATTTGAAAAAATTATATATTCCCAATTATTAGATTACTTCACATACAATAATATACTTCATAAAAATCAGTTTGGTTTTTCCAAGGGTAAAAGTACTACTGATGCTGGAATTGCACTTCTCAAACATATTCTTGATGCTTGGGAAGAAAAGCAAGATGTAATTGGCATTTTCTGTGACCTTTCTAAGGCATTCGATTGCGTTGATCATCAAACACTATTAAAGAAGCTAGAACATTATGGTGTCTCTGATAAATCAGTTAGTCTTATGAAATCGTATTTGTACAATAGAACTCAGAAAGTAGTGATTAATAGAACTGAATCTACTGGAGCCCCCATCAATATGGGTGTGCCACAGGGATCAATATTGGGCCCATTGCTGTTTCTAATTTATATAAATGACCTTCCCAACTACGCGAATAATTTATGTGAAACAGTACTATTTGCGGATGATACTTCTTTAGTTTTTAAAGTAAACAGAGGTAATAACTGTTCGGACGAAGTAAATAGTGCCCTCTCTAAAGTTTCATACTGGTTAATAATTTAGCACTTAACCCCAAAAAAACTAAATGTGTTAAATTCTCATTACCTAATGTTGAGCAGACAAAATTAAATATTAATTTGAATGACGATGAAGTCGAGTTTAACGAGAGCACAAAATTTCTAGGTATCACACTAGATTCCCGACTGCAATGGGATCCACATATTGAAGCCTTGTCAAGTAGACTTAGTTCAGCGGCATTCGCTGTTAAGAAAATAAGGCTTTTAACTGATATTGAAACGGCAAGGTTAGTATACTTTAGTTATTTTCATAGCGTAATGTCGTATGGACTGCTATTGTGGGGCTCAGCTGCCAGTATTGAAAATATTTTTGTACTCCAAAAAAGAGCTGTTCGCGCCATATACAATCTACGGCGGAGAGATACCTTGAGAGAAATGTTCAAAGAAATAAATATTTTAACTTTGGCAGGCCAATATATTTATGATAATTTAGTTTATGTAAGGAAACACTATGATTCATTTGCTAAGAACAGCAATATTCACCAGTTCAATACAAGAAATAAAGATAAACTTGCCGTTCCAAGATTTAGGCTTGCAAAAACTAGAGGTTCATTTATGGGGAAAGGCATAGCCTTTATTAATAAAGTTCCACAACAAGTGATTGATCTTCCTTTGCATGAATTTAAAAACCATGTTAAAAAAACGCTCATGGGTAAAGGTTATTATAAAGTAGATGATTATCTTAAAGATCTAAATGCGTGGAAATGATGTAACACATAACTTGCTAATAAGTACTTTGTTGAAGTTATATAATAAGTCTATGTTGTTGCCAATAATCCTGTCACCCTGTTGTATTGTAATTATCTGGTAACGATATATTCAAGTTTGTAAATATCGTTACTTATGGCTGTTACAGCTGATAAGTTTCTTGCGCCCGTTCTTCTTGTCAGCTAAAAAAGTCTGGAACGGGTGGTAGGAAAATATAGACGATTCAAAAGTACTTAATAATTAAGTTTATTTGAATAAAGCTTATTTGACTTTGACTTTGACTTTGATAGACAGACGACGCGATAGGCAGATGTACAAATGTGATCCTTCAAGGGAAGGTTCTTCGTTTAAAGGTATGGAGCTTTAAAAAGGCTCATGCGTAAGCAGTATTTTAGATCAAGCTGGTGATGATAATAAAAGAGATTACCTTTGATCATGCATTTGACGTCTTCAAGCCTGTGCAAATAGTTAGGGTCGACCACAGGTGGGACCTTGGTACTGGAGTCTTTCAGCGTGACGGAACCTCTGCTCCTGGGCTGGATGCAACTCGCGAGGAACATGAATCCTTCTTTGGATGAGTCGTTATGGAACGCGAATGTGTCACGAAACACCTATAAAGGGAAGGGAAGAACAGAGGAAGGAATAGAATGTAGGTATGACAGTTTAAATACAATGCCCACACTTACTTACCTATTATGTATATTCTATGACTTACCTTGGGTTTGTAGTTAGATAAATCTCGCAGTAAACGCTCACTTGCGGTTCCCATTGCAAACAATATTAATGACGTCGAGTTGCTGTATTCAATGCCTGCCACTGGAGGGAAAGCTAAATATCCTGGAAGAATAAAATTCTGAATTAGGTAGGTAAGTAATTAGCATGATTTGAAGTAAAACTTTGGGATCAAACTGTTTCTTTGTTTTGGAAGAGGTAAATTATTTAGCAACGATACTGATACCACGCGTCTTTTCTTCTTTATATTGATCATCCCAGCTTTAGCGGGTCAATTTTATAGGTAGCTTCCTCAACTTAGTTTGATCGTGGGCATCAGATATTTATATCAATGCTGAAGAAACATAAAGTGTTTGTTAAGTCAGACCGCTTACTTACCACTGTTGCCCCAGTAATATTGCCAGGCTGTGCCGAAGGTGAAGACTTTAGACAAGGTGATGCTGATAGGCTTCCTGACACTTACATAAATTGGCATATTCATGTTGTCATGGAAGTTCTTTCCAACATGTTCGTTTGCCACGTTGACTTTTATTTTTAATCTGGAAAAGCAAAGCAGTTTGGACATTGTTTGGTAATTTGCAATCTTGGCCTACGAATTTGAATACTATTTGCTCACTACATCTTACAGTTTTTAAGTTCACCTTCAATAAAAAAGGAATGGCGATGGGGCATCGGTGACTGTTACCCAATTATTTGCGGCAAGAGTAGAATTAAGTTATTAGGCCAGTAAATTCTTACAAATGTTTTTCTTAAAATCGCATAACGCGATGTAAAGCTGCATTTTTGGTATGTTATTTGGACCCCTTAAGGGAGTGTGGAACCACAGAATACATGTGGAACCATGTTTTGCAAGCAAAAAAAAGTTGTGCTAGCTGCGTTATACGTGAAAAACTGCATTATTTTTCAACTTTTGCAGTTTTATTAAAAAACTATGAGCTTTTGGCATTAGTTGCCAACATCATTTTGAAAGTGTATTAAATTTCAAACAATTAAAGCCAACTTTCAGCTCTGTATGTCCAATAGTTTTTGAGATATAATGCTTGAAATATTGACACTCACCGGCATATCTAATCGCCTACACCGTTATTTTCATACAAACATGCTCACTTCACAGTCTCATAAATATAAAAGTATACGCATCTCTGCAATGGTTTGTATGTTTAAGAGTTTAGGAAGGTGCTCGTTTTTCGAATAAGAATGTCAAATAAGCATAGACATCTCTTAATTTCGCCAAAAATGCAATAAAGCAATGCATAATTTTAATACCATATTTCATTGTATGGAACGAGGAAATTGGTTTACCTTTTCCTCTTTTTGGATAAATTGAGAGGTATCTATACTTATTTGACATTTTTATTCGAAAAATGAGCACCTGACTAATCTATCAAAATACAAATCATTGCAGAGATGCACAATTTTTTTTATTTATGAGACGGTGAAGTGAGCATGTTTATATGAAAATAACGGTGTAGGCGGTCTGATATGCCGGTGAGTGTCAATATTTCAAGCATCATATCTCAAAAACTATTAGACATACAGAGCTGAAAGTTGGCTTTAATTGTTTGAAATTTAATACACTTTCAAAATAATGTTAGCAACTAATGTCAAAAACTCATATTTTTTTAATAAAACTGCAAAAACTGAAAAATAATGCAGTTTTTTACGTATAACGCAGCTAGCACAACTTTTTTTTGCTTGCAAAACATGGTTCCACACTCCCTTAAGGGGTCCAAATAACATACCAAAAATGCAGCTTTACATCGCGTTTTGCGATTTAAATGTAGATTTTTACTGGGCTATATATCCAAAGTCGTTATTGGAGTCTTTGTCATATTTATATCTTGATTTTTTTATGCACAACGGGATAGTGCTTGGCCTTTACCTCACCTGATGTTAAGTGATGATAAGGCCGAAGTTGGAAGCGCACTACACCCGGATTCCTCATCTATGAGGAACTGGCTATCTTACCCCTAACTGCCGGAACACAACAATGTTTAAATTGTTGTTATGGCGTCAGACTTAGGTAAGAAGGTGGTTGCTAAGCCCTACCACCAACCATACCGAGTACAACGATAGTGAAAAAAAATCATACTTCTCCAAAAGTGCTCTCGGTCCTATTCCTGACAGCATCAGAATCTGAGGAGTTTTGATAGTCCCAGCAGCTAATACGACCTCTTTATTTACAAATATATTGTCCAACTCTCTATGGTTTCGTAATATGTAAACTGAAGATGCCTTTGTGTTTTCGAAACGAATCTGTAAATATGAATCGTTTTAGCTCATACTTATTAGAAGAATCTGAAATTATTGACCTAGCAACTTGGCTATTTTACGAGGCGACCGCACGATGCCTGGCAACAATGGAAAAATCTATTGTGCCTTATTTTGTTTGGCTTGACGGGTTGATACGTAGTCTTACATAGGTGCTGCCGCTACATTATTATACAGATAGATACTTAATGCCTTGAAATTACAGATTACATAATACTATCTTGAAATGTAGAAAAAGTAAAATAGACAGATGATGATCATACAGTCATGATGAAATCATGAATACTGTTGCTTTACAAAAAAGTAGCGTCATAGGTCATCGGTAATTTTTGATAAGGTATCTAACTACTTGCCGAAATTGCTTGTGTTTTTAAAAGAACATGGAGATTTCTTCTCCGCAATGCAGGTTTCAGGTATGCATCCCAAGACGCATGCCGCGCTCCTTCTTTTACGGTAGCTGTCGTCTTCCTGAACGATATGTGTTTGGTTTGCAATGTATTGCTAGCGTGTCTGAATGTGCTCATCAATTCATTATCTTCATCTATCAGCTTGAGTTTCATAGGTGCCTGGAGCATTTTGATAAGTATGAAAATTAAATAATCTTTTGCGCTACTTATGTAACTTATCATTTGAAGTTGTTAACACACACCAATCCACATTAGGCCCGCGTGGTGGGTTATGGCCCATTCTCCATATCCACCCATTAGGAAGGCCTGTGCCCCAGCAGTGGGGACATTTACATTGTAGGTCCATCATTGTCTCTGATTTCCGCTGATTTCCATAACACAAGTGCTTTAGCTATTTACTTATGTTTGACTTATTTTATTTATTTAAACTACCTAAGTACATATTAATGGCCAACCAATCATTACATTAGTAATAAGAAATATATTAAGTGACACTGTAGGTCCTTATACTATAAATGTCATAGGAAAGATCTTATGTGACAACAGCTTTAAATATCTATACTTAGTACTGCCTTCTTACTCTAAAAGCTGAGAGAAGATGAGTCCTAAATAGCTTAGTCTATTCACCGTATCTCCCGGACAAACTCCATCCATAGCGCAGTAGGTAGAGTCAAATTGGTCCTGGACCGTGCCAAAGGCCTTTATGAAGTAGGGCTTTAGGTCCTCAAAAGTCCACCCGCGGAACCCCAGACGGAACCACCTCTCGTACTCTTCAGGAAGACCGAAACCATGCAGGAGGAAGTTGATCTGGCCTGAGCCGCCAAGACCTTTTCCTCGAGGTAGGATCTGCGTCTAATATAAGAAAATATTTAAAAAGAGTAAGATGAGTATAAAATAGAATGTTGCGATTCTCTTCTGCCAAGCCCCAAATTTCGAACCCAGAGTCGTAGCTAGGGGCTAGCAAGGGAGGTGGCTGCCAGGGGGGCAACCCTCAGGAGTGCTCACTTTGCTGTCCCATAGCTGGAAAAAAGTCTAAATGTCTTGGGGTGCAAAATTTAAATCTTGCCAGGAGCGCTCTTTATCCTACAAATAAGTCATGGGGCGCAAAATTCAAATCTTGCCAGGGGCGCTCATGAACATGACCCTAGCTTCGACACTGTTCGAAACTTCTACTCACCTGCGGGGGGATGCGTAAATGCATTTTCTTCGGCATACAAAAAAGATAACGTACTTAACAAAAAGCCTTAGCTTGATTCTGATGTACCTAAGTACAGTACTTACAGTAAGTCACCAACGAAAGTAGCTTTTCACTTTAGTACTATATCATTGTCATGTCATAGAAACTTTTTTGACAGAATATGTCTCAAATTTTTTAAATATTAGTCAAAAAAGTTATTATGACAAAGTACAAAACTCGTTGCTGACCGTATCTGCCTGCCTAGGATGTTAAAGCGAAAAGACCTGAGGCAACCGATTATTTTTCTTACCTGTCTCCAAAGACCAAAAGACGAATATTTCTGGGACGTAGTCCTCACAGACCAGTCGTTGGGACCCTGCTGAGCTGCAGTAGGAGTTAGGGGGATCTTCGTGAAGTACCCCATGTGTTCACCAGCTTCCACCAGCAGAACCTTTACGGTAGAGTTTTCGGAGAGGCGGGCCGCGAGCACGCATCCTGCTGTGCCAGCACCAACTATTTGACAATAAAATATAGGTGCCGTCAATCAAATTACTGGCGTAAGTACCTACGAAATTACCTTCGGCGGGAAATACTTATCACCTAGAGTAAATAACTATTTCCCACCTTGGACGAATTAATTCGTCCAAGTTTCCCACTACTTACGGCTTAGTATGTGTGGGCACCTACCTAGGTACCACAGCAAAAACGAATATAGACGAATATATGTATAGTAAACTCCTATCTTTGGAGCAGAGGCGTATAGTATTGGATATGGATCTGCTTCACGATATTATAAACAGTAGAGTTGACTGTCCGCTCCTTGTATCTAAAATATTATTTCGTACTCCTAGACGTCGTACGCGCAATACTTCACTTTTACAAGTCCCACAATGCCACACTAACTATTTTCGAAATTCGGTTATCTTACGACTTATCCGTACGTATAACGCACATTTTCGTAGCATCGATCTTTTTTCAAATACTAAACGCACATTTAAAAAAGAGGTTGAAAAGGTACTTTAAGAAATTTAATAATTTAGTTTTTCTTTTTTCTTTATGTTATAATGTTTGCAAAATAGACAAAGGGCAAATACAATATGTTGTACTATAACTGTTTGATTTAAATTTTGTTTTATTATTTTATAGGGTTTAATTTTCTGGTAACAATACTGTTATATTATACGCTTTTTCCATTCGGATCAACTGAACCGACCAACTGGAAACTGAACAACTATTTTACTTCCCAACAGGACAACTATTTGGTTGATCGGTTGGGAAAGAAACGAATCAACTATTTTAGTTTTCAACAGCTCAACTACTTAGGTTCGTATGGTAATTTTTTTTTCGTATTTTGTGGGTTTGATTCCAGGTTAAGGCAGGCGATTTTTCAAAAATCTTTGAATGCTGGGCAAATTATTTTTAAAATCAAAATAAAGTCTTCTTTAAATAATATTCCTACCTTTCAATATTAAAGGTTTTTCCCTTGGTGTGGCAAAGTTTCAGATACCCTTATTATATTGAATTTTTTTATAGAAGTTAACCTTCTATAGATTTGTGTGACCCTGGTACTTAAAAAATATTTTTTACCTAGTACATTTCACTTCAGGGTATTAAAATTATATTAAAAGTTAGGTAACTTTCTCTAAATTTATGTGATCCTGGTATTTTTTCTTTATCTGCAGCGGTTATCTCCTATAAATTAGATCCCACTAGAAAAAACACATCACTGTTATATTTTTAGTTGTTCCGTTAGGCGGCCATTACACACGTCAATCTGGTGTGATCTGATCAAAACCACAGATTGATGGAATTTCATGCGGTTAGTTTGCGACGTTACACGGTCAATCCAGCGAGATCTGGATCGCAGTAGATCTTGGTAGATCCACGATACACGGTGGTCTTTGGTAGGGTTGCCAACTTTTTGCATTAATTTTCGCGTGATATCGATCGATGACCTGAGTGGTACAGTATTCAACATGCCAGTCTACCACGCAAGAGGTCCCGGGTTCGATGCCCGGACAAAATTGAAATGATATATTTTAATTTCTGTGATGGGTCTGCGTACAAGAAGTACCTATCTATTTCGAAAAGTAAGTACCTAGTAAAATCAGTTGTCTAGGGTTAGATGGCGCTGTGTGTGTAAAATCAAATATCGATATTTATAATACTAAATTACCAAGCTATCAACTATCTGAGTGCCAAATTTCATCCAAATCAGTTCAGATTCAGAAGGCTGAACTGATTTTGATGAACTTTGGCACACATACATGTATAGTTTAGTTTATAGCCTCGTATAGTAATAATATAGAGGTAAAAAGTATTTTTCAATAAATTGCAAAAAATATAGTAGGTAGCTTTTGAGAAATTTATTAAAAATAAAGTGCTCATTTATTTTTAACTAGCTTCCTTTAAAAATAAAAATAGGGTACATAGGCTAGGTACTTCCTAGGATATCAAACTAACTGTGTGCCAAATTTCATCATCTTTCAGGCAATCCAATTTATTTTAACCGACTTAAAAAAATGAGGAGGTTCTCTGTCCATCTGTATATTTTTTCGCATGTAGTCATGGGCGGAAGCTAGTTAAAAATAAATGTGGGCTAATCAGTTCAGCCTTAAAAAAAACATGTATCGGATAGCAGTAGATTGCGATGAGCAGACTGCAAGTTATTTATTCGTTTGTATGTTTGTTTTTTAATCATTTTTCGAATGTCCACCCACGCGGATGTAGTCGCGGGCGGAAGCTAGTTAAAAATAAATATGAACTACATTTTTATAAATATTCCAAAAGTAAGTAGGTACCTACTATAATGTTTAAATGTTTTGAAAATAATACTATTACCTCGAAAAAAAGGTGCCAACTGCCAACCCTAAGCCAGACCGCGCCAGATTGACGTAGATCGCGCCAGACCGCGCCAGATTGAAACAGATCACGAACAACGTTACACAATCAATCTCTGTCAATCTGGCGCGATCTGGCGTGATCAGATTGTGTGTGTAATGGGTGCCTAATGAAATGTCAATATCATCATTTAATAGAAAAGCCAAATAGTTGATCCGACAAGAATAAAGTCGCATACAGGGTCTCAACGGCACAACTAGTTGATCGGTTTAGTTGATTGGAATGGAATAAGGGATATTATATTACTTAGATACCAGCGACATAAATTATTACTGTTAATTTAAGGGAAACCTATTATTGGCTATACTAACTAACATGTTTGTACCTCATGTTAAGTAGGTAATTATGTTAATACGCTGTTGGTTTTCTTAATAAAGTAAAATAAAAATAAAATAAATAGGTAAATACTGTGCACCTCCTTACTGCCCATATAATTGACTTATATCGTACGTGTATCGACGTACCTATACGTAAAATCTTTATGGAAGCAGTTCTATGTGAAACTGATCCTTAATGAACTTATGATTATGACCCGAATAGAAAAGCAGTTCTACGTGAAACTGACCCATTCTGTAATTTTATTATGATGACCCACAGAATGGTGGGTCACCAGTCCAGAACCTTTCCGCCCCAACGGCCATCGGTTCTTCTCGCTAATATGTGCCCCGCCCATTGCCACTTCAGCTGCGCAATCCTTCTAGCGATGTCGGTTACCTACTTTAGTTCTCCTGCGGATCTCCTCGTTTCTGATTCGATCACGCAGGGAAAAGTCGAGCATGGCTCTCTCCATTGCACGCTGGGTGACCTTGAGCCTCCTTATGAGACCCATAGTTAGCGACCACGTTTCACTGCCGTAAGGTCATCACTGGCAACACACACTGTTCATATAGACTTTCGTCTTGAGACACAATCAATCAATCAATAGGCACATCAAATGACAGAATAGGTCAGTTTCACGTAGAACTGTTTTTATTCGGGTCATAAACTCATAACTTCATTTAATTAAGAAGGGTCAGTTTCATGTAGAAATATCTGCTTCCATAAAGATTTTATGATAACCGGAATAATTTGTTAGAATTTGGGCAACATTGCTATAAAACTTATTACAGGCGTTAGCAAACAAAACCACTTAAGTAAACTTAGTCATGTAAAAATTAAATTGACAGTACCTACTTACCGATTATGTAATCATATCGCTTATTCGGCTTCATTATTAAACTGCTGTACTCGGAAGCATATCTTTGATACACCAGATATGAAATGATGGCAACGATCAAACCTAAGATGTAAGAATATACACCCATTTTGCACTTAAAATTATTTCTAAAGCTAAAGAAAATAAGGCAATGCGAGCGTGTAGGTGACTCCAGTTGCAAGTCGTTATAAAAACTGATTTTCGTTTTGTTATTTAATTCAGCTTTGCTAATTGAATTAGGAAGGAGTGCGCAACCGTTCCCTTAGATTTCTTTATATAATTTAATACTTACCTATTAATCTATGGGAATTAATACTTTTGCGTGCCGAAAAACATTTTGTTCTCCAAAATTGGTAATGTTCACCAAATCCTAACCCACCCAAAATTTGGAGAGCATTTACTAATTCTGGATTAGGTTAAGTTAGTATGGACTTCATTTAAACACGCCAATATTAGGTATTAGGTACTCTACCTAAGTATTCACTGTCTATTTGGGATAGGTAATTGTCTGCGTTTATCAGCTAAACTAAGACTTACTTACCTACCATTCGTAAGTGAAAGTGAAAGTGAAATATATTTTATTTAAATAAGCTCACATAATAAGCATTTTTAAATCGTCAATTCTTTTACCCTACCACCCATTATGACGTCTTTTAACTGACAAGAAAAATGGGCGCAAAAAACTTGTCAGCATTATCAATCAGATGGAACGATATTTACAAATATGTATATCGTTTCCAGACTTTATATTAACAAAGATTAACAAATAAATAACATTATTGAATTAGCTCATTTCTTAATGAGTTTCAAATTTCTTAATCAATTTACAGATTTTAAGCTAAATTCAAAGTTTGAACTTGTTATTCAGTCTAGGATAAAAATAAAAGAAAAACATACAATTCAATATGCATTAAGATAGGTAGTCAGAAGCAGACCCATTCCCACTGGCAGCACCAGTTCCCGAACATGACGCATGAACCAGCCATCTCTTCGCTCAACCATATTTGAGGGAACGTAACGACCCGCCTCATACGACACCACCGCAGAAATGATTAAAGAGAGCATGACATACTAAGACTACCTATGTTAAGGCATCGACTTAAGTAAGTACTTAGGTACACACATCTACGTAAGTAGTACTTTTACTAAAATTTGAAAAACAAAGAAACAATTAGAAAAACACTTGGGTACTTACCTAATTCAATTAAATAAATTGAGTTTAGAAGTTTTTCCAGAAGAATCGAGGATTTCATAATTAGAAAATAATAGTTAAAAAGTTTCATTATTTCACGTGGTTCAATAGACATAGATAAATGCGAAACTAAACTAATGCAAAAGGTTTACAACTTGTGCCTAAGGACTTAAGAAGATTAGTCTAGCTGGCCGGAGTGCCATGAAAATCGATACTTTCATTATAATATGACGACGACATCGCGGTACATAACATTATGCTTGAATGACATCAAAATTATGATAGGTATTATAGGTTCATTATAATGTTCAGGTGAAAGTGAAAATCGTCGGAAGTTTAAGCATGCAAATGTCTTAACATTTGACACACGGGAAGAAGGGCTCATCGACATTTTTGATAAATTTGAACTACTTAACAAATTGCATTCAATAGCCTATGAATCTTATACCTTTAAACGAGCTATTCTTGTATATATATATATTTCTGTGATCTCGGAAACGGCTCTAACGATTTCGCTGAAATTTGGTATATAGTGGTTTTTGGGGGTTAACAATCAATCTAGATTAGTCTTATGTTTTTTTTGGAAAACGCGCGTTTTCATGCGTTTTTCTTTCGACGCAGAATATAGTCGCTAATTTCGTCTAAACCAATAACGGAACAATGAAATCCATGGTAACTGTTTTTAATGTACCAAAATAACAGATTTTTGACATTTATTCGATCTTGATGTGAACTCGATCTCGTTTACACGTCGAGAGTAGGGGGGCAGAATAATAAATTAAAATATTCTGCTTAAGAACAATCATGACATTAATTAATCAGGAAAACTTCCATTTAGAAACCAAAAATAAATAATTATTTGTATAATAACTGTCAACTGTTTATTCCCAAAATACAATTTCAAATGACAAAAATGTGGTTGGATCTTATGCTATTATAAAAAAAAACAGGTTGGATCTACAAAAAGTAGTAAATAAATTAACTTCAAGTTTTTCAGTGCCTTTCATCTGAGTATAAGGCTTTGTTCCAGTAAACTTAACAAATGCAATGTAGATTTCACTTAACCTTTGCAGATCCGTTGAGCATCTGCCATTGCACGTTGTGCTTGCGGATAAGTCCCGTCAACAGCTCTTACGAATAATTTACACAGCTCAGTCACATCAACGATCAGTATTTCAGTACAAGTTTAGCCAGTCACATAACGCATTAAGTCACCGGCAAGTCAACACTTGTATTGAAAGACTAACTATTGACATGACTGAGCTATGTGTATGATCCCTTACGTGCAATCGCAACATGCAATGGCTGTTGTCCCGGGTCTTCAGCGGTAACTATGCCGGTAACTTATAATACTATTTCTCCTCCTTCTTCGATGATCTCTCCAGTAGCAGGGACCATGACAGGAGCCTCGATGACTTGTTTACGGCCTTTGGCGTCAACTACCTCAATGGTCTCAGGTTCCACTTCCATTTCAGTTTCCTCAGCAGTCAGACGTTGTCTGAGACCAGCAGCGGGTGACCTAAAAATAAATAAATAACTGTATCAGTTCTAGAAAAATATTAAATTACCTAGAAATGTAAAGCCTGATTCAAACTTAATGACTTCTGTGAAAAAAAAGTGTAAGAGGGTGAGCAGAGGCCGTATTACAAGCTCTTAAATCCTGCCAGGTTTATAAATTGCTATAGTGACATCTCTTTCTCGTCGTATAGCAAATAAAAGAGATAGATTGATAGCCCGTCAGAAAACTGCCTGGAAATAAGAGGTCATAATACCCTACCTGGACACAAATTTGATGTGTGTGAGAAAGACATGTGGTGGGGCACAACTAAGCTCATAGTTGCTAACATCTATGTCTATTGCTCCAGACGCAAAATACGCACAATAGATGTCGAGTTGTGGAAACTGCCTGCATTGACAAGAAGAAAAAAAGTGGCCAACATCACAGCAACCAATAAGATTGAATCGTATTATAACAAAAGGTCTATAAAGGTTGCTAATTGTATTTAGTAAATTATTGATTGCATACAATCATTCCATTAAGTTACAGTAGACATTAGAACAATATTACAACGGGGAACACCTTATTACTCCCTTGTTATATGACTATGAGAATAAAAGCCTATTTTCCAAATAAACAAAGCCTTCACTGAACACTTCCAATGTTTATGATGGATATCTTGCTTTTAAGTACATTATTTAGTTAAAATATCATATTTTGTGAGTTGTGCAATCTATTGAAATGATAAAAAACCTTCAATTATTATTTTGAACACTTTTTTCTTGCAAATAGAGAGCTGCCTGAATGTAGTAAACGAATATTGCTATACAGTAATAACACCAATTCTTACTTGATGAGTGAAATATCCCTTTGCACTTCACGCACGTCCCTCTGCCATTCAACTTCCCGCCCTTTCCTTAATCTCTGCATTATATAGTTGTTAGATCTCCTCTGTCGGATCTCCTCGACTTTCTTCATAGCTTCAATAGTCTTGGACCACAGTTCTCTATTGTATTTCAAGGGTGTGTGACGACGTTTCTCAAATTCGAATGAGGGGTCAATAGCCAACTCTTTGCCCGCAGTTTTACGGTAAGCTTTAGTCCATTTGGTTTTACGTGGGTTCTTCTTCTTTTTGAACGCTGCATGGCACTTTGATCGACAGAATCTGAAAATCTAATGAAGATTTTGGTTAGGTTTTTAGTCAACCTTGAGATGAGAAAATTAATGGATGAAATATTGGTGTTACTCTATGGTTAATATTTACCTTGCAGTCGTTCCTCACAAACTGTATGCCATGACCAGGATATATCCTGGAGGAACAGAAATAACAAGTTTCTATACGCATTTTTTACACGTGCTTGTTTATTTCACTGCACGTCAAAAAGTGAAAGAAAAATGGTCCGGTAGGGATGTTCGATCCGATCCGATACTTGCGTGGATCGATACAATGGGATACGATCCATTCGATTTTTGTATCGATACAATAGCATTCGATCCTTTGGTGGATCGATACACATGCATAGAGGATCGGATCGAAAGAATCGTATTATGTATATCGTATTAATAAAGTAATTACTCAGAGAATATTTTAAGTTCAACGGAATATTTAGTCAAAGTCCATATTACAATATTTAATAAACATTCCTCTAATTACTTGGACACTTTTTGCTAATGTTGCCATATCATATTTCAATGTACTGTCAACTTCGTCATAAGTCATAACAAATATATTGTTTAGTTTAAGAAGAGAACATTTTTATTTCGTTGGGATAAGTACGTTTTGTTTGCTTGGACCACTAGCAACTTTTAATTTTGTTGTTGGGTACTTTAAAATACAGTGTGTTTTTAACAGTGATCAAATTTCGTGGTGTTGCTTAGACCATCAAACTGGCCAACTTTGTCTATAGGACCAACTTAATCGGAGCAAAAAATAATCAGCTGTTCCATACATTTTGGTCGAGTAGATACTTATTGATGTTTTCTATGGAACAGCTGAATATTTTTGTGATCTGATTAAGTTGATCCCTAGACAAAGTTGTTCAGTTTGATGGTCTAACTAAGCTAAACCACAAAATTTGATCACTGTTAAAAAAACACACTGTATTATATTGCCATTATTTTTTAATTTACCATATACGCCGTTATTTTTGAAGTATATCTAAAAATGAAAAGGGGTGTTCAGACCACGTTAATGAACAACTTTTACTATGGGGCCAACCACGAGATCACGAAAAAAAAATCTGTTGTTCCATAGAAAAGTGGTGGAAACGTGGTCTGAACATTCGTTTTCATTTTTAGATATACAAGGTGTTTGGTAAAAGCCTTATAAAGCCGAATATGGTAGATAGGGAACATCAAACTGAACAACTTTTACTATGGGACCAACTCTGAAATCGCGAAAAAAAATGAGCTGTTTCATACATTTTGATATTTTCGTTATTAATTTTTGTATGAAACAGCTGTTTTTTTTTTGCGATATCAGAGTTGGTCCCATAGTAAAAGTTGTCCAATTTGATGGTCTCTATCTACCATATTCGACTTTATAAGGCTTTTACCAAACACCTTGTAGTGTATATTAGTCACTTATTATCATGTTTCTATTAAAGTGATTAAAAATCCGACTTTTCGAAAATATTTAATTCGATACTGGATCGATCCAAAAAATCGTATCAATTTATTAGGATCGATCCATGGATCGATACAATGGATTACGATACATTGCGATCCGGAATATCGATACAAGGCACCCGGATCGAACATCCTTAAATGGTCGAGTCGGTCGATTGACTTTGTTTGACTGACAGCGACAGACAGAGGCTGCATTCCGAATCACACTAAAATCGATGACAGCGCACTAAAATGCGTTCCGAGTTGGTGATTTTGTATGGGTTTGACAGATAACGTGAGCGCTGATATCGATTTTATCGTGATTCGGAATATAGCCAGACAGAACATAAGATATTGGTGACAGTGACATTGACAGCAGACAGAGATATGGGTGCATTCCAGCAGTCCGCAGACCAATCGCTAAGTCATCGATTACCACAGTATACTTTTAACCATTTAAAGAAATGAGGGCTACCGTTTCTTAGCTCACCAGTTGTTTACTACGGCCCCTACGGCCCTACGGGTGTGAAACTAAACAAATCTTAGATAATACCAATTTATTATAAATATCCAGCATGCCGCTATGTTGTGCAGTCCCGTTCTGAAAAACCTCTTTTTCTTATATTAGGTAGCTACGCTTTTAAAGCACTCACGCTCATTGACCCGTTATTCATATTTGGCTTTTTGAATATCGTATTGCAAAATAATCACATCATTTTAATTATTTTAAAAATAAACGCGCGTAGCTCACACTCAAAGTTATGAAATTTGTCGTTTCGAAGACCTCGCGCTACACCAGCACCTCTAGTTCGAATTCAAACGCGTTAGCCCTCATTTGTTTATAATTTTCAACGAGGGCTTTTAAAGGTGACATTTAACTGCCTCACTAGATGGCGTTGATGGAAAGATAAGTGTCAAAATTGGCTTCATAGATTAATATTATTATACTGGTTATAGATGGCAATCTCACCCATTTATTTTGTATCCAACCGGATACAAGTATACAGCGCCATCTCTTTTGCACGAAGTGAACAACATCGCTATAGGTATATGTAGGTAGGTACCTACCTATTCAATATTTTAATGAAAATTAGTTGGCAAAGATATCTGATGTTTATTGTACAAAAAATTACAAACTGTTAAGAGCTTGTAATTTACTGTACAATAAACACCAGATAACTTTGCCAAAGAGTTATCTAGATAGATAAAAAATGAAAAACAATCTAATATGCTGAAAAAGATTTTTATTTCTTTTTATGAGTAATTATATCTATTATGCTAAGTTTATATTACATGTGTAAACACACTATAGACACAAAGGTAATGCAGTACAAGTAAGTAAGTACTTAACATCACATAAATAACAATGAAAATGAGTTTCATTATATGTATACCCACTGCTCATAAAATACTTCCAGTAACTGCTGCCCATGCCTCCAACTGTTTTTCAAAAGTAGATAGCATTGTGATTGGGAGTGGCAAGTGGCAACTGTAGTAACATCTGAAACAAAGAGTTGTGATTTTACTTCACTTACAGATCAACATTGAAGAAAATATAAAACATACTGATATAATTTATTAGCAATAAGTTTGTTTCATAAAGTTTAGGTCCTACCTATTTTTGCTTTGTTTTTGTTTTTAAACAAAGGTAAATAAATGGTACGAAATGTCGCAGAAAATGTATAAACATAAATGCAACTTTTTATTACTATGAGGATAGGTTAGTACCTAATACGTTGAAATGTTTATGTTTAAAGAGAACTGAGATAGCGAAAACGCATTATTTTATTTACCTTGCCTGTAGCCCACACTGCAAGCAATCAGGAACAACAAAATATAATGTAAATAGGCGCCGTAGGTACTCGTACCAAGAACTTTGTTGATGTAGTTCACATAGTCTTTTCTCGAAAAAATGTTTATAAAAACAGCCACAAATAGCACTCGACGATGATTAGTAGGAAATTAAGCACAATTCAACGAACATCAATGAAGAAATTACTTTTAAGTATTAACAACAATAAAAAAAATTCCAAACAAAAGAAACGCAACCCAGAGTACTTTAAACGCACCAAATTCGAGTACACACAATAAGGTCCGACCGAAATCTCGATCTCGTCTCGACCAAAAATTAACTCTCGGTCTTGGGTCTCGTTCTCGGCGTAAATGGTACCTACAAATCTGGGGCCCTATATTTGAATAACTCGATTGGCGTCGAGCGCCCTTTTCTACGGATATTTGTTCATCATTTGACTCAAATGTATGAGATGTCGAACGAAAATCAGTAGAAAAGAGTGCTCGACGCCAATCAAGCTATTCAAAAATAGGGCCTCTGGTTACAGTGCGATGCGGTCCAGTGCGTCAATATAAGTTTGCGTGTGATAGGAAAAGTATTTTTTTACAATTGTTACGCCTTATTATTATTTATTATTTAGAAGGGGGACGCCAGCGAAGCCGTACGGTCGATCAGACAGATTATTGTTACGCCTTATTAACAGGGGTTAGTTTCCAATAACGCTTTCATTTATTAAGGTAAGTGGCGCCACCATTGTGACGTCAACTTCAACTCCAGTAAAATCGTGAACCAAAAATAAGCAGTTATATTAAGAAAGAAGATTACTCGGATAGTTTATATTTTTCACATTTGGAAGAGGTGAATCGAACTTATATTCGAGAAATGATAGTGTTTGATATACGTCAAATTTTTGATGCAAATGTATAGAATAGATATACGACCGACACGGCACATCAGACGTAACAAACATGTTGATTTTGAGACCGTCTTTCTTTATATAGTACGTAGTTTTGCAATAAAACCTGTACTGTTTTGGTAAGTAATTAATATTGATAACTGGATCAATTTAGGACCCCTTGCAAAAAGTAAGTCATAAATTCACAATGAGGGCTTTTCCAAAGGACTAAAAACTGTAGTATCGATAGATGGCGTTGATAAATTAAGCACTGTCAACTGAGGCGCGTTCAGCACCTACGCTCCGAGTGGAACCATTTGCTCTAACGGCGTATCAAACATTAGAGCGTGACGTTCGGTGGACATAGGGCTGCCATCTCTAAAACCTGCCGCCCAGGACCGGAAGCGTAAAAACCCCGGACTTTGGAGGCTTGACCCCGGACATTTCATTTTTTTATATTCACTTTTAGCTTGGTTAAAAATAAAATTTTACCCTACTTGACTGAAAAAAAATGAATTTTAAGCCTTTTTTCGCATAAAATAGTGTGTTTTACTAGTTATGATGTAGAGCCGAGGTGTACAACACAATTTTGTGGAGGGTCAGGGTCCAGGTTTAGTAGTTTTGCAATCGTAGCGAGCCAAAATAAATGCCCAAATAGCCAGGGGCGGCCCGAAAAAAAAAGCCGCGCAGCGCGATTTTTAGTCAGTTTTTCACTAACCTTGTAATCTTGCTTGTTAATAGATTTTTTTGCGGGGTGCGCGGTGTTTGTTTATAGTAAAAAAAGGGCCGCGTAGCGCGATTTTTGCGGGGTGCGCGGTGCTTGTTGATAGTTAAACAAGCGGCCACCCGCGACTTCACCTGCGTGGAAATTTTTTTGCTATCCCTCGGGAACAACACTCTTTTTCGGGATGACAGGTACCCTATGTCCTTCTCTGTACCCCTGACAAGGTGTATGCAAAATTTCATGAAGATCGGTTCAGTAGTTAAGACATGAAGGCGTAACAAACAAACAAACGGACTTTCGCATTTATAATATTAACTAGCTTTTGCCCGCGACTTCGTCCGCGTAGATATTCGAGAAAATCCTATCGGAACTTTAAACCAGGATAAATAGTATTCAATGTTTTAATTTCATCAAAATCAGATCAGCCGTATTAACGTGATTAGTCGGGTCCCCACCAAGCGCGCTAACCCGCTTTTTCCTCTCATAAAATTTCATCCCATATTTTGACACCTAGAGACTTTCATACAAACTTTCATCCCATATTTTAACTCTTTCATCCATTGTTTCGTAATAAAAGGTAGCCTGTGTCATTTCTCAAGCTTTACTCTATCTCTGTGGCAAATTTCATTAAAATCGGTTTAGTATTTTAGGCGTGAAAGCTTAACAGACAGACAGACAGACAAAATTACTTACGCATTTATAATATTATTATAGATAAAGTATAGATTTTGTATTTTAGATTTTGAATTTTTTTCTGTCTATTTTACTCATGGTAGTCGATTAAACAACATAATCTCGTAGTGTAAAAGTATGTAAATGGGTACCAAATAAATACGATGGTGGCATAAGTTCTGAAGTCTCTCTATTCTGTGGTACAATCAAACTTTTATCCCCTATTTCAACCCTTTCAACCCTCATTTCGCAATAAAAAGTAGCCTATGTCCTTTCTCGAGCTCTACTCTACCTCTGTACCAAATCTCATCCAAATCGGTTCAGTAGTTTCGGCGTAAAGGCGTAACAGACAGACAGACAGACAGAGTTACTTTCGCATTTATAATATTAGTATGGATAGTATGGATATTATAGATAAAGTATAGATTTTGTATTTTAGATTTTGAATTTTTTTCTGTCTATTTTACTCATGGTAGTCGATTAAACAACATAATCTCGTAGTGTAAAAGTATGTAAATGGGTACCAAATAAATACGATGGTGGCATAAGTTCTGAAGTCTCTCTATTCTGTGGTACAATCAAACTTTTATCCCCTATTTCAACCCTTTCATCCCTCATTTCGCAATAAAAAGTAGCCTATGTCCTTTCTCGAGCTCTACTCTACCTCTGTACCAAATCTCATCCAAATCGGTTCAGTAGTTTCGGCGTGAAGGCGTAACAGACAGACAGACAGACAGAGTTACTTTCGCATTTATAATATTAGTATGGACTAGCGACCGCCCGCGACTTCGTCTGCGTGGAATGTTTTTTTGCTATCCCTCGGGAACGAACCATTTTTTCGGAATGAAAGGTACCCTATGTCCTTCTCTATTACCCCTGGCAACGTGTATGCATGATTATCGGTAGAGTGGTTTAGACGTGAAGGAGTAACAAACAAACAAACGGACTTTCGCATTTATAATATTAAGTAAGGATATTAGTAAGGAAAAGAAATGGACCGCGCAGCGCGTTTTTTTGCGGGTTGCGCAGTGCGCCACGCGTAGTGAAGTGAGGCGCCCGGTAACGCGTGCGCTGAATGAATATAGTACTTTTTTGAGCAGAGTTTGATCCAAAACCCGGACTTTAATTATAGTCCGGGTTTTACCCGGACTACAATTAGAACCCCGCCCGGACGCTCCCCGGACGCCCTCCAAACTAGGACAAATCCGGGGAAACCCGGATGGATGGCAGCCCTAGGTGGACACAACTTTGGTTGAACTCAGAGCGTAGGTTCTGCATGCGCCTCAGTTGACAGTGCTTAATTTATCAACGCCATCTATCGATCCTACAGTTTTTAGTCCTTTGGAAAAGCCCTCATTAACAGCCACTTATTTACACGACTGACCAAATAGGAGTGTATATGTGTTCAAAGTTCTTGTATTTTTGTGGATATGTAAGTTAAATGGCTCAACGGATTTGTATGTATGGGATATCGTTAGAATCCTTACATCTTCCGAGTGACACTGGCTATATATTTGTGAAAAAAAAATATGGCCATTTTCAAATATGAAAAATCATTTTTTCTTCAATTAATACAATATGGGCATCAAATAAAAGGCCTTAATGAGCACATTTCAAAACTATATAATTGGTCACTAAAATGTCTGAAATAAAAATAAATTAATTTAAAAGATATTAAAAACACGACTGCCCTGCCAAAAACGAACTAAAAAGTTAAAAATAACAAGTATTATTACACCTCCCTGATTAAAAAATGTTCCAAAAACGGTCCCCCGACTGCAATAATACTTGTTATTTTTAACTTTTTAGTTCGTTTTTGGCAGAGAAGTCGTGAAAATTTTAAATTAAATTCCTAGGCGCATGCCGCATACTCTCACTCGTATACTTTGATGGGGAGCTGGACCGGGAAGCCTCGCACTGGTTAGTGTGGTAATGTGGTTTGCAAAATGTGTTAGGAAAGAAGTGACAAATTCAATTTGATTGTAGTAAAGTTTTGAACAAAAAATAAAAATATACCTAAATTGATAGTATTGCTATTAAAGAAAGACATGTCAATTTGACAAAAGGTCCAAAAACTATCCTGTATACTTATTTTTTATAGATAACTTTCGCTTAACAAATTATATTTCGAATATTGATTACATACAAACGTTATAATTTCTAGCATGTTTTGTTAATGTAATAAATAAAAACACATAATTTTATTCAGTTAACATGTTTTTCATCAGTTTTTGCCAAGTTGTTGTAAGATTTCAATGTTGTTCATAATTCTCGGTCTCAGTCTCGTTCTCAGTTCCCTGCATAAAAGTGGTTTCGGTCGGACCCTGGTTCACATGACAGTCCGATATTGCCACATGTAAAAAAAAAAAAAATAATATTTGAACAAAGTGGTAACACTGATATAACTCAGCAGAGTTGCCTATCGATGCAAATAGATGGCGCTGTATTATTTGAACCCTATAGAAATGTACTAGGATTCCCTACCATGATTGGCTTTTAAAAATAAACCGCCTATTCGCTGGGTGCAAAGGTATAATAATCGATCGCAGCGCTCATGGTGGCAAAAAGTAGAAATAATGTAGGCTCTGTAATCTGTTTGAAAACGATATTTCATTTACTTAAATCTAAGTTAATTTATAACTAGCGATACAGGAACAATTATATATGTTTATTATCACTTAATAAAATTATTTAAGTAGCTTTATCCTCTTGTTTTACAAAATTTACAACTAAAAAAGAAGTAAACAAACCCTGATTTAACCAAAATAAAACACTCTTTTTGAATAGATCTTACTTGCCATATTTAATTTAAATAACCAAAAATGATTTCACTACTCTTTGTCTACCCAAATCACAGTAATTTTGAAATTTACATTAATAACACAATATGTATAACATTTTTTAATATTTTGTCACAATGCCGCCATTACATATCAAAATGTCAAAACGGTCAGTTCAGAGCCAACAATGTTGTAAAAAGCTAGGTCACAGAATAAATAATAGACTAGGTGTACTAGCTAGCTAGTGCTAGCTAGGACCGCGGGTTGAGCGATTTGCCTGCTGGAATGAACCCATTCCTCTGACTGTCATCATCAGCAGGCCTACCGCCTAAAGCCTCGATTACATACCGTAAAACGGGGTGAGAAGGGATTGCGGGGTGACAAGGAACATCAAGGCAGATTTCATTTAAACCTTTCTGATAGAAATGTATGGCTGTGGATCAGCGGGGCTATTCAAATGGCCACTTTTCTATTCGGTCGCTAACTTAAAAATTAAAAATAAGCCATAAACACCAAAATAACGTGTCGTAGGCTTATCAATTCTGTACAATACAAGAATGTCTGTGATTTACATAAACTTGCGACGTCTGACTTGATCATTAATTGCTTATTTTTAAGATTTAAGTTAGCGAACCAATAGAAAAGTGGCCATTTGAGTAGCCCCACTGGTACTACATACCATTTTTTTTATAATTTTGGATATATTTTTTCTTTATACCCTGGCAACACTCAAGTATCCAAGCCACAAAATAAAAAAAAACAGTTAAAGTCAGACGTAAAAAAGTACCGGCTTTGTTGGTGTTTTTTTACTTTGATTTTTAAACAAAGTTAACGTGTTTCAAACTGTAGGAGCAATTTGAAACCGTTTCCAGACTGAAACTTGATTCAAACATCGAAAAAAGTAAGTTATATTTGCCGAATTACATCGAATATACACTTTTTCAAATATCAACCTAATTTAGGATATTTTTGGGGTGACTAGGGTTGTCTAAATGGGTGAGTCGGAGCAAGAACGAGGTGAGTTGGGACGTGAGTGGGGTTAGTTGATACGAGAATGAGGTTTCTAGGGATACTAGAGGGGTGTGTTGGGTAATTTTTCTAGGTTTGGCAATAGGGGAGCCAAACATATAAAACTGATATTGAACTGAATTTACCTAGACGGTAGATGCGCTGCTGTAATAATCAAGAATATACTTTAATTTTTTTTTCTTTTAATGTTATTGATTTTTCGCTTTTCTGTTTTATTATTTCATATTTATTGACTTTTATCTATGTACTTAAATCTGAAAGTGTCAACCCTAGCAAATTTCCCTTCTCGCCCCTTTACTGTCCCATTCAACCCCGATTCCGGGGTGAGAAGGGATCACACACATTTTTGTGATTATTGCATTTAATACTAATATAAATGCCAAAAGTATTTCAAAAACATAAAATATAAGCTGCCGGAACTAAATCTATTGAAATATAATCAGGGGCCCTATTTTTGAATCGCTCGATTGGCGTCGAGCGCTCGTTTCTACTGATTTGCATTCGACATATGGCTGAAACGTTCGAAATAGAGTCATATGTCGAACGAAAATCAGTAGAAACGAGCGCTCGACGCCAGCCGAGCGATTCAAAAATAGGGGCCCAGTTCTTCGCAGGAGGAAAATTGTGAAAATTGATTGATAAGTTTCAATTCGTCCCTACTCACCCCGTTTTACGGTACGCCGATTTTAGGAACCAATTTAGAGTTGCCACTCGTATAAATAAGTTAAATTTTAACAGTGAATTTGCACAAATGACGGAAAGGTCAACATTTTTTATGATTTTTTATTTTCAATTCTCATCTCCAATCTTAAACAATGTTTACTTTTCCGTTATAGTGTAAATTCCATTTTAAAATCGAACTTATTCTACAATATTTTATTGTCAAGTACGGGTGGCAACCCGAAATTGTATCCTAAAATCGGCGTATGTAATCGAGGCTTAACTCTCTCTCTCGCTTTGACTCTGGTATTGGTTTATGACGTCAGTGCACTGTCCGTCCTTGTCATCGTGTTATGATATGACAAGGACGGATAGAGTATAGCTATCGCTTTGGCTATCGCTTTGAGTTAGGCGGTAGGGCCCCAGTTGGTTGAAGCTGCATAGAGTGCATAGAGTAGGTAAATAAAAATATAGGGGGGTTGACTGGGGCTTTGCAGTAGCACTGTAAAGCTCAAGTCACACAGCCGGAGCGTGGCGCGACGGGGCGCGACGGGGCGCGGCGTGACGGGACGGCTGGCACGACGGTAGAGCAGGCGCGGTCGCAGCCTCAACTTTTGGAGGGGGTCACTAATAAATAATAATACAATTGTTTTTTTTTGTAAGTTTGAAGCAGTGCCGGTTTTAGCACTACCAGTGGCCTGGGCGACATTTCTACGGGGCGCCCCCCATATGCGATTCCGAGATTTTCAATTTTCTCCGTTAGATAAAAGACGGCCGCGCAGCGCGTTTTTTTAGTCAGTTTCACCTACTAATCAGTATTACAGTAAAAAAAAGAATTCGCCACGCAGCGCGATATTTAGTAATTTTCATCAACTAATCTTGCTTTGTTTATAGTAAAAAAATGGCCGCGCAATGCGATTTTATGTCAGTTACATTCGTCGCGTCGTCGCTCGTCAGTCTGATAATCGACCGGTGGTCGGGCGTTTTCGGCGCCCCACACACGAGGGCACCCAGTGCAGTCGCATCGCTTGTACCGCCCTACTGTCGGTACTGTATAGAAGATTTTTCTACTTGACGTGTACGATTTTGGGGGGGGCGGGGTCATGTCCCCCGTGACCCCCACCCCCCTTTCGGCATAGAAAAATCAAATATGCTTTCGGACCGCGCCTGCAGACTTGTACTATTATGTATTCTGTGCCTGCAGTAAGAGTTCACACTGAGGGCGTGATCACGCCTACGTTCCGCCCCGCCGCGCTTCCGATCTGTATTCACGCTCGGCGCGACGGCGGCGTGGCGCGACGGGACGCGATACGTCGCGCCACGCCGGCCGGTGTGACGTCGTCCATAGTATCTAGTACATTACAACTGATCAGCGTCGCGTCGCCGTCCCGTCCCGTCACGCCACGCTCTGGCTGTGTGGCTTGGCCTTAACAGAATACAGCAACATTGTTGCCTGAAGCTAGTCACACTTATTTTTGGATTTTGTGGTTATTTTGTTTATCAAAAGTTTGTTATTCTCATACAAAAGATATAAAAAATAATAATTTTTATGAGTGCTGCGCCATCTAGTGGCTGGTAGCGAAGCCTTGTTAAAGTAGCATGCTTTTTGTGAAAGTGTTAATTTTATTACCCGCTAGATGTCATTAGACGTATATAATTTTCAGGTATACCCTTTGACTATTTCCTAATATCTGCTAGGGGTGAGTCGATTTTTTCTAGTATTTTTCTATTATATTTATTACCTTAATTTCTCCTAGTATACCTACGCCATCGGTCAGGTAGGTAAGTGTGCACAGGCACAGCAGCTTCGATTAGAAATTAGGTAGGTACCGATAATGATATAATTATGATCAAAAGGCAGTCTTAGTACTTAAGTACAGTGGTAGGTAATAGGTAGGAGATACTACCACACAATAGAGACACAGAAGACTCTATCTATATTATTATTGTAGTACCTTCCTTTCTACCTACTCAGAACTTTTTTTCTTGCGAAGATCTACATGTTTTTTTTTGTAACGAAGACTGTACCATACCTACGTATTGATGTATTTGTATTACTTACGTACGTACGATTGTCGTACGCAACAGTGTTGTACGGTCAACAACTACTATTCCCGTCAATTGGTAATGCGCTTGGCGACCATGATTTTAACCTCAAAAACGAAAAACAACTGTAATTTTTTTATATACCTAGCTAGACCCTATCTTTTTGAAAATATTCAATAATTAATATATGTATTAGATTACCTATTACAATTTTCTTGTTTCATGACATTTTAAGTTGCGGATCACGTCAATGTGGATGTTAATGTGACAAGGTTCCAGCGCATTACCAATTGACGGGGATAATATCAACGTCTGTTGCAGCTTGCAGCAACAGATTCGACAGTTTCATTTTACATAAGTACGTTCTGTGTATCTAGTAGTATCTACCTGCATCTTCAGTCATGTCTACCAAACTAGTTGCTGCTGCGGCTGTCTTAATTTTTGAAAGTATAATAATCCCTTTCAGATCCACGCTAAAACCGTGTGGTAATAAATGAAAATGAAAAAAATGAAAATGGTTCCTGGGTATTTTGGGGCTTCTAAATCCGAATCTGGGGCAGATCAGCTTTTCCATTTTCAGCCGCCATTTTGGAAAATTTTAGTGCGTACAATTTGTGTCAATGTGGGCAAGGGCGTCGCCAGCCCATAGCCCAGGGGGGGCAAGTTAATATTAAAGAGGATGAGAATAATATGAATTGTAGGTACAGTCAACAGCATTTAGTGAATTTATTCAAGTTTTGAGATGGGGCAGGATTTATCGGAAAAGCAAGTCAATTGCACGGCCTTAGGACTTTGGTTATTTGCAGTTGGCTAGATTTTTTAACCTCTAGGGGGGGGGGGGGGCAGCGACCCCCCCTTGCCCACCCCTGGCGACGCCCTTGAATGTGGGCCTTACATCACGGTACTACCTCATGTATATCCCTGAAGTACTTAATTCCCGTCCACTATTTCTCTTAATTTGTTTTTCAAAAAATTCTTTGATCAAGTATCGTTGGAGATATTTAGGATTCTCAACTGAATCTCTCGAATTGAATCAAAAACTCGATTTCAGTTTCTTTACCTTGAGGGACACTTTTGCTTGGGAACCTCTGCCTCTTCCATGTAAGATTAGACAAAGGGACATTGTCGTCATCTAAATGATCGGAATTACTATTAGAATCACTCGAATTTTCCTCCTCTTCGTTGTCCTCATTCAAAACCTTATGAGCTAAATTGGGTGTAATTCTCCTTCTTCGTCATCGCTAACTTCATTTCCAGATTTCTCTAGCATATGCTCAATATCAGCATCTCTGAGAGACCAAACCATGATCTAAAACCCTTTAAAAGAAATAAAACGAAAGGCTGACAATAACTGCATAAGTGAATGAAAGGCCCCACCCCAGCCCCCACAATAGGGAATATACATAAGTCACCGATTTTCATAAAATTAGGCTTGATCGCTGCGGACACTTGTAAAAACATGATGGAACAGAAAGAAAAATAAAAAAAATGCATTATTTTAGTTTTATCACACGATGAAATCAGGGGAAAATAACGAAATTTTAATTTCATTTTCGGATATAATGCAGTTAACAGTCAGATAGAATATCCAATAAGAAATAATATTTTGTATGACACATATGTACTAAAACGCAAATTTAAGGAGATAATTGAAGATTCTTGGCTAACTCCATATTAAACGCGCCTGAAACACCCTAAAACGTGATAAGTGACGTCACATATTTGTATAGAGCGTTTTCGGCGGGAGCTGATGCGTGCTAACTTCAAGTAACTATATTACGAGAAAAAAATGCAAGAGAAAAGTTTCAATATTACAGTTGATTTTCTCACGCATTATATTATTGATTTTGATTAAAAAAAATTTTGATGCATATTCCCTATTGTGTTGAAAAAGTTCGGTGAAACAGTTTATGTACCAAAACCACTAGAAATCTTTTGGAATACCATTACATTAATTAAATAACTATCCTATTTGTCCAAAATCTACAAACCAAAGTCTTAAATATCAAAATAATACTCATACTAGTCCAAAACACCCAATAATCTGGAGCATGCCACAACCACGATGTTGACAAGTCTATTCCTATTGGACGACTGACCTTAACTTAAAAAATCTGTTGAATAGTTGAAATACGTTTATCGCGCAATCGTGCGGCGTTCGGCCCGTCACTATACCACGAGTTTGGGACGGTTCTCTTACAGTCATTTGTCCGTTGAACCATTAGCACAACTTTTCATCGGCGAATGTTTCTCTAAAATATCTTTCACCTATGAATTTTTACTCTGCATTATCTTTTGCCAACGAACGTTTCGCCGGCACGAACGTTTTGCCGGCAGTCGCTTCAACGGCGATTGTTTTGCCTGAGCCTATCTATGGCCTGAGCAATATTTTGACATTGATCTTTTTAGCGCCAGACGCAAGAACATTATAAATATAAATAAAATGCTATGTTATATGATATTTTTTTTAACAATCAATAGGTTGAAGATACCCAATTTTTTGTGAAACACAATTTTCGTTCTACAATTGGGAAAAACCTTTATTTAATGTATTTAATATGAACTGCAACAAAAAAAAATTATAACATCAACAAAATAATTTGTGATTGTAATACAAACATACGCAAATGCAAAAAAAATGCAGAACGATATCGCTAAATGGTGGCATCAGCATTTAGATTTAATTATTGTACAATTTTTATCCTAATTTTATAGTTATTAAGTACTTTATTTTGAAATTTTATATATATATATATATATATAATATAAAATTTTATATAATATATATAAAATTAAGTTCTCTATTTTGAAAAAAAATATCATTGTCAAAATATTGCTCAGGCAAAACAATCGCCGTTGAAGCGACTGCCGGCGAAACGTTCGTGCCGGCGAAACGTTCGTTGGCAAAAGATAATGCAGAGTAAAAATTCATAGGTGAAAGATATTTTAGAGAAACATTCGCCGATGAAAAGTTGTATTAGCTAATGGTTCAACGGACAAATGACTGTAGGAGAACCGTCCCAAACTCCTATACCACTCTTAGATTTTGAACATAAGACACGCACAATCGATTTGGACGGGTCTGAAAGGAATATGGAAAGAAAGGAAAATAAAACGCGCAATATCTATAAGTGAATGCCGAAACAGTTCACTTAAAGGACATAGTTACTATCAGATGACACACATACTTACCGTTCAACGAATACGTTTGGATATTACAAGACATATTTTGTAGAACAGTCGACGTTCTGTTGCAAGTTTCATTCCACTAACGGCGCATCAGGGTTGCTTTCAACATGTTGCCAGTTGTTGAACAGATATAAACGCACCTTTAATAAACAAAAACCAATGATTGTATTGTGTTCCTTCTAGTTTTCGATTAAGGAGTTAAAACACTATATTTTATACGATCCAACAAAACAAACGAATTAAAATGGTAATTAGAATCACGGTGGTCTTTGTGCCCGGGTGGCACACACAGTCGTGATCCGATTCAACAATCGATATTATAATCTCATTCATGTTCATTAAGAGGTGTAATGAGGTTACAGAGACATCTGTTGAATTTTTATTGAGGATTTTAAGATCAATGACGTGCTAAAATGGTTCGTTAGGAGCCGGTAAGGAGTGGTGAATTATGTTGTGTTGTCCCCATTTGGGGACCATAAAGTTATTTCAAATTCAATCGGCAACAAATGAGGTGTGATATCATCGCCGCATGTATCGTGGGAATTTAGTCTTTAAATTTTTTAAGCTACCTACCGAGAAATTGCCCAGTGCTCCTGAGAGTTTTGTTGATTTCAAAATTTACCAGTGAGACAAAGAATAATAATTGTTCTTGATTAAACGGTTACATACACTCTCTCGTCGTCATCAGGAAACAATTCTATTTAAATACAGAAGTAATAAATAATTTTCGATGGTTAGGGAGGAAACTTGTTGAACTACTCAAACCCCTCGGCCTTAGTAGCGAAATAAGAATGAGACTGTGGTAAAAGACTAGAACATAGGCATTTAACGCGTTTGAACCGACGTTTCGACCGAGTTGCGTTGGCCGTGGTCACGGGAAACGTCGGGAAAAGGTACGTGTTTAAACACCTATGTTTAAACTTTTAGATTTTTGCATTCACAATGCTATTTTTATATTAAGATGAATCCTAAGGGTGCGGGTTCGAATCCCGTCTAAGTTGCTACGGGTGAGCCGATTTTTCTAATATTTTTCATTATTTATTCACCTATGTTTAGTTTAAACGCGTTTAATCGGTAGGTACCTGTGTTGTTAATCTTATAAAATGTAACGCGAAAGTTTAAAAGTGTATGTGGTAGAGACTTCAGAGGGCTTTTTTTTCGCTCTCAACCTGAAGGGTTCGGAGCACCTTCCCGGGCACCGAGGGGAAGGGGGCGGAAATCCTCTTTGGATACCCTTTGGATACCACATAGCCGCCGTGCTATGCTGGTTATGTCAGACTTGACTGACTAAAACCGCCGAAATTGGTTTAAACCCGCAGCTATTAAGCCTTTAAAACCTTCACCTAAAGCGACCGCTCCCCGAGGGGAGGGTGGTGCGGATTCAGAGGGCCTAGTGAATGAGTTGATGTTTTCAATTTTCGCTATCGAAAACCATAGTTTTCACTCTTTCACTCACATTGACTACGAGCAGCATATCCGATACTTTTCGATAGTGAAATGTGAAAACATCAACTCGCACTAGGCCCGCTGTATTTGAGTCACGTCTTAAATCGAAAACTATGGTACTTATACCTTCCTAATATTTCATATGCACTGATCTAAGATCTTCGTCATCATGCATGGTATCCGAACGTGCGAAATAACTAAAATGCCCACCTAAGTACCTACTTATTATTGTGTTTAAGCAGCCATAATCCCTGACCACACACAACAGCTAAATGCACGCGTAATCACGTACGGCGCGTCTAGACGGTGCGGCGTAAAACTGTCCTCTATAAAGCAGGGTGAAAATATGCCCGCACGTTACGGGGACACGCCGGTCCGTGTGGGCGCCGCTTACTGGAATGTCAATTTCTTTGTGTTTACAAGTGTCTTGGATAAGAGATACCTACTGAATACCCAGTGTGTCGAATTAACAGGTCTATTCTGTAAATAGGTATTTTTTTCCCAAATAAACAGGTTGTAAGTTTCAGAATACTTGTTAATGTTTTCCCTCATACTAAAGATGATGAGTTCTATTCGTTTGAACGCAAATTAAAAAAAAAAACTTGTGGGAAATAATCGGTTGCGGACAGCGCAGGATTGGTCCTTGTAGGACTTGTAGGATTATTCTTGGTGGGGCAGAGTTTCCAGATGTGAATTTCAAACTTGTATTTCTTTCTTAATTTCTTTAGCTTAACATTTGTCACTTTAAAGAATTATTCTTCTACGTAAACGTTGTGTACAACATTTATAGGAATTTAATTTAAATGTGAAACCTAATTATTAGATTAAGATGAATAAATAATGAAAAATATTAGAAAAAATCGGCTCACCCGTAGCAACTTAGACGGGATTCGAACCCGCACCCTTAGGATTCCGGCCCAATGCACTACCAATTATGCTACCAAGCCGCTGATGGATGTGGCGAAATTTTCTAATACTTTTTACGTTTCCGCTGAATTGGTAGTGCATTGGGTTGGAATCCTAAGGGTGCGGGTTCGAATCCCGTCTAAGTTGCTACGGGTGAGCCGATTTTTTCTAATATTTTTCATTATTTATTCATCTTAATATAAAAATAGCATTGTGAATGCAAAAATCTAAAAGTTTATAATTATTAGATCTTTAAAAATGTAGGTATCAAATTGTATTCTGTGGTTGTACCTTTAAATAAATAAAATAAAAATAAAATAAAACATAACTTCGTCAGTTGTTAACCGATTTATAAAATTCTTTTTTTATCTCAAAGAATAGTTCCTGTGTGGTCCCATAAATTTTTTACAGAGATCTGGCTCGTAGTTTTTCATAATCCTGAAAAATATCGATTATTTAGCTTGCCATCGCACGAGTTTTTACGGAATTTTGGACATAAGATCTTTATTTATGAACCGATTTAGATGATTCTTTTTTTGTTTGAAAGGGTATACTTCAAGAGTGGTCACATCTTAATTTCATCGTTATTGGATTTTGAACTTCGAATATACACAAGGGAACTCCTCAAAGTCAAATGGTATTTATATTATGTAGTGTAGTGATTTAGATTTTGGTAAGTTTATGACAATCCAAAACAAACCAAACCATGGTCTGCGATGCAACGTTCTGGCTGGACTTGACTTGGACTACGAAGACACAACGGAACTCCTCAAAAACAAACAGCGTAAATTTGGAAATTGAATTCTGGACATTTTACCATTAAAATATTATAATATAAAGTCAAAATATATTTAAACGCTGCGCTTACATACCTACCACTCAAAAGTTGAAAATAAAAAAAAACATTAAAAAAAGGAAAACCTCCTGCAAAAAAACCTGAAAACAAAAACAGCTTCAAAATTAAATAGCTCTAAAAAGCAAGAAATAATATACGAATCATTCGTTACACATATAACACGTCTAATGAAGTCGGGTGAGGCTTTTAGAAAAAAAAAAATAAGTTGTCCTCCAGCCCTTATTCTTCCTCGATAATTAAATTTTCTAACTTGAAAAGTTTCATAACTTAATTTTCTAGTTGCTGTATCCAAAAACATTCCTTTACTATTTTGAAGTTCTTATCGAACTTTTCTAGTTAGAACCCATTATCGTTATCATAATGAAACTTAAAACCTTAACCTACAGCAATGAATTCTTGGTATGTTTTTGAAATGCCTAAAAACTAGGGCTGTACGTTTTAATTTTTTAAATATCTATAATTGATTTTGATATATTTGCATTTAAGTGATTTCATACCAAAACAAAAAAGTGCCCATATTTTCAAATCTACAATGAATATTTAAAAATCAAAACGTACCGCTCTAGTTTTTAAAAACATACCAAAAATTCATTGCTGTAGGTTATGGTTTAGAGGGGTGCAGGCAGATACTTTTTTTTAACAAAAATGTATTAAATTAAATTAAATAATTTTTATTTCAGATAATGACATCCATATGTGTTAGTACCTAATCTTAATGCTATTGTTAGTAATTAAATGAAATTGAATTAAATTAACATATTGTGCCAAGACTGGCTATCACATAAAAGGGTAGGTTCCCGTGGCTGTCACTCTTCGAATAAAGCACTTCCACAGTGGGGAAGTGTATCGATTTGCCAGAGTCTTTAGGATGCTATTGGGACTGTCCCTCACTCTGCGGATTAAGGATGCGGTTTTTTTACGTACGATGGCTTCAAAACCATCAGTTTGGTACTCCGCAAACATGCCAGAAGCACTGCAAAAACGAGGCAGACCCAACATCATCCTAAAGATATTATTATAAAGGATTCGCTGTGTCTCCAGCGACTTTTTAGTATGGTTAACCCACAGATTTCCCGTGTATATGTTTTGGCAATATGCCTTAAAAAGTGTGACTTTAACGTCTTCTGAGCAACGAGAAAATCTGCGAGCCAACATGTTTCCTCTAACCGCCAGAGCCCTACGCTCCCTTTCAATATCAGCATCATCTTTGAGGCTGCTAGCAATGATATGCCCCAGATATTTAAATTTCATCACACGATTTATGTTCACGCCATTAAGGGTAACGTTAGCTGTATTATCGGGATATTTACCAGCAGCCTCAAAGATCATGAACTCGGTCTTTTTGACATTATATTTGAGCCCATGCTCAGCCGCATATGTCTCGCAGACATGTAACATTTCCCTAAGGCCACCCACCGTGGGGCTCAGCAGCACCATATCGTCGGCATAGCTTATATTATTTATGCTAATGCCATCTATCCTACATCCGACGCGCATGCTGCTCAGCTCCACGATGAGATCGTCAACGTACATGTTGAAGAGTTTGGGAGACGTTAGCCCCCCCTGTCTCACCCCGCACTCCATCATATACGAATCTGACATAGTTTCGGCCCATTTAATATAATTTGTTTGGTTAGCATTAGAGTTGTTCATAACGCCTATAAAGCAACAGCACGCTACAGACCATATGCTATTGATTTCTAGCGCGCTATTAAATACGCTATGTTATAACGCGCTATTTATCAGGTAGCATGCGGGCGGCTGGCTGGCGCGTTAGATGCAGCACGTTAGATTTCGCAATACGTTACGTCACACGTCGTTCGTTAGACAGATCGCGCGTTTTACAAAAATGTTATTTATTAATACTTTATATATTTTTAGTCTTATATAAAATAAAGCAGTAATGTAAACTAATGAACTTTATTTCATACTTTTCGGGCTTAGAACTGTCTATAATTGAATTATACGATTTCGGAAAAAACAAATAAATATCGGAAAAATGTGTAGGTATGAAAACTTAGTCTAGTGATCTGTACTGTAGTTAATAAAAACAGGTGCATGCTATTTTCGACCTTATTGAAATTTGAAATTTGGTTGTTTTTTTTGCCGTATTCTCGTTTACTCACTTTGATCTTTCATTAAAAACCGCGATTTTGATAAATGTCAATAAGGTCGAAAATCGCTTGCACTCATTTTTCTAACTTGTGATCACTAGACAATGTTTTTTAGTTAAAAAAACAGGCGCAAACGATTATCGACCTTATTGACGTTTGAAATTCGGTTGATTTTTTGCTGTATTCTCGTTTACTAACTTTGGTCTTTCATTAAAAACCGTGATTTTGATAAATGTCAATAAGGTCGAAAATCGCTTGCACTCATTTTTCTAACTTGTGATCACTAGACAATATTTTTGAAATTCGGTTGTTTTTACCATATCTCTCGTTCACTAACTTTGCTTAGCTAAATAGCTTTTAAATAATACTAAGTAATTGACTTAGTTGTGTTATAAAAGTCCTAATCGAACTAACAAAATATAAGGTCGCGCGCGATTTTATACTCGTACCTAGCGTGCTGCGAAAGAAACGCCCATAACGTGTCCGGTAGCAATAGCGCGCACGCGATGAATGCCCGCGCCCCCGTCCGGCCAACGATGCTACTTGTTGCCACGCGCGATATTCATAGCGCCATAACGTCTACTTACATAGCGCGCTATATGCGCTATGTAAATATAGCGCGCTATAATATGGCGCTAGATGCTATATTAACCACCTCTAGTTAGCATACCAAAACTTAACCATATTTTGTACTTGTTCCGGTACACCTCTCTCTCCCAGCTTCCTCCAAAGCACATCATACGACACCAGATCGAAGGCCTTGGAGAGATCAAGGAAACAGGCGTATACCGGCGTCCCACGATCTGTATAATATTGGACAGTATGCTTGCGCTTTCAGTAGAGAGTCCTGGCCGAAACCCGAACTGTGCGTCATGTATGCATGTATTACTAGGAGATCGACATTTTGACTGCTAACAGTGCTAACCCACCGAATATTTATCAAAAAAAAAATTGAATAAGTAAAACTACAATAGGTACAAATCTGTTATCCTTGGCGATCGACCGGTTGATTGTAATTAGAGATGGGCAAAGGACCCGATTTTGACCCGACTGGTGGGTTTAAACCCAGTCCTCGCCCATAGACCATTTTGTTGAATTAAATAAAATCTTTATAAATAAGAGATGTTTCGTCCTTTGAATATTTTTCTATATTGGTTTATCAAAAAATTGTTTCCAAGCAACGTCACATTTGATTTATCAATAGAAATAAAAAGCTGTAAAAAGTTTCTTTAACATTCAATGTGGGTTTATATTGGGTTAAAAACCTAGTGGTCGGGTTTAAACTGGGTCTTTTGCCCATACCGTTTGGGATTATCTATTCTGTGGTTTGGGCATTGGGCACCTCTGCACAGAATAGATAATATGACCTCTGGTTTAGAGGGTGGGAAACGTTGTCGCCGTTTGTATGGAGACCGCTTGCTTGACACAACGTATAGTAACAAGGTGTTGCTCTCCATATCATTCAAAATCGAACGAATCAACCGCATTGTTCTCAGTTCGATGCTCATTCATGCGAATGAGACCAAAACTGTTTATTAAATCGGAACGCACACTTGAGCAGTAATAAAGAACTAACTTGATGTAGGTACTAAATTTATGAAGTACTAAACAAGAAACAGACTCGCACCAAATCATATTCTCGAATAGGGATCGAACCCGCGGCCTTTGGAAGTCCGGTCCAATGCTCTTATCACTGAGCTACCGAGTCACTAGTGGCATCGTCGAATTTATATCTCACTCTTACGCAGATATTTTGACAAGATTAAGATGAAACGTCTAAATATTTTTTTAATTTGAGATTTTAGAATTCACAACTCTACTAAAACTTATTAAAAGTTATTAGATATACAATAATAATAAAAATAAAACGCTTTATTGCACAGCTTTACTGTTAAATAAACTGTAGTAAAAAAACTGTGTGTAAAGTTGTAACTTGAATATTTGATTTTCACGGACATATTTAACATTCAGAAAATTTCTATTAAGTGACTACATTATTTCCATCCCTCTCACCTCACCCCGCTCTGTCCCCCTGGCTGAAGTGATGGGTGGGGATAAAAAGTTCGATTGTATCCTTAGCACGAACAGCTGTCGAGTAAAAAAAACGCGCGTAAAAGTAAAATTAAATAAGTAAAATTAATTAAGGAAAATCACATTTTGCTTTTCGGCAATACATGGCGCTATACAAATTTTCCATACAAAATTACATTCTCTATCGTAGTTTTTTGCGCGCGTTATTTTTGGGTAGCTGTTCATGCTAAGGGGACTGACTGACCTCCTTTTTTAGCCATGGGGGGCGTTTCGAGCGATAACATTGTTTCAAGAAATTGGAAAGGGGTAGACAGCTAAATGCCGTAAATTACAAAAATGAAACGAGTATCACGCCATCTAGGGAGTTTTCGGTTTTAACTATAAATTTATATACTTCTTTTATTTGAAAAAAAAAAATAGCTAAAGCCCTTAAATTACGTTTAAAAATTTAAGTTTGGTTCAAAGGCAGCTAAGGCCCATACAAAAGTGAACCACGTGATTATTGAGGTAAACTTAAAAGGCGTTTCCTAACAATTTGACTTTTCTGCACTTAGCTGTCTTTGATTCTATACCCCTCATCATCGCTTCAGTGTCCGTTGCATCTAAAATCAGAATGCTCAAAGCGTCATTCCCACATGTCACCTCGTATGTCACAGTTGACACATGCCTGTGATTTTTATAATGCGCCGGAGTCGGTGGAAAAAATCGCACGATGCCTCTTTTGCATACAGCGTTGTGGGAATGTTAAGTTGCAGTGCTGTGTCGAAACGCATTCCGATGTTGAAGCGATGATTTTAGCACTCAATTGAAACAATAATGTTACTGGTCTCAATTTTGTTTGTTGATTTCTGCCTACAAATATTGGAATGTAGTGTTGCAGAAGCTCTTCGGCGATATTAATAAAGAAGTTCTGATATTTTTTTGAGACATATGATTTCAAATTTGAGTAATATCTGGTCCTTTTTGAAGTGATGCTCAAATTTTAAGTGACATTTTTGTTTTCAGGAGGCACTTCAAGACAGCTGTAGAATTACTCTACGAGTAGGTACTTCTAAGTAATTAGGTTCGTACCTACCCGTAGCACAGAATATATAATAGTGCCTGCAGCACAAATATCTATCGAAAAAAAAACGCGCGTAAATAATTTCGATAGAGAAATTTTGTACGGGAAATTTGTACCTACAACGCGTAACGTATCTATCTACCGCCGAAAAGGGAAATTATTTTCCTATAGACAATTTACTCTATCGATTATTTTTACGTGCGTTTTTTCTAAATAGATGTCTGTTCTAGGTTAAGTTTTTTTAGGAGAAGTACCTTTAAGTTTAACGTCGTTGCTGAGAAAGTAACGCAGTTTGCTTTGGTTATGCTTCCTGACGTAACAATGCGACTATTATGAAAAACTTCGTTTGTTATGCAAACAAAAATGTATTGCTAATACTCGATGACATCAGGAAGTTGTGACCAAGTTATTCATTTTTTTTCGTGTTTTAAAAAATAAACTAAGACCCGAATTCACCAACTACCTAAACGGCCGATTAATTTTTAACCATCTGTTTTTGACATTTTCTCCATACAAAAAAACCTCAAAAACAGATGGTTAAAACTTAATCATCTGTTTTAGTGTTGGGGAACTTCAGCCTTACTATACTTACTTCTCGTTCACTTGAAAATAATTTTCTTTTTTGTAAATCTGCCAAAATACATATAATGAAAAAAAAAATAGATGTAGGTACTTAGTAAATATCATGTAGTAATTTGAGTAGTTTTAAGCTGTTGTCAACCCAAAAATCTTAAAATAAAAATAAAATAAAATAAAATTTCGAATTTACATCCAAGAGATTATGTATGAACTTTCATGCCTATTGTAAAGTACTTACCTAAGTAGTATTAACTTTTCGAAATTATTATATTATAAGTTATTAATTTTATAATTTTTTTTAGTCTATTTATTCGATTGGCTGATGATGTTGATTGATGTTGGATACCTTGTTAAATATTTTACTACAAACAAACAAAAAGACGCAAGTTCTATCACAAATTATGCCAATACGAGTTCTAGGATAGTTATTAATAGTGTTGAAGATAAAGGGGGTTAGGCTCACATAATTAAAAACACTACATCATTATTTAAACCTGGATATATTTGGATAACCAACACTAAGCATGAGTTAGAAGATGAAACAAGAAACAACATCATTAATCTTGATAGTCACTATATTTTAATGTAACTTTTGTAATATTAAACTAACACCTTAAACTGTATTATTATGAAACAACACATGAGACCTCATTATTCAAAGTGAACAATGATACTAACTGATATTCAATTAATTCCCAATAAAACATCACATTAATCGTCATGTACAAATTATTAAACGTGACTTCAATCATTTTTAAACTGAAACACTAATAAAACATCACATCAGATCTCATTGTTCATGCTGAACAATGATTCTTACACCGACATTGCATTGATTGCTAAAAACAACACATTTTAAACACATTTATCACATGAACACGCAATTCTAAACAAGATAAAACATCCTAGACCTTCCTTATAAACCGTTATTCTACAATAAACCAAATATCTAGCACAGTTATACAATACTTATCTTTTAATTCGACGAAGCACAATATCAGACTAGCTGTTACCCTATTTCGATTTGACTTTTATTCATTCGTTGATGGCGGGAATTGCAACCGCTTCCCGCCATTCTTGCCTATAGTCAACATAACATCTTAATTGTTAAAACAGCAACTGGAAATCATTAATTGCCAAGAAACTATGCATAACACATTTTAAAATGGATAGTAAGAAATATTGAAATAGTATTACGCTAATATATGAGATTAATTACCTGTATGAATTTGACAAATAAACTTTGTTGTAAAACCAAATACACTTCCGTTAATTTACATACTCGTAATGTATGAATTTACATTTTTACACCACATTTTGATTATTTACTAAGCTTAAATATATTATTCGAATTAAATAATCATAAATCATATAAATTACACAATTATTTTGCCATTTTGGTCTGATTATGTTACGCCATGTTCATCAATAGATCCTGAAACTCCTATTGGCATATTTTATAACCATGTTTATTTACAAAATATGTCCTGTGAACCATACAGTAAAACAAGTAGAAATCATTTATCCCCCCTGAACTAGTTTCAATGATCTGAGAAATGACCACCAAAGAAGATTTAATGCTACCTCTATAACATAATAAGCGATATAATGGACTAAAGAACAGACTCATTACCGCTCGTTAGTTAATGTCTAATCTGTGGTCATAAGCGATTCGGTCCGCATCCGCACTGTTTAGCTGAGCTGGCAAGGCAACGTAGAATCTGTGTCTTTTAGACAGAAGGGCTGCTTGGCTGTCTTCAGAAATCATTCGGCTTCAGCCATTTCTAACGTCCTCGTTGCCTTCCTTATGGGTGGATAAGGAGGATGGGCCATAACCCACCACGCGTGCCCAATGCATCTGCATTTTGGTGCCAATTGGTGCGCACCAATCTTGGTGCGTGTTAACAACTGCAAATGCCAGCTGGGAGCATGATTTGACGTGCCTTACCAAGCACGGAGGAGCTCGAGATAGTCCACTTTTGATCACCCATTCCATGACCGACCATTTGGAAAGTTGTTTAACCGCAGGGCTAATGCGCTATCTAACTGCACCATCGCCTTAGAGCTCCTTAAATCTTTACGTTTACGTCTTTTGTTCTAGGATCGTCTCTAGGAACTCCTTGGAACCTATGCAGCATTTCAGTACCCCTAGCATGAACATCTACCGAGAAAAAAACGAGCATAAAAGGACTTGATAGAGTACCTAGTATTGTCTATGAGAAATTTAATTTTGTTTTCCCTTATTAAATTACTTTCTCGAATGTTTTTATGCTCGTGATTTTTCTCGATACCTGTTCGTGCTACGGGTCCTGAATTAGCCTGAGATTCCCTGTACAAACTATTTATGTGTGCGTGCACGGAAAATAGCGATTTGTTCCGAGCAGCTTTTCTGTCTATTATATATTGTAGAGCAGGTGCGTGGTTCGCAGTCACAGTGGAATCGGTAATGCTCACTTCCTGAGGCGGGTAGAAATTGGAGCAGTTAACACACTTATTACTAAATTATCCGTTATTGTTAGGGATGTAACAAAATTATACACTTTTAAACTTTCGCGTTGCATTGTACCTACTTAAGGAGTTAAGGTGGGTCAAATCCCAATATTCAATTCAAATTATTGTAAGATTACGCGCGTGAAGCTATCATGGAAAAAATATATAATGTACTTAAATAATATACAATAGATTTAATTGAAAGCATTTATAAATATGTTACCACCTTTGATGTAAAAAATATTCCGTGGATCCTATTTCTGGTTATACCCAACAGTGGGTGTCGTGCGGCTGATATAATGATGATGTACATATTAACAAATACATAATTAATCAACAAATTCAACCTATTCAACATAGTAAAATAATTCAAAATCATAAAAATATAAAATCTCAGATAAAATTCAAAATATTTTTTTCTTATTCGTAACAAAATACCAAGGAAACTATTATTTCTGCGAACTTAAACGTAAATGAACATCAAACACTATAGTTTAATAATTCGTATGCAATTTTGACTTATAAATCTTTTGTATTGGCCAACAACTTTTTCATGCGATTTTACAGAGTTCTTATTGCATTTGAGTTAAAGGTGATATTGTCATAACGTGATAAATTTAAGAGGTCGATTAAATCCTGGGTCTGACATATTTTCGCCTCCGGATGACAAGTGATTTTTAAATTCTTTTGTTTTCCAAACATGGCACAAGAAAGAGTAATTCACTCAACAATGGGGAATTAAAAAAAACAAATTGGCTGAATATTTTTTATTGGTAGGAATAAGCGCCTTCAGTACCTAATAGAAAAAAGATTCAGAATTTTCGGTTGCGTAAAAAAAAGTTAAAGTCTCTTCGAGTTCACAAAATTAAATGTACGAAAGTAAAAGCAGTTTCCATTTTGCTGTTAGGTACTTTCGTACATTCGTGAAGTCGAAGAGAAAACAATATTCAGCCAATTTAATTTTTTCGGACATTCCCCATGCATTCCGATTTAGTAAAAACACAAATAAGTATAAGTAATATAAAACTAAAACTAGTTTATATGCTGTCTAAAACTTAAAGTTTACCTACATTGCAATTTAGAAGGTAATAGAAAATAATTTTAAGTACGTTTTTCAAAACGCGGCAAATCTACAAATAAGGTACACTTACCTATTTAAAACTTCGAATAAGAGTTTGTCTATGAGAAATTTAATTTCGTTTTTCGGTTGTAGATGGCGCTGTAAAAACCCATACAAAAAAACACCATCAATTTTTATACTTACCCCTTTTTTCTCGATACTAGCACGAATATCTACCGACAAAATAAAAACACCCGAAAAGTTCTAGATATACCTATAATAATAATAATTTTACGCGGCTTTTCTCTCTCGGTAGATGTTCCCTATTCTTAAAACGTTGGAATAGAAACAACTGTTCTTTTATTATTGGTACAGATGAAAGTAGTATCCTCATATTATGTTGTAGGTACAACATAGTATCAAAACAAGCTCATAAACTGTAGAGCAGCTAGATTCACAGCTTGCTTCGTCTCTAGGACAACCACTGAGCGGAAGGAAAGCCGCCTCATGTTAAGTAACTGTTAGATTTAAGTAGGTACTTATACTTATTGATAAATTTAAAATCAAAAATAAAAACAGTGACACCATAAACTAAGAACTCTTATATTATGTGCAAATAGAAGAAAAGTCAGCGGGATAATTACTCGGAGAGTAAATCACTGATTTTCAGTTTTTACTCGAGAGAAAAACAGCCAGCTTGCGCGATATAGGTACTTAGTTAAACTTATTTTTTTATAATATATGTATAGTTAGACACTTTCATTATTTGCATACTTAGTACCGACTACAAGCTAGCCATGTACTGAAATTTTCTGAGAACCTCTGGCTTTTCCTTACTAAACTCATCGGGTACCTATCACCTACTCAATTTTCTTTTTGTTTTGGGTTTCTACATCAGCATCTTTCTTCAATTTTCATCATCTGCTTCGTCGTAGTCGGGTTTTCAGTTTGTTTGCTTTTAAAGTAACATTTTATGAACGTCCAACTCCAAAATTTGTTCGAATTAATGGAAAGCGTCTCCGTTTTTTCGTTTCAGTTTGGACAAAAATGCGTTTTCGCATGTCCGGCTGTCCGTTTGTTCTCGTCACATTTCCCCAACAGATTTTGCAAGCAGGTTCTATAATGCAGATTTTTACGGTCGATTCAGTTTTTTAAATAAAAAAAAAATACAAAAAATGGGGAAAACCATATTTCAGCCATTTCAAAAAATGATCAAAAATGTCACAAACGCGAGGTTTAGCTCTACACTATAGCTCTACAGAGCTACGAATTTATATAATCGTCAGCTACTTACCACACCGCATCGGGCTCCCGTAACGTTTCTAATGTCTCCCAGTTTCTCGCATACTAATTGTTTAATAAATAAATATCGTTATTAGTCTACTATTAAACGAGCTCTTTTACGGTTGTCATCTTCTTGTAAATAAACGCAACAATTAATTTTGTACTTACCTATTTTATTGCATCGTAATCCAAACCACATAATATGATTCAAAATTATTATTTTTTATTACCCAATGATTTCGTGGATTTCTAAATCATAATACTAAGTCTTATCAAAATTGATTAATTATTTTTATTAGGTACCTAATGATTTCGTGGATTTCTAAATCACCGTACTCACAAATTATGAGCGCTAATGGTATTTAAAAAAGAGTTCTCATAAAATAACTTCCCTTTACATTACATGAAACTTCTTTTTTTGCTTTCAATCTTAGATGGCCGATTCCAGCTTAGCTTCCAGTAACTGTTTTTAGTCTGTAGATTTTGATCCTATTACTGTTTTGATGAAAAATATTGTAAACGCGAATTTCTTTATTTGCTTGTTTATTAAATTTGTCAGTAAGTAGTTATGTTAAAAAAACAATTGTAACACCTCATGTGACAGTAAAGTAAAACAAAACACGTACTCACATCGAATCTATAAACGACTGAATAGTTTTCTTTAAATAAGTACAAAGTCTAAATACAAACACGTCTTATTTTAACCGCAGAATAAAACGTCTAGCGAGCTCGCTTCACAATTGTGGGATTATCGCCAGTTTGACACGGCTGTGATTAAATCCGAGGTGGTCGAAACAAGGCATGGTATCAAAGAAAACCGCGCGTGCACGCGTCAATCTCGCATTTTTCGTTCAGTTTCAAAATAAATGAAAAAAATGAGACAAGGGAGATTATAGCAGTCCGTCGTCGGTAGCTCAGTGCGAGTACCGAACGCACGCCGCGTGCCCGCTCCCGCGCAGACGGCCATTTTCCTCGTTCCATTTTCAAATTCCGGAGACCATATTTGACAGTTCAATTTTCTTTTTTTTCCGGTTCAGTGTGGTGTGGTGATAGTGGTAGTGCATTGTGAGGTTAGTTGGAACTATTTCTAACTGAATTTTTTGAATGTTTCGAATTGGTGTAAAAGCTACGTTTCGGCGCGAACGCGAAGACATGCGCGTTTGTTCAGGCAAGTATTTTCCGTTACATTTTTTTTTATGTTCTATGATAATTAAAACAACTGTATTGTTTTTGAGAAACTGTTTGAAAGGTGTTAAGTTTTTTCCACTATTACAAAGAAAATTAAGTAAGTATTCAATGTCTAGAGCAAGACAATTTGAATTTCTAAAGTTGTAATGTAACTGTAACCGAAGAACAAATTAATATTGTATTGCCATCGAAAGTGCTCGAACCTTTTTGAGACTTGCTAATAATCGGTTTCACAATCAATACCGTCGATTATTGTTTATTTGAATATAAAAACTGATTGAAGATAATTAATTTTCCACTCGCTTTCTTTTCCATATCTACTTGGAAGACTGTGTATGTTTAAAACACATTTTAATTAATAGAAAACATTTAATTAATAGAAAACATTGTGTAAGTGTAAAGCTACTGCTTTACAAAATAATTGAAAGTTAACAAACAAGAGTCATAATTGTAGCGTTATTATTGTTTTAAAACTTAAGTTTTGAAGTAATTGTACTTGTATACTAAGCTATTAGGTACTTACCTAATCTAAAATGACAAGACTGCTATTAGGCGTTTATTTATATACCAAATATAAAGCTATTTAGATAGTAGTGGGGTTATCCCCTCTTTGTAGACACTCCTTTGAGAATCTATCTCCAAATATTTTATCTTTACGAAAAATGCGAAATATACGAAAAATGCATGCTCCTATCGTTATAGTTTTACACACTAATGCTAATATTTAACGAACTAACTTATTATATAACTACTAGTGGCTAGACCTCGTGTTGGTGATATATTTGAGTATTTTTAGAAATTTTTAGTTTTTCGAAAAATTTGGAAAAACTGATTCGACAAAAAATCTATATAATTATCGAACCGGAGGGAATATTATAAAAAGAATCGCGACTGCAAGATTGTTATGTTTTTAGGGTTCCGTACCCAAAGGGTAAAAACGGGACCCTATTACTAAGCCTCCGCTGTCCGTCTGTCTGTCTGTCTGTCTGTCTGTCTGTCTGTCACCAGGCTGTATCTCATGAACCGTGATAGCTAGACAGTTGAAATTTTCACAGATGATGTATTTCTGTTGCCGCTATAACAACAAATACTAAAAACAGAATATAATAAATATTTAAGGGGGCTCCCATACAACAAACGTGTTTTTTTGCCGTTTTTTGCTCCATATTGATAACGACTACAGGTAGACAGTTGAAATTTTCACAGATCGTGTATTTTTATTGCTGCTATTACAACATATGCTAAAAACAGAATAAACAAATATTTAAGGGGGGCTCCCATACAACAAACGTGATTTTTTTTGCTGTTTTTTGGTACGGAACCCTTCGTGCGCGAGTCCTACTCGCACTTGGCCGGTTTTTTTTATCCGACTGCAAGATTGTTATGTTTTCGCGCGTATAGATACGCGTGAAAAACAATCATACTAGAGTATGTATGTATGTGTGTTTTTATGTAATATTCTTTCGGCTGAACGGATTTCTATGATTAAGATATCGTTAGAATTGTCTTGACAGCCCAGTGTCCTTAAGTACCTAAGTGGCGTTAAAAAACCAACACGGCGGCTGTACGGTGCTTTTCTATGAAGTGGTTTTTTTTCCAATAAATTCACGAGAATCGGTTGAGAAATACGACCAGCAGACGGACAGCTGCCAGAAACAAGGCTTCCGTGTGGTGTTTTAGACTCTAAAATACCTTACAAAAGCCTGTCAATGCGTCTGTCAATTTGTTTGTAGTGATGTATTCGAAGATGTTGTTGACAGGGTTGACAAAGCGCTCCGCCGACGGAAAAACAGAGCCAGGGATACACCCCTAGTCCTCATCGAACCTACAAAGGCTGAATGGGAGTGAAGGAAAGATAGAGTCGAGACAAAGTTTTGTGGCAACTTTGACTTTTGACATCCGTCATTTTTAATGTCCCCACTGCTGGGGCACATGCCTTCCTTAAGGGTGGATCAGGAGGATGAGCCATTACCCACCACGCAGGCCCAATACGAATTGGTGGGTGTTAACGGCTGCAAATGCAGCCGGGACCAACGGCTTAACGTGCCTTCCGAAGCAGGAAATCGAGATAATAAATTTTTGGTCATCCCATGACCGATCCTCGCGAAAGTTGCTAAACTACTGCGCCACCGAGCTCTTCCTTTAACTTTAATGATTCTAAAATGATGATTATGCTATAGTAGGTACAAATAATAACTTACATTTGGGTCACGTCAATACCGGATAGGGGACTTCGATAGAACTTCGAATTTACTTCAACGATCTGAGTCTACTTGGTCATATCTCTGTTTACCATAAAATTAAATGTTGTAGGACATTGAAAGTAAAGTTTTTTTTATAATTATGATTAAACACAGTAGAAGATGGTCAGTACCTATCAATGGGCAACTACCTATTTCACTACCTTTTCAACGATTAACAGTTGACATTTGAGGGTTTTTAGGACCAAATGAAATGGAAAAGGCTTTCCATCCACTTTCTTGGTGGTCCAATCGATGCTCTCCACAAGACATACTAACTTTATCTAAGTAATTACGAGAAACATCATAATTTTCTTATGTACTAATACGCTTCAGCAGTGTTTCTTCAGTGCAGATAATTTACCTCTCATTCTTGACACACAAATTCTTTGTAGTTCTAAAGTCAAAGTCACGTTACCCATAAAGATTTAATAAAACACATCCCACTAAACAACCAAGGTTTAATTGCCTCTACTCCATTCATCGTTGATAAACAGTCGTGTTTCGAGGTTTCCCAAACAGCCCCGTAATTTGAGACGACCAAACAAATGTGTCTAGATGACAATCATCAAGAAGCGGCTTGACAAATATTGAGCTTAGCTTTCTTCTAGTAACGCTCACTGGGACGAGACACAGTTAACAAGCAGGCCAGTTACTTGTCACCAAGGAAACTTGTAGATTCGTACTCCTAAAAATGTGAACGTACTATCGAATCGACAACACTTTCGTTTCAGTGCAAGCGATTTTAACTTGCGCCCACCCCCCTGTCCGTGCAGGGGCGATACGCGCGCACATATCATTGCGCGATTTGCGCGCACGCGAATTTTTAAAGCAAGCAAAATGGTAAAGCACTAAGCACAATGAGTTGCCGATCGTACATAAGGCCAGTGAGCTATGTTTTTATGAAAAAGCCATTTAGTTAAGCAGACGTATAATAGTGTATGTGTGTAAATAATGTATGACGTGTACGATTAATTCAAGTACTTCCATACTTTTTAACCGACTTCAACAAAAGGAGAAGGTTCTCAATTCGATTGTAAGTATATATTTTTTATCGTTGTTCGCGCATATCTGCGACATTTATGGACTGATTTTGATGTTTCTTTTTTTGTTCGATTGAGTATTCTTGCGAAATGGTTCCATATTTTTTTTTCAAATCGGTTCAGTAGTTTTCAAGTAATCCTGAAAATACTATGATTTTGCATAAACTACCTTGACGACTTTGTTATTTATGAACTGAATACGATGATTTTTTTAACGTTGGAAAAGGGATGCCTTTAGTGCAGTGTTTTTAACCGAATGTATGTTTCTCCGCGAATATCTCACGTTTGGCTGAGCCGATTTTTCTACCTAAATAATATACCTGCACTACCTAATACAGAAGGTACTTACACTAAAAATAAAAAATAAAAAAATCAAAAAATGATTAAAAAACAAAAAAACCGACTTCATAAAACCTGCCTCTAAAAAGCATGAAATAATATTCAAATCATTAGATACCTACGCATTATAATTGTTATAATAACGTTTATTGAAGTAGGGTGAACGCCTTGTATAATTTATTGTGTGGTTACGTCAAATTGTGATTTCAACGCAAATAATGGTTATTTCCCGCATAGTTAGACGACATTTAATGTTTTTGAAAATTATTAACTGTCTTCGTATTTGACATACTGACGTGTATATCCTGTGGCACAGTTTCACGCGCGTAAACTGAACAAAATATTTGACTTTAATGATTTGTGGGTTATTGCCACTGCTATTCTGTTACTCATAGAAAACAATAAGCAGTTACTTTCGCGAAATATTTCTATTGTGGCTTTCGCTTTGACATAGCAGAAACTAAAATTATTTCTTTAGTAACATTTCATTTGAAAATTATATGTGACTCATTTAAGACCTACTCTCAAGTTCAAGTTTTTGTATATTTCTAACAACAGTTTTCACTTTGACTATGGGTTTAAATGGAATAATTGAAGTTTAAGTGTGTTGTACTTTGTACTAATGGGGAATGTCTGAAAAAAAACAAATTGCCTAAATATTTTTATAGGTAGGAACAAACTCCCTTATTAATAGAAAAATTCACAGATTTTACAGTCCCCGCAAGAATCGGAGCATTGTAAATGACCACAAAGAAAAACCAAAATCAAATCAAATGCAGTCCTATTATATTTTTAAAGTTACCTAGGTAGTACCTATTTATTTATACGATTGTGACACTCGGCTCCGCCTCGTGTCACAAAAGCGCCCGCTGACTGCCTCGACACGGCCGATTATTAACCAATTTTCAAAATTCCAACGAATGCACTTCTGTTCCGCTTCTGCATCTTTTAACACTATTACCATGACGATCGGTCAATAAACATAGAAGCTACATCACTTTTTATGTACGGAAACAGCCGTTTTTCTACAATTCCAAATCTAAAGGGACCACCACACAATTATAAACCGATTTTCAAAATTATTTCGCCATTTGATAGCTAAACTAATACCCTAGGACTTTTTTTTTTCATTTTTTCTTAAGTCGGTTTTTTCCCCGAAATATTTACAATTTAGTAAACAAACATCCCCCAAAAACCCGGAATTTTTGGAATTTCGCGAAATTCCAAAAAAAGTTACAAGTAGATTTTCAAAATTTATACGTTCACACGTGTCTCGATAAACTCCTCAACTTTAAGTACTATTTTTATTTCGATCCTCCCAAAATCCTCGGAGATATGGCCAAAAATACGTCTCAGGCGATTTGCATCTGATAACCATGGTAAAAGTTTCAGAATTTTCGGTTGCGTGAAAAATTAAAGACCTTCGTCTTCAAAAATGTACGAAAGTAACAGCAGAATGCAAATGATTCTTTAGCCACCACCTGCCACAAACCACAACATGGTTTTAAAAAAAAGTTACGATACAAAATGTCAAAACTTTTTTTTTAATACGTACGTGTTGTGGTTGTGGCCGGTGGTGGATAATCTCCATTCTGCAGTAACAGTTTTTTTTAAGACGAAGTGACTTTTTCTTCACGCAACCTAAAAATCTGAATTTTTTTATTCCTACCTATAAAAAAAATTTAGCCGATTTGATTTTGTTCAGACATTCCCCATTGTATTTTTTTTAACTGGTTAGATAAAAAAATGTGGAGCACATTATTATTTATATTATTATGACCAAAGCAATACAATAATATGTGTTGTGTACTGTACTTATTATAAAATTAGGAACAACTTAACTTACGTAACTTAACACATGGAGCAATTTTGACACCAAGTCGTAAAAAAGACAAACCAGACATTATGATTCTACAATAAAACCATAAATTAATAAATTCAAGAAGGAATCTATTTTTATTAATGGTTATTTGATATTCATTAATGAACGATACTATAGGAAATCAGTTTTCCAATAACCTTGTATTGGTATTCATGTTGGTGGGCAGCTTTGATCTTGCCGCCCGATACCGCTTGTACAATCGACGACATACTGCGCATAACAAGTTGAATTATTTTTAATAAACTGAACTGCAATTCTAGACATTCACACGCAACGCAAGTACTTAATAAACGGGTCGACTTGACAGGCTGGTCGATTTTAGCCAATTCAAATCAAAAATCAAATCTAAAAATATTTATTCAGTAACATCAAGTTATTACAAAAAAAGTAATACACTGAGATCCCCTTTTAAGTATTATTATACTTGTGTCAAGAGACCTCGCTCTTTCACATCATACAATGCAATTGATTTTAAAGAATAATACTTGTTTACATTGTTACAATTAGCGATATTTATCGACAATCACTTGTAAAATCAAATCGCAAACCTAATTTCGATGAGTGATGCAATTTTACATGCAATTCGATAAAAAGCACTAGTCGACTAAAATCGACCAGTAAAGTCGCTTATCGAGTCGACCCGTGTGAATATGACATGGTCCTTGCTGGACCAAAGTAAGTGGTAAATTTTCACTAACACACATTTAAAGTTGTCGAGGATAGGGCACGCGTTTTTCCCGTATTGAAGTGTATTGTCACATTTAAATCTTTGTTGTCAACTGTTTCAGCTTATTTACATTTGTTTAATAAAAAGATGTCCCTGAAATTAAGAATTTGGAAGGTTGAGAGAAATCCAAAGAGGCTGTAACTGTAACGTTGCTGGTCGGTAAAAAAGTCTTTTTTACGGTTGTAAAAAAATATAATCGAGTAGAGTGTTCGGCAACTCTTCGCAATGAAAAATATACTGTTTCATTTATAAATGCATCAATCGTTTAAATAAATCTTCACCAAAAAATCTTTAACAAAACATTTCCATCTTCACTTTTCCAAGCAAAATAATTTCATCAAACAATTTAATATTTAAAACCCTACAAGTAATATTATTATTACAAACCTCTTTATAAAGTAACAATCAATTTCAACGGGAACAAGTCATATCTGTCACTAGGCGCATAAGGAAGCTGTTTAGACCACAAAAACCATACATAATCCCTAGGGATTACATTGTGGGGGTCCTAGGCTACAAAAGCAAGTATGCACTTGTAACGTCATTGTAATAACCACTTTAAGGTACAAAATCCCGTATCGAAATGCGTCCGTTAAACTTGGAACATTGTTTTTTAAGGGCAATGACATTGTAGTATGGGAATTCATTTTATTGAAATGTGGGAGAAGAAATTGATGTAATAAACGCCTTATTTATGGTTCACTAGGTGTTTGAGATGATTGGATGGCCTTTTAGATTAGCTCTATATTTCTCGGACGAATGAATATGGGACCTTGAGTTTGATAGTGTTTAGTATTATGGTGGTATAAATTTGTGCCACCTGGTGGGTCTGAGATTTGAGTCTTGGAGGTGTTAGGACGAAATCACTTTGGCCACCCGGCCGCTTTTCTATTCGTTGTTATTGGAAAGTAAAAGTGTTTGCTTGGATGAAAGTTATGAAGGTGGAACCAAATAATGATGATACTGAAACAGGTGATAATGTTGCTTAACTAAACAACTTTCTCCATGGAACATACCTAGGTCGAAAAACGAAAAAAATATCATACTTACTCCCATACAAAATGTATTGGCATTGGCATAAGAATAAAATAAAACTAGGTAGAACGGACACTCCCGCTCCGGACGGGCTCAAAGTTATGATATTAGCCTACTCCTAAACAGAAAACTCAGTATGGGAAAACAAAAAAAAAATGTTTTTCGACCTATGTTTCTTGGAGAAAGTTGTTCAGTTCTAGCAACACTATCACCTGTTTCTGTATCATCACATCATTTGGTTCTAGAAACGAAACATGTAATCGGGACATCTTTATCAGCTTGGAGGAATTACGTCTCGGCCACGATCTCACCGCGCGCGCGTCCTGCGTCTTGCGGATCGGCAACCACTAGTTAGAAAGAGGAAATGTTAGGATTTCTTGGAATACCCAGCTCATCATTTGATAGTGACCGAATTGAATAAAGATCTATTGGAGCTTGAATAGCCAAACAATATACAGATGTAAAAAGTGATTGTTTTTGTTATTGCTTTTTTTAGGCGGCGTTAATCTATAATGTGTCTCCAGAATTATTAAGAATCTTCTCCGCTTCGTAGTCAAATTGCCAGAGTGTGTTCTGTTCATGATCAGTTCCGTCAGAGACCTTACGTCGGATACCTATCGTCGTCTTTTGTTGGAAGTCTGTAATGACCGCTTGTTTACCATGGGGCATATTCCATCCCTATATTTGTACATAAAGAAAACTGTGCATTAAACCCCATGTGTATAAGAATGTGACCTATTCGTTCACCACGTGGGAAGCGATCCTCGACACTCACTATACGATTGGCACATCTCCACGCACTCCGCTTCGGCCAAATGGCCGCGCGATTTATATTGACAACATGCTGTTTTTTTAACGGTCCGTCAATGAGTCAATGGACACGCGTCTTTTTATAGTCTGTCTCCGGCAGACCACGCGACCACATGACGCGACAGATGCAATTATTGGGATTAACATTGACATATAGGTTGACGGTGACAACGCTGTTTAGTGTCTGCCAGGTTTAGTTGGTGTTATGTAGGATTTACATGGGTGAAGCGTGACGACTTTTGCGGCACGGGCGGAAATCGACTGTAAGGGCAATTAGCCTAGGCCACAGGTGACTGAACAAACTTATCTGATCCGGTGGCCAAAACTGAAACTAAATGTTTTTACATATTTACCTAGGTTACCATTGACTACATTGACGACAGCGCCGCCGTCACAGAAGTGTCACTGCGATTCAATTTTACAAGCGACTTGATAGGTGACTTAAGTCTACCGTCACAGGGTGACTAAAATCGACCCATGTAAGTAAATAGCCCGTTAGACAAATGAACGTTTCATATTGAAGCCAACATGGTTCTGATTCAAAGAAAAGCATTCTAGGTTGAACGAGTAAATCAGGCGCAAGTGTTTTAGCGTGCTAAGCTAACTGAATGTTATAATACTTAATTTTGCGTATCTGCGCTAGTATTTTATACTTCTTTTAGTTTTGTCAATACTGACGTGACTACAACATTACGCAGCCTATATAACTATGAACACTCAAGTAAGACTAAACGACAGAATAAATAATAGTAAGTACTAGCGTCTAAAACAAACAAAATCACAAATGCTAATGATAAAAGTTGAGCAAACGCAATGTTACTTTCTTCAACATAAACTCTTGGTTTTTCTCCCAACTAGTCCTATGTAGAACCGGTCTCAATGCATGTTAATTAAAATTGTGCTTTAATTAAAACTTGCTAAGATACAAGCGCCATTAAACGCAACGCAACAAAATTATGACCATAACTTGATGTTTATTGACACCTCATTGGGCATTTAATTTAGAAGTTCCTGGGTTAAAGATTGCTATGGTAATTTTGGATCACATAAAGGTTGAGAAGTTCAGTCTAAATATAAGAAAGCCATGAATGAATATTTGGATGTTTTTGAACTATTTGGGAAAATTCATCGTTAGGTTCAATCAAAGGATTTTATTATGTTATGTTAGGTGATGAAACTAAACCTACTTTACCAAGGCTGTTAAATAGTAATAAAACATTACGAGCAATAAACGTACAATTAGGTTCGTTCAAAACAATCATGGCGTTCTATCGATTGGGCTTTTAAATTATCATCACATTAACTTGCAACTTCCATTCATATGCTTCGGAGAAAACAAATTTATATGTCCAACATGACCACGCGTCAAGTGTGGACAGATTAAAATCATCAACGCTATCATTTGCTGCGTTTATAAAACCAACAGTATGGGAGATGGGGGCATTTTTAACGAGACGAGCCTTCATACAATATTCATGGAGTCGCCTGGAGAGGATGTGTGTAATCACGATTCTGCATAAACTGGCAACATTGACAGGGCTGTCTGAAGACATCGATAATGATTAATGGATGCCAAACAAATAAGCGATTACTGACAACTTGAAGCAATTAAGTGAAAAGGTTTAGGGAAATCAAATCAAGTAGTAGTTAGTTTTAGTTTAAATCAATCTAATGTTTAACTTGTTTCTTCATACATCCAGATTGAAAAACATTTTTAACGTATGTGAAGAAGTAATAGTGGAGTACAGACTACACGTAAGTTGTTAAAAATGTCTATCTATGAGAAACTTAGCCTAAGATGGAGCTGGCATGTTCGAACTGTCGATCAAAGCTCCTAAACAAATAAAGAAAAAAAAATATGAAAAGAATTTGGAAATAAAATATTTAAATATGAGTTTTGCATGGCTCATGTTGAAATTCAACGAAAGCTTAACGATTTCTCTAAACAGCTCCAAATTATCTTCCAGAATCGATATCCATTGATATTCAAATCCATGATTTACTGTATTTACTACGGCTACAAATTTATCCTCGCCTTCCTATTTTCGCAACGCTATGGACATTGTAGCCACTTAACCAAATATGCCGCTACCGACGTCTTTGAAAACCCCTTTCGTAAATTTTAAACCAAAAGCGTTGCGGTTGGTAAACCAAGCTCTGTCTCGATTTTCAGCTTTATCTACTGGCGATAGAAATTGTTCAGATATATTTTTGATCATCGGCAACTGCAAAAAATCATCATGCGTTGGCAAATTTGCATGTGTTCACAGGAAACTGAATCAGATGGATATTGAACTCTAATTAGCGGGATTAACGTTCAGAATAAAATTTACGGATTATTCGGCTTACACAATAAACATAAGTGAAACATTGTGTCGTCTGAGTGTATGACAGCAATATTTATGAATGTAAATTAGAATAATTGATGGCGAATTAAGCAGGAATTATCGTTATGTCAGCAGATAGATAAAACGTTAGCCTCATCTTTATGAGTTCTGGTCCTCAATTTATGACTTAGTGCTTATGAAACGGCTTAATTAAATTGTAGGATGTTATATTGGGAATATTGGTTTACAGCCTGATGTTAAAATACAACTTTGAATGATTGATGTATGGAATGTCCTGTTTAAAAGTCTTAAAACAGCATAAAATTCTACGTTACTCTTGCTAGAGTAAATGACAAGTATGTCTTATTGGTGGAACAGAAGAATAGAAGGGAAAAATAAAACAAGACGCAACAAGACGCAGAATCTTAAATACGTGTGAATATTTTAGTTTAAAAGGTTCTTGCTACAAGTGAAAATTGAAGTGACAACCCTGGGGCAGTGCTAAACGCGTCCCGAGACACCGCTGGTATAATTACGGATCGTAAGCGCCGAATCAACTCCACCAGTTTGTTTTACCCGTTGTTTATGTGTGGAATATGCCTTATTGATGCAAAGAGATTGGACAAAACGGCAAATGATGAACTGAGCAAATCTGGATGGTCTGCACATGTTTAAGTAGTATTGAAAATTGGATTTTGACCACTGTTTCGGGTTTGAAATGTGGCATACATAGTATTTGATGTATGGCCTGTAGTGGCATATATCATTGATAGAATAAGAAGATTGCTAATGATATTTGATTGGATTTCAGAACTTTTTTCATTTCAACCTTGCACTATCTATTTTTCGATTAATTATCAAAACCTATTTGTTGCGATGGATGAAACGTATTTATTCACTTTAGTGGCTACAAGAACTAGTATAAGCTGGTCTTTAAGTAGACCTTCTTCTCACCTAATTGTTTGTTTTATGCAAGTACGTAACAAAGATCTGAGAACACTGGCTGATTACTGTCTAGCAAATTGTTTGGCATTAATCCAATCTATAAAACCGCAAAGTGTAAGATATTTAAACGTTTTAATCTCCAAATAAACTCAATCATGTCGTCAATGTATGATTCTAGGAAAAACCTACTATCTTTACATTTACAGAAATAGCTGTAATGATGGGAGATGTGCTATTTTGTAATGTTATAGAAATAAAGTTACCAATTTACTACGTCTCGTCAACGCGTATTGTATTTTTGGTCAAGAAGGTTAATATAACTCAAATACCTATAGCAAGATTATTCATATTTAGCTACGATTTGTCTGGTAGTGATGATATCAAAACTTTATCATCGAGTTCGGGTTTGTTGTTTTTTTTGACTTTGAAAGTTCAATTATTTATTACTCGTATGTAGGTAGGTAGATATTAGATTAAAAACGAATGATGGAGCGGAAAGTGTTTACAGAAAAGAATCAACAGCAAATGTTTTGATTTGGTCGGTCTTGTCCGTATTATAATTTTGACTATACACGCCGAAATTTTAATCATTTGGTTCCCGCAATGGGGTGGTTCCACTAAAGATTACAAAAACAACTTTTACTATGGGGGCAGCTCAGATATCGTGATAAAAAAAATCTGCTGTTCCATACAAAAGCGCAGTACCTATTCGGCCTAAATGTATGGAACAGCTGATATTTTTCATGTGATATCAGAGTTGATTCCTTAGTGAAAGTTGCTATTCTAAACCACCCCACTGGGGGAACCAAATTATTAAAATTTCACGCTGTATTAGATTGACGATTTTTTTATCGGGAATATCGGGATTCCCTGAAGTAACCTACCTTCACACCTTCATATTTCATTATAGGTTTATTAAATCTTTACTATATAAAATGTCTTTGTGTTTCAAATATGTAATAATAACTAATACTTTGTATAATACCGAAAAGTTAAGGTAACATAAAATAAATATTTTGAGATCGATAAATTATTAAAGTAGGTAATTTAGCCTCATTTTAATAAAATATGGTTTGATCTTCTATGTTTCAGTAACATTTGCCAAATTCTTATGCCATCTACCTATATATTGCTTAGGAATTTAACATTTTGATATCACGGTTTGCAAAAGACCTAAAATTAATTTGTTTGTTAAATCGCGATAACACAGAAATGTGGTCCGTTTTAAAATATTATGAGCGGGTTGCACGCAAGGAATTTTGTTGTTTTAAATACTATGTTTCGTAATTTTTTGGGCTTTGTGTTTGTTATATCACGTTTTTTCGTGTGAATAGTGGATATGGATAACTAGAAGGTGTAAAACAGAAACTGCATAATCGTTACTTACCTCGTAATCTTCGTATTGATGCGATAATACATATGCTTTTCCGTAATTTAACGTTTTTATTTTATTTTCTGCCCCTTTTTCAATATGTTTGAGTTTAATTCACTCCAATTTGGTATCTTCTTCAATAAAACAGGCACCAATAATTTCCTCATTTACAAGTGGTTTTTTTAGAATTCCGTACCTCAAAAAGAAATAACGGAACCCTTATAGGATCACTTTGTTGTCCATCTCTGTCCATGTCTGTCTGTCTGTCAGTCAAGACCTTTATCTCAGGAACGCGTGAAGTTATCGAGTTGAAATTAAAACCATAAATACTCAGGTTTACGGTCCCTTGAAATCAAACTTCTGACTTAACGTAAAAAAAAGAAGCGGCCGTTAATGCCACAAGAAACGTATATTTCGACACTCTCAAGGGAATCAAAACTCATAGGGTACTTCCCGTTGACCTAGAACTATGAAATTTGGCAAGTAATATTGTCTTATTCTACAATTACAGGGAAAAAAATCTGAAAACTATCATCATCATCATCATATCAGCCACACAACACCCACTGCTGGGTATAGGCCTCCCCTAAGGATCTCCACGACGATCGGTCCTGCGCTGCCTGCATCCACTGGCTTTCCGCGACCTTCACCAGATCGTCGGTCCACCTTGTCGGGGGTCTACCCACGGAGCGTCGTCCGGTGCGCGGTCGCCATTCCAGAACCTTTCTGCCCCAACGGCCATCGGTTTTTCTCGCTATGTGTCCCGCCCATTGCCACTTCAGCTGAGCAATCCTTCGAGCGATGTCGGTTACTTTAGTTCTCGGATCTCCTCGTTTCTGATTTGATCACGTAGGGAAACGCCGAGCATGGCTCTCTCCATTGCACACTGAAAACTGAAAACTATACACTTGTAATAAAATCATAAAAAATAGTAGTAGTAATAATAGAGTCCGACTCGCACTTGTCCGTTTTTTGTAATGAGGTAGGTAACTCGCTCCTCTATACAAAGTAATTATAGTAATTTATTACCGCGTGTCTCATTTAAACCCAAACTTTATTATTCACTTTACGTTAGTTTAACACATTAAATGTTAATAAGACACATTTATAAAAATATTATGCATATTGAAATTTGATACTTCAATGAATATTGTAGGTAGGCGTAAATTTATTATTTTTGCTCTAAGAAGGTGACCAATGGCGTGTGAATATTTTGCATAATGATTCAATCGTTACCTGTTTTCATTAACTTTTGCATAGCTGCTTAATTTTTCCTTTTTGATCGATCGATCTAATAGAACTGCAGATTTACCCATTAATTCCTCAACATTTTGTAATCCAATGTCAAGCTAAATCCAATACAATTTCAGTTTTATAAAAACCCTACTAATTCGAGAGTGCTTTTCAATGAACGGATGGACGAAATCAAAAGTACGAAATGTCATTATCGATCGATTGGGATTTCCAAAGTAAGCACACTGAACAATTAATAAAATTGAAAAGATAGTGGAAAGAAGTGGAAATAAGTGGAATTATGACTAATATAATAGCTTACTACATTATTATAGTACTAATATATTTACGATTAGACTACGTTAATATTTCTTAATCCCTCAGAATAAAACCTCAAAAATTTGTCAAACCTAATGAAGTTACTAACGCCTACTGAAGTCTATCCGTTGAAAGAGAAATTGTCAAATCAAATCAAATCAAATCAAATGTTTATTTGCAACTAAGTGTACAGATAGGTGTTACAATACAATAATGAAGTGCATGACTTAGTGACCATTTAGGTATAGCAAATTTTTGACAGTACTATTATGGTACTTTTAATTAACATTTACAAATAGGCACTTAAACCAATAAAAATAAAAATATATATCTTTGGGCAGATCCTAATATTATTAATATATTTTATGTATTTATAAACTCTTTTACAGAGTAGTAACATTTTTGTATTAAGTAAGATTTCAATGACTTAGAGAATAATTTGAGGTTTGGTTCATTTTTAATAAAAGTTGGTAGTTTATTGAAGACTTTAACTGACATATAATAAGGACTGGTATTAAGCATTTTTATTCTGGATTGTGGTAAGTATAATCTGTTTTTGTGTCTCGTACTTATGTTGTGAGTATCTTTTACTTTGGTAAAAGTTTCTATATTTTTATAGGTAAATATACATATGTCATATATATAGAGAGATGGGAGTGTGAGTAGGTTAAATTTAATAAAATATGGTCTACACGATTGAGTATTATCTATTTGAGCTATTATTCTAACACATTTTTTTTGCATAATAAAGAGATCATTTACGTGCTGCTTCTGTATTCGTGCTATGTACTAATTCAAAAAGAGCGTAGCTGAATTTAGATAGTTTCGATTTAATGTGTTGTATGTGACTTTTCCAATTTAGGTGAGTATCTATTACTATACCAAGAAGTTTGAATGTATCAACTGATTCTATTTCGTTATTTTCGAATTTATTATTTATGTTTAAGGGGACTTTACAATAAGGTCGGAATTGCAATATTTTTGTTTTTGAATAGTTTATTTCTAAGTTGTGACTTTTTAACCAGGTTGTTAAAGTTTGGATTGTTTCTTTGAGAACGAAGTTTGCATTTTCTGAATTTTTACATTTTATTAGAATGGATATATCATCCGCAAATAATACTGGAAGGGTTATATCGTTTTTTATTATTTTGGGCAGGTCATTAATGTAAATAAGAAAAAGGACACAACCAAGAATGCTACCTTGAGGAATCGAATGAGTTAGGACTCTTTCCTGGGATTGTACAGATTTAATTTCATTTTTTTGGATGTCATAGTTTTCTATTTGTACTTTTTGTTTTCTGTTTTGTAAATAAGATTTGAACCAAACATGGCTAGGACCCCGTATACCTGAACCATATAATTTTGACAGTAGGATGTTATAATCTACACTTTCATACGCCTTTGTCATATCTAATAGCAAACCTAACCCATAGTTTTTTTCATCAATATGTTTCAGAGCTGTTTGTATGTACCGATAAACTGCAAGGGTTGTAGACTTTGCCTTTCTGAAGCCATTTTGGTGTTCATCAAGAATATTAAATTTTTCTAGGAATTTGTACAGGCGATTACACATTGCTTTCTCAAATATTTTAGAGAAACATGGTAAAAGTGCTATGGGCCTATAGTTTTGTGGTGATGTTTTGTCACCTTTTTTATAAATTGGTTTTATTACAGAAATTTTTAATAGATCTGGAAATGTGCCTTCTTGAAAACTTTGATTTATAAGGAATGCTAATGGTTCAGATAATTCTTTGGAGCATTGTTTTATCAGGGTAGGTGGGACATCGTCAAAACCACAGCTGTGCTTGTTTTTTAAGGATTTTATGATTTTTTCTACTTCTTTTTCATCTACGGCACTTAAATACATGGAACATGAAGGTGGGTTTATAACTGTGTGAGCATTTTTTGTTAAGTTTGTATGTTTATTTAAACCTATATTTGAAAATGTATTACTAAATATTTCACTTATTGTTTTTGGGCACTCTATGATTTTGTTATTTATTTTTAGTTTTATATTTTTATATAGCTTATTACTATTTTTCCCTGTTTTAGTATTTATGATTTTCCACATTGTTTTGTATTTATTATCTGATTTTTGTATTTGTTTAGTATATTCTAATTTTTTTGAAGTTTTAACACATTTTTTTAATATTTTGGTGTATTGTTTGTAATATTTTCTTAGAACTTTGCTATTACTTTCGTTTAATAATGTTTTTAGGATTCTTTTATGTTTGCATGCTTTTTTAAGGTTTTTTGTGAGCCATGTATTTTTAGGTTTATTTTTCATTTTTATTTTTTCTATTGGGATATATTTATTGAATAATTTTTGTATTGTTAAATGGAATGCTTCATAATTTTTATTTATATCTTTTGATGACTTGATAACATGTTTCCAATCTATATTTTTTAATGCATTTCTAAACTGTGATATTTTTATATTTGTAAATACTCTTTTTTTAACTTTCCAGGATTTTTTATTACATTGTGATAAATTTTCTAGATGCAGTTTTACATTTACAGACTTATGGTCTGAAAGACCGTGATCTTTTACATATGATTTACTTACAAGAGATTTGTAATTTGTGAAAATTAAATCAATAGCGGTTGATGATGTTTTTGTAACTCTTGTGGGGTCTTTTATTAATTGTGTTAAATTATATGAAAGCATGAAATCTAAGAATTCTCGTGTCACTTTATTTTTGGTGTTCAATATGTCTATGTTGAAATCACCACCTATAATAATGTTTTTGTTTTTATCTTGTTTATGTAATTTATTCAATAGTTTTATCATTTGTTCATAGAATATATTAATATATCGATCCGCTCTATATAATCCTATTACAACAGTATTTATTTGAGGCAACTCAATAGCACTAAACTCTATAATAAACTCTTTTGAAAATTTAACAATATCGTCTCTTACAATATACTCTAAGTTTTCTTTTATTGCAATACATACTCCTCCCCATTCATGTTTTTCTCTACAAAACAGTGATGCTATTTTATAACCTGGTAGTACAATTGTCTCACAAAAGTTTTTATCTCTAACGAGTTCAGAAAATGAAATTATATCAAATTTTTCATCAGATAGTAATTCTTCAACTAAGTGTAATTTATTTCCTATACTTTGTATATTTTGGAATGTTATTTTACAAATATTGTGATCGAAATGTATTATTAAGTTGACTTGGGGCTTCTCCTCCAGTCGACGGCTGCTTTGATGACTGTTTGTCCTTGATTATATTAGTAACATCTTCCGTTTGTTGGATTTTTGTAGATGGCTCTTCGTATAGTTGACCATTTATGAATAATTTATTATTTTTTATGACAGCGTGGTAGCCATTTTGTCGCATTTCTTGTAATTTTTGTTTTAAAATATTTCTCTCTCGTAGCTTTTCTCCAGACAGAAAAATACCAACAGCCAATCCAGTGTTTCTAAAGTAATGGGAATTTTCTGTAATATATTGTGCAAACCTCCTGCTTGTGAACTCAATTTCTAATGGTCTGCGGGTTCCTTTTTTGCCTATGCGCTTTATTTCTTCTATGTATGGATTGGTGTCCAACTCCATGATGTCTGCAAAAATGTTATTGACATTTTCATAAAGATCATATCTGTTTTCATTTTGACTTTCTGGTAGGCCATATAGAACAATTTTCTTTTTTGTGATCTCTAGGTTTTCCAGTTGAGATTCTATGGTTTGGATTTTATTATTCACTATATTTATTTCTTCTCTAATCACTTTCTGTTCATTTATTATAGTAAGTGATGTTTTAGCCGAGTCACTTTGAATTTTTTTGACAGCATTCGTTACTTCTATTTGTATTGCTTCTTTTAAGTCGCTGAGTATGGTATCCTTAATTTTTTCTAGTTTCATGTCTAAAAGCTGGCTGAATTTATGTAGTGAAATCATGTCTTCAGAAGTATGGTCGTAGCTGGTGTTCATGCTGTTATTTAACGTGGCTGTATCACCAGTGATATCATCTATATCTTGTTCAGTGCAGCTCTCATTTTGTGTAATTTTTTGTTTTTTCTTACACCTTTTTGTAATATTTTGATCCATTATATCATCGTTTTTGTTATTGGGTAAGTTCGGCTTAATTGGTGTATTCGAATTGTTTTGTTTAGGCACTCTGCAATTACAGGCTTGACACTTCCATTTATTTTTATGATCTTGAGTCATAGTGTTATAAAATCGCTTGTCGGACACATTTGCACATTCAAGATCGTAAAATTCTTTACAAAGTGAACAAGTGAGGAATTCTCTATTTGGTATAACTTGTTGACATCCCGAACATAACGCCATCTTTTTGCGTGATTCATATATGACAATCAAAAGTTAGGTTATCTTTTTTGCCGGTAATCACTATATTTTATTTCTGTAATTATGACACTTTCTATTGTTAAAACCTGATAAATCGCTTCCTTTGTTTGTATTTGGAATAGCAATTACTCCCGATTTTGAATAACAGGACTTCTCATTTTTCACATAACCACAAATTTTTCCATGTAGAAATATTTTCACTTAGACTTAGTATTTTCTTGAAATAACGTTTGTCCTTGTATTTTTCACTGTCTAGTTTCTTTTTATAATAACAAAACTATTAAAATATTACTTAGATGTATTTTATTAAATTTATTTACGAGTAACAATACGTTCGCGAGCAGCGTTGCCAGTCCAAATCTGTTGTGACCGTTGTGTGTTGTAAACCACTGTAGGATTTCTCACAGGGAAGGTTGAATTGAGATTTCAGTAACACAGCGCATTTCTAAAGCAATACTTGCTTCCTTTAGATTCCTAATAATACCGGTCGTTGAGTAAAAGAGCCATTACGCTACTGTTGACTGGTCGCCGGAGACTCAGTGCCAAAAAGTGAGATACCTACTTGTAGCACGAGCACACTGTATGTTAGCTGGTCTAGCACACTGAAATGAAATTATTTCTTTTTTTTCTCTCCCTAGAGGGTAGTACAAGCAAAAGCTTTCTTCCTTTCAGAAAACTGATAAGTTTTAAGACAATTGGCTCTGAAGAGCTGTAGAACTCGCCTTTTTAACATTTTTTGAAATGGCTGAAATACTTAGACCATGAAATGATTTTCCCCATATCTCCGCCATTTTGAAAAAAATTAAAAAAACTGAATTAACAACAAAGTTCAATATAATTGTAGAATCTGCTCACAAAATTTCACGAGAATCGGTTGAGAAAAGCGACCTGTAGAGGAGAATAGACGGACAGTGGGACTGCCAGAAGACCATACGTTTCATTAAGCATTTTGCTCAAGCTGAAGCAGACTGGTCAGTTTTCTGAATGGCTATCGATATGTCTTATATTCGCTGTTAATAAAGCTAATAAAAGAGACGCATTGATAGCCTTTCAGAAAACTGAGTAGTTTTAAGAGCTTGTAAATATGGGGGGCAATTACAAGGTCTTAAAACTTTTCAGTTATTAAACGCAGCAAAGAAGTCATTAAACTTAGAGCCGCTTTTATAACCACAAAATGTGAAATTATATCGATTTTGGACTATATCTTCGAGTATAGTTTGAAAGTAAGTAGAGTTGTGACATGAAATAAAAGACTTTTTAACGGATACTAGCGCGGTTTTATTGAAAGTACTTTGGTAATTAGTTGGTATTTGGTTTGATTTTTGATTTTTTATTTGAAAAAAAAAAAAAAAAAAAAATCAAACCAAATACCAACTAATTACCAAAGTACTTTCAATAAAACCGCGCTAGTATCCGTTAAAAAGTCTTTTATTTCATGTCTAGTGAGCGCGTAAGCTTGAGAAGTGAATAGAGTTGTGACGTTTGTTCCTACAAACGTCACAACTCTACTTACATTCGCTAAACAAAATTATAGAGCACTTATTATACAGTGCACTTGCATATTTAGCATTGTAACATCACCCAATTCATTAATTACGTCAAATTTGCATGGGCCCTCTATAAAATCTCTATATTTATAGCGTAAGATCTATCGAGGCTTAGTCATTACATGTTTGACCTAAACTCGTGGTAATTTTCATTTATTCCATCAAATAATATTATTGCTTCGAAGTTGCAGGAGATTGCTATTTTATATTGAATGGTGTTGTTTTTGTAGATTATATAAAATTCTCTTCGATCAAATACCTAAATTCTAAACCATTTAGAAAAAAATTCGCATTCTATTTCAATGTTCTAAACACATTTGAAACGACTGTCTTTTGTTACTTACCATTGTATAAGCGTTTGAAACAATGCGTCTCGCACTTAATTTTTTTATGCTAGTGCACAGTAGGTTTTTTTTAAATTCCGCTATGGGATTCATGTTTAGTTTCATAATTAGGTCAAGACTTGCTAAATACCTAGACAATGTTTCTTTATTTGATTAGTCCACCTACTGAAATTCTATCCAAATTAAATTGCGGTTCAGTATTTTGATTTTTGCGGAGAGTGTGCAGAAAAGTTCCTGTTTACTTATTACGCCTTGGATGTCTAAAAAATTTCTCGCATCTTCTAATCAAATTGTAAGCAGTTTGTAGGTTTGCTAATTACACGATCATAGCTAGTAAATGTATTATACTGTTTGAGTTTGATAAGTGTTTCTAATTTGTGTAATATGTCGGCAATGGTACTTTGCATCTATACTAAATGATCAAACATAAACTTTATTGAAATTAGATAAGGTATTTTAGCAAAAACGTGAAATCTATTCGTTTAAGTTTGCTTATGTGAGAATATGCTGTTTGCAAAACCCCTCTGCCACAGTTCAATTCGAAACGACTCTTGTAGCGGTGTTTGTATTTTTTTATCTAAGTATAACATTGTATCAATTTATTAGACAATAAATAAATAAAAAAACGCAGACACATTAAATCGTAGCGGCAAAAGAACAAAACACAGAAGCTATAATAATGAAAAATCAAATTCCACCAAATAGGCGATGCCATTAATAAAAAGAAATAATTTGCATACGACACACTACTTATTTCTCAGTACAAATTCCATCGAATCTGTTAGATAGATAAGAAGAACAATTAATAGCGCGTTCGAGGAAAAAAATATGGGTGTCTTGAGACATGGCTACCGAAGGTAAAAATGTGGTTTGTTGATGATTAAATATAATGAGACTTGTCCGACTGGTCGAGTAATATGCAGCATCGCAAGACAAATGTCACAGACAATAATGAATTAACTTTTGTAGTCTTACTTTATTAACAATTTTGTAGTTGCAAGCGTAAGAGAAGATAGAATGAAATGTTATTAATTTGTTAGCCCGTTTTGGTGTCGTCTTTCTCCAGTTTCGCCTAATGTCACGATACTTTCACAATTATGTTATGATTAACTGTTAAGTAAAGTATTCTCAGACACATTTTGTCTTGCATTATAGTGAGTAGGTATGTCATCAATCTAGATCGCATTCCTTAAAAGGTCTCGTCCACCGTTTTTCTGTGTTGCAAGACGCGGCCATTTTGAATTCAAGTGCTTGTCTGCGCTTTTTGGTGAATAATGATGGTTGCAAACAGCCAATCAGAGCGGGCAACACTCTGGCAGTTCACACCTCGACCAACCAGCCATGTTTTATTACGAAATACTGTCATCGGTTGGTCAAATTTATTGTTTCCTTTATTTACAAAAATAGGCTCTTTAATGTGTAATTAGCATAAGATTGACATTAATGTAGTAGTTTAGTGAAAGTCCAGTTGAACGCGATAGGGTTGTCACTCGACGTCGTTCCAACGGTGAATTGATATGAAAGATTTTTTTAATGACATGATTTACATAGAAATTATGCAAACAGAACCAGCGTCGTGAATACTGTCAAGTAATGTTTATTTCTTAGATGAAACTTAACATATTCTTTAATTAATTTGTCATTACTAGACAATATTTAGTGATTTGTTATACTTAACAGGGTGGAAATGTTAAATCATTTACATAGGTAGCTAGTATTAATATTAATTTTGAAATGGGTTAATAAAAATAAAATTTGTATAATTTTTTATGTGTTCCAAAAATATTAATTGTTGAGCCCTGGGGTCTTCCAAACCCTTCATTCTTCAGTGCAAATATGAATACTACAAAAATATCTTTGAAATGAACCTAATGATTACACTATCAGTCTGGGATTTGATCATACGTACCCAGGAAAATTAGCAACAATATGATTGATGACATTGATATACTGACCTAAAAACATCAGTTATTGTCTGCCATTTTTGGTAAACATCTGATTTTAAAGTGTCTAAGTAATTAAAATGAACAGCTGTTGGTTATCTTGCCATTGCCAACCCTAGTGAAAAGTGTGGATCTCGTCAGTGGAGTTATTACGGGACCGCGCTGGCATAAATGTGTTTCCAGAGTTACATTGGAGTTGTATTACAGTCATACTTGTAACTACTAGTAACAGGATCTGTGAGGTCAAAGGGTATCAATTTCTTTAAAAGTTTGAACACGCAGTGTTTATTGAGGTTCTTGATCTTCGAGTTCTTGATCGATATCAGCTCAATAGTATACCTTAACATCTTTGAGGTTGTGTGTTGCGTTATGACCCTTATGAGATTTGAAGACTGTTTGTTCACACGACGCTGTGAATGTTATGCATCGTGTAGAGTCTAAACTACTGTTAGATTCTATAAACTTTGTTTCTAAGCTATATATGTATGATGACGTTATGATGATCATGTGTAGGTTCATCTCAAGAGTTCATAATATCTGAAATAAGTTAAGTGATTTTTTTACTTCTCGCCACCTCAAAGCAAAAGCGGTTGATCAGTCGCAGTAGAGAAAAAATCCCATCAGGATAACAGGAACGTGAGGATTATTTGTTAAGTACAAGATTTTCTTGCATAATGAAGATGTGATCATCAGAGAAGGCATCGTCAAACATCATTTGTGATGGAGAATCCAAGATGATCACCAATTTATATGGAAATCACTTTTCAGTAAGATAACAACAAAAGGCAACAGGCATAGTCTTCAATGGATATATTGAACTCCTGAGTGATGAAAAGTTTATAGAAGGAGATTTTGAGAATATTAATTTTATTAACTATTCTGCGAGGCTATATCACTGGGTCTGCTCTATCTAGATTCAAATGCCAGTCTGATGAATTCAAAATCCTACAATCAAAATGATTAGATTAAAATTAATTCTATGAAACTAATAAATTAACAACAATTAATTCATTTGCCACCGTCCTAACATTTACAATTCAATGGGACCGAATCCAATAGCTTAGGTGTTGATCGAATAATCGATGCAGAAAAATCGATACATCGTCACGATTGAGTCGTAGGAATGCAGTGTCCGATTGCAATAGCATGTACAAGTTAAAAAGAAATTTGTTCATAAATTTCGTAAATGGCGATTGATATAACCTCTACAAGCCTTTTGCGTGTTTTAAAGTAGCTGGAGTTGGTGAATATTGTAATTTTATGTATCTGCTGATCTTGAATGAAAATTACCATAGCAGTTTGCTACGCTTTTTATTGAATTGAATATACTTTGACGGTTTTAATCACTTTGATTATGAAATATTTGAAAGCTCTGCATGAATTAAAAAGCAGCTTTTCAATTTTAGATACGTTCCATATCCCAAGTTCTCAATCTGCATTATTGGGGAACTATATGAGCCGGGGGTTACTCCCGAACGCGATCAAGAATCTGAGATCAGTAAACGTCAAAACGGTACAATGGAAACCATGGAAACCGTTTTCAATGTACCAAAATAACAGATTTTTGACGTTTATTCGATCCTGATGTGAACTCGATCTTGTTAATTCTTGTCGAGAGTAGGGCTTTGCTCGAGCTTGTCACATCTGAAAACAAAACAAACAGTGTGACGTGTTTTACTTTTTTAAGAATCTACTTATTTATTTGTAGAACATTGATCATCGTTTATAAATATCATATTTTCTTCGTAAAAAATAATAACGATATAAAAATTAATAATACTTTTTATGACTATTATTCTATTCAAACTACAGTGGCTATTCAAAAGGATTACTTTGTACTTAATTAGCATAACAGAGCAGCTTCGCCAGACTTACAATAAATTATAATATTTTTGGCCTCAATTCTTATTAACCGTGAAATGTCACCGATTTGGTGTTTGATATAAAAAAAATATGTCTCGGAATGTGATCTTCGCTCAAGTGAGATAATCCGATGATTTGTTTCGAATGCATGTGCGAGACGAATGAGTTATTCTTTATAAATCCTTTGAGTTTTTAAATGTTCTCTAAAGAACAGCTAATAGAATCTCTTTGGTTCGGCGCTAGCACACTTACTAGTTTAACGTTTCCCCGTGGCCTAAAATTTAATAAATATAAGCACATGCTTTTTTTTGCTATTCCATGGGTTTCTGATTTTTTCTTTTGATCACCGGCTATTTTTAATATAATATGGTATATTTTAGGTATGTATAGAACATAATATTTACTATCTATTAATCGTACTATACGGTTCTAGTTTCTACTACGGTTATTATAATAAGGGCATGTTATAAGTAACCTTTGTAAGTTGTCATCTCATCTGTGAAAGTATCCATAACATCGTTGCTGTGATAATGTAAAACGTAAAAACATACTTAACTAAATGCTGAAAAAAAAATTGTTCAAATCTGTTTTGAAACTACTTTTGCTGTAGCACTAAATGTAATATAAAATGATGCAGACGAAGCCCAGACACAATAAACAAATAGTAATGACTTCATAAAATATGTCGATCTGTCTGTAGATCGCCGACACGACCGACGGAGCTTGCCAACCACACGTCGGCCGAATCCACACGAAACACCATCGGAGATTTTATAGTTGAGCCGCAAGAGGTTCTACTAATAATAGTGGTTACTCGTTAATCTCATTTAGTTAATAAGGTAGAGGTTGTTATATTAACACAACGAATACTAAAATGATTTAATCATAGACCATCTTTTGCCGAGTGGATTGTAAACTGTGGCTACGCCTCTCTGTGCCAAAATTGGTCTACAGCAACTGTCAACTCTGTTCCCTTCATCTATCTGCTCAATGACACTTCTAATTGAAATTGTGAAGCTGAAACTGATCTTCAAGGTGCAAAAAAGGTGCAATGGTTGAAAATAATGTTTTGTAAATTTTATTTTATTATGTGGCTACCTACTTTCAAAATAGTGCGAGATTAGTAATAGGTATAAGCTGAAATTAGTAAAGGGAAAAATACTGTAAAGGGACTTAACTACAGTAACGGAAAAGCGAACTACAGTTAAAAATTTGTTGTTGTTTGTAGTTCAAATTATTTATAATGTCGATAATCTAAGTTCTGAGCTTAGAACATTCAATCAATCGAATGCTCTAAGGTTCTGAGTAAGAGTTCAAACACCAACGTGCACTTAACCTAACGGACAAATCATGGCCAAAGTACGTTGTATGCACTCATTTTCTCTACAGATTTTTGCATTTATGTCGGTCATTTCATTATGAGCTCTACCATTTAGCAATAGGGGACAAAATGAGTTTAAGGATTGGTAAAAAAATAAAGACAGACTTCAGTAACAATAAAGTTGTCAACAAATTGCTGTCGTGAAAATTTAGTTTCTCATCAACGCCTCTGCTGTCTCGACCACTGTTTTGCGGTTCGTCTGGAGGACTTCTCAATGATAAATTGTCATTGTTTATTAGTTTTATTTGACTATTAAGAAATAAAAAATCATGTATTCATAACAATTGTAACTGGAAAAAAACAGGATATTTTTATTAAGTAAAATAGAGATCTTGTCACTATTTTTGTTGTAATCGCAGAATTTAATAATTAATGTAGAGTCACAGAATAAATAATAATTAGTACTAGTAGAGTGACATAGGCTTGCTGACGTAAACATATATTTGTAAATTGGTCTTATGCTACTTTTGTTTCATTATTATCATATTTCCTTGTTTTCTCTATTCTACATAGGTAGATTAAAGTAATATATTATTTAAAGAATTTCGAAATGCGATATGCCATTCGTTTTAGTAAATTATAGCAAACGGTTTTAAAGCTTTATTTTATGTATTTAAATAAAATTATGACTAATCATCATAATTCCGCAAACTTGTTAGGAGTTCCTTATATTACTAAAGCAAAGCTGGCGCATCTCAGCCACCAACAAGACACATAAATCGTCTCTCGACAAACATAAAGACAAGATTACGGCTAATTGAAATAAATTGCTCTTTAAAAATATCGTGGCGTCTCCAAAAACTGTGGGACTACCAGATTTTGCCGAAATCTCAGATGAGTTATAGCTTTGGACACTTTTTAACGACCATTTCGAGTTATTATTGTCGCGACCGGAGTAATGGGATTTTAAGAGGATATAAATGTCGAATGTGAGGTTTGTGGCCTTTTTATGGGTATCCTACATGTTTGATTGCTACTTATGTCTGTTTGTCGGTTCTAACAAGCGTTATTTGTTTTTTTTGTAGCTATTTTATTTATTCTTTAGTCGTATAGTTCTTTTTATTACCTGTCAAAATATTTAGTAGTCAATGTTTTATTTCAAATGAAATGCTTTTTTAATTTCTGATTCTAAATAAATGCAGGAAGTAGAAAAGCTGTTTGTCTGTTTGTTAACGGGATGTGTAAATCACTGATACAAATGGTCAGCACTATAAGGTACTGTAATAGTGCTTGGCTTTCATCCCACCTAATGTTAAGTGACGATAATGCTGAAGGTGGAACCGCAGTACACTCGGAATACTCATCATTGAGGAACTGGCTATCATATCTCTATTTGCCGGAACACAACAATTTTCAAATTGTTGTTACGGCGTCAGACTTAGATAAAATGGTGGTAGCTGTTGAAATAAGGCCTTCAACTTTGTTATCTTACTTTAGTTAAATATATTTTTAGATCAATTTTGCAAATTGTATCGACTCCATATTATTTGAATAATAAGGACTGGCAGTGTTCTTGATTTCAATTGGTCCTACTGATACATTTATACATGAAACTTATTAATTACACAACTTCTAAAACAGCAAGGCCGTTCTCACTGGATTGGAGTACGTTTGCGGGTACCAATTAATTCGGTATCCCAGATGCCATTGCAACTAATTATTATTCGATTATATTATTAGCCGTTGCGCCTTCCGTCGGAATTCCTATTGTAAATCTTGTTTAACCTCAACTATATTTGAAACGGTTGTTTGCTAACACAACTATTACTGCAGTTAGTTAATTGGTTTTATTTGAGTTAATTAAAAGGTTGCGGAGTTGATATAATTTTAACATATTTTGGTTCGGTATGTTAATAGTTAAGCTTAATTAGGTTTGAGGTCAATTCTACTTGTCGATGGAGTAAATGCTAGATTTATTTACATACGCCATATAATGTAATCCATTTGATTTATATGGAGATAATGGCCAGATACAGAGTAACTGTTAGTACAACTGAATTCCATTACGATGAAGGTGAAGACACAGTATTTAATACGTTCACTTGATTTTGCATGTATCTTTTACAAAAACATAATATTGAAACAAGACAATTTCTTTGAAAACGTTATGACATTACGCATATTTTGTTTCTGTTAACTTTTAAGCTTACTTTCATTCATGCTTCGACTTGTTCTTAACAAACATTTGTTTGTTTTATGGCGCGCGCTTGCACCACTAGTCGGCAGTTTTGACTGTCTTGACACAATTCTTGCCACATGGCGCACCTGAGAAAACACTACGGCTCATACCAATTACATTATTTCTGATCAACCACACAAGACGATAACTTATATAATTTTTGACACCATACTTTCGAGTAACAGTTTCATCTGTAGCTTTGCAAGTATTGTTAGTACCTACCATTTCGATGTACCTAAGTATGGTTTCTTCAGCAAAAGTATACATATAATTCGTATTCGTTTCATTAGATTTGATTTTGTTTCTTTTATCTTTTTTTATGTATTTACGAAATACTAAGTATTTTACAATACATATTTATTTTACTGCTAGTATTTCGCATTTCGCATTCCAAGAATCAAAAAGTAATTACGCTCTATATTGTTACTCTTGCCAGTATTACTTTAATTAAATTTCAATGATGAAAGACCAGCTAAAGTGGCAGTAGGAGGACACATAGCGAGAAGAACCGATGGCCGTTGGGGCGGAAAAAATCTGGAATAGCGACCGCGCACCGGACGATGCTCCGAAGGTAGGCCCCCCACCCCACAAGGTAGACCGACGACGATCTGGTGAAGATCGCGATAGACCACTGGATGCAGACAGTGCAGAACCAATAGTTGAATGAATGAACAAAAGAACAATACAAGACTATGATATTATTGATTACGTAATTATCTTCGCAATACGGGAACACGGTAAGTAGTCATTCATAATCAAGCCCGAAGCATAAATAGGCGCTAAACACTACACAAATCATATTTATTTAATTGTGCCGGCGATATCTCATAATACTGCCAGATTTATGTCTTAAAGGAATGTCACAAAAGATTTATTAGAGCGTAACTAACCATGGTATAGATAAAACAGCTGGTTTTATTTTAAAAACATCGAGAGTATCGCCCCTGGGTCTGAAATTCGGTTTGACGACGATGTAATAATCTCTTTTGTCCAATATTTATTAATATTAACACCCTCTTCTTTAAATATATCAATATTTGGTGCAGAATATTCTCAGCGATATAAATTTTGACGGATATGAGTTACCTTTCTCCTGTGATTGCAGTAAAACACGTAACGACTGTTATGCAAATAATAAAGTTGCAATATCAATTTAAATGCAAAGTCTGGATGTGGAGAATTATTACAATAAAGTAGGGAAGTACTGACGCATTGTTGTATAACATATAATTGTATGTAGAAAGCCAAATATTTTAAAATGAAGTCTCTTGAATCTCAAAAGTTCTACAATAATTTTTAAATTGACATTTTAATAATTTATCTTATACTATTTTTCTAGAATGATTGTTTTGGCTATTGACTTTTTTTAATACTTATTATTATTATTGACATTTTATGTAATTATGACATTATTAATTTTTAATCAATGTGCCTGCCTTAAATTACTTATAATCAGTCTTTTATTCAGTTCTTTTTTACAAAATATTTGCATGCCCACATTAATAAGGCAAATACTGTAGAACTGCCTAAATAGTATTATTTTTGTAAACTTGTATACTCAGTATTCGCAAATAAATGATTTCTATTTCTATTTGTAAAGATAGTTAGCGCATTAACATTATGCACACACGACCACGTCCACAAGAAGACGAATCTTAGGCGATCCAGTTCATGCGATTTTTTTGCAGTCTCTACATTAGTTAGCGATAATATCGTTACTAACCGATCGATAACCATAGCGAAAAAAAACGCTTGCCGTAACGATTCCTTTGCAGTCTCGACGTAGATTTCTATGTAAAGTTAACGAATTCGATCGATAAGTCACAACGAACAATTATTCTTCGATTTTTGGTAGTCTCTACCATCATAACTACCGATAATTTTCGATAGCGTATTTATAACAACTGTCACCTAAACGATTTTAGCTGTTTAGTTTGCGGCGAAATTTGACAGCCCGCAAACTTTGCGATTCATCGTTACAGGTACTTGGCGGCCATTTAATGTTTTTGTGACACTGACTTATAAAATATAATTTACTTTTGTGGTGTTTATTGTGTGTTTAGGAAATCCAAAAAAGCAAGAAATGGCAAGGCATAGGCCTATTTAGCGTAGGATTTAGTTGCTCTCAAGCATCGAGCTAAAATGGTGAGGCGTCGAAGCGTGGCGAGGAATAGACGCAATAATCAAAACAAACCCATTAAAAGGATGACGAGTTCCTCAGACTTTATAGGGTGGATAAGAAGATGTTCACCGAGCTGATGGAGCTGAGCTCGTCGAAGAGTTGCGGCCATATGGCCTTATCTTTAAAGACAGCGGCCTTGCGGATTCTCTACCTATACAATAGCAAGTGAGTAGGTACCTAACTGTAATTAAGTATTTTAAACTCAAAATGTAAGATCTTTGGTTTGGTTTGAGCTAAAATTAATAAAATATATTAGCAACCACCCGCGACTTTGTCTGCGTGGTCAGTTATTTCTCTGAACAATAGTTTTTTTCGGAATAAAAGGTATAAGTACCTTCCTTATGTCTTTCCTTGTACCCCTGACAACGTATATGTAAAATTTCATGATGATCGGTTCAGTAGTTAAGACGTGAAGGCGTATAAACAAACAAACAAACGGACTTTCGCATTTATGATATTACCCAGTAAGAATTTGCAATTTACCATCATCATCTTATTTTAAATTAAAATTTCATTTGGATTTTTTTTTAGTACTACATGTTTTTCTATTTTTTACTGTTTGTTTTAGATACTAACCGCTCTTCGTTCATCATCATCAGCAGCTAATTGGCATGGCATTCGCTTATTATCGAGTGTCAAGAAAATTATGGTGTGGCGTCGAAGATGGGGAAGAACTGACGCTATAACCGAAATCCGGTTGATTTGGAGGATGACGGAATTCCTCACAGATCATACACTACTGCCTGGACGATCATCAGTTGCACAGTGTCAACGCTCGTATCCAACTTTATGAGTATCTACACTGGACACTAATTGCAATTATTTAAGCTAGTTTAGTCAAATAAAAGAGTACAATCAAATAACTTGAAGTATTTATTATTGTTAACAACATATCCTTTTATTTCATGGATTGATACTATGGACAATACTTCCGCTTTACTAGTGAGCTGAAAATCGCTTGTATGCCACGCCATCACTGATATACTGGTTAGTTCATGCAGGGGCCAAACGCCATTGATGCCTCAGTCTCCGTAGCCTCATTTCTCATGGGAGCCTTTGAATTCTCTGAAATAAAAAAATATAAATTAAATTAGAAAAAATAGATTCTTAAATTAAAATATTGAGACAGATATTAATTAAATACTTAAGTAAGTAGTGAACATCAGCAAATTCATTGCATTGATCATAAAAGTAAATAACTAAATCACATGTTACTATGAAAGATCGAAAACAACAAAGAAATCACAAGCATCCAAACCCGTGTGACGCGTGTTGAGCAGATTTTAAAATACATTTTTGACCTCAATACTATATTATGTAAAACTAAACATAAATGCATTGGTATAGAAGGTATAACAAACATAATTAAATATTGAAAGATCCAAAGAAAACTCAAAGAAAAGTATTTGTACTTACAGCATATTCCTCACAGCAGACAGCAGCTTAGCTTGCGTCTAGCTAGTGGACCGAACCCGAAACCGAATAATTATTACTCCTTTGAGTTGAAGCCACTATTATAGAGATTTTTTATTCTTTAATGAATTTATTTATTAAAAAATCAACACCATACACTTGACAGTTTTAGTTATCAATCGTAAGTAAACACAGATTTCATTGACATATGACTGTTGGCATGACAACGCCATAACCGTTGGCTATGACACAGTGTTACAAGTAAAATTATAGTAATGTCCACAAGTTCAGATACATATTTTTAGTGGTTATTCATGTAATAATAAAAGAAGGAATTTTATATCAGATGATAAATTAAGAAACTATAATAAGAGATGTTTTTTTTATTTTTGGTTAAATAAAGTAGTTGCTTTTTAATAAGCATAATATTTAAATTTCCCTTCATCAAAGGGAGGGCAATTCAATGGCCACACAATTACTTAAAATTTTCGGTACCTTATCGACTAAAATTTTTACGATTTTGTGCGATAACGTAATAGTAGAGACTTGCATTTGCCTTATCGATCGTTACGGCAAGCGATTTTCCCCGCTATTGCTATAACCGAAATCATTGTGTGGCCGTTGAATTACTGTCCCTCCGATTTAGGGAAATTTAAAAAATATGCGAAAATGCAACTGTCTTACACCGACGTTTAAAACTTATTCAAATTGCAATTTCTCTTCTATAAAAGTTACGAGTTGTAAAATAAAAAACGTTTTATAGCAAATATAATCAACTTTCTTTGAAGTTATAGTTTATTATACATTATTATTAACTTAAATACCTATAAAACAAAAAAAAACACTTTTTGACTAAGTGGCAAAAACTCAAACAACATAATAAAATAATTATTTACGCCTTATTTACATTTTAATAATATAAATATTATATAAGGAATAAAGAGTAAGGAATATAAGGAATAAGTATAAGGATTAAAACTTTTCACTGCACATAGGTAGATACTTGATTAGTAAAGGGAAAAGAGATACGCTCATTTAACTTTTTTAGATGTAAGTAGGTAGGTAATTAAAAACTACCCGTGTTTAACAAAAAATTACAAAAAATATAAGTATTTTATTTTTTTGTCTTTATTCATCACAAGTTAATAATTATAACTTTCCTTCTTTAGAGAGATAGGTATAAAATAAACTGATTATAAATATTGTGAAGATGCTTCTAAGTATTTTCCGGCAATTTTTAGCGGTTTTCCTGTGGCCGGCAGGCGGCAATTTTGCTAGCAATACCACTAAAGCAATATTTTAAGTATGGCCCGGCAATTATAGCCACATATTTTTGGTAAGTCAAAACATTTTCATGTAAATTTGGGATTCTGCATCGTTGGCCATACTATTGACACCAATTGCAGCCATATTGCAACAATGCAATATAAATTGTATTTGTGTTGGCTTGGCCGGGCAATGGTGGACATTAAATGACTATTACTTGTAACACTGACTAGACAGAACCCAGTGCCACAGCATATATTAAATCTAATATAATATAAAATATGTGTCAATGGTTGAGTGTCAAAATGAGAGTACCGACACGTAGTGATTTTTTCCTCTGTGGTAATCGATACGGTACCGAAAATTATCGGTAGCTATGATTGTAGAGACTACCAAAAATCGAAAATAAGTTGTTAAAATGACATATCGACCGAATTCGTTAATTTTACGATCGCTATCTATGTCGAGACTGCAGGCCCTGGTCGCAGTTTACATCGGTACCTACTGACAGTGTGACAGTAGTGGTAGAAGGTATGCAATCTAGGAAATATTACCCATGTCTTACTGCAGCTTCCACGCGAAACACTTCTTATCACATTATAGGTAATTAGGTACCTATTCTATTTTGCTCACATTCTCCCTCTGTCATCTTCCCCTTATCAATTTATTACTCAAGGACTTGGAAGAGATTACTTTTTCAGCAACAACGCCGCCTTTCTGTGCTTTCTCTCTGTTTATTGTTTTTTTTTATGTTTTTGTATGCCATAAAATATTGTAAATGCCAAAGAGTGTATCGCAGTGTGAAAACCACCTAACGATCAGGGGTTAAATGCCAACCAGAGGCCGGATCCATCCATATTTCAATCAGAGCCGATTCACTGACATTTATTTACATGTGCTGCATCTATTTTAGATAGAGTAAATCTGTGTTCTTATTTGGGATTGGGTGTTTCGTGTTGATGTTAAGCAATCAATCCGTTTGGCCTCTGAAGTTCTAGTTAGACTTTATCCCTATTGACTTAGAGGTAAGGTTCGGTTGTTTTAATTCGTTAGTTGGTTTTGGATGAAATGTTGTTATCAAAGCTTCATGTGATACTTGATTAGTTGGATTTCGTTTGCCGAGGTTTTTTTTGAGACTCGCCTGCAAGACAAGCTTAGCAATATTGATACTGTTTCTAGCGTTTTATTTGGTACACCAATAATAAATTATATTAACATTTCTATTACTTGTACAATGGCCATTGTTGTTTTTATTTTTATCTGAATTCATTAAAGGTACATACACTGTTAGTTTTTTATTAACAGATGCTGTCAAATTATTATTAGGTAGGTAATAAACATACAGTATTACTTCAAATAATAATATACTGTTCTTATTTTATGATACTCTGTACATTGTAGATAGATATCTACAATATGAAATCTGAGATATCTCTCACACTGGATACAATTATAACATTTCAAGCTAATAAAACGTATGTTTTAAGTGGCTCACATAATTTCACTTTTACCGAATTTACTCCTGGTAGAAAACATTCATATTAATATGATATTACATTACTTTACGGGTGGTCTGTGAATGTGTTGGTAGCTGGATCTACTAAATTAACTCCTAATGCTGAAAGTGCAATAAACAATATGATGAACTCCCACATATGCGCTGCTGAATTTATTGAGTGAATCGTATTGGTATTATTTGTGCTAACATTGGGTGTCTCTAAACGTTCAACTTTTTTTATTTTGAAAATAGGTTTTAATAATACAGTATTTTGTATTTACATATCAATATCTCTAATACATTCTCGAACTCGACTAGACTCGACACTGAATTCTGGTAGGTAAGTTATACGTTTACCTACATGGTTAAGCTTTTCACGTTGAGGACACGAAGTAAATTTTTTTTTCATCATATTTAGAATATAATAACCAATGTTGTAACTAATGCAATACTCAAAGAAATCATCCATTGAAAACAATAATCAACTGCTTATTTACAAAAATATTACGAGTTAGAAACGTGCTTCTCATGCTTGCGGAAGAACCAGAAAAAGTTAATTTAGAATTTATACGCAATCAATTCCATGAACTTAAAAGTCACTTGCGCACCCGCTTACTTTATTTCAACGATGTTTACAACACCACTAATATGATGCTACTGGACATCTTCAAATCTGTGTATTCAAATGTCAGAGTTACCCCGGATCAAAAGGGCTCTATCCAAAGTGTTCCACTTCGTTCCAAGCACTTCCTACTCGGTTTTGCAATTAAACGCTTCGTGGAAGTAGCAGGTGAATGTTGCAAGTTTTTTAACATCAGGAAAAAATGCGAAATCAGGTCTTCGAAAATAATTTTGGACGTTTATCTTCAGAACTGAAGACGCTTCAGTTCTGAAGATAAATTCTTTCTTCTTAAAATTTGTGTTACATACAAGATAGGTACCGTAGATCTATCTAATTCTTAGTTACTTGGTATTATTTCGACGTAATAATCTCAATGTGTCCCTGAGAAAAACATCTTCACAAAATTAAATTAGCTGACAATAAAATTAAGGCTACTTGGAATATTATTAACAAAGAAACGGGCAAATCAAAATCCAATATAAATTCCTTCTGTTTAAAAACTGGTGATCAAACTTTTGAATCTGACAATGAGGTCGCTAAAGTTTTTGAAGATTTCTTTGCTAGAATACCTGTAGAAACTACCAGTACCCTTAGTGCTTGTCCCAACATCGCTGTCTCCCTTCTGGAGTCTAGTGTTGATAAGTGCAATGAAAGTTTTTCCTTTAAATATATAAATAGTGCAGATATCATTAAAGCTTTTAAAACAATTAATGTTAAAAAAACAGAAGATCTTTGGGGCATGTCAACAAGCATAATTAAATCAATAATTGATATACTAGCCCCTTACTTGGCTTTTATTTTTAACAAATGTATTGACGAAGGGGTCTTTCCTGATCTAATGAAAAATAGTAAATTGATTCCTCTTTTTAAATCTGGGGATAAAAGTGACCCAGCTAACTTTAGGCCAATATCTATACTACCAGCACTTAGTAAAATATTTGAAAAAATTATATATTCCCAATTATTAGATTACTTCACATACAATAATATACTTCATAAAAATCAGTTTGGTTTTTCCAAGGGTAAAAGTACTACTGATGCTGGAATTGCACTTCTCAAACATATTCTTGATGCTTGGGAAGAAAAGCAAGATGTAATTGGCATTTTCTGTGACCTTTCTAAGGCATTCGATTGCGTTGATCATCAAACACTATTAAAGAAGCTAGAACATTATGGTGTCTCTGATAAATCAGTTAGTCTTATGAAATCGTATTTGTACAATAGGACTCAGAAAGTAGTGATTAATAGAACTCAATCTACTGGAGCCCCCACCAATATGGGTGTGCCACAGGGATCAATATTGGGCCCATTGCTCTTTCTAATTTATATAAATGACCTTCCCAATTACGCGAATAATTTATGTGAGACAGTACTATTTGCGGATGATACTTCTTTAGTTTTCAAAGTAAACAGAGGTAACAACTGTTCGGACGAAGTAAATAGCGCCCTCTCTAAAGTTTCATACTGGTTTAATAGCAATAATTTAGCACTTAACCCCAAAAAAACTAAATGTGTATAATTTTCATTACCTAATGTTAAGCAGACAAAATTAAATATTAATTTGAATAACGATGAAGTCGAGTTTATTGAGAGTACAAAATTTCTAGGTATTACACTAGATTCTCGACTGCAATGGGATCCACATATTGAAGCCTTGTCAAGTAGACTTAGTTCAGCAGCATTCGCTGTTAAGAAAATAAGGCTTTTAACTGATATTGAAACGGCAAGGTTAGTATATTATAGTTATTTTCACAGTGTAATGTCTTATGGACTGCTATTGTGGGGCTCAGCTGCCAGTATTGAAAATATTTTCGTACTCCAAAAAAGAGCTGTTCGCGCCATATAAAATCTTCGGCGAAGAGATAGCTTGAGAGAATTGTTTAAAGAAATAAACATCTTAACTTTGGCAGGCCAATACATATATGAAAATTTAGTTTTTCATTTCCTAAGAACAGCAATATTCACCAGTTTAATACAAGAAATAAAGATAAACTTGCCGTTCCAAGATTTAGGCTTGCAAAATCTAGAAGTTCATTTATGGGGAAAGGCATAGCCTTTATTAATAAAGTTCCGCAACAAGTGATTGATCTGCCTTTGCATGAATTTAAAATCCATGTTAAAAAAACGCTCATGGGTAAAGGTTATTATAAAGTAGATGATTATCTTAAAGATAAAAATGCATGGAAATGATGTAACACATAACTTGCTACTATAAGTACTTTGTTGAAGTAATATAATAAGTCTATGTTGTTGCCAATAATCCTGTCACCCTGTTGTAATTATCTGGTAACGATATATTCAAGTTTGTAAATATCGTTACTTATGGCTGTTACAGCTGATAAGTTTCTTGCGCCCGTTCTTCTTGTCAGCTAAAAAAAGTCTGGAACGGGTGGTAGGAAAATATAGATAATTCAAAAGTACTTAATAATTAAGTTTATTTGAATAAAGCTTATTTGACTTTGACTTTGACTTTAAAACCAGATACCATAAGGCAATGGAGAGTACAAATGTTATGAATTAAAGTTACACTGTAATCTAACTAGGCTAAGTTTCATAGTCAAAAGTGAAATTAAACAAAAACGAATAAGAGAAAATCAATATATTACAATGTATGCGTAAAAGTGACTTACTTTCAACAAATAGGACGCGTGGAAATCTAAGAAATCGATATCTTTACTATTTGTTGAAAGTAAATTAAAACAGACATCACTTTAAAAGTTACCGTTCTTATCATAAATGACGAAATTAGCATCACTTTAAATTTTCAGAAAGTGATAATTTTTATTTAATAGCATCATAAACACTGTGTCGAAATCAAACTTGCACAGACGCAACAAATCCAAACACTAGTCATGAATAACACAAACAACGTAGCTTTGGAACATGACAGAACTGAGTTCAGCTCAATTAAGAGTTTATTGAAGTCAATATGTAACCTTCAAATTTTGTGAAACCAAATGCTAATATTGAAACGAAAGGTGCATCCAATGTTGGACCTTATGAGGATGCAATAGAAAGAGTTATATTCGAAGATTCGTTGAAAGGATTAAATTATAGCAAGATTAAGGATGTTACATACTTCTTTTTGCTGTACGTTGAGGTTTCAGCTAACAAGCAATTCATTATCACAATTTTTAATATGCAATCAGAATCTCTAGACACGTTAAGTGAGGGCGAGCACAAATGGCTTACTAGGATAAGTTTACATAAAACCAGATGGTGCTTTATGAATATGTTTTGGAAGTGTAAACTATGATGCATACATAGAAACTAACCATCTAAGTTTAATTAATCTACTTACAGCGATTGATTTTACTATTTGTCCCGAAAGATAAACATCATACAGCTTTGTGTGTCATTAATGTCACCAATACATAAAATAAATTCAATCTAACCTTGGTAATGAAATGCAAAGAATCTGACACACTTACGAATTAAAAAGATTTTTATCAACAAGATGATAGAATCGTTGAATTAAGCTATTCTACCATAGCTTACAAGATGAAATGTAATTTGAAAACGGTGATCATTATTCCAGAATTCAATAAAGGTGATGATACTTACGGTTTATGAACATAAATAAGGCTAGATGGCCATAAATGACAAATAGATATAGAAGGCAAATTAATATTATCAAATTGAAATATAAACATTGAATTATACCTATATGAATACTAACTAATGCCAAATGTTTACTGTAAATTATAAGTAAGTACATCAGAAAATATGACATAATCTATTAAAGGAAGTTAATCCCATAGACTGGAATGAACTTAATTAACGCTGACCTTTCAGTCTGCGTTACCGCATGGATTCAAAGAACTTTTCAGCGTTAAAAAAAATTGAGATAACTATTTTAAGCAGAATTTACACATCCACCGAGCTAAACGGCCAAAGCCCGGATGCGCTCGTTCGATAAATACCAACATCAGTATGAACTGAACAAACATATCCCCGATATTAATGTATTTGTTCAGAGATTGTACAAATAGTTGCATATCTAGGGCCGTAAGCTTGCCTTATTTGGTTAATAAAATAGATGTGAGCTTGCAAAACATCGACAACTGCTGTCTGTTATATGCATTCAACCTAAAGAGAGTCCGTAAAAGGTAATTTTCTTGGCAGTAGTATCTGTAGTTTTGTAATCTTGTTCTTAATCAAAACGTGCTTTTGAAGTAATACCAGCGACATAATTTGAGGCATGCTTTTAAGTAAATTGGGTTAGGATTTTGGTAACTGAGGTTTTTAAATAAGCATTTGTCATTAAACTAAATCTTTTTAACACGTTTTTATTTAAAAAGATGCAACATAGACATAATACTCGGATTCTAATGGATACCCAACATACGGGTTGTGATTCAAGTAGAAAATATTATTTTAATTTAAAGCTACTAAATAAATGGAGTGATATCAAATCTCTTAAGTCTGTAGAAGTAAATGGTTGTCTACCTCATATGTCTACTTCATAAATAACGGCTAGAAAAGCCCGGGTCGCTTAACCCAAAATGAATGTGTGTAACAACAATTTAAAATTCATTTAGCTTGTCGGTAGCCACTAAATCTTTTGGTATTATTGTTTTATTTATTATTAAAATGGATAAGTCAACACATTTCAGTAGATAAAATCGAATTTGTGTGGATAAATAAAGATTTGCTCTAACAAATCCGACCTATTCTGCAGAGTGGTGTAGGCGAATCGATAAAATTATTTAGTTTATTGAAAATGACAGCTGTCATATTAGGCAAATGCATTATGGCACAATGATTAGTCACGCTACCTCACTCAAATCTAAAGTAGCTATTTCTAAAATATCAATACCAGGTTCCTCTTTGGTAGGTTGGTACATAATTATTTTATATGTAGGTATTGGAATGTTCACTTAGTTTAGTACCTAGTATCATTTCAAATTGACAAGGAAAGACAGCAGTGCACAGGTAATTTAGTAAATAAGAACAAGTAGGTATGTGATGTTCACAACAATTCTTTAATAGCTGTCTTCAGTACCTACTTCTCTGTTTGAATTGTATCATTGAATGATTTTTTTTTAGAACGAATACTTAATTTCCATTACAATGCGATTAATAGCCTCCTTTAATTCCCAACAGGTGGCATTATCATAAAGACAAGTAACATTTAAAGCACTCACATTGTATTCACTCCTGTGTGATTAGCTGTAAGGGTGTCTGCAACCAAAATATTCACTAGAATCTGTGATCAAGTGAAAAATATTTACAATAAAATTAAATGAAACAAATTCAATACGCTAAAATTGGTTATCATCCTATAAAAGTCTACAATTTATGTTTTTAACTGGTGACACAGCCTAATTAAAGACATGTTAATATAGAAAGTAGCTGGCAATGTATTCATTGATACTAATTTGATTGATTGTATAATGTGATTTTATCGAGATCATACCTAACTATCCTTACTAATATTGTAAATTTAAAAGTCAGTTTGTTTGTTTGTTTTTACGCCTTCACGTCTTAACTACTGAACCGATCATCATAAATTTTGCATACACGTTGTCAGGGGTACAGAAAAGGACATAGGGTACCTTTTATCCCGAAAAAAAGTGTTGTTGCCGAGGGATAAGAAAAAAACTTTCCACGCAGACGAAGTCGCGGGAGGCCATTCGTTTTTTTATGATTGAATATACTGTTTTAAATAAGTACCTACTTTATTTCTCGTGACACTTACGGCAGTATCATCTTCCATATCACGTCCCACAACAATTTGCAGAACATACTTAATTCCCTCATCCCGTTGTAAAGCACTAGCTGAATGACGAATGAGAAAAGGAAAGACATCGTTTAAATCGACACTTAATAAGCGATTTGTATGAGCAGTATTGCTTATCGAATAAGCCAACACTCGAGACGTATCGTCCAAGTCGGAACGCGTATGTGATACTAAAGTACCTGTTCCAATTGATATTTGCTGGTGCTTCGCACTATCAACCCTATAACAACGGAATAGAATATATGAAGTATTTTTTTTTTGTTTTTAAACTAGCGTTTAAACTTTGTTTTTGTATAAAGGTGGCGCCAGAATAATGACGTACGCGTGGTCACGGGTACACTAGTACACGTCGTTATGACCAGAAAATGACCACTTTGGCTTTTGCATTACGGATATAACTATGTGACGGTATGGCAAATGACTTCCTTACTATTCTCCATGGGTGACCGATCGCCCCTGCACCTTGATTTGTGAAAGTTGATACTTAAAAAAAATTGAAAAATGTCACAAAAGTTAACGTAGATCATTAGTAGCACGAAAGCATGCTATAAAGGAGCAAATGCTACTTAGTACAATGTGTGTCAAGTCATTGCCAGTAATAAGCATGCTTATTTTGAAGCAATTCGAGAAAGCTCATTTTAAGCATTCTCATAAGCATGCTAATATAGAGCATATCTATTTGCAGCTTTACTTTAAATGACACGTTTTTGAAAGGGCATAGTGAAATTTGCTATCAATGAGAGCCTAAACGCGTTGAATTTTTCAATGAGGTTGTATCACGCAAAGCTAATCGCAGATGGCGCCAGCGGCGACCTGGTCTCTTTCAATGGTTTTGATTGGTTAAAATACGTCAGAAATGACATTAGACATTTGAAACAACCAATCAAATTATTTTGGGACTGTCGCTTGTGGCGCCATTAATTCCTCAGTATCACACCCCATTATTCACACTCTGCCAACTTTTAGGAGATATTGCTGTGATCGGCTGTTTGAACAGCAGATTCGCGCGCTCGGATTGGACTGAGGAACCTGTGAGGAGCTTTCTCCATACTATAATATTTTGCTGTATATTGTTATATTGGAAATGTTTTTTGACTTTTATTTCTATTCGACTTCATGTCCTAAAATATTATTATGAGTAGTGTCTTTCGGTTGGGGGACAAAATATTGTTAAGGTTATGGCAGAATACCAGAGGCTGTAGGTTTCCCGCCCGCGGTCACTGAGTCATAAACCTTTTAGACGAATTGTTAAGTTTTAATCATTGTATGTAATATGATATTGATTTGAGGCAAATAAATGTTTTTATTATTATTATTTGTGGTAGGTCTCTTGGTAATGAATCAGTCGTATTAAATTAAAACATTTCTAATGCTGTCCATGTACCAATGTTGTGTTACGTTCTATAGCAAGTTTACGTTCCCAAACAAACTTCATAATTTTCAAACAAAACTTCAAAACAAACGGTTGATTAATATTCCAATAACAACAAGCATCAAATCAAACTAAAAGCCTGTTATAATTAATTCCCATGGCTGCAGTGGTTTCGAACGGTATTTAACGTTCCAAGCGAAGCGTGTGCAAGGTGGTCTCATTTTTGCGCGCCCATTGACGGCTATACACGTCCGACAAATATATAAGATGCAACGGGTGTGAAAGTATATCAATGTATAGGATATCTACTTTATTCAGATTAAAATATTCACATTTGATCTTGATATGGATTTAAATACCACCTAATACGAACCTCCATAGATCACAACACTACAAAAAATTATTATTTGTGTTGTTACATATCAAACCACGGCAAGTACCACCCCTACTCGAAATCAAACTGTGAATGCCACCTGATTTGAAATTTAAATATCTATAAGTTCCTTTTCTTCAAATCAAGATAAGTCATTAAAAACACTACTAAAATATCAGTAAATTTTGAAGATTTTTTCATATTCCGGTATGTCTATTGACTGGTGTTTATTAAACCCGGGTATGTCCGCGACGACCAATCAGGGTAGAGTATGGCGCCCAAGATGGATGCCATTTTCGTGAGTTATCGGAAGTGTTCGGGAATGAAGCACATTTCCGACGAAGTTTTTATTGAATATTATCGTTAATAATGGACGAAAATAGTTTATTTTTATGTTTTACGGATGCAGACAAGGCACGAAATAAAACTGAATCAAAAGCTAAGTAAAAACTAGTAAGAGAGGAAGCTAATTTTTTTCAAACTCCGGTATGTTTCGCTAGTATATATCAGACACCGGTATGTCCAAACTTTAAACCGATTTTTCAGCTTAATCCGTAATTTCTGGTATTTTTCTTTCTGTTTTAATGTAAACAAACCCCTAGACGAGTAGCCGTACATTTAAAAAACCTCAAAATTTATAAATGTATTGCGTAAAATACATTTCCTTCATTTGCCACATTTCACTTAGAGTGGACATAACGGCTTTTGACATTTAACCACACATTTGACTGTTGTCTTAAAAGTCAAATTAAACAAAATGCGAGCGACACAATTCCTAAAACTTTATTTGCAAGCCACAAGTGGGAATGGGTGTTACAAATATCGATATGTACAAGTGACGCCCTGCTAGGGCACATCAAACATGAGGGGCAACTATCGCCTCTTACTTATAAAATTAATTTCCTAACTAAACTTAACTAACAGTGACAACTTAAGAAAGCACTTCGATATTATTGCACCTATTTCATACATTAAAATGCACCATATAATATTTTTTATTTGTAAGTATTCAAATGGTAAATTACTTGTCACATTACACTTAGAAGTTTGAAAAAATAAATAACTAAGTAATTAACATTCATCATTATATTGTTTCAAGTATAATCATTATATTATTTTATTATTTTTTATATATAGAAATGGTGACCGCGCACCAGACGAGACGCTTCGTTAGAAGTCACTTCACTATACAAGGTACATCGAAGTATGCCTAGATGTGGGACCAATGTATGCCCATGACCAATCGTCATGGAGATCCTTAAGGGAAGCTGTCATTTTATGTAACAAAATTCTTCACGAATCATCACATCAATGAAGAAAAGTGGGCGTCACGTAAAAAGAGCGCTGAACAACAAGCAATTGATGGGGGAATCTATACTGTTTTCCAAAGGCTTTAAATACATTTTCGCTCACCTTTAAGGCACTTATCAGCGCTCTTTTTACATACACAACGTTCAAAATATTTTGAAATAAAAGACTTTTTAACGGATACTAGCGCGATTTTATTGAAAATACTTTGGTAATTAGTTGGTAGGTATTTGGTTTGCTTGCTTACAGCTGCAAAGGTACCGAAACGTCGGGAAAATCAAAAATCAAACCAAATACCAACTAATTACCAAAGTATTTTCAATAAAATCGCGCTAGTATCCGTTAAGACGATACCTCGTAAAAACTAAATTATTTTTGAAAAAAGTGGTTTTATCCGAAGTTGGAACTATTTATTACTTATCTTATAAACCTAATTTCAGTTCAACTGAGTCCGTTTGCTTACTGTACTGCAAAAACGATATGAGAGGCATCAACTTTGGATTTTTTTTCTATCGAGAAAATTGTTTCCATTCATGTTTTGAGCTTGATCAAAAGATCTATTTATTAGTCTATTTTAACATATTCCAAAATTAGAACAATAGTAGTAAGATCAATAGGACTAAATCTAAATTGACAACCATGAAAATCCACGAGGTATCCTCTTAAAAAGTCTTTTATTTCTTGTCTAGTGAGCGCGCAAGCTTGAGAAGTGAATACAAAATATTATGTTTAGATTCCAATAAGAATTAAGAATGTAGTTTGTATGCATGTCATGCACTACTTTTACTTTTTTACCTAGGTACTTGATATAAATAAGTAAACATCATTACACCAGGTGATTGAAACCATACAATGGCCCCTATTATCACTAATAAATATCTCTTTCAAATAAGGCAGCTTTTTGTTTAACTACTCATTAGTAGAGTTGATTGCTTAGCTCTTCATCACACGTTTTTCTTGTTTTACACTTTGTCAATAATTACTTTAAAAATACCTGTGAGATTTTTGGATAAAAGTATTTGGTATTCTAAATCTTTGATCTTTTTTCATTTATATTTATTAACAGTAGGTATGTAAAGTACCTACTATACCATTTTTAATGTACTTATATAGGCTTCATTGTCAATGTCAACCTCACAATGTTGTGACTCCAGAAATAGTCCTCCAAAGATCTCCACGGTGATTGATCCTGCGCTGCCTACATCCAGCGGCCACTTCTCGCGACCGTTATCATATCATTGGTCTACTGGTAAAGGGCTAAACCCATTACACCGGTTAATATGGAAAGTCAGCCCTTTATATTTAATGGACTATAACTTTTAGCTATATTCAAAACCATAAGGCTAAGAAGAAGCCAAAGATGGAGCGAGCTTGCCCAGAAGATAGTCATATATATACACATATATACACTCGAGCTTTGAATATAATATCTAAGTTGTATGATTCCGGAAATATAGAAGCAGATGGGAAATTCCACTCCTGACTATGCGCAATATAAAAGAGGATGAAAACCTTTTATCCAAATGCACCTCTTTATATACTAGGTGAAAGTATGTGGTACTTAGGTACTTAGACTTACGTGTACTCACAATATTTGCGACCACCCTCAAGATTTATTTGAAAGTGTAGACAGAAGAGCTTCGTCTTAACGTTTCGCAGAAGTATTATGAAATATCGATCATATTCATAACACAACATAATGCGGACAGCGTCTAGACACGCGCCCGGTGATGTGTTGTCGGCGGTACGTGTGAGGAATCGAGAGCTTAGTACCTATTGAATATGGAATTATGCAACTGGTTATTTTATGTATCTTGATGTATCTTGGATTCCATACAACTAGCGCGGTATTTAATGGTGGCCCTTAAATTCTAATTTAGTTTTACAAACATTTCTGGTGCGTCGATGAACAGTGATCGTGAAAATGACCTAAGGAAATAACATTACGCTGTTAAAAATTGACCAGGATACTTTAAGTTAGTAACTTAATTTTTTACAGCAACTTTTTATACAGGACTAGCTTCCGCCCGCGACTTCGTCCGCGTGGAAATTCGATAAAATCCTCAGAGAAGCTGAAACCAGGATAAACAGTATACTATGTTTTAATTTCATTAAATTCTGATCAGCCGTTTTTACGTGATTAGGCGGGTCCCCACCAAGCGAGCAGCCTCGTGCGAGGCCCGTGCGGCAAACGTCCTGCCTCGCGAGGCAGCGCGCTTTCAGCTTCTCTGAGGATTTTATCGAATTTCCACGCGGACGAAGTCACGGGCGGAAGCTAGTTTATAATATTCAGAATTGGATCCAGAGATATTAGTATCCCGTTTCCGTTCTGGTTCCCGGTTCCGACCCGTTCCCGTTCCCGTTGAAGGTGAGAAGGCGAGAAGAAGGCGGGCCAACTCATTGCCTAGCCTGTCAACCTCTGGTACCCTCGATTCACCACTACCTACAGACAGGGACAATTTTCGCAATTAACATGCAGTAAAACCTCAAAAACGACATCCATATCAATTTTTAGGTATATTTACCCCCTAAATAGTTGATTTTCAAAAAAATACGGAATGTATGTTTACTTATTTGCTTTTTAGGAGTACTGCTATGAAGTTTCAAGTCGAAATATCTATTTGACATTATTTATCCATACAAAATTTCAACCCTTATTTCAACCCTTTAGTTAGGGCTACCATGTTGAATTTAAAAATAAATGCAATTTTTGGAATCGACATCCCATAAAACCTTAATAACGACATCCATATCGATTTTTAGTTTTTTATCCCATTTAAATTCTAAGGGGTTGATTTTCAAAAAATACGAAATATTTGTTTGCTTATTTGTTTTACTTTCCAACTATAAGCCTAAATAATAGATTTTGTGAGCTTTACTTTGAAAATGAAGGACTTTCCGGATACAACATTTCATCCCCCTTTTCACCCCTTCGGGGGTGGAATTGTCAAAAACGCTGACACACAAAAATATTAATTTTCAATTGTTAGCCTAAATACAAAATTTGAAGATCCTAACTTCAAAACTGACGGACTTTCATACAAACTCTCATCCCCTATTTTATCCCCTTAGGGGTGAAATTTCCAAAAACCCTTTCTTAGTGGATGCCTACACTATATAAGGTATCTATGTGCAAAATTTCAAGTCTCTAGGTTCAGCGGTTTGGGCTGTGCGTTGATATCTCACTCAGTCAGTCAGTCAGTCAGTCAGGACTTTGAATTTTATATATATAGATGTTTGGTAACAGCCACCATATTCGGCTTTAAAAGGCTATTACTAAACACTCTGTATAACCAAACTACTAGATTTAAGGGTAAACGGTTTAAGAAACACTTGATTGATTTTTTTTATGGAATACGTTTTTTTTATTAATACTATTCAGTGCTAACATTATTATTAATAAGACTATATCCCTCATGTACTCATCCCTCAGGTACATGGTGTAAATCCCGACATAGTTTATTCTATTAACGTCAATAACCATGGAAATTTAAAACAATATATCCCTCATGTTGTAACCGAAAAAAGCTACGAATATAATAAAAGTACTATTCAGAAGATACTCCGAAATTAATTAAAAGTATATAATTAATTTGATACGTTAGTATCTTAAAGAACTATTAAAAATAATGACTCAATCGTTGTTTTATAGACACTAAAACAGTGTCGTAAACATTATCATGTATTAAGTGGACATATTCTTAGACTGACTAAACATCGCAAAAAAATCACAACTCGGTAATGGAAACGGAAGAGGAGCTCGGTGGCGCAGTGGTTTAACGCCTGGCCCAGCGATTGCGGAGGTTAAGCAACGTTCGCAAGGGCCGGTCATGGGATGGGTGATCAAATTCAAAACTCTCACAAACGCGATGTCCACTACAGGGGTGCTATTCTCTAACATGCAACTTACCTACCTAACTATCATAGTGATCTGCCTACTTATTGTCTAATTCTCAAAATCTATCGCAATCGCTTTCATTTGACAGATGGATGTGACACATCGCTACATTTCTTTGGTAAGTTTTTATTTGTGCCAAAAAGAAGCATCAATGTATCACATCCTGAAAGCGATTGCGATAGATTTGAAATTAGACAATTAGCCCCCTGATCATTCTGTCGAGTTTCTGACAGATGTCATATTATACCCATTACTGGGTGACTATAGGCAAAATGCCCCAGATTCCAAAGAGTTTAAGCAGTAATGACACCACAGCTGCAGCGACGAACTGGACGCTGCAAACTTTAGAGAATAGTAATAGTATAGGCCCACAGTAGGTACATAAATAATCTAGTAAATTATTTGATGTACATTTAAATATTTTCATTGATATAATCAAGTTCTATTACAGTTATAAAACTTTACTTTAAAAAGCAAATGTGCATTTTAACGAACTTTATCGGCTTTAAAATAAATTTTCAAGATGCAATTCGACGGCTGATGACGTATAAAGAATCGATTTTGATTCTTTTACGATCGATATTAGAGACATGATGATTTTATAGGGTTATAAAGTAGACAAAGATCTTACCAAAAGAGATTTGAAATGAAATTATAAATATTTCGTAATGTTTTGAAGATATAAAAGTTGAGTTAAGATAAATACGAATATTTACGTTTACGTTTCGACGTAGTAAATGTTTTATTGATAAGATATTGAGGGTTCTAACTAAAGTTGACGACAGCTGAAATGAAATGAAATGAAATTTTTTATTCACTGAAAACAGAGTAAGTACATCGGTTTGTCTTTTCATAAAGTTCGTCTGTCTAGCCAACGTCGGGCATGTGAATATTAGGTACAAAATTTTTATTACATTATTATCTATCATGTCATTCATTATGTTATCAAAAAATCATGTCAAGTAATTGTTAATTAAATATTCATGTTAATTTTAGAGTCTAGAAATTCTTTGACAGAGTAAAAAACATTTTTGTACTAGAAAATTAAATAATCTACTTTTAAACAAATTTAAAGGAAGCTCTGTTAAAGAATGCGGTAACTTATTATAAATTCTTATACAGCTAGGATAACAGTTCTTTTTATATAAATTTGTTTGCATCTTGGGTAACAATAGCCTGCCACGGTACCTTTCCGATTTGAAAATATCTTTCTTTTTAAATAAATATGGATGTAACTTAACGAAAATGCAACATTCCATAATATACATCGACGGTAACGTAAGAAGGTTGAGTTTCGGAAATAATTCTCTGCAAGATGTCAAGGGAGGGACATCACATATAGCACGGACACATTGTTTCTGTGATAGCTATGTGCAATGTTTAAGTTTTATACAACGTGTTAATGAATTAACGCAAAATGAGAAAACTGTTTCTTCGTACCACCAAACTGAACAACTTTTACCGTGGAACCAACTCTGAAATCGCGAAAAAAAATCAGCTGTTTCATACAAAAAATATAATCCTTACTAATATTATAAATGTGAAAGTCCGTTTGTTTGTTTGTTTGTTACGCCTTCACGTCTTAAGTACTGAACCGATCATCATGAAATTTTGCATACATGTTCTCAGGGATACAGAGAAGGACAAACTTTTCATCCCGAAAAACAATATTATTCGTGAGGGATAGCAAAAAAAAATTCCACGAAGACAATTCCAAAAGTCGCGGGTGGCCGCTAGTGAAAATATAAAAATGTATGAAGCAGCTGTTTTTTTTTGCGATTTCAGTGTTGGTCCCATAGTGAAAGAGAGAAATGAAATGAAATGAAATATATTTTATTTAAATAAGCTCACATAATAAGCATTTTTAAATCGTCAATTCTTTTACCCTACAACCCATTATGACGTCTTTTAACTGACAAGAAAAATGGGCGCAAAAAACTTGTCAGCTTTATCAATCAGTTGGAACGATATTTACAAATATGTATATTGTTTCGACTTTATATTAACAAAGATTAACAAATAAATAACATTATTGAATTAGCTCATTTCTTAATGAGTTTCAAATTTCTTAATCAATTTACAGATTTTAAGCTAAATTCAAAGTTTGAACTTGTTATTCAGTCTAGGCTGTTACAATAAATAAAAATAAAAAAAAACATACAATTCAATATGCATTAAGATAGGTAGTCAGAAGCAGACCCATTCCCACTGGCAGCACCAGTTCACGAGCATGACGCATGAACCAGCCATCTCTTCGCTCAACCATATTTGAGGGAACGTAACGACCCGCCTCATACGACACCACCGCAGAAATGATTAAAGAGAGCATGACATACTAAGACTACCTATGTTAAGGCATCGAATTGAAAATTTATATCCAAAAGCTTTTCATAGGTCTTTTACTAAACTACTGACTATAGAAAGTAAAAATATTGCAATTAAATAAATCAAAACAAGGTAAGCTATTAAGAATTATATTTTTTGAGTAAGAAGTGCCATACATACAGACAATATAAAACAGATCTTTTATATACGAGTTATCCGACGCCCTTAATACAAGCAGATGAAGATTCCGAACGGTAAAATATATCATGTGTATGGTAGGTCTATATAGATCTGTATGGATTAGCTGCGTTCAGAATCAGTCCGAATCAAAATTCCGTCTGTATTTGGCCAGTCTAGCCTGGCCACATACTACATCCGAAATTACGAATCGGAATGATTCCGAACGCAGCAAATCCATACAATTTTAAACTTTTAGATTTTTGCATTTACAATGCTATTTTATATTAAGATGAATAAATAATGAAAAATATTAGAAAAAATCGACTCACCCGTAGCTCAACCCGTCTGAGTTGCTACGGGTGAGTCGATTTTTTCTAATATTTTTCATTATTTATTCATCTTAAATCCATACAAATCTATAGACCCTACCGTTTTTTTTACCGTTTTATTTTCCGTTCGGAATTTTCATACATTATCGATAACCTTTTCGGAATATTGGTAACCTAACCTACCTATATGTCTAGGTAGTTTAAACATAGATAAGTAGTATTTATAATAATTATCTATTCTGTGACATAGAACAGAATGTGCATGGATCTATGCTAACAAGAACGTTTTGATTGAAACTTGTGAAACTATGTAGTTACATATGTGTAGTGTGCATAGTTGTTTTTTATTAATTTCATCACAATTTTCTTGTGTCTTTAGATATGTTAATGTGCTTCTAAGAGTTAAAGCTACATTGACCCTCTAGGTGCCACATTTTTCCGTAGCTTTCCCTTTCTGCCACTCGGAAATAGGTATCTACTAGAGCAAGAAAGTTACTCGTCTCTCATGCAAAAATGCACCAAATGCGTGTTTAATAATACTGTTTTTCTCAAAACTGCTTGTTAATATGACATTCTCCTCTTTCAGGTTTCGCGTAAGCTGCGATGAAGGAAAGAATATCGGGTATGTGACTAAATTTTTAAGAAGTGATAATTTAAACAATATAGTACCTAATTAAAATGTGACTGAGAGGTACTTAAAAACCTAATCCAATTTAATGGGTATTAAAATTTTAATGGTGTAGACTTGAAATATAAAAAAAATGTTTTGATAAGCTGTGACTGTGACAAACAAATAACTTAGCAGTTTGTTTCTATAATATAGAACAACATTTTTAACAGATTAGGAAATATTCTTTTAACTTTTTCCTATTGACAGTTAAAACTAACACAGAATTGCGTCGAATCTTGTACTATTTGTGAAGACTAATCCAGCGGTGAGACCATCAAACGGATATCGTGTCACCCTACGGCGCGTTTCATCTGATTAACTCCATATTAACATACCGTTAGTTACCGCACTAGGGTGACCATCAGTTTGTGTAACAAAGACGGTTCAAAAAAGGGATTTTTTCGTTTATGGTTTAATGTAAAGTATTTCATCTCTTATCCTACTCAACATTTCTGTAAAACATATTTTATTATGTATATAACATTATCAGACATGCTTTAGAGTTCTTTGCTTAAACTACGTAGACTAATCGTGCGTTTTAATTACTGACACATAATTTCTCTAAATATAAAAGAACTCAAGTTATAAAATATTTTTTATAGCTGAGAGCATAAATATTATTTTAACCGTAGATTAAACTTATTTTTTTATGTTTGAAGTTAACTATGACTTTTAAACTTAACGTTAAGAATGCATTACAGTATCTACAGCAGTTTAATAGTTTCTAAAAGAGAAGTATTTTTGATGTCTTGTAGAGATTATTAAAACAACGATATTTAAATGAAGTTGGTAAGAATTTCATTTAAAAAAGCCACTTGAATAGTAATTTCGTAAAACCAACTTACTTCAAGCTATTAAATAGTAATAAACATAAAACCATTTTTAACCAATTAAAAGTTTAAAGAACATATCCCGTCTCCTAAAACATTAATGGTGTCTCTAAAACATTGAAATAAAAGCATTCCTTTTTAAATCCGACTTTATAACTTTTCAACGACTTGTCTGAAAAAGCATATTTTAAACTGTATCTTTTGAAATCTACAACCCTACGAGATTACACATGACAATGGGAAGTGGATTTTATCACCTTCTTAATAAGAGTGTAAGTCGCTTGTTTATGGTTTTGTCAACAACTATGATAATGTTAGCTGAACTATCAAGAATTGTGTCAAACGTCATTTAGACAGTTTGTCTCTGTCTAATTTCGTCGTTGACAGCCGTTGATGTGTCTTTGAATGGTCGTTTTGTAGAGCTTTGGGCGATATGTATGGAATTTAGATTCCTTGGTTACAGCTTTGGTTAATAAATTTTCAGTTCGGATTTTCTTCGGTTTCTTTTATTTGTTTCTTTTTAAGGATTTGTAGTAAGAACTATTTGCCTCAATCCTCTTTCCCCTTGCTAAATAACTAAAATTGTGTCGAAATACCGTATTGTGTTTAATATTACGGTCGTCCTCACCTATAAAATGGCTGACTTCTATTAGGTTTGTATGTGGATGTGTGAATGTATGTCTTCTTTGCCTAATATGGCAAATGTTAGAGAATTGTGAAGCTAAGTCACTCTCGGTAAAACGCGGTAATGCCGTGGATGGATGGATGGATGAAGTTTTTTTTAATTTAGTCCCAACAATGCAAACACTAAATTCACGATCTAAAATATAGTTGCAACTCAATCTAGGAATACTGGCATCTTAATATAAGGTTGCCTAGTCTATTTTAAAATTAAAATTACTTTAATTACCTATCTGAAATTAAATAACTAGGTATCTGAATTAAACCTAAAAATTATAAATAGTACTTACTTAAGTACTTTGCAGTAGCAGCGTTACTAAATAACGTAACAATTTTAACAAATCCGTTTTGGATTTACGTAATTTAAAGTTTGGTGTCTCTACCGACTACCATTCTGCCAGTATTCTACAGAGTTTAAGTATTACAAGGCCCATTATTTCTATCACAGAATAAGTACTTTTCTTAACTTAATTCAACAGAATATACCGGGTGTCCCAAAACTTTGCTACACGGAGGGAAAGTACCTTAAATATTGAAGATAGGAAATTTTACTGAAAGAAGACTTCATCTTGATTTTTAAAATAATTGGAACTGTATTCAAAGATTTTCGAAAAATCGCATGTCTTAACCAGGAATCGAACCTACCAAATTAGAAAAAAAGCAATCTTTTATTTTTTACGATACCAATCGAAAGGGTTACTCGTTAGGATTATTTTTTGTTAAGTAACACAGCATCTTAAAGAAAAGAAAGTCCATGAAATTTTACATTTAAATTTTAATGATTACGTATTGTATCAATTTGTATAGGAAATAATGCGTTATTTAAAAAAATCTTTGAATGCAGTTCACATTAATTTTTAAAATAAAATAAAGTCTTCTTTCAGTAAAATTTCTTATCTTCAATATTTAAGGTACTTTTCCTCCATGTGGCAAAGTTTTGGGACACCCGGTATAATATAGTACTAGCACATCAATAGATGCATACGAATATTATTCTCAATTATGATTATAACAGTCAGCTTTTGGTAAAATTATGTTGTATTTGAAATATTTTATCATTTACAAATAATAGGAATTTTAAAGAGTTATAGTTATAATAATCCATTTCTTTACTAATTAAAAACGTTACTTACATGTAAATTAATTCAAAGAGTCACACCGCACTTGATACAACAACAAAAATATACTTACAAAATATTTGGCAACCCTACAGAATAAATAATCTAAAATTCTCTCATAAATTTTAATCAAATCCAAGACGTGGGTGGTTCTCATCACGGTATTTGTTATAATTTATATAAAAATATGATAAAACTAAATCAAATGGCTCTCGACGCGATAAATAAGAAATATTAACATATTATTGCAAGTATACCGTTCACGCGAATCCTGTTTGTGGATTATTGAAATAAAATTTGCATTAATTCTGTCTTAATTATTTCACTCACGATAGGCATGGTTGGCGCCATTTATGATGATAGAGTGTGGTATCAGTAACAGCGAGTTAAGTTATTCGATATATTTCTTGCAAATTTTTAAACGACTTGTGAGGAAAGGTAGTTATTATAAAATATACAGACCCTATTCACCTATTTTAATGCTTGTTTTTTATCCAAGTTATGTATCAGATACTTCTATAAAATATAACTCATTTCATTCATGAAGTGACTTGCATAATATGTCACACGACACACAAACGTTTTTCTTATTGGGAAAATGGTACATGTATTTTATATTTTTTCTTAAATATACTACCATTAAAATCAGTTTCAGTTTGTATGTGTCTAATTTCTTTTTATTTCCATTATCATTTATGAGGTGTGGCTTTAGTGTTAGCAAGTAAATAGAAGCTAACACTAAATCCAGACCTTAAAATAATCAAAATTATTATTACATACATATTCTTGGTAACAATTATCATTAACATAGAGATTAGCAAAGGTTATAAAATATCGTGAGAATTTCAGGTCAGCCCAATGACGAAAACGCCATATAATTTAAATGACTATTTTATTAAGGCATTTAGTTAAAATGCAAAAATCTTTATTTATGGTTTTATTAATCCAAGATTAAAGGCTGCTTCAGTTGTTGTCAAGCAAAATTTTGATTAATATTATGTTTGGAATTGGGATCAAATTGGGAGTGTGTAATGTTACATTTAGTCACATTTAATGCACAAGCATTGTAAAAACACTTTTGTGCGATGCGTGTCTGTGCAAAAGAATGTTTTTTTTTATTTTTTTTTATTTTAGTTTATTAGGGAAACAAACAGCAATTTTACAATAAATGTGGGTACTACAATTGAATCACACATTTGCCAAAACAGTTTCCACAAATAGCTTACACATTGGTATCTAAAGTTGAATAAACAAATAACACCTTGAGTAAGAAAAATAAAACCAAAGACATTGGACACAAATTTAAATAAGGCAGCAAGCCAGTACTATTAAGGAAAACTATTGTATTAACAAACTTTTGAATTTCTTAGGCTTTGTACAGAAAATATCGATGTGACAATACTTCAAGTTATAAAGTCTCATGGATCTTAGTATAAAACGGTTACTTGCATAGTTAGTACGACAAAAAGATATAGAAAATGTATCACATGATCTTATGTTGAACCTTGGACATCGTAACAAAACTTTACTTAATAGATAAGGCGAATCGACATAATTATTAACAATTTTGAATAATAAATATTGATCATGATGTTCTCTTCGGAGAGTAAGGGGAACAATATCCTCAGCGTTGAAGTTTCTAAACTTGTACTTAATTCTTTTAATGAACTTGTTCTGTATCCTTTCAATAGAATTAATATATACTGAATACTGTGGATTCCAGACACTCGATGCATATACTAACTGAGATCTAACGAGAGTATTATACAAAAGCATTAAGGTTTTAATATGAGTAAGTTCAACACTTTGCCTTAGAACAAAACCCAGCATCTTGTAGGCCTGAGCGGTAATTTTATTTACATGAGACGAAAACAATAGTTCACTATGTAGATTGACTCCTAGGTCTCTCACCTCGGTCGATCGTTTCAGACTTTGATCAAAAAATTTATAATTAAAAACCATTGGATGTTTTTTCCTACAATAAGAAATTATGCAACATTTATCTATGTTAAGAGATAATTTGTTATCAGTGCAATATCTGCCTAATCGATCTAAATCTTCTTGCAAGCCAACACAATCTTCTAACGATTTTACAACTGTGAAAATTTTTGTATCATCGGCGAAAAAGAGGAATTTAGAATTATGAAAACATTTATTTACGTCGTTAATGAAGATGTTAAAAAGTAGGGGACCGAGGTGAGAGCCCTGGGGCACTCCAGATGGTACTGGTATAAAACTAGACATGTAGCCCTTCACAGTAACCGCTTGGGTCCTATTTCGAAGATAGGACTGCAGCCATCTCAGTAGGTCGCCGTGAATACCAATGTACTCAAGTTTACGCAATAGAACATGATGAGAAATTTTATCAAAACACTTTGAGTAATCAGCATACACGGCGTCCACCTGAAATCCGCTATCCATACTGTGAAGGACCTGGTCCAAGAACTCGCAGAGATTGGTTTCCGTGGACCGTCTGTTGATAAAGCCATGTTGTTGGGTTAGTAAGAGTGGCCTTATAATTGGAAATAAGGTATCAAATATAATTTTCTCAAAGAGTTTAGGAATAACTGATAACTTACAAACGTATCTTTAAAAAATATGAAATATACTGCACGACTTGGTTCCACCTTAGATCTCATATATTTTTACGGGAGAGTCACGAGATTTGGACGAATTTTTACATAAAAATTATGGGATTATCGATAACAAAGGAAACGGTAATACAATTAAAAAAACGTACATGGCTTCAGAATAAAATTAAGATCATGTCATTATGTCTATACTGAAAACAGTAAGCACATATTTTTCTCTATAAGGTGATTGAGAAGCTAATTACCTATTTAACCATCGAGACAGCTGCCATTCTGAATTTCATTGACGATTTTCTTGCATTTTAATCGTTGATTATAATCGTATTATGTCCCTGTTTGTCGAGACGTCTACCATACCGGTTTCATTGACCTGCTATTATTTAATGATATTTCCCACCAAAAATATCATAAATACGGCTTAATGAACACTTGACATGAATGGAGACACTGCGATTCAGTTTTATTATGATTCTTATTTGGTGGTGAAAATATAGATATTACATAACGACTCAAGATTCAATTTGAAAAGTTAAGAGTTGTTTAAAATAATTAATTTAATTCACGTACAATCCTGAATCAATTACTGTGGAAGATTGGAAAAAGCTACATATTCTGCGATAACATGCAACCAAGTTAGGCTAGCTAGGTAAATCTGCGGCATATATAACAACGGACTTAGAAATAATGGTGTTTATGTATTATTGCATATACTTGGCTATTCGTGCAATCTGATCAAGTTTTATTTGACCGCCTCTGTGGTCTAGTGGTTTGCCCACCCTTGTCGCAGGGGTCCCGTGTTCGATACCCAGGGGGGTACAATTTGTACTTGGTTTGGTCTTATCACCAAGATAGGGCTTATATCAAGTCCGCCTGGCTAGCTACTATCATCTTACCTAAGCCTGACGCCATAACAACAATTAGAAAATTGTTGTGTTCCGGTGTTAGAGTTAAGATTGCCAATTCTTCAGTGATTAGGATTCCGGATGTAGTGCAGTTCCACCTTCAGCCTTATTATCACTTAACATCAGGTGTGGTGAAGGGCAAAAACCATAGACATAGAAAAAATTTCGCTGCACTCAAGAAGACCAACAAAGCGTGGAAAAGAGAAGTTAACATCATACGGACACGGTCTATGTAAAAAAGAGACAAAGGATCAAGTGACATGTGACAACATTTTTTACAGTAAGAGCCCCTAGCGTCCCGCCTAGCAAATGAGCAATCAGTTTGTTTAAAATATTTGTTAATCTTAATTAGAATTTAAAATAAAGGTATCGTGGAGCCATGGTGTCTTGTGCTCCAAGTAATTGTGATGTGACAAAAAGAAATAATCCAAGTAATCACACTTTTCACAGGTAAATAAAATATTGCCACACATTTCTCTATTAAACCAAATTTCGCACATTTATTCGTTTATCGACGAAGAAAACAGTATGGAACATAGTTTATTAATTTCCTTTGCCATATATAGTCATATTTTATGAATCTAAGTCATATTTTACGTATCTCATATAAAATGTATGCATTCGTTTTCGGATCACCTGTTTATTGACATTGTTATTCTTTGATATTCCATTTTTAATGGCAAAAACTATCCCCTTATATATAAAAAAGTTAACTTTAAACAGAAAATTTATATAAAGAACTCTCTAGGTCGATGTTATTGTAACACCACACTGATGGCATAATAAAATTTGGAATGACAACAGCTATTTCCAGTACCTGAGTGACCAACTAAATAACTATAAAATACTAAAGCGATACTTAACATGTCAGAGCAGCTATCATCTACTTCCGAAATTAAAAGCATTTTTTACGATTCGACACCTTATAATGAATATTCTAGTTCTAATCGAAAAGGTGTTATATCGTAAACGTAGAATTCATTGCTTATGTTTGCATTAATGTTGTGTTCTAAGATAACTATGTAGTAACTCATTTTGAATAATAGGCATGTTGACTATTTTTTTATTTCATCATCATCATCATATCAGCCACACGACACCCACTGCTGGGTATAGGCCTCCCCTAAGGATCTCCACAACGATCGGTCCTGCGCTGCCTGCATCCACTGGCTTTCCGCGAACTCCATCAGATCGTCGGTCCACCTTGTCGGGGGCCTACCCACGGAGCGTCGTCCGGTGCGCGGTCGCCATTCCAGAACCTTTCTGCCCCAACGGCCATCGGTTCTTCTCGCTATGTGTCCCGCCCATTGCCACTTCAGCTGAGCAATCCTTCGAGCGATGTCGGTTACTTTAGTTCTCCTGCGGATCTCCTCGTTTCTGATTTGATCACGTAGGGAAACGCCGAGCATGGCTCTGTCCATTGCACGCTGAGTGACCTTGAGCCTCCTTATGAGACCCATAGTTAGCGGCCACGTTACACTGCCGTAAGTCATCACTGGCAACACACACTGTTCATAGACTTTCGTCTTGAGACACTGAGGTAAGTCGGACGCGAAGATTTTTCGAAGCTTCCCGAATGCTGCCCACCCGAGTTGGATTCGACGAGAGATCTCTTTCTCGAAGTTGGACCTACCTAACTGGACTGCCTGTCCTAGGTATACGTAATGGTCAATAACTTCAAGTGTAGTGTTCCCAACATGAACTGGAGAGGGTACAACATGGGCATTTGACATAATTTTCGTCTTATCCATGTTCATCCTAAGACCCACTCTTTGGGAAGCACTACGGAGATCTTCGAGCATTGTGTTCAGGTCTTCCATGGTCTCAGCCATAAGGACTATATCATCGGCAAAACGAAGGTGTGTTAGGTACTGGCCATTAATGTTGATGCCGAGTTCTTTCCAGTCCAAGAGCTTAAAGATGTCCTCCAACGCAGCTGTGAACAGTTTCGGAGAAAAAACGTCTCCCTGTCTCACACCACGCTGCAGTTGGATAGGATTTGTGGTTCTGTACTCGGATCGTCATGGTGGCATTTTGGTATAAGTACCTCAACACCTCGATATACCTATAGTCCACTTGGCACCTTTGGAGAGACTGCAGCACCGCCCAGGTTTCAATCGAATCAAAGGCTTTCTCATAGTCCACGAACGCCAAGCAAAGTGGCTCATTATACTCCTCAGTCTTCTGTATAACCTGCCGCAGCGCATGGATGTGGTCTATGGTGCTAAAGCCTTTTCGGAACCCGGCTTGTTCGGGAGGTTGGAAGTCGTCGAACTTGCGAGCGAGACGATTCGTAAGGACTCTCGAAAACAACTTATAGACATGACTCAGAAGCGAGATGGGTCTATAGTTCTTTAAGAGGGACTTGTCACCCTTTTTAAAGAACAAGATCACCTCACTTATGTTCCATGTCTTTGGCGTTCTGCCCTGGACGATGACGGAATTAAAGAGCTTCTGGAGGACTTTGAGTATCGGCTTACCGCCCGCTCTCAGAAGTTCTGTAGTGATTCCATCGTCACCCGCCGCCTTGTTGTTTTTCAGCTGTTTGAGAGCCATACTAATCTCGCACAGGCTGACGTCCGGGATATCTTCGGTATAGTGTCGGGTAAGCTTGGCTCTGGGGTCTTTAGCCTTGCTTTCAACAGGTGTCTGCGTGGAATATAACTGCCCATAGAAGCTCTCGATCTCCCTCAGGATTTCAGGCTTTGATGAAATGATGCGTCCGTCGTCAGTTTTTAGCTTCGTCATCTGGCTTTGCCCAATAGACAAATCTCTTGCGAACACTTTGGAGCCTTTATTCCGCTCGATGGCCTCTTTAATACGATTCGTATTAAATTGGCGAAGGTCGCTCGTCAAAGACTTAGATATCTGTCTATTAAGCTGCCGATAACGATTAGCATCTACTGAACTCTGGAGCCTCATTTCACGTCTCTGATCCATGAGTAGGAGTGTGTGGTCGGAGAGTTTCTTTATCTTGGGACGGCGGGTCTTAAAGAGCTTGGACTTGGCTTGGATTTTTTTATTTATGTTACATAAATTACCCCTCAAAATAAAGAAACATTTGTAAAAGAATTATTTCGCTAGCATGAAAACTGCCCGAGATATCACAGTTTGAAATGCACAAAATTGGACTCACCCGAAAACGCTTCATACTAACGGCTACCAAGTTATGACGTCACGCCTTCCGACGTTGTATGCAACGCGTAGGAAATTTGTTCGGCAGCTATATTAAATATTGTGTTTATCAAAATGGTTTCTTTGACAAATTTGCTATAAATTTTACGGACTAACTAAATGTATTATTTATTTTAACAAATTTTATACTGTTTAAATGGACTAATCCACCCAACTTTGAAGGGTCATAAAACAAATAATACGCAATATACAAGGTGTTTGGTAATAGCCTTATAAAGCCGAATATGGTAGATAGGGACCATCAAACTGAACAACTTTTAATATGGGACCAAATCTGAAATCGCGAAAAAAAAATCTGCTGTTTCATACAAAAATTAATAACGAAAATATCAAAATGTAGGAAACAGCTGAATTTTTTTTCGCGATTTCACAGTTGGTCCCATATTAAAATTTGTTCAGTTTGATGGTCCCTTTCTACCATATTCGGCTTTATAAGGCTTTTACCAAACACCTTGTATAATACCAAGAGGTATACAAGCTACTCCAAAAGTTTGATATGTTTACGATTTTTATTAGTATTTCGTTATTTTATTCATAAGTCAACATCCCTATTGCCAGTGAAATATTTTTTTCATATCATTTCAATCGTTCTTCCCAATTCATTGATATGCATTCTGAAACATAATAGAGACATACTTTATCAATAATTTACTTGCGTTCTATTAATTTTACTCAACAGTTTTATTTTTCAAATATACAACCAGTGTAGTGGCTGTAATTACATAATCAAGGTTATGAAACGATTATATTGCATAGTAACATAGTAACCAACTCGGCATAGAAAATTTGATTTTACTATGCTCTGGGTCAATGTACCACTACTATAACTTATGGTGAGAAATATTAATATTTATTATTATTTTATACTTCCATCAGTTGTAATGTAACTAATGTGAAAAGTAACAGAACGTGTGTAGTACACCAAACATATGAATATATGTTTAAAATAATGTAGATGTACCTAATAAGAGAGAAAAAACTTTTCATATTCGTAGGTACAATGTTCTAAGCAACTAATAAGGTACACAACATATAGGAAAACAATATTTTACAATGCTTACCCAGTACCCACACTTATCATCGGTACTGTCTATCTATAGCAGACCCTTTTATGAAAAAAAAAAAAAGATTTCGAAAAACAAAACTCCGCTAAAAACGGTGCTTAAAATCCTTTCCTTACCGTAACCCAACCCCAAGATGTAAAAATAAATCTTCAGTAAACATCCGATCTTGGTAGTTACAAACCCATAAATTGCCCAAAATAATTGTTACCAATTGAGATATCAGTTCAAACGTTTTATTTTCAGTTTTTGTCAAAACGATTTCGACTTTATCACCTTGTGCATTAGAGATATTCGATTTCACATTCGCAAATGTAAATTGACCATATTCGAATCCTTTATCATCTGCCGCATCTCTCCTTCATTCAAATTTGTTCCCTGTTATGTTAAATTAAGACTGTCTGTTGTTTTGGTTTGACGTGTTCGTTCTTCTGTGTTATTAGAAAATGTGCTTTTTTCTAAAGGGTTAAGGTTCTCGTTATATAAGTACTAATCAAATTTACTCGCCACAGGGCGGTCTCACACGTCGTGATCTAAGGACTTGGTAATCATAAATTGAGGCTCCCTAATAGTCAGTTCCTTCATAGCCTTAAGGTTTTAAGGGTGAGTGAACCTTAAAAGACTTGTTCCGCTGCATTTTTGCACTCGGTTGATTTTGAAATTTACATTTTCATTTTGAATGTTCAACAGAAACAGTAATCCTTACTAGTATTAAATGCATAAGTCCCTTTGTTTGTTTATTTGTTTGTTTGTTATGCTTTCACGTCTTAATTACTAAACCGATCATCACAAAATTTTACATACAGAGAAGGATATAGGGTACCTTTCATCCCGAGGAAAAGTATTGTTCCCGAGGGAAAGCAAAAAAACTTTTCACGCAGACGAAGGTCGCTAGTTATAATTTCCTTGAAATTAATTAATACAAAGTTTCATAAAGTATTTATATTACAAATTCCATTATACCTACCTTAATATTTCTGATAATTTACAACCTTAAATTAATCTTTTGCTGGTGTAAAAATGAAAATCTTACTAAGAAAACAGTAATACCAAATAAGGCATGCATATTGTAGCTGCACATTAATACTTTAACTGCAATTGCATTAAATTGTTAATTAGTCACTTATTGAGTTCTTGTCTTTTGACCAAGACATAATAAGTTTAAGCCTGTTGTGTTCAATGTGTAATAAACAACCATCTCGTGCCATGAAATACATAAAAACTCTTAATAAGGGCGTAAGGGCTTTAGACATCGTATTTGATTCTACTATGCTTTATAGGCTAACATTAGTTGCCTAGTTTCGTACAATATAAACATTTAATAAATAGTTATGAACTAATTTGTAAATAAATTGTACTGAACGTCTTGTCAAACTCCAAATAAGTCGTGATTACATAAAGTACTTCTCCGTAGGTAGAAAACGAACTAAGTCGTTTCATTTTTACACGACTGCCCAAAAAGGAGTGTATATGTGTATAGAGTTCATGTATGTTTGTGGGTATGTCAGTTTCTTTATTCCACCATAACTCCTAAATCCCTTAACTGATTTGGATGTATGGGATATCGTTAGAATGCTTGCATCATCCCGAGTGACACTGGCTATATTTTTTTTAATTCAATATGGCGACTGTACGACGCCACTTTCAAATGTGAAAAAAAAAATGTTTCTTCTATTATTACAATATGGGCATCAAATGAAAGGCCTTAATGAGCACATTTCAAAACTATATAATTTGTCACTATAATGTGTGAAATAAAAATAAATAAATTAAAAAAAAATTTAAAAACACGAATGCCCTGCCAAAAACGAACTAAAAAGTTAAATAACAAGTGTCATTGCAGTCGGGGGACCTCTTTGATCAAAAGTTGTTCTATTAAATGGGCCCCCTGACAATTATATAAATCTATGTCGGTTCGTTGACACCATTATCTTAGCTCTAATTTGTACTAACAAATTGTATCTATTTTATCTTCCTCATAAAAAAATCGTAAAATCTGATACGCGGTGCCACGCGCACTTTCATCAATTAGTTCATAATAAACTATTTTACAATGCTTTTGAAAAATGACGTTTATTGCTTAAAGCATAAGGTCGTATGGTCTGCCGAAAATTTTGGATTGCTGAATTTTATCAATTGTGAAATCCGATACAAATGCTAGAAATTGTTAAATGGAAATATTGATAATAATTTATTGCATGTTGTTTTAATTTTATTGTGATTAAAACATTATTTCATGAGTAACGTTGATGTGATTTTAAAATGTCATGTTAACAACATTATGAGTAATAAAAATTACAGATTAAATTTAAGTGTCTTCGAAATAAATGTCTGGTTTGCAATTTTACATAAGTAATAAGATGAAGAAATTTTTATAATTTATATTGCCTTCTTCGGTGATAAAGTGAATTCTTTGCAATTTCATTTTACTCATTTAATTGCGCATTAATCAATCTTAGCAACCCAGAAAAACAAAATCCCGCCAAAAACATTTTCGTGTAAAATGTTGCCAAGACCATATTTCTCTCGCATAGGCTCGCACTGTTAAAAAGTTATCAGATTCATGTAGAGCCAAGCTTATAACTCTAAATGCCCTAACTCTACAAACCCTAGCTTCACATCTACACGTAGTCAAAATATGTGGCTCATAAGGCCCTTAGGACCTATCGTGATAATCAATACCTATTTTCACCGTAAGGTCCGTATTGAATAATATTAGTAATCGACCTGTATCAACTCGTGAGAGAATAAATTGTAGTTTATTAAACCAACAAACTGCGCAGACAATCAACTGGGATGGGTCGTAAAGTTCGGCTGCGCTCGGTTCTCACGTAAACGCGAAGCGTCCCTAAAGCGCCATAAAACGGCTCACTTGCCCTTTAATAGTCGTCAATCTATCAAAAAACACGGATGATTCTCTTTAAATAGTGTTGGTTTGTTTGTCGATGTTTTGACAGCACTGATTTATTGTCTCATTTTGTTACTTTTTAATTGTTAATTATTATTAATTTTTATTGGGTATATTTACAAAGAGAGACTTGGCAGGTGACTTTAGGGGTCCACGACTCTTGTTCTTCTTTTACCACCGGGTTCATGAAAATTTAAAATATATTTTAAAAGAAAGAAAATGATTTATTATTTTTAATGTCGTGGACCCGTTGGGAACCAAAGTATGAACATATTTTTTTTGAAAACAATAGAGCTGTGGACCCTTGGGAATAATCCAACTTTAGACAATTGGCGCTTTATCGACAATCACTTGTAAAATCGTATCTTCACCCCATCGAAATTAGGTTTTTCGATTAGATTTTACAAGCGACTGTCGATAAAAAACGCTATTTAACTTAATTCGCCTGCCAAGTTGCCTGCCATGTTCACTCCATGTTAATACCCCATTAGACAGCTAACACATTCCCACATCACACAGCATGCAGTTTTTATCAGAAAAATCATGCTCATAAATGACTGAATGTTCGTGTGCTACACCAATGTGTGATTTCTATATTTTTTCAGTTTGGTAAATCTTTCTAAATGAAGTTGAAAATAGAGCATGGTTGGACTGGCAACACCGGTTGTCGGTCATTATGAGCCCTCCATATGCATAGGCCCGGCCTGCAGGATCGTACGAAAGCGCGGCTACCCGCGGCCTTCCGGCCGTATCTCTACGTGTATAGGGAGAGGCGTGGCCTCTTCGTGTAGAGGACCCATTAGACTCTACAATGACACACTTCGAGGCACGTGGGCGTCTGCTTTTTTGCATATTTTTATAATTTCACAATTTTTAATAGTTAGTGCTCTTGTATGTTTTCCTATAACAGTAGTCACTCATAATACAGCGTGATGCGAGTGTAAAATCCATCTTTAATGTGTTTTTGATTATATAATGAACAACTACGGTGGATGACCTTTTATATACATCGAAATAAATTTATTTCTTAGCAAGAATATGAAGTATGTGTATCAAAGTTACAATACAAAACATTATGATATCGATGCGATGACAGTTGACGTCCCTATTCTGAGACGAGATCATAAATCACATCACGGTGAAACGTAAAGTTGTGTAGACAGAAAACAATTTGTATCGGTTACACATACTACGGGCACTTGTGCTACGGGTTATGACCGATGTACTCGTATAAGGGCGAGTACACAACGCAAACGACATTCACTCTTCTTCTATTTCTTTATTATTGAGACCTAGAGGAGAGATACCTATTTGTTGGCGTTCGTTGACACGGTGTATAGGGGAGGTCAGCTCAATGCGGCCATAGGAGGCAAAGCGGCCATGCCTCATTTCTCGGCAGCTTATAACGATAGCACAATGTTTTATGTTCTGATATGCAGCAAACCTACCGCCCCGCCCCGAGCAGCCATTTGGTAGTCGTCGGAACCAACATGTGGCCGCGGCAACCTGCGAAAGATTTTTGTTCATTTTGTTAAGAAAATCCAGGGTAAACTCAATCTGTTTTGATCAAAACTCTATACAACTCAATGTTTTTATTTCACGTCTATTATTGCTTATCTATTTGGCTTTGTTTGTATAAAATTGGTTCCGACATGAGACAAATGTTATGAGCACAGTTAATTTTTAAATCAAAACGGTGGAAAAAGGCAAAGCGGTCCGGGAAAAGTGGCCAAGTGATTTGCCTAGCTGATGAATATTTTAATTTAAGTTGAAGAACTGTTGGTAGATAAGTATGAGAAAATTGTTGCGTACCTAGAACATAACTAAAATAATTATTAATGTAATAATAAAAAATAAATTTAGCAAGTATTCGAAGATTCTAAGACTGTAATAATAAATGTCTCATTTGAAACTTAAGAATTTTTTTTTTCATTAATAGAGTTTTATTTAATTTATTTTTGGTCTTCTTGTTTTTTTAAGCACGATGTTTTTCAACTTTAAATGATTTTTTTGTAATTTTTTGGAATGACCACTTTGCCCTTACCCCCCATGGCCGCTTTAGGCGCTCACTTGGGCAAAGCGGTTTTTTGACAAGTTTTCGTAATTTACAAATTAAAAGAAACTATTAAAGTTTTCACGGAATGCGATTACACGTTATAAAAGTTTAATAAATTCCCTATCTATTGGTATAAAATACTTTTTAACAGCATTTTTTTAAAGTCAAAGTTAAGGTGGCCGCGCTGAGCTGACCTCCCCTACCCAACCCAGCTTAAATGAATTAATGACTTGAAGTAGGATAATTTTAGACGGTACAATAAGTGGCATATTTCATCGAACAACTGAAGTACTGAAGTGTGTACAGTGAGGTAAAAATTCCTGAAAATTTTTGTTAGGTCTCGACATTACCTACTTTTACACAAACGTCTCCTTTCGATGTTTTCTTTAAACTTCCGATCGCATGTTAATGATCATGGAAAAAATAAAAAGTAATTAAAAAAATATTTTTATAAATCTTGCTTCTTTCGTTGGTAAGTTTGAGTACATCAACAACAATTGCGGGTCGAGGTAAAATTGTACTTATAATCAAATTAACCTTGTAAAGTTAATGCGTGGTCATTTAAACAAACTATAACTTATATTACACACTTTAAGTGTTTTATTTGATTCGTTTAACAACACAACAGTCATAATTTGTGTTATTGAGTTAAACTTTATATTTTATATCACTTTCACCCAGGAGTGTCACATAAGTCGTCTATTACAATTTATTACTGTAGTTTAATTCATAGCTATCTGGAGAATATCAACGGTTATTACGTAAGGTTGACTGTGTATTGACTATTTACATTAGGGATAAACTATATTGGATCACCCGACAACGTATTATTTTATAGCTTTGTCTTTTTCCGTAGAGCAAGAATGGTTTGTTTTGAGACGGTTGCTTCGCCGATACTCAAGATGCCGAACTTAGAGCATTACAAATTACAAAGCCTCTGGACGACTTCGTCATTTTCTTAAACTTGACACTTTCCTAACCTGTCTCATTTTTAACTCGGCTCTTTTTCGCATCTTGTAAACAGAGTGATTTCAGAGTGACAAAAAAAGTAAAAGTACGAAATACCGCAGTGTCGACTGAGCCAATGTAGTTTAACTCTTAAAATTGGTTAAGGAATTGGCATTAAAAATTACTTTGATTAAGAAGATGTACAAATCGCCAAAATTTATTTGCAAAAATGAAGCAATGACAATGGCTAAGCTTATTCATAAAATAAAGTAATAAATCAAAATAAGATGTACATTCTTACATAGTTATACATAATTAAATCAAATATCTAATGATGGACACACCTATCATAAAGAAAAGATTTAAATTAGACATCAAACTTTACATGACTAATCAACATTTCCGCATCAGTTCATATAATACTTATATGATTTTTAAGATAGATTAGATTCAGATAGAGATAGTTCGGCGGGGAAATAATAAATTTCAAAGTCAAATTCAAGAACAGGTGACGATATTTTTATAGACTTCTTTAATTTGAATAGTTAACGGAGACAGTAAAGATAATCTCGTCGTAATATCTAACATTAATATCTCAAAAAAAATGGATCATAGTATTATAAATGACTATAACACTTAAAATAATGATCTTATCTAATTTCGTAATGCAATAAATAAAGGAATAAAATTAGTTAATGAAAGATATCATATTATAACTTATTATCAATTTGATACATTATATCATTCATTAATACGAATATGTTTTTTTGAAGTAGTCGAGAAATGAAATACCGTTTCGGGTTACACAGTTGATTTTAGAAACTTAATTAAGTTCTTAAAATTTTAGTTTGCCATTAAAAAATATTCACGAGTACAAGAAATATGTAATACAAATGAATTAAAAACCTGATCTAAACATTAATTTATTTTAGTTTCAATTTCTATCGCATTTGGTTAATGACCTAACACTCAGCAATAATATAAAAAAGTTGTTATTTTTATTTTTATTTCAACAGACATTTTTTGGTACTGCACAATAAGACAATCAAATCCAACTTTAGCGATGTAACGACCAATGCAAGTCTAGGTAACAATGAAAGGAAATGTCATAACGTCATGTTTATGCCAACACCGAATCAGCACAGACTCAGAGGCACTAAATTTCTAGATAAAGTATAAAGCTAGGCTGTGAGTCGTAAAAGTTATGTGATACATTTGCTGGTCAGCGTCCCCAGAGAATAATTCCAACTGTCCATAAGACGCGAAGCTTCGTCATAATATCAACGGCTTTAAATAAGACTGATGTTGTCTTGAAGTTTATTTAATTTTACGCTCTCAACATCTCCTGCAATAACAGAGGAAGGTTCGTATGTAACTGTTGTAAAAATTATAAAACGTGTTTATTGTGAAATGTTGAAAAGGTTTTCCAAAGAAATTAAAAGCTGAAAGCTGTTAGAAACAATCTCCGAGTAGGTAGGTATGTTAACAAAATTCTAATACCATAAAAAGTGGTGTAGTTAATTAATGTTTGAATTATACCAATAACCTACATAATACAAAAATAAACCTATCTACAGAGCGACAACACGTTGATGATAGTATGAACTTGATTCATTTAATTATCACAGTAACCTAGACCACACACGAGCTTTCGACAATGTGATCTATAACTAACAATAAGTTTGTAGGGTAGAGGAACAAGGCGTGGGCCTGATTGGTGCCTTGCGGCACTCGTGCGTAGTAGCGGCCGCGATTATGACTCACAACGCTTTATCGGAATTTTCGTTCGTAAATCCTGGAGTATATTGTCAGGATTTGTCATTTGATGAAGTTCTAGCCCTTGTTGGCGATAGAGGTGAACCTAAAGATGCTATTTGTGAAGACTATGATTATGACATTCCTTTTATATACTGATGTGCCTATTGTGTGAATATGAAAATGCTGTCTGCGGTTGACCATTCAATTTCAAGATGTAAACTAAGTAGGCAATATTGAAAGACCTAAGAAATAAGTGTGTAATAATATTAGTTTTGTGATATTTATTAATAATAATGAAATAAATATAATATGTTCTGATTATGTATGTATTTATGTTAATTTCATAAATCTGACAATGGTTTCGCATGACTATAAACATTTCAGTTTGCCTATTGACCTACGAAGTGTTTTATACATCAGCAAATTTTTATTTCCCATTTAGAGACCACAATCCTTTGGTCTATTATCATTATCACATCAAAGATGCAACGTGAAGGGTAACATAGTTTGCGATCATTCATTCATTCATCCATTATTCATTGTAAGATGGTTTGCTACCATTTTGAAATAATTTTCTTGACGACCTCCGTGGTCGAGTGGTTTGCACGCCGGTTTTCAAGGCGTCACCATCTCTTGAGGTCCCGGGCTCGATCCCCGGCTGGGTCAATGTTGAAAATGAACTTTTTAATATTGTCTCAGGTCTGGGTGTTTGTCATACCACCGTTGTTTCTGATTTCCATAACACAAGCGCTATAGCTACTTACTTTGGAATTGGAGCAATGTATGTGATGTTGTCAAATATTTATTTATTATTTAATAATTGCAGATTTGTACAATTGTTAGAGTTTGCATGTAAAAAGTATTGCCTAGTAATGTAACACGATCGATTTCATCGTTCATGAATAACAATATTGATTACAATTGTTCGAGGTAAGTTACAGTAGTCCCCATTTTGCGAAACAGGTAAGGAGTTAAATTTACTGTTTATTAAGTCGAATCTTGAAAGTTTAAGGTCAACAAGGATTAAATTTTATAGGGGACTATTATCTACTTAAGTTTTATTGTTGTAACAATAATGGCGGTGATAAAAACAATTGTTATTGAAACCAGGTTTAAGGAGCTGTGTTTAAGGTTTTGAATGTCTTGTTTAATAATTTGTATTATTCATTTTCAACTCTTACATGAAGCTTGTCATTGGATCTTTTTTAAGATTTGATTTAAATACTTACCTAAAAGGCAATTTTACTTCGAATGGTTGTGAATAAATCAGTGGATCAGGATTTTTGTTGTTTTTAGTGCAGTAGATTTGTAGATTTTCGTTTAATCTCTAACATACTTACACAATTTTTTTCAATTATTTCAGTTACCTCACAATATTTGCTGCAAATGTTTATATACCTAATACAATGTTTAAGTTTCAACAAAAAAATATTACAAGTTATTGACAATTAAAGAGAACAAATTAATTTAAAGTACCTACTTTTAACTTCTTTGCACATTGAAATTCGTTTTGCACTAAAATTTCATAGCACAAACATAATTATTGACAAAATAGTAAAATTTAATGTTTATTTAAACTGTGGATAGTACGGAAGATAGAACTTAAGCATGAGTATCTCGTTAAACGACGCAATAAAACATTTATTTTATCCACAGTCGACGCTGAGAAGTGTTTGGTCATTATTGGAACATGAAATGAAATGGTTTTCAGAATTCAACGGTTCTAGTGTTGAATCTTGGCTGTAAAATTTGATCTCAGCAAGTTCATAAACATAGAATGAGTTTGTTGTATTATGTAGTTTGCATTGTTTGTTTCAGTATATTAGATTCACTAATGGAAACAGCATTGTTACAATACTGTCAGCATAGATGGTGCTCCATCCGAAAATCAGTTGTGTTTCGCAAATACTACAAACATATTGCATTTAATGAGATAATTTTGCTTTGATAAAATAATTAATAGTGAAAATTTGACGTTAGTTCTTCTTCTTCTTCTATTTTTATTTTGGCAATCTACTTTTCTCTTGGAAGTAATTTTTGCCAGTGTCAAGTGTTTAATAGTTCAGTGGTACGTATTGTTTTAGTTTAAGTTTACATTAGAATGCGGGTGCATTGCATTCTAATGCTGCTTGGAGCATTTCGCAACAAGTATATCAAGACAGTTTACTCGGAAAGTTGTGCCGAGGTAGCTACCACTACAATAAAAGTCTCAGCTTCACACAACCAAGATCGCGCCTATTTTAATTATCCCACATATTGTTCAGTTGCATAGACACTTGTACCACAAAACTGCACCAATTTTAAGACACAATATCCACTATGAATCAATTTTCAAATAATTAAAATAGACACCAAACCGTACTAGACAAAATGGCGCCAAAAACTCTTGACGTTAGTTGTCGGACACGCTATAATATAGGTACTGTGTAAAAGCTAAAATCCTGCAAAAGCACGCAATGATAAAATTACCGCCATTTATTTGGGCAATAGTTTCGAGTCCAGTGGTGATGTTTAACCTTAATGTTATTATGAAGAAATATGAGATTATAACATTTGATTCTACCACCTCGTTGGTTTATAGTCAGCATCAATAAGACGGGAGACAGAGGAAAGTAGAATGATTGCCTCCCACACGCAACATCACAATGGGAAACATTTGATTACTAACTGCATGACTTGTTGCAGACCTACAGGGTCGCTAAATTAATATGATCAAGGGCATGATTTGTGAGAGTGATATAATTCACTGTGAAACAGAATAACCCACTGCCCGATTTAAACTAATCCAAATTGTTTATTGGTACATTAAGGTAGGTAGGTATCTATCCCCCATAATAATTATATTGCCTCCTAAAGTTTTACTAAAAAACTTTTAATCAGAATCATATTGCAGCCGCAACACAAGACAACCCCATACAGTCGATCCATTTCTTCGGTAGTGGTTTAACCCGATCCACGGGTTTTTAACAGTCCAGCCTATATCAGATGTTACATTTGGGTAATTTTAGATAGCCCAATCTGCATTGGGACCAAATGACAGGTCATGTGCCATCTTATATAAGTATATAAGAAAGGCCTGTGATGAGACCCAGCAGTAAGGGCATTAAGAAGGCATAATTATGATGATTATAGTGATGAATGTTACAACGAACGGGAGTATATTGGATTTCTTAGGTGAACGAAAGAAGGAACAAGATAACCCAAGAAGATTGACCCATTTCCTTGGTGGCTTTTCTATCGGGTCTTTATCGGTCAGTTCAATATAAGTAGTAGTTTACGTTCGCGTACTTACAATCACTAGTTTATGATACTGTTGTTTTATGATTGCCTTTTCCTCTACGTGCTCAATATCGTTTTAATAAAAGAATAATACGTTAGTAAGGTTACTCAATCTACCAGCTTCAGAAATAATAAAAACACCTTAATTATGATGGGAAAGAGTTTACGATTCTAGAAAACTTCATTGCTCAAAACTCCCGCAAAAGTTTTTATTATGTTTTTATAATAAAGTGTACTGTGGTGTCTATGCCCGCGTACTGGCCGATATTGCGGTGGCGCGTTTGACATGGATTTGAATTCAAGTTTAAAAAGTTAAGATTCGATTTTCTACAGGGGACTCGGTGCGCGGCCATGGAGGCGCATCCTGGTTTTTATTATTATGTATTCGAATTTAATTAAAAAGATAAAATAAATAATAGTTTCCAGTCAAAGCATCGGTTTTATTTAAAGTAGCGCTCGCAAGAGCGTTACAGTACCTATGTGACGTGTGGCAAATACAAACTAAAGGAGAATATATTTCAGCGGCATGATTATTATTCTATCCAAAAACTAAGTAATACCTATTAAGGCAGCGTGACAAGGATATACCGTAAACTCTGCGAGCATGCAATCAAGGAAGTTGACAAACTTTCTCTTGCAATTAGATTTGATTTCATCACTGTTGCTAAGCTAATCAAAATTAACAGCTAAACGTTAAACACATAAATTAAACCGAAAACTGCTCAGCCTCAATTTCCTCTAACCAAATAAAGCTTTCACATCAGTAGGGGGCATCCAACAAAGGCATCGCCGACGATACAGGAAGACTGGATGGAGATATTTCGGATGCAATAAATAACGAACAGCATCGAGCCAGTGGAGCAGAAAACGATGCAATTAGATTAATCATGGATAAACGTGTTCAGCTGTCGCCGCACAATGAAGAGATAGAGCCAATACTAAGTGGCGCCTATAACGCTATTTTCAAGTCCGACGATATGTGACCGAATTATCGAAGTTGTGACTATACATCTGCTGAGTTGCGTTATCAATTAGGATTTAAGTGATGAATAATGAACAACAATGAAATTATACGAAGTTTTTCGTACAAGCAAAGTGTGGTTTTACGAAATTGTCTAGACGTACATGTATGGCTATAAAAAACGAAATAAAAAGTGATTTTATTAAAATATGTCGGGATTTACACCATGTAGGTATGTTTATTTTTGAGACTCCGATATTTCGGCGCATGGTGTAATAATTTATTCTAATAACTTGAAATATCCATTGAAGTGTAAAACGATAAGAAGTGTTTTTTTCCAAACTCCAGAGTTTGAAGAGGTTATACCTGGGTATGAGCTTTCTATCCAATAATAATAACGCATATTAATAATTGAATAGTATAATATTTCTTTGGCTCTTGTTATGTACTTAGATTACCTATCAGCTAAGTCAATATAACACTTTTTTAAAGTATTACCACAGAATATAACAGGTATAACAGTACTAAAGTCTAAACAGTAATACCGTGTTTGTTGTCATGAATATTATTTGCAAGGGTATTATTCATATTTTTTCACGGGTCCAAAGGTATACGTATTTGCATGCTTATAAAACATAACCGAGTTATTAAGTGATACACAATAATTAATGATCCTTATCTCAATTTATAAGTCAGATCGTTTAAGTGGCGACGTAGATTATCTGTCCGCCGCGAATGTTGTCTTATTGTGTCTCGTTTATTCCGGGAGTGGACCGCACTGTCTACGCTTGATTTCAGCGATGTGTTCGACCGCAATTCTGTTTACACCTGAAGCGTATTATACGTTTGAAAAATTATATTGGACTACGATGACAAATATAGCTTAAGCAAAAGTAAATAGCACTTCATCATATTAGCCACACGACACCCACTGCTGGGCATAGGCCTTCCCCAAGGATCTCCACGACGACGATTGGTCCTGCGCTGCCCGCATCCAGCGGCTTCCCGCAACCTTCACCAGATCGTCGGTCCACCTTGTAGGGAAAATTAACATAAAACCAAAATTTCTGGGAATCAAAAACAATTATAGTAAATCTATCAAATCTGGGAGTGTATAAAGTGCAAACACAGAGATTACAACGCGAGATTTTTAAGTCAAATCAAATTATTATTATTTGATCACAAACACAAGAGAATAATTATAAGTGTTCACTGTATTATTGAAGCAAAAAGACACTAAAATTATATTTTTTACTTTAGACTGAAGTAAACATACTGCAAGAACAGAATTACTTCGCTCTGCTGTAAGTTCCTTAGCCCAGTTCAAGAATTGAATTCCAGTTGATGTATTGCCCGTCGTATCGTTCCCGTGTTGTTTATTAAGACGATCTCCTGTCTTTGATATTCACCTCATTTCGATCCTTTTATTATGTTTGTCTTACTACATTACGTAACGCCCCTGTTCGATCCCATTCCTTTGTAGTTCCACTTGGAATTTGTACCCTATCAACAGGTATTAGTAGGACTTTTCTTAAATAATTGGCTGGTAAAGATTTTCAAAGTTCGTAACAGGAGGGATTATGCACTTTTTTATTTAGATGACATAATTGATTACCTCGTTGTTTGAAGTTCTTGACGAGAAAATGAGCTCTACAGCTTTACAGTTGTCTGTCAGTTTTCACCTACAGGCATACCTAGTAATCTTCATGTTTTCATTTTACAGATGTTAATTTGTGCCTATTTATTGGTTTCTGTATTAGTGTGTTTTTTGTCCATCATCATTAACAAAACACAAAACATTTTAGGTTAAAAACGACAATGTCAAAATAGCTTTATTCAAACAAGTTTGTTTTGTATTTTGCCGAGTTTGATCATCCCGAACTTAAACATAGCTTGTAAAGCTATGACAAAATGAATATTTTCTCACACCTAAAGTAGATTTGTAATGGTAATTTCTGCAATTTAAGCATCAGAAGGAATTGGAGCGTAAATTGCATATCACACTTAATCTCGATAACGAATAGCTAATAATCACCTTCGCTATCGTACTCGGGTAAAATCTGTCTAGTTTGCAGCCGTAACGAATAAATCGTTAAGGCATTCGAATGATAGATATTAATCGAGACGATCAATCTCGATTATCGCCAGCGATTCGCAGAAACGATTTACTAGACATTTGTTCAGTGACTAGACTAGAGAGACTAAATAGACGTGTGAAATAACGAACTATGCTTAAAGCTCAAGGGATTAAATGTAAGAATCAATGTCAAATAAATAACGTTTTTGCAGTTATTCAAAAGTGCACTCATCTAGTATACTGTCGCATACTCTCGAATTTCCATTCAATTAAAATAAATCAAAGTCTTAGTCAGCCGCTCATGCACGGTTTTTTTTATAACAATCGACATCTTTCTTAATAAAAGTCCTAACCATCTCAGTTTGATCTTTAATGCTTCTCGACTCTCCACAATAGCTTCCTTGCTCTCGAGTGATTGGCTCGAAATAGCATTCGAGTTTATATAGTTATGTTGATTTGAGTTCTCAGAATCGAGTTTGTTATCGACTTTTAGAGAATTACTTCCCAAATCGATGACAGTCATTATTGTATTAATAAAGTAAAATTATTGTTTATCTAAAATTTTGAAATGTTACGGTTCCTGAATTTATTTACGATTATGATTCATATATTCGGTAGTACTTGTCTAATAAAATGGCAAGACCTAACATTCAGTCACAAGATAACACCGTTATTGATGTTCCTGTCCAAATCTATACCGTAACGAAATAGAATCGTGACTGTTGACTGGTTGTCGCAATCGACACAGTTTTGTATGTATTATTTGATAAAGGACTTGGTAATTTGTTTTGACATGGTCTAATGATTCTCATAATGCGTATTCAATATAGCACCATAGACTCTTCTAGATCCAAGGATACCGTAATATTGATGCTTTTACGAGTATATACCACAAAGATGAAAAACAAGCAGACGACAACGGTACCATAATTATGTAACATCAATGTGCAAATACTATCAATAGCGTTCACAAAAATTAAATATGTAAGGATGCTGCAAGTTGCAAGTAGACTTGGAGAACTTTAATAATGTATTTACATAATTAGATATTTTTAATATTGCCCTTTTCATACCTATACAACTAACACAAAAGCTCACTATTAAAGCCTTTCCTTTTTCACTTGTTTTTTTTAACATAACAACCAATAACAGCTTTCAGATAGGACAGAAAGAGATTGTCAAAATCACAAGAATCGTCAGCATTTCCTCTGTTAGCTACAACAGTTGTGAAGTAATTAATTGATTTATCAAGAATATAAAAAGCATTATATCTATTTGCTATCGAGTTTAAGCTTCAGTTAGACATGAACTTTACAGTTTTAGCTGTAATATTTCGAACTTAACAACATAACCTAAATATCATTCGCAAGAATTGGCTTCTATTAGAATGACCACACTTCACAGAACTGTTGGTCCTTAGAATACTATTCTAATTCTTAAACAACGGAAGTCTGGCACGTCGATGGGAGGTGCTGAATCGATCTGCCATTAGTTATTCGCTGGCGGTTATTGTTTAAAGAAAATGGTGTTGACAACTTCATCGAAATATGGGGCTTAGAAACAAGAACCATTGGATTCAAATGAAATGTCTGTATTAATTTAATAATGTTACAACAAAATAAATCTGTGGTGTTTGAGAGAAACCTTAATTACCATGTGTTTACCAGCTCAGTTCTATATAGATAAACTAATCAGTACATAATAGATTTTAAAAATATCGAAAAAAACCAATAACATGTCCAACTAAAAATCCAATCCAACTAAAAATGACCAAAATGGAATTAACAGGTTTCTCCCAAACACTTTCGATTTGTGGGGAAAGGATAGACAACTTCTATTAAAACTACCTATTACTTCTACCGCAATTAAAATGCAATATAAATATTATATTGGTTGGTTTTTAATGTTTCTCGATTGCGGACGGACCTAATAAGCTAGTACAAAATGCGGCAATTCTAGTTAAGAAGTTCGTCCATATATCACGCATGAGATGCAGATTTAAGTTAGCATCTCTAGGGAGTTATGGGCGGATGTCCATAGGTATCGCGGTCAACTACCGACCAGTGTGTAAAATACTAGGTGACACACAGCTGACAAAACTGGAAAACACAGGGAAGGTTAAAATGAGACGATAAGTATATATTACAAAATAGATAGATAGATAAATTGTTTATTTGTTGCAACACTCTGGTAGGTACATGTGTGGGCACGTATCAAACTTTCATTGTTGCCGCGCGTCAAAGAGAGTAAAATGTCAGTCGGGACTTTATCATGACGTGTGACATTTGTCAAGGAATTCTGTCTAATTATTTTTCTTATGAATAGGCATCAACATTCTGTTTGCTCCTTCTATGTTTTATGTGAGAGAGAAGTGTTGGTAAATAAACTGTAAAATTAGAAAGTTGAGCTTATTAATTACTTCACCAACACGTCCAAACCTCCCACAACTGGTGACCACCGCAAGAACACAGTAAATAAGACAAGTGATTATATAGTGCAAGAATGAACGACGGCAATGACTCGGAGAAAACGGCAGCATCGCAAGCCGCCCAGCACCCTGGCCAAGAGCGCGTTTCCACTCCACCATCCGACATTTGCCGTGTCGGCGTACGTGTTCCACCTTTTTGGCCTGAAGAGCCGGAGATATGGTTCGCTCAAATAGAAGGTCAATTCGCCATAGCAGGGATCACTTCGGATGCCACAAAATTTAATTACGTGATCGGGCACTTGGATCCGCAATATTCAAAGGAGGTAAAAGACGTAATTTTGTCCCCACCTGCCGAAAATAAGTATGATAAGCTGAAGTTTGAGCTCGTTAAGCGCCTGTCAGCGTCGAAAGAAAAGAAAGTGCATCAACTTCTCATGCATGAAGAACTGGGTGACAGGAAGGCGTCACAGTTCCTTAGGCACCTGCAGAGCTTGGCTGGTTCTGAAGTGCCAGAAGACTTCATTCGCACCATATGGAGCAGTCGTTTACCCAGCAACATCCAAACGCTGCTGGCATCGCAATCAGCTACACCCTTGGAAGCGTTAGCAGACCTGGCAGACAGAGTGCAGGACATTGTATCGCCTATGCGCCAAGTTGCCGCCGCCTCCACACCTACACCATCTTCGAGCACTATGGAGACAATGGCACTTGAGATAGCGGAATTGAAGCACGCCGTGAAGAATCTGACGTTGAAGCTCAGTGGCCGCGAGCGTGAGTCGAGGCCACGCTCAAGAGACAACCACCGAAGTCGTTCGTCAAGTCGATCCAGTTCGAATTACCGCAAGTTTCCCTTATGTTGGTATCACTTCAGGTTCGGATCGAGGGCGACCAAGTGTGTGGAACCCTGTGATTATGCAAAGTCGGGAAATGCTCAAGGCAGTCGATAATGGCGACGAACGATTGCCCTTCCTCCAGTGGTCGCCTTTTTGTCACAGACCGCAAAACCAAGACCCAATTGTTAGTGGACACCGGCAGCGATCTTTGCGTTTTTCCACGATCTGCCTTGCGCGAGCGTCGCACGAAGACTACGTACCAGCTATCGGCGGCCAACGGAAGTGTCATCGATACGTATGGTTTCATCCAATTGAATTTAGATTTAGGCCTAAGACGTAGCTTTACCTGGAACTTTGTTGTGGCTAACGTTACACAAGCTATCATTGGTGTAGATTTTCTTAGACACTATAATTTAATTGTGGATGTACGTAACCAATGTTTAATAGACAATACTACCTCATTGTGTTCTGTGGCTAGTATAGATAATGATTTAAAATCTGTACTGTCTGTTAAAGTTTTGACTGGAGATTCGCGGTACCATTTAATTTTAAATGAATTTCCTGACATAACTCGTCCATCTGGCACGCCGCGCGTTACACGGCACAACACAGTGCATCATATCCGTACCACTCCAGGGCCTCCCACATTTTGTACCCCTCGCAGGTTAGCGCCGGACAAGTTAAAAATCGCGCGTAGCGAGTTCCAGCTGATGCTAGACAACGGCACTGCGCGTCCATCCGAGAGTCCTTGGGCATCAGCACTGCATTTGGTGCCCAAGAAGGACAGCAGCTGGCGGCCTTGCGGAGATTACCGTGCGTTGAACGCCCGCACCATACCCGATAGGTACCCGATCCGTCATATACATGATTTTGCTCACAGTATCGCAGGCTGCAAGGTTTTCTCGACTATAGATCTGGTGAAGGCTTATAACCAAATCCCGGTTTTCGATGAGGATATACAGAAGACCGCCATCACCACCCCTTTCGGCCTGTTCGAGTTCCCGTTTATGACTTTTGGTCTAAGGAACGCAGCTCAGACTTTCCAAAGGTTTGTAGATGAGATGATCAGGGGGCTAGATTTCTGTTACTCCTACATTGATGATTTTCTGGTTTTCTCCCGGGATCAGGCCCAGCATGAGGATCACCTGCGACAGCTGTTCGAGCGGATGCAACAGTACGGTATTCTGGTTAATACCTCAAAGTGCGTTTTCGGTGCAAGCGAGGTAACATTCTTAGGGTATCACATCTCGGCGGAAGGCACTAAGCCCCAGGAGTCCAAGGTCCAGGCTATCAAAGACTGTCCAGTGCCCAAAACGGTAAGAGAACTTCGGAGGTTTTTAGGGATGCTCAATTTTTATCGGCGATTCCTACCCAATGCCGCACGGAGCCAAGCCCCTCTCAACACTCTTCTAACGGGCTCGGTAAAAGCCTCGTATCCAGTGGATATCGCTGGCCCAGCATTAGCAGCATTCGAGCAGTGTAAGCAGGATCTCTGCAATGCTGCACTGCTGTCACATCCTGATTGCAATGCCCAGTTAGCCTTAGTCACTGATGCATCTGACGTGGCATTAGGAGCGGTCTTACAGCAATTGAAGAATAGCATCTGGCAACCTTTGGCGTTCTTCACACGAAAATTAAGCCCGGCACAGCGGAAATATTCACCCTACGACCGAGAACTCTTGGCCATCTATGAAGGTATAAAATATTTCCGCCACATGCTGGAAGCAAGGCATTTTACGGTGTTCACCGATCACAAGCCACTTAGTTTCGCATTTAGTGACCGCAAAAACAACTGTTCGCCTCGTCAGTACCGACACCTCGATTACATATCGCAATTCACGACTGACATCCGACATATATCCGGTCGAGACAACGTGGTTGCTGATACATTATCGCGTATCGAGGAAATCCAACCAGTCCTTGACTACGAATTGTTGGCGAAGTCTCAAACGGTGGACTCTGAACTTGGCGATCTTCTCAGAAATGAAACATCAATACGTCTCAAAAAATTGGTACTAGAGGGCAGCCGTCACGAGATATACTGTGACATTAGTAGGTCACCACCAAGACCGTTTGTGACCAAAGCATTGCGAAAGCAGGTATTTGACTGTCTGCATAGTCTAAGTCACCCGGGTCCAAACGCAACTGCTCAATTAGTAGCCGAGAGATATGTATGGCCGGGCATTCGCAAAGACTGTCGTGAGTGGTCAAAATGCTGTCTGGCTTGCCAACGGGCCAAAGTGAGCCGCCATGTGTCTGCACCGTTGGGCACGTTCAGTTTACCCCGTACTAGGTTCGCTGTGGTACACATCGACCTTATAGGTCCTTTACCGCAGTCCCAAGGGTACCGCTACTGCCTCACTGCTGTCGACCGTTTCACACGATGGCCAGAGGTAATACCAATCATGGACATGACAGCAGAAACAGTGGGACGCGCACTACTGTCGGGCTGGATTTCCCGTTTTGGCTGCCCAACCGACATTGTAACCGACCGTGGACCCCAATTTGAATCCAACCTGTTTGCTTTCTTGGCGAAGGTAGCAGGGTTCAATCATCGAAGAACCACGGCCTATCACCCCGCGTGTAATGGTTTAGTTGAGCGGTTTCATCGCCAGCTAAAAGCCGCCATCGTATGCCACGCCGACAAAAACTGGATCGAATCTTTACCACTGGTCCTGCTTGGTATTCGTTCAGCGTTCAAAAAGGACTTACAAGCTTCTTCCGCTGAACTATTGTACGGCGAACCCCTTCGCCTACCTGGAGAGTTTTTCCAAAACAGTGTGGAGGCCACTACGGATGTTACCGATTTTACTGCACGTGTTCGTCTATTTGCTGAGAAATTACGACCATCTCCCGCTTCACGCCATAGCCATAACAAAATTTTCATTTACAAGGGCCTCAACTCCTCCAGTCATGTATTCCTCAGGGAAGACTCACTGAGAGTAGCCTTAAGTCCTGCTTATTCTGGTCCCTACGAAGTTGTTGAAAGGGGGGACAAAGTATTCAAAATTTTAATAAAAGGGAAACATGTCACTGTATCAATCGATCGCCTTAAACCGGCATATACTTTCGTCGAACCTGTCCCTAATTTACTTTCTGACGGTAATAGCAGTATGAGTTCGAATGCAGAAGAAGACCCGAAGCCCGAAGGGGTACCTAAAAAAACCACCCGTTCGGGTCGGCGCGTCAGGTTCCCTGATCACTATCGCCCGTAGTGACGGTCTCTGGAGGGGAGTGATGTGGGCACGTATCAAACTTTCATTGTTGCCGCGCGTCAAAGAGAGTAAAATGTCAGTCGGGACTTTATCATGACGTGTGACATTTGTCAAGGAATTCTGTCTAATTATTTTTCTTATGAATAGGCATCAACATTCTGTTTGCTCCTTCTATGTTTTATGTGAGAGAGAAGTGTTGGTAAATAAACTGTAAAATTAGAAAGTTGAGCTTATTAATTACTTCACCAACACGTCCAAACCTCCCACACATGAATATAATATTCGAAAAAAAAAATACACTTAACTAATGGTCACTACGTTAAACGTAGTGCAGATGTGCCTGTGTGCAGCAGCAAACAGGGGGTCTAGGCTTGGTGTAATATTTTCGCCAGTGGGATAGGCGAAACACCTAATTAACCTAAAGGGTGGACGGGAAATATCGAGAATCACAAGAATACAGAAAAGTTTGAATTATTTAAGTCACAATATTAATGGAAGGGAAAAGGAATGCATTAGAAATTATAAGACCTTACCTTAATGAAAACAGAAAAAATATATAAATGAAAAAAGAGGCTGTCCCTTGGACGAAAATTCGTCCAAGGGCTGTCCTAATCAGGACAGCAAGCAGATCTAGCAAACACTCGACCTTCTAGCTAGACTAATAACAGATTAGTATACTTTATACTAAGTAGTAAATAGCTTTAATTGTCATAAGTAAGAGTTGAATTTTCTATATTTTTGATTATACATACCTATTATTACAATGTATTGAGTAACCTAAGAAGTTTCATCTATGACCACTTATGCTTGGTCACTGCATAAAATTACACAGATCAGTGTCTTACATTGTACAGGCTATTTGGTATAAAAGGTAAATAAATAAAGCCGAATATTGTAGATAAGGTACCAAACATACAACCCCGAAAAATTATTATAAACCCTGAAAACCGCCACATGGCGCCCCAATTTAGATTTATTTTTTAATTTTATGGAAAAATGCAAAATTATAACCTTACACATAATAATAATAAATCCCAATAATTGGCAAAAGCAAAACAACATTTTGGTCTAGGGTTGCCGCTATGTAGTTTATCATAAAAATAACAAAAATATTTTTCAAAAAAGAGGTGACTTTTCAAGGTTTATAATAATTTTCCGCGGTTGTAAGTATGTGTATAGTATTCAAACTACAATATTCGGCTTTATAAGTTTATTACCAAACACCTTGTTTTATAGCTTCTATTCTATTCTCTACAAAATATATGCACATGAATAAGATATTTAAAAATCTCTAGATAATAAATACGAGTTTATTTATTTTTCTTTGCGTTGTTGCTTGTTGCCGATTTGTCAAGTATCTGAGTATGTTGCTCTTAGGAGGTCGGCATTTGTCGCAGTATTATAGCTTCGATCCTTGCCTGCGTTTCCATGCTTTTATGTAATCTAATCTAACGGTCGCATAAGCTGCTTATCGGGTACAAGTACGACACCCAGAAGTATATTGCTGGGTCACTTTCTTGACTTAATATTTTACCAGCAATTTAAAAGCATCTGTAAGCTAAGTTTTTTCAATTCAACTTTAGTCAGTCATAACTAACTTATAAGTTCTAAAACAATACTACGTATTACAAATTATATCGAATGATTTTTAGTCCTACTGAATCCCTCATGCCTATTCACTTACTTAATCATTTTTGGTGTCCTACTGAATCCCTCATGCCTATTCACTTACTTAATCATTTTTGGTGGATCCATGTGGACAAAATATCCACATGAATCCCTTAGGAGTGTCTAGCAGGGTATTCTAGCGGGTGAAGAGTTATTTCAACGGTAAGATGGGAGATTATTTGTCAAAAATCTCCACGCCTCGGACGCGAGGTAGAGATCGTAATGTTAGATTTACTGGTCTACGGAATTGATTTTTTTTATATATCTGCTCTATTTACAACTGAGTGTCGTAGACTCAACCCTAACTCACTTTCCTTCTTTTAATCTGCCACAATACTTTTCATACACTTATTTATTGAGGAGCTTGGTGGCGCAGTGGTTTAACGCCTGGCCCAGCGATTGCGGAGGATAAGCAACTTTCGCAAAGGTTGCTCATGGGATGGGTGATCAAAAAATTATTATCTCAAGCACCTCCGTGCTTCGGAAAGCACGTTAAGCCGTTGGTCCCGGCTGCATTTGCAGTAGTTAATACCCAGCAATTCGTATTGGGCCTGCGTGGTGGGTTACGGCCCATCCTTTTTATCCACGCATAAGGAAATCTTGTAACCCGGCAGTGGGGACATTAATATTGGCTAATGGTCATTACTTTACATATATGGAAACCGTTTATCCTTTACAGTATTGTTAAACGAAAGTACCTAACTGTAATATTATACGTATTAACTACGCAAATGGTATCAACTTGTGGCAATACTATTATAAATCATGTCACAATTATCGCTTACAAAACGTGCTTTCTATGTTGTAAATGTCGTAATAAACGCAAACTAGTAAATCATATGGTGCTTTCATGATAAACTTTCCTCATGTTACTTCGGCCATTCTATTGCAAAGTGGCTGTATAGTTTGGGACAGACAACCACTCATGGTGGTGTCGGTAATTCAACCAATTCAATAGTCTTTTTTGTCCTAGGTTAAACTGAAGCAAAGAGAATCCGTTTCTTAAATATTTTGACTTAAATAATATGAATGTAACTAGGAAAATAGGGTGTAAAAAGAGAGTTTTAATTGGGAAACAATTTACCGCATCTGGGGTAAATAATGCATTACACTTTGCAGGATAAAAATAGATCTTTAGCAAACCGTATTGTATTATTAGTTTTATAATACCTATTACCTTTTGCAGGGTAAAAAAGGTGTTGACGAAGCTGCATATATACCTACTTAAGCTAGCAATGCAAGCATGCCATAGGCAAGTATATCATCTACTATTAAAAGCCTTTGTGTTTTCGAATCTCATCAAGCTAAACTAAAAGGTTTACACCCGAGCCTTTGAAAAGAAGGCCAAAAATAAAATCATGTTTTACATAGGTACACACACATAGTCAATGATTTGTTCGAATACCTAGTCTTCTGGATCTTCTGATTTATGCTCCCTAGAACTGTCTTGAGTTAATCATCAAATATGATAGTTGGTTTTGACAGGAGTACCCTGGTTTTTAAGATTATCTGCCGTGGATGCCGATAAGTTTGAGGCAACAATGCCGCGTACATCAGCTGTTTTATGGTAACCGTGCCATTGTTAAGTCATGCTCGGTGGCGCTTAGGTTAAAAACTCAAGAACTTGTACGTAGGCAGAGTATTGGCGATATTGAACTTAACGAAATGGGTAAAGCTAACTTAAAATATTGAAAATAAACAATTAAATAAGATAAAATCACATCTCACGAGCTTATGTCAATCAAAAGTGTACTTAAAAATGTACTGTATGAAATTGACAAGTTTGGTTACAGGGAACTGATCTTGTATAGTTTAGAGATTTGGTACTAAATCTATCGATCGAAATAGATAGTGAAAGAATTATGTATGTTTTCATAGAAAAATTAAATAGAACATATTCGGCAGTAAACAGTTTGGGATTTAGCAGACTTGAACATAATGTAAATAGTAATCGCTCGTTGTTTTCATAGTATTTGAATTTAACTGTAGTAAAATAATACCAAAGGGTACCCTTTTATTGTGATTATTAGTTTGAAATTGAGGTCAATTTTAAACACTCGTAGACGAAAATATCTGCTCGAGACTCAGCCAACGTAACGTAGCATTTCAATGTACCTAGTAATTCCCTTACATCAGTTCATTCATTTTCTAAATGTTGCAACACTATCACTTCGATATCTCTATCATCAATGGTGGCTCAACACTGTTATGTTTGATCTGAATTTTATCGAAAACAGTAAACTGTGCGTAAAACGGTAAAATCAACAATGAAGTGTAAAAACAAGCCTAGGTATACTGATATATTTACAGAATTCATTGAAACTAAACCGATTTACTGTTCACTATGCATTCCACCCACTTCATTGAGAATCATAATGTGGGATTAGCAGCTATTCAAAGTTGCAAAGAGCATATGGAAACAGGCCAAATAAAAGGCAGGATTAGGCAGATGTACTTTATTGATAGTAATTTCAAGAGCGTCTACAGAAAATTATGTATTATGATAAAGTGGGTTTTATACGCTATAATATTTTAGAGGGTGATTCGAAACTCGACCTTTATAGGGGATTAGGGGAGCTTGGATGTGTGCCACTTTTGTATGATAAATAATGTTACCATTTTGTTACTATGAGGTTTTCTGCCAAAGTAGCTTATGCTTAGAGCTATGCATTTTTTTGGAAGAAGGCAATGTTTGTTTCAAGGTGTTGAAGTTTGGGGATGGATAATTGAAACAGATGTTATAGAATGATAGTTGGAACGACAGATAAATGTGCATCAGAACCTTATTTCGATGATCAGAACGTTCAATACGTCGTCAAAATGGTAGGTTAACCTCCATTGAAAGTAGGTACCCGAAGCTTCTGTTTTTAATGATGGAAGTAACTATGAGTTTAATGAATGGGTTTCTTCTTCAGTTGGTAAGGCGTTTAATATTGCAGAGTACCTATTTAAACAGAGACAAATAATGAGAGCGTCTTTAATTTTATTTTTACTTTCTATCACTAAGGCGAAATTAAAAGTGTTTTAAACCTGGGGAAATCCGTTTCGCGAAAACGAGAATAATGACTCTATAGGCATGGCGTGAGAGATTCGCGTGTGGAATGATAACTGTTGTGTGGTCGCCGGCTACTAATCTGTGCAAATTATCCACGTAATTATGAACCTTTTTGGCGGCAACTTTCACTTCCACGTGTCGTTGCCACTAGTGATGTACTGTACTGAGTCCTCCGAGTCCTTTTGTCCAGAGCTCGGAGTCGTTTTACAGGGCTCGCCTCGTTTGTACGAAGCTCGACGACTCGGGAGTCTTTTTTAGCGCTCGAGCCTTTTTCAGAGCTCGGCCGACTTCGAGCCATTTTCACGGCTCGAGCCTTTTCGGAGAGCACAGTCGATCTCGAGGCTTTTTCACGACTTGAGTCTTTTTCGGCGCACTAGTTTTGATTGGCTGCTGATGAATGAGGATAAGTAGAGCTAAAGCACTATAGATTAAGCATCTACGCTGCTCTTTATAACATAAGACATTCATCTTTTTGACTTCTAATTTTGAAGACTAGAGTCAGATTTTCAGGGCTCTGTGAGCTCGATAGGCTCGGCTTTAATATTTCCGTAATTAATAATATTGTAAATATGATTATTTACGGAGATATTAAAGTCATAAACATGAACTCTAAGCTTTTTATGAGGCTCGCGTTCATTTTAAGACTGGAGCTTTTTTGAAGGCTTGAGCTCTTTTAATAGGTTCGAGCTCTTTTGAAGGCTTGAAACTCTTTTGAAGCCTCGAGGCGTGGCTCAGAGAGCTCGTTTTTTGGCTAGACTCGGGCTTACGAGCCTACTGAGCTCACCGAGTCCTGCCAATCCGAGTCGAGTCTTCAAAAGTAGAACTCGACGACTCGAGTTTTGTACATCACTAGTTGCCACGCATGATTTATTTGGAGCAGGGTCGATGGACAGTTCAAATGAAAAACGAATTGAAAATTTCGTTAGACTGTAGCTGCAGCATTCGCTGGTTAACTTTTACTAAGTATTGTTTCCTATCATTTTAACAACTTTCATAACATCTTCTTTATCTTCCAAAACTGTCGCTTTGAAAAAAAAAACTAAAATTATTACTGAGCCCCTCTGTACACGGCATCGCTCGTAGCGTAAGCATAATTATCGTTATACGCGCGTCGTACGAGATATTATTGAGATTTTATTGTCAATACGATATAGTCGTAGCGTACTGGCGTAAAAAAGCAAGCATAGACAATACTTTCTATATGTTTGGTGATGAATTTCCGTCAACGTGAAGCTCTAGTTTATATTCTGGAACAATATCTACGTCTATGCTACGATTCGTTTGCAGAACTCAGCTCGTATCGTACACGTCGCGTCATGACGATACGCTTACGACACGACTACCCTTACGAGCCATGTGCGGAGGGCCTGAGTCCTGACAAGGAGTAAACCTCTTACCACCTGAAAAAAATGAACTTTAGCCAATTTATCCTTCAGATTGCTGATAATCTATGGTGCTGCGAAGATATTGTTTTGTTACAATTAGCTTTAAAAGTAAATTACATTTACAATGAGTAACCATCGGTTACATCCATAGAATATGATTTTAAAGTTCTTGCATCCATTCATAAGATAAAGAATCGATGCTAAAATCGATTCTATTTTCAAACCCATTCTGAGTCGAAAACAAGAACTTTTAAATCGTTCTATCGAAAACCTTTTGATATCGCTTTCTGGTTGGTACACACGGTACGCGGCTTTGATCTCAGTCGGTGGCCAGCAATAAATTGTGCCATAGTGACAAATCACCGAATGCGTGATATATGGTTTGTGTACTTTATTCATTCAAACATTTTTGTGTTCCTTTCGATTGTAACTTCATTGTTATTAGTTGTTTTGCTGTCTACATAATATGTAATTTTGATTTTGTAGTTTGTATTGTCAGATTATCATTGTTTTCTGATAAATATTGGGAATATATTTAACTTGACTAATTAAAGATATATTGTTCAACTATGGTTTTTGGGTTAAAAAACCAATATGGTAGCTGTACAAGTTAGTACAATATTTTGAATAAATGGTAATAATTTATAGTACTGCTCAAAAGGCAAAACCGGGCTACCATGTAAATTTTTCATACAAAAGAGTTATGTCCACAAAGGTATTTTTATAATATTTTTAATACGATTTTATTTGAATTTGATATTTGATATTCGCCATGTGTCAGTTAGAATTGAAAAATATTAAAAGTGTATTTTTTATGAAACTCACATTTCTTTAAATTACCCTATACTCTGAATTCGACAGCAATGTCGGTACTTAAGCTGACTATTACAGCTTTTGTACAATATCAAATACAAATAAAATCATTTACCATAAGAAAACCTATGGAAAATCATTTGGTAGCTCCTATAATTTCTTTTGAGCAGTATATAATGTAACTAAGTAAATATAAGACTTTTCATGTTATTAGTTGCAACTTAATAACAATCCGTAAAAGTCGTAAACGGTAGTTTCACGTATTTTCATAACACGAAGTGCTTAAAATTGTAGTCGCAAGCGTACGTTGTTCCGGAAAACAGAAATCGGTGTTCAAAACCTTTTCAAAATCGAGCTCAAAATATGTAAATCTTATAAAGACGCTAAGTTGCCAACGAATAATCGAAATAAAATACCATAGGTATTAGGAAAGAGGTTTTACATATCTTTCTATTACCTAATGAAAGGTAATGTGGTACTTACATGGCCGACTAGAGCCGCACGACTCACGGCGAAAATCGACCGTGTAAATGTCAGTGTAAAAAACGACAGCAACGCCATCACCTGCGATGCAATTTTGGAATCGACTTGCTAGGTGACTAAAGTTGACCGTCAGGTGACTAAAATCGACCCATGTAAATAGCCCAAGCTTTTTATGATAACTTATTCTCTGCCATTTGAGCCAGTGACAGTAGCACAGAGATAAATCACAGTACTCAATTAGTACTGTATGTATAGTACTCATTATCTATTGATTGACTCAATTGAGTCCATATATGTCAAAATTGATTATTTATTTTGCTTTATTGCAAATATTTGTGAATTGAAAAGCTTAAAATGCAATTAATAGGTCTATTGTTGATCAGCTATGAATGTTGTTAGGCGTGTATTCATAGCCGAACGGACTTAACATGGTGAGATAGAACAACTACTTATGTTAAATAGTAGTAAATCACATAAACATCTATTACATTTCTCAGATTTTCTTGAGATCTACTTATTCAACAAGGTCCAATTGTTTATTTTTTAAAGCAATATTTAAAACTGCATATCAAATTTTTAAATGTTGCGAACCCCTGCTAAGTTGGGCGGGCGCCGCCCGGCGCAAGTGTGGATTTAGAAATCGTTATTTCAGAAATAAATACAAATTGCTGTGGTAACAGTAAACAAACACCGCTTTTGTTTATTTTGCCGATCTCGCGTACGAGCTCAGACTCAACACTTGACTAATTAAGGACGCAACTTAGTTTGCACTAAAATCATTAGCTCGGAAAACAGGAAACAAGCCCGAATAAGCTATTTTCTTAAAATAAGATAAAATTATGTATGTTACTTTGTTAAATGCAGTATGTACTTATTGTTTTGCGAGTTTATTCTTGAGCAGTGCTGGATAAACCTATAAACAAATTAAGCAATTGCTTAGGGCACCAAGTAATCTTTATCCGGCACTGTTCTTGAGGTAGGTATTTAGGTACTGTTTTGTTATTTCATCAATACGAACAAGTATTTTATGCGACTTTTTATAATAATTTATCTCGTACTAGCGGTCGCCCGCGACTTCGTCTGCGTGGACAGTTTTTTTGCCATCCCTCGGGAACTATATGTTTTTTTCTGGATGAAAGGTACCTTAGGTCCTTTTTTGTACCTCTGACAAAGTGTATGCAAAATTTAATGATGATCGGTGCAGTAGTTAAAACGTGAAGGCGTAACAAACAAACAAACGGACTTTCACATTTATAATATTAGTAAGGATTACCAAAAAAGTATTGGAATATTGATTTATAAAAAGTTGTGGTACTTACCTACCTACACACTTTACTATCTACCTACTGCAATGCAGTAAACAGCTAGAGCTGATGTTGCTGGTAGGGCTTTTTTCTATTTCTTATGTCCGCCTGGCTATATATCACCTACTATGACCTCTAAATACCAATTAAAAAATTGTTGTGTTCTGGCAGTTAGAGGTAAAAAAGGCAGTTCCTCAGTGGTAAGGATTCCGGGTGTAGTGCGCTTGCACTTTAGGCCTTATCGTCATTTACCATCAGGTGAGCTGAAGGCCAAGCAATGTCCCGTTTTGGATAAAAAAGAGCTCTTAATCAACCCAAAACTTATTCACAAAATAGCTGTGGCTGTGGTATTTATTGTGGTTCGTCACACTACTACGTCAACTTCAAAAAATGCATTTTTTTCATTTAATTACCATTTTAAAAACTAAGTTAAAATTTTTTACTTAATAATAACATTAAGAAACCACGAAGGTTTATAACAATGCTATTAGATTAATAAAGTCAAAGTCAAAGTCAAATAAGCTTTATTCAAATAAACTTAATTATTAAGTACTTTTGAATCGTCTATATTTTCCTACCACCCGTTCCAGACTTTTTTAGCTGACAAGAAGAACGGGCGCAAGAAACTTATCAGCTGTAACAGCCATAAGTAACGATATTTACAAACTTGAATATATCGTTACCAGATAATTACATAATTAAATAAATTAATACATATTTAGGTGACATAATATGTATAATTATTGGAGCGAGTTAGGTACATTTCGTAGCATTTAGATAATAGTCTTTTATCTATTTAATTAAGTATTTTCCTAACTGTATGAGTATAGTTTATATATTTGACCAAAGAATTGAAAACTCAATTTTGCTGCTTGTTTTATTTACTTATAAGAATGAGTAAATAGTCCATACATACTCGGAAAATAGAGCAGATCTTAGGTTAAACAGAACGAGGCGAGGACTTAAAACAATAAGAGTACTGCCCATTACTGGGCTTGTTGAAATGAAATACGGTGTTTGTAAGAAGGAATACTTGGGAATTTTCGATTAACTGCGCAAATGCTGGGAATATTCTCCACAATTCTGCAAAACTAAATAATGTTTATAGGTTTGAAGACTTGTGTATGCAATATCCTTGTAAACTTTAAGGCGGTTGTATGACCGAAAGTGGTGCCCTCAGAGGTTTTTATTTAATAAGTTAGTAATAGAAAAAGATTTTAATAATGTTTTACTTGGAGATTTTAGCGCCCATGGTCTAATATTTTTAGAATGCATCATCACTACATGCCCTCGTAGTCATTCCTAGAAGTAAATAGTAAATAGAAAACGTCAAAAACAGCCACTTTTAGCAGTTTTGCTTTCTACTACTAGCAGTGACTACGAGGGAATGTAATGATACCGTCTAAAATACTATACTGTGGGCTCTAAAAATTCCAGGTAAAACATTATTAAAATTGTGTATTAGAATTAAATATAATGTTAAATAAAATTCACCGCGGCGCCACTTTCGCTTAGGTTGCCACCTCAATAAATTGTGCTCCTCCTAGCGATAGTGGATATCCACTATTTTTTTTTGGGTTTGACAGTGTTATCGGTGACGTATTTTTTAATTGAATTGTGAGTAGATTTATCTAAATTTTTTTAACAATCAAGTCTCATAAAGGCAATACTTTCCCAAATTTAGTACTCAATAGCATCACAAACATTGCTCTAAATACAAAGTAAGTAGCTAAAGCACTGTTATATTAGGTAGTCGGAAAAGTTCGCGGCCTTTTTGTACTAAAAATAATAAAGATACCACATCGAGGAACATCAAAATTAATAAATCAAACCTGTCATCTTTCGTTCAGCACAAGCAGCATTCATTTTTTTATTAAGATTCAGCCCCCCTACTCTCGACGGAAATTAACGAGATTAAGTTCACATCAGCCCTCCTCGCATGACCGACAAAACATAATATAATATATCGCGTGATATTAGCTCTATCCACACTCAACTGACAAAATCTATAGTAGTAGTATAGTATAGTAGTCTTTTGATGGTTAAACATGATAAATCGCGTTTCAGTTGTCATCAAATAAAAAAAACAAAAATCAAAAAGTCAAAAATCTATTTGATTGAATCAGGCGTCACTTGGCGGAAGTCCCAAACCATTTTGAAAAAAGAAATATATGTAGCTTACTTCCGCAAACAATGTTTGCGGAAGTAAGCTACATATAATTATTTTTTCAAAATAGTCAAAAATCTGTTATTTTGGTACATTGAAAACGGTTTTCATTGAACTGTTTTGACGTTTACTCGATGCCAATACGATCTCAAATTCTCGATCGCATTCATTGCAGTCGTCTTCTGTCGCTGTCTGAATATCAAGGCACCCGCAGTGTCACAATACACTCAAGAATAAGAATAATTCTTGAATACAAAAACAAAAGCAAAACTCAGTATTACCAGAGTATGCAGTAATTTTATACGGTATCTTAACGAAGAGACATTAGCAAGAAGATCTGAAACTCGAATCGGCTGTAAAAATAGTTAATATCGATTTAAATCGATTTATACGGCTGCAGTAAAACGAATAATTTGCGACATCTGTCGATTCCATTTAATTTGCACATAGCGAATATTGTTGATTGTTTATTTTGGACTTGCGTGAAAGTGAAACTAGTGTAATAAAAGTAACGTCGGGAAAGTTATTACTTATGAGGTGGTAGTTAAGCAGTAAACAGGTGGTGGGTGTACTTTCGTTTCTGAGATCTTCAGCTTTTTGCAGTAATTTGAGTGAAATTGGCGCGTTTTGATTTGAAAAATTCAAATATACAGGCTGTTAACTATATTTACACTGGGTGGTGTGTAAAACACAAGATCAGCCGGGCAGTTTCTCAGATATTCCTGATTAGGAGGTATGATACCTATATTTCCTATTAGGATCCGGCGAAGATTAGGATATGTGAGAAACTGCCTCATCAGGTGTATTTGTGTCTTGTGTTAAGGGTTGCCATGTACTCTATAATCTACGACAGACAATGAAGAACGCCAAAATATTATATTTACATAACCCTTGTTTAACAAGTAATTTGTTAAAAGTTGCGATAAGTAACACAAAATATGTTTTTGAAGATAAATAAATATATAATTAATAATGTACTCTTTTTTAGTCTGTTTACTTTATTTTTATTCTACCCAAATGAAAAAATACTCTATTGTTTGAGAAAAGTTGGCAACCCTGGTGGTGTTTCGCAACATCCAACAACCTCCATCTTCTTACAGATTTGAAAAATATAATAGAATGTGAATTTTCAAAATGTTGTGTAGTTTTCATTAAACTATTTAATATGAATATTTTGATAAACATTTAAATAAACAAACGTGTTTTAAATAACAAAATACTAAAGTCTAAAGTTATGAAGCAGAACATCATGTTATAACTGTCAAAAATTTCTAATTAATTTAGAATTTTAATGTTCACGACTTTTAGTTTAAACGTGTTGTGGTAGTCCACTGCAGTTGACTGTACAATGAGCCCACTTAAATACTCTTTTTTTTAAAATGCATTAAGTACAAAGTAATACTTAAGTTATTGCACTAAGGTTTAAAATTAAACACTCAAGAAAAAGGTGGTTTAAGTTAACAATAGTAGCAATTACTAAAGTCAAAAGCAGGTACCTAACTTAGATAATAAATAATGAATCTTCACGCAGGCAACATAATAAAATTACTTACATTTTTAAATTTAAACCAGTCAATTCTCGGTTCAGAAATAATTTTAATGTTGTATTTTGAAAAATTTGAACTGAAAAAACTGCTTGTGTGAGATTTAAAAGTTAAAAACTTATTAACTAAAATCATGCGTGTTTAGCTAAGAAGTATAATAGAGAGAAACACGCACAAAAATATTCCAAAGAGTATTGACTGTAAAATCTTCCGCAACCAGAGTGCATTTGAGCGTAAATAATATAAAATTCTTAGGAGTTCTTTAATTTCCTGAGTGCAACTTGCGAAACATTCAAATACTTTTACCAGTATAAAAAGAAATGGCATGATGTACGCTTTGATCTCCAAGCACGTCAGATCAAAATGAGCATGTAACTATACAGACAGACAGACATAATCACTATAACTGTCATCGCTTTAAATACATTATAAGAAAAAACCCGGGAAAAATTAGGTCGTCATTCACGCTTTTCACTATAGTTATAGTAAACAAGATAACTGCCCGATTTTATTTCGCCGATCAATTCGATAATATTTTAAAGTCGTCTCACTCAGTGGCCGAGAGCTTTTCAGCAAAGTTGCCAAGTTCAATAGCAAGATCGGAACGCACGCACCTAAGTCAGTAGAAGTCGCACGCGCCGGCCGAGTACACGCGTGACTGACCATAGATACTATCGATATGTAAACATCGATTTTAAACATCGATTTCAACTTGTGTGACTCTATCTGAAAGAGGTTTTCCTTTTTTAAATTTTGTGCGGATAGTTCTTTATTAGTGTGCGGAAATTGATTTTGATTTTTGTGCGTTTTCTTGTGGAGTGTTGTGTTTTTCGCCATGTGGTTCCAGAGCTGGGAGTAACATTGTTTGGAGTTTATCAGGTAAGTACTTACTTTCTTTATGGGGTCACTTGATAAGTTAATCGTCTCTTGCACATTATGGAGATTAACCAATTTTCTTATAAAAGCTTCAGAAATAGTGACGAGAGTTTAAACATCAAATTAATGTATTTTTTAAATAGTATTTATTTTTAACTTCAAGCTACAATACAGTGGAAGAACATTAAATTGTTTACTCTAACAAAAGACGTGGATACAAATGAACTACGACTAGATAGGTTCAAGAGTAAAGTGCATATAAATCAAGTTGCGGTGCGCTTGCGCAGCCGCCCCGCGCTGAAATGTTGATGACTGTACCGGGGGCGAGTTGCATTGTGGCGCAAGATGAAAGAGTCGGCGATAGCGGAAATAACGGTTATTTGACCCTGATCAATGGGTTATAGACTTTTTATAAGGTGAAATACTTATTCTGATAAAAATATGAAATATTTATCTAAGCTAGGGAATTATAGTCTCATATTTCTATAGGTAGATAAAGATAAATTGACATAATATTGGTTTTAATTTATATCACAGGCACAGATGGGCATAATGGGCACGTATATTTAAAAGTTTGTAATTCCACCATTTATTAAAAATCTTTTTTTTTTTTAATGAACACGAAGACAACTTTATTGCACAACTTTCCTTATTAATTATTTTTATTCCTCGTTTATTTTACTGTTTACCATATGAATATTTTTACACCCATGTTCATAAACATTATCATGGATAGGCTATCACAATGCCTGCGTCCCAATCTCAATCCCATACCAATAACACGTAATACATAAAACAAACGAACCAATCACAGAGCTATATTTCAACGCACTGCGTTTACATAGGCAAGGGTCCTTTGAGTATTGTTCCTTAATATGGGTGTTAAGTATCAATAATGCATTTCTAAGTCTGGATTTAAAGTGTCTAAAGTCCTTAGGAATTTTCTGTCCAATTCTGTTTTATTGAAAAGTCAACGATTTATTTGATCACTATTAATTCTGTAATTTAATTATATTTAGTTACGAATCATAAATTGTTAAATGTAAAAGCTACGTAATAATCTTCGTGTAAAACGCTGTCTCCCCTAACTTACTCCACGCAAGTGGGATTATGTTGGTCCCAACGCAACGACAATCTTATGTGTGGTTTGACAAATTAGTAGAACTTATTAAGTCCTAACTATGGGTTTAACAGCTTTATCGCCAGAAATTGTTTTGATCTTTAGCTTGTCTTCCATTCAGTTCTATTATTGGTAGCGGTAGCTTTGAGGGATAGGTCAGTGTTTATTTTGTTTTATCTTGGTCGAAAAGTAAATTTTAATGTAGTATGTATAAGCTTTATAGCGTTGTTGTTAAGGTGAGTTTCAAGTATTTTTCTATTCGATTAAAACTGTAAGGGACATATACTTTGCATAAAATTTCGGCGACGTAAATGCTCTTTGCCAAACAACTAAACAAGATCTAACTGATCTTTTTAGGGTTCCGTACCCAAAGGGTAAAAACGGGACCCTATTACTAAGCCTCCGCTGTCCGTCCGTCTGTCTGTCTGTCTGTCTGTCACCAGGCTGTATCTCATGAACCGTGATAGCTAGACAGTTGAAATTTTCACAGATGATGTATTTCTGTTGCCGCTATAACAACAAATACTAAAATCAGAATAAAATAAATATTTAAGTGGGGCTCCCATACAACTGTAGCGGCATCTATCGTACCGCCGCACATACCTACACATGGTTGCAACGAGACTCATCACCATGTGACTAGATGGCGCTAGTGTCGTATAAACACAAAGATTAGTAAGGAACAGCAACTCGTAGTATGGAGAATATATGAAGAAACCTACATCTCACTGACGAAGTTTTCTCAGCGAAGCAGCATATATACAACTGCCAACCATCATCGGTTGGACCGCGGTCCCCGGGCTAATACCACCCAGCCCGGAGGAAGATCTTCCACTTTGGCCTTCCTACTAGTGGCTACCTCTCCATATTACCATACATCATTTCCTACACTGGTGACCCCCGACGGAGCACATCAAGCACCTTCAGCAACGCAGCGCAGCCATCACTCCTCATACCTTATCCAGCATCCGCAGCAGTCACACCGCAAGCAGAAGCACAGCAGCCAAGCAGCCTTCAAAGGTTCCATCGCAGCATCATTGACGACGCTTCCTGGACCTTCGGCAACTCTCGACGGCATTATCCCGACCTGGTCTTCGCAGCCCACGACTGGAGCATCACTGGGCCCTTACTCCGGCGTGGCAGCTCTGCACACTACACCAGCAGCTCGGACCTACCGTCACCTTCCACTGTCGCGACTCACCGTGGACAGGTCCCGACTCACCGTGGACACGGATCTACTTGCAGCACTGGCGGACGCGCCTTCCTTCACCCCGCATCGTCTCGACTCACCGTAGACTGTCTCGACTCACCGCAGACTGGGGCATCTCCTGCAGCACCCTACTCTGGCACTTGCATAGCTCTGACGCACTGACAGCTGAGCTGGGACTACCCTTGGACTATCGACCTCCGGTCTCAGGGGGGGAGTGATGTAGCGGCATCTATCGTACCGCCGCACATACCTACACATGGTTGCAACGAGACTCATCACCATGTGACTAGATGGCGCTAGTGTCGTATAAACACAAAGATTAGTAAGGAACAGCAACTCGTAGTATGGAGAATATATGAAGAAACCTACATCTCACTGACGAAGTTTTCTCAGCGAAGCAGCATATATACAACTGCCAACCATCATCGGTTGGACCGCGGTCCCCGGGCTAATACCACCCAGCCCGGAGGAAGATCTTCCACTTTGGCCTTCCTACTAGTGGCTACCTCTCCATATTACCATACATCATCCCTACACAACAAACGTGATTTTTTTGCCGTTTTTTGCTCGATATTAATAACGACAAAAGGTAGACAGTTGAAATTTTAACAGATGATGTATTTCTGTTGCCGCTATAACAACAAATACTAAAATCAGAATAAAATAAATATTTAAGTGGGGCTCCCATACAACAAACGTGATTTTTTTGCCGTTTTTTGCTCGATATTAATAACGACAAAAGGTAGACAGTTGAAATTTTAACAGATGATGTATTTCTGTTGCCGCTATAACAACAAATACTAAAAACAGAATAAAATAAATATTTAAGGGGGCTCCCATACAACAAACGTGATTTTTTTGCCGTTTTTTGCTCGATATTAATAACGACAAATGGTAGACAGTTGAAATTTTCACAGATGATGTATTTCTGTTGCCGCTATAACAACAAATACTAAAAACAGAATAAAATAGATATTTAAGGGGGGCTACAAACGTGTTTTTTTTGCCGTTTTTTGGTACGGAACCCTTCGTGCGTGAGTCCGACTCGCACTTGGCCGGTTTTATTTTATTTTACGGATTATACCTATATAGTGTTGTTCTGCCTGCCACGACCATTGATGATTTTCTCATATCTTTAGGTCGTAAAAAATAGCTTAGATTTTCTACTATTTATTACCCCTGTTTTAAAAATGTTTACCTACTAGATCTAAGAGATACACTGGTCGTGCTGGAAAGAATACTTCCTAACACGACCACGTAGACTTCCGTGTTATTCAATTTCAAAACGGCATAAAATAGCTTAGAATATTTACTATTTTTTACACCCATTTTGGAATTTCGTACTATCAAGATCATAGAACACGATACGAAAGTGATTCTTTCCAGCAGGGCCTTCGTATTTCTATGAACATGATAGTACGAAATTCCAAAATGCGTGTAAAAAATAGTAAATATTGTCGGATGGGTGACCGTTAAAGAGGCATTGCAACTGAGCGCTTCCGTGCTTTGGAGGCCACTTAAGGCTCCGTACCGATTTTGCCGCTTACTGCCGCGCTCTCGCTCGCACATTTCATCTTTTCTCAAGATTTTGTAAATCTGAGTGCGTAAATGAAAAATGTGTCTCGGCCACTTTCCGCAATATAAAATTGCAGACATTTCAACATATATTTCAGTTTCGAGTTGCTGAAGTACAAAAAATTATCGCATTTGCCAGTTCAAATTACTGTTACAAACGATAACTTTTTGTACTTTAGCAACAAAAAACTGAAATATATTTTAAAATGTCTGCAATTTTATATTGCGAAAAGTGGCCGAGACAAATTTTTCAATTGCGCACTCAGATTTAAGAAATCATGAGAAAACATGAAATGTGCGAGCGAGAGAGCTGCAGTCAGCGGCAAAATAGGGACGGGCTCTTAAACCGTCAGTCCCGGCTGTTGTCATCTGATAACAGTTGTTTAGCCAAGTTAGAGGCCTTACAAACTTTAACACAGAGGTGGCCACTAATCCTCGTTCGATAAGAATACGAGAAGAAGAAAGCAGGGCTCTTAAGTAGTGTGTGATTTTTTTCATACTTGAAATGAAAATTTTAAGATTTTATTAGCAACGATTTGATGTAAGTGTGCACAACCTAATTCCACCCTCCCTACTTCCATCGGGCAATCAGACGTACGAATCTGCGCCACTGTTTTTCGGTGGATATTCCAAAGACTCTGACTAAGCGTTTAGCTTAAAAAGAATTATTCGTATCTACCAGAGAGTGGAACTCCTTGCCTGAGTCTGTGTTTAGGTTTGTACAACCTAGGGGCCTTCAAGTCGCGAGTGAATAGGTTACTTTCAGGCAAGCGAGTTTCATCGTAGGTCACATCATCGCTTACCATCAGGCGTGATAGCGGTCAAGCAATTGCTTTACACTTAAAACATTTCTGCGGTGGTGTCGTATGAGGCGGGTCGTTACGTTCCCTCAAATATGGTTGAGCGAAGCGATGGCTGGTTCATACGGCATGCTCGTGAACGGGTGCTGCCAGTGGGAATGGGTCTGCTTTTGTCTGTTTGTACTAAGGGCGTCGTATATTTATATATATATATTTCTGTTTAATATTATCAATATGTATGGAACTTCTTACTCAAAACATAAAATTAATAACTAAACCTTGTTTTCATTTCTCATTTTTTTTATTGCAATCTTTTTGCTTTCTATAGTCAGTAGTTTTGTAAGTAAAGGCCTATGAAAAGCTTTCGGATATTAGTTTTCAATTCAGTGCCTTAGGATGGGTAGCCCAAGTATGTCATGCTCTCTTTAATCATTTTTGCGGTGGTGTCGTGTGGGGCGGGTCGTTACGTTCCCTCAAATATGGTTGAGCGAAGCGATGGCTGGTCCATGCGTCATGCTCGTGAATGGGTGCTGCCAGTGGGAATGGGTCTGCTTCTGAGTGCCTATCTTAACGCATATTGAATTGTAAAAATTGCGTTTTTTTATTTATTATTTTTTTATGTCATTGTAACATGTGTTTTTTAGTAAATTTTGCCTACTTAGGTGCACTTTTGAGTAGCAGACAGAGCAATTTCCTAACTAGTTGAAAGTTATTTACTCTCACAATTACCTATCCGATATGTAGTAGGTATTTAATTTCAACCTACCTACCCATTGTGTGCAAACTTTTGTTAATTATTGTGATGGAAAATGACCTCACTTTAAATGTGGAGCTCATTTTTCAATGTTGACGACTCTGTATGAAATATACAGGGAGAAAAAAGCAGCCCTTGACGAGTTTCTTGCCGGTTCTTCTCGTTACAAGGTCTCCCGCTTAGGGTTTGCGAACCGATGGCGTAGCTTCTATGACTTTCACAAGTGCTTGTAACAGCCTAGACTGAATAAATTATTTTTGAATTTGAATTTGAATTTGCCAATCTATCATAAAAAAAAATGAAATGATAGGTCCAGAGAAACGCGTCTCTTACTTACTTACTTAGGTTTTTATCACAGTATACTACTATTCTTGACGCTAAAAAGAGTAATAAAAAAATATTACAAGCACCCTTTTGTTTTTAATAGAGATACGTATCCAGTTCTTTCTTTTTCATCTGGTTCAACTTCAAAGGATTTCATGAGAACTTGACCTTCCCCAAGTTGGATCAATAATGAGAACGACACATGTCTCTGTAGGGTGTTTTAGGGTTCCTCGAGAAATGTCGCAGTGTTATCTCTCTGTAGTGCACTCTTAAGAAGCTTTGTGGGGCTAAACAATATTTTCTAGCCTGTCGTTTAGTTTAATGTACGTTTTTTGCTAAAAGTACACCAACTGCTGCTGCAGTTCGCCTAAATAGCTTTCTACTGTACTTGTAATACCTACTGTTTTTATTCCTTAAACTCAAATGTATTTTTTTAGTATTTATTAGTAAGTTTGAGTATATTTTTTTATTTAAAACGATTTATTTATTTACTAAGTATATTATCTTACTTAGTACTGAAAGGTTAATGAATTCATGGTTGATTATTCTTTCACTTAGTTTATTCACCGTCTTGTCACAACACAAGTTTATTGTACGGGGCCCTTGGTGAACTAATCTCGTCTCACTTGTATTTGTTTTTTTTACTTACACACTAAATTTATGTTTTATTAAGTGCCTTGAATGTATGACAATAATTGTTAATACTTTACAAATGGAGAATGGATGCCATGGTATTATTGTAGTCACAATTCAAATCTTTATTTTTTAATTCTTTTGTTGATGTATTTATATTACTGTTGAGACTCTTAATAATGTAATTATATTAACTAGGTACTTGGTCGTTTGATAAATGCGTTTTTTAACTATCATCTGAAGTGCATGAGAGAGAAAAATAACAGGAATTGTATCATCAACACTCAGAGTGTTTGTTTGAATTCGAAAATTGGTGATCTTTATGCCTTGTTTATACGGGGTCAGTAACATGGCAGTACAGTAACCCAGTCTAGTGCTGACTTGCTACTGGGCTTGTGTAGACATTAGTTTCAACCCAGTGCAGGGGGAATATTACAACCTCTTAAAACTTGACAGGTTTATGAATTGCTATGGTTACATCTCTTTCTCGCTGTATAGCAAATAAAAGAGATGCATTGATAGCTATTTAGAAAACTGGTAAGTTTTGAGAGGTTGTAATGCTGACTTCTCGCTCGCAAGTCAGTCCAGCTGACTTTAGACACCCGTTCTATTTTCGGGCACAGTACGACTTACTGCCGATCCTGTCTACATGTACCCAGTTACTGGATCCGAAATTCTGAGTCACTGGGTCCAGTCACTGATGTCGTATAAATCAGCCCTTAATCCTACATAGACATTTGTTTACAAAAATGTATAATGTATGACGCCCAGTCTCGACTCAAACTGCCCAGAGTTGCCCAATCAAGTAAGTAACATGAACTTAAATCTCGACTCGCAGCAGAACCTTCCACGGCCGGATACGAATAAATAAATTCAAGTGTTATGGTTAACCGAATGACAAGTGTAATAGCGCGGATATCTAAATTAAATATGTAATTAACTGAAATCAGGTTAATGGACCGATAGCTGCTTTGGATGTATTAACATGATCCGCTAGAAATATTTGTATCGATTTCTCGTAGTATTCACTCTCGATTGCATATCGAATAAGCAAATTTTAAAACAAATTGATGTTACGCAAAGTTGTAAAGAAAATTTTGAAACCAATCGATCGATCGACGGCATTCAATATACTTTTATCGAACATAAGTATAATTTACTTTTCGATTTAAACAAGACACTGTTTTATCTAATTGTATTGTAATTGTGTACTAGAATAGCCACATTTTACAGTAGAAACTGTTGTTTATAGAGAAATATCATATATTTTTATTGTTTACACTCAAATAGACACTGATATTAACATTGATTCTTCATGAATACAATAAGAATCGATTACTATAAATGTAAGAGGGATTCAACGGAATAACAATGCTAGTTAATAATATGCCAGTAGTGATAGTTTAGCGAATCTATAACGATGCAAATTTGAAATCATTTAACGTCTAGACAGACAATGATGCCATTAACGACAAAACATCGACATAGAATGAGGCTAAAGTGAATTGTGTGACATCTAGTAGTACTTCGATTGTAAAGCGTTTTGATCATACGACCCGTTGTCTGCCTGTTCATTTACGTCTTATTGACCGATTTACGGTAATACAATATGAAAATGCTGTTGTGATTGGTTGTCAATGGCTTTATAGGTCGGGTTTAGTGATAAGTCTTGGTACTCGAAAGGCAGACACCATTCGTTTTGACGTTTATGCGCGGTACATGGAAACGCGCGATTGATATAGTTTTGATAAAATTTATAGTAACATGATTTCCAATTTTATATAAATGTAAAATATATAAATATAATAAATATAAAATAAAATACCTACTGAAAGATCTCTTTAACGCATTTTATTTTATTCTCTCTTATTAATTTAAGTACTAATCCCAAGACATAATTATTATCTTGTAATTATTGTGAAATAATCAAGTCTACATAAAATAGAAAAGGCCAATAAATATGTAACTTAAGAAAAATACTAAAAAGAAGGATAAGTTTTTAAACAGTATTTTTCTCAGGCCTTCGATGACTTCTCCAATTCACACTTACGAGCACATGCTAATTAAAAAATATGAACTGCAGGTTAAAATTCAGTTTTAACGTCAACCTTTGGCCGGAACAATAAATTACTTTTTTCACTGCATTCTGTGTATTGTTTATTTAGTAACAGGCGGGCATGCCCCAGGGGAGCGCGTGGGGTCCAAACTTATATTTGCATGCTTTTTGACGTCCCTTTATATCGAGACGATGGACTGACAAGTTGTTGATTTTTTTATATTGCGCCTTTGGGAATCTACTATTTGTAAACTTTAGGAATAACTTGAGTAATTATTAATTATTATAAATACTTAGGTACTTATGTATACCTATCATAACAAATATAGTTTCGACAGTAATTTGATTTACAGAAATAAAATTGTGCTACGGCTAACATATTATGGGACCTATCAAAACCAGTCCCTTGACAAAATTCCTCTTGCTTTTAATTGAAAAAAAACTGCTGATTAGTAGCTCATCATAATTAGATAGGTATGAATACGACTGTTCACATCTACAACCAAAGCTATGAATAAATGACTCGATGTAATTTATGAAAACGAGGTAGCGGAAAGAAGATACTGTCAATATATTCTCAAGCGACGACGTAATGTGAAAGTCATAACTTTGGTAGCCCGAACCCTCGAGGGCTGGCATTACAATCAACTTTACCTAAGTCATACTACTAATATAGATTGTATCACTTGGGATGGGAATGAGGCACATAGAATGTTAGTTGTTTCCAATAATTATGTTGTGTAATGAACTAAACTCATTGAGATAATAAAGACTGTAAATTGTGTTTTCGTTAGTCATACCTTTTGAAAAGATCGGTTCTCAATGCGTTGCTTTTGTTAATGGCTTGACAGAGCAAGGTCTTTTTGGCGGCGGCTCGTGGTGTTTAATTTTATCTAAACTCTTTTTATTTTTAGTTTCGTGGCGTTTTGTCAACAAGACCTTTTGTTGAAATCAATGCTGTAAGTATTATTAAAGAGCAAAGATTTTGATATTGATGTCACACCAATTTTTTTTAGTCTAAACCCGACAGCGATAATAACTACTTTTGCTGCCTATTCAAACTCATTTTTAATAAACCGTAAGCATAAATAAAACGCACCTACCATAACAATGCGCCTACCAAACTTTTCAAGATACGTTTAGATTTTTTTTTAATAATACCTGCATAGAAGGAGAGAATAAATATCGTGAGGGCATCAATAACCCATGACCTGAGGCTAAGATTATCCTCAACAGCCAAGAATGAGGTAAATATCAAACACCAACAAACACTCGAGAGCACTCAAACACTAGAAGGTGCAGAAACTAAAAAGAAAAGAAAACAAGTACTTTATGCAAGCACGCACCTCGGGCTCGATAATCCGTACAGTACGGACCTCTTGGCAAACTGACGATTATTTTTTTCCCCAGCAACAATACCAAGGGATTCTTTTTCTCAGAATCATCGGTGTTTTGGACTTCACTCATTGTTTTCTAAGAAATGGGAGCGGTTCATACAACAATGGCGTAAAGCCATTCAATGGTTACCGCAAAATGTGGTACAGATGTAACAATGGACCATATATGTGGGCCAGTCGGTTTATTTCAATGATTTCAATTAGATTATAAAAAAGTGAATCGATAATAAAAAAAAAATATCCGCTATCAACAATGTAACAGCTTGTAAACTTAAACGTATCTATGATCATCTCTGATAAGTTAGTTTGTTATCAGTGATAACAAATTAAAGAGAATTAAGATCATACTAGCGACCGCCAGCGACTTCATCCGCGTAAACTTTTTTCTATTTAGCGAACCAAGTTGAAACATGTACCAGATTTTAAGTTAAACTTTCAGATATATAACTAAGAAAACCGCATCTAATTACGTGCAGTAGTTATTGCGTGATGCATGTAAAAACATTCAGACAGACAGACAAAAATTAGACGGCAAGTAAAATCAATCAACAAATACTACTTACACAAAAACACTTAATCTTATTACATTGAAAAAGCTTTGTGTTGAATCTGGTATCACACAATCAGACAATGTTCTGGACAAAACGCTAAATAGAAATCCTGAAGTATACAAATTGGTTACGTGAGCTTACTTGTGCAATACTACAGGTTCTTATAGTAATCTAATGGATCCATCGCTAGGTTAAGTGGTAACTGAAGAAAACAATACTCTCGCTGACGGTTTACATAAAGCTAAATTGAATGTTGCAAATGTTATGCACCTTTGAGATAATCATGTACATTTTAGAATAAATGAAGATAATTAGATATTTTACACAGTGAGGTGAGGCTTACATATTCCATTCTTCTATAATACACAGTTAAAACTGAACTAGTCGCATTCTAAAATAAACTTTATTATCGACATGAATAAAATACAGGGTATAATATCACAGGTATATCATAATATAAGGTGTACTACATAAATCGCGGTTGGATTCTTAGTTTAAAAAATTGCCAATGATTTCAATTTCAGCCTGTATTTTATACCTATACAGGTCGATAATGAAATAATAATTTTATTATAGAATGGGAACCATTAATTTTGAATATGACTAGTTCAGTTTGATAATATCTGTTAATAATATTCATTTGACTTGAACTAATTTTAATGATCCACTTGATCACATAATATGCGTTCGAGGTTTGCTAGCTAACCTTGTAGAATATGTTACTCTGTCTGTAGAACTCTAAAAACTCATCGGTCTTTTGTTTTTAGTTCCATATTGATATTTTTCTGCTCGATTTCGATTTCGACTCGAGTTGCAGTTGTATCGGGTCAACTCGAGTCAGCCCGTTAAGAACTTGAGTTGTGCACCTGCTTCCGCCGCCGCCGCCATATTCAGCCCGGCCCGGCGGCGGCGGAGTTGGCCGATCTAATCCGAGTTGACCCGAAGCACCCGAAGTTCTGTTTTCTTACTACCGGCGAATTTTCATATATATATATATCTTTTTACTTCGCAATTGTGTTGAGTTTGTGTTTTGTGTCGTGTTTAACTTTAAGACAATGTCATCCAGTCGGAAAAAGAAATCAACGGTTTGGGAAGTATTTACCTAACCTTACCTACCCAAATTCCAAACAAAATCACAATATCGTCATAAACTAATTAAAACAACCTAACCTACTTAGCTAGTATCTAATCTATGAACAAACGGTAAAGGTCTCTAAAGTTGCTGACCATCTGTGGTCGGTTCCGAACCGATTAGGCAACTCCGTCTGACCCGCTTACAGCTACGGAAATTCGCGTAACTCAGTTTCAATTCAATTCAAGTTAGCCGACCCGAGTTGACTAACGGGTCAACCCGCTACGACCCGCTAGCCAACTCGGGTCGGCTAACTCGAGTTGAATTGAAACCGAGTTACGCGAATTTCCGAGTTGTCTCGCGGGTCGTAGCGGGTCGACCCGCGAGCCAACTCGGGTTGGCTAACTCGAGTTGAAAGTTGAAACCGAGTTACGCGAATTTTGAAACGGGTTGACTCGAGTTGGAAATAAACCGAGTTGGCCCATCGCTAATCAGAATATTGTTCTCCTACTAGAGTCTCGACTAGCCCTGTACTCAAATGGCCATTCTAATAAAATTAACACTAATTGAATATAATTACAATATATGGGAATGACATAAGTTAACGCTTAGCTCCTGTCAACCCCATACATTGTCATTCTATTCTAATAGCGTTAATTTTATATAATGGCCATTTGAGTAGGTAGGCCCTTTGAAAAGAAAGTTCTTTATAATCATTTAGAAAAACAAGAGCTTGTTTACTTGACCCTTTATTATCTTGAGGCCGCTTTGAACATTTTCTAATTATTCCTAAGCTATATCGTCAAAGTGCGTTAGACCATAATCGTTATTGAAACGGTATTGTCGATGGGACGTCTATTTTCAATCGGTTTATAATAATTTCCTGATAACTTAAATAATGCATCTTGGCTTAGACCTTAGAGCTAACTTTCTAATATTAATTTTCATGAGACTTAGTAATATTAGGTAAGTAGGTATGTACAATAACAAAATTAATGTCTGAAGTAGAGACTTAAAACCCGTATTCCCTAACATTACTATGAGGTCTCACAGCGTCCCACACGGAACAATCACGCGTAATACGTAACAAACGAAACTATTTCAACGCAGTGCGTTCGTGTAGACAAGCAAGGGTCGTTTGAGTGTTGTTTGTGAAAACGGGTGTTAATATCGTTAATTCATATAACATTCTTGTATCTAATTGTTAAATTAGAATGTCATTTCGTTGGCGCCACAAAGCAAAAAAAAAAACCCGTAACTAAATATCAACAAAAGTATCCCTTGCTATGACTAAACAAAAGAGTCTTGACAAAAAGTCAAGTGCAATAGACCCTAAGAAAAGCGTGCAATGGTGTCCTTTACTCAGAAAAATACTTTAAAATTGCCTCAAAAGGCTATAAAATTACATCTGTTTTTTTATCTACAACAAAAATCTAAAAAAGTTATGTTAATAACCGAAGTAATAAGTACAATAATTAGTTTGCACAGATAATACGGTAAAACATTATTTACTTAAGTCAAACAGATACAATTAAGACTAAATTCGTTTTAGGTAGGTACTATTTATAAACACGCAATTCAGTGCCCAAACTCCGTAGATGAGAGTTTGTCGCCACTCAAAATGCCTGTCCAAACATTCGCCACACTGTCTTTAATTGTTTATTTATGTACAGTTTCATGTCCAAAGACATTTAAAGTGTTTTTCTCGCCTCAATCCGTATCGTCACTGTTTTTACCACTCGACGTAACGCAGACTACTTTACGTTTACCAACTGTCATAATTATATTTGCCTGCACAATGCCATCTTCATACTCGTGCCAAGATGCAAGCGTCTCTAAAGACATCTTTCTCAACAATTACAAAGTGAGGTTTGGCATTAAGTGACATTTGACAAGCACCAGAACACAAAGGAACTTGTAAAAATTAAATGGTGTTTTATCTTTGGCTTTGACAGCATTGATTGATTGCTTTCAGCGTAAAAATGAACCATGAGCAACAAAGAAACACCGCTCTTCATTGAAAACTTTGTTGTGACTCTTAAATGTTGTGTTCTAAATTCTATTCATATCATTCATTGTTGAAGACAACAATATTTAGACTTACGAAACTTAGATCTTAAGTGCGTACTCGATAGCACATATTTAAATATAGGTTACCTACCTTTGTTGTTAATATTTTTAGACATATTAGATGTATTAAAGTCTGATAGATACCTAACATTAACAACAATTATTCCATGTCAAAGAACTAAGTTAGGTATTTGAACAACATTGCCGAAGTGAAATCTATAAACAAATTTTGCCAATTAGTACCAAATGCCTAATATATTGACTCAGGCCATAAATTCATTATCGGTAATGACCGCGTGTCTAGAATATCATTACAATTGTGATAATATTTGCCTACACCAAATAATGGAAGACCAATAGACATGCTATAGGCACTTTTACTTTAGCAAATATGACGGTTGCTATTTAAAGAAACAACAGTTATTAGCGTATTTCCCTTGGCGTATTGAAAAAGCAGTAACGGCGTAAAACAACAAACATCAAAATATTTTTATCCATGTAAGCCCTCTCAAGCATTTTGAATATTCAAACATTGCTACCGGTTCGAAATCTAGTTGGTATCGGAAGAATTTCGACAACGAATTCGAAAGTCTTACTTTTCGTCAACGTACATCTCGTTTCCCAAGTACCAATTGGAAACGCTTTGACAACTTTTATTAATTTTGGACAAAAGACGATGTTACTGGTTTGGTGTGGCAATTCTTAATAACAAACACGGTGGCGCCAACGAGTGTCCTTGACTTGGAAGTAATACTTGAAACCACTCCACATAGAAATGTGCAGGTAAAGAATTGCTCGGAAGTGTATTACGATATTGATACGTGGAAAGAACAACTTTTCGACATTGGTTTAAACCTTAAACTCGAAACGTAACTGAGTTTATGCACTTCACATTTCAAATACGCAAATGTATATCTGTGTTTTACGTTATTCTAAAGCCTATGATAGTCGTTTTTGGTAGGTACCTATCCAATTTTAAAATCTCTTTATATTTCATTGTCTAGATTCTAGAGTCTAGCTAGACAAACTACAACACATTCAATAACAATTACAATGAGGTCCAAATTAAATCTTTTTTCGATTCCTATATGTAAAGTCAAAACTTTAAGGGATCACCCTATATCGGGAGGCGATAGATCACCCATGGAATTTGCGTGGGCGTCGTCTATAGCTTGTTTTCTTTGACTTTTCGCCTCATTAAGTGTTTGTATACACGCATTGGATACGTCGTCAGCTGCATGATAAATGCTACAAAAACGACGACTCATATGGGAAAATTTGTTACAATGACTTGATTGTATTTCGGTTGTAAAACGCTTTCTTTTCTATTGCAATGCTAAATTGTGTATTAGCCCCTCCATAATGTATTGCGTATTTCTTATAGCTATTATTTCTTACACTATAATCTTCAGCTATATATTTACATTAAATGAAAGATCGTTTATTGACTAGGTACCTTTCACGTTATTAAATTTTAAAGTACTTACTAATTATTACTTTTAATTGATGAGTATTACAGCAGTGTTAAAATAAATTGGTGAGTGATTGAAAAACCGTACTTTTTACTAGTATACTTTGTATTAGAATGGAAACGTTTATCGTGCAATATCATTGCAATTTTGATTTCTATTAGTCTTTTTTAGGGTTCCGTACCCAAAGGGAAAAACGGGACCCTATTACTAAGCCTCCGCTGACCGTCTGTCTGTCTGTCTGTCTGTCACCAGGCTGTATCTCATGAACCGTGAAACACTTGAAATTTTCACAGATGATGTATTTTTGTTGCCGCTATAACAACAAATACTAAAAACAATATTTAAGGGGGCTCCCATACAACAAACGTGATTATTTTGCCGTTTTTTGTTCGATATTGATAACGACTACAGGTAGACAGTTGAAATTTTCACAGATCGTGTATTTCTATTGCTGCTTTAACAACATATGCTAAAAACAGAATAAAATAAATATTTAAGGGGGGCTCCCATTCAACAAACGTGATTTTTTGGTGTTTTTTTGGTACGGAACCCTTCGTGCGCGGGTCCGACTCGCACTTGGCCGGTTTTTTTAGTAATTTTGTACTGATGTTTCAGGCGCTTTGTATAAAGAAAGAAGTAATTAGGTATTATTTGTCAAAGATTTCAAGTCAACAATTAGCTAGGTACGTTTCTATTTTAAGTTGTTTCTACATACACATACACATACGTAGGTATAATTAAATTCCAGCAAAGATTGAGTGAGTTGAATTTTTACCATTTAAACATTTTACATGAGTCGATTTTAGTCACCTGTATCGGTCGTCTTAAGTCACCTAGCAAGTCGCTTCCAAAATTGAGTCGCAGGTGATGGCGTCGCGTCTATGTAGTTGATGGCGTAACCTAGAAAACAATATGGAAAAACGTAGTTTCAGTTCTGGCCACCGGATCAGATAATTTTTCAGTCATCTGCGGGGAGGCATAGGCCGAATTGCATTGCACGGTCGATTTTCGCCGTGCGGCAAAAGTTGTGCGGCTTTAGTCACCCATGTAAATACCCCATTAGATTTCAATATGTTATAAATTTTAATGTGACTCCTTCACACGGTTTGCAAATGTCAACGCCTTTTTATAATATTATGCTTTTATTTTTTTAAGAACAATAGGTATGGGAGCGAAGGTATCCAAGCTTAGACTTTTATTAAAATTTTAATGGTATTTAGTAGTTTCTAGACGGGTTCAGGGCAAATGTTGGGCTCTGAATCATAAGTGAAATATGACTTACTAAGACTTTTATTGCAGTGCAGTGTGGAATAGGCTATTGTTTGAACAGCTTACTTTGTTCTTTGCGACTCAATAATATCAAGTGCCAACTAAACTACTAAACTAGAACAGGACTTTATAAATTTACTCAACTGCTATTACTACTGTCTCGCTTAATTCGAGCAAATGAAATTATTGCTTAATGGTCATAATTAAATGCCATTTTAACACCATAGAGAAGTTATTTACACGACTTATATTCCATAACACTCCTATAGTTAAAGAATAAGAGGTATATAACAATATTCTTAAGAAGTGTACCAAAGGCTTGAAAGTATCCGATGATTCTGTCATCAAAGTGACATTCGTATGCAGACAAGAGTCCTCAGTATTTGGTCTTACACGTTTGTAGGTAACTGGGCCAAGGATGGAATAGCATTTTTAACCTTGGCAGAGCAGACAGACGGAAAAGCATTAAACCACGCAGGGCGATAGTCAAAAACGACCGTTTCTGAGAATCGGTCTCATGTTCGCATACCACAGTGCACTTAGCGGTTCATTGTTGGTTCTGAACAGTGAACCGCATATTGAGGGTGGCAAAAATCTTGCAAATTGATCATTAAAGCCTAATCACAAAGGTGTAAATGCAATCGAAATGATGGAAACCGTTAAGAAAATTTTTGGATGCCCATATGTTTAAAATTGTGAAATGTGTTTTTAGCCATTTACAGAAAAGTAAAGAAGTTCTTTAATTAAATATTCAATCACTGTTCCGATTCCTTTCTCAGAAGTCGCCGGGCGGTCTATAGAACCCTATTAGCATTCATGTGATAACGAACGCCTTATGCTTCATAAAAAGTAGGTTGGCATTTAAAACTATGACCGAAGAAATGTTTGACCAAGTTCCCAAGAAATAATAAGTTAACTTTTGTTATCAGCATGTTTAACAATATCAAGTAAACCAACTTCTCCAATTGTTACCAAGACAGTTTTGGAATACTAGAAGCATTCCACAGAAAACAGAATTTCGTTCTTTACTCTTTAATTTATGCCTCCGCGTTGCTTCTCCTTTTCCTCCCTTATGAATAACATTTAATAAAAATGATTTACTGCTCGCCTTGAGGCCCTTAAGTATAAAAGGAATTCTAGTCAACAGTGGTGTGGGTGGGGTGAAATTATGGAAAAGGTTAGCCATTTTTTTAAAAAGATTATGATCTGTATGGATTGGTTAGGTAAGATTACTAAACGGTAAGCCAATGGAAGCGGCTTGTATGGACCCTTCGCCACTGCCAGTCAAGTTCCTAGTCCCGATTAGGTGAGTGCTGATATATCCATTCAGCCAGTAGTTCCTCCTTTTCCAAAACATATAGAGTTAGATTAGCTTGCACATACATACATACATACGCTCACGCCTGTTTCCCGTGGGGGTAGGCAGAGACTATGGATCGCCACCTGCTACGATCCTTGCACACTTTTTTCGCTTCATTCAACGGCAAATATCCCATAGATTTAACTCCAAAAGCGATAAAACTGAAACTATCTCTTTAATACCTCTCATTAGATTCCCACCCTGTAAGTTATGACACACAAGTGTGTCCGCAGAGATTCCGCATTCGGTTAAAGGTTACAGACAGTTCCCACGTTAGTGCGTGTACAATGCAAGTTTACTCTACGAGTTAGTGTCGCGAGAGTGTCACGCTGCCACTGCCAGACCATAGAGCTACGAAGAGAAAATGGGTATTTTGTGGGGTCGGATTAAATCAGGGGCCTTACTATGAGCTCTTATAGCAGGACTTATTTTGAACTGCCTTACTTTTTCGTACTATGACCTCAAAGGTTAGTTCAAACGCTGGCCTTAAGCAGTCCTGTTTAAGGCCTGCTTTTGAACTGAACGAATTTCTTATTTGCTGATCTGATGGTAAGTCCCCAGAGATGACGTAAGTGGTTAATGTGTCAGTCCTTAATTACGTTGACCTTTCCGATACAGCATTTTTCGTTGTTTGCGGCACAAGGAAATATATTTTACTAGGACGAGAAAATGGCTGATGGTCAGAACGAGAAAACCATCCAACCGCATTTCTTCGTTATCAGTAAGCCCAACGTTTTTAGCAAACGACATTTCTGAGTGGTGGTAAATGGATAAACCTATTAAAAATGCGCAGCTGGTCGTTTGGTAGGTACTATGTTTACCACCAAATGCTACAATATAGAGACCTCTGAGATTACCACGCCAGATTCAGCAAGCTAGACCACGGGCCTCCTCAAAATACCAAAGATAATAATGTTTCGATAAATACCACAAATTCATCAGATTGACTTGTTTAAATCATAAGTATGATCGTTTTCTAGTATCAGGTTCTATTCATGAATTATTATCTCTATGGTTACCCCTCGTGACACTTGTGGCTGTTTATATCGTCAATAGTTGAGGACACTGATCGATGTTTGGATATGCACCACAAGATTGTTGCTGCGTGCGACTGATTAATTTTCATTTAGCATCTCCTCCCGCGCGGTTTGTAAAACTTAATTGAAGTTAAAAAAAAAAAGTGTCTTGCCACACTCTTTTTAACCGACTTCAAAAGTTGACAAAGAGGAGGTTATTTAAAGGGGTGCATCCGATATATCGGTGATACTTCGGTTCGGGTTTTCCGATATAACGGCATCGGCGATATTTTTAGTGTCGAGCAACGATACTTTTCCAATTTAGCGCTTCAATAAAGTAATGACGTAAACTCGCGGGTTTTTTCGTATATTTCATTGCAAATGAGGCACGAAAATGCTCGGGAAACCCCAATCTTTTCAGTTTACTGTCTCGCCTAATTTTAGCTTTGCGTATCCCATTTCTCTACACTGAGAGCAACAAGTGGCCACTTTAGGCACTTTTGCTAACTATGTACTACTACACTACAACGTACTATATTTTACTGAGGTTATTGTTTGTACATAAACTATAGAACTTAAGCTTCAATCTGAACATGTGAAATTTCGATATATTATTTACTTTGCTTTTGACATAAAAAGATTAGGTATTTTGCATATTTATTAATTTTAAGGTGTTGTTATTTTACAATTATTAAGTTTGGATTTATTGGTTTTTAGGGTTCCGTACCCAAAGGGTAAAAACGGGACCCTATTACTAAGCCTCCGCTGTCCGTCTGTTTGTTTGTATATCTGTCTGTCACCAGGCTGTATCTCATGAACCGTGATAGCTAGACAGTTGAAATTTTCACAGATGATGTATTTCTGTTGCCGCTATAACAACAAATACTAAAAACAGAATAAAAGAAATATTTAAGGGGGGCTCCCATACAACAAACGTGATTTTTTGCTGTTTTTTTGGTACGGGACCCTTCGTGCGCGAGTCCGACTCGCACTTGGCCGGTTTTTTTGTGTTTTATTTCGAAGGTTTTATTTCTAATGAACTGTACACGTGGAAGCCTTAGAAGTGTGTAAAGATTAACTTCTAAATAATTGCATAACTCACAAGCACTAATCTTATTGTTACATAATTATTGATAAAATTTGCTTTTATTGTTGTCATTAAAGCCTTATTTATCGACAAGATAATTATAGAACACCATAAAATTTATTGAATGTACTTTAATTTAAGGTTAGTTGCATAGTTAAGATTATATAACTTACTGCAGAGGAAGATTAACATCTTTCCCTGAAAGTTAATTTCAGTGGCAAAACAAAAGCTAACGGTGGGCGGGCTTAACAAATAAAATTCAACAAATCTTATTGATATTCGGGTCTTCAACCTTCTTATGTAATGCTAATTTCTTCCATCTGTCCGTATGTCACTTTGTCTTGTCTCGTATTTGCATGCAAATTAACGGTGTGTGAGTGGGATTTACTCCTTTGTTGCACCGGTGTTGAGGGATGGCAGGATAATGAGAACACTTCGTTTTGTTGTTAACTTCACTTCAGTTTTGACAAGCTACTCAGCTTTCATGTTAATGAGAACTGTGCTTAAATAAATGTTTCTGTTTTGTTTCTTTTTAGGGTTCCTACCCAACGGGACCCTATTACTAAGACTCCGCTGTCCATTTGTCTGTCACCAGGCCGTATCTCAAGAACCGTGATAGCTAGACAGCTGAAATTTTCACAGATGATGTATTTCTGTTGCCGCTATAACAACAAATACTAAAAACAGAATAAAATAAATATTTTAGGGGGGCTCCCATACAACAAACATGTTTTTTTGCAGATTTTTGCTCGATATTAATAACGACAACAGGTAGACAGTTGAAATTTTCTCAAATGGTGTATTTCTGTTGCTGCTATAACAGCAAATACTAAAAACAAAATAAAATAAATATTTAAGGGGGAATCCCATACAACAAACGTGTTTTTTTGGCGTTTTTTGGTACGGAACCCTCCGTGTTCGTCGTTCGACTCGCACTTGGCCGGTTTTTTATTATTTGTTTGGTTAAGGAAGTGTCGCTGATAGTAAAGTTTACATAATCGTTCATAATTATTATTTAAGTAATTTATTATGTCACAAAAATGTGCAGTGCTTTCTATCACACTTCTAATTAATGAACAATCAGGTATAACAAATTAAATGACATTGCAACTGCTTTTATTATAAAAGCAAATTAAGTATAGATATTTAATAAAATATATAAAGCCTCACATTATAAGATAGTACTTTATGTAACTTAACTTACCTCATTAAGTTTCGTCAAACAAAAAGCTAAAAGCTCATGCAAGTGAAATACGTAGGTTCTTAATGCTGCGATATTATTTGCCCTCGTTAGGGCTTATTCAAAAGTGTTATTAACTGCAACATTCAGACCCTAGGATGAGTCAGGTCGTCTAGACTCCCATTGTGTTTAGGACGTCAAAATTTCTGCTACATACTTTGAATGGGTACTTATTACATGACGCCTACCAAAGAGGATGTATTGTTTTGCTAGACTTTATTGTTTTTATTTAGCTGTTAAATAAAAAAAAAACAATGACTTGAATTTTAAATGATTTAAAAATATTAATAAAAGTAGTTTTATTGCTATCGTTGGTAACTATTTTTTCTGTTTACAAATAATGCCTTTGTTTGAAGTGTGTTAACAATTGAGAGAATGTTACTAACAATCTCAAGTTATTACACATCCTGTCTATATTTCTATACCATACTAATAAACAAAAAAAAGAAAACTTGCAATACTTACTTACTTACTTACGGGTTTTATTTTCGCGCAAAACTGAACTGTCAGTTTGTCTGAACAACGTGGCAGGACAAAACTCATAATATTAAATTTCGCAAAAAAAAATGTAAAAAGTTTACACATGTAATTGAAGCGATTGTCAATTCCTCCAAAAATGTCACTGATGTAAAAATTGACAATCGCCATTGATCTTTATCGTTATCATTTTGTTTTCATGATCGTCAATTGCTAAGTTTTGATGACAAGGTTGGCGATGACCGCATGCGGCTTTAAAATAAATAAATTACTTATTTCTTTTTAAAAGAATCAATCGAAAATATGGCGCTAATATTTAACGCCATTATAACGCAAATAACAAAACACTAAATTAATAATGCCTTGCGTATAATAAAATAAATCGATTTATTTGTAAACCAACAACCGAGTGCGTCTCATTCTAAAACGCAAATTGCCTCCGTATATCACAAAGAAGTTAATATTTAATCACTTAATCAGCATAATGAGAATTTATAGTCAGTTTCATTGGTTGTTCGAAGGTAATAGAAGCTGTTTTGTTCGTAATGTGGATATTGCACTGTTGTATTGTAGCTGAGGTGTGGGCGTGGTTATGGCTTCAAAGTATCATGGTATGTAAAGTAATTATTAGTTAAATGGAAACATACTGACTTTATATATCAATTTGCATAAATATTTAATGCAAAAATTGTGTAATGTGAATAAAATTCGTGTTGACAATTTGTTACGTTATAATTATATTGCAGGTTTAAAGTTCTTTAATAGTTATGTGAAAATTGAGTTGGAGGAGAGCAGTTTATTTGTATTTGCAGCTAGCTTTGTTTACCAGTGGGAAATTTCATGATGAGATTTTGATAAGATTCAAATTCACAATAAATCCACGAAATACACTACCTTCAAAGTTAACCGAGCAACCAACTTATATGTTTCACTGTTGTATTTACTTATTTTCTCTATAATAGTGATAATAGTTTATGTAAATGTGTATGTATGTTCACATAGTTCTATTATGAAAACTCTTTTTTAACTCCTCTTGTTCAAAAAGTCCGTCATCGTAGCGTACCTACTAAAACCTAGTAAGTACTTACTATTATTTATTCTGTGCTAAAACGAAAAAGTCAGGTATTCATAGGTAGAATGTACAGTTACTGTTTCATAAAAAAATAAGAACCTTTTTATAAATAAAATAAGCTATTTAATATTGTATGGGAATTAATTATAAAAATATAAATAGGATTATTTTATTTTCTCGTAGTAGTGAAAAAGTTGAGTGTGACACACGGCGCTAAAAAACCCATTATACTAGGTTTCTACACTGGCCTGCAAAACTAAGTACTACAGAGGTCTATTTTCATACAAACGAGGTAACTTTGAAGCATTGGTTCTCCGCCCAGGATTAAACGTGGTGTGATCTGATGATAGCCATCCAAGGAGTGAATGGAGAAGATTCAGATCCCCATTCACACCCAATTGATCTGATCAGCATTCTAAGAGCTGTTTGGATATGTTTACAAAAACCACAAAAATAGCATTAAAATGTATGGAAATGCTGTAACTGATAACTCTAATCCTTACTCCTTGTGAAATAAAATGTGGTATAGGTATGCACATTCACAATCACTTGTTCTATTACACATTTTTTTTTTACTTGCTCATCTAGAAAGATTGGTGGTATTCCACACCGCCAATCTTTCTAGATGAGCAAGTCATCTAAGGTCAAAGAAATAAACCGACCTGCTTAGCACCTGTTACATCAGGCAATGTCATCGCCTTATCTACTAGGTTTTGCCTCTCAACTGCCCCATACTGGAAATGATATAAGTGACTGACAGCTTCCTTGCTTCAAAGGTAATTGGGTGACCTCTGAAGAACGGTCAAGTTTAACCCAAGTGCAAGGTGTTTATTGCTATTTACATTGTTGGAGTGCGCTTTAGAAAAGTAATAAATATTTTAGCCAGATATTTTTAATGTTTCAGTGACATTTTTTTCTTGGCTATTATTATTTGATGAGCTGTTATATTATTCCTTCAAGCCCCGGAAAATGAGACAATAGAGATTTTCCCGTGTTGTGCAGCGTTGACAAATTAAGTACAACTTTTGTTAAAATCAAGCATAAGAGAAGAGTAACCTGCTTATGAAAACAGTATGGTTTGGTTTGGTTATATTTATTTGGTTCTCTTGTTACTTTGAATACAATCAATATATCTATTGATAATTAATAGGTCGTTATACTGGACAAAGTAGACTTATAGAGCAACTAGTGACCGCCTGCGACTTCGTCTGCGTGGACAGTTATTATTCTATTCCACGGGAATAGTACTTTTTTCGGGATTAAAGGTACCCTTTGTCCTTTGCTGTACCCCTGACAACGTGTATACAAAATTTCATTATGATCGGTTGAGTAGTTAAGACGTGAAAGCGTAACAAACAAACAAAATTACTTTCACATTAGTTAGGTTAAGAAATTAGGAACATTATTGATAAAACTTTTGTAAAAGTACTGCGCCCTCAACTTGCTGTGTCAATCCTGATAAATGAACGGCATCATTATGACTTAAGACCTTTATACACGTGTCGGCGCACATTATTCAACGATTTATCGCCAACACTTTAAAGGTGAACAAATTGCTTCTAAGCTACTGCTGTTTTACAGTGCTGATAAGCATCTGAGATAATGTTGGCTTCAGTTTTCTACTGAAGCAAACTTTTCTTAGGATGCTTTTGTCATAATTATAACAAATTGAGTTGTCCACTGCGGTCTTTTATCACATAGTTTAAGGCATAACATTACAAACAGAACAGTAATTTATATAGAGGACTATACAATACTATACAACTACTCTATACTATACAACTACTCTATACTATACAACTGGCAGATTCATTGCTTCACCTTAACGAAAATAGATAAAAACTGATTTATTTATAAATTAAAAAATATGAGAAACTAAGTATAACAAGCAATAACTTATTTTTCTTTCTATGGTTTGGATTTGTAGAAAGTTGCCTTAGGCTGCGATTAAGTTGCGTTGTTAACGATAACGATTGTTGTTCGATGTGTAGAGGGCATTACGTTGTTCTGGATTTGTTTAGTCACAACTTCTCTGGTGTTCCGATTGGTGTGATATGACACGCCTTCTATTGTCAAGTGTCATTTTTGCAAGTAAGAAGGTATATTTGTATTTGATTGTAAAGTAAATCCTTTACACACCTCACTGACTTTATGGAATCTCTTGATAAATCGTTGAAAAATTTTATGCGTGGGCCTTGATAATCTCTAAATAATTTATCAAAAACTGTCAAAAAAAGTAAACATATTGAATGAATGAATGAATTATTTTATTTGCACAAACCATACATTACGAACTTATTATGTAGGTAGCTTACAATTAAAATATAAAAGCAGTAAAGGGTAGGTAGGTGTACCCACCCATCTTATCCACATTGAAATTTTTACAAACTAATCTAGTAAAACAGTCTAGGTACAACGTGTAAATAAAATAAAGCAAAACCTATAAACTAAGTAAAGGGCTCATAAATACGAACAACTTTTTGTTTGGAAGCAATCCTGCATCGCGAAAGAAAATTAGCAAAAATCACGTTTGGTGTATGGGAGCCCCCCTTAAATATTTAATTTATTCTGTTTTTAGCATATGTTGTTATAGCAGCAATAGAAATACATGATCTGTGAAAATTTCAACTATCTACCTGTAGTCGTTATCAATATCGAGCAAAAAGCGGCAAAAAAATCACGTTTGTTGTATGGGAGTCCCCCTTAAATATTTATTTTATTCTGTTTTTAGCATTTGATGCTATAGCGGCAACAGAAATACATCATCTGTGAAATATTTAACTGTCTAGCTATCACGGTTCATGCGATACAGCCTGCTGACAGGCAGACAGACAGACGGACAGCGGAGGCTTAGTATAGGTATAGGGTCCCGTTTTTACCCTTTGGGTACGGAACCCTAAACAAACGTGACAATGTAGAAAAGAGAGTAACTTGACGAAAATATAACAAAGAAATGGACGGCTTATGAAAGTTATGAAGTAAAAAGTTTCAAATCTGTAGTTCGAGTACATTCGTTGTTTAAAATTAAAAAAAACTCATTCACTCAAAGTTGCATTTGTTTACAAAGTACGCACATGCGAATTCGCAACTATAAATAGCTAACTTTAGTCCCTAAAGTTATAAATATTTAACCGCAAAGTAGCAAAGCGATCATAATTACAAAATTATTTCCTGTCACATATTTCAGGTTTTGTTTGCTATTATTCTAGTACTGGCCGCTATAATTCTAAATTTTAACATGCAGTAGTAGCTTAAAAACCCCGTCATATAAAGTCAAAGTCAAAGTCAAATAAGCTTTATTCAAATAAACTTAATTATTAAGTACTTTTGAATCGTCTATATTTTCCTACCACCCGTTCCAGACTTTTTTAGCTGACAAGAAGAACGGGCGCAAGAAACTTATCAGCTGTTACAGCCATAAGTAACGATATTTACAAACTTTAATATATCGTTACCAGAAAATTACAACAGGGTGACAGGATTATTGGCAACAACATAGACTTATTATATTACTTCAACAAAGTACTTATTAGCAAGTTATGTGTTACATCATTTCCACGCATTTAGATCTTTAAGATAATCATCTACTTTATAATAACCTTTACCCATGAGCGTTTTTTTAACATGGTTTTTAAATTCATGCAAAGGAAGATCAATCACTTGTTGTGGAACTTTATTAATAAAGGCTATGCCTTTCCCCATAAATGAACCTCTAGTTTTTGCAAGCCTAAATCTTGGAACGGCAAGTTTATCTTTATTTCTTGTATTGAACTGGTGAATATTGCTGTTCTTAGCAAATGAATCATAGTGTTTCCTTACATAAACTAAATTATCATAAATATATTGGCCTGCCAAAGTTAAAATATTTATTTCTTTGAACATTTCTCTCAAAGTATCTCTCCGCCGTAGATTGTATATGGCGCGAACAGCTCTTTTTTGGAGTACAAAAATATTTTCAATACTGGCAGCTGAGCCCCACAATAGCAGTCCATACGACATTACGCTATGAAAATAACTAAAGTATACTAACCTTGCCGTTTCAATATCAGTTAAAAGCCTTATTTTCTTAACAGCGAATGCCGCTGAACTAAGTCTACTTGACAAGGCTTCAATATGTGGATCCCATTGCAGTCGAGAATCTAGTGTGATACCTAGAAATTTTGTGCTCTCGATAAACTCGACTTCATCGTCATTCAAATTAATATTTAATTTTGTCTGCTCAACATTAGGTAATGAGAATTTAACACATTTAGTTTTTTTGGGGTTAAGTGCTAAATTATTACTATTAAACCAGTATGAAACTTTAGAGAGGGCACTATTTACTTCGTCCGAACAGTTATTACCTCTGTTTACTTTAAAAACTAAAGAAGTATCATCCGCAAATAGCACTGTTTCACATAAATTATTCGCGTAGTTGGGAAGGTCATTTATATAAATTAGAAACAGCAATGGGCCCAATATTGATCCCTGTGGCACACCCATATTGATGGGGGCTCCAGTAGATTCAGTTCTATTAATCACTACTTTCTGAGTTCTATTGTACAAATACGATTTCATAAGACTAACTGATTTATCAGAGACACCATAATGTTCTAGCTTCTTTAATAGTGTTTGATGATCAACGCAATCAAATGCCTTAGAAAGGTCACAGAAAATGCCAATTACATCTTGCTTTTCTTCCCAAGCATCAAGAATATGTTTGAGAAGTGCAATTCCAGCATCAGTAGTACTTTTACCCTTGGAAAAACCAAACTGATTTTTATGAAGTAAATTATTGTATGTGAAGTAATCTAATAATTGGGAATATATAATTTTTTCAAATATTTTACTAAGTGCTGGTAGTATAGATATTGGCCTAAAGTTAGCTGGGTCACTTTTATCCCCAGATTTAAAAAGAGGAATCAATTTACTATTTTTCATTAGATCAGGAAAGACCCCTTCGTCAATACATTTGTTAAAAATAAAAGCCAAATAAGGGGCTAGTATATCAATTATTGATTTAATTATGCTTGTTGACATGCCCCAAAGATCTTCTGTTTTTTTAACATTAATTGTTTTAAAAGCTTTAATGATATCTGCACTATTTATATATTTAAAGGAAAAACTTTCATTGCACTTATCAACACTTGACTCCAGAAGGGAGACAGCGATGTTGGGACAAGCACTAAGAGTACTGGTAGTTTCTACAGGTATTCTAGCAAAGAAATCTTCAAAAACTTTAGCGACCTCATTGTCAGATTCAAAAGTTTGATCACCAGTTTTTAAACAGAAGGAATTTATATTGGATTTTGATTTGCCCGTTTCTTTGTTAATAATATTCCAAGTAGCCTTAATTTTATTGTCTGCTAATTTAATTTTATTTGCAAAGTACTTGGACTTTGCTAAGATACAGACTTCTCTGAATGTTTGTGAATACTTCTTGACAAATTCAATGAAGTTAGGATCACTAGAAGTAGCTTTCTCTGCATAAAGTTCGTATAATTTCCTTCTGCTCTTATATATGCCGGGTGTGGCCCAGTCACTAAATTTCGTACTATCATTACATTTGATGACTTTTTGTTTAAAAGTTTTACTAAATTCAGTTTGAACTATGCTAAATAAATGATTATATAGGTTATTGGCTTCAAAATTTGGTTCTGGTAATGTTTCAATTTTACTTGTGACATTGGTTCTGAATTTTTCAATACAGTGTTTTTTTACTGGCCTACACATTATTTCCCGTTTAGGCGGAACATGATGGTGCTCAATGGAGGCTAATTGTCCACTATGGTCGGATTTAATACAATTTAAAATTGATTTTTCAATGACATTACAGTTACAGAAAATATTATCTAAGCAGGTTGCCGATGTGGGTGTGATACGCGTTGGTTCATTAAAAATATGTAGCAAATTAAATGATTTAAATAGGTTTATGAACCTACTTGACAGTTTGGCTATTTTAGGGTCTAAGATGTCGACATTAAAATCTCCGCAAATTGCGACTTTTTTATTCTTCCTACAAGTTATTTTTAAAACTTCCTCCATAGTGGACTCAAACTCAGAGTAATTCGCTTTGGGGGGTCTATATACGCATACTATAATTATTTGATCAAGTTCCACGCACGATAACTCAACGGTTCGTTCAATTGAGAGGGATACTACATCTCTACGCTCTTTACATTGTAAACTATTGTGAAGAATAATAAGTGAACCCCCTCTTATAGTAGATTTCCTACTAAGCGAGCTAACAACTTTATAATTATCTAAACTTAAAAGTAATTCGTGCTTTTTCAACCAATGCTCAGTAACACATAACACATCAATATCTTCAGAGTTTAAGAATAAGCTTATTTCTAAATCTTTGCCAGAAAAGCCTTGCATATTTTGGTGTACAATTCTTAAACACTTTGGCTTTTCTATTGTTAAGTCAGGGCTAGAGGACGCCTCTATTGTCCTAGATGGTAATTTAAATGTGAAACATTATTATTACTTGAACTAAGTAAAATGTTATAATTATTTTTATTTGGAACAGATTCCAAAGTTGAATGACTAATGTCAATAGTTGACTGCTCAATAAAAGCAGTTGTTTTACTAGCCAGATTATTGGCTAAATGTTTAAAATAAAAAGATAGCGATAATGCTATTTGTCTCCTAAAAGAACTAGGCAGATAGAACTTATCTTTTGTCAAGTAAAAACTATTAAATAATTTATTGATGTCAATTATGTGTAGCTGTTCACTATTATGAAATGCTACCGTATTCAATGTTACGTTCAACTGATACCTAAAGTTATTTTCCATTTGTGACACACTTTTGCAATAAGGGAATGTGAACAAAATCACTTTTTTTACTTTTAAAGACATTAAGGAATTACAATAAGCTATCAGTTGGTGTTTGTTCACATTACCCCTATTTCCTATCAAAATTATCAAATTAGTGTTTTTATTAAATGTTTTTTTAACAATAATTCTCATCAAGTCATCCAAAGTTGACCCAGGCATACAATAATTAATTATGTTTTCCTTGGTGTGTTTTTGAATTAATTGGCCTAAATTCTTACCCATCTCATCGCAGAACATAATTGTTTCACAACAGTTTTTATCAGAAGATCGATTATTTTTTGTTGAGTTTTTCAAATCGTTACAAGTGTATGAGACCTCTGGTTCTGGTTCACATACTGAGTGGGTAGTTAAGTGAGTTGGGTTATTATCAGAAACTTTAAGCTCACACACTGAGTGGGTAGGTAAGTGCTCTGGGGCATCCTGGACAACTGCATCACACTGCTGTCTTACAACAACAGTATTTTGGTTAAAACAGCTACAATTCTGTTTTTTGCCAAGGGATTCGAACCGGTCTGTATTATAGTTACACATGTCAATCATGTCATTTGCAGCTAGCTTTTGGTAATTTAGCTGTTTGCGAGAAAAATCACTTAAATTATTGCACATTTCCCTGAGTGAAAGTTCCAAATTATCAATTTTTTCACTTAATTGATTATTTACCTTTTCACATTCTTTACTGTTATTACATGATGCCCTATTAATTACATCTAATTGCCCTAATAATTGCTTACGCTCTTTCCTCAGCTTTGAAAATTGGCTAAAATAATTTTGTCTTTTTATCAACCTTTGAGTTTTCTTAATATATCTATTTAAGCGGATATATTTTTTGATTTTCTTTCCACTATTAAGTTGACAATTATTTCTAATGACAACAGATTTGTCATTATAGTTATTACATGCCAAGGTTGAATTGTCATAATATATTGCAGAATCACATTGATGTAACTCGCTAAACAGGCTTTGAGAATGCTTCTCTTCTACAAAAGTTTTGTTTTCTTTTTCTAACTCTAAAATGGTCTTTTGAGCAAGAGACAAACTAATTTCAAGGTCGGTAATGCGACTCAATGCCTGTTCATGAGTGTAGTGACATTCTCTAAATTTTTCTATATACAATTGCATCTGGTTGTATTTATCTACAATCTCAGAATACTTTGTATGAACTTCAGCAAGCTCATTCTTGAGGTCAGTGTTCCGGGATATGGTCTTAAGAATCTCGCGTTCACTGTCTTCACGTTCCAGCAATAAGGTGTCATTTAGCTCTTTGGCTGCCTTCAAATCCTCTAGTGCCAAATATTATTACAAGTTGTCAGTGTGATTCCTATGTTACAAAAAAAGAAATAAAAAAAAAAAATAATAAACTAAGTTAAGCAAAGTGAGGGCAGTAAATTATAACATATGTTTATTATTTATAATAGATTTGATGTGCAATTGTAGCAAAGGTTTATCTATTACTAGGTATCAACTTTGACTATAAAAGCAAGGTCAAACCTTTCTTTTTAATGTATAAGTCATAAATATCGTAAATATCTATGAACCCGATTTAAGTGCTAACCTACTTTCAACTATAATGTTATTGGTCAAAGTCTTGTTTTTGCTGTTGTGACAACAATTAATTTATGGCCCATTTTCGGATTGAAGTTTTCTTGTCTCTTGAGGACAGGTTGACTTTGATAAATTGGTTGTGTTTGATCAGAATTAAAAAAATAAATGTTTAGGAAGCTACCTTACAGGTCCCAGATGGCTATAACTTTTGATTTCATTTAAAAATGGAATATAATAACATACCGAAAGTGGAATTTTTTACCTAATAACTAGGTATCTCTAAGTGCCAAATCATATTACCTACTTATTTCTTAGATAAAAGGAAGTCAGTTGTATAACTCAAGCAAGTAAATTGCATAAAGTCAATAATTATCACTCTAATGACTGTTACAGCTTTCGAACACTATTAATTAGAGTATTTATTCTGTGATTCAAATTGAATCAGATTGAATGAGAATTAAAAACCTATCCAAAGTTAGCTCGTGTAAATAGTAGATTGTTATACAAGACGCTAAAATGACCCATTACATACGAGGTAGTTTTATTCCCAAGCTTTAGCGAGGGAATAAATAGAAACCAAGTTACAATGGGTTTTAGCGTCGTGTGTTACACTCTACTTTTCACTACGATTGCGAAAAAATAAAATCCAATATTAAATACCTATAGTTTATACTTCCGTAAACGAATCCACTCGTTTTTCTATCCTCCACTTCATAAACTTTTCATACAGTATTTAAATAAATGATTTGTGCTTGACGGCAAAAGATTAAAAATCTCGTTCATAACGGTTTTAAATAAATTATGATGAAGCCCATGAAAACTTCAAAACCTAACTGAATATTTTTAACAGCAAGTCTATGATTTCACCGAAGGGATCGCTGCTTTTAGTTCCATTTTCAAAAATCGAGCAAGTTTTTATTCGTAATTATGAATAAAGACTTTTTTGTTTCAGTAGGTTCATTGGTAATAGACAAACATTAAAAAAGAAAAAACTTTATTCCCTAGGGGTATTAATGCTATTTTATCCTGACTCTTGTACCTTACAATGACGGACTTTTTGAGCAAGAGGAGTGAAAAAGATATTTTACCAAGGGTCTTTGAAGCATTAGATAGCATAGGCGCTCGGCTGTAAGGTCCGAAAATATTAGATTTAGATACTATATTATTATATTATATTATTCTGTGACCTACATTCCCCGTTCCCAAGAACATAGTATTAATTCGTTACTTTACGACCCTTAATTTAGAGGCGCCCGTAATCACAAGACAATAAAATCGACAATTGCTCGTGCGCAGCGATCTCGGGCGGACTCGGTGAATTCCGGTAATCTTCGGTGATTTGTGATCGTAAAACACTCCACACTAATCGGTGTTTTATTTATTAAAGGAGCCGCACTTTTAGTACTTTATAGGGTCCCTCATTTGTCCGGTGACATGAATTTAATGACGTAAAAAACGAGCTTTTAATGGAATTGAGAATTTGTAGTAAAACGAATTTCAGCTTATAAAACGATATGATTGAAGGCAAGGCGGAGTGCAACACAACACAACTCAAGATATAAATCTCTACTGCAAAACTGCTTTGGTAAAATAATTGATGATTAAACGAACTTACCTGTAAGTGAAGTTCAATCATAATTATACGAAGGATTCGTCCGAATATATTAGTATATTGACTACTTGTAGTACCGCTCGTGTACTATCACCAGTTAGCACGTTATTTTAGAGTAATAACCTAAAAACCCTAAAAAGAGAAGGTTTTGACTTCAAAATGACAGATTTGACATTTCCGGTTCGAGTCCTCCCCGTCACTACTTGGCGCGAACACTTCATTTAGTTCAGAGTCCAAATCGTATGATGTTTCCTCAAAGGGTGAATATTGTAATTTACAATCTATCAGTAGGGAGGGTGGGACACTATACTAATATCTTCGGACGAATCCTTCGTATAATTATGATTGAACTTCACTTACAGGTAAGTTCGTTTAATCATCAATTATACTCGGATTCGTCCTTCGATATTAGTATATTGACTACTTGTAGATGTTGAGAGTATTTTACGAGTATAGAAAAAAGGAGGCGTCACTGTTAAGTACTATGATCTATTCTGTGAATATTACATTTTGCCTGGATTTTGATCATACTATTAGTAAGTGACCATAATATCTCTGGATATGGTACAAAAAATAATCTTTAAATATACACTCTCATATAGATTTTGCGCTCAAAACAAATCTATGTGCCCGTACTATATGTGGCGTAGGGTGGCTAAATGGTACTGTTACATATGACGGATATATAGATAAATACTGGCGCACGATTGTATGGAGACGCCTGTGCACCTGTGGTTGGCGACCACTGCCTGTATTCACCGAAAACAGACAAATGCCGCACCAGCACGCACCCTTACAAGTAGGGTTGCCAGATCGGAAGTCCAAAATATCTGGAGAAAATTTGAAAATATCGGGATTTTGCGGTTGTTGTCGGGAGAAATAAATATTTAAAATAAAAATGTAACTTAAATGCCTGTATGCAGTAAGAAAACGGCCGCGCAGCGCGATTTTAGTCAGTTTAATTCACTAATCTTGTAAGTTTTAATCTTGCTGTCAATTCTAAAAGAAACGGCCACGCAGCGCGATTTTTATTTAGTTTCATCCACTAATCTTGTACTCTTGCCTGTCTATAGTAAAAGGGAATGGCCAAGCAGCGGGATTTTAAATCAATTTTATCCACTAATCTTGTAATCTGTTGTTTCATCCGCGAAAATTATTGCTTTTTAGAGAACTTTTGGGAACAGCTGATTTTGCGGGAGATTTTTAGATTTTTTGGGAGTCGGGAGATCACTTGAAATTCCGGGAGAATCCAGGTGAATCCCGACCATCTGGCAACCCTACTTACAAGTAGGTACTTACCCTTACGAGTGCCCTTACCCTGCGTACGATGATCAAGGCGAATATAGACGAATGCATCATCGGCAGATATTTGTATGGGCTGAAACGCCGCCTAGCGCCTGTAGCCTGCTGCGGTCAACGAAACAAATCGCTCGTGGGGTTTCCTCGATGCATCCTGCTGTTCATATGTCGTTGGAGCTGGAGCATGCTGCATACCTGGCTGTGTGTTTCATTCGTTGTTTTCCATTTTGATTTATTTAAAAAAGAATGAGGTACCTTCTAATAAATAAATAAATTAAAAAAATGTTTCATTTGAGTTCTGCGCCCGATTTACTTGCAGTTTTTGCGTTGTTCAAGATTTTGACTAATGATGTATTCACTTTATTATACCAAAAAACTGTCTGACTGTATAATGTAAAAAAGGATGTCTGTCTTTAACAGTAATTAAAAAAGAATTTAATTAATACTTTTTCGATAATCATTGTCATAAAAATAAATGAATATCTGTATTACACACACATACACACAAAAATTTCATTTGAAAAGAAATAGGTAATTTGTATAAACAATCCCAACTGTACTACAGGCATGAAGAGTACAAAGGGCGCCCAGTTTAGAAATAGACATTACATAGTTAGTGATTAACTAGTTTTTCAACATGCTAGTTCTACTCGCATGAAACACAGAATCTTCTAGTTCAGGTACACATTTTTTTTTTACATATGTAAGCTTATTGTACCATAAAACACTAACTGAATTTATGGATGATAAACTAAGGAGTCTATTATTCCATTTCATATTGAAATTTCTATCAGCAGGCCCATGTTTAAGGCTTACCTAGTTTATAAAAGCTATATCACATAATAGGTGTGAGGCATCAGGTATCAACTAGTTACATAACTCATTATGTGGTTCCATGAAGTATAGGTTTTATATGAATGCTATACTGGCAGTTCTTCATTGGTTCACATTCACATTGTTTCTAACAATATGTACAATGAATAAATCATACATAATAATATTATGTCAATCTGAGAACAGATGGTACCCAAGGATATCTAAGATATCAAAATGTATGAGCAACGCTGTTGTCGAACTGCTGCTGCAGCAGCAGCTCTAGCACAGCAGCCGCCTGCCTGGGAGGCGGATGGCGATGGATTTGGCGGACGGCGGAGTCACCCGAGAGGTGCTGAGCAGATTGATTTTTACACTGTCGCGTCGTCACTGTCGTCAGCGGTGCTTTGGGTTGCTTCGCTTGTTACAGTTGCGTTGTTGAACCGATCTATGCGGTAATCCAATGACTATCTCGATTGCAATAGATTTTTGGTTCATGCGGCAAAATAATCTTCTTCATCATTGATGAAATAATAGAACCTATCCATGCGGTGAAATAATCGCTCTACAAAAAACATGAAAAATGTTATGATCTGCACAGTGGATCAGTGGGGTAGGATTTCCAAAAGGTAAGCCGATGGGAATCGGCTTGTATGGACCCTTCGCCACTGGTTGCCAGTGATATCTTACGGCAGTGAAACGTGGTCGCTAACTATGGGTCTCATAAAGGAGGCTCAAGGTCACCCATCGTGCAATGGAGAGAGCCATGCTCGACGTTTCCCTGCGTGATCGAATCAGAAACGAGGAGATCCGCAGGAAAACTAAAGTAACCGACATCGCTCGAAGGATTGCTCAGCTGAAGTGGCAATGGGCGGGACACGGGGACACATAGCGAGAAGAACCGATGGCTGTTGGGGCGGAAAGGTTCTGGAATGGCGACCGGGCACCGGACGACGCTTCGTGGGTAGGCCCCCGACAAGGTGGACCGACGATCTGGTGAAGGTTGCTGGAAGCCACTGGATGCGGGCAGCGCAGGACAGATCGTTGTGGCGATCCTTAGGGGCGGCCTATACCCAGCAAAATTTGACGTGCGGTTGATATGATGATGATGATGTCCACTTTAATCCTCTATTAACTAATTAACAGCGACATTTATTGTCGTTGCTATCAATTAGTAACCTGCCATAAAGCGAAAATCATAATATGTTATAGTTTACGTACCCTTCTCTATATATCAGGGTGTCCAAAAACTGCCACGCGAAAGGAAAGCACCTTAAATATTGAAGAGAGGAAATTTTAATTGAAGAAGACTTCATTTTGATTTTAAAAATAATTAGAACTGCATTCAAAGATTTTTAAAAAATCACCTGTTTTAAGCAGGAATCAAATTTACCAAAATCTTTTATTTATACGATACCTATCAAAAGGGTTAATCATTACGATTTTTTTGTTGAATAACATAGAGATTACATTTTGTTCGTACCGTAGGTATGCGATTTTATAAAAAAAATAATGCTGTCTGTGCTGTTAAAATTATATTTAAAAATAAAGTGAAGTCTTCTTTCAGTAAAATTTCCTATCTTCAATATTTAAGGTACTTTCTCTCCGTGTGGCAATGTTTTGGGACACCATGTAAATGTAAGTAGGAATTAATACGAATTTATAAAACCGTGCATGCATCATGCGTTAATGCGTATAAAAAGTAAATATTTTCATGTTATATAATACGTTTTCACCTTACATGAAGTAGGGATGTCGAAAGTGAAAAAAATATCGATATATCGATACATCGATATTTATAAAAATATCAATATCGGCCTCGATATATCGCGAAAAAAATATCGATATATCGGTAAAATGTTCAGCCAACATTTGCAGTTTTAAAATAATAATGTATTTAGTTCACCCTAGCTCAAAAATCACAATAGTTTTTTTTTACTTTTCGTGAATATCAATTTTTCTTTCAACATACTGAATTATTTTAGTTTTCTGCAATCATTAATTTATTTACTATCCAACTTCCATAGTTATTATTATTAGTATTCACAATTTTAAGATATAATTTAAAATAAATGGAAAAATTGGAGTTAAATGCCCGTACAAAGGTCTCCAGCAGCAGTTGCGCCACCAAGAGTGCCGCCCTACCATTCTAGCGACTTTTGAATGATGTGATGCTAATAAATATATCGATTTTGATACTATTTTCGATATTGGTTATTTTGTATCGATGTATCGATATATCGAATCAAAATATATCGGCTAAAAATATCGATATATCGATGTATCGATATTTTTTCAACAAGCCTAACATGAAGTGCCCACAGTGTGACTTATTTCACAAAACATACTTCTCACTTATCCCATAAACTAATCCAATAACCACTTGTCTTTAATAAAAATCAAAACTTTTCGGAGATAATGGTTATTTTTTTCATGCCCCAACAATATTGTTCACACTCCAACAATATGTTTAGCACTCCCCGATTCTGTGAGAACTTTGGTAATTATTGGATAGTGTGAAATTTGGTGATGTGCCGACACGACGCCATTCAATCCTTGGATCTATGAGAATATGCTATGGATTAGACGCAAGCGCATCGATAGCCGGAACGGTGGTGTTTTGATTTACAATTTCAATGCTTCTTTAGATGTAGTAAGTTTAACACACTAACCGCCAGTGTATCATTTTCGATACACACTTTAAAAGTAACTTACAATTATCTTTTTTCCCCAGAGGAATTTTTCGTTTATTTTTAGTGTTTCATTCATGAATTGTAAAAAATATGTTTGTATGACGGCGCTTACGAAAGTTGAGCCGCGGTGAATTTTGTTTAATATTGTAATTCTAATACACAAATTTAAAAACTTTACGTGGTATTTTTAGGGCCGTGCAGTTCCGGTTAAGAATAGGACTGTCCCATCTCATCCCGTGGGTATCGTAGAAGGCGATAGAGGGAAGTTTTTAGGGACCCGGTACAGACCATCCCGGTACAGACAAAGGGTCACTCGAATGGCAGCGAGGAAACTGTCATCAACAGCATTCCCGAGGAGGGTTGGTGTCAGGCAGGCGGCTTTGCCAAAACCTAATGCTGTATGAATTACATGCTGCGCCGACCCCAATAGTGGAGCTCAAATTTTTATTTTATGTAGAAAACTATAAATAAATTGGGATAAGGGCAGGAGGATGATGATGACGTGGAATTTTAGGGCCCATAGTCTAGTATTTTTAGAAGGTATCATTACATTCCCTCGTAGTCACTGCTAGAAGTAGATAGCAAAACTGCTAAAAGTGGTCGTTTTTTTTCTATTTACTTCTACGAATGACTACGAGGGAATGTAGTGATACCTTCTAAAAATACTATACCATGGGCCCTAGAAATTCCATGTAAAGTTTTACTAAAACCATTTCAAAACCTAAACTGCGTATCGGCTTCGCTAAAAATATCTAAAAATTGTGTTGAGTACTTTGGTATGTCACCTTAAAACTTAGCCTTTTATTTTAGCATACCTAACTGTAACTTTGTGTGGTGCCTCATTATAATTGGTTAAATTTATTTTACGTCTTTCTCTTCGTTCACAAAGTATAGGAATCTCAAAACTTTTAAGTACTCTTGAATCAGTTTACTTCCCACGTCGCTCATGAGTGTTATTCCAAACACTGACTGTAACGCACCATGTCCTTAAGAAAGTTACAATGATGAGCATCAGACAAAATATTTAACAACTCTGATAATAAATTGTCCAGATCACAACCTTAGCAAAAACTTAAGTTGTCTGAACTTCCTGTCGATTCAGTAAAAATCTCACTTCGAACCTCACTTCGAACCTCACTTCGAACCTCACTTCACTTTGCAAGAATTCTAAATCATAATGAAATAATGATAGGCTCTTTTTTTAAGCATAAAAGATTTTAGATAGCTATGGTAGCTACCTGAAACCTTTTGCAATCGGTAAAATAGATTATATTCAGCTCATTCCTAATAACAAATTCACCCGAAGTGAAGTTAGGTCCGAAGTGAGATGCGAGTTTGGTTACAGAATCGACAGGCTTGATTATCGTATAATGATAATTTAATGAATACTTTTTATAGTAAAGTATTTATTTCTTTATTTTGCAATGTAAGTATTTACTTGTAAAACTAAATAATTCGACGGCCACTTGCCGTAACGGAAAAGCCAATGTCCCGAGTCCTGAGTTCGTATCCCGGTAAGGTACACATCACTAGAGATGTGTGATGAGAAATTAGTTTACATTTTTATTCTCTTATTATTCGTTTGTAGTGTTATTTATGTATTTATATCCGCTATTTCCGGTATTCACTGCTTAGCACAAGCTTTGGTAAATTAAGGACTAAAATTATTGATATGAGTTGTCCGGATATATTTATTTTAAAGTGGAACTGTGTCAACTCTGTATGTAATACCTAGATATGATTAGTCATATTTCTTTGACAGTTTAATAACGTCCTAAATCTGTTGTCATGCGAATGCTATCGCAAATTCTGCACGATTTCCCACATAGCAAACGAGCATGAAATTACAAGTAAATATTGCATATAACTCTATCAATCAAACTATGAACATCATTATACGGTGTTTACTTTGCCCACACTGCACGTCAAGATTCAATTTGTAAACTTAACAAGAAACTAACGAAGAAATATAAGTATGCAAATAAGATAACTTATGTTTATTATTTATATAGGAAATTAAATTATTTTAATGGCCAGGATGAAGGATAAATATGCCATTCATCGTCTTATTAATAGGTTACGTACGCTATTAGTTATTTTCAAATAGTTTGTAAAATTAAATATATTGGTATTAATATGACTACTTCTGAAGTACGATCATAATGAGGGGTGGAAGTTACAAAGGTACTAACTATAAAAAAAAATTTTTTTCTTAAAAAGAAGCTATCTGCCTACATAGGCAGATAGCTTCTTTTTAAGAAAAAAATTTTGATTGTATGTATAGACATTGGCCTATGCCAATGTCTAGGTATACATACAAAGGTTCCAGGGGCCCTATTTTTGAATCGCTCGAATGGCGTCGAGCGCTCGTTTCTACTCGACAAATCAACTCAAATATATGAGATGTCGAACGAAAATCAGTAGAAACAAGCGCTCGACGCCAGCCGAGGTCCAGAATCTAGAGAAAACTGGTAACTACCACAACGAAAACGGAACGTAATATCCATGTTTCTATTGGCTGTTAAACAAAAATCTTTGCTTTTAAGTAGAAAAGAATATCGCTCGCCGTACCCTATCGCTCGACAGCAAACGAGTGGGTGAGGGCACTCGTTGCGGTCGAGCGATTCAAAAATATGGAAAGTCAAATGTCGAACGAAAATCAGTAGAAACCAATCGCTCGACGCCAGCCGAACGATTCAAAAATAGGGCCCCAGAGCGTGATTTAAAGATGACGCGCTTCAAACAGTTACAAGTGGTCGATAAACAGTTTTCGCTCATTATCTCATGTAAAAATCAGTAGCACCTTTGTAATTATTTCTACTGTTCTTTTATTTGCCAATCGGCTTTTGTTATTTTTTTTTATTACGAACCATCCAGAACTCTCAACGGGATCGAGTTCACATCAGGATTGAATTTTAACGTCAAAAATCTGTTATTTTCGGTGCTTTGAAAACTGTTGTCATGGTTTCCATTGTACTGTTTTGACGTTTATTCATTTCGAATTCGAACTTAAACTCGTCGGTTCTAACTCCTCAGTTGCTTTAAATTGAACTAGCTCGTTGCTTAAATTGAAAATTTTTATATTTTTTTACGAGATCAATGATAATGTCACCAAAATACTTCATAAATATTTTTAACCGTTTTAAATTATGATTTTCGTCTTGAATTTCACACTAAGTAACGTCAAAGCGTGGTGTGTTGGTTTAAATGTTGTGTGTTACTATAGAAAATTTATATAATTATAATTAAGCTGTTATTAATGGCAGCACTTAACATACACAATTATTATGCCCCTTTACTAAAGACCTTCGCGTTGTCATAAAACCAGATTATTAATCCAATTAATTTATATAACTATGACGTTTAATACTATATTGGCGTAATAAAATCTACATAATAATATTCTGTAGCATTAGATCTTCATAGCTTAGTGTTTGAAATTAAGGTCCCCAAACATGTCTTTTAATTTAATGTTATTATCATTAATTTTAATGCACCATATGAAGTACGGCACACGAGTACCTATACAAGACACCTATATTTTTATACAATACTAAATAATATACTAGAAAAAAATCTACTCGTCACCAGATTATATTCTCAAGCGGGAATCAAACCCGCGACCTTCGGAACTCCGGTCCAATGCTCTTTCATCTGAATGTAACGCAGCATGTTCTTAAGAAAGTTACAGTGACTCGGTAGCTCAGTTGGAAGAGCATTGGACCGGAATTTCAAAGGTTGCGGGTTCGATTCCTGCCTTAGAATATGATCTGGTGAGGGGTCGATTTTTTTCTAGAACTCACCTATATTATTTTGTTTAGTATTGTCTAAGAAATGATAAGTTAATGATAAGCACCCAGTTTAATTTGCATGTTTTAGCATTAACAATTTTAACAAAGTGTGTCACAGATGTGGGGGTTTGTAAGATTATACAAAATTCTTCAATTCGTGTATTTTACAATAGAAGCTTCCGGTTTTTTTTTGCGATATTTTGTAAAAAAAATATATATTAAAAACACGACTGCCCTGCCAAAAACGAACTAAAAAGTTAAACATCAAGTGTCATTGCAGTCGGGGGACCTTATTATGGAACAATTTTTGATCAAAGAGCTGATTAGTTGATTAGATGATTAGTTCGTTTTTGGCTGGGGCAGTCGTGTTTTTAATATTTTTTAAATTTATTTATTTTTATTTTACACATTTTAGTGACATATTATATAGTTTTGGATTGTGCTCATCAAGGCCTTTCATTTGATGCCCATATTGTAATAATAGAAGAAAAAAATTTTTTTTTCACATTTGAAAATGGCGTCGTACAGTCGCCATATCCATTTTTTCTAAAAAAAATATAGCCAGTGTCACTGGGGATGTTGTAAGAATTCTAACAATACCCGATTTATCCAAATCAGTTCAGACATTTATAAGTTATGGTGGAATAAAGAAACTCACATACCCACAAACATACATGAACCCTCTTTTAGCTTTGGGCAGACGTGTAAATAAATAGTTTTCCTACTGCATCCAATTCATCGACTATCACCAGTTATAGGTATATACCAAAGAGAATGTAAAAAAAAACTAGCGTTTTAGTATACACAAGTCAACTCTAGCTAGCTAAAGACAAAAAATGAAAAACTGCGATAAAATATATAAAAGTTGTAATTTCCTGCAGGACAATTTTTTCACTGCTACAAGAGGATATAAACTGATTAAAAATAGTTATTCGCCCTCCTATAAAACCAGATATAAACACTATTTTCTCCTTAAGTAAGCCGCCTGAATACATTAACTTAAAAATATTGTTCTTACTAAATACAATCGTAGAACTTTTAATACCATTAAACAGCGCTGAAGTTATTCTTCCAGCATTTAAACAGCAAATTGAACTATAAAAAAGTCATGAGCGAATTGTGAAATCGAAAAGGCCGGAGAATAAAAATTCAACAAAAGTAAAACTCATAAAAACATTTCGCTGCCGTAAAAAGTAAAATAAGCCATAAGCCACCCATGACGAATCCCTACTGCCGTCATAAAAGTGACCCACAACAATGCATTATTTACCATTATATCGGCAACGCGACAGGAGAACTAATTACAAACATAAATATGGGAGGAACGTAGGTGTAAAAGCCACGGGTTATATGTTTGATTATACCACCGAAAAGCCAGCGTCGAACCACGACGGCAACTATGAAATGCGTGAACCAATATTGACCGTTGCGTAAGCCCTGCGTTCCCACGGTGTCCTGCTTGATTTTTCTCATGTTACGGGGAATAAACCATGGCCGCTTGTAACTTTAGAGGCGCCTGGACACTCATGAGTTGCGCAAACAAATTGTAGCTCAAATATTGGTCTGATTATTCGGGTGCTCGGTGTAGCTATGACGGCACAAAAGCGGCTTTTAACTCACAAAGGACGTGGTAATTGAATTGGATTTTTGTGTAATCGCTATCCACTTTTGATCCTCGTTTAACGTCTTCATAGGATTTAGGTCTACCGCGGGGTTGGAATAACTTTTTAATGGTTTCTCTAAGGCCTGCTTGTTCTTTAATCTTAGTGTTAACTGAAAACTATTATTATGATCAATTTACTTTTACTAAGCTTTTACGTGTGTGTTTACTTAACCTATAAAGTTTTAATCACTTTCCAAAGTAACTTCCTTTAGCGACGGAAGACATTATGCAAACTGTAACGTAAATTAGTTGTTAAGTTATTCCTATATCGGAAATAAATCTTCATATACGGGATATTTTCCAAGCGTTCCAACTTCAGAGGTCATATTCATCACATCTAGTCACTTTATCGGCATATTTACGGCCGCATTACACTCGACATTTGCATTTAACTATAATTATAACAAATCATAATGTTTAAAATGCATTACTGTTCAAGTTTGGCCGCCTTGTGAAGTGATATTTTGTTAAATGCACTGAATGGATTCGATTCAATCTCTGCACAATTTTGAATTCACCGAGTTTCGTATCAAAATCGCAATTTATCTAGCATTTAATGCTTACGCATCTTCTATTGTAGCTCGACTACCAACTTTATTTTCTCCTTGTTAAAGTCTATGTTTAATTTAATAGTAATGTTGTAAAGCTATTAGATCCGAGGCTAATGGTGTTAGTCGATTATGAAAGTGTTTGATATCTCGAGATGTTATTATTTGTAGTGAACAGTCGTTAGCGAATAAATTATGATTGCGATGTATTAGTCAATGTGTATCACTACGCTACGACTAATAATCAACGATAACAATAAACAAATGCATTAGTTATCTGCTAACACGTGTACGATATACTCGATCTAGTAATAATGGTAACATTACTATGTCCAGCTGTTAACAATTAGTTTGAGTTAGCTTTGGACTTATCAATAATGTCGTCAATAGAAACATTACCTGTTAAATTGGAATCAATGCTAAGAAACCTACCAACCAAAACGAAACAATTTGAAATAATAACATTAGAATCTAAATGCGGTTAAGGATCAACTGTTTTTAATAACAATGTTTCATTAAACGTGACCTAAGCATCTTAGATTGATGGTAACGATTTTGAAAATATTCAAGAAGAAATCTAGAGCACTAGAGCCCTTATCAAAATGTAGAGTCCAAGATATATTCTTAGTCGATTATCTGACGGTTTACAAACACATCACTAGCTGTATGAATAACACGGCGGAACCCCGCTGGGTAGTTTGTTGCGCTGTCGGCGCTCGCGAATTGATCAGCTATGAACACGTAAGTCCTGAGAACTAAGCCTAACGAAAATCTGAATACAAGATTCATGTTTAATTAACCTTTAAGAGAACTCTCATGATAAGCAGATCTTAGTTTAGTTAGAGGATGCAGAAAATAAATTTGAATTCCGATTTTTTAAACTGAACTGTTTGTAAACATTATTCATACTTTAACAACGTTTTCTTTTCTTTTCAGATTCACTACAAAGACTGCTTAGCCTCATTAGAGGTCCAAAATTAAGAAGGTAATTTTGAAACTAAGTAGTTTTGATATTCCATAGCGATAGTATATCGCAACTAACAAAATCATTGCAAATAATGGATCCGTTATTGGCAAAAGAATTAAAAGTCGTATCGATGACCATAAATCTATATTTGAAACTAATAAAAATGCTATAAAATTTACTGTTGATTCATATTATTAACAAGTCATTGTTTGACGCAAGAAACATTTTAGTATTATTGTTTTACTGTAGCCGATTCATTGGCGACTCCCATACTAACAGATTCATTCAAATCATCTTGAGTCGTATCTTCTTTTGCATTCTCTCCAAAGATAGTTGTTAACATACCAATTTGTAGTGACAAACGACGTGACAAGAAAGTGTCTGGTGTTAATTTGTCCCTTAGTTGTATCATCCGCTTGTTCATTATGAAAGACAGTAACGCTTTCTTGTACGTCTCAATTTAGCCGGACAAATGGCTCTTTAATCTTGGCGCTTTCTTTTTAACATCAAATGACAATAAACACGACGGACAAATTAATGGGCTTGTAACAATGGCAATGCCTGATTCAAAAACTTGCCTTTGGTTTTATTATTCAATTGATCTTTTAACATTCGGAATAATCAAGGCGTATACCTACTAATTCATGAAACTTTATGTATATTTCAGGTTCAGTGCATTTCAAATGTCAATTTTGAGAACATGTAGAGACTTCGGTAGTAAAATTATATTATGTCGTGGTAGGAATCGCAATATCATTTCGTGATTTCAATAAATCATCTGATTTCCATTATGTCACATCAAGTCATTGCCCCTCCACAGTCAATGCGCCGTCATGTCATGACTCTCAAGAATTATTGGAAACGAATTGCCGATGCTATCTCTCATATCAGTGTCATTTCATACATTATTGATACGTATGGGATCTTTATTGCGATTTGATAGTTGACCTAGAAAGTAAAGATTGATTTGTTTTCATCATTCGTTAGTTCAAACGGTTAATTTATGTAGTAGGTATATGTACCTATTTGTCACCGCTTCAGTTTAAGGATATCATTTCAATCATTTGCAAAATTTTATGCCTAATTTTTTATCTGTTAAATATGTCCTCAATTTGTGTCTGGCTTCTGGTTAGTATTATTATGTACCTATGTATATCTGAAGAATAAGAGTTTTTGTAATTATTTGTGCAGACCTTAAAGTTATAATAAACAATACTTTATCTGTTTGATCTTAATATAGGTTTTGCACCATTTAAGGCACCGAAACAGCTGTAAATAAAGCCTGAAGTCGCTTATTGAATCATTGATCTCGTTTATAGCTTCTACTTTAACCGATAAACGATAAGATCTAGATTTTAGGATCTATTCTCAGTACGATAAAGTCGCTTAGCAACATGGTAAGAGATAAAACTTTAGATCTACTAATTTTATTTACGTACAATCTAACAATAATATTTATAGCCCTACCTACATTTATTTTAACCAATAATACAGATACCTACTCTACCTTTTACAAAACTTATATTAAGTATGTGAAATAAAAAGTAAACGTTATTTCTTTTGTGGTAAGTAATAAGTTCTGAAGCAATAAACATCCAGCTTTTGTCATCAGAGGACAACTCGTTGTCAGAGGAACTAAATTTGTATTTTTCCATGAAAATGATCATAAAATTCTCACTCAATAAGTTCATTGTATTTATTATCATCGCAGCACATGACATGTGAAGTGGCAGTAAATCTGAGTCAAACAACAATAATGCAGTCTCGACGCAAGCGCAGGAATCTCCATCTGTAGGGACAAGCCCTTGACATTGTACGAGTGATCTATAAAACAGGACCCCACTTAACTCCATTCAAGTGGTGTTGGAGAAATGATCATTTGATGTGCACGTTGCCTTATTTCTCCACTGTCACTGCTAAGGTCAATGGTTAGAACTCTTGATAGGCGCAAATTGGTAGGAATAGTTTGTCATTGTCATTTTTGTCAATAGAAAGTGGAAGCTATAGCTAAACAATAAATACTTACTTGATAGAATTGTCCTAATAGTAAAGTACTTAAAAATTTAGTTTATTTGATTAAAGCTTATTTGACTTTGAGATAGATGTGATACACTGCTACTGCATTGCTTTTCTTTGGTAAGTTTTTATTTGTGCCAAAGAAAAGTGGAAATTTATCACATCTATTTTTAAAATCAAAGTGATTACGATAGCAATGTAAGTAAGGCGATCGAGCCTCTGATACAAATGAATGTGTTAAGTAAACGTAGAAAAAATAAAACAATAAAGAAAGCTCGGCACACGATATGAAAAAAAGATCAAATGCCCGAAAAGGAAAAATAGACAAAGAAAAACTATGTCGTCCATATAATTCCATGATTTCATCGCTTTAATACTTAGATCATGGTTATAATGCACTAGAAAGAGATACGTACAATTAAATTGAAAGACGACAGATTAAATCCAAGACAGGCAGTTACTTTGATGAAATGACTTGAAAATAACACATGGGCCTCACTTGATATATTTAAATGTCGCGTTAATTGCTATTGGATTTATAGTCATTCATTAAAATGATAAATATTCATTGGAAAGAGCTGAAAATAAACACGTTTATGTATTTATACTTACTGATTTTGGTAAATGATCCGCTGATCTTAAGAATTTAGGTGAAATGAATGTCGCTAACGTTGGTAATGCAACTGTTCTGATAAGATTAATAAAGTATTTAGTAATTGATGACATAAGTGGTGTTTTTAAAAGTGACGCTCTACTTAATGAAATACAAGTTAAAACTCGGGCCCTCTAGCATGACCACCGAACACGATATAGCGTTTTATCGACACTCAACTGTCAAAATCCATTGTCTTTTGACAGTTAAACGTGATAATTTGCTATTTCATATCGTGTTTCAATAGTTATGCTAGCTGCTTGGGGGCCTGATATTATCTTTAGATAAAATCAAGGATTTATGACTTCATTACCCTCGTATAAAAGAAGGCAAGAAAAACTATTGAACACAATACAAAAATGATGGTTCAGGTTAAACAACAAATATAATTGAAATCGTCGACAAGCAAAACATTCACAGGCGGGGAAAAAATAATTCAGACGAAGTTCCTAAAAACTGCCTCTTGCGTTTAACCTCGGTTATTTACAATGTCCTTAAAGATTCTTTCTGATGTAAAAAAAATATTCACTATCCGTATCAATCAGTTTTATTCTTTTACATATCATCACCTTCTAATGTCTTTCATCGAGTAATCATCACTTTAGCCTTGGCACAATAATATTCCCACCTTTGATTATCGAGTAGTGTTAGCGCGAATAATTTTACGATCAAATAAATCGATGGAACACCGGCGGAGTCGTTGAAAGAATCGTTACGGTCGTTGTGCTAAGTGAATCGATTCTCGGTATCGACTCGAACCGATTGAGATTTGTTTATGCGATTGAAGGAAGGCAAGTCTTTTGTACGGCGTTCTCGATCATATTAATACTTTTTGCACCGATTCCAAATCTCAACCACATAATAAATATGCTTTAAGTTAAAAGACACCAATTCCAAATAAACACTTGTGGAAATTAGAAATGACGACAATACCACTAACACCCAGTCACCTGATCTGAGACAAGATAGAGATAGAAGATATTCTAAATTGACACAGCCGGGATCGAACCCGGTACCTCACAGATGGCGAAACCGTGAAAGCCAGAATACAATCTACTTGACCATGGAGATCGTCACAAATATTTAAATGCATATGTAATTTATAATGATACTAAAATCGGATAAATTGAGAAATCTATTACTCTCTTAAAACATATTATGTTTATCTGTGTATCAAACACTACTTTACGTACCGATGATGGAAAGTTTTGCACCAACGATAGGATGAATGGCCAAAGTTGCTTCACTTTTTACACGACTGCCCAAAGCAAAAAGAGTGTTATGTGTTCAGGGTTCATGTATGTTTGTGGGTATGTGAGTTTCTTTATTCCACCATAACTTCTAAATGCCTGAACTGATTTGGATAAATAGGGTTAGAATCCTTACAGCATTCCGAGTGACACTGGCTATATTTTTTTTAGAAAAAATCAATATAGCGACTGTACGACGCAATTTTCAAATGTGAAAAAACATTTTTTTTTTTTCAATTAATTACAATATGGGCATCAAATGAAAGGCCTTGATGAGCACATTTCAAAACTATATAATATTTCACTAAAATGTGTGAAATAAAAATAAATAAATTAAAAAATATTAAAAACACGACTGCCCTGCCAAAAACGAACTATAAAGTTAAACAACAAGTGTCATTGCAGTCGGGGGACCTCTTTGATCAAAAATTGTTCCATAATAAGGTCCCCCGACTGCAATGACACTTGTTGTTTAACTTTATAGTTCGTTTTTGGCAGGGCAGTCGTGTTTTTAATATTTTTTAATTTATTTATTTTTATTGCAAAACCATTCTGACCTCTACGCTGAACTGCGGTAAGTATTTAATTTTAAACTAATAAAAAACCAAACAAAAACCCATCGCATGATTGTAGTGGCACCAACGCCGGTGGTCGGCCAGTAGCCCACTGCGAGACCGCCATGTTTCGCGTCCCGTCGCACGCGCAGTTTATACAACTCGATTTTATGTCCGCTCCCGTATTTATGGGGTGGCGACGTTTCCGGGTCATTCGAGAGGTTTCCATTCGATGCGTGGCGAATGCTTTTCGATACCATTTAAGTGCTTTATTTTATTTCAACATATTCCTTACCTTATTCCTTCAGATGCGTGTAACGTTATTGCCTTTTGTTTTATATTGTGTGTTTTACTCACTTTTGCTAAAATAGCTTTTGTCATTATATTTTTTTTTGTCTTTTTTTTGTTTACTATCAGTTATCAATTAATAGGTTTTATAATGGGTTCGTAGAAACAAGGTAGGTAAAAACAGACCTATGCCTACATAAAAAAAAATAGTACTAGAAGAAACTTTACAGTAGGTTAGGTAACTGATGTGTCAGTTACATAATAGATAGTGTATTTAACAGACACCAACTAAACTTAATATTGTCATGTATTAAATACTAATAAAAAGCAAATATAATTTAGAATTGCTAAAGTTCAAACATTAAATTTAGATGCATAACCTCTTAATAAATCTTATGACAGCAAAAACCAGTGCAATTCCGATTCTCGCATTACAGTACGGTATGAACTATAAATCATTTGCAGTCGGTTCACCTGTGTCCGCTTGCAGGTAGATAGCAGCGTTGTATTTAATATCGATAATATTAATTAAAATAAAAACTGCAATAGTTAGTAATTTATAACAAACAATAATTTATTCATGAGATTATAAAAAAAGGCGACATCTAACCAAATTATTGTCCACAAAACAATTGTATACGTGTCAAATCAAATCATCATCATATCAGTCGCACGACACCTACTGCTGGGTATAAGCCTCCCCCAAGGATCTCCACGACGATCGGTCCTGCGCTGCCCGCATCCAGCGGCGCACCGCGACCTTCACCAGATCGTCGGTCCACCCACGGAGCGTCGTCCAGTGCGCGGTCGCCATTCCAGAACCTTTCCGCCCCAACGGTCATCGGTTCTTCTCGCTATGTGTCCAACCACTGCCTCTTCAGCTGAGCAATCCTTCGAGCGATGTCGGTTACTTTAGTTCTCCTGTGGTTCTCTTCATTTCTGATTCAATCACGCAGGGCAAAGTCGAGAATGGCTCTCTCCATTGCACGCTGGGTGACCTTAAACCTCCTGTCAAATCATAGTTACTATAATTTCCTAATTTTACTCGTCCAAAATGTATTCTCGATTTTTTCTCGATCCTAATAACTTCCTATTATTTTAAATAATAGGCAATTAAATAAAATGAACGTTATCGATATTTTTGCATTTAATTACTAACGAAACTTGGTGTCTTTGACCAAGTTACTATTATGGACAGGGATTGAAATACCGCTAAAAAAATAACGATACAAAAAAAATTACGTTAAAAATATTGTACCGTTTAAATTACCGTTAAATATAGCGTTAAACTTTACCGGTACAATAGTACCGGTAAAATTATCGCTAAAAAAGTAACGTTATCAATTGGAATAACGTTAATTTTAAAGTAACGGAAACAAAATGTAAGATGTACCGTTAAAATTAACGTTATTTACTGAAATAACGTTAATTTCTGAAATAACGTTAATTTCAATGTAACGTTTTCTAAAGTAACGTTATTTATTGACATAACGTTAATGTCAAAAGTAATGCTAAAAAAGTAAGAAATAACGTTATCAATCCCTGATTATGGAGACCGTTTTCAGACGATTATCGATATTAAAGTATCGATATAGTTTCGCAACTTTTAAGATACGCATCAGGGCACAGAATATGTAGTACTGAGATCGGGGTGTGCCGCGTATTGCACTTCTCAGATAATCAGAAAGGGACTGTCATCGACAAATAGTTATTAATATCCATATTTTGGATGCAGATTTTGTGTTTAATTAAGGTTTCGTATTACAGGACCAAAACATTGGTACACAATGTAAAGTAATAATTTAAACAAGCATGGGTCAGAGTAGTATCAAGATAGTCATTTATAATAAATCGTAAATTCCGGAGAAGTCATAACAATAATTTAGACCTAGAATTAAACGTAGCTTGTAACTATGGATACTAAGCAACGTAAGACGTACCTATACTTCTGTGGAATAAAGATTTTTTAAACAACGTAAATATTAGGTTTGTTAAGATATTTTTCGTAAAAAAACCTAGACATTTATCGCGTTTGATTGGCAACTTTTGCTTGCTTTTGTCACCCTGCCCTAGGGTTGCCAACTTTTTTCGGATCAAATATAGTAGTTTCAAGATTTTTAGTGTAAAAATATAGTAGATGGCGAAAAAGTCCCAAAAAATATAGTAGGTTGCCGTTTTGTATAGAGGATTTTAAAGAAGTTGCATTTTTCATACTTAAGTAAGTACTAATATTTTCATAATTTATTCAACAACCATAAAGACAAGGGTTTAATGTTTAATCACAAAAAAAATATTATGTTATTAACTACATAATTATGTGCATATAAGTAATATATTTTGTTGCTATTGTTTAATTTTTTCACTTGAAAAAATATAGTAGTTTTGCCTACTATATATTTCTTCAAAAAATATAGTAGGCGAACCTTCAATATAGTAGGATACTATATTATATAGTAGGGTTGGCAACCCTACCCTGCCCTGTCAAACAAACACTAATCGAAATTTTCTTACAGAAATTGATTTTAACTTCTACACCGTTAATTTTTAAGTACATCTAAAAATGAAATGGGGATTTCAAACCACGTGAATGAACAACTTTCACTATGGGGCCAACCACGGAATCTCGAAAAAAAATATCAGCTGTTCCATAGAAAAGTACAACATCGACTCGACAATAATGCATAGAACAGACAGCTGAATATTTTCGCGATTCCGTGGTTGGCCCCGTAGTAAAAGTTGTTCATTCAAGTGGTCTGAAATCCCCTTTTCATTTTTAGATATACCTTATACTTAAATTTAACGATGTACTTATATTTTTTACTGTAATTCATTAACACTTTTGTTCCTTATAATACAGCTAATCTAGATCTCGATCGTGGTCGACTGACTCGCTGAATGTCTCAATTAAGCCCTTTATTAGCCATATTGCCGTAAAATATACGATAAAGATAAAAACACATCCCAAGCTTCCATTTCAAGCTTAACTTAATAAAAGCATTTATTTTACTGTGCAATCCGGCTTTGATAATCTCAGAAGTTTATATGATTGTGGTCAGATTGCATTGCCTGCTGTGTTTGACGTTCTTTTAAAAGCAACGAACATGCCAGGCAATGTACTTACTTCTACTCTCTATTAACAGCTAAGATCATGTAACCAGCCATCCTAGCTAGTGATTGGATGGTCAAGTTCATAAAACTCCCGGTTGGTTGTGCTATTTTCTTGTATTTAAAATTAACTTTACCATTAGGGGTTTAAGTATGAAATTGCCGATTTGTATGGAGATTTTACTATCGGTTCTTCTCGCTTCAATGGGCGGAACACAACCCACGCCACTCTTAAAACAATTTTCGTTTTCTTATGATGATCTCCTAATTTTCTATTCGATCCCGCAGTGAAACATCAAGCACGGTTCTTTCTAAAGGTGTGTCCAGATATGTTCTTTTGCCCGTAATGTACCTCGGTTCCGTATCAGCGTCGCGACACAGAATACAATTATGGTCGCGATCCAAGAACGCTAGTCTGGACGCCGCGCTGCCTGTTCGGTACGGAACGGTGGTACGGCGTCTCGATACACATAGGTACAGGTACATACGCTCCGATCCATCGCGAGTCGGTTTCTTCACCCTGTTCAAAGGCGATACGGTACGGAGGTACAGTACGGCAACGGCGCCAGTCTGGACGTGATCGCGGAGTTTTTCTCTATTTTAACTGTAACCACCAGTCACCTTTTTTGTTTTTTTTCGTAAAAATATTATGAATAGCAATGAAGCACACGCAAGAAATCGCCAAATTCTCATACACTCCCGCAATCAACTACATGGTGGCACGAAATGAAAACGCGATGATCGCCGCGACGTTCAGAAGTATACGTTCGGAGGAACTTTGCGTTCAGAGTTTTTGTATCGGAACGCTGCCGCTGATACGGACGGAACAGAGATACGGTACGGACAAAAGAACATATCTGGACCAAACTTAATGAAATGAGTAGGTCACAAACAATATTCTAATCACACATACTGTTTAAACACAAGGATTATCATAATTTATCAGTCACAAGACAGCCGTGTCACGGTATGAGCAATAAATTCGTTGCAATTAATTCAAGGTAACCGTACCCTCGGTTTCAATGGCGCGGTCAAATGGTTCATTTTACGGCGCAGTAAAACGGACCGTAAAACTTGGATGCATTTGCGTCGCGGAAGGTGTTACTGTCGCCTGTAATGCGCCCAGGTTAAGGTTTGCATGTATTATCTGATAGTTAAGTAGTCCTTTATACAACTTTAGGTAACGTATGACTAATGGCCGAAAGATATTGAGACGGTAGGTATGTACCCAGACCGAAAGTGCCGCTGCACTGCGGTGAATTTTATTTTTTACTAGTTTTGCCCGTGACTTCGTCTGCGTGGACATTCGAAAAATCGCTATGAAACCTTTGACCGAGATAAAAAAAGTATCTATGTTTTACCACAGTGTGTGCTATTCCAGATCCGTTCAGCCGGCCTGGTTTTGCGTGATTTAGTAACAAAGATCCAAACATTAATCTTTCACATTTATAATATTATTAGTTCCCGTTCCCGTTCTCGTTCCTGTTCCCGTATAATTTTACCATAAAAAAAATTAACACCCGTTTCAGTCCTTTAAGTGTTGAATAATGTCCACCGTCTCATGTTGAACCCTAAAATAAATGCCATTTTTGCAATAAACATCCCATAAAACCTCAATATCGACATCCATATTTATTTGTTTTTAGAAATGGGGAGTATTTCTAAAAACAAATAAATTTTCAAGTCAAAATGTCTAGTAAAAGTAGAAAATCACAATTCAATTCAATTCAATGCTTTATTGCTATTCCACAATGGTTGTTCGGTCTTAATTTAACGAAATGGTACATTATGGGCCCTGTCGGGCGCAGCAAATTAGAAGGGAGGAGGGTATACATTTTATTAACTTATTATTCATGCAATCATAATGTTATTATTATTATTACAAAATACGTGTTTGTTTTTAAAAGTTGTTAGTTTTTACAAGTACTCCCCCGAAGTTTCACGTCAAAATGTCTATTTAATATATATTTTTTCAAACAAAACATGAACCCCATTTGATCCCTTTTAGAGTTTGAAACGTAGCCACTATGTCGGACTTAAAAATAAATGCCATTTTCGCAATGAACATCCCATAAAACCTTGATAACGTCACCATATCGATGTTGGGCTTTTTTACCCCATTTACTCCCTAAAGGGTTGAGTTTTGGAAAACCACGAAACACGTGTTTGCTTATTTGTTTTAAGAAGTACTCCTACGAAGTTTCCAATTGAAATATCTATTTATTTTTTTATTTCCATACAAACTTTGTACCCCCATTTCAACCCTTTGGGGGCGTAATTTTCAAAAATTCCTTCTTAGTGGGTGTTTACACTGTATAAAGTATCTATGTACAAAATTTCAAGTCTCTAGGTTCAGTGGTTTGGGCTGGGCAATAGTCTGTCAGTCATCCCTTCACTTTTATAGTATAAGAGATTTTAATTATAATACATACTAGCGGCCGCCCGCGGTTTCACCCACGTGGTTCCCGTTCCCATAGGAATATCGGGATAAAAAGTATTCTATGTTTTAATCTAGGCTATCTACTATCTATGTTCCAAATTTCAATCAAATCGGTTCAGTAGTATTTGCGTGATTACGTAACAAACATCCAAACATCCAAACCCGCAAACTTTCACATTTATAATATTAAGTAGGATAATAACTTTGATTAAAACTTTACGTGGAATTTTTAAAACTCAGTCTAGTATTTTTAGATAGTATCATTACATTCCCTCGTAGTCATTACTAGAATAAGATACAAAACTACAATATGTATTTGTTTACACTTTCGCTATCTATCTACGAATGACTATGATTAATACCCTCTAAAAATGTCTATTGGATCTTAAAAAAACAACGTAATGTTTTATTAAAAAGGATTTTAAGCCCAGTAATTTCTAGTATACAACTTATTAAATAAAAATCTCTGATTGCGCCACTTTCGGTATGGGATGCACCTGAAAAATGTCGAGCACTTTCTGTCTTAAAATAACATTTTCAGATACCTACACAGGAATGAACCTGTGTCAAGTGTGTCAAACAAAATCTTTTCACACGCCCTCGCCTGAACGCAAATGAGCTGCCAGCTGCAAGATCTGCATCTTGGGCTGGGATCAAATTAAATGCAGTAATTAAACCTTCTTAGGTTCGCAAATCGTGACTTTCATTTCACAAGCATACGAAAGACAGATGGAAAGGTGTACTGAAATGAACGGCTTATTAATATCAATGGTATCGGAATTAGTAAAAAGATCAAAAGCCATCAGAGTTTGCAAACAAGATTTCAATTCAACTGTTCTTGTAATTTTATAATTACAAAGATAATTTACTTTATTATTAAAAGGATTAACTGATATGTGAAATTATTTACTTCGCGATACACTTGTCTTATACGTATTTATTGAATGCAGAGGAAGCAAATTAACTGAGCATTTCAATCTCCTGATAAGCTGTTAGCGTTTTTTTTTTATAATTTTACCCCCGAAGGGGTGAAACGGAAAATGACGTTGTGTAGTAGAAAATCCTTAAGTTTAGAAGTAAAATAGTAGATTGTTATACAAGACGCTAAAATGACCCATTGCATACGAGGTAGTTTTATTCCCGAGCTTTAGCGAGGGAATAAATAGAAACCGAGTTACAATGGGTTTTAGCGTCGTGTGTTACACTCTACTTTTCACTACGAAGGCGAGAAAATAAAATACAATATTAAATACCTAGTTTATACTTACGTAAACGAATCCACTCATTTTTCTATCCTCCACTTCATAAACTTTTCATACAGTATTTAAATAAATGATTTGTGCTTGACGGCAAAAGATTAAAATTATTTCTTTCCTATTACTTACTTACAGTCACACAATTCAATCAGTTTGGTATAAGAGAAAAATTCTAAAGATTTCGCGCCTTTTTTATTTAATTTCTACTGTAGCAGCTAAGAAACACAATGCACGCATTCTACGATCAAACTTAAAGTCACAGAGTATAAATAAGTATATGATTTCACCGAAGAGATCGCTGCTTTTAGTTCCATTTTCAAAAATAAAAATGAGAAACAGTATTAAGTCGAGCGAGTCTTTATTCGTGATTATGAATAAAGACTTTTTCGTTTTAGTAGGCTCATTGGTAATAGACAAACATTAAAAAAGAAAAAACTTTATCCCCTAGGGGTAATTTTGCTATTTTATCCTGGCTCTTGTACCTTACAATGACGGACTTTTAGAGCAAGAGGAGTGAAAATAACTTTCATTATTTAGGCTAATGGCTGAAAAGTAAAACGCAACGACTGCGACCACAACGTGCATTGGTATTGTTAAAATTTCAACCCTTTCAACCCTAAATAAACCAGAAAAATTATATGGATGTCGTTATTCTAATGGGATTTTGATTGCGAAAATGACATTTATTTTGAAGATCCTTCTTAGCAAATTAAAATCCTTAATCTTTTTCTGAACTGGAGAGTGAACCGTATCACAAACTTCCATAGGCGTAGTCAGACCAGTTTTTCGGGGGATGAGGGGGAGATAAGGCAAGGCTGAAAGTGTAAGCGCAACTACACCCGGAATCCTGCCACTGAAGAACTGGCTATATACGCTGAAATTTTAATGGTTGTTTTCCTACAGTGGGGTGGTTCCACTCATAATTACAAGCAACTTTTACTATGGGGCCAACTCTGATATTGCGAAAAAAAATCAGCTGTTCCATACAAAAGCGTAATACCTAGGTACTAGGTACTCGACTTAAACGTATGGAACGGCTGATTTTTTCTTCGCAATATCAGAGTTGGCCCCATGGTAAGAGTTGCTTGTAATCATGAATGGAACCACCCCACTGCGGGAAAACAACCATTAAAATTTCAGCTTGTATATCTTACCACTAAATGCCGAAACACAACAATTTTTAAATTGTTGTTATGGCGTCAGACTTAGGTAAGATGGTGGTAGCTAGCCAGGCGGACTTCAAATAAGCCCAACCACCTTACGTACAACTTTAAATTTGCAGTCATGCACTATATAGCGTAGTGCACAGCAGTGTGGTATCCGTTTTATGTCTTTATTAACGTTCGCTCGCTATAATATCAGCTTCTCCCATCATTCTTTAACACCTAATACTCAAGATGTCGGCGTTAGCAGTGCTAAATTAGCCATAATTTATGTACTAATGATACGCTGTTAGCAGCCCGTTCCTGCTAAACACGGGTCATTATGTTTTTTTTTGTTTTTTTCTCGCTAAACTGAGGCGTGCGTGCGTGTGGTAGGTGGCCTCCTCAAGGCTCGGCTACACGAATCCAACATGCATAATTTCTGATAAGCTAACGTGTGCGTTAAATCAGCAAAGTTCTTAATTACTTTGGGATTTATTACATTAAGATGATGTTTTTTGGAATTCCTGGAAATTTGCTAGTTTTGTTGTATTGTTAGCTATGTAAATAATACCGATAACACGTGACAAATACATGTACTTTGAAAAATTTGCTGTGTATCATGAGTCATGCATGACTAAAGATGCGCCGTTGCTAGGAATATTCCCAATTCCCAATATTGTTGGGAATATTCCCAATATTGCCGGGAATAGTCCCACCCGGCCCATCTCTATGACAAAGAGAAAATGACTTAATTTAAATTAGTTTTGCCGTAAGTAAATATTTCAAAATGGAGATTTATTTGTGTTTGAATTTTCAGACTGACGTCCTCGATATTTCTTTCAATTCATTAAAAAGGTGTCGATATTCTTGTTTGTAATAAATGCCTTGGTTCTCGCTACGTAAAGGGCGATAACGGTGCTTGTACTCGGCCAATATGTTCAAACATGACCGTTTTAATTTGCGGCCTGTCGGTGTACTCATAAAATTATACTTTATCAATATAAAAATGTGGAAGCCTTGTAAAATATCCTTTTGAAGCGAGCGCATCGATGGTACAGTCGCGAGCACTCGTTTTCAACTCAAATTCAATTTTTGAAGTACGTTTTTGTTAGGTACAGCATATAGATATAGACTATGCAAAAAGAGAGTCTGTTCCCTTATCTATAATTAATTGATATGTTTATGGCTACATTGTTTTCTGTCGCATCATGTGTCGCAAATGTTTCCCTATCAACTAAATTACTTTTGTAGTGGCCATTCCCAAATACTTTCACAAAGTGTCAGTCATCATCATCGAGGTTCTTTTTATTAACCGATTTAATTGATTTTGTTTCCTCTTGTATCACACTCAATATTCCCCTATCAACAATATCAATTTTGTCGCGGACATGCCCAAATAAGGCAGGCTACTTTCACGCCCGCGCCGCGCTGTTATGACAAGCCGTGACGTATCGCCGGCCGGCCGTTTCGCGCGTCACATCGTCACACGCTACTCTGTAATTACGATTTTATGAGCGTATATTTCACTCGCATCATTCAGTCGAAGTGTCAAATTGGCGAAGCTTTTGTCGCCATTTAAGTTCATTCAACACTTGATGGAAATGAATTTGCACATCGAATGTGAAAAATTTATGGTTTACTAAGAAATATTTATTTGATTGTGATTTAAAAAAAGATTTTACTGCTGTTTAAAACAAATGACGAAATATTATTATTAATTCTGATGTTTTATATTTTAATTTCCATCCATTGGATAGTTCGAGTCATCATCCCTCTTGATTTTCGTACTAATTTAACATGTACTTACCCGTAATTTTGTAGTACCTAAATCTTAAACATTTATGATGACAAGAATGTGAACCCAATCTCCTCCCATCGAAGGACACAATTAGTTTGGACAGAATAAGGTTTATATCCAATTACCAATAATGTATTGCGGATTGAACTCACTCAATGGAGTATGACACGAAAATTATACCAGTAGCCGGTAATACAGCTCTCGGAATTTATCGACAAATTCGGTCCAATTTAAAACTATTTGTAGGAAAATTATAATGTACAAAATGGCAAATTTTATCAACTGTGGCGGCAACTAGGCACTTGAGTGGCGATATCTAATGTTTACCCATTCATCAAAGGCTTCCATCGTCGTCAGTCAAACGCCTACGTTAATTTTATTCATGAATTCCACCCATAAATGCATAGGACCTCACTAGTCCGCAACAATTAATAAGCACAGCCCATCTGCAGAAAAACATCGACTTAATATATGTGCAGTTACGATATAAAATTGATTATCAAACAGATGATAGGTCGTGAAATAATTTGCATAGACCAACACTCAATTCATAGGATTAAGTCCCCACTTTGTCAGGCTTCCGTAGGTCATTCGTAAGGCAGGACAAGTATAAAGTGGACTGATTTTAATTTAAAATACAGTGAGATCATGAACGGCAATAAAGTTGAGATGTGGTTGTGTATTATTGCCCTATCTTTAGAGGAATAAAGAGACGTTAACGCCTCATAATTATATCTTAAGTAATTGCTGTGTCACGAGTTCTGTTAACGTAGTTTAACAAACAATAACAGAATAGTTAGAGTACTATGCTACAAAAATAAATAAATAATTTGATTTACATAGGTATTAGTAGAATAATAGGTAAATCACAATTAATTAAAGGGAATTCCATTGGAATTCCTCTGTATTGTATTTTTGACGATAAGGCTTATCGCCAAAAAACCCAAATTTTGTTCTTAGAAACAATGCAATAGTGAAATTAGCTTACCTATATATTGCATTGCTGCTATGTTATGTAACAACAGCAAATATAAGGTATAATATATTGGGCCAACTAAAGATACTAAGATAAATAACAACTTAAGTACCTACTAGAAAAAAATAATAGAAAAATTCGACTCACCCATAAATCTCAGAACATCTCAGTCGGTTTTTCTAGTATACCTGATAATAATGATCTTAATTTAAAAATTGCATTGTAAATGTCTGAAATCCAAAAATTCATAAAAAATAAACTACTTATCTCTTTAGTGTATGAAAGCGGAGAGTTCAAGCTGTTTCCCTGGCTCTACCCATCCGAATTAGATGAAACATGGTTTAAATTTTAAGTTGGATTTTAAGTTGGTCCCAACTTTGAAAATCCCATCAAAATCCGATTTTTCGACGTTTTCGCGTGATTTGCGTACAAACATTTAGAATTTACAGTTTTATTATATGTATGTATAGAAAAAGGGCTATTTCTAGACACATGACTAGGCCATTAAAACAACTCAGTCTGGCTACGTAGGTAGGTGCCAAGCCGGAGTGTAACCATGGCAATGAACCACACCACGAGGTGACTGCCGGCTGGATCCCGATGGATCCGGAGTCAGCTGGTCTGGTTGACACGTAGAGTTAAGAATCGATCAGACCAGCCTCCTAAAAATTTACACTTGTGAAGTATTATCGAACATTGTAAATAAGATGTAATTGCGGATATGGTGAGCGAAACTTGTGTCAAGCTCATACAATATTAACTAGACAGGAGATCATCAACGAGGTTGTTCACGCCTGGCAATACTGCCATCGAAACGTCACTGTCAACCAACGTCAACGCAAGAAACCAGAGAGGGCGCGCGGCCCACCGGCGCGCGCGTATATGCTAGGTCGCAAAAAAATACGGGTTTTTTATTCTAATATTTTTTATTTATTAATCAACATCACATAAATCAACAAAATTAGTAACAAAATATAATGCAGTCGTAAAATTGTGGTCGCCAACATATGCCTACTTATGTAGGTGCTTGTGACCAGTAGTACCGACTTTCCTCAAAATACCGAACATTGTTCTGTCCGGTATGACCATTTATTTTTTACCGGACAGGCCTCGAAAATACCGGGCTGGACGCTTCAATACCGGACATCTGGCAACCCTACTCACAACACAGTTAGATTATTACACCACACCAGCCGCCTCTACAAATTTGTTCGTCTACAAGAGTTTCAATACGGAAGATTCCTATTGCAATCCGTCTCGTGATAAGTAGGTAGCAACGCAGTCGTGTGACTGGTGATCGAACCGAATAACCTACATTGACTCACATGATCAAATCACCTGAGAGGTCACTTAGCTATGCTATCTTCTTCTTCAAGCCGGAACAATTACTTTACAACAATTTGCATTGTTCTGTGTGAACAATTTGTTACTGGTGTCGAAAGTTTTGGTTGGTGGTAGGGCTAACTACCACCATCTTACTTAAGTCTGACGCCATAACAAACATTTAACATGATTGTTAATTTTAATTCTGTAAATAGAACTCACGGAGCTGGAGCTCGATGGCGCAGTGGTTTAACACTTAGCCCAGCGATTGCGGAGGTCAAGCAACTGTCGCATGGGTCGGTCATGGGATGGGTGACCAATAATTTATTATCTTGAATTGTTGGTTGGGATTGAAATTACCCTTTCTTAGAGCATTCAATCATTTTGATGACTTTGTGACCAAACCTTGCAAAAATAAGCTATAAAATATGATAACGCTTTTCTTATATTAGCTTCTCATAAAACTTTTCGAAACACTGACAGAAAAACTACAATGGTTTGCTAAAAAAATAACTAGTTAATTTAATTATTATGTAAAAAACTTAACTGATTACTCAAATTACTTAATTAAGACTAAACATAGTTAAGACCTAAACTATTAAACCAGTTAAAGGGCCTATATTCCAAGCTACCTTGCCGAATTCTTGATCAATCTAGATATGCCTCAGTTTACAGAAACGCTGTAGTTATTCACATTGTGTAATATAACCTTACAAGGCCACTACACATTGTAAATATTAGCTAAGGCAGTATCACAAATACGTAAAGTTTTGCCATAATATAGGTAAGCTTTTTAACCTAATAAAACATACCTACAATCAAAATTGAAAGGGCGAGTGGACAAAGGTGATAACTAACAAAAAGTTCAAAATGAGTTATGAGTGTCTGCAATATATGTTAAAGCCTGAAATTTATGCATGTTCTACTCTGTGTAAAAAGTATCGGGAATATGTCAATAAAAAGACCCGCGTAAAAGAGGTCGTTCTAATTTTTTACTGCATGTTGGTAGCACTGTACTGATTAAGCGCGCAAAATTTGAGCGGGATCTGTCATTTAATTTGTTTTAAACTACACTTTTTGATGGTGATAGTTTTGAGTCCTCAGCGATTTTTACAATGGAAAATGATAATGCACCATCACACACAGCCATGATTATAGTGAAAGAGTTTTTAGCGAAAAATTCAACAAAAGTTCTCGACCAAGCACCGTATTCACCTGATATGGCTCCGTCTGACTTATTTTTATTTCCCAAGTTAAAATTACCACTTCGAGGAAAACGTTTTAAGTCGATAGAAGCCATAAAAGAAAATTCGCTGAATGAGCTAAAGGCCATACCGCAAATTGCCTATGAAAAATGTATGGAAGACTGGGTGAAGCGGTGGAGATGTTGTATTGCAAGCGATGGGGCCTACTTTGAAGGCGATAAAATAAATTTAGATGAATAATTTGTATTTTTTGTTTTTTTGACAAATTCCCGATACTTAATACACAGAATGTATGTCAGTTAACTCTTCTGTATTTTTGACACGAATCAAAGTTTGCATTTTTTGAGCACATCGGTCGATCTATCAACCATCACTTAAAACCTACGAGTATGTTCATGCTAAAAAGTCTGTTTTTTTAGTTTTGCCAGATAAAACTATGTCCGCTCTCCCTTCATGCAAGATTTTGTCTTCTCCGTAATATAAGTTTAATGGAGTATTGTTGCGTTCTGTTTTATCTTTACATAAATTTTCAGTGGCCTCTATTACCCTTTTTGATTAATAACAACTTGAATGGTAATGTCAGCAACCAGACCGATATTGTATGCTGTTCGATTGTTCTGATAAGCTTCTTTGAGCTGATAATGAGTTGTTTATGCTATTAATCAATGCGCAGCTACTATCTTGTCGCCAATCTTTGAAATGTATTTGGATTATTCGATATTAAATATTCTATAATGTGTTGTTCCATTAATTCTATTATTTCTATGATAGTTGTTGTACGACAATACACTACAGAAGTGCTGTACACTAACTGATTGTGTCAGCAGTTTACAATCAGTTTCGTAAGAAATTACTTAACTTCTAACAAAATTACACTCGTTGCCAAAATAAGATAGATATCTCCTATAAAGAGTTACCTATACTACCTACGTAATTAACGAAGAGTTACCTATAGTACCTACCTAAGTAATTTGGTAGTTAAGTGTTTAGGGCTTTCAAAAATTTATAAAAATAGATTCTCTACTTAAGCTATTTACTTAATCAAACAAGTTAATTGGATATTTTCATATCCAATATCCTTTACATTAAATCAATTTGAGTGATAGTCTGTTATGATTAATTAAGAATATTACTAACAGGAATCACGATTAATTTTAGTATTAAGCCATAAATAATATCGGTGAAGCAGTCAAATTCACCGTAATTTATTCTGGCGACTACTGGAGGTAATTAAAATAAATTTTATTCAATTTACATAAATATCTTGTATATTAATAATGCACATAAGTCTGGACTTACCTCGTATTCAAATCAGTCGGGATTTGAAGACTTATTTTAGAAAAAAAATTGATGATTACTGACGATGTAACCACATCAAATGGTAATTTTTGTCGTGATGATGAGTGGCCGAAGTCTACAGATTATTGAAACGATAATAATAATAATAAATCCTTGTTCTGTGTTAATAATTGTTAGGTATTAGAAAACGTCAACTTTCTATAAGGTTTTTGAAAATAAAAAAAATCTCGCTAGGCTATGTAGCCCTTATCATGAAAATTTATGCTATAAAAAATATTAGTTCTCTTCTCTCTGATTAATGAAAAAGGCGCTATAAATTACGGTAACTATAAAACAATTTTTATAATAACGTTTGGTCTACTAAATTATAAATTGAACTATAAGGTCTGAGCTGAAATTATATTAAGTACCTATATTAATAGCGCGTATAATACTCTTGTTATGCTAAGCAATTTATCATTTGTGCGTAATCGAAACGCGAAGGTATTTAACAGCACATAAACTGTGACAATGGGGCTGACTACGCAACCCATGAAGCTAAGTAATTTAGTTATTTATCATGGGAATCGAATCCACAGCGGTTCCACTTCCATTCCTATCTCAGTAATTGGAGACTAAAAGTGTAACATATAAAAATATAATTGTGCAAAATAAAATTATGGGTTCGATACCTTAGCATGGAAAGTATAACAGCGCCCGCTGCATGGCACAATCGATAAACTGTTTATCGAGCTTTTTAGTTTTTTTCATATTATGAAACCTGACAAAATTATGACACAGTGCGTGGATCATTCTATAAATTATATTATCTATGTCACGATGATAATTATCGCGCACTGCGTGCATGGTCACCAAATGATCACAATGAGCCGCCATCTTGCACAGTTTAATTAGCGCATTTTGACAGGTTGAAGTCGATTAATAGTCTACTACTCAAAGGTGGTCGACAAAATAGCGCGACACGCGCGCAGTACAGTATGCGCGCGTGTAGTGCGATCCTTTTCTAAAACTTATTAACGCCAAAAGAACGAATTTAAGACACTGAATGAATGATTTCTGTCGACGGACGAACTTTATCGTCCTGTCAAATATGTTTCGACGCTGTTTAATACATATTTTAGTCATATCGAGGTCGATATGATATACAAACCCATGCCGCGGGCGCAGTAATCCTTACAGAGGGCCTACTCAAATGGCCATTCGACTAAAATTAACGCTACAGTAGAATAGAATGACAATGTATGGGATTGACAGGAGCTAAGCGTTAGCTTATGTCAGTCCCATACATTGTTATTCTATTCTACTGGCGTTAATTTTAGTAGGATGGCCATTTGAGCAGGGGGCTGGATTACTTTGGTAACGTTTTGTCCATGTCTTTCTGTCAATACCCTTTTTCTAAAGGCAAAGAAAACCAAAGCGTTATTCTTAAGTAGGTACGAGTATATTTTTTCACTTTTATAGCTTTAATAGCTTTAAACTTTTTAACCGACTTCAAAAAAAGGAGGAGGTTCTCAAGTCGACGGTATTTTTTTTTTATTTTTTTTTTTTATGTATGTTTTAACATAGCTTCGTCAGTTGTTACCCGATTTGTACAATTCTTTTTTTATCTCAAAGAACATAGTTCGTGTGTGGTCCCATAAATTTTTTTCAGAGATCTGGCCAGTAGTTTTCTCATAATCCTGAAAAATATCAATTATTTAGCTCGCAATCGTACGAGTTTTTATGGAATTTCGGACATAACATCTTTGTTTATGAACCGATTTAGATGATTCTTTTTTTATTTGAAAGGGTATACTTCAAGAGTGGTCACAATTTAATTTCATCGTTATTGGACTTCGAACTTCGAAGATACACAAGGGAACTCCTCAAAGTCAAATAGTATATGTAAAGTGATTTAGGTTTTGGTAAGTTTATGGCAATCCAAAACAAACCAAATCATGGTTTACGATGCAACGTTCTGGACTAGATTTGGACTACGAAAACACAACGGAACTCCTCAAAAACAAACAGCGTGAATTTGGAAATTGAGTTCTGGGCATTTTACCATTGAAAATGTTATAATATAAAGTTAAAAAATATTTACACGCTGCGCTTACATACCTACCACTAAAAAGTTGAAAATAAAAAAGCATTTAAAAAAAAAAGAAAAACCGCCTTCAAAAAACCTGAAAACAAAAACAGCTTAAAAATTAAATACCTCTAAAAAGCAAGAAATAATATTCGAATCATTCGTTACACATATCAATATTAATAAAACACGTCTAATGAAGTCGGGTGGGGCTTTTAGAAAAAAATGTTGTCCTCCAGCCCCACCCGACTTCAATAGACGTGTTTTATTAATATTGATATGTGTAACGAATGATTCGAATATTATTTCTTGCTTTTTAGAGGTATTTAATTTTTAAGCTGTTTTTGTTTTCAGGTTTTTTGAAGGCGGTTTTTATAGCTTTAAACTTTCGCGTTGCATTGTACTTAATTAAATAACAGGAATTAAATGCGTCCATAACAATGAGAGGTATTTTCACACCTACCAATTTTCCCGACGTTTAGACCGAGTTGCATCGGCCTTGGTCACGGGCTGACTCCAATAGGTGTGTTAAAATACCTATCATTAGTTACGTACGTGTTTAATTAAGTATATTAGCTTTTCTCCCAAGTTCTTAGGAACCGTAGTGACCAATAATCGGCATGCTACACAGATCGGCGCCGGCGCACCGCCCGACGCTTGAATGACGCCCGCCGCTATCACGCGCTCCATAGATATTACACTAGAGTCCTGCATAATCACGTACTGTTAAACAGCGTTTAGCAATCTCTTTAATATGGTCATTAAACTGTAGTCGACTGTCAACGTGGCAATGCATCATGCAAAAAATCTATAGATTTTCTACATGTAACGCCATTGCATCATCGTCTGAACGGGTGAACGGATTTAGACGAAATTTGGAACAGGGATAGATTATAGTCTGGAATACTTAACACAGGCTTAATTCTTTTCATCTCCTTCCAAGGGAAGACTTACAACGATTACGTAGTACTAAGTTTTGGTGAATAAAAAAAATAAAAAAAATATAGACTCCCACGCCGGCGGAGCCACGGGCAAAAGTATAAAACAAAGTCGCTTCCCGCCGTTTGTACGCTTCTCATTAACTACCTATGCATAAAAACCGCATTAAAATCGATCCATAAGTTTGGGAGCTAGCTACTTATTATAATCTAATAACTTCACACTGACACCACATTAGAACAGTTTTACATTAGTAACTACATTGCACCCGTGCGAAGCCGGGGCGAGCCGCTAGTGGTAATAAAAAGATATTTAGATAATTAATGTAATAGAAAAAATACTAAAAAGAACACCCATAGCAGCTTAGACGGGAATAAAGTAATTTTTTCCTCAATATCCATTTACGCTACTATATATTGGTATTCATTCAAATTTCAAAAATCATTTATTCAGTCTAGGCTTTTACAAACATTTCTGAATGTCAAAGAAGCTACGCCATCGGTTTGGAAACCCAAAGCGGGAGACCTTGTAACGAGAAGAACCGGCAAGAAACTAGTCAATGGTTGCTTTTTTCTTTTTGTACCTATATATTTCATACAGAGTCGTCAAAAATTTAAAAATGACGTCAGCATTTTAAAGTATGTTAATTTTCTATCACAATGATTAACAAATTAATTGTCATTCCTTATACGTTACATGACAGTTAAAACAGCAAAATATCAAAAAGAAAAAAATATAACAAGTAAAACTGCAAAATTGTAAAGGACTGATTTAATCTTGATTTAATAGATCTGCGATTGGCATGCAACAGGCGCCGGCGTCAGTAGCGAATGACGAACGACGCCCGCGCAGTCGCCACAACAAATGCCAATAGATTTATGCCATACAATTAATTTTATTTCATTTGATTCCACAATACTAACGTACTGATTTCAAAACTTGATTAACATCAAAAGGACTTTACTTAGTAAGGCTTCGCGCCCGCCCACGACAGACTTTTTAACGAGTTTGAATAATGTTTAATTTATTTTGTGCCGAAAGAAAATTGTTCACTGATTGTCGGTATTGGGCGAACAGACGTTTTTTTCTTTCAGTTATGAGGAACTTACGCAAAGTTTCAGCAACCAGGCTGATTTTGATGGATTGTTCCGATATTAAACCTGCCCTCCTACTCAAATGGCCACTTTTCTATTCGTACATACAACACAACAATGTCTGTAATTTGCATAAACTTACAACGTGTGACTTGATCGTCTAATTGCTTATTTTTAAGTTTTAAGTTAGCGAACGAATAGAAAAGTGGCCATTTGGGTAGGGGGCTGAACCACCGATGATAAATACCTTTATGACGTATTTGTCAACCTTCATAAAATAATACTTTTTTAGTAGAAGAGTTCTTCTCTTTTTCTTCTTATTTTAGTATGGCAATCTACTCTCCTCTTGGAAGTAATTTTTGCCAGTGTAAAGTACTGAATAGTTCAGTGGTAGCTGTTTTGTTTCAGTTTAGGTACATTAGAATGCGGGTGCATCGCATTCCAATGCTTCTTGGAGCATTTGGCACTAAGTATATCAAGACAGTTGTTCTCGGTAAGTTCTGCCAAGGTAGCCACCACTACAATAAAAGCTCATCACACAATCTCAGCTTCACACAGCCACAGCCGTGACACACTCTGTACATGAGAGTTCGAGCGCCAGCGACCTTGAGCCAGAGCGTGGAAGCGCTAGGGTTGATACCGAATTTAGACTTGTAACAAAGGAGATAACATAGTATGTTAGGAAATATAAACTTGTGCAAGGACATGTTAATGAAAGATAGGTTTGATTTATAATAAATTTTTGTAATCTTTAAATTATATTAGGTAGGGTAGATACATCATAAATTGCAACTCTTATACTATATTTTCTGTTATTTATAATAAATTTATTAATCTTTAACATGTTAATGAAAGATTTGATTTGTATTTTTTTTTATTTATTGTCAATTTTAGCTACTTGCGAGTTTACGAGTTTAATCGTCTGAAATCCTTGTTTTCAGATCTTTTTTATAATTTAAGTAAGGTAAAAGGAAGGGTAAGGGCATGACTAATATTTCGTATATTTTAACTTTTAAAATACGAAGATACTTTTGTCAGAATTTTGTTTTTGGTTGTTGCCACAACAACAAATACAACAATAATGCCCGCCGCCGGGCATGATTATCTAACAATTAAATAATGTTGCGTCGCGTCGCGTAGTCAGTCCGTGAGAAATGCGGTACATACAATGCGGATTGCGATGGGCCAAGTGAGCGGCGAGCGACAGTAGAACCCTTGGCCGGGTAAGTCGGCGACTAGCGGCTGCACTCCCCGCGCGCCGCGCGCTGCCCCCGCACGCCTCCAGACATATTTTACGAGCATACATGCGCAAGTGTCGTTTCTTTTCGCGTTAGAGTATATATTCTGTGACACAGCCAAGATCGCGCCTATTTCAATTATCCCACATATTGTTCAGTTGCGTAGACACTTGTACCACAAAACTGCACCAATTTTAAGACACAATATCCACTATGAGTCAATTTGCAAATAATTAAAATTGACACCAAACTGAACCCGACAAAATCGTCAGTTTCGGGAACGGTAAATGGACTTGCGCAACTTTCGTCTGAAATAAAGCTTCAAAAGTTGTTACGGACTTTCTTAAAACAGTTGTGGAACGTTTTGTTTTTTGTTTGGTATTATTTTACTTGTTTCTGCTAATCTAAATCAGTATGCATTTTGCCTTGAAATTGCCACCAATGATATTAATGACCTCTGTGGTCGAGTGGCATGTACACTAGTTTTTATTGTGTCGTTATCTCTGAAGTTCCGGGTTTAATCTCCGGCTCAGGTTTTAGTGTTTGTTTGTAGCACCATAATTTGGAATCTTAGCAATGTAGATATGTGATATTGTTTTATATTGATTAATTTATTTATACACCACGTTTTCATCTCGTTTCCAGCTCAATGCCGACTTGCATTTGATTTATATCAGATTGTCGTTACACAAGTAACATAAAATTGCAAATTTTCCGCCAGCAATGACCGGCACACGTCGTATTATAATTCAATAAACCGATTAGCAGGTTTTATGTAACTCGTGGCGACGGGACGTAAAATAGTGGTCGTGAGGCGCCAGACGTCGTTATTAACGTTTTCATAATCAAGGACTTAAGATTGGATGTTTTTAACTTTTTTAAGTTAATTGGCTTAATATCATTATTATTACTCCTTCACAGGTCCTTAAGGGTCACCTGTCAAAAAAACTTTTCATTAGTTAGTTTTGGAATCTTTAGGGGTGATTTTTCGAGCCTCAGATAACAGATATCAGTCAGTTAAATTATAATTCGAAAAACATAAAGTCATTAAACATTTTTTAAGTACATATCTTCTAGCTAGGATTAGAATCGTTTGTTGAGTTTTGGAATATTTATTGTCTTGTAAAAAGTTTGAATGAAAATCAATTTTTAATTGATCATCTCTGGTAAAGTTTCATTCCTTTTAAAATATTAATTTCTTCCTTTAAAACTGATCTTTTTCCTATAACGCAATTTAAGTTCATTTTGTCTCAAAATAACGGTACTGGGTTAGTCCGGCTTCTGTTTATTATTAATTATTATTATTATTAATAGTAATTTAACTCTGTTTAACTTACAGTGTAAAGTGCCCCAATGACTTAATCCAAGTTCGTAAATTAGACTGGATAGCGCTTAAAGTGCTAATCGGTGTAAATGTTCCCGGTCATGTTACGAAAGGTTAGATAAGTATTTACTGGTTCCACTACGGTTTTGATTTCAACCACACTTGTAACTGGGGGTTTTGTGATTCTAATTAAAAGACAGAAATAGTACAGAATTCTGAAGCTTTGTAGAACGAAACTATCACGCAAAGTGAATGGGAAAAATAATTGTTTGTTTCTTTTAATGACACTTGAAAATCATTTTTCTTTAAGTATTACTTTTTTCGTTAAAAAATTATGAAAATTATTCAGATAAAGTGTAATATAGTTTCAGCATTTTAGATAATGTTTTACTCAGCATTATTAAAATAATTGAGCTTTTAAGTACTTAACTAAAAAGCTAAATATTTTAGCGTTCAAGCAACGCAGTGTGCGTCTATGCACCTAAAATAGCTGTTATGGGACAAGTCACTAATCTTAAGAGGGCTCTACACTCGCGCCGCGAACCACGCCCGCGAATCAAGGGCGCGGTTCGTGCATGAAAACGTTACGAAAAATATAGCCCTCCAGACTCGCGCGTGAACCGCGGCCGCGAATCACGGCAACCTTAGTTCGGCACACAAGTCCTTTGATGCGGACCAAAAAACCGCCACCGGACGGGGAACGCCGCAAAGCGCGAACGCGAAGCCCATACGCGAAGCCGCGAAACCCTCCACTCTCGCGGTTCACGGCCTTTACGGGCTTTCGCGGCGCGAGTGTGGAGCCCCCTTTACAAAATTCTTACAAAATTGATTTGATTTATCTACATCCGCGAGCAAATATTAAAAGCGTCTCAAAAGCTCTAATTCAAGCTTCCAAACCACACAGAGTGCGTTTATTTGCTTAAAATATCGCGCCAGGTTGTTATACGAAAAGTTGCACAGTCTTACACCGTTTGCGTAATTGATTTTAACTGCAAAATGATTTATCTGCGTCAGCGAGTCAATATATCAATGGCCGTCGCACGCGCAGTATTGATGATGCGAGCGCATCATTAGATTCCACAGATTATGTTGCAAATATTCATCTCTGACGTTTCAATTAATTGCATTATCTGTAATTACACTGTTATGCATATCAAATTTATTAAAACTGTAGTTCGCCTTGTAACAGGTAGAGTGGAAGTTTTGGCGTTAAAACTGTTTATCCTTACTTGTCTTATTTAGTAAACAGCTTTTGACAGTTGCCATACGTCTTTTTTTAAATCGTTGTTCTAAAATTATTGGCTTATTAAATCAAATTGTTACTAATAATTAGTAATTTCTTTGTTATCTAGGTGTAAAAACCACTTGTTTTATTTAATAATAGATTATTCCAATAAAGTGTTGGGTGAAGATTGGTTACCTAATAAGACAAGTAAGAATAAACAGACTATATAATAAAAAAAAATCTTTACCTCTCCAGCACGAAAAGGGCGCTTTTGGCGCGTAAAAACACGCACCAAATCGATTTTTGCTGCGAGCGTGAGGCAAAGTGCTTTTTTAAATTTCTAACACCAACTTTTAAAATAATAAAGAAAAAAGAAATAAAGTGACAAATATGACACTTGTAAAATTGATATGTGAGAAAAGGATAGATAGAGTGCTTTATGGTGTCATACATGGATTAAAAAGTAAAAAAATAAAATGCACGGATATACCAAAGAGTTTTAAATAAGGATTGTTAAAAAAGAAGGTTCATAATTCGAAATAAAGAGTATGGACGTAATGAGGTCGCATGTATGAAACAAATAATATGAAATAAGAAAAAATAATGAAATTTATTAACAAATTATATGTTTTATGATTATAAATAAATAAATAAGATGGGATATTAATGAATAAGATAAAAACACAACGTAATGTAATCAAAACGACGGGAATCTACTTTACTGACTTTATGAATGAATGTTTTCAGTATAGGTTTGATCGAACCATTTTAGTGATATATTACAAAAATGAATGCGTCCAATAATGAAGATAGTTATCTAACTCCAAAAGAGTTAAGTGAACAAGTTTCTAATGCTGAATTAAGCTTTTTACCAGGAATGTCACGTGAAATTTTCTCGCTGGTAGAGGTGAAAAGTTGTATGTTTTGAACGAGACCAAAATTTTGTTTTACCTTGTGCCTTTAAATCACTCACTTTGCTTAGTAGTCTATATTAGAATAGAATCACTCGCTAACTTCGCTAGTTCGTGATTTAAAGTCGGCACTCGCAGCACAAATTGATTTTGGTCACTTGTATAACAATAGTTATTTGCTCTCGTGTAAAACATACAACTTTTCACCTCGACCAGCGAGAAAATTTTCACGTGACTTTCCTGGTTAAAAAGCTTAATTCATGCAATTAGAAACTTGTTCACTTAACTCTTTTGGAGTTAGACAACTATCCTCATCGTTGGAGACATTCATTTTTGTAATTTATCACAAAAATAATTCAATCAAACCTATGCTGAAAAATTTTATTCATAGAGTCATTAAAGTAGATTCCCGTCGTTTTGATTACATTGCGTTGTGTTTTCTCTTATTCATTAATATTCCGTCTTATTTATTTATTTATAATCATAAAACATAGGTATAATTTGTTAATAAACTTAATTAAACTTTTAGATTTTTGCATTCACAATGCTATTTTTATATTAAGATGAATAAATAATGAAAAATATTAGAAAAAATTATCCCGTCTAAGTTGCTACGGGTGAGCCGATTTTTTCTAATATTTTTCATTATTTAAACTTAATTAATTTTTCTTATTTCATATTTGTTTCATACATGTGACCTCATTACCTCCATACTCTTTATTTCGAATTATCAACCTTCTTTTTTAATAATCCTTATTTAAAACTCCTTGGTATATCCGTGCATTTTATTTCTTTACTTTTTAATCCGTGTATGACACCATAAAGCACTCTATCTATCCTTTTCTTACATATAAATTTTACAAGTGTCATCCTTGTCACTTTATTTGTTTTTTCTTTATTATTTTAGAAATTGGTGTTAAAAATTAAAAAAGCACTTTGTCTCACGCTCGCAGCAAAAATCGATTTTGCTGCGAGTTTTTACGCGCCAAAAGCACCCTTTTCGTGCTGGAGAGGTGAAAATAACTATTGTTTGGTCTTTGTTTATTTTAGAAATACTTAATTTTTAGCAAATAGTAAAACAAATTGGTGGTTTTGTAATGTTTGCATGTGAAATATTTAAATTATGTTTAATATTTATCTGCGGGTATGCAAACGCGATGAAATGGTAGCCACAAACGATTTTACAACATGAAAAGTTTACATAACAATTTTTTAACCTAAAAAAAGTATAAGATATGATTTTAACAAATGTAAAATATTTTTAAATTTGAGATTTTAGCATTCCACTATGCTATTTTTATTTAATACTAAATAATATACCAGAAAAATTCAACTCGTGGCCAGATCATTTTCTCAATGACGACCTCCATGGTCAAGTGGTTTACACGCCGCGCGCCGGTTTTCAAGGCGTCACCATCTCTTGAGGTCCCGGGTTCGATCCCCGGCTGGGTCAATGTAGAAAATGAACTTTTCAATATTGTCTCAGGTCTGGGTGTTTGTCATACCACCGTTGTTTCTGATTTTCATAACACAAGTGCTATAGCTACTTACTTTGGAATTAGAGCAATGTATGTGATGTTGTCAAATATGTATTTAAATATTATTTTCATTATTTTCATTTATTTTCAATGTTACATTAGGAAAAGATCTATTGCTACGAGTATATTTATTTTTTATCTGTTATGATTACATTTATATCTGTTAGTACAAAACAAATAGACCGGGATGCCACCGTCGGTAACCCTACCTCATCGAGTACCAACACGAGACAGTCACTATAAGCAGAGAGACTCTTCCAGCCTCATCGTATCAACAAGGTTTAATGGTGGTACCTGATGACATATTTTGCCATAATTTTAGCCTCACTTTTTTTCATGACTGTACAAAACCGGCCAAGTTGCGCCTAGGCAGACCAACAATTTTTAACAATACTTTTTGTCTCTCTCCTTATAGTGACTGTCTCGTGTTGGTACTCGATGAGGTAGGGTTACCGACGGTGGCATCCCGGTCTAAAAGTCGCTTCCCGCTGTATGTCCCTATGTATGCTTTAAAACTCTTTAAAACTACGCAACGGATTTTGATGCGGTTTTTTTTTAAATAGATAGAGAGATTCAAGAGGAAGGTTGATATTGTATAAAAAAGAAAGGCACCGAATCGAAACGAGGGCAGGTCGCTAGTCCTCATTAAAACATACAATTTATTAGGAAAAAACTAATTTCACAATCCAAACACTCCTCCTTTGGTTATCGATGAAATAAACGTGTTACTTATTATCACACCAAAGTTTACTCAACACCACAGGCAAATTATTACTTAAATATATTAACGATACAATAAACGACACTCAAAGTCGAGCGTTTCAATATAATGCTGTGTGTAATGGAATTATAACGTCGTGGCATTTGTCAGATTGTCCTTTGGACAATGTTTACAAAATGTCCTGCGCTTACGATTGGTTTGGCTTTGGACATGTATATGAGAACGGAAAACAAACGAACAAGAGTTAGGCAGGGCCTTAAATCGTACTACGAGTAGGTTGACAATTTACACACTGCGCTGCGTTTCTGATGCGGTTTCTTTAAAATAAACTTTCACGCTTTGATGACATTGTTTTTGAGATTTTCACTCAATATTGTTCTATCTAGTCTTTTTTACTTTGATTATTTAATCACACCCGCTTAACAGTTTGTAAAAATACTATTTTAGCGTGTACAGCACTTGCATTTTATGATTAAGAAACAGCTTCAATACTACATTGTCTTTTAAAATAAATTCAATTAGTGATGGAAGACAATTATTCATTCTGCAATGTAGGTATATGATGTAAAAGTATGTTTTATTTGGGAAACTAAAATTAAATCCAGTTTCACTGTGTTGTAAGCAAGTCTGACAACTTAAAATCAGTTTCGCAAGTATGTCCACGTAATTATGTTGTCACATAATTTATTATACTTAGCTCATATAGCGGGTCTCGTAACTTAACTTTATTACAACTTAGACCTTATCGCCCCTTGTAAAATACAAAGTTCTCTCCTCTCTGAGCTTGTGCCTTTACCTCACCTGATGTTAAGTAACAATAAGGCCGAAGGTGTGGAAGCGCACTACACCCGGAATCCTCATCACTGAGGAACTGACTTCTTACCTGTAACTGCCGGAACACAATAATTTTTAAATTGTTGTTATGGCGTCACACTTAGGAAAGGCGGTGGTAGCTAGTCAGACGGACTTGAAATAAACCCTACCACCAACCAAACTGAGTATAAATTGTACCCCTTCTGGGAATCGAACCCGGGACCCCTGTGTCTTACGAGGGTGGGCGAACCACTAGACCACAGAGGTGGTTAACATAATGTCATTCATTATGTTGGCGGCCTCCGTAGTCTAGTGACTCGTACTGTACATGGTTTCATGGTGAAACTATCTCCTAGATCCCAAGTACCGTACCCGGTTGGGTTCATTTGATCCTGTGAGCTATAGACCTCACTTTAACAAAGGTACTTTTTTTTAAAATAAATGGTGACATTTTGAAATTTTTTTTAAAACTGAATCGATTTTTTTCATATAATTTAATAAGCGAACCCGCTCTTCAAATTTCACGAGAATTGGTTGAGATATGCGATCTGTAGAGGAGAATAGCCGGACAGTGGGACAGCGGGACCGCCGGCTACACGAAAGCATTTTTGCCGAAGTTGAAAAGAGACGCTTCGCTCGGTCAATTATGGTTATCAATAAATAAATAAATAAAATACTAATTAGTTTTGACTTAATTTTTCCAGGACGAGTCGACAAAAACTATTTAAGTTCAAAAACAAGTGATTTCAGGTTCACAGTACATTGACTAAATTCTATGAAAATCAAGAAACAAGCTTAAATTGTATAAGCTTTCTTGTTCCAAGCAGTGGAACTATTGAATCGCATAATACCGCGTGTATTGAATACTAATGCATGCTTTACGCTATAGTTAGGGTGCGTTTGGAAGTAATTGGCATATTACGGAGCCAATGATAATATTGTTTATGGTTAATTAGTTAAATTCAGTGAGCTTGTAGGCAAAGCTTATATTATTATGCAACCTTGTTAACTTCATTCAAACATTTGATGGAAATAAGTTTTTGTGCGCCGTTTACATTGATCTTACCTTTATCACTAATTTGAATTAGTAATAGGGTCCCGTTTTTACCCTTTGGGTACGGAACTCTAATATTTATCAAATTAGAAATAAAAGTAAAATACGTGGGCGTTTAGTATATTCGCGTCAATTACTTTTATATTTTTTATCTGCCGCGGTTTTCTCGTCCAGTGCGTACAAGCTCCCCTGATTGGCGGTTGACAGCAGTTGTTGAATATTGATGACTATTTCTGCATAAACCATCCTACTCGTTAGTACTACAACTACTATCTCATTGACACTACATTATTGCTTAGCTGGAACTTGAAGGATTAACATTTCTTTCCATCCCAAGAGCGTAAACCACAAACTTAAAAAATATGGGTAATAATCGCTAATTTACTGATTTACTTAAGTATATCGACTAAGTATCACGTCTAAAGATTTCTTCATTTGTAGTATAACTCAGCTTAAAAGTCAAATACATCAATTGATTGATTAGGGATGATGACTAATGACATGGACGAAAAATGCTAATGAATAAAATAACGTAATACTAGTAAAAATCGTAAACATATTAAACTTTTAGAGTAGCTTGTATACTCTTGGTTATATATATTGCGTATTATTTGTTTTATGACCCTTCAAAGTTGGGCGGACAACTCTATTTAAAGTATAAAAACTAGTAAAATAAATAATACCTTAATTAGTCCATCAAATTTATTGCAAATTTGTCTAAGAAACCATTTTGATAAACACAATGTTTAATATAGCTGCCGAACAAATTTCCTACGCGTTGCATATATACAAACTACTCAAGCGTGACGTCATAATTGAGTACCTAGCCGTTAGTATGGAGCGTTTTCGGGTGAGGCCAATTTTGTACATTTCAAACTGTGATATCTCGGGCAGTTTTCATGCTAGCGAAATAATTATTTTACCAATGTTGCTTTTTTTAAAGCAATTTATGTAACGTAAAATAAAAAATAGTCATCATGCCCATTGTCAACATACTTAATTATTTGATTAATACATAGTTTCATTTTAGAGATGTAGTATAACTGTTAACATATTCTGTGAATTTAATTAAATTTAATTTGCTCTGTTATTTATTTTATATGTTCTAGTTATTAGTGGAAACTTTGCTGATCAGTATTATTTTGTAAAACTACATGTAATTTGATTTTTTTGTTTCCCAAATAAAAAAAAAAGGGCTGCTCTTGGGAGATGGTACGTAAGGTAGGTAGGTATAGTTACATAAAACATACAATATACCTAACCAATATACCTTTTGTTATTTTACTTTAAGTACCGATAATAGAAAATGAAACTTATTTTGTCGGCAAATATTATAATTTATTAACTTCACAAATTATTCGAAGTTCTTATTAAAAAGATAAATAGTCTAACATCTATTTAAATCACACAACAAACTTAATCGAGACTAATGGAATCAAGAAGTAAGTATAAAAACCAGTATTTTAACAAAATATTTAGTTCAACTCGAATTGATGGGAGTCATAAAAATATTTAAGTAATTATCTTATTAATGATGCAGAGATTCGATTTAAACTAGTCTATTTAAATAATTTTGTAATTAGCGGATGTTATTCATTTTAATCAAAACTTACATCATCTTTATAATAAATATGCAACTAAGTTTAAAAACTTCAAACAGTGCATTGAAATGCATATTGGTCAAACATTTGATTAAAATCAAAAATATTTTTTTATATTATATTTATTAAGTATCTTAATATAAAAAAATAGCATTGTGAATGCCAAAAGTCTCAAAATTCAATAATTATATAGCTATTCTGGCATCTGTAAAGACGTTGCATTCGAATGTTAAGGTAATTCTTCACATTGATGAAATAACGCTGGCTTACAGCGGAAACGTAAAAAGTACTAGAAAATTTCGCCGCTCCCACTAGCGACTCGGTAGCATAATTATTAGTAGTGCATTGGGCCGGAATCTTAAAAGTGCAGGTTCGAGTCGAGTCCCGTCTGAGCTGCTACGGGTGAGTCGATTTTTTCTAGTACTTTTTCTATTATATTTATTACCTCAAATCCTAGAGTTCTGACTGACTTAATAAAGATAAATTATTTTTATTAAATACCTCAACACATGTTAGAACAATTAAAGTTATAAAGCTAAGAAGGAGTGTAATCCATTTTTTATTAAAAAAACTATAAACCCCCCGCGACTTCGTCCACGTGATCCCTAAGAGAAAGCTATGACGAGACAAAAATAAGTCTATATTGTTAATCTAGGTCTTAATCTCTCAACAAAAATTCATTAAAATCGGTTTATCCGTTTTTGAGTTATAAATTATAAAAGGTGTAAATAACCCGACTTTGTTTTAAATATTTAGATTCAAACTATGTATAAGAATTTTATGAGTCAACATAACACCCATTGGTCAAAGTTCAACCCTTTCTATAAGCTGAGATAATTCAACAAGCATTTTTTCTTTTAGTAGTTTAAGTTTACGAGCAACCATTAAACTACTCATTAACTGAACGACCAATCATAAATCAAGAATCACTCGAGGCGCGACACTTTGGACCAATCAGAAGGAAGTACAATAATGAAATGTTTATTTTATTACCTAGACTATAAGAGAATGTTGTATTGCCACCGCCATGGGCAAGTATATATTATTTTGTAAAAGAAACAGATAATTATTTGAACAGAATGAAATAAAAAAATCGGCCAAGTGCGAGTCGGACTCGCACACGAAGGGTTTGTTTTTATAAATTAATTTTGTTTGTTTGTTTGTTACGCCTTTGCGTCGTAACTTCTCAACCGTTCATCATGAAATTTTGCATACACGTTTTCAGGGGTGCAGAAAAGGACATAGGGTACATTTCATCCAGAGAAAACGTACAGTTCCCGAGGGATAGCAAAAAAACTATCCACGCAGACGAAGTCGCGGGCGGCCGCTAGTATTTATATAATTCTGTTTTTAGTATTTTTTGTTATAGCGGCAACAGAAATACAACATCTGTGAAAATTTAAACTGTCTAGCTATCACGGTACGGAAATACAGCTTGGTGACAGATTAACAGGTAGACAGACGGACAGCGAAGTCTTAGTAAAAGAGTCGCGTTTTTACCCTTTGAGTATCATCATCATCATCATATCAGCCACACGACACCCACTGCTGGGTATAGGCCTCCCCTAAGGATCTCCACGACGATCGGTCCTGCGCTGCCTGCATCCACTGGCTTTCCGCGACCTTCACCAGATCGTCGGTCCACCTTGTCGGGGGCCTACCCACGGAGCGTCGTCCGGTGCGCGGTCGCCATTCCAGAACCTTTCTGCCCCAACGGCCATCGGTTCTTCTCGCTATGTGTCCCGCCCATTGCCACTTCAGCTGAGCAATCCTTCGAGCGATGTCGGTTACTTTAGTTCTCCTGCGGATCTCCTCGTTTCTGATTTGATCACGTAGGGAAACGCCGAGCATGGCTCTCTCTATTGCACGCTGAGCGACCTTGAGCCTCCTTATGAGACCCATAGTTAGCGGCGCCTTTGAGTATGGAACCCTAGAAATATTGAATTAATTGTGATGATTGGGTGGTGACTCTGATTGTGACCTTTTTTATGCACAACGGGATATTGTTTGGCCTTCACCTCACCTGATGTTAAGTGACGATAAGGCCGAAGGTGGAAACACACTACACCCGGAATCTTCATCACTGAGGAACTGGCTATCTTATCTCTAACTGCCGGAACACAACAATGTTTAAATTGTTATTATGGCGTCAGACTTAGGTAAGATAATGGTAGCTAGCCAGGCGGACTTGAAATAAGTCCTACCACCAACCAAACCGAGCACAAATGTACCTCCCTCCTAAGAATCGAACCCGTGGCCCCTGCGTCTTATACGGGTGGGCGAACCACTAGACCACAAAGGCAGTTAAACCTCTATCGTTAGGGTTTGAATCCCGGTGATAGTTTTTTGACGATTAAAGATGAGTTCATGGTCGTATTATATTTAGTACAATATTTTATGTAGGTAGGTAGGTATACCAATGGTAAGTAAGTTTTGGACTATTGATTGGTTAAGATGGTTCATCCATAACCATTATTGTGATATTACAAATTGTACACATTATTAAAAGGTGTAACTAAAGACTTTACACCCAGTGGGCTGTAAATTACGATCACTTAATTAATAAAATTTAAAAAAATATATCATGAATAATATTTTGCATTTAATTTAAATATTAAATAAAGTTCCATTATTGCGTAGTTCAAGAGCAATAACACCGACTTTACAACCTCTTGACGTCAATACTGCAAGGATTTATGCACACAAATCAATACGAGTGTCATTATAAACATAAACAGCGACCAATCGTAAATCAGTATTATTGTGCTGCGCCGCCAATCAAATGATCGAGCGATATAAACTTGGGTTATGTTGATATGCGAAGCGATAGCGGGTGACAATGATGTAACAACGAGCGTTCGACGTTATGATATCTCTTCTGTCTGTCCGTCTGTCCAACAGCCATTTTTAATGTCCCCATTGCTGGGGCACAGGCCTTCCTTATGGGTGGATAAGGAGGACGGGCCATAACCCACCACGCGGGCCCAATGTGGATTGGTGGGTGTTAATGACTGTAAATGCAGCCGGGACCAACGGCTTAATGTGCCTCGTATGCGCAGTGGTTTAGTGCCTGGTCTAGCGATTGCGGAGATTAAGCAAATTTCGCAAGGATCAGTCATAGGATGGGTGACCAAAAATTTATTTTCTCAAGCTCCCCCTCGGTAGACACGTTAAGCCGTTGATCCTGGCTGCATTTTCAGTCGTTAACACCCACCAATCCGCATTGGGCCCGCGTGGTGGGTTATGGCTCATCCTCCATACACCCATAAGAAAGGCCCGCGTGCAGTAGAGAAATAAAATGGTTGATAGTATGGCTTAATTTCATAAATGTTTTTGAGCACGAGAATAAATTGAGTAACACAAGTGAAAAAAATTGCAGCATATATTATTATACTCCAGCGTATATACAGGGTGTCCCAAAACTTTGCCACATGGAGGGAAAGTACCTTAAATATTGAAGATAGGAAATTTTTACCCACGACGGACGGAACGGAACGGAGGCGGTATATGCGTTTGGGGTTAGAGGTTGTGCGTTTGTTTGTTTGTTTATTTGTTTGTTTGTTTGTGTGTTTGTCTGTTACCATTTTCCTCGGAAACTACTCAGCCGATTTCGATGCGGTTTTTTGAATTCAAAAGGTTTCATTTCAGAGCAGGTTCTTAGACATGTTACATGGTGGTAAACCACCAGGGGGCGCTGCAGCAACTAGATAAGTCGCGCTTGAGAAGTTCTCTAAAACTACTCAACTGATTTCGATGCGGTTTTCTGTAATGGGTTTGTAGGTTATCGGCGTTGGTTCTCAGATAGATGTTATGGTGTTTAACCGCTAGGGGGCGCTGCAGTTATCATTTTCTCATTTATTTCCGAAGCGGTTTGACCAATTTTGGATGCGGTTTTCTGTAATGGTTTTTTAGTTTGTCGGCGATGGTTCTTGGTGTTATGGTGTTCAGCCGCTAGGGGGCGCTGTAGTAATCATTTTCCGAATGGTTTGACCAATTTAGATGCGGTTTTTAGAGTAGATAACGTATAAATTCTTTAAAAAGTTTAAAATAAAATGGCAAAATTAAAAAATTTGAAAGAACCCACGACGGTCAAAATTGTAACTCTTTATTTAAAAGACTAAAATAAGTTTTACAAAAATCCCTCGACTAAAAGTGATGTATGTACTATACATGCTTTATCTACCTATTCATAAATTACAAACGCAAGAAAAATCCGTCGGGGGCTGCCATTGCCATTTCTCTAAAGTCACTATAACTGAAAAATATTTGTTCATTTGGGGGCAGGTAATGGCAGCCCCAACGGATTTTTCTTGCGTTTGTAATTTATGAATAGGTAGATAAAGCATGTATAGTACCTACATCACTTTTAGTCGAGGGATTTTTGTAAAACTTATTTTAGTCTTTTTAAATAAAGAGTTACAATTTTTACCGTCGTAAGTTCTTTCAATTTTTTTTAATTTTGCCATTTTTACTGAAAGAAGACTTCATTTTGTTTTAAAAAATATTGCGAACTGCGTTCAAAGACTTTGTTTTAAATCGCATTCATTCCTATACAAATTGATACAATACGTATAATTAAAATTTAAATGTTAAATTTCATGGTCTGTCTTTTGTTTGAGATGCTGTTTTACTTAACAAAAAATAATCCTAATGTGTAACCCTTTTGATCGGTATTGTAAAAATAAAGGAATTTTTTTCTAATTTAGTGGGTTCGATTCCAGGTTAAGCAGGTTAATGTATTTCCAATTAATTTAAAACTCAAAATGAAATTTTCTTTAAGAAAAAAATCCCATCTTCAATATTTAAGTACTTTCCCTCCGTGTGGCAAACTTTTGGGACATTAGCATTTAGCATAACTATAACAATCAGTTATAGAAAAATACATACTTTTTGAAGTTAAACTTGCTGGAAATCGAAAACAATGAAAATGACGACAAGCTTGACTTCCACTAAACCACGTATAGGATTATATTTTACATATAAAACTCCCTGTCATTCTTATGTTCCGCTTATCAAACTAAATATAACTTACGCTAGCTCTCAAGAAAATGAATTTTCGCTTTATCTCCTGATTGTATAATATCTCTTAAACATTGCAAATCGATGCAAATGCAACATGTAATTAAATTTTATTCCTTGCTGCGCCCACACATACTAATTGGACGATAAAAGTACAGTGATCACAGGTGCAGTGATGTCATGATGTTCAGAAGCTACTGTCTAGCAACATGTTACAAATTAACATATTACTACGATATTTTTAATAATTACGATTCTAAAATTGGAATATAATTAATTTACAAATCGATGTTTGGATGACGTCAATCAAACGTGAACAGGATTATCATTAGCTTCCACCCGCGACTTCGATCCACTTTCCGTGAGAATTCCGGTAAAAAATAAAGCTTTTGTCACTTTGGGAAAGTGTAGCTTTCTTGTAAAATATTCTTTAAAATCGGACGAAAAGTTTGGGAAGTTTGAAGTATTAAAAAAAAATTGTTTCTGATAATTGGTTTTTTAAATTATTCTTTTACGTTTAAAACGCCTTACCTTTAAAACTGCTTAACGTAATAATGTAAATTATCCAGTGTCCAATTGGGTTGGTAAACTTTTTCGAAGATAATTGTTTTATATTTTTTTTTGATAGCACAAGTTTAAAGAATAAAGAAAATAATATTATGATTTTTTATTTTACCTTGTTAACCAAATATATTTTTTTATATTATTATCGCGTTAAAATATTAAACGAACGGCTGAACACGAAGTTCCCTTGCATTTACTGATTAAAAAAACTGATTGACAAGACAGATTTTACAGACGGTGACAAAGAGTAATCCAATTATTTTACTCTTTGGTAATCATTAACACGACCTAATGTTGTTGTTTGTTTTTCAGCTTATTTATTGTGATTTTCTAGTGTTTTTCTTGTTCAGTTATGGGAAATGGATCAGCTTGAAGAAATCCATTATCCAGCTTATTACGCCGATGAAGAACGTACACTGCTTTGTTCCGTTTTGTTTGAAATATAGATGTGACCATCCGCAGAACAAATTTTGTACAATTCCCATACCTTTGAAAGAGACGTGGTGCAAAGGATTAAACAGGAATTGCCTTCAGAGAGCTTTATACGTTTGTGATGATCACGTAAATATATGTACATCTATAATTTTCCTCACAAAAGAGTTATTTTATTTATTTTAGCAGACTATGACTGATATGACAACCAGTTGATATTGCCAACGCCAAACTTTTCATTTATTTTATTTGAGCAAAAGCACTACCTACGCATACATACTGTAAATTTTAATTTTAAATTATTATTTAAATGAAAATGAAGTATTATAAAAATTCCGCAATTGGTTATTCCTGACTCCAAAGCCAAAAGCTACCGGAAAATATATTATTCACAACAGTTTTGGAAAAGTTTACCAACCCAATTTAGTAATCCAATTTAGGGTTACCACCCTTAAGTACTTGACAGTAAAATATTGTTTTATAAGTTTGATTTTAACAGTGAACTTACACATAGAGGAATGTCATTAGACTAGAAAAAAACGACTCACCCGTAGCAGCTCAGATGGGGTCCCGTCCCGTCCCGTCGTAGCTGCTACAGGTGAGTCGATTTTTTCTAGCAATATTTCTATTAAATTAATTGTCTTAATATAAAAATTGCACTGTGAATGTCTAAAATCTAAAATTTCAATACTTAAAATTTAATTTTCTATAAATTGTTTCCTAATAGAAACATAAACTACGAGGATTTCCCGGAAATACAAGTATAAACATTTACAAATATAGTTCTAAGCAGTTAACAATTTTTTCAAAGATACCATTGCACTATTAATAACATTATCACATCATAAATCAAATAGATTTTGATCAAATTGCTACCTACTTATCGCTACACATCAGCTCAATTAAGTGAGTAAATTATAAATATTCATAAATTTTTATGTTACTTTTAAGATAATATCTCTTTATTAAAAGAAGATTTATCAAAGCAATGTTTGTATCAAACACCTGGGACCCGACCGTGCTAATTCTAAGCTATAATGAAACCAAAAGTGAATCATTATAGTTTATTTTAGGCTACATATAAATATGTCTTACTATGGACCTCCGGTGTAGCAAAATGATGTATAAAGTGTCAAACCTAGGAAATATTCATCTGCACATTGATTTATTTATGAATAGGTTCTTTTTAAGTGAAAGATAATGTGTCTTTTGCTATCAATCCTTACTAATATTATAAATGCGAAAGTCCGTTTGTTTGTTTGTTACTCCTTCACGTCTTAACTACTGAACAGATCGTCATGAAATTTTGCATACGCGTTGTCAGGGGTACAGAAAAGGACATAGGGTACCTTTCACCCCGAAAAAAAGTATTGTTCCCGAGGGATAACAAAAAACCTTTCCACGCAGACGAAGTCGCAGGCGGCCGCTAGTATTTAGATAAATCCAAAAATAGACATTTTTTGACAGTTAAAAGTGATAAATCGCTATTCATGGTCGGTCGTCATGCTGGGGGGCTGGTTTAATCAAAATTGGAACACAATTTGGCACCAATCACGCGGATCCATCCGGATACCGGATCCTCTGTCACAGATTTCATGATTCTGTTGTCACTTTTAAACAAATACCTATAAATGAAAATAAAAATAAAAATATATAAAAAAATAATGCAATAAGTCCCGATGTCGAAAACGCCTCTATACTCCTGCCAACTTATGGAAATAATGTTTGTTAACAAAACTTGGCGCATATTTCATAGTTGCTCCACAAATACATTGAGTTTCAGACGCTAGTACTAATATATTCTGTGGTTTCAGTGAATTAACACCATAATATCAAACTAACAATTTTAAAATGGTTGTGTTCCGGAAGTTAGAGGTAAGATAGCCAGTTCCTCAGTGGTGAGGATTCCGGGTGTAGTGCGCTTCCACCTTCAGCCTTATTGTCACTTAACATCAGGTGAGGTGAAGACCACGAACGAACGAACCCGTTGTGCATAAATACGCAATGCAAAGTAAGTAATATTGATACTTCCTACTTTATTTTAGAACTTTACCAATCATCTTTAAGTGCTATTTTAACACATGATTCATTAAAACCTAATGTCAAAGTTAATATCCTTGTAGCGAACCCTATTCACGCAAGTAACATGCAAATTTGTCAAGCTTGTTCTCTATGACAAATTGTCTCATGTAAATGACAAATTGTCTGATACGTCCCACCGCTTTGTCTTGCAGAATTCAAGGAAAACAGAACTAAATTACTGAGATAATTTTATAATCAATGATATTGTGGTGGCAGTTATCTAATTGTAATCGTTTAGTTGAGACAACGTTGTAGATAGCAAAAAGTGTCGCGTTTTAAATGGCAAAATTGACAAATTGAGTTGACTAACCACTTGGAGAGCTGTTACAGGTGGTTCGGTTCAGACAAAATATGTGTAACATTGGTATATGTATAATAACCCGTAAATTTTTGTTTTCTGCAAAATGACAACCCTATAGACGCAAATCGTCCGTCGGAAACAGTACCGGAACAATCCAAATTATGTTGTTTTGAAAAATGCAAATTAAAGTTTAATTTTAGATATTTTGAAAAGTTAATTTTGTTGACATAATTTTAGTGATATTTAATTTAAGACGATTTTAACTGTCTAAGTTGCCGGTAGAATGTGGAAAGTTTTTTTTACTGACCGGTTGAAAGCGGAAATAATATTCGCCGGTTGAATGTGGAATTACTCTCTATCTCTACTCTATATCTTGAGGTTTGATTTGGCTATGTATCGTAAAAAAGTTTTAGTTTATAATCTGATTATTAAAAGCAATGCAATATTTTTAGTATTTTTGTATCTTGTATTTTTTTTAATAGTGAATTAGAAAAAGAGGGGGACAACGGGGATATCTTCCGGGGATCCTTCCGGGGATTCTTACATCGGTTCATAATACCCATAACTACATTAAAAAGTTCGAACTTTTTCATTGATAAAATAATTATGGTAATTTAACGCAAATTTATTATGAGATGATTTACGGTAATTATTTTTTCTTTAAAAATGTGAACTAGTTTATAATCGAACTATTTACCCGTTTTCTATAAAAATTGTGTCACTCATTAATAATCTCATAGCAAAAACTAATTCGTAATAAGCATGATCAATTAAGTTTTTAATATGTTTTGCATTAATTAATAAATCTCTGACGTGATATAGCCCGACAGTCCATTAGCTATATCGGAATTTCGCCAATAACCATTACTTTGATGCTGTGAATTATAGTCTTTTAAATTGCTTAAGCTAACTAAAATAATCTATGTTTCAGTTTATTTATATAGGAATTGATGATATGTCTAGACGGCGCGTATTATTCAAAATGGGAGAGATTATTATTATTATTATTTATTTATTTCCAGATAACAAAGATCCAGATAACATTTTATTTCTGTTGATAAACTTTATTAATTTTTATCTTCATTCGATTTAAATATATAAGACTAAATGAAAATACAGATTAAGATACCCTAGCAGTGTGTGTCGGATCATACATTTATGTATAATGTGCCTTAACCAAACGAAATATACCAGGGGGGTAATTGCGTAACTTTGTTGCAATCAACTCTGTCAGAAATCGCAGTTACATCGCTGCTTTAGTAAGAACCAATGTGACAACTATCTTAACTAAAGCAGCAATGCAACAACGCTTTCAATCGATTTCAATCGAGAATTGTTAGCAACAGCTTTACGTAATCAAGGTACAGGTGCAAGAGCAACGTTGCAACTCGACCGCTATTTTAACTTATTTTTTCTAGTCATAGTAATGCGTATGCCACGTATTGTAATAATAAATGGTTGTGTCCTGCCAGATGTAAGTAATATTCTGTGGTAATGAGGTAGCCAATTCCGCAGTGGATAAGAGTTCCTAGTAAAGTGAAATTCCTTACTCGACTCGGTCTTATCATGTCTAAGGCTTGTCATTTAAGTTTAAAAATCTTATATTGATATAAGATTTTATAATTAAAATATAAATTAATTAAAAATATATAAACAAACACGACTGCCCTGACAGAAACAAATTAAAAAATTAAATAAGTAACAAAAATGTCATTGCAGTCGGTAAACTGTTATGTGGAACAAATTTTAATCGAAGAGGTCTCCCGACTGCAATAACATTAGTTTTCTAACTTTTTTTTATTTTTGACAAGGCAGTTGTGTTTTTAAGTTTTTTTAATTTTCTTATTTTTGTTTCTCAGGCCTTTCATGTGATGCCCATATTGTATTGTTTTTTACATTTCAAAGTGGCAATAGTGTGTATAGTGTACAGTCGCGATAGTGTTTTGTTTAAAAAAATGACACAGTGGCACTCGTGATGTAAGGATTCTAACGATACCAAATTCATTAAGGCATTTAGAAGTTATGGTGGAATAAAGAAACTCGCATACTTACCCACAATCAAACATGAACCCTGAACACATTACACTGTCTGTTTTTTGGGCAGTCGTGTAAAAACATGCTTTTATTCGGTCAAGCACTTGTAAAGTTTACCTAAGGTCCTCCATCAATTTCGATTTGCGGGAGATATGCGCTGGGAGTATGAAAAGCTGACAATATACTTACATTTTAATTTTAATTTTATTAAAAAATAATTATTAGTATTGTTAAATTTAAATAAACAGCTGACCCAAATCTCTAAAACTAAATTATTAAGATAATTAATATACTAGAAGAAATAGGTACTTGAAAAAATCGACTCACCCGTAGCAGCTCAGACGGGATGCTACGAGTGAGCTGCTACGGGTGAATCGATTTTTTCTAGTATTTTTTTCTAATAATATTAATTATCTTAATATAAAAACAGCATTGTGAATGCCTAAAATCTAAAAATTCAATAACAATTATAAATTATTTTTTGATTATGCAATAAAATAGTGTGACTAATGAAAACCGCAATAATTTTCACAAACTTGTGACATAATCTCGACATCGTTTGTTCGACAAACACGTCAAGTGAAACCCCAAACAGTGTTAATTAATTACACTTGGTAATTAATCGGATGAGCATACCGATGACTCGATTGTTGCGGTATCGACAAACATTGCGTCAAATTTCGTCTTTGGACATCCTGATTGAGGATATTGACATAACATTATTGTCATCACTGTGAAAATCCCGTGGACAAAACCGGCTACGATAGACAAGGTAACGGGTGAAGTTTTTTTGGATTCGTTTTTTCTGTCAGAGTGAACTTGTGGGATTCCATTATATTATTTATCTACACCCATGCTTTAAATCCTCTGTAAAAGGATCTGCAACGGTTAGCTTACTGCCACCATTACAGTATCCGAGCGGGAGGAGGCCCTATTGCGCCCCGTGCCCACGCGCGAAGCGTTGCATTATGACATTCAGTACAACATTATAACACTCTCGCGGAAGACAATGACGAGGAGGGGGAGGAAAGTCAAAGTCAAAGACTAAGTCAAAGTCAAAACCTTTATAGATATCATGGGTGTTTTTAATCCATATGTATTAAAATATTGTTTGTTTCCCAAATAAAAATAAGAAAATGGGTGTAGATAAAGTCTTGTATGCAACTGTAAATAATTAGGTATTAAATTAAAACACTAATATGATACTACCCACATTCGTGTTTTAATACCCCTCAATATAGTACAGTTGCATAAATAACTATTGAAGCGTACTTAACGTAACATTTATTTTCCCGTTCTGAGAATTTTCAACGGGGTTTTATAGCGATTTCCATACTTTCTCTTCTTAGAACCTATTTTGCAAATAAAAAATACTTAAAGAAATGTAGACTATTTACTACACAGGACCTAGTTAATGTTTGTTGTTATTACTTACAAATAACTAACTCACGGTTGTTAAAAAGTAATTAAGTGGATTAGTAATGTTCACTGCTCACTGCTAGTTAGTCGCATACCGTAGTACCTACCACCAAATGTATAGTCTGTATTTGTACTTCCTAATTCGTCGAAACGTAAACTTTCTTTCGGTTAAGCATTTAACTAACTTTATCCGTTCGGACACATTCGTGTTTCGGAAATAGAAATAAGTAAGACCCACCAAAAACATTTTCATGTAAATGTTTCCAATACTACACCATATGACTAGCACTATCAAAAAGTTATCAGACGAATAAATAATGAAAAATATTAGAAAAAATCGGCTCACCCGTAGCAACTTAGACGGGATGTTAGCTACGGGTGAGCCGATTTTTTCTAATATTTTTCATTATTTATTCATCTTAATATAATAAAAATAGCATTGTGAATGCAAAAAAATCTAAAAAAGTTTAAAGTTATCAGACCTCATGTATAGCAAAGCTTCTAACTCTACAAGCCCAAACTTCAAAAACACTACATCTTAGTCAAATCCAAACCCAATATGTGTGCATTGCTTTACAACATGAACAGCTATTGTTTATCAGAAAACTAATGAACAGTAAATATTTTTTTCAAAGTAGCGGAATGGCACCACGTTATTTTGACTAAAGTGTAGAGTTTTTGAAGTTAGGGCTTGTAGAGTTAGGGCGCGTCACAAACCATACAACAAGTACTACGTGGGCGCGTAGAGTGCTTGGCTCTACATAAGTTCTGATAACTTTTTGACAGTGCGAGCCATATGGTAGTCTTGGAAACATTTAAATGAAAATGTTTTTGGTGGAAATTCACTTATTTTTGTAACTAACTCTTCATAAGAAATAATTAAGATATCATATTTTATTTTGTGTTATACAACGTGTTACAAAAACCCCATGCAAATGCCGCTATATTATGGTAGATAGGGACCATCAAACTGAACAACTTTTACTATGGGAAACTCTGAAATCGCGAAAAAATGAGCTGTTCCATACATTTTGATATTTTTGTTAATAATTTTTGTATGAAACAGCTGATATTTTTTTCAAATCCAGATCTCTGTAAGTTGTATACCTCCAATCGCTTTTTCAGCACCTTTGTTGCTCAACCACTGCCACCCCCACCACTGAAAATCTGCCAGGTGCCCGGATCTGTTAATAATGATAGTATGGCACATTAACAAGAGGGATTTCGTCGCACTGTAAATTGTCCATCTATTTCCGGGGCTAGCTCTTAGTCCATTAACCGATGCATTTAACAGAACTATATAAAGGTATTTATTGGTCATAAACTGTCAATTATTCAGAATCATAAAACAAGGATTGTCTCATCATTATAGTATTTTAATGTTTTCCTCATGTTAGATCCTTATCTTTAGATTATTGATTACTATGACTTCACTGGCGCCCTCACACCTCCAATTCGACGTCACTCTCTTATCGATTGGCGCTTTGGCGAATATCTATCGAATAAATCATCGATAAGCTGGCAAGTTGTTGGAACTGGAGCAGAGATCGATTTTGCGCCGTCGAAACAAAAGCAACGTATAAAATTGTTATCGAGTGTGCTTTTGATTTGTAAAATACTTATTCGGAATATTTGATTCGCAGACTGTACTCAACGTGTTCCTGTTTGTAATTATTTTATTTTTATAACACTAGGTACACTTTTCTAGTTATGAGAGGTTCACTAAAACGGGTACGATTACAATGCCGAAGTGGAAAAGACCGAATTTTACAAGACCTATGGAAGAAAGACCGAAAATTTAAAGGTCGAATGGTTTTTGGCTGTATGTTTAAAATCGCCAAAGGACCTTTTTACCTAAAAGACTAAATCCCGAAGCTTAAAAAAACCGTAGGTTTTATACCTTAGTCAAAAACAAGCTGTAATTATGCTATGAACGACAATAAAATTTAGGATTGTCGGTATTTAGAAAATTAGTGTTTTATGCGTCGATATTTCGGTCGTATGTGTGAAATTATATGTGAATTTTCGGCATATATACGAAAATAAATAATAAATACTTAAATCGCGTCTTTGCCCAAAAAATATTTAAGTATTTATATATTCTATCTACTAAAATAGATCCCAAAATTGCATTCATGATGGCTGGCACTATATTTGGCCAAACCAATAACAGTGCTCCGTCTGAAAGTGAAGTGATTGGTCGCAGAAGAGGGGGTGTGGCGTTTGCACATGCGCTCTAAATGAATGGGGGGTCCCACCGCAGGGGACTTTTATTGGCATGAAGCACTTAATATCCTTCCATCTTCATATAAAGGCGATAAGGATGGGAAAGCAGTGATTCTTAAATTGAAGTTTAAACTATAGGATGACATTGCGTTCAACCACAGAATATATGTTCAACCAAATCCTTTTACTTCATTTAACTCTCTACTTAGGGCCAAAAAAATTAAAAATAAAGTCGTAATCATCTCAAGTTATTTGAATATGCCTGAACTTTTAACAAACTTTAACTTTTTTCCAGGTGCGCGATGAGTTCGCGACGGTGGTAGAACCCAGGAGGGCGGCCGGATGCGGCCCGCGCGCGCCCGTCCGCCCGCCGCCTCCGTCACCTAGCCGCCGCGCCGCGTCGCGACTATGCGCATGGCAAGCGCCCTGCCCACTCTGCTCGCGGTGAGTAGCTTGCAGGGTGCACTACTGCCGTCGCCGCCTCCTAACCACCTTGCACGTCGCGACTATAAACATCACCTTCGTCACCTTGTCGCTGCGTTGCATCTCGACTATGCGTATTGCAAGCACCCTGCCCACTCTGCTCGCGGTGAGTAGCATGCAGGCTACATTGCTGCCGCCCGCCGCCTCCGTCACCTAGCCGCCGCGCCGCGTCGCGACTATGCGCATGGCAAGCGCCCTGCCCACTCTGCTCGCGGTGAGTAACATGCAGACTGCATTGCTGCCGCCATCACCTCCTAACCGCCACACAGAATCGCGACTATGCGCATGGCATTCACCCTGCCTACTCTGCTCGCGGTGAGTAGAATGCAAGCTGCATTGCTGCCGTCCCGCCTACTAACTACCATGCAGCGTCGCGACTATGCACATGGCAAGCGCCCAGCCCACTCTGCTCGCGGTAAGTAGCATGCAGGCTGCACTGCTGCAGCCATCGCCTCCTAACTGCCACGCAGCGTCGCAATTATGCGCAAGGCAAGCGCCCTGCCCACTCTGCTCGCGGTAAGTAGCATGCAGGCTAAATTGCTGCCGCCCCGCCTCTTCTTAGCTAGCCGCCGGCGCCGCCGGCCGCCGCAGTGCGTCGCGACTACCTATGCGCATGGCAAGCGCCCTGCCCACTCTGCTCGCGGTCAGCAGCATGCACTACTGCCCAGCGCGTGTGCTCGCCGTGGGCACAAACAAGTTGTTTTCACCACTGTCTTCGTATACTTTGCCCGTTTTGAGCTATAGCTCAGGTTTGTGAATCTAGGTTAACTTTTAAACTTTTTTTTAACTTTTTTTAATAAATAAAAATAAAAATAAAATAAAAATTATTTATTTCAGGCAAAGTAGCCTATATTCACACACAAAAAAAAAACATACAATAAAATCAAATAATAATAAAATACGATAAATAGATTGATCAGGTCAATATTTGCTGTTAGGCAGCACATTCACCATACAGCAATGACGCATGATCTGGCAGTCAAATCTGCTCGCGAACACGCTCAAGATGCTGTTAGAGCTGGCCCGAACCCTGCGCACCAGGGATGAACACCGTTTCCGCATAATGTTGTAGAAACAGTCGACCTGTGCATCGGCGAACATCCCTGACGCGCTGCAGAATCGGGGCAGCCCCATCAGCACCCTGAACGCGTTGTTATACTGAACACGTAGGGCGCTATACTGTTTTTGCGTATGATTTACCCAAAGGCTGCTCGTGTAGAAATTAGTACAGTATGCCCGAAATAGGGTGCGTTTAACCTCTGCCGAGCTACGAGCAAACCTTCGGGCCACCATGTTCGCTCTTACAGACAGCGCCCTACGCGCTCTTTCTATATCAGCGTCATCGTTCAGGTCAGAGGTAATGATATGACCCAGGTATTTAAATTGATCCACCCATCGGAGCGGTGTTCCGTATAGTTTAATAGGAGGAATGGTGGTCAGACATTTCCCTCTAACCCGAAAGACCATGCATTCAGTTTTTAGGCCATTATATCTTAAGCCGTGTTCGAGGGTATACCTTTCACAAATTCTGAGGAGCTTTAAGATACCACAGACTGATGCACTCAGCAACACCATGTCATCGGCATAATTTACATTGTTGACTGGTACACCGTCTATATGACAGCCGACACGGCTGCCGCTGAGCTCACCTATCAGTGCATCAACGTACAAATTGAATAGACTGGGCGAGGTCAACCCTCCCTGCCTCACCCCACATTCCATCTTATATGGCTCCGAAAAGGCACTCGACCATCTCACAACATTGACCTGATTTTGATACCAATATTTAAAGATATTACAAAGCTCCGATGGCATATTGATATCTCTTAATTTTTGCCATAAGGTCTCATAGCAGACCAGGTCAAATGCTTTGGAGAGGTCGAGGAAACAGGCATATACGGGTGTTTGACGGTCTGTGTAGTACTTGACAGTCTGCTTCAAACTCAAGATGGCTGTATCAGTGGAAAGTCCTGGCTTAAAGCCGAATTGATTATCATGTAAACTTAGATAACGGCCTAGCTGAGCATTAAGCAAACTGTCAAGTACTTTCGCTATAACAGTGGCCAGCGAGATAGGCCTATAATTAGATTTATCGCTTACATCACCGGTTTTATTTTTTACAATTGGTACTACCACTGTTTTTGTCATATCAGCCGGCAGGTACGAGTGCCCAACACAAAAAGTATAGAGCATCGAAAGCACCCTGGGCAGATGGGGGCCCGCATGCTTCAGGTGCTCTACGCTAAGTCCATCATGACCCGGAGACTTGCCGCGTGACATAGATTGTATAACCTCCTTGACATCTTTAGTTAAAAACCTAGTACTCAGCTCCTGGCCATTCGGACACGTATCACCCGCTGACTGAGAGGAGCCCAGTGGTGATTTGATAGTGAAGTGCTCTCTGAACATATCAGCTATACCCTTGATGTCATTGACCCCGTCAACACTCACAGGGAGGCTCGGCTTACCATTTAGTTTATTAGTGGTCTTCCAAAAGCTCTTAAAGTCTTGTTTTGAATGCTTAGATGTTAAAATATCCATTTTGAGTTGTTCTCTATGGTTTTGACACCACTTTAGACGAGCTTTGAAAACTTTTCTACTTTCAAACATTTCATTATAAACGCGACCAGTTTCGGGTTTGCCATATAACACCCAAATTTGGAACTTGCACCTAGCCTCCGTGTGTGCATCCCGCACATGCCTATTCCACCCCAGTACTGGCTTTCGGTCCTTTTTTTGATTTACATTCAAGTCACTATTACTATCGGCAGCGGCCTGCGTCAATGCATTTACAATATCATTATACATCATGTCAATAACTAATCTATGGTCCATATTATTACACACACGGTCACTACAATACGACATTTCATTAGGAAAATCTATTAACCTCAATTTTTCATTGCATAATTTACTATATAAGTCAACTTGTTCGGGCTTACGCTCACCCCACAACACTTTATTAATAACATTAAATTGGTCAGATAATATTTTAGATTTTATAATGTCAAAGTTACAATGTAAAATTAAAGGAAAATGGTCCGACCATAGAACGTCATAATCAATAGTTACACTTTGAATAGATTGCACAGCGGACTTAGTGACTACACAGTGGTCTAACCATCTTTTACACCCGTGTGCTTCACTTAAGTAAGTGTAAGCACCGGAGTTCAGTCCTAACATATTTACATCCGCGCACACCCAATCTTGCTCGCTACAAAAACATGTTAGTTCGTCAAAAAATTGTTCAGTCGGATGTGCATTAAAGTCTCCAAGTATATACACTGACTCGGTACTCTCACTACTTATTATAGCACTTACCAAACTTAGACAATCCGTAAATTCAGTTAAATTTTCCGCTGTGTCCGTAGGCATATAGACACTAAACACTAAGAATGACCTTTGACCCATACACATCTTGACTGCACATATTCTCGGGTTATCACATTTCACTACAGACACATTTTGAAATACGCGTTTGTCCCACAGTAGTGCAACTCCGCCGAAGGGCCTACCGCGCAGCATACCGGCCTCCGTGTCCACAGCTGACGTACCGGTCCACCCGAAGTTGTCGTCAATACCGCTCAGAAACTGAATGTCATCCGGTAGTAGCCAGGTTTCTTGCAGCGCTATTATACTTGAGGTTCGGCATAGCGTTTTCACATAGTCGGTTGAGCGTTTAACACTCTTACAGTTGAAACTGACTAATGTGTGAGTTGATCTACTGGCCATTATTATTAGATGCAGGGCCACGCACAGTATCACCACTGTTCGTATTCTTTGGCTTAAAATGCACAAATCGTCTAAAAATTATACCTTGGGGCCACAAATTACTATCAAGAAACACTGACAATTTCTGTTCTGATACAAAAAATTTGTATGCTTTGTGCCCTTTTTCTTTTTTAAATATTATTTTCTCCAATATTATCTTCTCTTTCGTTTTGTTATATATGTAATTTAAAATGTCGGCGTCAGTTGTATCTTTATGCACTTTTGTAATGAATATTGGCACTTTGTTCTCCGCAATAAAATAAAATAAAAATAAAATAAAAGAAAATAAAAATAATATAAAATAAAATAAAATAAAATAAAAATAATTTATTTCAGACGTGACGTGAGTCCATATTACCTACACAATATTATTTATAAAATTATTATGATTATAGGACGGCTTAGTGTCCTTCGAAAGGTGGACGCGCGTCCAGTGTTGCATAATTGCATTATCCACGTCCAGCCTCGCCGCAACCGTCTGTAAGAGACTGTTGGAGCTGCCCCGCACCCGATGGATCAGGGACGCAATGTGCTTTTTTATGATGGCTGCGAAGCTATCTACCTCCGCCGTGGCTAGCATCCCGGATGCACTGCAATAGCGAGGCAGCCCCATCAAACATAAATGCGTTGTTATATTATTACCTATTTACCGGCACAAAACATGAAACTTGGAAATGAAAGAATTTAATTATTAAAACAATCGCCTGAGCCCTAAAATGTTGCTTATTATTGAACTTCACCTTATAAAATTCGTTGCCTTTTTGGTAAATACCAAACTAATATAAATACCTACGTTTAGGAGATGTTTGTAGATTTTCAGTTGATTAAGTGGCTTATAGACAGAGAGACTAACTTCATTCTTTCATTCATTCACTAACTAAAAATTACTACATATAAAATATGGGAAAATAATGATATTACCTAATTTATCGAACCCTAGGGCTAGGATACAATAACATAAAATTTACATCAGTCACTGTCATCAGCCCAGGGTTATTTATAAAACACAAACAACCTCGCAGGAGTAGATTACTAACATCATAAACCAAAAAGCTTTTTCTACGAATTTTCCAAAAAAAGACAAAAATCTATTTTCCTTACAAATTTTCGAACAGCTGATTAATGTTGTATGAAAAGCCGATGTAATTTTTTGTCTTATTCGCAAAGTCGTAGAACAAACGTTGTTTATGATGTTAATAATGGACTCCTGCGAGGTTGTTGGTGTTTTCCAAATAACCCTGTTATGTTATAATATGTGTCTATTTGTCACATAAAAGAACTGTCTTAATCTGACCAAAACCAAACAATATTTCATGTTCACTATCTCTAGGACAATAACTGCGAAATAATATGAAGTAAGCTGTCCAATTAAGGTATAAATTCAAATGTAGTACTTAGGTTATCGCATCTAGCGCATAATTATCTATCATTATTGTTCTGGTAACACAGACTTACCGTTTGCGTAACATCGGTAACTATTGCAAAACTTACGACAACTAGGATCTAAACCTATTTGCAAAGAGCTAAAGTTTAAAATAATAATAAAAAATATATTGATATTTTTTTATCTTTTTTCGTAGTCTCAGAGCCATCACGTTCCACTTTTCAATTTAACCAAAAGCTGGAGTGCTATTCAAAACTTGTAAAACAGGGGTGTTACTCCTGACGTGATCGAAAATATCGAGATCGAGAGAATGGAATAAACTTTAAAACGGTACTATCTATGGAAACCATGAAAACCATTTTTAATGTACCAAAATAACAGATTTTTGACGTTTATTCGGATGAGAACTCGATCCCGTCAATTCGCGTCGAGAAAAGAGAGGCAGGTCCTGAATTACAATAAACTGAGACTAGTCAACAATCCAATTTACTAGTCATTGATAAATGAAAATGATTTCTGAAAACTAACATTAATAATAAATTTTAAACTATAAGTACACAATAAAATGTCTAATAAATAGGTACGATTGTATTTAACGATTACATACAATCATTATCAGAACAAAATAGTTTCAGGAAAAAGCTTTTTTATCATTCTCTGAAAAAATGGGATTTATTTCCGCCAAATCGAACGCGACATTCCGACCAAATAGTTCATTAATGGAATGCCTACAGTCACAGCTCTACGGTTCAGTCTGCTACGAACGTCTGCCAGAACTAGTCGTATTTAAAAAAAGTTGAACGCCTAGTCTACGTTCTGTGAAAACGCGGGAATTTTTTTCAAAATGGAACCGTGGTGACTTTAACAGTGACAGTTTTAAAAAGCAAAATTTGAAAACAAAAGTGGTTTTGAAAATTATTTATTTTTGATTAATTATGTGTCAATTAGTGGTGTTGCACACAAAGTGACCCGAATGTAACATTTTCAAATGTACGGCAGTGTTGACCTCAAATTTTATGTATGATTTATTCAAGTCCTTGGATAAATTTATTTTTGCTTATGGCAATTAGAATGGTAAGTGGTACAATTTTATGTTTGTTACGTGGAAAAATGTCATGTGACGACATGACGTCTCTGCTTGAAATTCAAATGATCGGTTCATTTAATTAAATGTTAATTTAATTGCTTCATCTATTTAGAAGCCGGTTAACTAATCACATTTTTTCATTAACAGTTTTCTAGTTGAGATAATAATCGTACGTAATAAGCTGACATCGATGTTTAAAACCACTTTCGATGAGAAATGAAACGCATTCGAATAAAAAAATACTTTAGTAATTACCGTAAACTGGGGTGATTAGCATCTGCGGGGTGAATAACAACAGCAACATTTCCAATAGAAAAAAATAACAAAAATTCAAAACAAACCACTTGAGCTAGTACATAAAATATGTTTCTAGAAAAATACAGAGGTCTTTTGAATTTTTGTTATTTTTTCTATTTAAAATTATGCTGTTCTAAGTAACCCCGCAGTTGCTAATCACCCCAGTTTACCGGTACTTGATATCATAATATTATATTAATTTAAATGGTCAGTGGCTGAAATTTTTGCAGAGATTTTGTATGACCAACGGGGATCAAGTTTGTTAGACAATTTCTAAGTAAAAACTAACATTTGCTTAAACGGTGCTTTTCAAAATATTCCAAATCATAAATGTTTTTGACATTTTATTTCTATATTTAGAACCTTAATTTTTTTTACTCTCCAATTATATTAAATTACTAACCTGCGATTTAACTACATTTTTATAATAATTTGGCTGATAATTTTAATTAAATACTTATTAGTTCTTTGAAAATGGCTCCTTGTTTCTTGATTAGCTACTGACCAACAAAGGACAATAAAATAAGCCATAAAAAATAACACATACATAAGTTGATTCTAACATAAGTACACGCGTCACGAAACAAATACTAAAATCGAACTTACCACAACCATATAAGGAGCAAACTTTAAGTTACAAAGCTTTAACTCCTATAAAAGCTTTATAAGTTAAACCTATAAAAGCTCTCATGCGAATGTATTGCCTATAAAATATTAAAATCTAGAACTCTGTTAACGCAAACATTAACAATGAATCAATGCGGAAGCATAGGAAAGTACACATTCGATGTTATAGTAAGTTAAAATAACATTAGCGTTCGTGTAAGCTAAATAGCCTATGGCAACGACCTAAATCTTAGAAATTTCAGTATTCTAAGCCTGAAAATATTGTTAGGTTAAGGTGGTTGTATAACCGAAAGTGGCGCCCTCAGGTGTTTTTATTTAATAAGTTATTAATAGAAAAAGATTTTAATAATGTTTTTTATTTCACACATTTTAGTGACATATTATATAGTTTCGGAATGTGCTAATCAGGGCCTTTTATTTAATGCCCATATTGTAATAATAGAAGAAAAAAATATTTTTTTCACATTTGAAAATGGCGCAGTACAATCGCCATATTGTTTTTTTCTAAAAAAAATATAGCCAGTGTCACTCGGGATGCTGTAAGGATTGTAACAATACCCCATTTATCCAAATCAGTTCAGGCATTTAGAAGTTATGGTGGAATAAAGAAACTCACATACCCACAAACATACATGAACCCTGAACACATATACACTCTTTTTGCTTTGGGCAGTCGTGTAAAAATTAACCGCGACGCCACTTTTGCTCAGGCTGCCACCTTCACTACCTTCACTAAACGAATCTATTTATTTACGCCAGGAAAAAAATCAGAGACTGCTGTTTAACTATGATAAATTAATTTATAGTTTTCCTGAATTTTCAAGTCATTCGTTCGATAAAGGAAAAATCAGGGTTGCTAAATTAAGTTCCTTATAATTTCCCGTGACAGTTTTAGTGGAAAAATAATTGTGACACCCGTGTAAAACAAGATTATTGCCATACAATCCATCGATTACGGTCGATAAAGCTTTTGAAAAGCAATATATGAGAAAACATTTATGAAAACACAGAGTTCTTTGATCATAAAAAAAGAAATGGTGAAATAGGTAGGTATATGTATAAACTGGCAACTTTTCAGTTCAATATAAAAATTATATCCGATCTTATTTGACCCAGTATTTCATAATTATTTTAACAATTTCTTGATCTGTCATCTAGTCAATATCACAATTTAATGTCTTATTGTCTCAATAAAATTAATTGAAATATAATTCCAGTGGAAATGAAATATTGCAATAAAATTTTGTAATTATTACGTAATAGCACTTTAACACTGCGCTTTTAACGAACTTTAATAGGAACTAAAATTGTGTAATCAAGAAAATGACATGTTTATGTTGATTCAGAGAAGTAGACGGGTCATTATTTGGAAATATTTAAAAATGGTAAAAAAACGACAGCAATAACGACACAAGAAACTTTCAAACTTTCGAAAAAAAACAGCTGTTTCATACATTATGGTCGAGTAGGTAGATATTGCGCTTTTGTATGGAACAACTGTTTTTTTTTTGCGATATCAGAGTTGGCTCCATAGTAAAAGCTGTTTGTAATTGAAATTTCAAGCTGTATTTGTTTTGTAATTTTCGGTCATAAATCAATAATAATCCTTAACACAGGTTAAGATGAATTACCTAGAAAGTAAAAAGTGCAAGGACCCTTTCAAGTATAAAACGAAAAGTGAACCATAGTTATTTTAGTTCAGTTTACTAAAAAAAAGCTTAAGTTCTGGTTTTTGTTGAGGCTTATTGGCATATCGGTTCCTTGCCCCTAAGTCTCTACCATAAATTTACAAAAGTAAAAACGTCTTTTTCTTCTGTAAACAAAGAAAGAAAGAAAGAAAATACATTTATTTTGAACAAAGCTGTAATGTATTAGTTTAGGATTAACCGTTGCAAATTAGCACGATCGGTCATAAACAGAACGGCTTTTCTTCTCATTACGCTATGCAATATTACCCTAACAATAAATCCTACAGCTTACTTTAATTGGCATACCACTTTCCCATGTTTAATGTCAAAGTATTAACTTGCAATTTTGACACTTATCAACGTTAGTTAAGGGGTGTTTATTGTGTGAACATACTGAACATTAGTCCACTTAACGTGAGGTTACCAATACAAGGAAGTGCAATAATCGGAACACATAATAGACTGATTCTTGATTTACGGTACGATTTGAAGCCCGCTCCTCAGCAGTTCGCGTTCGAATGTTTGTTAACGATTTCCGACGTGTTTACGAAACAAAACTGTTTTTGGTATTTTCCACTTGTATATTTCTTAATATTTCTTCATATTGAAGTAGCAGACGCTTAGGAAAAGCTTAAAATATTTATCATCATCCTCCTGTCCTTATCCCAATTTATTTGTAGTGCTCTACACAAAATAAAATTTTGCGCTCGTAGAACGACCACTATTGGTGTCGGCGCAGCATGTAATTCATACTGTATTAGGTTTTGGCAAAGTTTTACGGTCGACCGCCTGCCTGACACCAACCCTCCTTGGGAATGCTGTTGTTGACAGTTTCCTCGCTGCCATTCGAGTGACCCTTTGTGCGATGGTTTGCACCGGGTCCCTAAAACTTCCCTCTATCGCCTTCTACGATACCCACGGGATGAGATGGAACAGTCCTATTCTTAACCGGAACTGTGCGGTAAAATATTTATATAATGGAAAATAAATTAATATTATTCAGCCTTTTTTATTGCACAGCGGGATAGTGCTTGTCCTTCACCTCACCTGATATTAAGTGACGATAAGGCCGAAGGTGGAAGCGCACTACTCCCGGAATCCTCATCACTGAGGAACTGGCTATCTTACCTTTACTGTCGGAACACAACAATTTTTAAATTGTTATTATGGCGTCAGACTTAGGTAAGATGGTGGTAGCTAGCCAGGCGGACCTGAAATCTACCACTAACCAAACCAAGTACAAATTGTAACCCCCTGGGTATACACATAATAATTTATTCTAGCAGATTAAAGAGTCAAAAATGAAGAGTGTTCAAAAATGTGTCGAGAAAAATATCAGCATCTAGATAAAACTCAAAGAAAGCCAATGTATAGTTCCTAAGTTGAAAATTACCATCACTCATCTGTAACAGATTCGTTACTTACAATTTATCATTAAATCCATTCAAAACCATAGGCTCAAACTATTTTAAAATGCATATTCACGGAAATATTAATATGAGTAAATCAGCTTTAATCTGATAATAGTTCGCATACCGGACCGTTCGTAGAATCTCGTAAAAAATTAAATACCGAAGAATCTAAAACTAGAATTTTTATTCTACCAAATATCGAGAATTAACAAACCTCAAATCGGATAGCAACAACCTGGTGACATAGCCGAGGTTACTAAGAATTCAAACCAGATAAAACTGGAGCAACCCACATTGAAGCGAGGGGTACCGTATTAGCTATATTCTACTCTGTGGTTCATTGTCAAAGGCACCGACCAATATCTCTGATGTTGGTATTAAATTAATACACCTCTTTGATCTTTTGATGAGATGATCAGTAGAGTAGTACCTATATAGCACACGTTCACACTTGGGTGAGGTGAAAAATGTCGAATGAATGCGAGGTGAAATTAGTCACATTTTACGTCTACCTGCGAGGACTTGGAAATGAGCAGCAGAATTTTCCGGTGAAAAGGAACAAGCTTAGCAGGTGCCAAACGTGTAGGTTATGGCAACAAAAGTCTTACTTTTTGCAGTTGGACTACTTACCTATTACTATCACAGACCATATAACAAATACTACGTATCTTACCTATTGAAAGTATGCCATTTTAGCCCACTAGGTAGATTTTTTTTATTCGCATACCTTTAGCACAGTTTATCTAGTTTTCATACTAATTATAGAATGTGCCTTTAGTATAACAGACTCTTTGGAAAAAAGCTGTTAAAATGCGAAAGTTTAAAAATGTATACGATACTAGCGGCCGCCCGCGGTTTCACGCGTGGTTCCCGTTCCCGTAGAAATATCAGAATTAAAAAGTATTCTATGTTTTAATCTAGGCTATCTACTATCTGTGTGCCAAATTTCAACCAAATCCGTTCAGTAGTTTTTGCGTGATTGAGGAACAAACATCCAAACCCACAAACTTTCCAATTTATAATATTAGTAGGATTATTGATTACTATATATGTTTAAATTTTACGATAGATTTGGAATACGACCTTCTTTTCTTTCGGCAGATTTCAAGTAATGCAAAAAAAAAATCTAATGGAAATGAAAACAGAACGAACACAAATGTTCTATAACTATTGAACCATCGGATTCTTAGAAAAAGCTCTCGTAAGTAATAGAGGTAAAATATGTTTACTTTCTTTATCAAAATATTTCAAATATTTATTGTTTCATAAATAATAATGGAATGTGATTACACGATTAACGTACGATAAACAAACAAGATATCAATTCACAATCGTATCACAAATATTTTGTGATATGTATCTATACATCTAGATAATCATTATTTTATAGATACACATACCTGAAATATACATTGGAATGTGTAGATATAAGTAGGTAGATACCTATATTTATAAATCTTATTATTTCAATCATTGATATTATATTTGTTATTACCCTTATCAATCCTATCCTACTTCCTACTATCCTACTAATATTATAAATGTGAAAGTTTGTGGGTTTGGATGTTTGGATGTTTAGATGTTTGGTTGTTTGGATGTTTGATCCTCAATCACGCAAAAACTACTGAACGGATTTGGTTGAAATTTGGTACACAGATAGTAGATAGCCTGGATTAAAACATAGAATACTTTTTATCCCGATATTCTTAAGGGAACGGGAACCACGCGGGTAAAACCGCGGGCGGCCGCTAGTATAAATAAGTCCTTAAATCATGGATAACTAGCGGCCGCCCGCGGTTTCACCCGCGTGGTTCCCGTTCCCGTAAGAATATCGGGATAAAAAGTATTCTATGTTTTAATCCAGGCTATCTACTATCTGTGTACCAAATTTTAACCAAATCCGTTCAGTAGTTTTTGCGTGATTGAGGAACAAACATCCAAACAACCAAACATCTAAACATCCAAACATCCAAACCCACAAACTTTCACATTTATAATATTAGTAGGACTAGCGGCCGCCCGCGGCTTCACCCGCGTGGTTCCCGTTCCCGTAGGAATATCGGGATAAAAGTATTCTATGTTTTAATCTAGGCTATCTACTATCTGTGTGCCAAATTCCAACCAAATCCGTTCAGTAGTTTTTGCGTGATTGAGGTACAAACATCCAAACATCTAAACATTCAAACCCACAAACTTTCACATTTTATAATATTAGTAGGATTTAAATCAAATGTCGTCAAGATTAAGTTACTTTTAAGTAAGGCAAAGTATTACAAACTTTTTTATATGTTCACGTGTTAACCGCTGTTCATACATACAAACCACAAATCAATCTTCTTATTAGTAGGATTTAAATCAAATGTTGTCAAGATTAAGTTACTTTTAAGTAGGTAAGTGCAAAGTATTACAAACTTTTTTTATATGTTCACGTGTTAACTGCTGTTTATACATACAAACCACAAATCAATCTTCTTCTATGTTCCCTAATGGTAGCGATTGGGGGGATATAGGTAGGGTTACCAGATGGGATGTCTAAAATCCTGACAAAAAGCCTGATTTCTACTAAAAAGTCCTGACATATAGCTGAAGCGCCCACACGGTGTGACGTACTTACGTAATAATTACGTTACGATAACACATACATTTTCTTCTAATAAATAAATTATTATCGATTCTTGTTATATTAAATTAATATTTCGAGTACTAAGACAAAAATAAAGTTTAAGTTTTTCGTTTTTTAAGAATAAGGTATTGCTGATTAATTATTACTCTTTTTTAAAGTTGACTATTTTAAAATTGCTCATTTATTGCAAAATTAGTTGATTATTTAATGTTCTATTTAGTTAATTGTCACCAAAACAGCTTAATTTCAAAGGTTTTGTTTTCTTTATGTGACTAATCCAAAATTTGAGCCTGACTTTTTTTAAGTCCTGCCGGAATCCTGACAGGGACCCAAAAAGCCTGACATGCCAGGACGTCTGGTAACCCTAGATATAGGTGACTTATATATCCCCCTTTTATGGTGTTAGTGATCTACTCCTGCGAGTTTTGGTGTTTTACAAATAACCATGTATAAAGTGTCAGCAATCAATTTGATAAATGTTTGCTTAATTTATATCCAAGAGTGACAAAACCGTTTATTACAGAAGGTGCGTGTTTAGAGACCATTTTTAAATTATATTAGCATAAAAGTAAAAAAACAGATATAAACAGACATAAATATTTCATCGTATCGATCCTCATTCATTTTATTTTTGGTGAATGATTCAAAAACATCAAAATATGGGTGTTATTTAGCAATGCCGAGATTTGTGCGTAAAATATTTTAAGTTTTCAACAAAGATTAAAAAGTCAAATAGCTTATACAGTTTAAGCTCATTTTGAATAAGTACTCATCTTATCCTCTTTATGAGTCAGCCTTTGGAATTTAATTTAGCTTCTTGGTTTTGCATTCAAAATCAAAATGATTTAAAAGATGCATGGCTAACATGTATGTAAGCAATGTTCATAAAAATTTACTTAAAGGGGTTTGTATTATCTCTCTTCTAACTTTATTTAACTCTTATCTAGGGTTACCAGATGACAGGATTTTTTATTTATTTATTAGGTATACCAACAAAGTACATACAAAAACAATCTTAAAAGATACATTTACAATCTTTGGCCTTAGCATGACCTTAATAACAAGTACACACAGCATTCAATTTTTATAACGTGCAACACATAAAAGACGGTATCTATATATCTACTCATAAAAATGCAAAACAAAATGAAAAAAAATATAATAAGTTAAAATTCAAATTATATAACTTAAAATTTAACAACTTAATAAACAATCAATCAGGAATTACATGATCCAACTACACAGAAGAATTTTCCTGACATGTCAGGAATTTTAGGTATCCGTCAGGAAAACAGGGAAAACTGTAGATGTCAGGGATTTTTAAAATTCCGAATTTATTTATTATTTAAACAATAAAAAAAAAACTGCAGTTAAAAAATGTGGTTAGAATCTTAATCACAGAGTTTTGATTACCTTTTGATTATTTGAAGTTTGTATACTTAATTGAAAATGTAAACTAGGTTTCAATGAAAATTTACACAACTCAGCTGTTTTTCTTTAGATGTTTAATAAAAAAACATATGAAAATCCAACTTCCTCAGCATCCAGAGACCGTGTCGAACATTCCAGACAATGTTTGATCAAACCCTTATCGTTGCCAAACAGGAAATGGATCTGAGATGAGGTGGTGTCGGAGCATCACAACGCAAACTGAGTGGTGTTTGTACAAACATTTTACCAAACATTGGACCGGACCCTTTGACTCTCGAATGTCCGCAAACATTGGGCAAACGGTTCCTTGAAGGTTCGATGGTGATCATAAAGATCGTGTTTTGTTTCTCTTTTTTAAAGAGTGCTTCTTACAGCCTGTCTTACAATCAGTTGCAAGAACCATCTTTAAAGTTAATGCGTCATTTAAGGTATCACCGTCCTTTACTTCTTTTAAAAGAAGAAAAGGATGGCGATACATTTAATGAAGCATTAACTTTAAAGATCGTTCTTGCAACTGACTGTTAGAATAATAACAACTAGAAGCCAAGTCCTTGTATGTAAAGTGAGGCAAAAAAACTGAGCTTTCAGATTTATATTCTTCATACGTTACCTACTCGTGACTAAAATTTAATAAATAATAATAATTATTATTATTATTTTTTTCAGAATAATTTACATTCATTCAATAATCTTAATAATAATAATAAAAATGACAATTTAATTAAATCATATAAATTAAATAAAAATATAAATTAAATTCATTAATAAAAACACAAAATTAAAATAAATAAAATAAAAAGAATTACAATTTAGTTAAGCTTAACCAATAAATTAGTCCAGTGGTGGCTAATAGGACACTCGTACCTACCTCCCACAGCTCTCAAGATGCTATTGCTGCTGCCGCACACTCGGTTCATGAGTGAGGCTACTTTTTTGCGCATTATTGCATAAAAATCGTTAGTCCGTGCCTCAGCAAACATGCCGGACGCGCTGCAGCGCCACGGCAACCCCAATAGCATCCTGAAAGCATTATTGTACTGCACACGTAGAGCGTTGTAGGCCTTCTGCGTATATCTCACCCAAAGGCTGCCGCTGTAAAAAGATTGGCAGAATGATTTAAAAAGAGTTATCTTAACTTGCTCTGAAGACCGAGCAAACCTTCGGGCGATCATGTTGCTTCTGACCGCCAACGCCCTACGTTCGCGTTCAATGTCTTGGTCATCTTTCAGGTCTTCTGGCCACAATGTGGCCCAGGTACTTGTACTTTCTAACTCTCGACAACTCTATTCCATTTAGCAAGACAGGAGGCACATCTTTTGGAGAATTATTGCCCGCGGTGAAAACCATGATCTCACTTTTCTTATTGTTATATTTCAAACCATGCGTTTGAACGTAGGTTTCACACACGAGCAACAACTTCCGGAGTGCGCTGATCGACGGGCTCAGCAGCACCATGTCATCCGCGTAACTTATACTATTGACATTCACGCCATTGATAGAACATCCTGCATGCATGCTGCTGAGCTCGCGGACCAGCTGGTCTACATAAAGATTGAAAAGTCTAGGAGAGGTCAACCCCCCCTGCCTCACGCCGCACTCCAACCTGTACTCCTCCGAGTGCTCATTCCCCCATCTCACGTAGTTTACTTGATTTTTATACCAGTGCCTGAAGATGCCAGTGAGCTCAGACGGGAGACTCACACCGTCCAGCTTTTCCCATAGTACTGGATAGGACACCAGGTCAAAGGCTTTGGACAAATCTAAAAGCACGCATACACTGGCGTGCTTCTGTCCGTATAGTACCTGACGGTGCTCTTGAGCGCCAGGATAGCACTTTCTGTTGACAAGCCCTCACGAAATCCGAACTGAGCATCATGTAGACTAATGTGCTCATCCAAACGTTTATCAAGTACACCATTAAGGACCTTAGCTGTTATTGTCGCCAATGAAATGGGTCTGTAGTTTTTCTTGTCAGATGAATCTCCCGTCTTGTCTTTTACAATCGGTACAACAATAGTTTTCATTAACTCTAAAGGCAAGTACGAGTGTCGTATGCAAAGATTAAATAGTAGTGCTAAGACCCTGGGTAAGTGAACACCCGCATGCTTAAAATGTTCTATGCTAAGACCATCATGGCCAGGAGATTTTCCCCCGGCCATGTGCGCGATGACCTTTGCAACCTCTTTAGCGGTAATGAGCACTAGTGGTACATCCGCCTCTCCCCTCTTTTCATTAGTCTCATCACGGGCCTGCGTCGTAACCAAGGGTTGCGCCGGTACTTTAAAATGTTCCTTGTAACATGTCATAAAATAGTTCCTCTTAAAATGTAATAAAATAGTAACTAATCTCCTAAATGCAGGGAAATTGAAACTTTTTTGTTTTCATAGGTACGATTAGATAACGTATGAAGGATAAAAATCTGAAAACTGCGCCAATTTGGCACAGTTTTATTTGACTCACCTTTGACAGCGTGCTTTTATGGAACTATCATTCTAGGTTGTTAATAGCGTTAAAAAAAGTCAGTTTTTATAACTCAGAAACTTCTAGCTTAGTTAAGATATTTAGGAGCTGTCAAATAAATTTAAGGACAGACTTATAAGTAATATTTCACGTCCTGTATATGATTCAAAGTCTAAACTATCAGTGACTGGGTGTTGTGCGAAAGGTAAACAGGTATAAGCGATCCAGTTAACGGCTTTATCTTTTAATAAATCTACAAGTATTATATGAAATTGTGCGTGCAATGGATTTATAATTGTGCAAGTAATCAATATAAATTGGACAGTGTTTTCGTTACTAAACTACAGTACTCAATAGCCTAGTAGGTATAAGTTTAGTGATATTATAGAAAAACACCTGAATTGCTAATCGAATACCTACAGAAGCATGAATAAGAGTGATGAAAGTAAGCATTCAAGATCAAATAAAGAGAAAAATTATATTGTATCACTGTGTTAACTTCATCAGTATTATAGCGTCAAAGATATACCGTATACAGAAGTAAGATGTCAAAATGTACATTTACATGTCGAACGTAAACTGCCACCGATTTATCTGCGATCATGTCACAATACAATATGAGCCATGTTTCTTCGGAGACAAGATTTACAGATAACCAGCTGTATTGTTTTTGGCACCAAAGTGTGAATTTTGCAAGTAATTTATGGAGCTTGCATAAGGTTGTGAACTAAGGTATCGCTTACTGTGATTAAGTGACAGGTAACAAGTTCATTGTAGATTTGTTACGTGTCTATTATGTGCCCGTTTACGAAACAAATACTTAGATATTTTGTCACATTAGGAAATGGTTGGAATACCGGAATCGTAAATGTCCAGTTTAATATCGCCTTAACGTTATTAAACTTGGACAATTCATTGATATTAATCTCTATTTAAACCTTTTCTTCTTTTCGTCAAGTTTATCATCTTTTACATCATATCTGCTTTTAGTTATTGTCAAAAGAAAGTAAAAAGTAATGTGATATTTACACGGGTCGACTTGCTGATCGATTTTAGTCAATTCGTGCTTTTTATCGACATTCGCTTGTAAAATCTAATCGCAAACCTAAATTCAATGCGGTGACGATTCGATCTTACAAGCGATTGTCGATAAAAAAGCGCTAGTTGATCAAAATCATTATGAAAATATATTGCTTATACCCAGCAATGGGTGTCGTGCGGCTGATATGATGACCAAAATTGACCATCATGTTTAAGCCTGTCAAGTTGACCCGTGTAATTACCACATTTTATCTTACACATTTTTTTTTGTCCCAAACTAACTTGTCTATGGTTTTTGACATTAGCTCGAGAACGTCAAACTCTTTGAAGCATGTTTTTTAAAAGGCACTAAATACCAAATCCTACCTAATAACTCATTGTCATACCACGCGCATTGCTGCCTCAGTCATGAAGCTAATTTATGTTGTCGCCAACTCTTTGAAATTATAATTGATTTATGTGACATTGCAATCTTGAAGGATTAAGCGGTACGGGTAACCTCTTTGTATTTGTAGTTGGCGCTTTGAGCTTTAAACAATTTTAGCTTTTGAATTAATAATGCTTCCTTTTAAAAGCTTTTAAAGTATGGAATTAGTGCAATTTGACATTAGGAAAATATATTGCTCCGAACGGACACTTTTCGCAATAACGTTTTATCATCGTTGGACCACTGAATTCAAAGTGTATTTTTTTAGTCCATGCAACGATCTGGTTGACGATACAAGACATAATTTTTTGTGTTCATTATATTCTACCATCACAAGGGTCTTTGCCTTTTCGCGCAGTTCCTTGAGTAAATTGCAATATAATACTAATATAATTGCCCGAGGGAGCGCGAAGCACGAGCGAAGCGTCTCTGTTTCAACTTGGGTAAAAATGCTTTATCCGGCTGTCCGTCTGTTCGCATTTCTCAACCAAATCTCATGAAATTTTGTGAATAGCCTCCCTACTCAAATGACCATTCTACTAAAATTACCTAAAGCTCGTAGAATAGAATGACAATGTATGGGATTGACAGGAGATAAGCGTTAGCTTATGTCGTTCCCGTACATTATCATTTTATTCTACTTGCGTTAATTTTTGTAGAATGGCCATTTGAGTAGGTAGGTACGGTACCTCTAGTTCGATATATTTATTATTTATTTATTTATTTTCTAAGAAAACCAACAGCGTTATACTAATATTACTTACATTACTTCTAGGACAATGATTAAAAATATGACCAATAACAGGTTTTCCTTAAATTAACATAATAGTATTTGCTGGTTAAAGTAAATCAACATACTTATTTAGCAATCGCCGAATGACAAACTACTCGTACCTAACTAAATGAAACATTTAACACTATTGAAATCATTAGAGTTAATAAAAGTATATCTTTATAATATGTAAGTATACAAGGTGTTTGGTAAAAGCCTTATAAAGCCGAATATGGTAGATAGGGACCATCAAACTGAACAACTTTTACTATGGGAGCAACTCTGAAATCGCGAAAAAAAATCAGCTGTTTCATACATTTTGATATTTTTGTTAATAATTTTTGTATGAAACAGCTGATTTTTTTTCGCGATTTCAGAGTTGCTTCCATAGTAAAAGTTGTTCAGTTTGATGGTCCCTATTTACCATATTCGGCTTTATAAGGCTTTTACCAAACACCTTGTATAATTGGGATGTTGACAACTTTTATTATTTTATATTACATAAATTACTTCTAAAAAAAAGAAACATTGGTAAAATAATTATTTCGCTAGCTTGAAAACTGCCCGAGATATCACAGTGTGAAATGCACACAAATGGACTCGCCCAAAAACGCTCCATACTAACGGCTACTGAGGTATGACGTCACGCCTCGCTAGTTTGTATGCAACGCGTAGGAAATTTGTTCGGCAGCTATATTAAATATTGTGTTTATCAAAATGGTTTCTTAGACAAATTTGCTATACATTTTACGAACTAATTAAAGGTATCATTTATTTTAATACATTTTATACTTTTTAAATGGACTTGTCCACCCAACTTTGAAGGGTCATAAAACAAATAATATGCAATATATAAAACCAAGAGGTATACAAGCTACTCTAAAAGTTTAATATGTTTACGATTTTTATTAGTATTTCGTTATTTTATTCATTAGTCAACATCCCAATTATTAAAGATTTTTTTCAATTCAGTTTTTAATTTTTTTTCAAAATGGCCGAGAATTATGTTAAAGTGGGTTCTACAGCTCACAGAACCACTAGTAATTTATTGGACTACTATACTTCAAACTGTAGCAGAAATGTACTTATCTTAAAAGTGAAAAGACATAAAAATAAATGGATGCTAATAACACTAAAGGTTAATCACTCAGAGGTGTCACACTAGGATTCACGCTGAGAAAATTGCCTATCTCATTCCGTGTCTCACGAATCAATTAATGTTATTAATGTAAATGGACTGATAATGGAAATTGTTATTGTTTTAACCTAGTTTAAATTGCCTTTTTATCATCATTATACGACGCTATTTGGCGACTTTCTACCAGCTTAGTGGACACCATCTACTGAAGATCATCCTTATACAAACAATTTACAGTAATTGATTCGTATAACAAGAATAGCAAAACTTTTGAAGAAATAAAATCAGAAACAAAAAAAGTAACAATTGGCCTACCCCAAGGAAGCATTCTTGGACCACTTTTATTTCTAGTTTACATCAATGAACTTCCGGATATCACAGATAACTTATGTGTAATGTTTGCTGATGATGCCACTATATTCATCCCAGATACCCATAATAATAAAATTAACTTTGAAAACAATATTAATAAAACACTGCAAACTATCATAAACTGGCTTAAATCTGTTAATCTAAATGTTAATCTAACAAAAACAAAATTTATTCAATTTAGAAATTACAAAACTTTGAATTATAATTTACAAATCACAGAAAATGATACAAAAGTCGAAGAAGTAGACAAAATTAATTTTCTTGGAGTAACTATCGATAGTCACTTAAATTGGAAAGACCATATCTTAAACATAAACAAGAAAATATGTAGTTACTGTTATGCTCTTTCTATACTCATAGAAACGACATCCGTAGATGTAGCCAGAGCTGCCTATTTTGGACACGTTTACCCACTGCTGACTTATGGAGTGATATTCTGGGGTAATTCAGTAAATGTACAGTCGACTTTCCTTTTACAAAAACGCTGTTTACGCATAATATATAATATGTATACAGATGAAACGTTAAGAAATGTTTTTAAGGAAAAGGGTTATCTAACGTTAACCAATATTTATATATTAGAGGCAACAATTTTCATTAAACAAAATCCAGAGTACTTTGATAATAAAATCACATCACGTCCAATTACCCGCGATAAATATAAATATGATTTATGTATACCTCGAATAAATAATCAAATGTATCATAATAGTGCTTTTAGCACTAGCATAAAGGTCTTTAATCATTTACCTTTAGAAATCAAAGCACTTGATTTGCCTTTGTTTAAATTCAAGCTTAAAAAGTGGTTACTTCACAATGTTTTTTATAGTCTGCATGAATACTATGCTTGTAAAACTAAATAAGTCATAGGTAGATATTATTTAGCAATTATTTTTAAGTATTAATTAGGTGTGTAATTATAATGTAACTCTCAAATTGCATACCCGTTATGGGTTTACTGTTGTTTCTAATATAATACTGCAATTCAACCTGCAAATTGTACACAGTATATGGCAATAAAATATATTCTATTCTATTCTATTCTATTCTATTCAAATCTATCTTCCAATTTGTTAAAGCTGCTATACCTCAGAATACTTAAATTTAATATTAAACATCGTAATAAAAGTTGTAAATTTTTAACACAGCCTTTTGAAAATACAGTTTTAATTTTGAAAAAAAAACTTAAAAATATTTGAACCTTATGATTAGCAAAACTTAAGCCTCAAATGTCACTGGCCCTTCTCGGCTCAAATAACGAGATTAATGAAAACACCATGTCTCGTTCGCGAAGTGTATAATCTGTGACAAGTGAGCCGGACGCTGCTGGTGTGAAGAATCGGCCGTCAAACAACGGCTGAGCCGATTACCATGGATATCACGAAGAGTCAGGAATAAGTCCTTGAGATCCCGATTCGAATTTTGAAACAAAATTAATCAAAAATTGATTTTTTTGTAATGAAACGATCAAGCCAACAGTTGGCATTGGTTTGGCATTGTGAAACGTCGGGACAAACTAAAATCAACTAATTACCAAAGTACTTTGAACAAAACCGCGCTAGAGTGTTTTAACCGACTTAAAAAAAAGAGGAGTAGGGTTCTATGTTGGTCTGTAATATTTGTTTTTTTTTTTGTGTATATCTACCGATTACTCGAAAACGGCAGAACCGATTGAAATATTTTAAACGTTACTTTACCAGGGTTGTTTCCAAGTTGGTCCTATTTTTTGAAAATTTGAAATCAGTTCAGTAGTATTCGAGTAATCCTGAAAATACTGGTAAAAATTGCTCGAGTTTTTACGGATCAACAATGAACCGATTTAGATGATTCTTGTTTTGTTGGAAAGGGAATACCTTAAGGGTGGTCTCATGTTAATTTCATTGAAATTGAACCTTGGACTTCGGAGATACACATGAGAACTCTTAGAAATCAAATATGATAGTGTACTAGTGATAGATAACATTAAGGTATTGAAAGGTTTCGCATTTGCCATTTTTATTGGGATACAGGCTTTACTTACGGATTGATGAGGAAGATGGCCCATAACCCACCGCGCGGGCCCAATGCGGATTGGTGGGTAATAATAAGTGCAAATACAGCTGGGACTAACGGCTTAACGTGCCTTTTGAAGCACGGAAGAGATCGAGATAATACACTTTGTTCACCCATCCCACGGCTGACCCTTGCCAAAGTTGCTTAACCTCCACAATTGCAGGCCAACCGGACTTCCAAAGGTCACGGGTTTGATTTCTGCCTGAGAATATGATCTGGTGAATTCTGGTGCGAGTTCAATTCTTTTACTACATTATTTAGTAGGTATGGTAGGTAGTGGCGAGGGGTCGAAATATCGCGAAGGTAAGCCGAAAAAAAAACCACCGCGTGATGCAAGCTTCAAGCGTTTCTTCGGAAGTTAGGACCTCACTTTCACCATTCAAAAAAGCACTGATCATAGTGACAGTGTCTAGCCCGTGCTATTTCATGGGTTACCTACGCCATATCGAATACCAAATGATCGAAAATCAAAATATCGAACACTGTACATCGAACGCTCAAAACATCGAACGGTTAAAACATCGAACGGTCAAAACATCGAACGTTCAAAATATCGAATTTACAAATAATCGAATGACCAAAATATCGAATGGTTAAAATATCGAACGCTCAATACATCGAATGATTAAATTATCGAAAAATTTTATTTTACATAGTTTCTTCCATCATGAACAACCAGTAGATATTTCAATGAAATTTCATAAAACTTAATTTCCAAACGAAGCTGTTGCGTCAAATAACTTTTGTTCTACCCACTAACGGAGTAATATTTTGTATACAAAGCAGTTTATTTATAACTTCATAGCAGCAGTCTTGTTTTATCACAGTTTATGTGTGAATTGAGTATTATTGTGCTGAAAAGTTAATAAATTTGGAGAATAATATTTTTCGATAAATTAATCATTCGATGTATTGAGCGTTCGATATTTTAACCATTCGATATTTTGATCGTTCGATTATTTGTAAATTCGATATTTTGAACGTTCGATGTTTTGACCGTTCGATGTTTTGAGCGTTCGACGTACAGTGTTCGATATTTTGATTTTCGATCATTTGGTATTCGATATGGCGTTGGTAACCCCTATTTCTCATACTGAGTTGGAATCAGAAAATAATAAACATGGAAAACAAATCATTTTATTGAGTTTGCAAGTTGCAACTGCCTGTCATCCACTCCACGTATATTTTTCGTACAAAGATGTAGGTTTGATATTGAAAATGTTTAAAAAATCCGTCTTGCTAACGTAACTGTAACTTCGTAACTAAGTTTGGAAAACAAAGTTTTACCGGTAAGTAAGTAGACAGGTAAACAACACTCCATCTGAATTAAAGCCATTATGGCAAATAAAACTTACCGCAATGAACAAATCAGTATAAGATAAACACAGTAAAATAAACAAAACCTGCGAAAAGTATCGATTCTCTCTCACTAATTCACTATTTTGCAAAAAACTAATCACTTTCCAAACACGCACATAAACAATAATAATGGCGGACAGGTACTAATTATTATTTATTAATCACTCGGATGTCATTTCGTTTCATTCGCGTCATATTCGCGTATTCTCGGAAAATCTCGTAATAGACAGAGAAGGGAAACGTAAAATAGCTTGAAATAGAAAGAGATGGAAAAATGGAACCCGGTCCGCCATAGCTTATTTCCAGAGATTTTTAAGCGAAAGGCACGCGTGCGTGCGAAAGAGACAGAGTAATAACAATGTTCCGATTACCATGGCAACCACGCCAAACGCCGTGTGAACATTAAGCTAAACGAAATCGGCTTTCCTTGACGAGATTTGCTATGGAAATAATTGTAGGCGCTTTAAAATAATGAAGCAATAATACTGTGTAATACATTAATACAATAAAACATTAATACTCCTCACAAACTTGTGACAATAATTAATGACATGTTATAATCTGCATGGTGGATCGGTGGGGTGGTATTTCAGGGATTTCTCAAAGGGAAGCCGATGGGAATCGGCTTGTATGGACCCCTCGCCACGATAGGTATGTCAAAATAGCTATGAAAGCTGCTTCTACTTATTCAATTGTCAAAATATCTTCTGACAAAGCTACCACAGAAAAGTAAAAAATAAAAATGCTTTAAAAAACCTCCTTCAAAAAACCTTAAAACAAAAACAAAAACCGCATCAAAATTGTCTCTAAAAAGCAAGAAATAATATTCAAATAATTAGACACGAGATACGCATATCAATTTTAATAAAACACGTCTAATGAAGTCGGGTTGGGCTTTTAGAACACTATTTGAATATTATTTCTTGCTTTTTAGAGACAATTTTGATGCAGTTTTTGTTTTTGTTTTAAGGTTTTTTGAAGGAGGTTTTTTATTTTAAGTGTAACTTTTTTGTAATTCATACAAAACATTAAACATTTCACTCTCGATGATTATAGGTACACTTACGTTAAGCAATACTTACTCCGCTCTAGCATTACTAAATTAGCACAGATTACATAGAGAAAACTAGCCTAAAATAAATACTTCTAGACTTACTGAATTTTCAGTAGTTATTTACAGAGCAGTTCAGTTGTTGTGGTTCTCCAAACAATCTCTGACCCATAAATAGTTACTGTAGCGCTTGGCTACTATTTATGAGTGGACCGTCAGTCCGTCACCACGGCCGATGCAAATTAGTCAAAACTTCGGGAGCTTAAGTCATACCTATATTGTCAACGACACCACTGGACAACACCACTGGGGTGTTTTTTACAATTGTTTTGGTTCCCACATCACCATAGTGAAGATCTAACACTACACTTATTCATTTATTGATACCTATCAATTGGGTTGGTAAACTTTTCCAAAACTGTTGTGAATTATATATTTTCTGGTAGCTTTTGGCTTTGGAGTCAGGAATAACCAATTGCGGAATTTTTATAATCCTTCATTTTAATTTAAATAATTATTTATAATTTAAATTTACAGCATAGTACAATAAATCACTGTTACGGCTGTATGCGTAATGCCTTTGCTCAAATAAAAAAAGTTTGGCATTGGCAATGTCAACTAGTTTATTGTCATGTCAATCACAGTCAGCTAAAATAAATAAAATAACTCTTTTGTGAGTAAGTTTGTAGATATACATAATATATTTACGTGATCATCACAAACGTATAAAGCTCTCTGAGGGCAATTCCTGTTTAATCCTCTGCACCACGTCTCTTTCAAATTCAAAGGTATGGGAATTGTAAAAAAATTGTTCTGCGGATGGTCTCATCTATATTTCAAACAAAACGGAACAAAGCAGTGTAGGTACTTCATCGGCGTAGTATGCTGGATAATCGATTCTTCAAGCTGATCCATTTCCCATAACTGAACAAGAAAAACACTAGAAAATCACAATAAATAAGCTGATAAACAAACAACAACATTAGGTCGTGATTAATGATTATGATTACTCTTTGTCACTTGTCTGTCAAATCTGTCTTGTCAATCAGTTTTTAATCTTTACATGCAAGGGAATTTCGTGTTCAGCCGTGCGTTCGTTCGATATTTTATCGCGATAATAATATAAAAATTATATTTGGTTAACAAGGTAAAATAAAAAAAAACATAATATTATTTTCTTTATTCTTTAAACTTGTGCTATCAAAAAAAACTACAAAACAATTCTCTTCGAAAAAGTTTACCAACCCAATTATTTATCATTCGTAAGATCACGACATGATAACACGTCACTAGTCGGCAGTTGTGGTTACCAAAAAAATTGTAAATGACACCCCAGTGGTGTCATCCAGTGGTGTCGTTGACAATACATGGCTTTAGGGTAGATGTTAATACTATTACGCGTATTACTCATACTATTTTAAACTTAATCACAGTCGGTTATCTATATGACTTTGAAATAAATAATTCTTCAATATGATATTTCAGAATACTTAATATATTTCTTTGTCCTTAGTTAACGTTTTATTTCAATACTTTTTATTAAATACCAAAAGTAATATCGCAAAAGCTGCTTAAGTTTAGCTCTTACGGATGGCTGCAACTGGATTTTGCATTAATCTCTTCCGACAGTCAATAATTTTCTTAACAAGTTGGCCAATGAGTCGAGTATATCATATTTAGGTATTTAGGATTAAATTTATCTCCCAGTAATTGTAATTAATTTGGGTTTCCCTTAAAGCTTTTATTTTCTACATGCTCTTATTGCTGTTAGACTTTTACAAATAAAATGTCGTAAATTAAACATTTACAGCTTAAGTTAATCACAATTAATAAATTTTTATTATTATATTTTTTTATTTTTTATTAATACATCACATGCTAGTTCCAACACACCGGCAAGTCATACATAAACAGTTTAGAAATAACAAATACTACTTACTTAATTAGAATTCAACTCTTATTATGATGTGATATGTCAATTTAAATTTAAATAATGTCAAATACTTGGTTAGGTAAAATTTATTAAAATAAGCCAACTCGTTATAATAGTTGTTGACTGCTCTATGATGCATGCCCTTGAACACCGAAAAGTGGCACAGTGTGGATATAGCTTAAGGGCCAATGAGATTAACCAAAGAATACAAAACATATTGGAAAAACCTTTAAAATATGTAATGACATTTTCGCCCATGATCGGCACAATTTATCGTACCTACGTTGATGCTTTTGAAAGAACCTCTTCAAAGCATTTGTTACAAATCCGGCAACGTACGATGAATTGTGCCGATCATAGGCGAGCCATAATCATAGATATTTTTAATTTTCTTAATTTTCCTATATGAATTGTTCTTTGTATTTTGTCCTTGTAATGTTTTCTATTATGGTGAACAATAAAGAATATATCTGTCTGTCTATCTATACATGGTTGTCTTACTTATTTATTATCCTTTCTAAAAAATTACTTTCTTTTCGATTTTTCAGAAGACTTTCTAAAAAATGGAACAGAAAGTTACTCGAGTACACTATTCCACCATCAAACTGAAAGCAATGTGGACGTGAAAGTAACCACAAGTCCAGATATCAGGCAGACTACCTAAACACTAGCCAGGGTTTTAGAGCACCCGATAAGTTCCGAATAAAGTTAATGGAGTGCGAAGCCCTGCGCCGGCGCACGCGACACTCGAGATACACTAAAAGCTTGCCACCGATAAATACTTCGACACCGGAGATTTATTTCTTATAGTGTCAAATGCTCTGATTAATGACCTATAGATATTTCAAGTAACTGGTTCGTAAGTTTTTGTATTTCCATTGGAAGCAAAACATCGCATTGTAACTTTAATGTTGAAAATCTTTATGAACTCCTTTTGTTAGCAAAAGGGTATGCTTAAAGGAAATACTTGTCTCTACTTTATATGGAGCGAAAGCAACATAAACATTGTTTTCTATTCTTCGCTTCCTTTCCCAAAAATGTACTTTCTTATGGTGTACGCATTGTGTCTTTATAAAGTTGATGTAATAGCTTTTTCCCATTATCATTCATAGAAAGTTGGTTGAATTTAGTTGGTATTATACTCGTATTATCAACCAAAAATGCTCACTAATCATATATCATATATCACTATCATAGAAATACAATATGGAGAACATTTGAGTTTTACTTAGATTAAAAGGACGTGAAGCTACACTACAAACTACAATCCTTTAAAAACATGAACAAGTATTTCTCCTCATAAATACTAATTACAATGCATGGAAACTGATTTATTATAAAATTCAGGAAGCTCTTACAAACACAACAGTACCGTTTTTCGTTTAACAATAAAATACAGTAAAAGGCAAGTGCCCGTTACCGTTACTCTACGTTTAACGCCAGTTGAAGTCCTCCATTTGAAATTATTACAGAAGTCTCATTTTCTCCATCATATAAATTGCATTACCTATTGTGTTTAGACAATTTGCCTTCATATTGTGAAGCTAGTTCATTCTGAATTACCTACTTGACTAATTTCATCTCGGTTTGTATCTGATTTTTTTCTACTTAATATTGAAATTTAGAAATGAACCTGAACCATTCTGAAACGAAAAAGATTTTTTGTTTTTTAATAGTAATTTTCATCTAGACAAAATTCACAAAATTGTTTCTTCCGAAACTGCTCTTTCTGGCACTACATTAATGAAAAGAAACACCTTTTTAATGCATGCAATCATTGAACACATTCTTACACGTTTTTATCTCTATACAACACATTCTTGCACGCTACTTTGAAACGTTTACTATCACATAACTGTTTCACATTAAATTTCTCGTTATCACCATCTTTATCTAAATCTTCATTTGACGTTTCTGCATTAACATCCACGTTAATTCCATTCATCGAAACCCAGACCTTTACGGCTCGAATCCGGTCCGTTCCGTCACATTCGTCTGGTAATCAACCATTCGCATGCGCCTGAAGCCAATCTCCATTTTTATGACATCTAGTGTCGGTATACCAATCGTTAGCTGATTGCTATATCAATAAATTAACGAAATCCCGCTTTCCGCTAGTTACAGGTTTGTCTTCAAGATCTAAATTACGCTCACTCAATTTAGGGTCTAAAACTTTAGGCTGATAAATTTCAACTTTGAATGTAGCATCAGGATCATTTTTAGCTTCTTTGTTTCATAATCGATTCTCTCGTGATTACCGAGCGTTTCCATTCATCATTATCTTTCTCCAGCATAACTACCGTAACAGGTTCGATTTTACGCGCCATTGGTTTATTGGTTTTATTGACGTTTGATATCCAATAGTTATGTTCTTTTAATAAAGCGCTGGCCTTTATGTTTTCTTTATCTCGAATACAAATGGGCTTATTATGTATTATAAGATTCCACAAAACTTTGTCTACGGCTGAATGGTTTTAAACCTAATTAATTAGTTCCTATGAACTACGGCTGTGCATCTCATTTGAATACACTTTTCGTGGGAAATTATGTTGTCTTGATATAATTTTAAATACCGAGTCTATTGCGGTATGCAATAAATATGCGTGATTAACTTCTGAATATACAAATTTCATCAGTAGCAGTGTTCAAATGTTGACGTATCTTAGGACATTTTTATCATGTAATAAGGTATATACTTAGTACTTCAATAGTTTTAATACCACAAGAGAGACGGTTATAAAACATAGCAGCAAATTGATTACTGCTGTTTTTTACGAAAAGCAAACATTTTAAGAAATTTCAAAAGGTTTGATATAAAAAACCGACAAAACAGAGCGGTTTAACTTCCATTATAAAATGTGCGAAATCTATAAAATACAAAAGAATAAAAGTAAATTATAATATAAACAAGCCTCATTAAAAAATGTCTATAGCCAGAGTTAACCCCTCAGATGTTCAAATGTTCCCACAAAAATACCACCGTGTCCAATTTTAGTATCCCCGATTTTACACCATAAAACCAAGTCTTGCGTTAAACCAACAAAATATGACCTCGGAACATTGTTTTGATACATCTTTATGGCTAACAAGTTTTGTAGGGGCTTATCTTTTGCTATTACTAGTCGGATCTATTTTAACGTGAACCACATCGTAAAAATTATTGAATTGCCTTTTTACAACTATGTATACCATGTAAGTCTTCATTAGGTTGGATATCGTTTTCATTACACAAACATTATTAAAGGAATTAAGATATTTTTGTGAAATATTGTCAAAATTGAGTACCTACCTATGCCATTATTTATTTGCGCTTAGCATTCCAAAGTACCCACTGACTCTTATTTTTCAATTTTCATTTACGTAAATGGATCTATCTGAATTTTCAAAAGGTTGATTTCTTTTAACATTATTTTGCACTAGCATAATCTATGATACGAGTAATCAGTAGCCCTAAATAATATTATAGAGTACTTTGACAGTTTTATGAATTCTATTAAAAAAAAAACATTACCTACTTATTTCCAATCATTACAATAATATTTCGCAGCATTTTACATCTCGTATGCACTACAAATAAGCTTATTATGCCTTCTTGTTTTTTTAACGTTATTTTAATCTCTTCATTACTACTCCATAAAGGGACCGAAAGGTACTTTATTTTATTTTATTGAGCCACTGTTTTGCCTACAAATGTTCCCGGGATTATCCTGATAAACATATATAAAAACTTAAAATACATTTCATATTTAAGTGTATTCTTAGTTGATGTTTTTATGTCTGAATTTGTTTTTAGATCCGTGGACGCACTTACCACAGATGTTAGGTATTTAAACTTTTATATTGAACTATAAAGTGTAAGTACTGCGAGCATTTTAATACTATTTTTAGTAGGTATGTTAATTAACTTGTGTAAGAATTTAAAAAGTTAAAATTATAGAAGTCCGAAACCGAATATTTTGCACGTGAATGTTACAGATTCTGGCTTAAAACAAACTTTGATAATCATATTTTTACTGATTAAACAATTACGTGCTTCTATAATATCCTCTTTTGTAGCGCAAATATCAGTGGTTACATTATAAAAACAGGCGTCAATCCCATCTACCTGTTAATTTATTCAAGTAACTAAGTATACATTCATCAAATGCAGATGCAGTTTTATCTTGTTCTTAGCCCACTTATCAAATCAGTATGCGTAAATTTATCGAAGTTGGAAATTCAGATGAAATTGTAATGCTAAGCTAATGTCTTCTGATAGCTACTTTTAATCTAAGTAACCGCTCGCATTCGTATCTCGAGATTGGAAGTTGTCTACTTAAAATAATTGAGACTATTTCACCACATTGTTTTATCTTGGCAGATACAAGGTCTTCTTGTATCTTAACGTCTTATTGAACATAGCTTTTAAATGGAAATGTAAAAGCTTTGATAAGAAAATCAAAGTCAGAAATTTTAATAAAATTACATTTGAACAATTAAACAATGTGAAACTAATAAAACAATCTTGGTTAGATCTGAATGGTGCGCAATTATTGTATACTAAAGACTGTGACCGTATACTATGACTAAGAGATACCATAGTAGTCCATAACCTATATAAATATAGTCATGCTCTTCACACAAATATGTTCCCACATCGAGGGCCGAGGTTCAAGCAGTCAGTCAGGTTCACTAAACACTCGACGACTCAGACGAAGCCTTTGAGTATGCTAACAGAAACAAGATTGTACAAACACTAAATATTATTGATGCAGTAGTGGTACAAACGGAGTAAAACTTGGGATGAAACTTAAATTATTTTTTGGCAACACATGCTATCAACTTATCCGCAGAACAGTTCATAGGTTTTTACACCGTCATTTTTAATCGTTTTAGTGGAGTGTTCTACCTATAGACATAGAAAAATTTTCTCTGCGCTCAAGGTTCTACCAATTTGAATTTAGAGAATCTTGGTCTTAAGTTTGTCACCAGTCTATTACGGTTCGAATCACGAAAGATGACCACAAATGGCGCCCATCTTCGCGTCATATCTCATGAAGAAAAGACTTTAGACAAAATAATATTTCATATTCTTATAGATATATCGATATTATTTAAATATATGAATTATTATTTTGTTAAAAGTCTTTACTTCATGAGTTATGACGCGAAGATGGGCGCCATTTGTGGTCATCTTTCGTGATTCGAACTATACTTCTATTTGATTTTATAAAATAAGTATCTTTGAACTAATGAAATCCAATACGAAAACATTTAGTTTTCTCCGATTTCCCATTGTTTTAGCCTTTCAGCGATTGATGGAAAGATGTGGGTCGTGGTGGTCTGCCGTAATAACACAACAAACTAGATACAATCCCGACTAAATTACTATAGGGTTACAAAACGGTGTGTATATCTGTAAAAGAAGAAAGCTCATACATAATTATAAAACCGGTTAATCTTAGTGACAGGTATTTATTGAATACTCTTTACCACATCGAAAAATCAGTTGTTAGCCTAGTAGGTATTTTCATTATTTCTTTAAAATACTCCACTTACAATCATAATCTCATATTCATGTTTAGCAGAAACTTAATCATAGTTCGAATCAAAATTAATAATCAATATGCATGCAAGTATGCGCTTGCGACTGTTTTGACGCGTGTAATTCAAACTCTGTTTTGTCTATAGCGTTCTCCGGGCTTTGTACTTTTACTGTTGCTGAAATTAGAATTCAATCAACTTTGATCCCTATTCCTAAGTCCATAGATCATTTATTTTGATAAGGTGGTAGAACTGAACAGTTATAATAAGTTTGCAGTCCTGCTTTAGTTTTGTAATTCAGACGTCAGGTAGTTGCAAAACAAACTTTTAGTGTTGATTAATCTGAATCGATTTATCAATAACGCCTTGTTTGATCGAAATAAAGAATCGCTCATATAATCCACTTTTTTTACTTTTCCGTTAGAAAACAGGAAGCTGAAGTACTCAGACAAATTGTAATACTTACTTATGTCTCTTAAACATCAGCCAAATTGGTTCTCAATGGGCCACATCTATTTCTAGCTTTAGGTATTTTTAAATCTCATTTCAAGAATTATGTGGGAATTCTGCTTACTGTTTCCATCCATCTGCAGTAATTTACACACTTTGAACTTGAGTCTACTCACGCATATCTGCATTCGAGAAAACCTGACTCCCAAAGATTGCCTTTTAAAGTGGAGCTAGTTACCAATTTTTCATAGTCGTGAAAACTTCATAGTACTCAATACGATTGTATTACACTTACAGGTGCTGTGTGGTGCAGTGGCGGGCGCAGGCGAGCTGGTTGGCAACGTGAGCCGCGTGCGCCGCTCGCCGCAACCTTACCATCCGCACCGTGTTATGTAAGCACTTTTTATCTTCTCTTTGGTATAGTTCTTCTATCTCACGAAGTCCGTTCGGCTATGAATGTTGTTAGGCGTGCACATGCACATTATTTTAGTGTGAGTCTGCACGCTCTCATACTACTCGCCGAACGGACTTCGTAAGATAGAAGAACTAATAACTGTAGGATAGTATTTTTGGAAACAAAAGTCAAAAAGAAAGTGAATCACTAAAGGATATTTTGGCTATGTATATTTAAATACTGGCGTACCCATTGCGATAGATAATAATGAACAAACAAAATATTCAATTCATATTCGTATTCTTAACGATCGTGATAACTAGGTCATTTTAAAGTTATTTCTTATTTTGCAACACACCCTCGAATCTAATCGATCAACTAATCATTTCAGGACAGACGAAGAGGTGGACGCGTCAGTGGCGTGGAAACGCTCGCACTGGCGCGAGATGCAGAGCATCATGAGGACAGAGGGCTCCAAGAAGGAGTTCGTGGAGTGCTGCCCTTCAGTAGGGGAGATGGTCGCAAAAAAGGGCGGGAGGACCTTTAGCGGTCTCTACGTAGAACTTTACGAGGACGGCGAGAATAAGCAGAGGCTCTACGAGCTATCCTGTGCACCAGAAGTAGTGGATAAGCCGTGTCGCTTCGTAGACGCGCGGCTCTACAATCAGTCGCGGTGCGTCCAAATATACTCGTACTCATACGCGTTAGTGCGGTACTCGACAGCCACCGAGATGCCTTACCAAAAGACGAAAGGACACATTTCAGTGCCGGGCTCCGGTGGCTGGTCGATGGACTATGTGAAAGTGCGCGCTGGCTGCGAATGCCAGGTTACGTCGAAGAGAAACAGAGCACACAAGAAAAGGATGGAGAGGCACCGGCAGAGGAGGAAAAATAGAAGGCTAGAAGAGGACGAAGAAACCTGACCGTGGTTTAGTACTAGTGCAATCCAGTGGGACATTGAACAAATTATGTGGAGTCTTCCCAATGTAGTATTAAGAGACCGAATGATCTAACACCTGATGGGAATTCATAAAGATTGACATTATCTTTAACTTCATCTGATCCTATTTGATTTTCGTTACAAATATCAGGTGCTAGATCAGTCGGATCATCGTGCATGTTACCGATGCCATCAAGCTCGAACTTGTTGTATGAAATATCGGTTGATGTATTTTAATGTATTTATTTACGAAATTGTTCTATTTAATTACCTACGCTTCTTGTCTTAGTCTTGCGTAGTTAGTCATATTCGATATTATGGAATCACATTGTGGACAGTGCCTCGTGAAATTTTGTGCCTTTTAGCTCTAGGTCGTTAGGTAGATGATATTATCAATTAAATTTCGATTTCCAATAAAGATTCGTTTACCAAACGAACCCGTTTTAGATACTTAGATACAAAGTTGTACTACCGTATTTTCTTGTTAAAACAATCCTAAAATACGTGTTTAAAAATAGTTACCGCAAGTGTTCGAGGTGCATAGCTCCTGCTGATGACTTCGCCGTGTTTCTTAATTCTCTGTTTATATTTAAGTTGCTTTCAATAAGCAGACTGTGATGTCCAAAGCAATCTTACGTAAACGTTTCAGCTGGAGCAGTTTGATTAAGAATTTTGCTTTAAAAAACATGTAACTTTTTATGAAGGTACATTTCAAGTGCTCCTAGAGGTGTGTTGTTATATTGTTGGTCTTCCACTACGAAGTTCTTGTCTTGGTCATCAGTACCCTTAGCAGGAACAAGTATCGAGAAAATAACGCGCGTAAATACATGCGATAGAGTAATTTTGTATGGGAAATTTGTACAACGCCATCTACCGCCGAGTAGCGAAATTAAAATTTCAATAGATTATTCTCTATCGAGTAATTTACGCGGGTTTTTTTTCTTGATGGATGTTCATGCTACGGTTACATTGTCATGATCAAATGGTTCCATAGACAAAATGCTCTCTTCTTCCGATTAAAATTTAAGAATATTTATTCAAAGTTAATGAATTATAATTTTTTTGTTATTAATTTTAACAGTACTTACTTCATAGGCATAAGTGCATCGAGTCAAAGATCTGTATTATTTTCTATTTTGTAATACTTTTATTGTATTTAAAATTTAGTTATTTTAAGAATTAATACTGTTTAATACGAGGTATTCCGATATTCAGTATGAATATCAGTTGTACGTAGATATCGCTTCCATATAAATTTATTGATGTATATAATAACGCAATAGTATTGTGGACTGAGATTATTTTGTGCATTTAGATGTGTAATTAACAAAACAAAAATATTTTTATACAATAATAATAATAATAGAACTCAAATAATTTTACTCATCTGGTGACAAGTAGCAAAATTACAGCAGCGCCATCTAGTGGTGAGTAGTAAAGCTTGGTACTCTGTAAGAAAGTTGTAGTCCAAAGAAAACTAGATGTCGCTAATAGACAATTATTTAACAGTGCCATGATTCAGTCTGTTTTTATTGTAAGGTAGCACATAGTTCTTTTACTGTTTTTATTGTACATTGATGGAAATATAGTAAACAACCAGTAAATTTTTGGATTCCTATCAATAAATTATAACTATGAGCATTATACTCCCATAATTCAGTTAAAATTTTACTACCTACTGTACTTAAGTACCAAAATAACTGCTGAATTTTATTCCATCTCCATTCATTTTTTTTATGTTAATGTTATTAGTCCGACATCATCACAAAAATGTAATTTTTTTATTGTTGACATAAAAACAGCCTTAAATAAAATAAAATGCGGAAGTAGCAAAAATGTTTTATTGTCTTTATAATATTATCACTATCAGTCTTAAATCTAGGCCTGTCTTTGAAGGCATGTCATACACAGTATTAGTATTAGTTCTAAATACAATTATTTATGAAAAGATAAAGATGATAATTACTATTTATATTTTTTTACATAGCATCATGATCTGAAACAAAATAAACCCAGTGTTAGTAGTACTTCTGTGATTGCAAATTGACTATTAAAAGCTACTAGGTAGGTATCTAATGTAAACTGATGAAAACTATCTCCTAGTGTACGTTACGCATTGCTGGGGAGAAGCGATCGAGAATCATGGCGATGCACTTGCGGTATCGCTGGATATCTCGAAACATTTTGATCAGTTTGCTGAGCAAGCTTCCAGCGTATGGTTTACCTGCTGACTTTTGCACTTGGATTTCGGATTTCTTGAGCGAAAGGTCGTTAAGAGTTGTTATTGATGGCTGCTCTTCTGACCTCATGGCTATCAAATCTGGAGTTCCTCAAGGATCCGTTCTTTCTGCAACGCTTTTTTAGCTGGACATCAGCGATCTGGTTACGTTCGGAATTGTTGGATATGCAGACGGCAGCACGGTTGCGGAGAGATGTTTATCCAATGCAAAGTCCAACAGTGAGGAAATTCATTCCTTGAGCGTGGCCATGGTAGAATGGACAAATATGACTTTGAGCCTTTACTCCTAATAGAACGACAACAATTTAGTCACTTTTAACGCCACCAAAACGCAGGCATGTCTTTTCACCGCAAAAAACAGTCTTCTGAACTTAACTCCTACTATCCGATGTGTTACTATATCGGTCACCGACAATCTCGATCTTCTTGGCATAAAGTCGACATCCGATCTCAACTTTGGTGACACAATCGAGTCAAAGGCTCAAACTGCGGCCAAAAAACTAGACATCCTGAACAAGGTTAAGCGATATTTCACGAGGACAGCTTCTAACTCTTTACAAAGCGCAAGTCCGTTCGTGCATGGAATATTGCTGCCACCTGTGGGATGGGTCCGTAAAGTACCAGCTAGCACTCGACTCGGTTGAACGCAGAGCTAGAAAACTCATTGAGGAAAGTACCTAAGCTATAACCAAGCTTCACAGTCTTTCCCACCGCCGTGAAGTAGCTTGTCTGGAGGTGTTCTACAGGTTAGAGAGTGTGCTCTTGAGCTACATGTGCTCATTCCGTCATCCCCATTCTACCATCGTTCGTGCAGACGCATGGCAGCGGGGTGTCACCCCTTTTTGGTTGACATTCCATGCATGCGCACGAAGAGATTTTCATCTTCCTTTTTAATGCGCACATCTAAGGAATGGAATTCCCTGTCTGCGTCTATAATCCCGCAAGCATACAAGCCAGCGATATTTTAAAGCCCGAGTGAATAGGCTTCTTCTTTCTGGGCAAGCTCGCTCCATCTTCGGCATCTTCTTAGCCTTATGGTTCTCGAATGTGGCCAAAAAAAATGTATACATGTGTAATGCACATTATAGGTAAGCTTATAGGTACTCTAAATAATATCTTACTCATATGAGTAACGTGGTGAGTATCATGAAAGAAAAAGATAAACTAAGAAACGTACAATTGTGAAACACAAGTTTGCTAATTTGCTATAAAACAAAAAATCACTATCTACTGAGATTCTTTACCAAAAAGTTCTGTATTTACCTAGTAGGTACCCAGCTTATAACTGTTTGCTAGGTAGTGCAGACTGCGGTGGCTTTGATGAACACGTCTTACACTTGAATAATTTCTAAGCCTGTTTAAAAGAGGATAAATGCATCCTATTTGGTAAAAACATTTTGAAGATGAAAACTCCTCTCCCCGTAACACGAACATCTATCGCGTAAAAAACGGGCGTAAAAACATTCAACAGAGTAATCTTGTATGGTAAATTGGTACAGCGCCATCTATTGCCAAGAAGCGAAATGAAATTTTCCTTATTCTACGTACTTAGATAATCGTGCTACAGTTACACGCGTTTTCTGCCTAGTTGGTAGTGTAGGTACCTACTATGTTAATTAATTAATTATTATTGTATATGACCGCCACCATAGCCGTTTTAAAGTCCCCATTGCTGGGGCACAGGCCCTCCTTATGGGTGGATAAGGAGGATGGGCTACAACCCACCACGCTAGCCCAATGCAGATTGGTGGGAGTTAACGACTGCAAGTGCATCCGTGACCAACGGCTTAACATCCTTCCGAAGCACGAAGCAAGCTTGAGATAATAAATTTTTGGTCACCCATCCCATGACCGACCCTAGAGAAAGTTGCTTAATAATATCCTTCTCAATCGCTGGGCCAGGCGCTAAATCACTGAGCCACCAAGCTCCTGCTATTATGTACCATGGGCAATAGCGTCGCTGAACCACTCCTAAAGTTAAAATCGCTTGCACGCCGCGCCACATAGGTAGGTTTTTAGGTTTTATGCGGACAAAATTATTTTAGAAGCTATAACTATTCTACATGATATAATTGGCAATAAAAAAAAGTTTTCAGATGAAATTTTAAATAAATAAAAAAAAATTCTTGCGTTATTTTCTCTAAACATGCGAAAGTGCTTTTTTCGGGCCTCTTGAGCCTCCTCCGACATTTGGCCTATTGGGAGAAGTGAATTCTCTATTAGCAGCACCATGTACGAGCTGGCTTCTAACTTTGCATTTCATCGTAGAGAAATTGACGGGTGACTAATTTTGTTCCGGATGAGCTAGGAGAACCTACGACCAAAAAGAAAAAATAATATTTTTTGGTACATTTTTCAACATATTTTTTTTACCCAACCTGCACCTACCTGCAGCTGATTTTTCAGAATCATTAGAAAAGAGTATGAAGTATTATGATGAATAATAATTTTACGGCGATAGGAAGCGATAATATAACTAAATTACTTTTGAATTGGAAAAACAAGAATATTTTTTCAAGAAAACGAAATATATTCACTTCTCAAGCTTACGCGCTCACTAGACATGAAATAAAAGACTTTTTAACGGATACTAGCGCGGTTTTATTGAAAGTACTTTTGAAAACGAAATATGTTTAGAAGCTTCAAAATAAAGTTTTTTATTAAACTAGTTTAACAATTTTTATAATAAACAATGATATTTACCTGAAGCACTAGAATCCATATTGTTTACTTTGATAACTGTCTTCAAATCAAAAATATTGACGACGAAAAAGCGTCAATATTTTAAAATTTTAAAAGCGTATAAAGCGAAAGTCCTACTAGTTAAAATCCTACTACTTGCACACGTACTCCGCGCGGGTATCGAAGCCGAGAAGGCCGGTTTATTATCGCCTGTTCTATTGTTAACGTAGAGAAATATTACATTTTGTATTTATAACTACTTTAAAAATCTCAATTTTGGCTGCATAAATAGGCAAAATCTATCTTAGTGCGCGCCGTCACAACATACGTTTAATTCGTGCAGGGGCGATACGCGCGCTTACGAATTTTGTTGCTAACTGGTTAAGCGACGCTGTTGCCTAAAGTACATACGAAGCTTTAATATTTATTTACCCAATAAATACGTAGTCAACGACATGACAGTGAACCCGACGACGACAGCCATGAACTGCGCCATGCCCGCGCTGCGCTTGCGCTCGTGCCACAGCGCCCTCTCGCGGGGGAGCACCTCACTCACTGTGACGTACAGGAGGGTACCCGCCGCTAGCGCCTGGAAATAAGACAACAAATTATAGGGACCATTTTACTTTCTAAAAGGACTTTAAAATTATTCGGACAGCAATTCATTGATAAAGAATGGGCATCTGAAAACATCGGAAACAATCGTCCTAAAAGTCATTTACAATCAACGTCATTTCTAAGAAAAGCAAAAACACGAAGTTAGCCTTATTTCCATTCTTTATCTTGAAGTAGGTACTATAGTCTGTTGTACATTTGATAATTAAGGATTAATGATGTGTTGTAACACAGAACAAAGAAAAATAAATTCCCCCTGTTCTGTGTTCCCCCTATCCCTAGCACAAACAGCTATCGAAAGAAATAACGCGCGTAAAAACATTTGATTGCGTAATTTTTAATGGGAAATTTGTACAGCGCCATCTACCGTCGAAAAGCGAAACTAAATTTTCGATAAATAATTTTATCTTCCTTAAATTACCTTACCAAAGTAGCATAGATTTAGAGGAGGTTAACACGAAGCTGAAGGAATTTTGTACAATGACCCGTCTATACTTTATCTCTGTCGCACTTTTTTTTATTTCCTCACCTGCATGATAGGGATGGCCAGCGAGTCCCTTACAGCAGAAACAGCCTCCAAGCTGGCCCCTATCCCAATCCCCACGACCGACCCCCCACTGAACAGCACCACGCACACGATGTGCGCGCACAGACGGCCGGGTGCGCTCGCGCACAGCTCCGCGCCCAGGCAGAAGCCGACCACGAACTTGTGCGAGGCTACTGCTGCTAGGAGTAGAAGCACCTGGAAGAGAAGAATAAATGCAGTCAGGAATTTAGTTAAAATAGAGTTGACTCCACTATACGGGCTTAAGGCTCCGTTACGCGAAATCATTTGTCTCTGTCTTTTTCTTTACGTGTAAAGAGTATGGAAAATAACCTCACTTCTTCATTATTTCGGTGTTTTTCGTAGTTTTTTTATCATTATCTTTAGCACAATTACCTTTCTTGAATAAAAGTTATTGGAGAACTGCACAGTACGTTAAAGTGTATTTTGATGTAGAATTCAATTCCGCTATTATTTACGCCAAAAATATAGCCCGCGATAACCGCTTTTGATGATATTCTGTTTTTTTTACAATCATCTGTGAGGTTTATACGCAATTTAATACTTGTAGCAACTAGATAATCTCTTTAGCTTGTCGTATATTTTTTTTGTAGCTACAACTTTACGTTTTCTATATAAAAATATGGCCCGCGCAAACCATGTTTTCCTATTATGGCCCCTTAAGGGCTAGAGTTAAACAAAACAATTAAGCTGATAGAATATGACACCGTTTTCATAACTATCAGAAAATAAACTTTATTTAAATACAGTCCGATTTTAATAATTTTCGGATATACAAAGCTTAACATATTGATCAGCCCACATATACATAGACCCACATAACGAAACGTTAGATAACGAATAACGAAAAGTTTAGAACCAACAAAACCATCCTTCTGTCCACATAGGAAACCTAGAATCACAACTTCAATAACAACTTAGAACGATATTGTAGTTCCCTACAAAGCGCACTATCAAAAGTGAGGCAAATAAAACTGAGCCAGCTCAGTTTTCAGATTTTTATCCTTCATACGTTACCTAATCTAACTATATAAAAAAGAACGAAAAAGTTTCAGTTTCCCTACCTATAGGGGATTAATTACTATTTTATTGGATTTAAGTAACGATTAGTCAACCTTCAAAGGAATAAAATCTGAAATCTGAGATATTTTTGCTCAGTATTTTTTGCCTCACTTTACATACAAGTAAGCGTCCCCGCTGACGGGCGATTAATCGCTGAGAGATTTTTTGTCGCTGAGAATAGAACATACAGAGTTGAATACGTAAACGCCTTAGAGCATTTTGGTTGAATTCTCTAAAAGGTAAATAGTCCAATCAATGAGGATATTTGTTGTATGGCGACTTCCGAATAATTCTCCCGTCTATGAAATTTGGCATGTGATGAAGTTAGGTAATACAGATTACAGATGAACAATAATCCAATAAATTTTGTTACGAGAAGTTAGGTATTTTTACCTAAACATGAAAATCGCTTATATCTCTCTGTGAATATTTCCTCGGGCTAAAATACTTTCTGTATACGTACTTACGTATTAGTTAGAATAAGTATGTAAAGAAATCCAATACTTTTTTGATTTCAGAGATACCCCAAATTTAAATTTTAATATTTGTCGATATATCTTCTGTTGAAAAATGTATTTGCTGATTATTATTTTTTAATATGTTTTTACACCTTTAATATATAGCTTTGTTCAGTAAGCCAATAAATTTTCTTCTTTAATCATATTTTTTATTTTTTGGTCTAAAGAGGCAATGTGAAAAAATAGTCGGTCCATTTTTATACGTTTATGTATTAAAGAAGAAAATTTATTGGCTTACTGAACAAAGCTATATATTAAAGGTATAAAAACATATTAAAAAATAATAATCAGCAAATAAATTTTTCAACAGAAGATATAATGAAAAATATTAAAATTAAAATTTGGGGTATCTCTGAAATCGAAAAAGTATTGGATTTCTTTACATACTTATTCTAACTAATACATAAGTACGTATACAGAAAGTATTTTAGCCCGAGGAAATATTCACAGAGAGACATAAGCGATTTTCATGTTTAGGTAAAAATACCTAACTTCTCGTAACAAAATTTATTGGATTATTGTTCATCTGTAATCTGTATTACCTAACTTCATCACATGCCAAATTTCATAGACGGGAGAATTATTCGGGTTGCTTAAGCCCCGTTGATTGGACTAAAACGCCCACGAGCTACTATGTAGCTGCGATAAACGCGGCGATAATCGCGGCGCTTTTTTGGCGCTGGCTAATAAAACCTTTGTCGTGTCATTTCGCGGGCGACTATATTATCGCAGCTACAAAAAAGCGCTCGTCAGCGGATACGCTAAGGGCTCAACTTCCAGATGTTATTATTTTAAGCTTCAAACTAAGTAGAAACGTCAAACGGTTTATAATAACGTAAGTAGAAAGCGAAAACAAAGTGTGTAAAATTTTGAGTAACAAAAATTCTACTGTCAAAATTCTAACATTAGTCGTTGATAAACACTATCTGGCAGTTATCGAAGTGTATGACACCGACAGGTAATTCACGCGTATTGCATCGATAAAGTCTTATCTTTCGAATGTTTGATCGAAATAGTGTTGCGTTATTTAAAACTAGTTACAATAATCTTTATCAAACGTATAAATTAGATTAGTAATACTTCAAAATAAACCTATAACCACTGACAATACTATGTGCTATAAATTATGGATTTCATCAGTAATACCCCGTAGGTAACTGACGTAACTGATGAAATCCATTTACTTTTATAGTTTTCAAAAACTTTTCTAGTGTAAACTGGACCTTAAAACGATATTATTATTTTTTGTAACCTTAGGAAATGAAAGAAGTCAGAAAAATAGTTACAAGAAGAAGTTGGTTAGTGAAGTTTATTACAGTATCTACGTTAATTACTTAAATAAGTATATCGTTTGTATGATCGAAATTTGTATATATAGATAGATTGTCGCATGCACTTAATTGCAATTTTATTATTTTGTCAAAAAAGTATTATCAATTCTGTCCTTCAGAGTTTCACGATATCTCTTCATTTTGAGATAAATGATGATAAAACTATACAATTATACAACATTAGTACAGATTTGTATGTATATCAATTTCAGGCTATCAATGATAATAATCTCAAGGACGTCCTTCAGATGTAGGTCAAATTTTTAAAAGGTAATATTAAAATTTGCTTTGAAATGAAACCGTGTCAAAAATTTGTCTGCTCTACCATTATAAAGACGGCAATCGCATGAAGTATTTCTATTAATGAGTTCATTTGTTTAATCGGCGGTCCAATTCTGAGGGGGTGGTCCGCAGAGCAAAATGTCCTCGTTGACAAAACGACCGTAATGTAGTAAGTCATGGGAGCAAAACGTCCGCAATTTTAAAGGGACACGCAACAAATTGTCCGCAAATATAAACACATTTAAAGTAAATCGTCACTAATTAAAAATGACATGAAAGCAAGACGTCCCTATCATATTAGGACCTTTTTTAACGTAAATATTAAATTAAAAACAATCTATCTGAAATTGACAGTCGACATTTTGATTGCATGAGAAAAAATAAAAGTTGTTTTGATTAATCGCATTATTATTTATACAAGGTGTTTGGTAAAAGCCTTATAAAGCCGAATAGGGTAGATAGGGACCATCAAACTCGAATAGGGTAGATAGGGACCATCAAACTGAAACAACTTTTACTATGGGACCAACTCTGAAATCGCGAAAAAAAATCAGCTGTTTCATACATTTTGAAATTTTCGTTATAAATTTTTGTATGAAACAGCTGATTTTTTTTCGCGATTTCAGAGTTGGTTCCATAGTAAAAGTTGTTCAGTTGGATGGTCCTTATCTACCCTATTCGGCTTTATAAGGCTTTTACCAAACACCTTGTAGAGTACGTTTTTCGGCTTCAATTATAATGGCTGAAACACCTAGCAGTAGTTCAGGTTCAGGGTGCTCAGACACGAAGTTTATTTTTATAGGCAGTCAAAAGAACAAGCCTGCTCTGTTGGTTAGTGGTTACAGGTATAACATAATTGTTACTAACAAAGGTGGCTCTTCAAGATGGCGATGTGCAAACCGAGATATTTGTAGTGCGACAATAACAATTAATAAGGACAAAACATAAATTTTGCGATCACCGAAACATACATGCAGGGCTAACCATATTAAAAATAGGATTGATGTAGTTATGGATCGGTGAAAGAAAGCAGTCTGTAAGAAATATAAACCGGTTCATCAGATATTTGAAAAGGAATTCGCCGCAGAAGAATAAGAAGATTACACACCAAATTTTCAGTCAACATGGACAAGTTTCTCAATTACTTCGAAAAACAATGGCTTAACCCAACTGTGGACATAAGTTGCTACAATGATAGAAGGCTGGAACAGACGCTTTAATTCCAGAGTGAACAGGAAACCAACATTCATACATACTGTTTCTTGATGCCTTAAGGAAAGAAGCTAAATGGCAGGAAATGAGATTCAGAAATAATTTATTTCATGGCAGTAAAAGGAAAAAGATTAGTTTTAATATAAAGTACTTACACAGAAGAGTTAAAAAAGTTGGAGGAAAAGCGAATCACACCTTTTGAATTTTTAAGAAGAGTTACTCATATTAAGCGGATTTTAAATATTGATAATAACCACGTCTTTTAAATAAGTTATTGAAGTGGGAAATAGGGCTTGAATGAAGTTGAAACTTGTAGTATCCAGCTCAACAAGCTCTCACTCAATGGATTTGGATGGTAAAAATGTTAAGTTTAAGAAGTGAATAATTTATGTTAATACTTTACGACATTAAATACAATTAAAACTATTTTGTAACAGGCAAAATGTAGATATTATTTTTTATTTTAGAGATTTTTAGAAAGAGACAAGTTTAGTGTCATTGCAGTCGGGGGACCTACTTCTCTTTGGTTAAAAATTCTTCCACAAAATGGTCTCCCGACTGCAATGACACTTGTTGTTTAGCATTTTAAATAGTTTTTGGCAGGACAGTCGTGTTTTTAATATATTTTTATTTTTTTACGAGAACGATTGCCATCTGGCCTCTCAACCTATAGAGAACAAAGCAAACCCGTTATATGGATGCTCGTGACGACTGCTATCAATCGATAGTAACTGGGGCTGACTGCATTACGTGCCCTCCGAAGTGGTGATCGTATTATGTGTTCATAGGTATTAGAAAATCCCATTGGTACAGGTCTTTGTTCGCTTTGGGACAGATTCGCTTTAGGACAGATTCGCTTTAGGACAGATTCGCTTTACGGCAGATGTCCCGAGTAGGATTTGAACCCAAGTCGCCCGCTTGTAAGGCGGACGCTCACGCCACCACGATTCCCATGAAATATTATGTATTATTTTTATATATTAGGTACCTTTTTAATTGCGGACGTTTTGCTCCTGTGACCATTTCAATTGCGGTCATTTGATAATAAGGACATGTTGCTCCGTACAAAGAGTCCCTTTAAAATTGCGGACGTTTTGCTCCCATGACTTACTACATTACGGTCGTTTTCTAAACGAGGACATTTTGCTCTGCGGACCACCCCCTCAGAATTGGGATATAAATAGACCAGACGGGGAAAATGAAAACAATACACATTCTTTGTTTTCAATAAGCTTATATTAATCCTTTCAGACCGGAATTATTTTTATTTCTCTGGTTGGTTTAGTAATTTTTTTTAGCATATATAGGCTACAGATACTATGGGAAAAATTGATAAGAAAATATAGTTTTCACCTCTCCCGCACGAAAAGGGCGCTTTTGACGCGTGAAAACTCGCAGCAAAATCGATTTTTGCTGCGAGCGTAAGGCAAAGTGCTTTTTTAATTTCTAACACCAACTTTTAAAATAATAAAGAAAAAAATTAAAGTGACAAGGATGACACTTGTAAAATTGATATGTGAGAAAAGGATAGATATAGTGCTTTATGGTGTCATACATGGATTAAAAAGTAAAAAAATAAAATGCACGGATATACCAAGGAGTTTTAAATAAGGATTGTTAAAAAGAAGGTTGATAATTCGAAATTAAGAGTATGGGCGTAATGAGGTCGCATGTATGAAACAAATATGAAATAAGAAAAATTTATGAAATTTACTAAGAAATTATATATTTTATGATTATAAATAAATAAATAAGACGGGATATTAATGAATAAGAGAAAAACACAAAGTAATGTACTTAATCAAACCACGGGAATCTATTTTACTGACTCTATGAATAAAAATTTATAGCATAGGTTTAATCGAATTATTTTTGTGATAAATTACAAAAATAAATGCGTCCAACGATGAAGATATTTGTCTTACTCCAAAAGAGTTAAGTGGACAAGTTTCTAATGCTGGATTTAGCTTTTTACCAGTAAATTCACGTGAAAATTTTCTCACTGGTTGAGGTGAAAAGTTGTATGTTTTACACGAGACCAAAATTTTGTTCTGCCTCGTGCCTTTAAATCACTCACTGTGCTCAGTAGTCTATTTTAGAATCACTCGCTACGCTCGTGATTCAATTCTAGACTACTTCGCTAGTTCGTGATTTAAAGTCAGCACTCGCAGCACAAATTGATTTTGGTCACTTGTATAACAAATAACTATTGTCGCCTTCCTGAGCAAATTGCGTTTTTCTTTCTGTGCACACATCATATCGAAATACTTTAATATTTTTTATGTTTTATGTCCTCGATTGTGGACGCCAGGTCTGAAAGGGTTAAAGATAGCCAGTGGGATATATTTTTAGAAATTGGGTGAAAATATTCAAACTTCAATCACTTAGGGACAAAAACCTTCAATGGTTCTGGATCTCAAAAATTTGTTCCATGGAAAATTGGTTCCATGTTAAAATTAAACAAGAAGACATCTATAAATATTTGGCCCTATTGCCAAGTGGCTTTCTACAATATTTGACCATCAGCCATTTTGTATGTCCCCACTGCTGGGGCACAGGCTTTTCTTATGGCTGGATAAGGAGGATGGGCCTTAACCCACCACGCGGGCCCAATGTGGATCGGTGGGTGGTACAATATTTGAATAGAACAAAAATAAGTACCTATGTAATTGGCGTAAGATGTCGCTGACCATAGACAATCAAAGCGATGTAAAATGACAATTTCACACACTTTATGTCACACTTTTATTATATTCTAATAATCGAAAAGCCAAGCGTTTGCCACTTGTCTAGGGCGTAGGGCCCTCTGATACATCCTGTGAAACATGCCCTTAAATCAAACTTTATGGTGTTTCGTTGTAATCAATGATCATAAAATTACTAATAATATCGGTATGTGGTTAGGAATTCCACGTTTTTCTCTAAAAATAGCTTTATTATCCACTGTAAAAGATATACTGCAAGTATTTCGATTTATAAATGGGACAACACCAACATTTTATCGAGAGAACTTCACGAAATTCGAGGTCAAATAAATGGCAACAGACAGTAACCTTGTCATAAATATAGCAGACGGAACTTTGAGCTTATCAAGTGAACCATATTGTTACAATCAGACAACTTCACTTTTTCATTCGCACCTAATATTTGCGTGTAGAAGTAAAAAAATATTCGGAAAACACACAACCAATCAAGTTTCTTGACGTACTCCAACCACCATATGGAAAGATTTTTTTGTAAAAAAAAAAGCTTTGCGACTTTTTCATAAAATAAATCTTGGACACCATAGGCACAGTCTTTATAATACTGTGCCATAAGTAAGCTATCAATGATATCTAAGTAAATATTTCTAAAACGTGTAACAAAAAAGTACTTTTGAGGTAAGTATGGGCGGTTTGTTAAGGCACCCATTACACGGTAGGTTTTGCTGTCAGTTTAACCACAGTCACGAGCTGTGACTGACGATTAATCTACCGTGTAATGTAGTGACTGATGGTTGCATGATGTGATTTGTTCTTTCCATCAGTCAATCAGTCAAACGTAATTCATGACTGATGGAATTGACTGACGCTTGCATGACCATGTAATGGCTCCTACATTCTTTCCGTAAATTGGCTGGAGTATAAAGGTTATAGGATATCATCTCTGATCTATTTCTTTATCCAAGTTTTAGATCGTAGAAATTTAATGATTGATAATACTAACAGTCTTTCCAACTTCCGAAAAAACGTTTGTGAAGTGGTGTAAGATATTATTTCCCATTTTCATTCACTCATCTAAGTAGCACCCTTAGGCAGCCATTACATGGTCATGCAAGCGTCAGTCAAATTCCATCAGTCATGAATTACGTTTGACTGATTGACTGATGGAAAGAACAAATCAAATCATGCAACCATCAGTCACTACATTACACGGTAGGTTAACCGTCAGTCACAGCCCGTGACTGTGGTTAAACTGACAGCAAAACCTACCATGTAATGGCTGCCTTACTCAAATGGTCAAAATTCTTTGTGTTTGAACACCACACTTACTATAAAAGCTCTAAAATAATGTTTATTAACTATTAAAAATTAAATATTAATAATTGATCGTGACATTACTGAGATACAATGCCACATAACAACAAAATAGTTTGTTATTTTTTAAAGGCAAATATTTGCTCAAATTAAACCTTTATGTAATTTGTTGTGCGTACACTATTATTGCGGCTACTTAAATTGTACTTACATGCGACTGGTATAAAGTTTAGAATCGCTAAGCAAGACTGTTTAATTATGATAGTACACACTGTTAGCAGAATCGAAAAGAAATTGTCAAATTATTAGAATAAATAAATAATCTTATCACAGAGAAACGCAATACTATATTATGTAATATGTATTCAAATGGTTACGCTCTTCTTGCTATCACTTGACCTTACTCAAAGTAGATAAAAATCTAATTATATTAATACCACATTAATACTTTGTTGCTTGATTTCCTTTGTGGTGTATCGAAACATTCGCATATGAAACTAATTTTGAAATATTGATGATAACCAGTTTTCATCAAAAACATTAAGTAACAATAAACGTGCCGATACTGGGGTGAAAATCCATAATGAAATATTAGCAACATACATATTATGTACTCGTAATTATTCCACTTTAAAATTAAGTAAGTATTTCTTAATTTGTTCAAAAGCAGGTTAAATTAAAACTCTTGATTCCTAATGACTCTAAACTTATGCTGATAATAAGACCACTTTGTACTTCGTATTTTGCGAACAAAATTCACGGTTCAACTTATTTTGCTATTCGCAGTAACACAACACAATGTACGAGTATCAAACATAGACAGAAATCTTGCTTGACCGTCAACGGATACGTGAGGCATTCAGGGGTTTGAACCCCTCCCCTAAATGCGTAAGATTTGGAGTAAGATTTGGCTTGAGCCAAATCTTACTCAATCTCACGTGGGGAAGAGGGGAGGTCTCAGCAAGTATCACGTAATTTTAATTTCTGCAGAAACAGTCTCACGGGAAAACTTGGTTAAATTAAGTTAATAATAATTTTTCTTACCAAAATATGACTAAATCTTAAACAATAATGTTTATTTAAATAAATGCAAAGCAAGCAAGCTTATATTAACGTAATAAGGTACACTAAAAACACGCGTTTTGAAAAATCTCAGAGATTTTTAGGTCGACTCAAATCTCCCGGCACATCATCACGGAGGGAGGAGGGGTCGAAAAATCGCCAAAATCACCTCACATAAATAATGGACGCCACCTTACCTGCGAAGAGTCTTCTTGCAGCCCAATAGCCAGCCCTTCCAAAACGCTGTGCACAAACAATGCACAGAGCAGTCCAATCACCCCCGAAGAACTCTTGTTACAAGGAGCTGTGTGGCTCACGTGACACATCCTCGCGTTCCCCGAGTCCCCACAACACCTATCCACCATCTCGTCATCCTGCCTCACACTCCTCTGGTTCAACAAACTCGTCCCTTCGTTACTCCCATAACTATGCCGATGAGGGTCATTCCCCGGCCCATAAAGCAAGTGTACAAACTCATCCACTAAGTACACCAAGAAAAATCCAACGCAAAACACCAGTTCCGAATAATTCGGAAACTTTTCCCTTGCTTCTGGCAACATATGCCCTAGGGAAGTGGAGAATAACACTCCTCCACCGAAACAAAGCAAGCACGAAATCAAAAGAGGATGCCTTTGTCTCGCCCCTTCTGAAAAACATGCTGGGATCATACCAGCTATGAAACTCCCTAACCCCAACGAAAACATCGAAATCGCTTTTGCCGTAATCACTTCCATCATTTTGGTTCACTTTTCCACTACGAAGATCGGAAGGAAACTGTTATCTTTTCACACACACCTTTATCGTTATCTAAACAAACAAACTAGTGCACGTGTTAAATTTATTTACATAAAGTAACAAAAATAAGTTACATATTTTGCGTCTGCGCAGGGAGACGCAACCCGTGTGAATGAAGTAAAATGTGGGTAAAATAATCAGTAAGTGACAGACATTGCCGCTTTATAAGCTTGTAGCAATCATCTTAAAGTCAAAGCAACAAGGATCATTATCGAATGTTAATCGTAAAATATGTATAAATAAATGAAGTAACTAAAATTATAAGACCTACAATTGAGTAATTTTAGTATTATGACAGAGGTCTACATAATTTGGAGTGTCATAACAAAGAATCATAAACGGTATGGCGGTAGTGGAACATGTTTTAAATGCTTATCAAAAATGATGTACCTATAGGTGGTTAATATCATTAATTATTATCTATTGGAGTTTAGTTTATTTTGATATCTTTGGAACAAAGAAGTCATTACTTCATTGAATATTATTTTTATATACTTTCTATTTTTTGTAAGTATATACTTCCAAACTACAATATTGCGAAAATAGTTAGGTTTTTCTTTGTTTTGTAACGTTTTAACTACTCAACGGGACTGGACATAGAAAAATTGTTGTCAATCTCCACCTTACAGAAGTAAACCTCTTCAAATGTTTTTTTTAAACATTATCAATCCATATAATTATTATCATATTTTTTTTATAAGTAAGTATATTTTCAAATAATTAAAACCTCTGATCAAAACTATTTGCATTAGCACTACCTGCGCGGCTAAAAACAATGAAGTTAATGTAAGCTTTGATTTGATAGAATACGTTGCTACTTATTTTGGGCACAAGAAAATACTTACCAAAGAAAAGTAGCAATGTTTCACATCCATCTATAAAATCAAAGCTAACATTCTTCTTCTTCTTCTTGTCAGTGCAGGCGGTTTCCGCAACTTGACGTCTACTATCCGCGTCAATTGGTAATGCGCCTGGCGGCCATGATTTTAACCTCAAAAACGAAAAACAATTGTAATTTTCTCATATACCTAGACCCTTTCTTATTGAAAATAAGAATTCAATAATTAATATAGATTACTATTAGAATTTTACCTACTGCTTTTTGTAATTTTAAGTTGCGGATGACGATGATATGTTAATTTGACAAGGTACCAGCGCATTACCAATTGACGGGGATAGTATTGCGCCTATTTTGCATCGGAGAATGTGCGGCCGGATCACTCCAGCCATCCCAGCTAAGCCAGGAATGCTCCAAGGACTTTCACGTTCGTGATCGCTTCCTGGACGCTGCCCGGCAAGCCGAGAGGCCACCCCTCTGCATTCCAGCAGAACGTAGGCGGCTGTTTCTTCTTCCTCCATGCATCCTCTGCATAGGGGACTGTCCGTGACACCTAAGTTAAAAAGATGTTTGTTAAATTGTCCATGGCCAGTAATAGCACCTGTTACCAGGCGAAGTTGCGAAAGCTAACATTAAAACTTCATTGTTTTTAGCCGATAGACCCGCTGGTAGTTCATCTTTTACTTTACCTCGTTTGTCTCGTACGGTAGTTAATTTAAACAAAGTGACTAATGTGCACTGTGATCAACGCTGTTAAGACGGGGAGCGATCACCGATTGGTACGTGGCACATTGAATATCAACCCAAAGCTGGAAAGATCTCGACTGATGAAATCAACAATTCGACCATTGCCGGCCCATATTCAAAACCCCGAGAGCTTTCAACTCGAACTCCAAAACCGCTTCGAAGCCCTTGAGAACAGCATAGATGTGGACGATCTAAACAACATGGTGGTGGATGCTGTCCGTACGGTAGGGTCCAAGCTCTTTAAGACCCGCCGTCCCAAGATAAAGAAACTCTCCGACCACACACTCCTACTCATGGATCAGAGACGTGAAATGAGGCTCCAGAGTTCAGTAGATGCTAATTGTTATCGGCAGCTTAATAGACAGATATCTAAGTCTTTGACGAGCGACCTTCGCCAATTTAATACGAATCGTATTAAAGAGGCCATCGAGCGGAATAAAGGCTCCAAAGTGTTCGCGAGAGATCTGTCTATTGGGCAAAGCCAGATGACGAAGCTGAAAACTGACGACGGACGCATCATTTCATCAAAGTCTGAAATCCTGAGGGAGATCGAGAGCTTCTATGGGCAGTTATATTCCACGCAGACACCTGTTGAAAGCAAGGCTAAAGACCCCAGAGCCAAGCTTACCCGACACTATACCGAAGATATCCCGGACGTCAGCCTGTGCGAGATTAGTATGGCTCTCAAACAGCTGAAAAACAACAAGGCGGCGGGTGACGATGGAATCACTACAGAACTTCTGAGAGCGGGCGGTAAGCCGATACTCAAAGTCCTCCAGAAGCTCTTTAATTCCGTCATCGTCCAGGGCAGAACGCCAAAGACATGGAACATAAGTGAGGTGATCTTGTTCTTTAAAAAGGGTGACAAGTCCCTCTTAAAGAACTATAGACCTATCTCGCTTCTGAGTCATGTCTATAAGTTGTTTTCGAGAGTCCTTACGAATCGTCTCGCTCGCAAGTTCGACGACTTCCAACCTCCCGAACAAGCCGCGTTCCGAAAAGCCTTTAGCACCATAGACCACATCCATACGCTGCGGCAGGTTATACAGAAGACTGAGGAGTATAATGAGCCACTTTGCTTGGCGTTCGTGGACTTGTAACGGTTTTCTCCCACAGGGCGACCATTGAGAGTTAAAGGGTGAGCGTTCGGTGTTATAGTTTAAGCTCTAGTGAAATGCGGCTTACTCAGTTAGGTTTGAGCATGTTCAGGGAGTTGGCTCTTCCGCACCTGGAGTACAGCGTATTAGAATTTATAGAAGATAAGGGCGCCTTATACGCTGCAGCAAGCGATTTCAGAGATAAATAAAGAGAAAGATTGAATTTAAAGAATTACATTTATTTCTCAGAACAGTTTATCGTTTATTACATATATCCTGCTTACGGTCAAAAGATTAACTTGTAAAACTTATCACTAAGTTAGGAAATATATTTAAAGTTACCGTACATACAGTAGAATGGTTGGTTACTGCTGAATCTCCACCTTTTCAAGAGCTTTCCAAGGATGTCATCGGTGAGGTTTTCGTCCCTCTTGGTGTCAAGGCCGTTGATCAGTAAATACAACTTCCTATCTTGAGTAGGTACGGAACAGTACAGGATGCTTGAAGTATGAAGCGTTGGTCACCACTTCATATTGGCGATGGAAGATATGAGACAATCTCCATCATGATAAGTTGAGTGTAATTCAAGGTTTGATTACATCCAAAATGAGGCTGGTACTAAGGATTAGACCAGAAAACTAAAAAAAGGCACTGTTAAACAGTGTTAAAACTTATGTACAGACATAAGAACAAAGAAAAAAAAAACCCTGGAACAAAAGAACACGCGGTTTAGCACATGACGGATCGATGTTCGCAATTCATGAAATGATATTATTTCCAAAAGGATTTCTTACCATGTTTACTGCATGGGTTTTAAAGTTATTTTAAATTACAAAAATGGGCCGCAGCCCTACAAATTAAGACTCAAAAAAGGATAATTTTGCTTCCTTCACTTCATGGTTTGGAGCCAAAAAAAGGACAAGAGAAAAGTGCATGATCATGTCATGTCAGACGATAAAAAAAATTAACAGCTTCGGACACCTAGTGATTTGCCAAATCTCAAAGTAAAACGCTGAAATTACCAGAACGAGACTAAAATCGTGAAAGATTTTATTTATAAGTTAGTTGCATGCGATAAAACTATTCAATTTAACATTTTTATCCAAAAATCATAATTTTGTAGTTAAAACTCTAAAAGCGATTACTAATCGATTGTCATCGATTACTAATCGATTGTCATCGATTACTAATCGATTAATCCATTAGAAGCGTTATGATCAGAAATTTATCTGTGACACGGTGCTTTGTTCCATTTCATGTTTTTTAGAAGAAAGATACTGCAGAACTAATGTAGTTTAATTTACTTATTTAACTTTATATTCTTTTATAAGAAAACGAATAAGCGAAAGTTGTTAATTAAGAAATAATGTTTGGATTACTAAGATTTCATCAAAACATCTTAAAGCGTTCGTGGAACGGAACGGGCAAAACGTCAAAATGAAGTGACAGATTGACCTTTCAACTAATGTCATTGAACATAACCATTAAAAGTAAACAAATTATAAATTGTTTTCAGGAATTACTTAGATTACGTAAAAAAAGTGTTACAGCACCGTTTTAGGTGGTAAGAATTATTTTATTTTAAAATTAAAAATTTTAAAATAAAATAATTCGAAGAAAAATTCCTCGGACAAAAGGAAAAAAAATTTCAACTTATGACAAGGTTGAAACCATAAAATACTACAAAGAAAGTGTGTACCTAGCTACCTAGCAACTAGTGGATATCATTATTACCTAACAATACCTATACTACACCTACATAACTTAAACTGTTGTAGAAATAACTTATCACCTATGCGTGCGGCTAAGTCTATACGATAAAAAAAAAACTAACAACTAATGTTGTTTCATGCAAAACAAAGACTGACTAACATGTAATGAGACAGACATAAAACCTACCAATTACTATGGTTATATCTGTTGGTTAAAATAGAATACCTAAATTTTATTTTCAGATAAAAGTACTAGTGTTAATAAACGTATTTTACTGATTTGTTGTTTATTTACAAGGAGGTAAGTGATATAGTATCACCTTCATTCAGAGATATGAATGAGATTTAGTTATTGGACACTCTGTTGGAATACAAAGAGATGACCAAACATTAAAGTTTAAAGATTAAAACTTATTTATATGGATAGGAAAATTAATTTCCAAGCTTAGAGTAATATGTACTAGAATAGACATACTATTTAAATAGATTATTATTAAAGAAAATTATTCCTTTCTTAGGGAATAAAGAGATACTTATAAGACAAAGTATTTTAAATTGAAGTTAAGACTTCAGGGTGAATAACATAAAACTAAGTTTAACTATTAGAGAGATTAATAACTAGGAGAATGAACGCAATGTTATGACAAGGTTCTATTCTTTATTATTATTGTTACCACACAATAAGAAAGTATTAGAGAAATGTGTTTCTTAGTCAGAAACAGAATCACCAGGGCGTACAATATCTGTTATATGCCACCGGCCAAGAAATTTCCCCGATAAGGATTTTAAACCATATACCAAGGGTGAATATTTTTCAGAAATGACACATTTTTCAAATTTAGGGGCTAATTTAGCAGAGAAGTGTTTTGCAGCATTAGATTGAGGAAAACATCTTTTAAAAACAAATTGCCCTACTTTAAGTTCAACATGCCGTTTACGCAGGTTATAATAATAAGAGTTTTTATTATGTGCCTTTTTAAGGTTATTTTTGACTTTTTCAAAGATAGATTTTAGCTCTTTTAATGAATCAGAGAATGAGTAAGTATGATCAATGGAGATGTTAGCACTGTCTATGGGTTGGTCAAGGTTATAAAATGAACCATCCAATATCATTTCCCTACCATGTAATAGATAGAAAGGGGTATATTTGGTACCTTCATGAACAGAAGTGTTAAGAGCACATTGCACCTCAGATATGTTCTTATCCCAATTTCGATGATCAGAACGCACATAGGAAGCAATGGATCTAACAATTTCACGGTTTACCCTCTCAGTTTGGTTAGTTTGGGGGTGATATACTGGATTGTAAAATAAGTGAGGAATCTGATATTTACTGATCAATTCTCTAAATTCTTTAGCTATAAATTGTGGACCATTATCTACATAAACATATTTTGGCACACCATGTATTAGGAATATGCCTTTTTCCATACATTTGACCACATTTTTGGCAGTCACAGTTCTCAAAGGAAAAATAGTCACATATTTGTGGGAGAAGGCACGTCTTTTTCTTAGTAAATAAATAAAAAACAATGTAATTAGTATATTTTTATTACAATTAATATAATTGTTACAAGTAATGAATTTTATCAATGTAATTTTTAAATAAAAGTCGCTAAACGACTCGTAAAACAACTGTGTGCACGTGCGCCTCCCCACTACGCCATCACGCCACCGGGCTTGTTTGCGCACGTGTATAAAAACGGCTTGCGCAGGTGTCGATAGCTCAGACGTTGTCCAACTGTCGGACACGGCACTCTGTCGGATCGGTGCTCTGAACTGTCTGGTAATGTAGTTAAGTATTACTCCTTTTATGACAGTAATAATAGTGTAATAAAATTATAATAAATTTAAGACAGTCATAACCACGATATTGAAATAAATATCTCACATTGCCATCTTTTCTTTTATTTTCTCTCACATCAGAAGTGAGATCTAACCTAGTTGGATTACATATACTACGCCTACGAATTTTTATGTTCCAGGAATATATCAAAATGCTTGCTGTGGAATCCGCCACGTTGGAGACTCGATGTTGAAGATCAAGTCGAGTGACCAATTATGGATCTGAGTCATCAATCCTGGGTGTTTTGAAAAGACCTGAACAGTGGAGTGAAGCCTGAAAAAGTGAATCAATTTCCGGTTGACCGACAAATTGGTGATAAGTACCCATAAATATTACATTTTTATAAGGTACCGGTAGATTTTACCAAATTGTTATCAGTTGGTCATCAAGTCAAAAATAATGACGTTTCCTTGTGATATTATAAAAAATCAAGTAGAATTTGGCGTAGAAAATGATGACGCAAATGCTGCGCAAAGAGTGTTATATATTTCGTAAAATAAGTATACTTTCGTGGAGGTTGATTAATACAAAGATCCTGGGTTCGAATCCTGGTATGCATAATTTTGTGATGCGGAGTTAGTCACAGATTTTTATATTCTTTTTTAATATTTCTATATTTTTACCCGTTGTTTAGTACAAGCTTTGCTTAGCTTGGAACTGGAACTAAATGATTGGTGTGAATTGTCTAGACTAGAATATATAATTTTCCATGTGCCTTGCACGTGATTTTGCAACTGTAACTACGGACTACTTATATGGGATATCTGCTGGATGATGTTCGAATTATGGTATTTAAGGCTCCTTTATGCGGAATCACTTGTCTCTCTTTTTCTTTACGTGTAAAGAGTATGGAAATAACCTCACTTCTGTACTTTTGCGATGTTTTTCGTTGTTTTTTCATCGTTATCTTTCTTGGAAAAAAGTTATTGTAGCAACTGCACAGTGCGTTGCAGTGTACTTTGATGTAGAATTCAGTGCGTTTCCGCTGTTATTTGCGCCGGAAGTACCCGCGACAAGCGCTTTTGATATTCTGTTTTTTTTTGGCAGTCGTCTGTGAGGTTTGTGCGCAGTTTGATACTTGTGGCTACTGGATAGTCTCCTTAATTTGTCGTATGTTTTTTTGTGTGGCTACAACTTTTTGTTTGTTATATGGAAATGTGGCCCGCGCAAGCCATGTTTTCCTATCATGCACCCTTAATAGTGAGATTCAAAACGTGCAATTGAATAATAATATAAGTACTGATATAAGAAATAATTTTAGCTTTCCGTAGAAAAAAATGTTCAATTCAATTTGGTCTTTAAATATATCAAATTAGCCAATAAGGCCTTTTCCTTCCTTACTCTTTGGTCAGTGAAAAGAAAATTTTAAGATATTTTGTACATTTTGTGACATCACAACCTAGTAGCATTGTGCTTCGAAACTTGAAGGGTTTAATAAAAAAACGGAAAAGTCAGTCAGTTTTAAGTTACAAATATTATATTAGTGAAAAGAAAGAAAGACCGGCCTGCTGAGAGAAATTTTAATGTGAAATAAGCTGTGCCCTTTACAATTACAGTTTACAATTGTTCTTCGTATCAAATCATAGCACTAATGAGAAAAAGTCTTATTACTTCTTTGGTAGAACTGCTCATGCTCAGTAGAACCAGTGGGATTCTTTTCTGGCTAATATTGTGTGTATAGAACCTATAATAAAATAAATGAAAGTCTGACAAATAACTTACTGATATTTATTATTTGTTTTACAACAGAGATAACTTGAAATGATTGTTACCTATAAATTGATCATTAAAACAATTTTTGTGCATGCAGTTCTGATTGCAGATATCAATTTGTGCCTTAAACATTGTGTGGATTAAGTCAGCAAAAGGTTTTTAAAGGCAATTTTTATTTAAATAATTTTCCTCTTCAAAACAGGAACTCTTTTGGTCTTTGGAAACAAGGGTTCTCTTCTTGTGCGGCAATTGCTCGTGTCGGAGCTGGTGTGGAGCGTTATCCTGTGCTTAAAAGGATCCAAGCAGTGGTAGGATCGCTTCCAATCCCTGGATTTTATTAGATCTTTTAAACAATTGTTTTAGTTCATCACTGGTTGATGCCATACTTACAGCACTGTATTATGTTTTGATCCCTGCTGGATACAAACTATTTTAATAGGGATGTTTTTCAATAGAATTTCTGCAATAAAGCATTGTTGCAGAGGACTGTGTACATACAATATACAGTTGAAAATTACAAGAACTTTTAACAACGGTCTTCCTATGTTTATTTTTAATATTCAAGAGAAAGTTAAGTTAAATTATGAATTATTATTATGATACAGACATGAGTTTTGAATAGAAATTCGATTCATTCCTTCAATTTAGTACATGCCATCCTAAATTTTGTTTCTGGTGTTAATACAGAGTGTGGGTAGACAAAAAAATCCTCAACATTCGTAATCGCTTTTCATTATATATAGTAGTAAATTATTAAGATTTAAATATTTTACTGTGCTTTACTGTGCTTTTACTGTGCAATTGTACTTTACTGTACTATTGTGGCAGCAGATCTTACCAAATAGCTAGTGATTCTAATTCAAAAGAAAAGTGAGTATGATTTTCTAAGTGATGTTGATACTTAAAGATTTCGTGAATAATTTAAGTTTTGCATTGATGTTTAAGTTTTTCGTAAACAGGATAAAGTTGAAGTCAATACTGGTTGTTTTTATGCTGTACAAAAGGGTGTTTTACATTCATATAAAATGAAATTGGTGGTGGTATTCTTGAATATCTTTTTCTGAACCCGTTTTGTCAGTATTTGACACAAAGATGCAGGTTACAATCAGATGAGGGTTGTTGGATGTCTTAGTTTGCGAATTACTCAAACTTAGTCTTCACTTACTACTACGAGTTTTAGATGTTGTAATGTTTTGAGAATGATGCCCATTAGTGGCAGTAGTGTTTTTTACTATATTGATGTTTCGTCACTCTTCAAGATCACTATGATATTTATTTTTATGAATAAACTATAACGTATAATAATAATCGGATGTGTCGGATGTGTTGCGAACTGTGGTTCGTGATAATTTTAGGTCACTCCCCTGTAATAGAAGGCGAGGTGACAAAATCGTTGGAGACAGACTGATCTCCTTAACCTGGTTATCTTATTTCTCTTTATACACTGACTCCTGGCCAGATGTTCACTGTATACTGAGCAATAAAGAATATTACCAGTTCGCCGTGCCCATGTGGCTTATTACCGAGGTAGTACTATATAATTTATGTGCAATGAATAATATTGCAAGTTTGCCATGCCCTCGTGGCTTATTTTACCGAAGCAATTACTACTATCTGAGTAATATAGAACATTGGATCGAAAGTTCTCCATGCTCTCGTGGAAGTAGTATGACCAAAGCTCTGCTACTATTTTATATTATAATACCTACACAACACATGCACTTACTCACATACAACAACTCACCCTTACACACTATTTGAAAAATTAAAGTTTATGATTTTTTTATCAGACTCTTAAAATGTTCGATTGTTACAGTGTCTGCTGATTGATGTCCATGATTATCCAGATGACGTACACCTGGGGCTCTGATGATCCTGAATTGTAGGCGTTTGCGTGTCTCGGACACTGGTCTGCACCAGTACAATGTAACATCTACAATGAGGTGTATCACGCAGAGCTAATCGTAGATGGCGCCAGCGGCGCCAGCGACCTGGCCGCTATCAATGGTTTTGATTGGTTAAAATATGTCAGAAATGACATTAGACATTTGAAACAACCAATCAAATTATTTTGGGACTGTCTCTTGTGGCACCATTAGTTCCTCAGTATCACACCCCATTACAAAGATTCTTATTATAAAATACGAGTGATTTGTAATGAGTCCTTACTACCTATACATTTAAGGTTTTTAAAAATTTGTTGTTTTGTTTACCAATGGAGATTATTGTTATGTAGTTTCTTTTTTTTATAAAAAAAGGGTTATCTCCCATTGAAGGTTTCACTCTGATAAAAGTGAATTGGGTCATGTGATTTAACCATAATTAGAAGCTATGTGATTTAGCTTGACGGTCATGTGATTTGACCATAATTAGAAGCTATGTGATTTAGCTTGACAGTCATGTGATTTGACCATAATTAGAGGCTATGTGATTTAGCTTCACGGTCATGTGATTTGACCATACCTTAGTTACTATGTGATTTAGCTTTACGCTCATGTGATTTGACCATACCTTAGTTGCTATGTAATTTAGCTTTACGGTCATGTGATTTGACCATACCTTAGTTGCTATCTAATTTAGCTTTACGGTCATGTGATTTGACCATACCTTAGTTGCTATGTGATTTAGCTTTACGGTCATGTAATTTGACTATTATTAGTTGCTAAGTATATTATTTAGCGTTAGAGTCATGTGATTTGACGATGATTCGTTGCTGCCTATGTAAATTTAGCTTTACGGTCATATGATTTGGCCATAATTTATGTTCTAATGAAAGGCTTGTTTAGTATAATTCGCGAGCCTTATTAAGGCTGCTCGTCAGGATGGTCGTGTGGGAGAAGGCACGTCTTTTTCTTAGTAAATAAATAAAAAACAATGTAATTAGTATATTTTTATTACAATTAATATAATTGTTACAAGTAATGAATTTTATCAATGTAATTTTTAAATAAAAGTCGCTAAACGACTCGTAAAACAACTGTGTGCACGTGCGCCTCCCCACTACGCCATCACGCCACCGGGCTTGTTTGCGCACGTGTATAAAAACGGCTTGCGCAGGTGTCGATAGCTCAGACGTTGTCCAACTGTCGGACACGGCACTCTGTCGGATCGGTGCTCTGAACTGTCTGGTAATGTAGTTAAGTATTACTCCTTTTATGACAGTAATAATAGTGTAATAAAATTATAATAAATTTAAGACAGTCATAACCACGATATTGAAATAAATATCTCACATTGCCATCTTTTCTTTTATTTTCTCTCACATATTTACTAAAGTAGTCACAACATACTAGTAAATATTTGTTTTGAGAATAAGAAGGTGGAAAAGGTCCAAGAATGTCGCAAGATAAGGCTTCTCCTGGTTGAGATACACATTTAGGATTTCCCATTAAACCAGCAGGTTTGACATTTAGAGGCTTGTAACAGTTGCATATGTCACAAGATTTAACATAGTTTTTAACATCTTGAAAGAGAGATGGCCAAAAGAACCAATTAGAAATCTTTTTATGAGTTTTTGCAACACCAAAATGACCAGCAGTTGGATCATCATGATACTTTTGTAAGATTTCAAGACGTTTTTCAGAAGGAATTATTTGTTTCCATTCAAATTGAGAAACAGAATTATATTTATTTTTAGAAAGTCTACCTAGTTGGTAACTAAGTTCTGTAACTATGGAAAACATGAATAATACTAAATTTACAAATAATGCTACAATGAATTATATACCAAATGAAAGCACAAATATTTAAGATTATCATGTATTAAAATTATTCGAAATGACCGCCTCTGGCATGAATACACGCCTTTAGACGACGAGGCCAGTCATCGATGGCAGCACGAACTACCACCATATCCAATTCTGCGACTGCCTTGAGAATAGCGCGCTTAAGAGAGTCGAGATTCATGTGGGGCTTAGCACATGCTTTCTCCTCAATAAGTTGCCATATGGCATAATCCAGAGGATTTATGTCTGGGCTGGAGGATGGCCATTCTTCCTGCGCGATAAAATCAATTTTGTTAGCCCGAAACCATGCTTGTGTAGATTTTGCTTTGTGCGCAGGGGCAGAGTCCTGCTGGAAGACCCATGGCTGGTTTTGAAATAAAGTGTGGCTTAAGGGTTTGACAACAGGTTCCAGAACGGTATCTTGATAGACTCTAGCGCCAGTTTTCACACCTTTTTCACAGAAATGAACCTTACTTAGCCCTGAATAGGACACCCCCAGCCAAATCATCACTGATGAGGGGTGGTGACCTCGTTGGACCCTCGGAGCAATCATGCTGGCTTCTTTACTATTCTTAGCGTATACTCTATCATTTTGACGGTTAAAATTTTCTTCGACTGTGAAGATTTTTTCATCAGTAAACAAGATTTTTCGATGGCCGTTTTGTGCGTACTGCTTTAGTAGAGCGCGACTTCGTGCTAACCTCATAGCCTTCAATCGTGCGTTTAGCAGATGGCCCTTTCGTCTACGGTAAGCGTGAAGCCCAAGGTCATCATTGATAATTTTTTTAAGGGAACTTCTCTTCACAGTCATCTGTATTGCCAATAACTTTTGCTTCCGGACGGGATTTCTCGTGATTCTCGCCTTCACTGCCTTGATCACAGCTGGTGTCCGAACGGTGCGTGGTCTTCCTGATCTTTTTCGGTCATCGACGGTCAAGGTATTACTGTACCTATGGATAGTGCGATAAATAAATTGCTTGTTGATTTTCAACTTTTGTAGCAACTTGAAAATCATATTGGGTGGCTGCCCACATTTGTGCAGAGCAATTACAGCGACACGATTCTCCTTCAACCCCCATTCCATGGTGAAATAAACAAAATATGTTATACGTGTGGTATGGAATTATAGCTTGTAAAACTGTCAATAATATGTCATTTTTATTTTTTCTTTTCATTTGTTTTAATGGCCAGTAATCGATAAAGAAACTCAGTAACAGAACTTTTGACCAACCTGTGTATATAGCTTATTATTTTCAATTTTATAATTAGGATACCTAGATGGAGTTTTAGAGCATTTTTCATAAAGAGATTTGTACCACTCATCAGAAGTTGACTGAGTGTCAAATATGGAATTAATTTTAATACTGGATAAATGATCAGAAATGATAGGTTCTTTACCCTTTCTATGAATAATTTCAAAGTTATAATGACTGAGAATTGAGGCCCATCTTTTAAGACGACCAATAGGATTTTTAAGATTAGAAAACCAAAGCAGAGAAGCATGGTCAGTAATAATAAAACATTTTTTACCTTTTATGTAAGAATGGTACTGTTCTAAAGCATAGATCACCGCTAGTATTTCTTTATGAGTGACTGAGTAATTTATTTCCCGCGCATCAAGAGTGCGGCTGCAGTAAGCAATGGGATGGTCAACATTGTCAATCTTTTGTGTAAGTACAGCACCTATGGCGTAAGAAGAAGCATCAGTATGTATGTTGAAAGGTAAATTATAATTAGGACATTTCAGTATTGGGGCAGAGACCAATGCTGTTTTAAGTTTATTAAAAGCTTCATCAGCTTCAGATGACCATGTAAAAGGAATCTTTTTGCTAGTTAAGCGAGATAAAGGACGAGATATTTTAGAAAAATTGTCTATGAACCGACGATACCAACCGGCCATACCAACCGGCCATACCAAGAAATCTTTTGATGTCTTTGGCATCCTTAGGAATAGGAAAGTTTAAAATGGCATCGACTTTAGAGGGGTCCGTTCTTAAACCATATTGGTCAACAACGTAACCTAAATATTTAAGTTCATTTCTACAGAAAATAGATTTTTTCATATTAATAGTTAGATTAGCAGATTTTAGCTTTTCATAAACTGCCTTTAAGAGACGTTTATGTTCATTAAAGTCAGAAGTACAGATTATTATGTCATCGATGAAACAGAACACTTTATTATCAAATTCAGCTGTAAACAAGTTATCCATGAGACGCTGCATGGTTGCAGATGCTCCTACTAGTCCAAAACACATTCTATTGTAATGAAAGAGTCCTTTACCAGGAACTGTGAATGCAGTCTTTTCTTTTGAGGATTCTGACAACTTTATCTGATGGTAAGCTGCGCTAAGGTCTAAAGATGTTAAGTATTTAGCGTCTCTTAAGTTGTCAAGGATATAGCTGACATAAGGAAGTGGATAAGCATCAGCTTTTGATACAGAGTTAACTTTTCTACTGTCCAAACATAGTCTGAGATCACCGTTGGATTTTTCTACCATAACTACAGGAGAATTCCATGGAGAAAAAGATGGTTCTACTATACCTAGTTCCAAAATCCTATCTACTTCTTTTTCAAGAGCTTTTTGCTTATCAGGACTAAGTCGGTAGTACTTTTGTTTTATAGGTTTTGCATCACCTGTATCAATAATGTGCTCAATAAGATTTGTCTCACCGAGACCTACTTTTTCAGTATTGATGTTATCAAATAAAGATTTAATTTCTTCAATTTGCTTCTTTTGTTCAGAAGTCAGAGAGTTAAAATCATTAAGACCAGAATGGTTAGGCAAGACTGATACACTATTCACATTTTCTATGTGACAGTTATCTTTAAATATGTCAGGGGCTAAGTTAAAAGCCTTCCAGAAGTTTATTCCAAAATGAATGGGAACATTTATTACAGGTTGAATAACAAATTTAATAATTTGGACCTCATTTTTATAAGAAATGGGTAGTAACATATAATTATTACAGATTAATTCTTGTCCGCTGGCAACACTTAACCTTATTGGAATATCCAATTTGTAAGATGGGATACCAATATTTAAAAATAAAGAATGGCAGTTATTACCTAAGACAGAACAAGAAGCACCACAGTCCAACAAACCCTTAACTTTAAGGCCAAGTACTTCAACGGATAAATAAGGTCGGTAGTCATCAGACGGAGGTTCAAAATATGTCTCTTCTGTAGTGGGATGTTTGGGACTACTTTTGGAACATGAGGAGACAGAGCCTATTCGTTTTTTGGCAGATTACACTTAGTGCACTCCGGAGTCTTAACACCTTTGTTACCACATTTGAAGCAAACTAGTTCTCTAGACTTCAGGCATTTGTTAGTGTTGTGGTTATTCATTCCACAGCGGAAACAATGTAAAGATTTATTATTTTTAGAGTTTAAAGAGGCAATTGGTTTTGGTTTTGAATTTCCAAAATTAGTAGTATATTAGGAGTAGAATTCCTAGATTTATTAGAATAAGTAAAGTCAGGAGCAAGTGAATCGTTTGTCAAAACCGGTTCTTTAAAATCAATGGCTTTTGCCTTCGCAAGTTCTAGTTTCTTGCAAACAAGTTTAAGATTGTCTATGGAAGTAATATCATGGAGAGCTAATTCCATGCTGTATTCGGGTCGAATATTCCTTAAGATGATATCAAGTTGTTCTTCATCGGAGAGGGTTTTCCTTAAACGAGAGAACATACCTACCATGATAGATAGAAAAACGACGATGGTTTCACTTTTTGCTTGGGTCCGTTGCCGAATCTCCACCAGCAATTTATGGTCCAAATCTGGGATGTCGAAGTCATCTCCTAGAGACTGGATCACGTCCTTGTAGCAAGAGAAATTGGTTTTATTTGCTCTGAACCAATACAACGCTGGACCTTCTAAGATATCTGGAAATCCATCAAAAATTATATCATTAGGAATTTTCCTAGCAACCCTAAGTTCTTCCAACCGAGTTATAAAGACACGGACACAAGTATCGCCGCGGTATTTTAAATTAAGAGAGTTCAAATTATAAGTTTTTGGAACCTGTTGAATACACATAGGGTTTTCAACATGATTCACTTCAGGAGTAGAATATGATTCACCCGTATCTTCGGGTTCATCTGCATCATTTTCAAGATGCATAAGAAGACAAATCAGAGAAGATTTAAGTTTAGCGATACCCTCTTCAGGATCACTAATTCTAGAGAGGCGACAAAGAATGTAATTGCAACGAGCTACTAAACATTTACCAAGCGTTCACTGGATGTTAAATCTTTACTACTAGCTTCTATTTCAGCAACCTTCGGCGTGCATACAGTTAATTCGGAAGCTTGGTCAATGACAAACTGATCAATAGCCTTTACACTACCACGTCGAGTAAGTTTGCAAGTATGACGTAAAAGTTTTCGCAAATCATCGGTTGATGATGTAGGTTCAGCTGGTAAATGACGTAATTTAAGTTCGTACACTAGTTCATCTTTGTGCAAGAATTCTATTGGACAACCGGCAGTTACAAAATCCATGTTGTACACCTTTAAATTATACAGTAATAAAAATGAAGTTATTTGCTAAGACAAGTTTATCAGCTTGTAGCATTAAAGTATCACAGTGTGATATAAGTTAGCTTAGTTAAGCTTAGAGTGAGCAAGTAGCCCTAAGAACAAAGTTTACAATCAACCATTATCTAGGTTATGTATTATTTTAGCTTAGACAGCTTAGAGTGAGTAGATAACTCAGAGACACATACAATTAACCGTTTGCATGGTTAAGTATTAAAAGTAAAAAGAATACAGCAAAGACATGCTATTACTTAACTAAGTATTATAAAAAGATTCTACTTCTTGTTTTCTATACAAAAAGTTACACATTATGAGTTAAGTTTAACAGAAGTGAAATTTAATATTTTCACTAAAAAGAAAGCTTTATTTTTCTCTGAAATCTCCAGGCCAAACGTTGGGAACGCCACTGTAACGGTTTTCTCCCACAGGGCGACCATTGAGAGTTAAAGGGTGAGCGTTCGGTGTTATAGTTTAAGCTCTAGTGAAATGCGGCTTACTCAGTTAGGTTTGAGCATGTTCAGGGAGTTGGCTCTTCCGCACCTGGAGTACAGCGTATTAGAATTTATAGAAGATAAGGGCGCCTTATACGCTGCAGCAAGCGATTTCAGAGATAAATAAAGAGAAAGATTGAATTTAAAGAATTACATTTATTTCTCAGAACAGTTTATCGTTTATTACATATATCCTGCTTACGGTCAAAAGTTTTTTTTTTTTTTTTTTCTTTTGTCTGTTGCATCTGCGATCAGTCTTAGACTATGAGCAAATTTGATGAAGGTAATGGAATTGACGAGCGTAGCTCCCAATGGAGCTATCTACCCTTTATTTTCAAATTGACATCTCGTCCAGTTCTAAAATATTTCGGCGTTTCAGTCGTGTGTCTCTTCTGCCGTACAAAAGCTGGCAAGCCAGTTCATTTGGATGGTTACTCAATCTCCTTTTGTAGGTCGCTGTGGAATTTCTGATCTCTTCCTTTATGGTAGACATTTGCAAATTCTCATGGATCTCTTTGTTAGTTGTAAACCATGGGACATTTGCTATATTTCTTAAAATTATATTTTGGAATCGTTGGAGAATGTTTATATTTGAGTCGCTAGCACTGCCCCAGAGCTGTATACCGTACATCCAGCATGGCTTCAGTATGCTTGTGTAGATAAGGAGCTTATTATCTATTGACAGTTTTGAATTTCTTCCCAGCAACCAATATAGTTTCTTGTATCTAATGTTTAGCTGATCTCTTTTTGTTTTTATATGTGTCTTCCAGGTCAGGCGCCGATCCAAGTGCAAGCCAAGGTATCTTACAGTATCATGATGCGGTAGCATATTACCAGCAAGACTGACTGGTGGACAGTTATTACGTCTCAATGTAAATGTGACTTGTACAGACTTGCTAGCACTGGCTTTGATCCGCCATTTGGTAAGCCACTTATTGATTTCGTCCAGGCCTTTCTGAAGAGTTTCTGAGGCAGATATTGCGTCGCTATTGCTTGCCAGAATGGCTGTGTCATCAGCATAGGTAGCTACTGTGGTATCCTGTACTTCTGGTAGGTCTGATGTGTAGATGGTGTAAAGTATAGCACCAAGAACAGATCCTTGGGGTACACCCGCCGTTATGTTATAGAATGGGGATGTGAGATCACCCTCTTTTACCTGGAATTGCCGACCCGACAGATATGATGACATAAGCAAGTAGTAGCTATGTGAGATACTTGTTTTTAATTTACAGAGCAGGCCATCATGCCAGACCTTATCGAATGCCTGTTGGATGTCTAAGAATGCTGATGAGCAGTACTTCTTCTGTTCCAAGGTATTTCTTATCACGGAGCACACCCTATGGACTTGCTCTATAGTAGAGTGATGTTCCCTGAATCCAAATTGGTGATCTGGGATTGTTTTGTTGACTGGGCGACCATTGAGAGTTAAAGGGTGAGCGTTCGGTGTTATAGTTTAAGCTCTAGTGAAATGCGGCTTACTCAGTTAGGTTTGAGCATGTTCAGGGAGTTGGCTCTTCCGCACCTGGAGTACAGCGTATTAGAATTTATAGAAGATAAGGGCGCCTTATACGCTGCAGCAAGCGATTTCAGAGATAAATAAAGAGAAAGATTGAATTTAAAGAATTACATTTATTTCTCAGAACAGTTTATCGTTTATTACATATATCCTGCTTACGGTCAAAAGATTAACTTGTAAAACTTATCACTAAGTTAGGAAATATATTTAAAGTTACCGTACATACAGTAGAATGGTTGGTTACTGCTGAATCTCCACCTTTTCAAGAGCTTTCCAAGGATGTCATCGGTGAGGTTTTCGTCCCTCTTGGTGTCAAGGCCGTTGATCAGTAAATACAACTTCCTATCTTGAGTAGGTACGGAACAGTACAGGATGCTTGAAGTATGAAGCGTTGGTCACCACTTCATATTGGCGATGGAAGATATGAGACAATCTCCATCATGATAAGTTGAGTGTAATTCAAGGTTTGATTACATCCAAAATGAGGCTGGTACTAAGGATTAGACCAGAAAACTAAAAAAAGGCACTGTTAAACAGTGTTAAAACTTATGTACAGACATAAGAACAAAGAAAAAAAAAACCCTGGAACAAAAGAACACGCGGTTTAGCACATGACGGATCGATGTTCGCAATTCATGAAATGATATTATTTCCAAAAGGATTTCTTACCATGTTTACTGCATGGGTTTTAAAGTTATTTTAAATTACAAAAATGGGCCGCAGCCCTACAAATTAAGACTCAAAAAAGGATAATTTTGCTTCCTTCACTTCATGGTTTGGAGCCAAAAAAAGGACAAGAGAAAAGTGCATGATCATGTCATGTCAGACGATAAAAAAAATTAACAGCTTCGGACACCTAGCGATTTGCCAAATCTCAAAGTAAAACGCTGAAATTACCAGAACGAGACTAAAATCGTGAAAGATTTTATTTATAAGTTAGTTGCATGCGATAAAACTATTCAATTTAACATTTTTATCCAAAAATCATAATTTTGTAGTTAAAACTCTAAAAGCGATTACTAATCGATTGTCATCGATTACTAATCGATTGTCATCGATTACTAATCGATTAATCCATTAGAAGCGTTATGATCAGAAATTTATCTGTGACACGGTGCTTTGTTCCATTTCATGTTTTTTAGAAGAAAGATACTGCAGAACTAATGTAGTTTAATTTACTTATTTAACTTTATATTCTTTTATAAGAAAACGAATAAGCGAAAGTTGTTAATTAAGAAATAATGTTTGGATTACTAAGATTTCATCAAAACATCTTAAAGCGTTCGTGGAACGGAACGGGCAAAACGTCAAAATGAAGTGACAGATTGACCTTTCAACTAATGTCATTGAACATAACCATTAAAAGTAAACAAATTATAAATTGTTTTCAGGAATTACTTAGATTACGTAAAAAAAGTGTTACAGCCTATGAGAAAGCCTTTGATTCGATTGAAACCTGGGCGGTGCTGCAGTCTCTCCAAAGGTGCCAAGTGGACTATAGGTATATCGAGGTGTTGAGGTACTTATACCAAAATGCCACCATGACGATCCGAGTACAGAACCAGAACACAAATCCTATCCAACTGCAGCGTGGTGTGAGACAGGGAGACGTTATTTCTCCGAAACTGTTCACAGCTGCGTTGGAGGACATCTTTAAGCTCTTGGACTGGAAAGGACTCGGCATCAACATTAATGGCCAGTACCTAACACACCTTCGTTTTGCCGATGATATAGTCCTTATGGCTGAGACCATGGAAGACCTGAACACAATGCTCGAAGATCTCCGTAGTGCTTCCCAAAGAGTGGGTCTTAGGATGAACATGGATAAGACGAAAATTATGTCAAATGCCCATGTTGTACCCTCTCCAGTTCATGTTGGGAACACTACACTTGAAGTTGTTGACCATTACATATACCTAGGACAGGCAGTCCAGTTAGGTAGGTCCAACTTCGAGAAAGAGATCTCTCGTCGAATCCAACTCGGGTGGGCAGCATTCGGGAAGCTTCGAAAAATCTTCGCGTCCGACTTACCCCAGTGTCTCAAGACGAAAGTCTATGAACAGTGTGTGTTGCCAGTGATGACTTACGGCAGTGAAACGTGGCCGCTAACTATGGGTCTCATAAGGAGGCTCAAGGTCACTCAGCGTGCAATGGAGAGAGCCATGCTCGGCGTTTCCCTTCGTGATCAAATCAGAAACGAGGAGATCCGCAGGAGAACTAAAGTAACCGACATCGCTCGAAGGATTGCTCAGCTGAAGTGGCAATGGGCGGGACACATAGCGAGAAGAACCGATGGCCGTTGGGGCAGAAAGGTTCTGGAATGGCGACCGCGCACCGGACGACGCTCCGTGGGTAGGCCCCCGACAAGGTGGACCGACGATCTGGTGGAGGTCGCGGAAAGCCAGTGGATGCAGGCAGCGCAGGACCGATCGTTGTGGAGATCCTTAGGGGAGGCCTATACCCAGCAGTGGGTGTCGTGTGGCTGATATGATGACTAATGTGCCAACTTCAAATATGTTTGCAGGTTTTGCAAACACGGCGATGTGTGATACCAGTGTTTCCCCTCGGTTATTCGGTATACATGATTCATTACATTACATGACACACTTTACTATACAATTTTAATTTGTATTTATTCTTTAGTACTTATATCTATTCTGTGCTTTTAGGTTTCTTTCATTGACTTCTATATATTCCACTAGACTGGCTGCTGTCAAACTGTTCTAGTGCCTATTTGATTTCCGCCATTTTGGCGCTGTAGGACGTAGCGTGAGCATAGCGTGAGGGAAATGGTACTAAAGTCTGCTGTCATCATGGCAACCATTTTCATTGTAGTTACGTCAGATAGTTCCTTAGACAGACGCTAGAGGCGTTTCAAATAGGCACAAAAACTTTGCTGTCAAATCATACAGACAGCCAGTCCAGTTAAATAGAAAAAAAAATTTTCATGTCAGTGGTTTCTTTACATTTAGACAACCTCCTTTGGAACATGATCGTATCTTATTTTGTTATCTTGGATAAAAAAACAGTCCTAAGCCCACTTGATTCCCATTGACGTAAATTCTTACATTACTTATCCTGAAAATTTTGTTGAACACAAAATTTTCAGGATGTGTATCGAAGTCAATCCTTCAATACTTTGAATATGCCATTACCAGTGATGTAAGTAATGTACGATTTTAAACACTTCTCCTATTTCCAGAAATATCGTCGATCAAAGCCAGGAGATATCATTTTTTCAATCCCATAGAAAATCTCTCTCTCTCAAATCTCTATTTACCTCAGACTACAAACAAACAAGACTACAAACGGAAATATTTTTATAGGCGATAAAGAGAAGGAGCCCTAATAAATATTTAATTCTCGTATAAATATACGATACTAAAATTCCTATAATAAAATTGATTCTCAAATAAAATATCATCATTTTTTTTAAACTTTTAGATTTTTGCATTCACAATGCTATTTTTATATTAAGATGAATAAATAATGAAAAATATTAGAAAAAATCGACTCACCCGTAGCAATATCCCGTCTGAGTTGCTACGGGTGAGTCGATTTTTTCTAATATTTTTCATTATTTATTCATCTTAAAATATCATCATTAAATCCTTCTAAGTATCGGGAGGGATCTTCTTAGTTTAAAAAAAAAGAAATAAAATAATCTATGATTATTTGACAGAGTGTAATCAAATGATACCTAGTCGATAAAATAAAAACAGAAATAGGCAATAATAATAATTAAAATGAACGAGTTGTTACAAAAACATGGTTGTTCCAATGTATTTTCTCTACCAGAGGGACTAAAGGAGCTTATGTGTGATATTACACGAGAAGTAAGAGATACAAACATTATTACAGTCAACAAGTTAACGAAATTTACTTTCCAAAACACTTGGCTAGGAAATCCAGAAGATCAGAGAAGCTAAGCTAAGCCAGGCTATATTATTGTAAGTGAATGATCAAGTAGTTACCCTTATTTTCTACGACGCAGGTTCTACGTGAACAACCAGAAAAAATATTCGATTTCATAGCAAACTACTTGTCAGTATTGCTTATCACGAGGGAACACGGAGTCCTAGCCATGAAGATTCTGGAAGACCTGTGTGACTGCAAGCCTTCGTTGTCGGAGCATCTGATGCAGCTAGGCATGGAGAGACAGCAGGCAGATGAACTAGCTCAGGTCATCAAAGAGGAGATTGAAGGTTTTGAGCCACTTCCAGGGAAAGGTTAGCTTATGAAGTCTGACGCCATAACAACAATTTAAAAATTGTTGAGTACCGGCAGTTCGAGGTAAGATAGCCAGTTCCTCAGTGATGAGGATTCCGGGTGTAGTGCGTTTCCACCTTCGGCCTTATCGTCACTTAACATCAGGTGAAGTGAAGGCCAAGATCTATCCGGTCATAAAAAAAGTCACTGAAATTATTTGAAAACTTTATAATGATATTAAAATTATATCGCACGTTACGCCTTGTTTAGTTTACTGTCAAAGTAAATACTAAATGGTCATCAAAATCTTACAGTACCTTTTGCAGTTAAATATAAAATCGTTATTAAATATAAAATTGATAAAATTTTATGTTTAGTATTTGATGTGAAATATGAGATGTTTTATTTAATTGTCTATTTTATTATTGTTAGGAATGGTTGATACACACCTATTAGTTCACGTTGTTACTTTTTTCAGAACAATTAAAAGAAGCACAAATAGTCAAGAAAATCCACGGCAAGTCAGTTCTAGACGAGGATATGACCGCACGCGTATGCCAGATCGCCAGGAACGCATACAGGGATTACTGGTACAGGAAGAATTTATTAGAAAAGGTGCATATCAATAATATCCATTTGAAATAATAGTTAGTTTTTTATATTTTTATCAATTAAACTTTTTTTCAAATTACCTTAAAAAAGCCAAGTAACCAAAAATGGACTTTCACCAGCGGGGTCTCACTCCACGCCTAAACTTTTATGCCTACTGCTCGCGGCTGACTCAGTCCAACCAGCGCACGAGGGATGTCATGTGTCGGTTAAGACAGAGCTACTCGACAGAAAAAGAAGCGCTTCGGAGGTGTTTATAATAATAGGCACGCAGTGCTATGCAATTTGGAATTGTATTTTATTGCTAAGCAGCAAGAGTAGCTTATTATTAAATTGTCCTCGCGCAGATGGGCTTCTGAACGTTGAATACTATAATATATTTGAATATTAATATATTCTGTGCTTTCACGAGGATTTCATTAGTTAAGTAATACGGTTTTGCGTATCTATAAAACTTGGCTACATATCTGAAAGGCTATGTCATCATATGTTATTATGCAGAGTTTGAAAGTAAAGCCTGACGAGCCTTGGGAGATCGCTGCTCAGCATACATTGGAACTGTATAAGAGGACTAAGCCTTCGTTTGGAGAACTGACCAGAGCAACTATAAAAATTCAGGTAAAATTAATAAAAAGTTGTTAGTTTAAATTAATAACTGTTGTATTGTGATAAAAAAAAAACCTTGAATAACTCATAGTCTGCCGTACAAACAAACAAAGAATAAGTTTGTACTTAGAATAACCAAAAAGTTTGTTTAGAAATATGATGGTTTGAGATGTTAAACGAAAGGAGTAATATTGCCAAGCAATATTTTTTATTTAAGTTAAGTAGAAACTTATTCTTCGTTTATTTGTACGGCAGAGTGCGTTCGACTCTGTTGACGACTCTGTTTAAAATATACAGGGAGAAAAAAACAGCCCTTGACGAGTTTCTTGCCGGTTCTTATCGTTACAAGGTCTCCCGCTTAGTGTTTGCAAACCGATGGCGTAGCTTCTATGACATTCACAAGTGCTTGTAACAGCCTAGACTGAATAAATGATTTTGAATTTTGGATCAAATCAATTAATCATTATTGGTTAGACAAACGCTATATTTTAAACTAATGAGTAAATTGACTTGATCTTTTAGTTAAAGCCACATTACATTACAAAGATACTTTTATTTAATGCATGTGAATTTTATTGAATAATTTTCTTACCATCGTTTCATCATGCAATGTAGTAAAATGCTGGTAATTTTCAGGCAGCTTACAGAGGCTATCACGTGCGAAGAAATCTACTAGGTCACCTCAAACCTAAGCCACCGAAGAATACCCCGAAGCGAGATAATTTTGGGCCGCCCGTGGATATTGCTGCCTCCAGGGAGATAGATCTTGGACCTATGATAGTTAGTGGCAACAATAACTTTTACAGACATTTAAAAAAAACATTGAATAATATAAGCAGATCTATAATAAAAATAGAGATGATTTATGCAGGCATATTCTACCTAGTTTATTTACCTGACAACTAACAACGAAGATGGTAGATGCGACATTGCAGTCAAATAGATGTTAAAAGTTTAAGGATTCAAAAACAATCACTTAGGACTTTCCCTTTCATATTTAGGATATCAAAATCCGTGAAGACAATGTTAACGCCATGTTTGACGAGTATGTTGGTGAGAAACTTGGCCTCCACTATGACCCCATGAAGACCATCACCCACGTGGAAGATGCAGACCATCTTTATGACGCTACGGCAGCACAGTCCAGCAAGATGCTTGGTGGCCAGGTATTTATTATCATAGTCCTCAGTTAATTAAGTTTCCCCGCTGCTCGGGCATAAGCCTTCCTTATGAATGAATAGACTGGAATTTTTATCATATAGGTACGAGCGGCCATTCACGTGCTTTTCCACTTTGTAGAAAAGTTGTAAGAGTTGGCGCGGAGTGCAAGTGATTTTAACGTTAGAGGTGGTAAAGCGCCGGTGTGGTCGCTTGTGCACGTAGATTATTATCTCTCAAATTTACTTTGCTGCTTTTATCTAAATAGGAGCCTTTTCTGATTAAAGGGTCTGCCGCTTTCTACCAAGAGCCTGATAGATGCTAAATCCAGGCATAGTACTGAAGGAGGAATTCAAATCCGCAAAATCAGTCAAAGTGAAAGTAACCAATTTGTTTTTAATATTTTAATGACAAGCAAAAAAGCATTAGTTACTTAAACGCCACTTTAGTGAAATAGACGAAAAAGTCTTGAATCCCAGTAACGCAATACTTACGATACGAATACATCATAATATTGCTATAAGTATACAGAGTACGACTATGACAGAGAGAAAGTACCTTAAATATTCCCAAGTAGCATCGTTCGTGGTTCATCCCTCCGCGTTGGCATCGATGTGCGTGTGACATGACGGGACATCCTCATTATTTACCAATGTCAAACTGTTTTACTTACTCTTATCGACCAGTAGACCACAAGAAACGGTATTATACAATTGTTTCCATTCTACCATTATTAATTAATTTACAGTGACTGCACATCAAAGCCGTGCGACGAGCAGAGGAGACGTAGGTTCTCGCAGCCAAATAGGAAGTCTTGGTTCAACTCCATCGCAAGTACAGCCGTCCATGCAAAAGATATCTTTCCTTCAGGTATATACAGATTTTTAATTATAACAAACTAGTGCATATTACCACAGAATACGTAATAGTACAAGTATATTACTGTTTTTTTTTCACTTATTATAGTCGTCCGGAGGATATTGATTTTTTTCTGTTTGGATAATTTAAATTGAAACTGAAATAAAGAGTCTTTTCAAAACATAATCTTATCGATAATAAAACGAAATAAAGACTAAGTAAATTATGTTAACAAAATATAGTTGTATATTTTTGCTTAGCATAAGGTGATAGAAAATTAACAAATAATTATGAAAAGCTTAAATACTTACCAAAATATTAAATAAGTAATTAAAAAGTAAGTAAATATGATAATGTAAACTAGGAAATAAAATGAGTAAGAAATATTGGGACATTGTAAGAACCCCCTGAACCCAATACTAGTAAGAAATATTATTACAAACATGTAAACAAAAGAAATAGAGAAAGAGTAGAATAGAAATAGAATAGCCCGCAAAAATAGACTCCAACCCTATGCTGGAGGTATTAAAAAAAAAACAATCTTATCTAATGATTGATCTGGGACCAGTGTTCAAAGGCTTTATTTTTCATTAGGCGCCACCTGAAGTTATTCCAGATTATGACGATGAAATAGTTGCGGATGTAACAAAGATATCGCGAGTAACCATAGCTAGCACTCCACAAGTTAATGAGGCAAAGGACGAACACGCAGATGAAGTAGCAGAAGCAGTTAGTGACGCTGTGGAAGTCCATCATGGAGCTGAGGCAGATGAAGTCGATATAGCTCAAGAAGTGCCAGAAGATCTGCCTGCAGGTAAAAAGTGTATTAGAAAAATGTGTTCCACTAAAGAAATAATTTTTTTAATTTAAATACTATTTTAATTTAGTAATTAAAATAGTAGTTTTTCGTGCCATCGTAGTTAATTTTTTAATGTATTGGACAATATTTTTATTGTTGATCTACACTACAATAATTTATTATGAGAACGTTATAATAAATAATAATACATAATAAAACCATTTATTGTTTTATTATGTATTATTATTTACGTTAAGACGTAAAGGGTCATTTAGATGGGTCGATGTGATTCTAGCGTGATATACGAATTTTTTGATTATTTCTAAAGGAATTCCGTTTCATTGTGAACTAAATAAAGTCATATCTTAAAATCGAATTCCACCTCATTGACATTAGGTTTGCGTTTCGTTTTACAAGACTAAAGACGTCTAGCAAGTCACCCGGAAAATCAGCCTATTCCCGTTTTGTCCCTCACTGGGGGATATCGGGAAAAAAAAATGTTACCCATGTAAATGCTTAGCTTACTTACGATAATCTTCGGTCTATTATGAAGAGCAATAATGTTAAATATGCCAACTAATGGGGATGGCAACGCAAAGCTAATTGTAGATGTCGCTGCGTACGCTTGTTCCTAAGACAGTAGACGTTCAGAACAAAATGTATGGGAAAATTCAAAGTCAAAGTCAAATAAGCTTTATTCAAATAAACTTAATTATTAAGTACTTTTGAATCGTCTATATTTTCCTACCACCCGTTCCAGACTTTTTTAGCTGACAAGAAGAACGGGCGCAAGAAACTTATCAGCTGTAACAGCCATAAGTAACGATATTTACAAACTTGAATATATCGTTACCAGATAATTACAACAGGGTGACAGGATTATTGGCAACAACATAGACTTATTATATTACTTCAACAAAGTACTTATAGTAGCAAGTTATGTGTTACATCATTTCCATGCATTTTGATCTTTAAGATAATCATCTACTTTATAATAACCTTTACCCATGAGCGTTTTTTTAACATGGATTTTAAATTCATGCAAAGGCAGATCAATCACTTGTTGCGGAACTTTATTAATAAAGTTCCGCAACAAGAGATTGATGAAGATAAAATTGGTATTTATTTTGTGGATATTTTTTACCGAAAATGATACATACATTGACCCAAAATGGATATAAAAGACTATTCTGCAATGCAAATGCCAGAATTTAAAGCCAAATTAAGACTTTTTATTCTTACAGAATTTATCCATTTTTTCTATATCCAGATTTTTCGGAAATTCGTAAGTGCCAACATTTTTAATGACTATTACACAAAATTTAATTATTTTAAAGCTAAAAAAACGTTTCTTTTTTAAGTAAAAGTCCTTTGGGATGCAAACTGAGGAACTAATGGCGCCACAAACGCTTGTACCAAAATTGTTTGATTGGTTGTTTCAAATGTCATTTCTGATATATTTTAACCAATCAAAAGTACTGCCTTAGGAACAAGCGTACGCAGCGACATCTACAATTAGCTTTGCGTTGCGATCCAATGAATTTCCTTTAGAAATAATCAAAAAGTTCGCATAATGCACGCCAGAATCATATGCTTACGTTTTCAATCTGACTTGATGTATAGATGATCAAGAGACCACTGAAGATGAAGCCAGTGCCCCTACATTATCCGCTCCATCATCAGCATCAGCCCCCGTCACTGCCGATGACACAGATGTCGAAGATGCTGGTACTCCCCTGGATACAACTGCAGAGGAGGAAGGAGAATAGATGGATAAAGTTGATTCATTTTCCATTCATAAATACACTTTTCATATCGCAAGTGGAATACCACTAACTTTCTGTTGAATTGTTTAATACGCAATTTTTATGCACACGAACTAAAGATTCAGGTAATATAGGTGAGGTATGAGATGTTTTAACTTTTTCATTTATAATTAATTTCATTTCATTTATAATGCGTAAAAGATTTAATTTTAGTTTACTTTAAAAAGTTTTAGTTTATTTGTATTATTTTTGTCCAAAATTATAATTATTTTTACTTACTTTCTTTTTTTTAATGAGAGAGAGTGAGTGACGAGAGTTTTTTTTATTGCTTTAAAATGATTTTATTTAACCTGTTAGGATCGTCACAGCCTACTAGATATCCCATATTTTCCTAAGTAACATTAAAGAAACGGTGTAAAAATATTGAAAAATGGGAGATTTGTTGGAAAACCATATTCGAAGCAGTTGTAGACTGGCATTGCCTGAAGGACTGAAAGAACTAATGTGCGATATTTCAAAAGAGGCGAGAGTACCTAATAAAAAAACATAATTAAGGAGATTTTGCAGGTATTCGACTCGACGTAATCGTAGGTTTAGCATAAAAACCGTGAAATATTTTCGTTAGGCTGTAAAAATACAAAGCAGGAATTGTTAGAGTACTCACTCACAGACTCACAGTTGAGCATTGGGGATTCCCCACTGCTCAACTATTCGCAGTTGGGCAGCCTAGTTGAGCAGTGGGAAAAAAGGATGCTGACTGACCAACTGACTGACCAATGGACTAATGTCCGGAGATAAATTTTCTCAATCATCTTTTGAAAATTCAAATAATAATATTCAATACAAATAAACAAATATCTTGATAAGGTGCTACGAGCTCAACCACAGAACCTGTACGACTTTATCGCCAACTATCTCTCAGTATTGTTGGTATCGCGAGAGCACCTGTCCATTGCTCACCACCTATGCGACACCGTCTGCGCAGGCTCTTGTTGCAAGGAGTTGGAAGACGAACTTCGCTTTTTGGAATTGGAGGAGGAAAAAGCTGCTGTAGTCAAAGAAATTATTATGGAATATTTTAGCAGTAGTGAAAGTAAGTTCAAAATTATCTTTTTTGACATTTTGTAGTCCAATATCTAATGGAAAATATTAACACCATAAACCCTTCGAATATAAGTAATATGAATAATACCTAGTGAATCTGCAGATTAACTGATCGAGTCAGTTAAAGTGCGGATTTTCTTAAAATAGACGATTTCCGCACTTTATCTAGTTAATCTGCAAATTAACGGATGCTACACCGTTAAAGTGCGGAATACAGTGAGTGAAATAGCCAAGGCTTCAGGAAATTGAAGTAAAAGACCTACATTGAAAGTTTATTTTATAAAAACTTTTATTAGGTGCTCATTTTTTTTAATAATAAAACCTGTTTCCGTACTTTAACTGATCCTTGGTCGTTAATCTGCAGATTAACTAGTTAAAGGGCGGAAGTCGTCTATTTTAAGAAAAAATCCTGACTCGACCAGTTAATCTGCAGATTAACGGATTTCCGCACTTTAACGGTGACATATATATACCTAGTTGGTTACTAAGTTCTGTAACTATGGAAAACATGAATAATACTAAATTTACAAATAATGCTACAATGAATTATATACCAAATGAAAGCACAAATATTTAAGATTATCATGTATTAAAATTATTCGAAATGACCGCCTCTGGCATGAATACACGCCTTTAGACGACGAGGCCAGTCATCGATGGCAGCACGAACTACCACCATATCCAATTCTGCGACTGCCTTGAGAATAGCGCGCTTAAGAGAGTCGAGATTCATGTGGGGCTTAGCACATGCTTTCTCCTCAATAAGTTGCCATATGGCATAATCCAGAGGATTTAAGTCTGGGCTGGAGGATGGCCATTCTTCCTGCGCGATAAAATCAATTTTGTTAGCCCGAAACCATGCTTGTGTAGATTTTGCTTTGTGCGCAGGGGCAGAGTCCTGCTGGAAGACCCATGGCTGGTTTTGAAATAAAGTGTGGCTTAAGGGTTTGACAACAGGTTCCAGAACGGTATCTTGATAGACTCTAGCGCCAGTTTTCACACCTTTTTCACAGAAATGAACCTTACTTAGCCCTGAATAGGACACCCCCAGCCAAATCATCACTGATGAGGGGTGGTGACCTCGTTGGACCCTCGGAGCAATCATGCTGGCTTCTTTACTATTCTTAGCGTATACTCTATCATTTTGACGGTTAAAATTTTCTTCGACTGTGAAGATTTTTTCATCAGTAAACAAGATTTTTCGATGGCCGTTTTGTGCGTACTGCTTTAGTAGAGCGCGACTTCGTGCTAACCTCATAGCCTTCAATCGTGCGTTTAGCAGATGGCCCTTTCGTCTACGGTAAGCGTGAAGCCCAAGGTCATCATTGATAATTTTTTTAAGGGAACTTCTCTTCACAGTCATCTGTATTGCCAATAACTTTTGCTTCCGGACGGGATTTCTCGTGATTCTCGCCTTCACTGCCTTGATCACAGCTAGTGTCCGAACGGTGCGTGGTCTTCCTGATCTTTTTCGGTCATCGACGGTCAAGGTATTACTGTACCTATGGATAGTGCGATAAATAAATTGCTTGTTGATTTTCAACTTTTGTAGCAACTTGAAAATCATATTCGGTGGCTGCCCACATTTGTGCAGAGCAATTACAGCGACACGATTCTCCTTCAACCCCATTCCATGGTGAAATAAACAAAATATGATATACGTGTGGTATGGAATTATAGCTTATAAAACTGTCAATAATATGTCATTTTTATTTTTTCTTTTCATTTGTTTTAATGGCCAGTAATCGATAAAGAAACTCAGTAACAGAACTTTTGACCAACCTGTGTATACTGTGACAAAGGGCTACTAACAACCATACGTATTATCAAAAAGCAGTTACTACTCTATACTATATTTATAAACATTATAGTTACTATACCTTGTTCGCCGAATGAAGCTAGTACGGTAAAAATGCGCTTGCACACGATTGGACGCAGATAAGATGACCGTGTTCACAATCACAACAATGCGAGTCACGATTAGACTGTCGTTGCTGCCCCTACGGTTCGGTCTACCGCGTACCTTGTTCGTTGCAATCATTGTGTTTATGCTATATTTTTGTACCTATATTATACTTAAACCCATTATTATAATTTTATTATAATAATTTTAATTAATGTTGTTACGTAATTATATTATTTTAACATCAAAGTTATGTTCAATTGAAAACATCTCAATCTAGGTATTAACTACATACCTAACAAGAAAAAAGGTATTGACCCTGTATTAGCAGTATGAACACACCTTACGCATTTTATACCTGTTGAGGGAGCGCTCGTGGGCGGCGCTAGGTCATTTGTTGTCCTTATCGTTTGTATGCAAATGTGAGAAAGAGACAGCGCTTTGCTAGCTTGATTCAGCGAACAGGGTATAGGTATATCTACAGCAATATGTTCCGATACAGACGCCCAACTGTGAATAATAAATCAAAGATTATACACAGGTAGATAAAGTACTTCTCCTTAAGTATATATAGGTAAATTATATTGATATGAATAGTACTATTATAAGCAAACATTAACTGCATTCTTTGGAGAGTGTGCGAAGGAACTGCAAGACCTTGTTCCTCCAGCCCCTTTCCAACATCGGAGTACCCCAAGTACCAGACACAGGTGGGATTACATAGTAGATCCTCTAAGGGACCGTACCAAGCTCTTTGCCAATCCATTTCTTATGTGAACTGCTAAAGAATGGAATGCGCTGCCTATTCATGTGTTCCCCGATAGATACAACCTTGGTCTCTTGGCAAGAGGCATTTCCTGGGCAAGCGTGCTACACCTCAGACCACATCCTGCTTACCAAGCAAGATGGTGGTCAAATACCTGCCCAGTTACCAATAAAAAAATAAAAATAAACTTTCCTTCAGAATCCCAAACCAAGCTGATGTCAAAACTGGTGCAAGAGGTTGGAATAAACGAGGAGCAGACGAAGGCAGTGAACCACGCACTGTGCAAGGCGTTTAAACGGCACCTGGTCAACAATACTACTTATTACGAGGTTAAACACAAAAATTGGCATTTAAAACGGGGCTTTTTAGGGTCGCGGGAAACTGCTGGATATGTATGATCAACGTATGATCGATTGTCGTGAATATCTTTGAGGATGGCCTATCCTATGACCAGCAGATGAGAAAAAAAGTTCACTAGATCCATTGTGGATTTGGCCGATGGATCTTCTGAGAATAAAAGAGGGTTTTCCTACCACCATAGTTTTGAAAGTATATCATAATAGATTTCTCCAAATGAGGAATAAAAGAAACTTAAGAAAACTACGAAAGCGGGCAATATCATGCCTGTACAGTCACGTCTTAATAGACGTGACTGTACAGGCATGATATTGTACCGTACCTATATACAGTTTAAAAAGTTTTAAACTGTATATAGGTACGTATTAATATACGTACCTACATACAGTTTAAAACGTACAGTTTAAAAGTATAATTTATATAATAATGTTTAAGTAATAATAAATAAGTGTTTGCTATCTATTACTTATTGTTGTGCCCGACAGGGTCCATAGTGATCTAAAATATTATAATTATGAACTACTGTAACACTGTGGAATGCAATAAATGATTTGAGTATTGAGTAACTTTCTCACACTGCAAGATATTACTTTTTTGAACAGTAATCAATGACAAACTACAACAGAGTGACTAAGTGGTAAACTTTGTCCATATTTTCAGAGATGAATTGAATTTTAAAACTTGTATACCGTCCCTATATTTTTCTTCCAGTCTTCAACAGACAGTGAGAAAGATGAAGTAGATATCGCTGCGAAGCACTCTTTGAAAATATTTCGAAAGACTGACGTATCCGACGAAGAATACAAACGGGCCGTTGACAATGTGAAGGTTCGATATCCAATAAGCAAGTATTTACAGACACATATACTCACACATGCATATGATGAGCAAAATACGGAGACTTCAGCTTTGAGGAAGGTTTTTTTACACCCTACTCAAATTCAGTAAGTAGCTAGGTAGGGTCTCTAATAATATTATAAGGTCTACGTTCGAGTTTTACGGGTAAGACAGCTGGGGCACCAAAATTCTCTTTTATTTTTATTGTAAGTCTATTGGGATGATATGATGAGTCCCAGTAGTTCTACTGATAAGACCATGTAGTAGGACTATACGGGTATTTTAGCTGGTAATATTTGACGGACATACCATTTGTCTATAAATATACACGACAAGGTTGAATCCCACTGTGTTCAGTTTTCGAAAAAATCTTTTATTTCTAAAAACTATATTATGTAATTTAACACGTGCCCGACTACAGCTGGGCCACAAAAAAAAACTTGGAAATCTGACTTTTTGACTATGCCATGATGAAGTCGATAATTTGTCGGAATTTGTCGCCAAAAACCAGAATTTTACGGTCTTGCGTTTAGGAGATACGTGTGGCTCAGCTGTAGAGACGTCTCTACAGCTGGGCCACACAGATCTCGAAAACGGAAGGTCGTAGCTAAAATCTGATTACTGGTATGTGTAGCCGGTAATTTGTCGGATTTTGTCGCCAAAAACCAGAGTTTGTCGGTCTTGCGTTTAGGAGATACGTGTGGCTCAGCTGTAGAGACGTCTCTACAGCTGGGCCACACAGATCTCGAAAACGGAAGGTCGTAGCGAAAATCTGATTACTTGTATGGGTAGCCGGTAGTTTGTCGGATTTTGTCACCAAGAACCAGATTTTGTCGATCTTGCGTTTAGGAGATATGTGAGGATACGCTGTGGAGACTTTTCTACCTGGATCTTGAGAAAGGAAGGTCATAGCGAAAATCTGATAACTCGAGTGTGTAGCCGTTAGTTTGTCGGAATTTGTCACCAAGAATCAGATTTTGTCGATCTTGCATTAAGGAGATATGTGAGGATACGCTTACGACCTTTCGTTCTCGAGATCCGGGTAAAAAGGTCTCCACAGCGCATCCTCACATATCTCCTAAACGCAAGATCGACAAAATCTGGTTTTTGGCGACAAATTCCGACAAATTATCGACTTCATCATGGCATAGTCAAAAAGTCAGATTTTCAACTTTTTTTTTGTGGCCCAGCTGTAGTCCGGCACGTTAATTTAACATGAGTTTTTAAGTATCTTTCTTCTTTCATCTAGCTAATGAGCGAATCTTTCAATCATTTCCTTTCATGGTGGCTTTCAGGCATCATATCGCGCGTTTGGAGTGACTCGCCACGAATACTACGAATCACAGACAGGAGAACAGGAGTCAGACGAAGCAGAATCAGATAGACCTCAGAGCAAGAATATTCGCTTCCATAGAAATGTGAGGTTTGATGTGACCATCAGCCAGTTTAATATCCCCAATGCTGAGGCACAGGCCTTCCTTATGGGTGGGTGGATACGGAGGATGAGCATAACCCACCACGGCCCAATGAGGATTAGTGGGTGTTAACGACTGCAAATGCAGCTGGGACCAACGGCTTAACGAGCCTTCGGAAGCACGGAGGAGCTCGAGATAATACATTTTTGGTCACCCATCCCATGACCGATCCTTGCGAAAATAGCTTAACCTCCGCAATCGCTGGGCTAGGAGCTATACCACTGCGCCACCAAACTCCTCGTGATTTGATGTAGAAGAATACTATTCAACTTTAAACTATAACACTCTCTATTGGTAATCTCGAACTATAATATTTGGACCCTTATCAAGTTCTGTACCAAGGGGTACATCATCATGTTCTAGAAAAAAGTTTTTGAGAAAGACAAACTGATAGTGAAATACAACATCTTTCAAAGTTGCTTTTTTAAAAGATAATGTTTTAAAAGATGAATAAGAAGACCTTAGCTGATATTATTAGTCTATGTCCTCTCATGATCTTCATAATTACTGAAATTAAATGAAAATGTATTTTATTAAATCTATTTCAGGATGACAATAAAATTTGCGAACAGTTTTCAACAAAGAGTAAGTTATCATTTTACAATATTTACCAAAAACTGACACTATTTTGCAGTAAAATTACTCAGAGCCAGTTTATGTAAAAAATTCCTTTCACTTCATTCGACACTTTAAGGCTCATGATTAGCGGACAATTCCTATAACTATCTTCAATGAGTTGCTAGACAACTTTAGTTATTTCCCTACATAATATTATATTCCTATCGGCCAGATTATTAAGGACACCAGTCCAGGTAACTTTGAAGCCTTGGTTCTCCGCCAAGAATTGATTTAGCTGTGATCTGATGATGGTCATCTAAGGAGTGAATGGAGGAGATCCAGATCGCTATACATCATCATCATCATATCAGCCGCACGACACCCACTGCTGGGTATAGGCCTCCCCTAAGGATTTCCACGACGATCGGTCCTGCGCCGCCTGCATCCACTGGCTTCCCGCGACCTTCACCCTCACGTCGGTCCACCTTGTCGGGGGCCTACCCATACCCACGGAGCGTCGTCCGGTGCGCGGTCGCCATTCCAGAACCTTTCCGCCCCTACGGCCATCGGTTCTTCTCGCTATGTTTCCCGCCCATTGCCACTTCAGCTGAGCAATCCTTCGAGCGATGTCGGTTACTTTAGTTCTCCTGCAGATCTCTTCGTTTCTGATTCGATCACGTAGTGAAACGCCGAGCATGGCTCTCTCCATTGCACGCTGGGTGACATTGAGCCTCCTTATGAGACCCATAGTTGATCCCTATACACACCCAACTAATCTGACCAACATTTTAAGAGTTATAAGGATGTTTACAAAAACGCGAAATTAGCATAAAAATGTGTGGAATTCCTGAAACTGAAAACTTTCAACCTTATATATCTTAGAATGTTGATCAGGGGGGTTATTCACGATTGTCGGAAACCAACTTTCCGAATCGAATCGGAAATAGAATAAACTATGTCGGGATTTACACCATGTACCTGTTTATTTTTGAGACTCCGATATTTCGGCGCAGTTGCATGCGCCATGATCACGGAAGAACTGTCGATTGTTGCGTGCGGGTAGATGTTATTGGCAGACGAATCGGTCTACCCTCCGTCTAGTTCTTTTATTACTACGTTCGATACCGGTACCACTGTCTGCAAACTCACTATTCACTCGAATTTGTTCTCGACACACGACACTCACTGTATCTGTACGCGAAACGGCACTTTTTTTATTTTTGTTGTTTTTACACAACCGGACTACTGGATTCCAGACACTCGACAATTTAAACCCATCCTCACGATTGAAATTTTTGTATTTGGTTATTTCAATCGCTTCCCTGACCATTCTTGGTATGTAGTGGCGTTCTGTTGAAATAATCTGGGGGTTATGTAACTCGATCCAGTGATTTGTGTCCGAATGAATTAAATGTTCAGCAATGGCCGATTTTTGCGTATCGTTGTTTTGGACCGCTTTTATGTGCTCCTTTATACGGCATGCTATTGTGCGTTTAGTTTGGCCGATATATGAGCTACCACAACTGCAGTCGATCTTATAAACGCCAGGTTTCTCCAAAGGAAAACTATCTTTCGGGGACCGTAGACATTGCGATACCTTTTTCAAAGGAGTGAAGATAGTTTTTATTGCGTACTTTTTCAAAATATTTGAGACCTTATCTGTCACTCCCTTTACATATGGCAAAAATACTGGCTGTCTATCTACATCCTGCCTCTGTAACTGGTGCTTTTTCGTGTGTCTAGGTGGAAGCTTTCCTGAATATCCATTGCTCTGCAGGACATGGCGCACGTGTTGTAACTCTTTGTCCAGGTGTTCATCATCACAAAGATCATATGCACGGTTTGTTAGTGATGCCACGACAGAGTTTAGGTGTCTAGGATGATGATGCGAAGTAGCTTTGAGGTAACGATCTGTGTGTGTGGGTTTTCTGTATACAGAGTGGCTGAGTGTACCATCAGCGCGCACATTAATCTTGACATCTAGGAATGCTAAGCTTCTGTCTACCTCCATCTCACAGGTTAGTTTTATTTTCGGATGAATGTTGTTTAAATATGCCAGATAACCTTCAACATCCTGTTTGTTTTCCTTCATTATGCAGAGAACATCATCGACGTACCTTTTCCATAGTTTGATCTCGGCAGGTGCAGTCGCGAGGGCTTGTTCTTCAAAATGTTCCATCCAGAGGTTGGCTACCACTGGGGCTACTGGACTGCCCATAGCTACTCCATCTACTTGAAGGTGGTACTGACCATTATAAATGAAGTAATTCTTCGACAAGCAGTGTTCCAACAATCTGGCATATTCCATCGGGATATCGTTGTTTTGTAACTTGACCTTTATTATTTCGAGACACTCCGCCACTGGCACATTGGTGAAGAGCGATTCTACGTCGAAACTGACCATCGACTCATTCTCCTCGACCTTGTTGTGTGACAGAATGTCAACGAGATGACGGGAGTCCTTAACGTATGATGACGTTTGTCCTGCTAACGGCTGTAGTACATTCGACACATGCTTCGCCAATTCATACGTAGGTGAACCCAATTTTTTTATAATGCTGTTGCTCCCCGCTTTTTGGCAGGACCTTTTTTGCCATTTTATTTCCTTTCTTTTTTTCCTTTTTTTTCTCTAGCTATAAGAGCTACAATATGTTCTTATTACCTACTTTTTTATATAATTCAAAGCTTACTTACTAATATATCTGACCTTACAATTTTATACTTAAATTTTTATTTCTTATTTTAATAACATTTGTTTCATTTGTACTTTATTTCGAGTACCTACAGTTTTTTCATCTTTTACATAATATTATTTACTATAATTATTACTTTTCTTGTATATTGTACATTATTGTTATACTTTTATAACCTTATCATATCATTTATTTCTATTTATTACTATGTACGCCACTCTTTTGGCATACTCTATAAATAAATTCCTTTCTTTTTTGCTGTTCATTATTTCGCTTAGGGTTTCTCTGCTCAGTTTTGTGTCCAATTTTTGTCGCAGTGTGTACCTATCGACGCTGTGTATTGGACAGTCTAGCATGATGTGGAAAATGTCCTCTATCGCCGCCGGGTCACAGATACACGAGGGGCTGTCCCTGAGCTTAAATCTGTGCAGGTATGCGCAGAATCCTCCGTGTCCTGTCAAAATCTGCGACGCCAGACGATCTATGGTCATTTTCCTCACCACGCTGTATGCCACCACCCCATCAGGGAAGAAGACCTTGGTGGTCGCCGCCGTATTACCGGATTTATACCTACAGTCCCATTTCTCGATCGTTTCCGCTCGGATGTGGCGTTTAACGAACGAGATGGGACCACAGTCATAGTCCGGTCTGGTTTTCAATTTGAGAGCCGCCTCCTTCGCCAGTTGATCCGCTCTCTCATTCCCTCCCACTCCGACATGGGCTCTAATCCAGAATAATGAGACTAGTTGGTGGTTGTCTCTGAGAAATTGTAGATTACCCTGAATTGCCTTTGTGATTGGGTGTGTGGAGTCCGGATCAAGTAGCGTTTGGAGAGCAGATCTCGAATCGCTAAGTACGGCTGTCTCCTTAAATTTTCTGCCAATAATAATTTCAGTCGCTTGGAGGATGGCATACAACTCGGCTTGGAAGACTGTACAGAATGGCTCCAGCTTAAACTTCCGGGTACAAGTTTCAATCTGCCCTTCCCAACAGGTCAGGGCGGCTCCAACTTTCCCCTCCAGTTTGCTACCATCTGTATAGATCCTCACTAAGCCTTCTGCAAGTTTACCATCCTCTTCCGCGTTTTCCAAACACGTTAATTTTGAATTTAGCATCCTGCTAGGGTGGGTGTCTGTCATGAATGAGACGCGCTGTTCTACCTTCCTACCACTTAGTACTGCCTGGGGTTTCCCACGCTTTGCCTCAAAAAGCAGGGAGGCTTCTTGGATCCGAAGATCCAGCGGAAGCAGCCCCGACAGTACTAAGGCAGCGTTGAGGGATACCGTTTTATTGCTTTTTATAATTTTCTGCGCGAAACCTCTTTGCACTGCGTCGAGAGCTTTCCTGGAGATTGCCTTCAGTGCCTCCTTGGACCATACGCTAGCTGCGTATAGGACTATAGGCTCAATTACTGCCTTGTATATGGTCTTAACAATTTCTGAATGCAATCCCCAGGTAGCTCGTGCCGCTCTGCTGACTCCTTTGTAAATGTTGATAGCTTTTTTGCAAATGTATGCTATATGCTTGTTAAATAACAATTTATTATCTACCAAGACACCTAAGATTTTCATCTCATCCACCAGTTCAATGTCCGTCCCCCCCATCTCCAGCCTGGGCGTATCGAATTTTAGTTTCCGGGTAATTACCATTGCCTTGGTTTTTTGTGGCGCGAAATTTAACTTATTCGAAACACCCCACTTCCGGACACAGGAGAGAGCGGCATTAGCTTTCCTCTCTATTTCTATGGCCGTGTTGCCCTCGACAATCAAAACTATGTCGTCTGCAAAGGCTTGGCAGTACACGTCAGCAGCGGTGAGTTGGTCGAGCAGGGGATCCAAAATTATATTCCAAAACAAGGGCCCGCCAATGGAACCTTGGACGCAACCCTTGTTTGTATTTTTACTGTACTCTTCCCCTGCATATCTCACCGTTACCTTTCTATCGCTGAGGTAGCTGTCTACCAGCCTCCGCAGATTCACCGGGCAGTTTTTTGCTTTAAGTTGGCAGACTATCTGCGGCCACCACGCATTATCGAATGCCCCCTCTATGTCCAGCGATATCAGGGCCATAATCTTCTTCCCGTCCAGATTATGTCTGACCCGCTGGATCATGTCATAGAGGGCGTCCTCGGTACTGCGTTGCGGCACGAACCCGTACTGACAGGGATTTAACTCGGGCAACACGAACCATTTGATGCGCCTAACTAGTAGCTTTTCTAAAATTTTTCCTAATATAGCCAGGAGCCCTATTGGTCTGTACGACTTGGGTTGCGTGTAGTCATCTTTGTTGGGTTTTCTAAGCAGGATTATTGTGGCAATTTTCCAGGGCTTTGGGAAATGGGAGAGCTCCAGACATTTATTGTATATGGCCAGGGATAGAGGTACGTCTGTAGTAATGACCGCTGCGCATATGTCGGCCGTGAAGCCGTCATTACCTGGAGCTTTTTTGGGGTTGAACGAACCTAGTGCGTGTAGAAGTTCAGCCTCCATGAATGGAGGGTCGCAAAGTTCATCTTGGTTACCCTCATTCGCTTTGGCTGCACTTTTTCTCACTTCTCTGTTGTCTTCGTTCTCCCCCAAATCGGTGTCTTCTGGGTAAAAGCTTTCTGCCATGATGCGCACCGATTCCTTGGGGCTGGTGTTAATGCCATCCCTGGATATAGGCAGATCTTCATAGGTCTTCTTAGTTTTCCCTATTACTCGGTAGACTCCCTTCCATACTGTTTCCCGATCTTGTTTGCCACAAAAATCTTTCCAGCTATCTATCCTTGCTTTGTTCATAGCTTCTTCGTACTCTGCTTTGGCCGTCACGTACTGTTCGACTACCCATGCCTTGCGGTTCGGCGCTGCACACTTTATGCTGTTCTTCTTTCTATTCTTTTCTTTCTTCATTTCTTCTAGTTCCTCGGACCACCATGGCAATTTGATTTCACTTTTCACCTTTTTCTTTCTGAGGTTATTATCGCATGTTATTTCTATACTTTTTATATACAATTCTATTTTCTCTTCCAATTCCTTGATATCCTTAATTTTGTCAATTTCCTCCTTGTTAAGTTGTTCTTTTTCAAATTCTGCTTTACATTCATCTTTAAATTTAGCCCAATCCACTTTCTTTGTTAGATATTTTCTTGTAGTTATTGTATTATTTATCTCTTTGATTTTTTCTAAATTTATTTTGAAAGTTATTGCATTGTGGTCCGAGGTCGTTAGGTTGGAGCAGCACGTGACGTCCACCGAGCTTTTATACCTACGTCCTCCTCGCCAGGTGTCGAATGTAGGGGTGTCTCCTTCATTCAAGATGCTTAGACCCAATTCGTTGAAGATACCTACTAATTCTATCCCTCTTTCATCGCTTTTGTCGCTGCCCCACCACTCACTCCAGGCATTTGCGTCCCCTGCAACTATTATTTTGTTACAGTCTAATTTTCTAATCATTTCCTTCAGGAGCCTCACATAGGGCTCAATATCTATATTGGGTTCAAAATAATATGATATTACGCCGATCGTCCAGTCCACTGTTGTTAGTTTTGCTGCTACTAAATTAGATGTTGTGAGATTGGGAAATTGCAAGATTTTAATGTTGTTATCACATATGACAATGGCGGCTTTATTGTTCTTCCCAACCTCATAGGCAGCCTGGACGATCCGCGCACCCGTAACATCCCCCAGCACACCTTTATTCCCTATGTAAGGCTCCTGCAGAAGTGCAAAACTGACTTTTCGTTTACTGGCCTCTATTAGGACTTCTGACGTTGCATTTTTGCTACGTTGGAGGTTCGCCTGTATGACTGTATATAATTGTTTGTTGTTATTTACCAAAACCGAAACTTTAGCAATAAGCTACTTTTGCCCGAGCTAATTTGTCCCATTTAATTCTTATTGGGCAAACCGTATTGAAGGTGTTGTGTTCCTTGTCTTCCAAGTTGGCTCGCTTGCAGTTTAAGCAGCTGGGGGGGCTTTGTTTCTCCGTGCACGCTGCATACAGGTGATTACCCCCGCAATGACTGCAGCTGTCCAGCTGCTCCTGGCAAACCCGCTTGATGTGGCCGTAGCCCAAGCAGCGGGAGCACTGGATTAACGGGGACTGATCCTCCACTTTGGAAATACCCCATTGTAGTTGAATAGTTCCCGCCTCTGTCAGCTGCTGCCATGTCTTGGGGGTCACCTTGACCACCATGTGTGCCACGTGTGGATTTCTAGTTTTCTTCTCATATATTACTTCTATATCTTCTTTTCCGTCGTTGGTTTCTGTATTGCTCACTTTTCTTCGTATTGCTTCTTCTACCTGCTCTTTCTTTTTGTCCCCCCTTACATATTTTATAATCACTAGCGGATTTTTATTCCTTGCTTTTTCAATTATCAATGTTCTCTCATTTTCTAGTCTCTTATGCAGTGTTTCCGCATCTTTTTCTGTGCAACACCCAATTATAACCTTCTGATCTTTTGCTTTCCTAACTTTCTGTACCTTTATCCACTCCCCGTCTGCGTCCACGTCAGCCGTCTTTCTGACAGTATCCATGACCTGGTCGCTTGTGAGGGTCTCGTCAGTCGACGCGATGATAAGGGAGTGCAGTGTCTTGGGTGGGGTTTTATGCCATCTCTCTGCGGCAACTCCGGCATACGTTGCCTTCTGCGGCTTTTCAGAATTCTCTTTTTTTACTATGTTCTCAATCTTTTCTAAAATTACTTTCTTTGTTTCTTCCTGTAATCTTTCGCATCTCTCGTTTATTGCTATATTTTCCCCTAGCAATCTTTCTATTACCTCGAGCCTTCTTCCGGTCTCTTGTTCAAAGTTAGTGTTTTCCCTTACTTTCTGTGTATTCATTACTTTACCTTTATCTTTCTCTTGAGTTTCTCTGTTTTTCATTCTCTCTACCAACTCTACTACCATCGCAACCAGCTCATTTATTTCTTTTTGAATAGTAGTTTTATTTTCCTTTGTTACCGTCCTATGGTTTGCATTTGTTTCTAAGGCCTTCACTACCCTGTCTTTTGCCTTCTTGGCGTTTTCTTTTATGTCCTCGTTGCTCATTTCCGGAAGCAGGTGTGTAAGCTCCAGTTCCAGCTTCTGCTTCGGTTTCGGTTTGGGTGGTGGGGACAGGTGCACTACTGACTCCTCCCTAATGTTGACTTTCGAAGTGCGTTTAGGGCTCCTGGACCCCATTTTAGTTAAGGTTTTTCTTTATGGAACAACGATTTAGTAAATAGGACGGACAATGCAATAAATAGGACGGACAATTTAAATTAACACGTTAAAAGTAAATTTGTAGAAGTTGTAAATACCAATAAATGACACGTTAAAAGTAAATTTGTAGAAGTTGTAAATACGAAAATATATATATAACAATACGTTAAAATTGTATTTGTAAAAGTAGTAAACACGAATAATATTTGAACAGACAACAGATTAAAATAGGTTTGTACGAGTGGGCAGCACTATAATAAATTAACACAAATCTACCTAATAATAATAATTGACTAGAGTTTAAATTAAAAGTAAATATAAATTTAAAACTATATACCTAATTTAAAAGAAAATTATAATTAATAAGTTAAATTGAATAAAAAATTGGGTTGATATAAAATAAGAAAATGGAGTTGAAATTTAACTAGAGGAGAACAGATTGGTGGTAGCGGCGGTAGGTTCAAAGTGTTTGGTCTATTGAGTGAGTGCTGTTGTGTGTTAGTGTGTAATGTATGTGTGTGTGTGTGTGTGTGTGTCTAGATTGTCAACAATGAGCAGAGATCCCGGGGAGCAGCTTAGTCGTTGATACAAAATATAGATCTATTATAAATATTGGGATAAAATCCCAGTCTTGGTCAATATAAAGACCTGCCCTCAATAGGGGTGTGTATGCAGTTGTCCTAAATCTAATACCAGTCTTCAAAAGAAGCTCTGTTGTCCTAAAGCTAGTTCAAAAAAATGTGTATAAGTTTTATAACAATATTCTAGATCTATTATAAATATTGGGACAAAATCCCAGTCCTGGTCAATAAAGACCTGCCCTCAATAGAGGTGTGTATGCAGGTGTCCTAAGTCTAGATAAAATAAAATTAATACCTAGATCTTAAAAATCTTAAATCTAATACCAGTCTTCAAAAGAAGCTCTGGTGTCCTAAAGCTAGTTTTTTTTTTTTTATTATGTAGGTATTTATGTACCTACCTATATTCGTGGGTCAGTAAAATTAAAAGTGAAGATATTTAAAAGTCAAAAAATAATTTTGAGATAACTTATAAAATAAATACCTGTCTTCAGAGAGGCTCAGGTGTCCTAAAGTTAGAAGAAGGTTTGTACAATATTATTTTTAATTTAAAAATAAATGCTTGTATATTTTATAACTTCTAGGTTATTATTAGGTGGATTACAGTTTTTGTTTCTTAATTTAGATGGCTCTAAGGAAGCTCTAATGCAAAATTCAACAAATTTTGTCACAGTACTTTTTTTTTTCAAATTGCTAAAATTTTAAAAATCTTATCTTGTATATGGCCGATTGAGGTGTTCGAAGTATCCGGTGATTTGCCTCGCTGCGCCGCGTCAGGTGATGCTAATGAAAGCACTCGGCCGCCTTGGGAAGGACTGCCGCGTGTTTTGAGGTTAAGTTGTTTTTAACCAAAATCTTCTTAGGCGTAAGCGGAAAATTTTCGCTCTCAACGTCAAGGTATAGGCACCGCTGTGGCGCACACGGAGACACCTCGCAATCCTACGAGTCTTGTATATTTCGCCAGTCAGTATCGAAAGAGTGGTGAATTTTTGCGTTTTGTGATAAAACTTTCACAAATCACTTTATAACTTTTTTAACCACTTCACGGATTTGAACACTAGTTACACCACTGAATGGAGCTTGTCTACCCGCAGCTTTTAATATATAACACTTGGATGAAACGCTTGGATTTACCACTTTTCTATATTTTTAAAAAGGGAGCGGCGTAGTTTCGATGCTTACTCAACGACTTCTCGGTGAACCTATTTAACTCACAATGGGTCGTAATGGCACGTTTTGCTTATGTACTTTAGGCAAGCCGTATAATTTAGGAGGCTGGACGTTCCTGGGGCTTAACAAATATTTGACAATATCATCGTCTAATGCGTGAGAGCATTCTATTATCAGCGTGCGTGTGCTCCGATCTGTTCTCGCTGTTGAGTTGTAATCTACCTTTTTGTATGTTTTTTGGTCGCTGAGTAGCTCTAGGATTTTGTTGTCATACTCAGATGCGTTCAGTACTACGGTTGCATTCCCTTTGTCTGCTTTTAACACTATTATGTTTTGATCTCTCAAAGCTACTTCGCATCATCATCCTAGACACCTAAACTCTGTCGTGGCATCACTAACAAACCGTGCATATGATCTTTGTGATGATGAACACCTGGACAAAGAGTTACAACACGTGCGCCATGTCCTGCAGAGCAATGGATATTCAGGAAAGCTTCCACCTAGACACACGAAAAAGCACCAGTTACAGAGGCAGGATGTAGATAGACAGCCAGTATTTTTGCCATATGTAAAGGGAGTGACAGATAAGGTCTCAAATATTTTGAAAAAGTACGCAATAAAAACTATCTTCACTCCTTTGAAAAAGGTATCGCAATGTCTACGGTCCCCGAAAGATAGTTTTCCTTTGGAGAAACCTGGCGTTTATAAGATCGACTGCAGTTGTGGTAGCTCATATATCGGCCAAACTAAACGCACAATAGCATGCCGTATAAAGGAGCACATAAAAGCGGTCCAAAACAACGATACGCAAAAATCGGCCATTGCTGAACATTTAATTCATTCGGACACAAATCACTGGATCGAGTTACATAACCCCCAGATTATTTCAACAGAACGCCACTACATACCAAGAATGGTCAGGGAAGCGATTGAAATAACCAAATACAAAAATTTCAATCGTGAGGATGGGTTTAAATTGTCGAGTGTCTGGAATCCAGTAGTCCGGTTGTGTAAAAACAACAAAAATAAAAAAAGTGCCGTTTCGCGTACAGATACAGTGAGTGTCGTGTGTCGAGAACAAATTCGAGTGAATAGTGAGTTTGCAGACAGTGGTACCGGTATCGAACGTAGTAATAAAAGAACTAGACGGAGGGTAGACCGATTCGTCTGCCAATAACATCTACCCGCACGCAACAATCGACAGTTCTTCCGTGATCATGGCGCATGCAACTGCGCCGAAATATCGGAGTCTCAAAAATAAACAGGTACATGGTGTAAATCCCGACATAGTTTATTCTATTAACGTCAATAACCATGGAAATTTAAAACAATATATCGAATCGGAAAGTCTATAGTCTACGATCTTATTTTCTACCTTATGCTACGAAACGTAGTAAATGCATTGCGCTTTCCCGTCGGAAAATGGACCGAATGGCAGTCTAATGTATTTGTGAACAGCTACATTTTTGTAATATCTGAGGATACGGATTTGAATCGAATGCTTTCGAGTAGATTTCCGACAATCGTGAATAACCCTACAGATCAGTTGATCTAAATCTCCTTCACTCACTATCTGGATAACCACATCACAGCTAGGCCAATCTTTAGCGGACAATCAAGGCTTCAAAGCAACCTCGTTTGTATGAAAATAGACTGGTGTCCTTAAACATTACTGGGGATAGTTTATTAGAATGAACTTCGCATGTTTTTCCCAGAACTGTCCACTGTCTCATCGAGCACACTTGCTGGATCTTACATGAACTTGCCGAAGTTTATTCCATACTCCGTACACGACTCAAACTTGCAACCACTACAAGAAACTTTGAATGAGAACACACCTGATGTTGATTCTAAGAAAGATGGTATGAGAGGAAACCCGAAAATCAGTTTCCAAGACCCTGAGGTTGAAGATCGCGCTGATTTAGCTGATTTGGAAAGTAGTAGTGACATTGAAGAAGTAATAAGTTTGAATTCACAAAACAGTCAAGACTCATTTGGCATCTACAACCATGATTACAATGACGATATCGAACAAAATACTTTACCAGATGACTGAAAACATGATTGCTATCTATGCGTTTTTTTACGTTTTAATAACTCTATTCAATACTTACGTATTACACGCGAACATGAAAATAAATGTTGAATATGCAAACGTTTGAAAGAGTTTTAGATTAGAGTTTGTTGAATAGCTATACAATTCTAGATGAATGTAAATAGATGTGTACTGAGAGAAGAAAAAATAATATTATTATTTAATAAATTTTATTATATTCAAATACATGTCTAATAATTATTATAAATTCACTACACCGACCGACATACATATTTATTTTTGGTTGTATTCATTTTTATTTATTATACACACTTATGCTAAGTCATGATGAATCTTAAAAACTAAATACGTGTGGGATAAAACAGTGCTAATTTATTCTAATTATGTATTAAATGCTTTCATTTCGTTATTATTATAAAAATATATTTCAATAGCTGCATTGAATCGTATGTACTTAGGAATAACAACATAACTTAAATTTAAACAATAACTTTGATTTTAAATAATTTTGAATTGAAATACGAGCAATGAGTGATAAGATAACAAATATCTTAAAAATAAATAAAGTAACGGTCATAAGAGTATTTTTGACACACCTCCTTAAACAAGATATCTCGAAACTTATTTAATAGTATCTACATATTAAAATAACTTAAAAGTAAGTTAGTAGAAATCACAGCAGATCTCAGTTATTAGTGAATTAAAATACTGTATGTTTAAGAAGCTAAAACATGTTTAGTAAATTACACATTCTAGTAGTGAAGGGGATTATGAAGAGCACCATTTTTCTGAAACTGACTGGCATTCTTGGGTGGTTTAATAAATTTTCTTATAAATATGAATTCTGAAGTTAATGGAAATATTTTAACGGATTAAGCCTGTAGCACACTGAACGCATTCGCATATGACAGCTATGATTCGCGAATAAGCTATCAATTAATCAATACTATAACAGCTTTGCGCGCTATGTCTCTACTATAACGAGATGGGACAGTAAGTTTACGTCCGGTATTGTGTCACAGTGTCAACTCACTACCAATATTAATGTTTCGCAGATGTTTCGCTTCCGCAATAGGTGGTTCGCATGCCAATGCATTGGTGTGCTCGCGGTGTGTTACAGGCGTTAACCTCATAGGACATAGAGAATCACATAGCACCAAAAAATACAGTTTTTGATTAGTATACATTACACATATTCGATAATTGCATTGTGCCCACCAAATATTTAACCTCATTATCATTACTAATTAAACCTCATTACCGTTACCTACTAATAATCATTGTATAATGATTGATTAGTTAATGTCTGTTTTACTGATGTTTAACTATGCATCCACTATAAAATTATTATAAGTAAGTTTGTAATGAGTATTATGATATGAGTTACTTACGTCAATCTAGGTACCTACACTAGGTATATAAATTATATAAAAAAGTAAACTAATGATTGCTGAAACGTCGACATTTCGTACAAATTTTTTTTTTCAATCAACGTTATCTACCGTACGTAGTAAAATCAAATCTATGCTACCTTCCTCTTTTATTCGAATGTCCCTATTTTTTACAAAATGTCGAAGTCGTATAATATAGCGAATTTACTTAGTCATTTTCCAATGATTTCTTAAATATTATGTACTTCCATTGTCAATTATCTACTGCAAAAGCTGCCTGATAAATGTCTCAAATTAAAATTAACAAGAATTGTTTTACAGACTAGTCAAAAAGCCACTTAAAACAAAACAAAATTCGTAAAATTGTTCGAAAACATCTAAAAATCTTATATACAATTAACTATCATAAAACTAATAATTTTACGTAATGTTAATAAAAAACAATTTTTAAAGAAACGCTCTAAAATATACATAATAATGTACCTAATCATCAAAAATAAACAAATTTAATAATAAATCAAATTTATAAACAATAAAATAAAACATGATTTTGAGCGAAACAGTTAAGAGATCTCGTAAAATTATGCTTTGGTATTTTCCGAATAGGTTAAAATAGGGTAAAATATGTTTTAAAATGATACTATATAGGTAGATATTTAGCAAAATTAATAATAATAAAACATTTGCATAAACGATTTGTAAAAGCGAAAGTCACTAAAGTTTATTTTTTCATAAATTCTGACGCTATAAGACGTAAGCTATACGGCTGTATAACTTAAGGAATATGTTACGTTTCTTTTGCACAAAAGAAAGAAACAGAGAATAAGTCACTTTGGGATTTGGTGACACTTTCTTTAGATGGTGTCCACTCCACCGCCCATCAGTTTATTGCCGTACTCACTCAGCAACTGTAAATAACAACGAAAAGTTACAGTAATTAATTTACACAAACCATAGGCACTTAATTAAAGCTTACGCTGCTTACGCAATCACAAGACCTGAAATAAAACACTTTTTACACGACTGCCCAAAGCAAAAAGAGTGTATATGTGTTCAGGGTTAATGTATGTTTGTGGGTATGTGAGTTTCTTTATTCCACCATAACTTCTAAATGCCGGAACTGATTTGGATAAATGGGGTATCATTAGAATCCTTACAGCATCCCGAGCGACACTGGCTATATTTTTGTTTTTTAATATCAATATGGCTTTCGCCATACTGTCGTACGACGCCATTTTCAAGTGTGAAAAAAATTTTTTTTTTTATATTATTACAATATGGGCATCAAATGAAATGCCTTGATGAGCACATTCCAAAACTATATAATATAATATATAATAATATGTCACTAAAATGTGTGAAATAAAAATAAATTAATTAAAAAATATTAAAAAGACGACTGTCCTGCCAAAAACGAATTAAAAAGTTGAAACGTTGGGAAAATAAAAAAATCAAACCAAATACCAACTAAATTACCAAAGTATTTTCACGAAAACCGCGGTAGTATCCGTTAAAAAAAATAATTAAAAAATATTAAAAACACGACTGCCCTGCCAAAAACAAATTAAACAGTTAAACAACAAGTGACATTGCAGTCGGGGGACCTCTTTGATCAAAAAATGTTCCATAATAAGGTTCCCCGACTGCAATGACACTTGTTGTTTAACTGTTTAATTTGTTTTTGGCAGGGCAGTCGTGTTTTTAATATTTTTTAATTATTTTTTTTTAACGGATACTACCGCGGTTTTCGTGAAAATACTTTGGTAATTTAGTTGGTATTTCGTTTGATTTTTTTATTTTCCCAACGTTTCGGCACCTTTACAGCTGTGGTCATGGGGGACATCAGCTGCTCGTGAGCCTACCCTCAAGCGATGAATTTATAAAGACGTTCAGAAATTTACATTCAACATTGTTTTTATATGGTAAGGTACGTTAATGATATGATTTAATTTTGTAAATTAATTAATGCTAAAAAGAAATAATATACTGAATCTACCACCATTTTACAAAATTGAAAAAAAAACACCACTCCGAGAAAGAAATAGCAAAAGGAGACTTGGAGAGGATTGCCGTTGCCGACCTCCTCCGACCTTACTCAAACCAGTCATAATCTTGATTCAGATTAATAATTTAGGAAATAAGTTATCATTACAAACGAAAGTTTGGAGTTATCGGCGACAAGTTAACGTGGAAAAAGTTATCCAGAATAATCTGGATAGACTCAAAAATGATTCTTAAGGAACAAGTGATAAACTAAGTCATTTCTTAGGGTCGGAAAAATGTTCTGCCTGAACTGACCCTTACAGGAAGATGTACGAACTTCGTATAAAAAGTTAAGGTTATAAAATCACTACCTAATCAAATCAACTGCCTGGCTATATTTAATGCTAAGCGAGAGATGAGCAGAAGTCATTCTGAGATTTGGTCGAAGCGCACGGGCAAAGCAAATCTGAAATCGCAAAAAAACTGCTGTTTCATACAAAAATTAATGACTAAAATATCAAAATATATGAAACAGTTGATTTTTAATTTCGCGATTTCAGAGTTGGCCCCATAGTATAAAAGTTGTTCCAGTTTGATGGTCCGAAGAAACGGTCGTATACGATGTATACAGTCCTCACCTTATAAAGGAAGATGTAGTGATGCCTGTTGGCGAGCGAGTGCGGGCGCTGCGCGCGCAGCTCGCGCACGACGCGCGGCAGGTCGGCGGCGGCGGCGGCCAGCGCGCGCGCGCTCACGTCCGCCGCAATCAGCACGGCCGCGCGCCCCGCGCCCGACGCGCACACCACCACGCACGGACGCACGCCTGGGGCGAACCACGTTAAGTCAGCTTAAAATACAGAACGTTAAAAAACTACCTACAATGCCAAATATGGTAGATAGGGACCATCAAACTAAACAAGTTTTATATGGGACCAACTCTGGAATCGCGAAAAATAGACTGTTTTATACAAGTACCAATAACGAAAATATCATGATGTTTTTTTCGCGATTTCAGAATTGGTCCTATGCTGTAGTAAAAATAAAAGCAGTTCACTTTGATGGTCCCTATCTACCATATTTGGCATTGCGGCATTGTTTTGTAACATCCTGTATACAACAAAATAGCACTGAAAACTGACGACGCTTTAACAGCCAATTTAAACCCTCTGCTACGGTATCTACAGGCCTTCTTTATGAGTGAATAAGGAGAAAGGGCCACAGCCAATGGCCTACTTCTGGGGCACGGGTGTTCCTAGTGAATGGATAAAGAATAGGGATACCTTGGTAGGGATAGGTGTACCATACCAGGGAAAGAGAATGATCCACTTGCTACTATCGAAAAGGAAATAAAGTAGTGTAATCTTCATTGTATGTACCGCATTCAGTGGTAAAGCTAGGAATTAAAATTCCTGTTCGTGCCACCACTGGCACAAGTTGGTGGTACAGCGAGGAATAAGAGTATCGGTATATGGTAACAACTAGCAACAACTATCTAAATCGGGAGCATTAACTTAACAAGTCTTCCAAAGATGTTGTGAGAGATTGGTACAATTTTGATTAGTATCTACGGCTGCTGTGATGAATACGACAGCCAAGTCCATCCACATCAGCCATTTAATGTCCCCACTGCGGAACACAGGCTTTCCTTATGGGTGGATAAGGAAAAGGTACATACCATAACCGACCATGCAGGCCAAAAGCGGATTGATGGATGTTAGCGACTACAAATGCACCCAGGATAAACAGCTTATCGTGACTTCTGAAGCTCGGAGAAACTCGAGATAGGTAATACCCTTTTTTCCCCACTACTGCTCAACTAGACTGCTCAACTGGTTATATTCCCAACTACCCAACCACAACTGCCATTACATGATACATGATGATGTTTCATGATACATTTTTGGTCACCCATCCCATGACCGACCCTTGCTAAAGTTGCTTAACCTCCACAATCGCAAGACCAGGCGCTAAACCACTGTGCCACAGAGCTCTTCAAAATATAAATATAAATCTCACCGTCGACCTCCGAAGCCGCCTTCATCCTGCCAAGAGTCCCGTTGGTGGCCTGTCCCCGCCGCAGCATCTCTTCGGCTTTGGCGGGGGAGTACACGTTCACGCCGTTGCCAGAACTGCTATCGTCGCTACGCAGCTTGGACAGGTTGTTGAACGAAGAACGATTCTGGTCGCCATATATCACTTCTACTCCTTGAACAAAAAAGTTGGAGTTTCAGATAATTTCAGGATAATTAAAGTAGTTTTAAACTTTTAGATTTCAGGCATTCACAATGCTATTTTTATAATAAGATTATAACATAATTGAAAAATATTACAAGAAATCAGACGGGACCCGTCTGAGCTGCCACGGGTGAGTCGATTTTTTCTAATATTTTTCAATTATATTATAATCTTAATAAAAGTAGTGCTGTGATATGAAGCATTAAAAATGTTAGGAGACACAAAATGCAGTGCTGTGACTTTGCTGAACATTAATTATACTGGTGGCGTAGGCCAACGTTGTAGTTTTTTTTTTTACTTTTACAGGACTCTGGCACTGAAAAACTCCATGACTTCCATCTATCTACATTTCTTTTTTTAATCAATTACATATTGATTATGATTAATTACAAGCTAAAAATAAGCCAGCTTAAAAATAGGTAATCCCAAAAAAATGTTTTAAGGCAGAATGTCTCCACAACTAAATTTTAGCTCTCAAAAAAGGCCTATTGACTCGTGAACCTACTGCACCCACTGGTGGGTCTAACGGGAGCATCGCGATAAGCGTACGACATTCAACCCACTCCGTGACATTAATAATAGCTCATGCACGTATTATAAGGATCAAAATCAAGTAAATCAATCAACGAACATCATCCGACTATCGTGATTCTTTTTTTAATAGGCCCTGGTTTATTTAGTTGCATAAATTACGATTTAACTTAGAAAATAAAGAAAACTGATCATACCATCTTCATCATACTCTTTGGCGGTCTGCGAAACCTTCATATAGCTCCTCATCTCAGACAAGAAGTCGATCACCGAGTCATAATCGTCGGGCACTCCCTTCGCCGGCCAGAAGTACCAGAGGTGCGTGACCTCCCTCCAGGTCCTGGTGACCAAGTTGACGAGCTGCACGCTCGAGATGGCGTACTTGTCGCGCTGTTCGCGCTTCTTGAGGATTATCTGGAAGTCGCCGAAGGTGCGCTTGTTGTCGGAGACCTCTGATGGTGGGAGGTACTCGTAGCATTTCTCCTGAAATTCAAAGAAAATAATGAAGCTGTCACCTGATTTCAATTAAAACCTTCATTCGGTTGTTTCCTTTCGATTCTTTCAGTTATTGATTAAATAACTACTACCTATATTACTAACATCTAATTGAATGTAATAGTGCAGTATTTAGTGGCATCAACCTTGCAGATCGTCAACAAAGGAAGCCGCTTGGTACAGGCGTTCTTTGTGATCATCTGAGCTGATTTAGCCCTGTACCCACGTGGTACCACCATGGTGGTAGCCAGGAGTGGGGGGGGATAGGACCCTTCTACCACGCTGCACTTTTACATCCATATCTCCATAAGTTTAGCAAATAGGTCGTGTTTGGTATCGTTTTCATACAATTTAAGGACGAGGAATTCATTTCTGGAACAATTTTTTCACTCGTTCATAGAAAAAACAAAAGTTCTGCGCAAAAAAAATAAAAAAAAGAAAACAAAAATCTTACAAAATGTATGCCTACAAATAAACCACGAGATTGTGCTTTATAAAAAATATATAATTAAACAGCCCTATTTATCTAAAATATATATACATCAACTTTTCCTTACAAATTATATTTATAAATGTGTCAAAAAAAACATTTGCAACGCGTGGCGGTATTTTGGCTCAGTATATTTGGATAGGATTTAACACTTATTGTTTAATAATGACACAAATAGGTCGTGTTTGGTATCGTTTTCATATAATTCAAGGATGGGGAATTCAATTCTGCAACAACATTTTTACTAGTTCATAGAAAAAAATAAAGTTCAGCGCAAAAAAAAAGAAAAATAAGAAAAAAAACTTACAAAATCTATGCTTACAATTAAACCACGAGATTGTGCTTTATAAAAAAATATGTTTTAACAGCCCTATTTATCTTAAATATATATACATAAAATTTTCTAAAGAAATTACATTTATAAATGTGTCAAAAAATCAGTTTAGCCGCGCGGCGGTACTTTGGTGCAGTGTTTTTTTTTATTTATCACTTATTATTTAATAATGACACGGATTAGTATTGGTAGTCCCATAGTTTTACTTAATAGAGAGTTAAAGTAATAATTAAGTAAAAAAATTTTTTTACCTACCTAGTTATATCAAATTTTATTGGCAGTTTCCGCTGCATCTACGTAGTTCGGTGCACTTTATTTATCTTTTTAAACAATTGCACCTTCCTTGCGCATTTTTGCTTACACTTACACTTTATTAACTCCATGCAAGCTGGCGGATAGGTGGTCTACATAGGTTCCCATAAGCCGATATTTTTGGCCAAACCCCAATCTGTAGGACATGGCAGGTTTTGGATTGTTTTTAAAAGTCGACCCCATACATTCCTCTCTGATAAATCGCTCGCAAAATATGGTTGCACAGGGCGTCTCTAGTTGGTGGGAGATTCTCCAGCTGCATGTCCTATTTAGTGAATAGCACTTTTATACATTGATTGATATCAAAAGCATTGATTAATATCAAGGACATGCATTCTAACATCAATACAACAATAACTTAAATCACAAAAGCCAATCACCACTTAATTTACTTGTTAAAAGCAATGACAATTTTTCTAACACTTATTGGCAAAGCCTGCTCCACATTTCCTTCTTTATAGATTTTAAAGTGTGAAAATACTATAGGTACTTTACTATTTGGGTTACTTTAAAGCTGCAATTGCATGGCAAGGCAGTATCTAATGATTTTTACCTCTGCCAATATGAACTTACAATTCCTCAAGCAATTAATACAGTTTATCTTCTTTCACCGGAAAAAGCAGAACGCCTTTTCCGAGTGTGATACCGTATCGTCTTTTGCTGGTAAAGGGAAAAAAGCGCTTTCGAGGCTTGGGGCGTTTATCCAATTGAAATGGAAGGATTTAAATACGCTGAAGAAGGAAATGTGGAGCAGGCTTTGCCAATAAGTATTAGAAATAAATGACATTGCTTTGTATTACAAGTAAGTTACGTGGTGATTGGCTTTTGTGATTTAAGTTATTGTTGGAAATGTTGGAATGCATGTCCTTGATATTAATCAATGCAGAAAAGTGCTGTTCAAGAAAAAGGACATGCAGCTGGAGAATCTCCCACCAACCAGAGACGCCCTGTGCAACCATATTTTGCGAGCGATTTATCAGGGAGGAATGTATGGGGTTAACTTTTAAAACCAATCCAAAACCATGCATGGTCCTGCAGATTGGGGTTGGGGCAAAAATAATGGCTTATGGGAATCCTATGTAGACCACCTTAGCGCTAGCAGCCACTGCTTGCATGGAGTTAATAAGGTGTAAGTGTAAGCAAAAATGCGCAGGAAGGTGCAATTGTTTAAAAAGAGAAATAAAGTGCACCGAACTACGTAGATGCAGCGGAAACTGCCAATAAAATTTGTTATAGCTAAGTAGGTAAAATAATTTTTTTACTAAATTATTACTTTAACTCTCTATTAAGTAAAATTATGGGACTATTATTACCATCAATTGGTAATGCGCTGAAACCTTGGCACATTAACATCCACGTTGTCGTGATCCGCAACTAAAAATTTCATGAAACAAGAAAATTCTAATAGGTAATCTAATATAATTAATTATTGAATTATTATTTTTAATAAGATAGGGTCTAGGTATACAAACATTTTACGATTGGTTTCGTTTTTGTACCGCCGCGCGGTTAAACTGATTTTTTGACACATTTATAAATGTAATTTCTTTAGAAAAGTTTATGTTTATATATTTAAGATAAATAGGGCTGTTAAAACATATTTTTTATAAGGTATAATCTCGTGGTTTTATTGTAGGCATAGATTTTGTATGGTTTTTTTCTTATTTTTCTTTTTTTTTGCGCTGAACTTTATTTTTTTCTATGAACTAGTAAAAATGTTGTTGCAGAATTGAATTTCTCATCCTTGAATTATATGAAAACGATACCAAATACGACCTATTAGTGACATGATTAAAAAATCCTATCCAAATTTACTGAGCCAAAATACCGCCGCGCGTTGCAAATGTTTTTTTTTTTTGACACATTTATAAATATAATTTGTATGGAAAAGTTGATGTTTATATATTTTAGATAAACAGCGCTCTTTAATTATATTTTTTTTATAAAGCACAATCTCGTGGTTTATTTGTAGGCATAGATTTTGTAAGATTTTTGTTTTCTTATTTTTCTTTTTTTGCGCAGAACTTTTGTTTTTTCTATGAACGAGTGAAAAGATTGTTCTAGAAATGAATTCCTCGTCCTTAAATTATATGAAAACGATACCAAACACGACCTATTTGCTAAACTTATGGATATATGGATGTAAAAGTACAGCGTGGTAGAAGGGACCTCTCCCCCCCACCCCTGGCTACCACCATGGTGGTACCACGTGGGTACAGGGCTAAATCAGCTCAGATGACCACAAAGAACGCCTGTGCCAAACGGCTTCCTTTGTTGACGATCTGCAAGGTCCCCATACAAATGATGCCACTAAATACTGCACTATAACTTATTACCTACCTCTTTTTTTATGGACAACGGGATACACACTCACATATAATGTTAAGTGACTATAAGGCCGAAGGTGAAAGCGCACTATACCCGGAATTCTCATCACTGAGGAACCACGCATTCCGTTTAGATTATAACTGGTTTTTCAAATGAAAATGGAAAACCCTTTGCTCATACCGGCGGCAGCGCCTTATTTGGTACAAAGTCTCCTAGACTAAGAGAACTGATGGCGTATATTTTTATAATCGTCACAAGTGCTTATAATCAGCTTAGATTGTATAAATAATTCCTGTTTGATTAATCGTCCCTTAGGCTCCTTGTTATCGAGACGGTTTCTACATGGGCCGGTGGGTGCTGGCTAAGCTTCACGTAGACACAGCCCATATAGCTATTCACAAGCACGGTTCACGCACACACGTTCACGTAGACACGGCCCAAGCCGTCGCTAACGCCGGTGTCGTTAACAAACCTCCATAGTGTCCCATACCTAACTGACAACCGGACGTAGGTAGACACGGTTTAAAACCGTGCCTAGACCCGACGGAAAGCCGTCTCGTTAACAAGGGGCCTAGGTGTAAAAAGTGGAAAAAGTCTTACCACGCCCCCTTCCATGTACTCGGTGAGCATGACGATGAGCCTGGAGTTCTGCTCCCAGATCATGCGCCAGAAGTCCACCACCGTGTTGGGCAGCGGCGCCTGACACGCAATGTAGTAGTTGCGAATGTTGCCGGGACCCTACAGGACAGAACAATACCAAAACAATAAATACCTAGTCTCTTTTCAATATAATAATCAAATATGACCTTTAGCCATTTTTAATGTCCCCACTGCTGGGGCACAGGTGGATGGAGGATGGGCCATAACCACGGGATTATTGGTGGGTTTTAACGACTGCAAATACAGGCGGGACCAACTTCACGTGCCTTACAAAGCACGAAGTTAATAAATTATAGATAATAAATTAAACAGAGATAATAAATTAAACAGAGATAATAAATTTTTGGTCACCCATCCCACGACCGACCCTTGCGAAAGTTGCTTAACTTCCGCAATCGTTGGGTTAGGCGCTATACCACTGCGCCACTGAGCTCCTTGATTAAGATTAGGTATTAGATTACTACGGCCTATACCCAGCAGCTGATATGATGATGATGATGAATAGATTACTCCACTAAGTACGATCAATTTTTATTATTATGAAAGTCAGCTTTTATCATAGAATATCAACTTGCTTTTGGTGATGGAGTAATAACAAAATTATGATGATGTCTCAAAAAGTATTCTGTAGCTATGCCGAATTTGAATAAACTAAATGACAGTGTCGACTGCACTCTTCATAAGACTTACAGTGACAAAGTTGGCGTTGATATACTCCGTAGTGGGGTCATTGCCGATCCTCTTGAGCGGGACCCTGGTCTCCGGCAGCGGGAGCACGTTGGAGTAGCGGTTCTTGTCCTCACACCCTGGAGGCACCTCGTCAGGTCGCACGGTCACCGACGGGATCTCCGCGAACTCGGCGCTCATGGACTCGATGTCCATCGCGAAGTTAGCTAAAGCGGGGTACTGCATGGGGTGGGACGTCACCTGGAAACAATGATACAAAAAAAATTTGGAATGAGTAGGTATCCATCACTTGTAATTTTCCAGTTTTTAAGTGGTTAGAATAGGAGGTCTACGCCATGGAAAGTGTATTGTGGAATTTGCCAGTTTTGAAATGGTTAGGAGAAGGTCAAGAGTAGTTATGTATGATGAGTTTATTGATTCACTGCAGAAGTTAAATTCTAATTCGTTGATTTTAATATTAGATCGCGGTGACCCATGGTCCCACCAACTGTAGACTAGTGAGTCCACACCTTATTTTTGACCCGTTGACCCACTAACTAGAAGTTTTCTTTGCTCTTGTAGTGTCGGTGGTGTGTCGTTATCAATAAATGGCTTAGTTAGGCTGCAGAGCACATTATCCAAAGCAGCTCTATACAGGGTCATTCTAAAGTTACCATCAAAATTTCAAGCTTGTTACCAGTCCATTAAACTGTACAACTTTCTCCAAGAAACATGTGTCGAATTTCGCCACAAAATTTTGGATATCCCATACTATCTCTTTGATTTGAATGGCTGCTCGTTTTTTTTTTACATATTTGGCCTTGTGTTCCTTAAAGAAAATTGTTCAGTTTAATGGACTAAACACATCCTTGAAATTTGGATGGTAAGTTTAGAATGACCCATGAGTAAGTACATAGGTTTTGTTTTGAATTAAACGTCTGGTTAAGTAAACATACTGCCACTCACCTCGTCATCATAAGCTGGGTTCCCGTAGCTCCTCTTGCTCGCGCGCAGCCTATGGTTTCCCTTCCTGTGGCCAACGCTGACACTGTCCAAGCTATAGGCATCCAGGGACACAGGCGTGCAGCGCTGCGCGTACACTCCCCTACGGCCGCGACGACGCACCACCAACTTGAAAAGAAATGATAAAATTGCTCTTAACTTTAAAATAAATAGAGAAGCTCGGTGGCACAGTGGTTTAGCGCCTGGCCCAGCGATTGCGGAGGTTAAGCAACTTTCGCAAGGGTCGGTCTTGGGATGGGTGACCTAAATCTATTATCTCGAGCTCCTAATGTGCTTCGGAAGGCACGTTAAGCCGTTGGTCCCGGGTGCATTTGCAGTCGTTAACACCCACCAATCCGCATTGGGCCCGCGTGGTGGGTAATGGCCCGTCCTCATTATCCATCCATAAGGAAGGCCTGTGGCCCAGCAGTGGGGACGTTATAAATGGTTAATGTAAGCTCTTGAAAAAAGGCTTTGATAGATAAAAACTGAGGGGAAGAATCCGGAGAAAACTTAAAGGAATATTTGTTGAGTCTGCGTCACCTTTGGCACCAAACAAGACGTTATTTGTTATGCGTATTTTTTTCTTTCTGTCAATCTTTAAACATTTCGAGCTTTAGCTTAATAATTTACCAAAAATTTTACTGTCGAAATAACATACTGCCGCTAAAGAGCAAAAACCAAATTTTGAAAGAGTAATTTCCAACTGAAATTCACTCTCCTAGTAGGTACCTACTTATATAACATACGAAGGGGTTTGATAAGTCCATGACTTGGAAAAAAAAATTTTTTTTCATTACTAATAATTTTTGTATATTGACAAAAAAACTGCTTAGGAATCTTTTACTATGTTTATTTTTTCAAATTCGGCAAAAGATTATTTTTACTTTCAGAATAAAAAAGCTCAAGCGACTTCTACTTTTCTTAATGACCCTATCGACCCTCTCAGCGTCACTCATGCCATCAAAAGTATCAAAAACCCATCGAATGAAGATGCGAATCCTTCCTATTCTCAAGATTTAGCCCGTTGTTATTTTTTCTCCTACCACACATGAATATATGTCTTGGCGGGCAAAGATAATTGGCCCTCATTTCAGTTACCACAGTTTTCAGGCGATGATAGAAAAACATAATGGGTTAAAGAAGTAGGAAATTCGTTGGACTAAATACGCAGAGCTACAAAAAGATTATGTAGATAAATAAAACAAAATATATCGAAAAAAAATTTTCTTCTTTACAAAGTCATGGACTTATTAAACCAGACAATGTAGTCATGGACTATTAAATAAAAATGTGTCGTGTCAAATTAAACCCATATCGATAATCCTAAACGGAAACGGAGACATTCTGTGGCACCAGCATTTTAAAGCTTCGTCCGTCTCGCTGTAGGGTTGTCAATGTCTGTCTTTAGGTACTTTTAAAATATTCAAATAAGGGCCACTTCAATGGCCAGGTACAACTTATTAGTTAGCTATCATATACTATACTACCGACACATTGAAATTTTTTTGTCATTACTTTTCTTGTTTTTGTCAATGACATTGATAATTTGATACTTACTTAACTGATGAATTTTGGCATAGGCTTGCAAAAATATTCAAAGAAAAAAGTTCTAACTCTAGTCTGATATACCAAACTAAAGCTCAATTGAAGAAAATATAAATTAACATAAAACTGTTAAGATTTTAGATTTTTGGAAAATTCTAAAAAGTTTTTCAACGTTCTATGTGGCTTAAGAAAAGTTACTCATAGTAAGTTAATAGGATATATTATGAATAAGGAAGTAATGAATTGCCTTAAAACGGATCAATTGTACAATTTACCAATAAATTAGGCAAAATTTTGGTTTCAACTTTTTTGTCACTTAGCTAGCCCATTTGTAAATTCCACGCCTCAATTATTATTCTTATAATGTATTTATTCATTAATTTCTCTTAACATACACTTGCCTTCAAAATTTAGTACTTACCACACTTTTAAAATTGCAGTTTATTTTAAACTATAGAAGGAGTTTTGAAATAAAAAGAACCCTTCAATTTTAAGAAGGTTATCGACTATATGAAGTTATTATTTAAAGAACTGAATTCGCTTTCTAATCTAATCCTTTCTATTTCAAAAATATATCTTGTGCATTTTAAAAGTTATTGCAATTTTAAAAGTGTGGTACCTACTAAATTTAGAAGGCCAGTGTATTTTCTTTATGTACTGTAACCCTACGTAAGTATACGTTATCGGCATTATTCGTCAGCTCTTCTCATCAAGCCCGCACTGTTTATACAAGCGACATAACGAACTTTAGTGAGTGCGTATGACGCAATTGTTGGGCTTTATCGGGTACAGTCAACGACTAATCAACGTATGCAAAGGTAGTATCGTCTACCGATTCCTGACGATATTGGGGTCAGAGAAAGATTTCGGATATGTTCGAGTTAGCCGTTACCTGATAGAGAATTTCTATACAAAGTATTTCGTACTAAAGTTGTTCCAACTATCCACCTATCTGGAGATAGATAGTAAAATTGTTTTACTAACTAAACCTATAATTTGTCCATCAGCCATTTTTGATAGCCTATAATTTAGGCCCTAATAATTATGTAGGTATTGTTCAAAATTTACGTGACATGAGTTAATTAATGAACAATAGAGTCTTTATAGTTTGTGATACCACACAAAAAATATTTCTCAAAAATCATTGCAATTCTAGATTTATAGACAGAAATAGTTATCCGAGTAAAGAATTATGACCACTTCCATTTGATATTGCTACGAAAAAATGCACAAGTTCTAAACCATATCTAAAAACAAGATCACAAACTCTTATATACCTATGAAAAAATCTGTTTTTTTTTTCAAACAACATCGAAAATGTAGGGAACATCTGATTTTTTTCATACAAAATGTGTTCGTTACGTTAAGCCAGAAGTCATTAAGTACTTAAATGGAGTACCCGCTGGTTTTCAGGTTTTATAATTTTTTTATTTTACGAGTGAATAAAATGTAACATTTTATAGGTATACCTACGCATTTCTCATTTTATCAAAGTTAAAATTAAAAAAATATATTAGAAATACAGGATGTCTTTTCATTCACTTTCCAAATTTCAAGGATGTGTTCGGTTCATAAAACTGAACAATTTTCTCTAAGAAATATAGATAGAGACAAATCAAAGAGATCGTGATCAGTTTTAACTTCTTGACGCCGACCCGGCCGCGCGGCCAGCTAAAAAGTATTTCAGCCATTCTGTCAACGCCGAGCCGGCCGCATGAGGCCAGCACTTTGTTTACGTTTTCTTCTATTGTTCTCTTATCTTCTCTGGTGATAATAATTTTTAGAATTTTTAGGTGGGTATACATACGGCCGGCGCAGATGGGTTAAAAAAAATACCATATTTCGATACATGTTTCATGGAGAAAGTTGTTCAATTTCATGGACTTAACACACCCTTAAAATTTGGAAAGTGAATTTAAATGCAGCCTGTATACACCGTCATTTTGTAGTCGTTTTAATTAACTTAAGGGTATGTTGTACCAATGAAACTAAACATTTTTGCCCAAGAAACATGGGTCGAAAAACGACAAAAAAATTTGGTCCTCCCATACTAATTAGACAGCTAAAACATTGTATTAGTATGGGAAAGTCAAAAAAAATTGTCGTTTTTCGACCCATGTTTCTTTGGCAAAAATTTTTAGTTTCATTAGTAGAACACTCCCTTAAGTTAATTAAAAACGACTACAAAATGACGGTGTATAGCCATATCTCAGAATTAGCGACATGCATGGTAGTCCTACTACATGTGCAAATGCTCATAGGTTATGATGATTGCCTCAATATCACGCAGTTATTTCATTTAAAAAACTTGGATTTTCTACTTAGAACATGAATTTGTCACCAAAAAAACTTACCAAAAATTCCCACAAGAATTTGACACTCAACTAATTCAAGAATAATTTATAGTCAAAGAGTGTTTTGTTAAGTGTCATTTTACACTTGATTGCCACTTAGGTGGATGTGTGTGACGAGAAAAGTGCGAGTGTAGGACCTAGCGAAACACTTGGGGTTAATTTATGAGGTGCCCTATACCATGTGCGTTTCCATTGCCACACGACGTAATTTCCGACCGTTAACATAAACGAAACTGAATTAAGTAAGGCTATGAATACATTGCTTAAGGGTCAGTAGTATGAGAACATAGTGTGGGAGTTTTATCTTTTTATACGATTGACGATTTAAAAATGCTTATTATGTGAGCTCATTTAAATAAATATATTTTCATTATTTTTTCATTTTATATAGAAAACGTAAAATTGTAGCCATAAAAAAAACATACGACAAGCTAAAGAGATTCTCTGGTTGCTACAAATGCATGATTAAAAAAATTCATTAGAAAATCACCAAAAGCGCTTGCGTATGTTCATCTTTTTGGCGTAAATAATAGCGGAAACGTACTGAATTCTACATCAAAATACACTTTAACGTAGGTATTGTGAAGTTGCTTCAATAAGTTTTATTCAAGAAAGATAATTTTGATAATGGTAATGATGAAAATAACAAAGAAAAACATCGAAAAATGCAGAAGTAAGGTTATTTTCCTTACCCGTTACAAGTAAAGTAAAAGACAGAGACTTTTCCAGCGTAACCTTAGTAGGTACTTAGATTACAAGTCATGAGTTATGCAAATCAGAAAAATAATAGTAGTTAGTAGACCCGAAATAATTAATTACCCATTTTTCGCATCGACTTCAGCATAACGGCAAAAAAATTGGAATTAAATCAGATAAAGCTTAAGCTCTAGCTAGAGCTTTGTTCACAACATAAAACAATGCCTATAAAGGTATAACCTAATTTTATATTGCAGTATGTTTTCTTCTTTTAAAATGAAAAAAAAACTTTTCTGTATTCTGTTCTGTGATATGATGGATAATAAAAAAAACAGAAAGTTCTATTGGAGGTCCTACTTTAAAATTAAGCGATCTTTAGGTAGCTGATTTCCATTTCAAAACCTAAATCGTTAATAAACTTACAATATAATTCGTCGCAAGCAAATCAATAACGGTTTTTCAGACTTCAGTAAACATGGCGAATAGTGTGCAATGGAAACGCGGCCCTAAGGTCCGTCATCGGGCGAGCTTTGTTTACAATTTCCGTTGTAAAAACATCCTACGCCGATACTAGCGACACCTACAGCTTAGCAGAAATATGGCGGAGGCTGGCTGCACGAAAGTACCGATGACTAATATACGTTTCTTCATTATTTTCGTAAATCGTTATTATTGTGATCGATGATGGACAAATAAACTTTGAAATTACCTATTGCAATTTAAATTGGTATCTGATATATCTTAATGAATCGCTGAGTATTCTGTTATCTCTTTAAACGATTTCCTCAAAATAAACGTCATCATATTAATGTCCAAACGAGATCCGTGAAATTATACGAAGGTATTGTATGTGCACCTGTGAGAGCCGCTGCTGTAATGTAGATTTTGATAGGGCTGGTATGCAAGGGGAGCATCGAAATAAATGAAATTCTGAACTTACAGATATGCGTGTATTTCTTCCGTAACAGGCGGAAGACAAGAGAGCAAAAACAAGTGTCGCCACACGGCAGTTACAATTTTAGGTAAACTTAAATTAATGTTGCAAGTATATTATTGAGATACTCCCAACAGCACTACAAAATTAAAATGTTACGACTACTCCTAAAACAGATCAGAGACTTTGATAAAACCGTGCTTGTTCGCTGACTTATTTATTGGTTTTATTATGAAATTGTGCACTACACACAAGATTTTATTCTCCTAGCCCTTTGCCTATTGTTTTGGACTAAAGCCGCGTTGACATGATAAAAGTCTACTTTGATTAACATTTTGTTCAAAGTGCGCTTAAATTGCTCGTCTACATGATCCAAGTAGCGTCCAAGCAGTCAGCATCAGCAAAAATACTTGGGGGTCGTCCATTAATCACGTGAGCCTCGAAAGGGGGGGGGGGGGGTAGTTGAAAAAATCACGAAGTATCACAAAGGGGGACGGGGGGGGGTCGTAGTGAGATATCACATGTATTAATTTTTTTTCGCTGAATGCATGATTTTTAACCGAAAACGGCGTCTGATTGTTGAACTCACCGTTACCGGACGATAACCCCACCGCGACATATTTGCACTGAAAAATGTTGAGATTATATTGTACCAAAAAAATACACGTGATTTAGGGGGGGGGGGGGGTTAACGTAAAACCTCACCATGTATCACGGGGGAGGGGGAGGGGGGTTATAAATTGGCCAAAAAAAACATCACGTGATTAATGGACGCCCCCTTGGTCAAGCATTAAAGGTTTTATCATAAACTTAAGTTATTACATAGGTTTTATCATTATCAGAAGCGCAATAGCTTGCGAGCCCGTACTTTCGGGTGGTATGCGCAAAATCGCCGCGTGCGCAGGGCGCGGAGTACGCAGCGACCGGCCGGCGGTCTGCGGCACTATCCTTCGTGACGTACTACGTGGCACACGCTCATACCAACTTTAGATTAACGACTTATTTCATTTACTTTAAAATTTAATAAAGAAATCAAAATTATTAAAATAAAAAATTTTGTAATCTTGATTTAAATTCAGTGAAACAGACGAACTTTTGGTAAGTTTTTCTTGGTTTATTTTTGTGCTTTTTGAGTACCTAACGGAAAAATGTTGACTGAAACTTTTCACCAACTTTAACTTATTCAAACTCCAATTAAAATGTCTTAAGATTTTTTTTTCTGCTACTTATTTGACTTTTTTTATTTAGAATAATAATTTCGGTTTATAGTAGGTATAGTGAGGTTGTTACCTACGTAGAATTATCAATGTTTGTTTATTTTTAATTCCAAGTCATTCAAAAGAATTAAAATATTCTTTATCTAACAAAGAGCAATCTCTAAGCTTACAATTTATTTTATTTTTCGTAATTACATAACGAGTTGCTTACAACGTGAATACTAATTTGTTATATTTTGTTATTACAAAAGTGGACAAATAAAGTTATACTTAAGTAATAATATTTTCAACGAACTGATTGTTATATCTCCTACCAACCTCAAACCTGACTCTACGACCTATATTTAAAAAAATATTTGAAGTTTTTTTTTCCAGAACAACGTAGATAAAATAAACTTAAATTCCTTTTGTGCTAAATTCGAGTCTAAGATAATTTCGCCATTAGCGTTATCTTCGGATTCCTTTAAATAAATGAGAGCCCATGATGTTTACGATTATTCATACTACATACATACATAATCTTAATATTTCTACAATACTACTTAAGGCATGTACTACATAATATGAGCATTTAAAAGCACTTATTTGTTCGCACTTATTTGTTCAAATAAATAAATATAAATATTGGATATCATTTTCACATTCCTCCCTGATTCCGAAGTTTTACTAAAGCACTTGTGTTATGAAAATTTTGTTTTCTAAATTAATCCAGTTGGGGATCGAACCCGGAAAATCGGAGATGAAAACTGATATACAAGCCACTAGATCACGGAGGTTGTCAATAAAATTTATTCGTTACTTAGAGCAACGCCGGCTTCAAGAGGCCCGTGTTGTTCTAAGATTAGTTATTAATGTTCGTCGAATTTGACGGTCGTGAATAAATTACTGTTGTAAATTGGAAATATTTTTTTCGTATTTCATCCCTAAAGCTAGGGTTTCCTAGGATAGCGGTGCCGTCATATTACGGCCGTAATATAGCGGCGTTGAATGCTGTCTATGTAAACAATACGGTGACACCGTAACGTCAGAAACCGCGCCGTATTGTTTACATAGACAACGTTCTACGCCGCTAAATTATGGCCGTAATATGACGGCACCGTCATCCTAGGAAAGCGAGCGTTATTAATTACTAGCTTTAGTCTGCGATTTTACATTTTTACACGTTTAATACTTTATTTTAAAACTAATTTTAGAGACAAGGTTTTAAATTCTTTCGTCTGAATTACTCTGATGCATTTTGGTTGACTGGCAGAAAATGCCTATTAGCTTCAAGTCGACCATTTGTTGTATTTTGTACTTGCAATAGAGCTTAAATCCTTACTAATATTATAAATGTGAATGTCCGTTTGTTTGTTTGTTACGCCTTCACGTGTCGTAACTACTAAACCGATCATAATGAAATTTTGCATACACGTTTTCAGGGGTACAGAAAGGGACATAGGGTACCTTTCATCCAGAAAAAACGTACAGTTCTTGAGGGATAGCAAAAAACTGTCCATGCAGACGAAGTCGCGGGCGGCCGCTAGTAATAACATCGTTTGTTACAATCTTTGATAAGATACTTAACATTTTTTTTTCGAAGCAATTAAATTAGAATATTCGGGGAAGCCCCGAAACGTAAGATTTTCCAGTGAATTTTATAGTTCAATTGTTACAAAGACATTTTGATACCTTATCTCAGCATAACATATTTTTGTAACTTTGTAAAAACATCCGGTCCCATTTCTTGTTTAGGTATATTACTTTACTAGCTTTTGCCCTCGACTTCGTTCCAAAATTCCCTAGGGAGCCATTAACCAGGATTTTTATTACTAAAATCTCGGCAGTAACATATTTTTGTAACAAACTTCCGGTCCCTTTCCATATTTATGCCCATTATTATTTTGTTTGTAAGTTTTACTAACAATACATTGTACTTTAAACTGTTCTAAAATAACTAAAAAAACAGCTCCGCTACAATTTTGTTTCGTAGAGTAGGTACACCTAATTAAATTCATAGTTCATTTTATATTTTTAAATAAAACAGACTACTTAGACTGTTTTGTAGTATTTTTAGCTATTTAAAAAATAGCATAGAGCAACAACAACAAAAAAAATTAAGTACTGACTTAAATTCAATTATTTTGCAAAATAATATCAACCTAAAATAATTAAAATATTATTTGTGTTAAAATCTAAGTTTTTTCCGCTTATCGTCTATGTTCCGTTCATTATTCAATTACAAAAAAACGTTGCTTTCAAATAGTTATCACTAGCGGCCGCCCGCGACTTCGTCTGCGTGGAATGTCTTTTAGCTAACCCTCGGGAATGATACTTTTTGCGGGTTGAAATGTACCATGACGTGTCCTTCTCTGTACCCCTGGCAACGTGTACGTAAAATTTCATGATGATCAGTTCAGTAGTTGACTGAAGGCGTAACAAACAAATAAACAGACGGACTTTCGCATTTATAATATTAGTAAGGATATGGTAAACTTGGCTCTTTAACTTTAGCGGTTAACTCAGATAAGTAAAAGTTTCTCTTCATTTGTGTTGAAAAATAAATGTTTTATCTGTAATGACAAATAACTTATTATTTCGATAACTACCTATTCATTAGAAAAATAATCTAGTCGACAAATTAGATACAACATTTTTTTAATACAAACTAATTACAAATAACTGTTTAATTTTTTTACTTACCATAGTACGAATTTCTATAATGAGGAAAATTTTATAAATTGCTTACATAATTTAATTAGTAAAATGGGGCATAACCCATAACAGTTAGGACAGGTAGCTCAGTTGGTCAAAGCATTTGCCCGCATTACCAAAGGTCGTGGGTTCGATTCCCATCCCACTTAAGTACTTTGTTCGAGAAGAGATGATTTTTCTAGTTTAATAATTTAACAATCTTTATCCAGATTATTAATCAATCCACAGAAAAATAAGGATAGGCTTGAACTGGATTAGACAATTGCCTAGGTGTGCCTAGGTGTTGCTAGGTGTTGCTAGGTGTTGCCTAGCAAGCAACACCTAAGAACACTAGCATTTAATTCGAACATAATAGTCACAGATTATACCAAAAAGTTTCTATCATTTTATTCCTCCAAGGTTTTTAGGTTAGGTTAGATCTGTGCCACACCCTGAGCTATGATAGCGTAGTGTCTCACCTCTTACCACTGGTAGCTCAGTTGGTCGGATGCTTTGACCAACTGACCAATCCATTCACCTAAGTACTAAATTAGAGTACAAATGCTTTTTTCTAGTGTAAAATACAACAATCTAAGTTTTAGTCCGGTCCCATACCCACAGATTTATACCAAGAAGTTTCAAATCATTTCATTCCTCCAAGGTTCCCATAATGGCCACCCTGAGCTAAGATAAGGCCCATCAGGCCCATAACTGACCGACATTCGTTAGTTCTCGCTACTGATAGTGTAGTGTCTCATATCTCGTTAGCTTCGAGTTTCGCGCGCAGGAATTTTTATCACTGCATTAGGTACAACGGATATGAATTGGGCTTCGTTGTTACTCTATATCACTTTATATCATTTTACCTGATGGCATACGAAGAACAGATTAGCAGCTTTTGCTGAAGCGCGTCACGAGCTTTTAGGACACTTAAATATGTTACTTTATTTGGTACTTTTACGTTTAATCGAAAGTACCTATATGCAGTATCTTCTTTCGTCTCGGTAGCTTAGCTGTCAGAACTATTTACATAGATTTCGAGGTGGGTTAGATTCCCGCCTGAGTTTTTTTCTTTCTTGGTATTATTTAGGAAAATAATAATAAAGTTAAAAAATACAACTAAATAATGACCAAATAAGGTTTTAGACAGGCGCGGCCTCGATGGCGGCCTGCTAAAATAAAACACCCTTAGGAGCCGAATTTTATCTAAAAAGGAAACTAATAAAAATGGCCCAATTTTAACGCAATTTAATGTGTTTTTTTTATAAGTTCTTGAAACTGCCGTAACAAAAACTGTGTAGTGTATCACTTTACAAAGTATGTAGTATTAACTCAATTATATCAGATTAATAATGAATTGTTGAGCTTTTACATTGTTGCAACTATGACGTCACGTCCGGCATCATAACGTAAAGTTCGGAAGTTCGATTCCCAGAAAGTCTATACGACTTGCTGAATAGGGTATTGGTTCTAGTAAGTATGTTATGAAACAACTCGATCATCTAAATTATTTCTTACAGATTAGCGTTTTTTTTTTTCATTGATGGCGGACGGATGTAACACCTTCTGTGACCAAAATGTGTTGTATTTCTTTATCACATATTCATTCATGTTTTAAATATCTATAAACATCGACCTCAAAACTAGCATTACTTATGTGCATTTGCGTTAGTTATTTCTTTTAGAAAACTTACGGGAATAACTCATTATTTTGAATATTACCTAGGTATATCACGAGAAGTCAGAGATGATATAAATAAAAATATACTGTAATTAATAACGTCATCAGTTCATCAGTTATCATTCGTTTCATAGTCTGGACATACCCTATGTTCATGAAACTGAACAACTACTATCTCTATTCTAAGTAACAAAGGTCTGAATATGACTCATAAATTATTTATAGAAAGTAATGATTTGATATAACTATTTCAGGTCGTTTACTGGAGTGGACTTCATCGTCCTGACTGCCACCGACTTCACAGAAGGTACTTTTTTTCAATATTTTGTAGTTATTTTTCGTTCACAGCTATCAAGAAAGAAAGAAACGTTTGAAAGAAAGAAAAATCAAACTTATTTGTCATTCAGACTTACAAAAATGACGAAGTTTTTAAAAGTTCGTCTAGACATAACTAAAATTCAGTATTCGTAACTAAACTCAGTAACTAAACTTTTGGAACCTTAAACAACTTAAGAAAAATAGTTTTGTATTTATAAATAAAAAATTAAAACCCTATTTATGAAACTTTTAATTTTTAACTTAATGAATTGAGACTGATTTTTTCCCTTTATATCATTCCAGGAATCGAGCCTGCTCCCATACCTAATCTACAACGTTCTCCAGAGTAGTGAACATAATTTATCGTGAGTCTAAACTATGGATATTATGCACATTACTTTGGATATGTTGTTAGAATTAACGTCGTGGGGAAGTGAAGAAACAAAAGCAGTCAAATCAAGAATCGAATGAAAAGATGATGAAAATGCAATAATTCTAAGAAGAAAGAAAATTGAAGATATCTATATTTCGTTTCTATCTTTTTTGTGTTTTTTTGTTTAAATGTTTACAGGTGTCTTCGCGTGACCAACATGGTGGTGGCGGTTTCGACCCAAAAGTGCATTCGAAGTAAGTCAAACTTTCTTTATTGCTTTTTTAAACATGATTTTTAATGATTTATAATTTTACCCAAATATCAATGGAAATGTTTAAAAAAAATCAAATTGGCTGAATATTTTTATAGGTAAGCTACCTTACTATTAGAAAAAAGATTCAGATATTTCGGCTGAGTGAAAATTAAAAAAAAATGACAATTCGACTTCACAAATGTACAAAAGTAACAGCTACATTATACCTTAGCCACCACCTGCCACAACTACAACATGTACCTATTAAAAAAGTTTTGACATTTTGTACCGAAACTTTTTAATACCATGTTGTGATTGTCTACTGTTACTTTTATACATTTGTGGAGACGAAGTGACTTAATTTATTTTTTATTTTTTAACGCAACCGAAAATTCTAAAACTTTTTTTCCATTACTAAGGGAGCTTATTTCTGCGTACGAAAATATTCAGCCAATTTGATTTTTTTCAGACATTCCCCATTAGTTAATACAAAAAGATTATAAGATTTTTGTTTAATTAATTATTATTTTTTATTTAATTAAAGGACTATAAAGTTTTCGACTGACTTTTACGTCAGTTAACTTACGAATGATCCATATCAATTTAATGATGACCAATCGACAAAAAATAATGTCTTTATGTAAAATGATTCCTTTAAACTATCGTCTTCATTCTGTTATGAACAAAAAGGACTAAAAATACATAAGATTTTATTCATAATTAAATGACTTACCAATAGTCCAATAAGTAGCACCAGGGCTGTGACTCCAATCGTGCTGACTGCGATGGCCACGGCAGCTCCCGAACCTGAGTCATCTTCTCCAGACACCCTGGGTATAGCCTCCGTCGTCATGTCCCCAGCGTAGCTAGTCAGGTCTTCCAGGTCATTCACTGACTTCGAACCTGTTTCAGTCGTGGACTCCATCGTAGTCTCCTCATCAGCCATAGTTGTGCTTTCCTCGATTTTAGCACTTGTTTGAGTTGTCAAGTCTTTTACTTTCTCTGTAGTAACAACTTTAACTGTTGTTACTACTTCTGGTGTAGTAATTTTTGCTGTAGTGGTTTCTCTAGCTGTTGTTGTGTCCTCCTCAGTTGTAGTCTTGGGTTCCTGAGTGATAACTTCATTGCTATCACTGTTTTCCTCCGATGTACAATCAGATTCAGTTGATTCTGTGGGTTCCTCCGATATTTCTGTACTTGAAGATATTTCAGTGGAAGTTGGGATTTCCCTTTCAGTGTTAATTTCTGTTATTATCTCAGTAACAATCGATGTAGTTTCTACCTGTGCTGGTGTAGTCAACTTTAGAGTAGTTGTAGGTTCAGTTGTTACGACTTGCGTAGTTGTTAGTATTTGAGTTGTAGCTTCTTCTGTCGTCATTTGTGTTACGGTCTCTGTCGTCGTTTGTGTTACGGCCTCTGTTATATCAGGGATTTGCTCTGTCATATTTTCTACAATTTGTGATGAAACTTCCATTGGAGGAGGAGTTTCTGGTATGACTGTCGTTGTTTCTTCAGCAGAATCTGTCGTAGTAAACTTAGGTCGATACGTTGTGATAGGACTATCATCAATAGTAGTCATTACAGTACGAGTCGGTGCCACAGGATGCCAGGTCACTTTCGTAGTATGTTCAGTCTGTTTATCCAAATCACTTTCTGTTGATTGTTCCGTTGGTATGTATGAAAATCTAATGGTAGTGATTTGGTAGTCAGTGGTAGTAGGTGGCTCTTGTGGCTTCTCGGTGACTACCTCATTTTTCTGATCAGAAGTTTGAATGATATCATCAAGTGGTGTTGTTACACCACTAGGTATTTTTGTAATCGATTCGAAACCAGTTGACTTTGTAGCATCAACTAGAGGAATTGTTTCTTGAGAAGTTTCTAGTCTTTCCTCAGAAATAGATTTTTCGGAATCTGTAGCGGATACCCAAGTAGGCCTTGAATATTTTATTGTATTCAGAGCTAGATCAGCATTTTTAGCACCAACTTTATCAGTACTTAAAGTTTCATCGCTGTTTTTCTCTGAAATATTACTTTCTGCGGGCTGCTTTTCATATTTTGCTTCAGTTGGCTTGGGTTTAGTTACAGCGTCAATTGTTGGTAGAGTGGGAGGAATAGGCCGCCAGGGGAGTCTATTTTGATCTATTTCTGTGACAGTCTTTGCTACAATATCGTTATTCATAGGAATTGTACTTGCTGTTGTGGAGGCCACTGTCGACTCTTTCTTTTCTGAAATAAAAAAAAAATTTTGCTTATGACTGCAATATCTAACAAAATTAACGACCCTAAATATAGATAGGAACCTACTATACATATTTTATGCATACTATACATATTATATGCATGCTTTCTTTTCTATTTTCATGTTTTGATTTATATAATGCTCAAAACTTGCGAACTGTCATGAGCACACAAACCCTAGTGGTTTTGCCAGTGAGTAAATGTATAATAGAATCTGTATGTAATATGTCTTAAACAATAAACAATAAACAATACATGTACCAGCCTGCCTAGCATGACCGATTTATATCGCGTGATATAGCGTTTTATCACGTTTAACTGTCAAAAAGACAAAGGAATTTGACAGTTGAGTGTCGATAAAATGCTATATCACGCGATATAAATCGGTCATGCTAGGCAGGCTGATGTTCAAAGCAAACCTTACTTTTTAGATTCCACTTATTTTTGGTAATTATTTTTTTAACAAGATCTTTTTATTTATGTATTTATCGTGGACTAGCGGCCGCCCGCGGTTTCACCCACGTGGTTCCCGTTTCCGTGGGAATGTCGGGATAAAAAGTATCTTATGTTTTAATCCAGGCTATTTTTTATCTGTGTGCCAAATTTCAATCAAATCCATTCAGTAGTTTTTGCGTGATTGAGGAACAAACATCCAAACATCTAAACATCCAAACCCACAAACTTTCACATTTATAATATTAGCAGGATACTTACTCTAATGATAAGGATTTCAAAAAATTTGGTAGTTATACTTGACACTGAATAATTACCTAATCATTCATCTCGTTTAATTTCATATTTCTCTCTCTGTCTCTCTCTCAAAAACATGCTTTCTTCTATAATGAATATTACTTAATAAACCACCTATGGCACTTACCTACTACTTCTCCAACTTTTTGCAACTCGTTCTCGTCGATAGTCTTCTGAGTAGATCCCGTTGCATTTACCACTGGACTCGCCAGTGAAGGTGGACTCCTCAAGCTAGCCAGGGCCCACGCAGTCAGTGTCGGTGGGATCTCCAAGTCACTTAAAGCTGTCTGTTCACCAGACGTTGCTGTAGATGATGTGAACTTTGTCGAACCTCTCTTCCACAGAGAAGGGATGCTGTTGTCAGATATAGAAGGTGAATGCACTATTTTCTTTACTCCACCTATATCACTCTGCAAAACAGGATCGATATCAGACGAGACAGTTGTCAAGGCTGTTTTATTTTGATTGATAGGTCGAACGGTCGTGAATTTATCTGATATGTCGAAATGTTCTGAATAAATCGTAGTCGGTCGAGATGGCCGAGTCACTCTCGTAACGTTGCGTCTAGGAGCCATCCAGATAGGCTTTATTTTAGGTGTGGTATGATGGAATCTGCGAGTTTGTGTTCTACTGCTGTAATTTGAAGTACTCGTCTCCGGTCGAGACGTAACGCTATTGGGAGAGTGTTTCGAATCCGAAAGGTTCAGTCGCTTAGAATAGCTACGGTTCCTAGTGAAACTGCTAGAGTAAACTTTAACAGAGTTATCAGTGCTTGATACAACGTTTTGAGTAGAAACAGGTAATGGGCTGGCTGAACTATAAACAGATGGAATCAAGCTCGCTGGCAAATAATTAGAAGATAATGTTGAAATCTTTTCAGGAATAGGATCTGGATATGCAGGTTTTGTTGGTGCCGGAATTAAAGTAGCTTCTGTAGCTTTGATCGATGCCAGCTCTTCTTCTGCTGAAGTACGGACGGTAGGGTCGGAAGGTAACGTATCGTTGTCACAATCATCGTCATTCAAATGATTAATTGCATAAGTCTCTGTTGATAAAACAGACATCTCATAGTATATACTTGTACCCTGTACATCAGATAGCTCTTTGTTAGCACTTCCAGCCTCTTCATTATCTAAAAGTCTGATCTCTTTGGTATTCTTGATTATTACCGTAGATTTGTTAGTTGGTGTGTTGTTACCTAATCTCTCTAGTCCAGTATTTTCTTTTACAATTTTATAAACATTGGTTGCATTAGATGGCGGAGATTTTTTTTCTATGGATTTTAATTTACTTTCTATACTTTTAGATATTTCACGAAACTTTTTATCAAAAAAGTCATTTTTTGGTGTAGTCAATTCAGTGTCAAAGTCAAAGAAACTTTCAGATTTGTAATTATCATGTTCTTTGGGTTCGTAGGAAGACTCTTTGGGAAAATATGTTGAGAACTCCCCAAATGGTTCATGTCCAAACTCCTTCTTACCTTTTTCTCGACTGTCGTGTTTAGTATAAGGGCTAAATTCATCGTTATAACTAGGTATGGTAAAAAAATTGCTATCAAACATTTTACTAGACGTGTACTTCTCTAAAGATTTATCTTCCTCTTCTTCATCATCTTCGTATTCTTCCTCTTCACTTTCTATTTTTACTGACTGGGTTTTAATAGGTGCTGCGGCAGTGGTAGTTGTTGTAGAGGTAGAACTGGACACTATATCTGGTAATTTAGTATTTTTATATTTTCGCATACTATCTATAATTTCCGCTGGTTTCTTAACCTCTGGCGTTGGTGTCACTATTATTACGTCCAGTTTTGGTGAAGTGCTCTTAACTCTTCTTAAATTCGATTCTGTGCTTGTTTTAACTTGAGAATGAAACCTCACCCTTCCTCTGTCTTTATATTTTGCATTCTTCTCCGTATGTTCTTCAGATACGTCTTTTGGGTTTAGTTCATTAAGAGATGTGTCTGGAGACTTGGCATTGTTTCTCGCAAGCCAATTGGTGCTATTAACTCTACCGTATCTGGTGTTTCTCTCGTTCTTCAAAGAAGTTGAGTTCGTGTCGTGAGGTAAAGTATTACTAACAACTGTGCTACTCAAGAGTAGTAAGTTTACTACTAATGCTGCACCTGAAATTGTATAAAAAAACATAGTTACAATAACTGAATAAGATAACTGACTATCTCGATAAAAGTAAGACAAAAAAGAAAATTTCATAATACGAGTACAATATAGTTGTAAAAACAATTTCATTCAAATACGATAAATTACGCGATAATTGAGGAGCTCGGTGGCGCAATGGCTTAGCGCCTGGCCCAACGATTGCGGAGGTTAAGCAACGTTCGCAAGGGTCGGTCATGGGATGGGTGACCAAAAAAATTATTATCTCGAGCTCCTCCGTGCTTCGGAAGGCACGTTAAGCCGTTGGTCCCGGCTGCATTTGCAGTCGTTAACACTCACCAATCCGCATTGGGCCCGCGTGGTGGGTTACGGCCCGTCCTCCTTACCACCCATAAGGAAGGCCTGTGCCCCAGCAGTGGGGACATAAAATGGCTGATGGACATGGACGATAAATTACTAGCATTTAAAAATAATGACATAGAACTGACTTACCAAAGCATATTCTAACTGGTGACTCCATGTTCATTTCATTTTGTTGGTGGATGAGCAGGTGTTCAGTTCTGTACCACTAGTGTCATGGTGCCCTCTGTAATCAAAAGAGACAAAGGACTTTAGTTTTAGATTAGGTAAGGTTAGTTTATCTACGGTGGCAAAATATTCTAATTAGTACGTCACATAAGTATTACATAAAAAATATAACATGAAACCTGATTCAAGATTTATAAAACACTTATCCCTAGCTCTAAAATTACTGTTTTCTTGTAATTAAGGATTAAGTAATTTTTTGTTAAATAATTTAAGGTTTAATTTTAGTACTAAAATTGTTAAGTCATCACAACTAGGGTTTAAAACCAATGATTTTAAAATTCCAATATCTTTGTTTAAAACCAAGCTTATTATCAACGCGGCACAAACGAAAGCGGAAAACTATAGTGTAGAGTTGTAGATCATTTTTTTGCCTAAAATATATTTTGGTTTTAATTAATAACATAATTGAAATATTTATAATTTTAAACAGGATGTTCGGTAATAGTCTATTAAGCCAAAAATGGTAAATAGGATATAGGGTACCAAAACCCCAGAAAATTATTATAACCCCCGAAACTTTATAACTTTTTATGATAAGCTGCTGCAGTGGTATGGCAACGCTAGACCTAAATTGTGTCTTACTTTTGCTCACTAATGGGATTGATTCGATAATCACCCCGGAACTGATTTTTTTATTTGTATGGAAGAATGTAAAATGACAACCCTAGACGCAAATATACTATAATTATATTCGATAACATAATAGTATATTTGCATCTGGGGTTGTCATTTTACATTTTACATTACAGGAAGAATGTAAAATGACAACCCTAGACGCAAATATACTATAATTATATTCGATAACATAATAGTATATTTGCGTTTAGGGTTGTCATTTTACATTCTTCCATACAAATAAAAAAAAACCGGCCAAGTGCGAGTCGGACTCGCGCACGAAGGGTTCCGTACAAAAACGGCAAAAAATCACGTTTGTTGTATGGGAGCATCCCTTAAATATTTATTTTATTCTGTTTTTAGTATTTGTTGTTATAGCGGCAACAGAAATACATCATCTGTGAAAATTTCAACTGTCTAGCTATCACGGTTCATGAGATACAGCCTGGTGACAGACAGACGGACAGCGGAATTTTAGTAATAGGGTCCCGTTTTTACCCTTTGGGTACGGAACCCTAAAACGGTTCCGGGGTTGTACTTATTTGTATGCATGGTCTATCTCCATAATTATTCGACTTTATATAAGGCAAACAAACAGGCTTTCTTTATTTTACAATTTTACAAGCTTTTATTTAGTTTCACCTATCCGGTGTTTGTCCGTCTGTAATCAAATCTTTGTATGAATCAAATGACAGTCAAAGGATTTCAAAATAAAAGCGTAGATGTCATTTTAGTACCACACCGGCCGAATACTCAAAGGCTTCTTAGCTAAACTCTTAGGTCTCCTTAACTTCAAGGAAGCTGTCAGTTTCACAGAGATCTGACAACTTTTTTGAATTTAAGGTGGCCTTAACTTTAAAACCAGCTCTAGACTCGCGCGCGAACCGCGGCCGCAAATTACGGCCGCGGTTCGCGCATGAAAACGACCAGAAAAATATAGCCCTCTACACTCGCAACTTTTTGTAGTTAGCGCTTCGCAAACCAGCCGGCTCCACACTCGCGCGCGAACCGCGGCCGCGAATCACGGCAACCTTAGTTCGGCACACAAGCCCTTTGATGCGGACCAAAAAACCGCCACCGGACGGGGAACGCCGCGAAGCGCGAACGCGAAGCCGCGAAACCCTCCAAACTCGTGGTTCGCGGCCTTCGCGGGCTTTCGCGGCGCGAGTGTGGAGCCGGCATTTGACGCGGACCAATAAACCAGCACCGGACGAGGAACGCCGCGAAGCGCGAACGCGAACACTCGCGGTTCGCGGCTTTCGCGACGCGAGTGTGGAGCCGGCATAAGATTAGTTTTAGTATTTGGCCGTAGGTATATCTAGTAGTTATTAAAATTTTGACTAGATGTCACTTTAAAGCCGGCTCCACACTCGAGCGCGAACCGCGGCCGCAAATCACGGGCGCGGTTCGCGCATGAAAACGGTGCGAAAAATATAGGTAGCCCTCCAGACTCGCGCGTGAACCGCGCGGCCGCGAATCACGGCAACCTTAGTTCGGCACACAAGTCCTTTGACGCGGACCAAAAAACCGCCACCGGACGGGGAACGCCGCGAAGCGCGAACGCGAAGCCGCGAAACCCTCCACACTCGCGGTTCGTGGCCTTCGCGGGCTTTCGCGGCGCGAGTGTGGAGCCCTCTTAAGATTTAAGTTGTTTTTTAACTTTTTAGTTCTTCTTTGCTAACTTTATAGTTATTTTTTACTACCGTGTAATTATCAGAAGTTGGTAGTTATTAAAATTTTTACTAGATGTCACTTTAAGATTTAAGTTGTTTTTTAACTTTTTAGATCTTCTTTGCTAACTTTATAGTTATTTTTTATAACCCTGTAATTATCAGAAACTGGTTTTTTAAATATAGATTTTTATAATTTACTTGTTTAAAGATTGACACGTAGTTTTTAAACGTATCCATATGCAGCCAGACCGACGTCAGTTCCTCAATCTCCGTAACATCATGTGATGGCAATACAATCACGGTGTCAGCCGAGTCACAGGTCTTGCACCATATTGTGCGCCGGCGCAGCGCTCCCACGAACTATCACACTATCAACGCTGCATCTTTATTTGAATACTGCAATTAACATTTATTTGTGACGACACATGAGTAGGCAATAGGTCAAATGTGCATGTAGGTATTTCTTACGTTCGTTGTTGTTGTAAGCGATAAAAGCATAATAGCATGAGCCAAGGTATTATCTTGGCTCATGCTGTCGATTTTTTTTGCTTATAACGGTTAGGGCCTCATCACGGGATAATTTTATGATTTTCTTCTCAGATTTCATAGAAATTCTGATCTCCTTTCAATATACTAGAAGATTTGCGCTATCCGAAACCTGGGCAACGTGCCTTAAGTCGAATTTCAGAAAGTAAATTAAATATAAAATACATTAATTATACAACGTGTTACAAAATAACACCTAATGTGGTAGAGAGACAGAGACCATCACACTTTAATTTTCATCAACTCTAAAATCGCCAAAACGAAATCAGCTGCTTCATACAAAAATTAATAACGAAAATATCGAAATGTATGAAGCAGCTGATTTTTCTTCGCGATTTCAGAGTTAGTCTCATAGTAAAAGATGTTCAGTTTGATGGTACCAGTTTGGTATAAGTACAATATTTGGCATTAGGGGTTGTTTTGTAACACGTTATATAATAATAAAATACCTACTTATTTATGAAAAATTTACAAAAACAAGTCAAGACTACCTAGATCGTGCTTGCTCTATAGTGTTTTTCATAAACTCTTCCAGTTAGGCCGTTGGAAATAGACATTAAATTAGCAAAGCGTGATGTAGTTCTGCATTTTTGGTATGTTGTATGGGTCTGTTAGGGTAGTGTGAATTCAAATTTGCAACTTCGAAAAACCTGTTGAAACTGTGAAAATCGAGAAATACTAGGACTTTTTTCACTATCTGCTCTCCAGGACCAAAACTATGCATTTTTTCAGAACAATATTTTTACATTTATAAACTGTATTAAATTACCTACAATTTGAACTTAATTGCGGCTCTATTGACCCTATAAAAGCTAAGCTATTGCACTTCAAAGATGACCAAAAATTGAAATTTTCCGGTTTTACCCACGTATTTCGTGAAACATTGGCAACACCGCTTGTCTTATGAAGAAAAGTTACAGAAAATATTTTGTTGTACGTTTAAAGGCCTGGGCACACCGGATGCGTAGACACGCGCGTGGTTACGCGTGCGTGTACACGCGCGTAGTTACGCACGTAACCCCCTGACACACCGGGTTACGCATACGTCTACGCGGCACGCAACGCAACCTGTCCCTTGCGCACCCAGCCGCTGCGGCAGCCATGTTTGCGACTCTAGTGCGCGATGTCAGACGAAGATTGAGTAAATGGACTAATTTTTTCGCACTAATTCAATTAGTTTTTCTTTAACATCGTTATTCATTACTTAAAAACAAAATAAAACACCACTTACTACCGTTAGTACCGCTACTATTTGTAAACCAATACAACTGGATGCGTAGTCACTACGCGCGTGGTTACGCACGACGTTCAGGAAAGATACGTGCGTGTTCGTATTTGTTCGGTGTGACGTCCAATAGGGAATGCCATTGAGTACAACGTCATCAATGCGTTCCGCTCTGCGTAAATACGCAGCTTGGTTGTCTCATGAGAGCTGCAATGCGTAGGGTTACGCATCGGACTACGTGCACGCGTACGTTACGCAAGCGGTGTGCCATGTCTCATAAGGTTTCAGAGATTACAACGTCATGGTACGTCTACGTGCACGCTTACGCATACGCTTACGCATCTGGAGCCTTAAGGCTTCAGCACACCGGATGCGTAAGCGTATGCGTAAGCATGCAATGCGTAGGGTTACGCATGCGAGAGCTGCAATGTGTAGGGTTACGCATCGGACTACGTGCACGCGTACGTTACGCAAGCGGTGTGCCATGTCTCATAAGGTTTCAGAGATTACAACGTCATGGTACGTCTACGTGCACGCTTACGCATACGCTTACGCATCTGGAGCCTTAAGGCTCCAGCACACCGGATGCGTAAGCGTATGCGTAAGCGTGCACGTAGACGTACCATGACGTTGTAATGTATGAAACTGTATGAGACATGGCACACCGCTTGCGTAACGTACGCGTGCACGTAGACCGTTGCGTAACCCTACGCATTGCAGCTCCCATGAGACAAACAGGCTGCGTACTTACGCAGAGCGGAATGCAATGATGACGTTGTAGTCAATGGCATTCCCTATTGGACGTCACACCGAACACGCACGTATCTTTGCTGCGCGTCACTACACGCGTAACCACGCGCGTAACTACGCATTCAGTTGTATTTGTTTACAAATAGTACCGGTATTACCGGTAGTAAGTGGTGTTTTATTTTGTTTATAAATAATGAATAACGATATTAAAGAAAAACAAATTGAATTAGTGCGAAAAAATTTGTCCATTTACTCAATATTCGTCTGACATCGCGCACTAGAGTCGCAAACATGGCTGCCGCAGCGGCTGGGTACGCAAGGGACAGGTTGCGTTGCGTGCCGCGTAGACGTATGCGTAACCCGGTGTGTCAGGGGGTTACGTGCGTAACTACGCGCGTGTACACGCACGCGTAACCACGCGCGTGTCTACGCATCCGGTGTGCCCAGGCCTTTATTTAGCTTTTATTAAAGCCCGAAACCACAGAATATATACTCTAACGCGAACCGAAACGGAGTCCGTGAGACTGTTTAGTTCACTCACAATCTCAAAAAAAACGCAAAGAAAGTAAAAATAGTTATAGAGACAAAAACTAAATATACATCGTGTTACAAAAAACCCCGAAAATGGTTAACTTTTGCATTACACTATTTTGGACTAATATGACATGCAAATTACCTCCCCCATCACCCCTTATAATATGATTCTGGTTTAATTTCCAATAACCCTGTATACATTGAGTAATAAGCGTCCATAACCCATTTTAGGTACCTTCAAAGTCTCACAGACTTCGTTTTAGGCTCTCATAAAAGCTAAACAAACTACAAAATATTTTTTGCAACTTTTCTTCATAAGATAAGCGGTTTTGCCAATATTTCACGAAATACATGAGTAAAACCTTTTATGAGGTCAATAGAGCTGCAATTAAGCTCAAATTGGGTTGGTAAATTTTTTCAAAACTGTTGTGAATTATATATTTTCTGATAGCTTTTGGCTTTGGAGTCAGGAATAACCAATTGCGGATTTTTTACAATACGTCATTTTAATTTAAATAATAATTTAAAATTAAAATTTACGACATAGTACAATAAATCACTATTACGGCTGTATGCGTAATGCTTTTGCTCAAATAAAAAAAAATAAAAAATTTGGCATTGGCAATGTCAACTAGTTGTCATGTTAGTCACAGACAGCTAAAATAAATAAAATAACTCTTTTGTAAATTTGTAGATATACATATATTTACGTGATCATCACAAACGTATAAAGCTCTCTGAAGGCAATTCCTGTTTAATCCTCTGCACCACGTCTCTTTCAAAGGTATGGGAATTGTACAAAATTTGTTTTGCGGATGGTCACATCTATATTTCAAACAAAACGGAACAAAGCAGTGTAAGTACTTCATCGGCGTAATAAGCTGGATAACGGATTTCTTCAGGCTGATCCATTTTCCATAACTGAACAAGAAAAACACTAGAAAATCACAATAAATAAGCTGAAAAACAAACAACAACATTAGGTCGTGATTAATGATTAGGGGAGAGTAGGGTATTACCGCGCGGTTGATAATTTCGCGCCCCTTGGTTTCTCGAAAACTATCAACTCTATGCACCTGCAATAACAGTCAAATCTTAGCTCTAAGCGCCTCTAACCTCGTCCACACACCGTCAATTTCCGTCGAACAACCAGAGCGGAAGGCCATGCACTTTTAGTTTTTCCACGCACACGATCTATTTTCTGATATTTTAGTGAGAGGTGACTCAATCAATATTACCTAATGAGTAATAAAAGTATATACATTTATAACGTAAAAATTATGTAGAATTTGTGTGCAGAATTACTTTATATTAATTCTTTAAGTTTGTTCTTGTTTGTGAGGTTACAAATTAAAATTAGCTGGTTTGACTATTTCGCGCGCAGGGCGCGAAATTATACAGTATGAAAATATGTATGGCAAATATTTTCTTTACAGAAGGCATGAAAACGAAGGAAGATTGCCGATCCTCCTACGAGGTAATTACATACTAAAGTAAAAGCATTCCGAAAATGGACAATTATTTTAAGATTAATTAGTTTTCAAAGTAGAAAGACGTCTTTGTGTAACAAACAAATGGTGTCTTTTTAAATCGTTTAATAGTGAAAGTGAAAGTGAAAGTGAAAGTGAAATATATTTTATTTAAATAAGCTCACATAATAGGCATTTTTAAATCGTCAATTCTTTTACCCTACCACCCATTATGACGTCTTTTAACTGACAAGAAAAATGGGCGCAAAAAACTTGTCAGCTTAAAGAACTTAATATGGAAACTTATAAGTTTACAATTTTGAGACTGAGTTGATTAATGAATATAAAAAGAAAGAAATATCTATAATTTTCATTTTTCCCATACGCTGTAGTAATAGTTATCAGTTTATTGTCAATTTAAATTAGAGGCGCGGTTTTATCAGACCCAGCGTGAAGTACCGACCTAGTGGCACGATATTATCAGACCAGTTTGATAATATCGCGTTTTCCCATTTTTTTGTAATTTGCTCATATTTTTGTTTTGTGTTTTATCTTATAACTTTGAAGATTCGTTAGCGTAGCTAGATAAATTCCCCACCCCTAGTCATATTTAGTTTTTATTTTAACCCAACCTAAGGTTAGTTTATATATTAATTTCCTTCGGGGCTCGGTAATATCCTACTCTCCCCTACCAAAGAGTAAAATAATTGGATTACTCTTTGTCACTTTCTGTCAAATCTGTCCTGTCAATCATTTTTTTATTAGTAAATACAAGGGAGTTTCGTGTTCAGCCGTACGTTTGATATTTTATCGCCATAATAATATAAAAAAAATATGTCATTGACAAGGTGAAATAAAAATATCATAATTTCATAATAAATAATAATAAAAATATATTCTTCAAACTTGTGCTATCAAAAAAATATATAAAACAATAGGCTAGTTGACAAAATTTGGAAAATAGTTTAATAATAAAGTTTGGTATCTATTTTACCCCAAAATATATTGTTTTAAGAAAAATAAGTCATTTTACCTATGAATTTTGCGTTTTAAGAAATGAATTCAAAATGACATCGAAAAAGGCCAAAACTGTCATGGCATCTTGAATGACGTCACGCCTCGCGAAACATTCGTGTTTGACACCTACACACATACACCTCTGTGTGTTTGTGTGTGTGTGAAAATGACAGCAACAACAAAGGTTTCGCGAGGCTTGACGTCATGCGTCTCTGATTGGTGTTCAATGTCACGTGATTAAATGGCCAATTTTGCCGATTTTATTTTCCGTAAATATTGGTAATCTTTATTTATTGTAATAAAAAAAGTGTTTTTTTGGTTACTATTTAACATGATTAATCATTAGAAACCTTATGCTAGCCGATTTATTCTTAGTGGAAACAAGCCTATTCTCTTCAAAAAAGTTTGCCAACCCAATTTTAGGTAATTTAATGCAGTTTATAGCACATAGACATAGACATTGTTTGCAAAAAAATCATAGTTTTGGCCCTGGAGAGCTGATATAAGTCCAAGTTTTTCTCGATTTTTTGAGTTTCCACAGGTTTTTCGAAGTTGCTAATTTGAATTCACACTACCCTAACAGACTCATACAACATATCAAAAATGCAGAACTACATCACGCTTTGAACGCATCGAATTTAGCCTCTTTTTTTGTCTATTTCTAACGGCCTAAGTAGCCCATATTGTTTTACCAAAAAAAATATGAGTCATGTTGAATCGACACTTTAGAATCCAAACACTCCTGGATGAAAACCCACTGACCCACTGATTCCACTAATGAGCCAAATTACTACCTCAGTGGTTTGGCACCTCGAATTGGAACGAGTAGGATCGCCATTCGGTCGTTAGTATGATTGGGGAATGCAGGTCACGGCATATACTAATCAGCACAGAACATTCGCTCTTGAAATTAGGATGAAACACTATCGAGGTTTACTTAGGAAAATATTTGAAAAGAAAAAAAAAACAAAGTGTAAATTATGTTAAAAAGTTAACGCTCTAAAACGTAATTTTGTCATTCCAAGTTATTAAGTTAACATTTTGTTGTGTGCACTACTACCTCTTTTGTTACCGCATGGCAAAGTCGCGATATTTTCCCAAGGATCAAATAAAACTATAAAATAAGCGATCCAAATATCAAGCTTATTTACTTGTAGAGCGTAGTTAAATTTTCATGTTAATTCCATTAAAAATAAATGTACCAATTCCATTGCTCCTTTAGAATGAACAAAGAACTTTTAGTTTGATACAAAAGTTGTAGTGGATTTGAATGTGTTGGGTAGTGTTGCAATAAAGTGGTTACACGGTGTGGTAGCGACACGAAGATCGTGATAGAATGCGCTTGCGGCTCGCTCGGTGCATGACTAGGGCGGGACGCATGAATAAACAGAGTGGAGTCGATAATATCGACATGTGATCTTAGTGAATTATTTAATAGAATTCTGAGTAGGTATTCTAGACGATTAATGAGGGGGCGTATTTGTTTTAATGACGAATGTTTATGCATAAACAATTAAATAGGTATTCTCAAAGTAAACAAAATATTCTACAATATTAATATTCATCATTACACTTAAGATTTCCAGGCTGACTATACATTGATATTAAAATATTTATAGAATCTGATTTCGACGGCTCCATCGCAGAATGTCCCTTTCGCAAAATGTCCCCTGGTCGCAAAACGTCCCTTTCGCAGAATGTCCCTTTCGCAAAACGGGTCTTTCGCAAAACGTCCCTTTCGCAAAATGTCCCTTTCGCAAAACGTCCCTTTCGCAAAATGTCATATCACTCTTGCCAAATTGCCATTTTGTTCGAAATGTTCATTATTACAATTTAGTGTTGTCAGTAGCTTAAAAATTATCCCAAGTGGGTAGTATATTTTCGAGTTTCATAGAACATTTCGAACAAAATGGAAATTTGGCATGAGTGATATTTATTTCGTACCAAGGGGACATTCTGCGAAAGGGGCGTTTAGCGAAAGGGACATTTTGCGAAAGAGACGTTTTGCGAAAGGGACATTTAGCGAAAGGGACGTTTTGCGAAAGGGACATTCTGCGAAAGGGACGTTTTGTGACCAGGGGACATATTGCGAAAGAGACATTCTGCGACGGAACGATTTGACGTGATTTAAAAAGTTATTTTGATTTTAGATTTCAATATAACGATAATATTCCCTCTAATTATAGAAAAATGTTATAATAGTCTAATTTAACATGCACATTAAAAGTTCTTACGTTTGGTAGGTTTTAAATATTGTCCTGCAGTGTTGTCCACATTTTCAATTCTGTGATTTATCATCAAAAATTATAGTACAATAAAATGTTTAATTCCTTTTTTGGTATCATACCTTCAGATTACTTAGTAGAAATAACTGAAGCTGATTAAAAAAATTAGTTAAGGTTATTAGTGCCCTCACAGTTGCGCCCTCGTTATATTAAATTGTTTGCTCGCTAAGTACATAATGTATCGACATTCACACATACTGGTTGAAGCCAAGGTTTCATAGTTTATTTACAAACAATAACCTCTGTAAAATATAGTTTTTTTTTTTATTATTATTATTTTATTTATTTAATCTTTATTGCTTATATCTAAAAAAAATACAGCAAATGGCGGACTTAATGCTAAAAAGGCATTCTCTCCCAGTCAACCAGAGAGGATGTGACAGTGAAAAATGTGCAGGCAATAAAGCGGTTATAAAAGTAATAATATTCAAATTATACATAGGTACTATAACATAACAGAGATTAAATATATTGTGATATAAATATATATATATATATATATATATATATATATATATACATACATACATTTGAAATACAAATATTTATTTAAGTGAGTAGGTAATAGAGGAGGTCAGCTTCCAAGGGAGCTAGCGTAGAGAACCAAGATAATGTTCTCGAACCAGTCTCTTAAAAGTGAACTTGCTGGGTGCTTTTCGTATGTGCGTGGGTAGGGCGTTCCAGAGTCGTATAGCCGTAAGGGTGAAAGAGTGGGAAACGAAGCCAGAAGAATGAGCAGGAGTTTTCAAGAGAAGGTTGTCACTAGACCGAAGATCACGTTCATGAGACGAACCCAGAAACTGAAATCTTGATTTCAGGTATTCTGGGGTAAGTGGACCGAACAAAATGTTGAAGAGTGCACAGACTACTCTCAGGCTCCTACGCTCACGAATAGGAAGCCATTTGAGCTGCTGGCGGAAATGTGAGATATGTTCGTATTTACGTAAGCCATATATGAAGCGAATACAATTGTTGAGAAGTCGATCCAACTTATCTAGGAGATTTTCATTTAGATCAGTGCTGCAGACATCAGCGTAATCTATAATGGGTAAGACCAGAGCCTGTATCAGTGCAATCTTGGTGCTGGGCGGGAGAAAGTATTTAAACCTGTAGAGTGCCCTAAGCGCATTGGTTACTCTTTGGGATACGTTGTCAGTGTGTTGTTTCCAGGAGAGAGTATTATCAACGGTCAAACCCAAGTCTCTTACATGTTGCGAGTAAGCTATTAAATCACCGTTATATACTAGTGGAGTAATGTTACCGGGGCTTAAACGAGATATTTGACGCGAACTACCGACAATGATGGCTTGGCATTTTCCCGCATTAACTGAGATGCCAAACTTGGACGACCATTCTGAAATACGATCCAGATCACTGTTAAGTAATGCGATCGCATCATTCAAATTATGTACGTCATTTTGGACATACAGTTGTTTTCACTCCTCTTGCTCAAAAAGTCCGTCATTGTAAGGTACAGGAGCCAGGATAAAATAGCATAATTACCCCTAGGGGATAAAGATTTTTCTTTTTTAATGTTTGTCTATTACCAATGAGCCTACTAAAATAAAAAGGCTTTATTCATAATCACGAATAAAGACTCGCTCGACTTAATACTGTTTCTCATTTTTATTTTTGAAAATGGAACTAAAAGCAGCGATCTCTTCGGTGGAATCATAGACTTATTTATACTCTGTGACTTTAAGTTTAAATCGTAGAATGCGTGCATTGTGTTTCTTAGAGAGCTGCTACAGTAGAAATTAAAAAAGGCACTGGCGCGAAATCCTTAGTATTTTTCTCTAACACCAAACTGATTGAATTGTGTGACTGTAAGTAATAGGAAAGAAATAATTTTAATCTTTTGCCGTCAAGCACAAATCATTTATTTAAATACTGTATGAAAAGTTTATGAAGTGGAGGATAGAAAAACGAGTGGATTCGTTTACGGAAGTATAAACTAGGTATTCAATATTGTAATTTAGTTTCTCGCAATCGTAGTGAAAAGTAGAGTGTAACACACGACGCTAAAACCCATTGTAACTCGGTTTCTATTTATTCCCTCGCTAAAGCTCGGGAATAAAACTACCTCGTATGGAATGGGTCATTTTAGCGTCTTGTATAACAATCTACTATTACAAACAATAACCTCTGTAAAATATAGTTTGTTGTAGTAGTAATAGGCAAATGTGCCAAAAGTGCTTTTGCTCTGCTTGCTCTTTTGCCTACTACTACAACAACGAACTATATTTTACAGAGTTTCTAAATAAACTATAGAACCTTAGCTTCAATGGGTACGTGTGATTTTTCGATACATTATGTACTTAGCGATCAATAAATTCGATTAAGATGAGGGCGCTACTGTGAGAGCACTAATAGCCTTTAAATATAATCGATATCTCGACTCTATTCACATCTCTACTCCAGTCAATGAAATTACGTGTATCGCGCGTGTCCCGCATGCAACGAGCTCCGCAACCGCTCACACAGAGTTACATTGCTAACAACTATACAAATGTCACGACCACTTTATGAAGATTAGATGTTCCATCTTGAATAGATCTCGAAGCTTTCCGTCGTATAATTCTGTAGTTTTGGAACCAAGGGGCCTGCCGGGCGATTCCAAAACGATACTCGCAACTCACAAAGTCTCCTCACTTCGCAAGAGTTTGATTTTGGAAATGGGGAATGTCCGAAAAATATCAAATGAGGGCTTTTCAAAGTGACATTTAAAAAATAAAAATAGTAACTATTTGCCGGGTGTCCCTTGACTCGCCTAAAGTCATTGGTCCTAATTTCATTTGGCCGAATTTCTTTGGCCTAAACTCCTTAGGTACAATTATTGTTTGACCTAATAGATTTTTTCGCATCTTTGTCGTTTCGCCTAAACGTTAAATTCCCTAATTATCAAAACGACTAATGTTAATTGTCCTAAAATTTATTAGCATACATATCTTTTGACACAATAATGACTACGCCGAAGTATTGTTAACCCTAATATTGTCTTGCATACATAATTTTTGGCATAACAATATTGTATTGCATTCAAGTTGGTGACAGAAACAAATCGTCAAAAAACGGGCCTGAGGCCCCCCGTAAAGAAAAACTTTTAATGCGAACACCATTACGTTAGGTCAGGTTAGGGTTTTGAACACTTTTATAATGCTTGCATGCATGTTGCATGCTGCATGCTTGCATGATTTTATGCATGCTTCCTTTTTTTGCATGCTTGTTCACTTGCTCGCTTGCATGCCTGTATGCTTGCTTGCATGTTTGCTTGCAAAATGCTTGTCGGGGGGTGCAGGGGGCCCCCCGCTATAAAGAAAAACTCTTAATGCGAAGACCATTAGGTTAGGTTAGGTTAGTGTTTTGACCACTTGCAGCGGAGCGAGCGAAGCGAGCGGAGCTCCCTAATGCTTGCATGCATGCTGCACGCTTGCTTGCATGCTGCTTGCTTGCTTGCATGCTGCATGCTTGCTTGCATGCTGCATGCTTGCTTGCATGCTGCATGCTTGCTTAAATGCTGCGTGCTTGCTTGCATGCTGCATGCTTGCTTGCATGCTGCATGCTTGCTTGTACGCTGCATGCTTGCTTGCACGCTGCATGCTTGCTTGCACGCTGCATGCTTGCTTGCACGCTGCATGCTTGCTTGCATGCTGCATACTGCATGCTTGTTTGCATGCATGCATTCCTTGCTTTTGATTGCATGCATGCATATCTGCTCTTGCTTGCATGCAAGTATGCATGGCCTTGTTTGCATGCATGCATACGTGCCATGCAAGCATGCTATTTGATCTTGATTGTACTTATGTTATCATGTTTGCTTGTGTGCATACTTGCTTGCTTGCTTGTATGCTTGCATTCTTGAGTGTGATAGGCAATTAAAAAGACAACGACAGGTTTATCTGCTCATTCTTTATTTTTAATTACTTACCAAAAACATAATTTTTCGTAATTTAAATCTTAAAAACGATTATTCCTATAATTATTAAGGGAAGTAAACATTCGGCGAAAAAAAATATTAGGCGTTACACAATTGTGCGAATCGTTATTTAGTACTTTTAAACATTAGGGATTATGAATAGTTATGCTTAATGATGAATTTGGGAAGTAAACATGCGGCGAAAAATTTTTAGGCGAAGTGAAAATAGGCCAAACAAATTTAGGTCAAATGAAAATTGTGCAAAAAGTTTTTAGGCCAATAAGTAGTGTGCCAAAGACAGTTAGGACAAAAAAAATTAGGCATTCCAATATATACCCCTATTTGCCTCATACATGGTGTTGATATTAGTCGAACCCTAAAAATATTGTAACGTTGTTACATATTTTTTAATTGAAGAAATTACAAATTGACTACCTAAAATTAAATTCTAAATATTATTAACTAACATACCTATTATTTATAAACACAAAATTCATTAGACATCGATCAATGCACACACTGCGCTCAGCGGCGTCCGCGCGTTCAAGGTCAACGGGCGTTTGTTGAGTTTCCTCTCCCCTCGACCCGCACCGCGTAGTTGCGGCCGGCTGTTGCATTCGCTTCGTCACTCCGAATTTGATCTTTGAGGCAGACCCGCGTTCGTCTTTAGCTCCCAACAACATTGCGGACATCGCGTAGTGTCTAATCATATTTTCCACCTTTATTTATCAGTGCTACTGTAATTAATTATTACATTCAGTGCACAAACCCACGTATTGGTAAGTGTTGAACAAGTATTTCTTCAATTAGCGATTTGAATGTAGAAAATTTGAATTTTGAAAATAACGTAACCGTCAATTTGAATTTTGATCGTTGTAATTATGCTTTTTCAACTTGTATTAGTTATTTTTATTGTAGATTGTTGTTCAGCTCATTAAGCTGTGTATTAACTTAATTTAATTATCATTTATTCCTCCAATTGTAACTCCGATCTGATTGTGGCAAAACACATCACTCATACGGCCCGGGTACTTTCTACTCCAGTTCCTGCATTAGCCACAATCAGAGGAGACAACGGAGTTTGGTTTCCTAATGCGACCTAATTACAGGGTCCATCGTGTGGCGTACACCATACCCCATCGTTTGGCGTCCACCATCGTTCGCGCCTGCTGCCGTCATAAGGGCGACGACTTCCACATTTTGGGACATCACTGTCGACCCTACGACCTCCGCAGCGTGAACATCACCCCATACGAACCCCTTCTTCTCTGGGCCCGGACCTCACTTCGGCGGAACCAGGAGAGTACCAACCCTGGCCGGGAAAGCATAAAAAAACGTTCACTTGTAATTTTTTTAAGTACCGAACACTGGCATAAAAAACCGTTTGTAATTTTGTACCGGGCACTTCGAACCACGCCCAAATTTTGTTGTTTACACCAAGGGTCTAGTTTCATTTAAGCACCCTTGGAACGTAACAAGTAACTATTTGAATCACTAGATGGTGTTGATACTTTTCGAAGCTTAGTAAAAAAATCACATTGTCACCTATTTTTATCAACGCCATCTATCCAGCCTACAGTTTTTTGTCATTGTGAAAAGCCCTCATTGGCTGAATAATTTTCTATAGGTACACAGTACATATATAAGTTTTTTCAAACAGTAGAGGAGCTTACGTCACTTAGGCCCTTTTGTCATTGCACTCCGTCGGATCGCTAGGGTTGGCATTTTCCGGCCGTCTCGTGGAATGCTACGCGCGAACGCTATGGAAACAACTGCGACGCGATGTCACAACCCTGACCAAAGTACTGCGAACTTTGCTTAGAGTGACGTCAGCTGTCAAATTCGAACGTTTCCATGGAGCTCTCATACTGTTTGAAAAAACTTATATATGTACTGTGATAGGTAGAAATAAGAAGCTCCCTTAGTAATAGAAAAAAAGTTTCAGAATTTTTGGTAGCGTGAAAAAGTTTGAAAAAAATTAAGTCTCTTCGACTTCACAAATATACAAAAGTAACAGCAGAATGGAACTTATACCTTTGCCACCACCTGCCACAACCACTACAAGGTTACTTTAATCAATTGAAAATTAAAATAAGATAACTACAGAAGCAGCAATTAATAAATTAGTTTATTAGGTAATCGTATTATCTTATTTCGAATATCAAACTCGTGCGAAGTGAGGTGACTTTCGACGTGTGTTGCGAGTTTCGTTTCGGAATAGCACTTAGGAATTTTGGAATAGGCTGCGTTCTATTTCTACATGTAAATTTTGGACACTTCCAAAGATGTTGCAACGATCCTAAATAATATTACATTTGTAAATAGAAACCCGTGGAAATCCATAGTCCCAATAATAAATTATGAAAGAAGGATGCCCATTTCTAACCTGTCAAAATGTTGATTTTATCAATTACCTTGTATGTAATGTAACATAGCTCATAAAAATTTATAAAATAAAGTTGGCAATACAGAAATAGAGAAGATTAATAATAAAGATTGGCATAAACTAGAACATATTGATTTTACCATCACATATTTTTCTGATTGCCAAATTAAAATTTAATTGAATGCATTAAAGTCATAATAACTATTAAAATATCATTATACATCAACTTTTTTAATAAAAAGCTATTTGAAAGGTCAACGCTTGTATGAGAAGTAGTCGTTGTTCTTTGATCAGAGAGGGAACCAGTTTGCTAACCGCTCTACTACTATACTAGCGCTCTATTTTAGTATTTTTTTATCAAAATCATAGTATAGATTATACATTACCCCCTCTTTAATTACAGATTAGTATGGCACCATATAAATTACACATACATTCTTTATTATCTTGATAATGTATTCAGTGCCATACTCGTACTAATCACAATCAGCTTAATAAACTCACGCGCAACTCGTCCCTACAAGGAGTTGGTACAATTTGCGCCTGATGTAACTCAGCCAAGGTCTTAGAAAACTATATTGAGGACAGGGGGACGCTACCTATTTGATTGATGGATCTTTGTCAAAAATCACATACTTTTTAGGGTTCCGTCCGTACCCAAAGGGTAAGAACGGGACCCTATTACTAAGACTCCGCTGTCTGTATGTCGCTCTGTCACCAAGCTGTATCCCATGAAGAGTGATAGCTAGACAGTTGAAATTTTCACAATTAATGGTGTATTTCTGTTACCGCTGGTATAACAACAAATACTAAAAAAACAGAAAAAAGAAACATTCATGAGGGGCTCCCATACAACAAACGTGATTTTATTACTAAACCCTTCGTGCGCGAGTTCGACTTGCACTTGGCCGGTTTTTTTAATGTTAAGAAGATGATAATAATTTTATTTTAGTAGTTTATTAATTTGACTTGGTTTTTTATCTCTCATTTCTCGATCTTTTTTTCGTATAGAGTAGATCACACCAAATTATTAAAACTTGTCTCTCTATTTTGGAACACCTTCAACTTGAAGCCAAATGCAGCTAGATGTGCAATTAAATTAGGATGTAGGCTTAAATTAAATAAAATAAGTTACATATTTGCAGTTATAATTTTAATAACGCTACTTAGCGCCAGTCAAGTTCAAAATTTTTTCAACCAGTGGTTAATTCGTCCAAGCATTTTTGTCATAATATTCTGGATAAAAATCGCGAAATAAAATAAAATAAAAAACGCGCGACGTCATTCGTTCCGCTCTGAAACTCGTGTGTTTGCTCCTCTCGTTTCATTGTAATGAGGAGTCGTTACAACTACCGTTATTTTATTTTTATTTGACTACATTGTGGCTTATGGTTATGAACGCTTTACATGCTCCTATTCTCTTTATAGTTTATAAATATTAATTGTTATTTTATCACCGTGCTGAAAGTGTATTTTGTTTTTTGAGTAGATATCATCTAAAAATAAATATAAACAGGGTGCCCCAAAACTTTGCCACATGGAGGAAAAGTACCTTAAATATTGAAGATGAGAAATTTTACTGAAGGAAGACTTCGTTTTGTTTTAATAATAATGCGAACTGTATTCAAAGATTTTTTTTAAATTGCATTCATTCTTATACAAATTGGTGCAATATAGTAAAAATTACCCTAATAAGTAACCCTTTCGATCGGTATCGTAAAAATAAAATATTGTTTTTTGTAAGGCATGGGATTTTCGAATTCGAAAATCTTTGAATGCAGTTCTAATTAAACTTTTAGATTTTTGCATTCACAATGCTATTTTTATATTAAGATGAATAAATAATGAAAAATATTAGAAAAAATCGGCTCACCCGTAGCAACTTTGACTTAGACCCGTCTAAGTTGCTACGGGTGAGCCGATTTTTTCTAATATTTTTCATTATTTATTCATCAGTTCTAATTATTTTAAAAATCAAAATGCAGTCTTATTCTTTTAGTAAAATTTCCTATCTTCAATATTTAAGGTACTTTCACTCCGTATGGCAAAGTTTTGGGACATCCTGTATATAATAAAACTGTAAATTCTCAATATTTGTGCGCGAACCACGCAAAAACAGCTGAACGAATTTTGATGAGATTCAAATCTGGTAGCTTAAAATCATGGCCATGTTTCATTTAATTCGGATGGGTAGATCCAGGGAAACAGCTTGAACTGTGTGTAGTACATCATTTACACTGGTCGCTTTATTGTAAGTCGCGGGCAAAAGGCATACCTAAACCACAGTATATAGATAAGTTTTTTCAAAAACTTATTTATATACTGTGCCTAAACTGTCTACTGGGGGATTTTTCTACTGACCATGTGGACGAAGTCGCGTGCGGAGGCTAGTATTTATATAAGTCTAAAAATATAAAATTCTAGAGTAGTAGAATGGTCCGTTTGTAAATCGTAAAAAGTTTTCGAAGTTTTTTTGCTGTGCATTGAATATTAAAAAAAACGCTTTTACGTTGAAGTAGGCTAGATACTTAGATATAGATAGATAGATAAAAACATCTTTATTTCACAACTACAGACACACACATAAAACAGTGCATAAAACCAATGAAACTTAAACATGCATCTAAAACCTAAAATTATCACACTAATATTAAGTATGTGTACTGTAGTAGTGCAAAAAGGTCACAGCTCAGCGTTGTATTTGCTTTTTTAGAGCAAATCACAGATTTGCTCCAAAAATCCGTGTTCCAGTTTGTATGGAGATTTGTATAGGGCTGAAGGTAGAGACACCATTTTTGGAGGGTAGACCTTTCATGGTGTAGGTGAGCACTAATAAAGCGTTTTGGAAAATTCCCGTTATACAGGGTGCTACAGCGTGTTCCAGTTTGTATGAAGATTTGTATAGGGCTGAAGGTAGAGACACCATTTTTGGAGGGTAGATACCTTTCATGGTGTAGATGAGCACTAAGAAAGGGTTTTGGAAAATTCCCGTTATACAGGGTGCTACAGGGTGTTCCCGTTTGTATGGGAATTTGTATAGGGTTGAAGATAGAGACACAATTTTTGGAGGGTAGATACCTTTCATGGTGTAGGTGAGCACTAAGAAAGCGTTTTGGAAAATTCCCGTTATACAGGGTGCTACAGGGTGTTCCTGTTTGTATGGGAATTTGTATAGGGTTGAAGATAGAGACACCATGTTTTGAGGGAGATACCTTTCACGGTGTATGTGAGCACTAAGAAAGGGTTTTGGAAAATCCCTATTTACAGGGTGCTACAGAGTGTTCCAGTTTGTGCATATTTTTTTTATGGGAAAATTTAAATGTGTGAAATTAGGTCTACTGATAAATACCTAGGTCTATTGGTAATCCGTGACTTTCAAAATAAATGCACTTCTATCTTAATCACGCGAACGAAGTTGCGGGCAAAAGCTAGTCATTAATATAATAACAATAAAACAAATTAAATTAAATTAGTAATTGGATTCGATGTGTAAAATTAAAAATATATTCATAGTAAGTATTCTTCTTCGCATTTCGTATAAATAAATAAATAAAAAATAAATTGCTAATAAGTAGATTATTCAGAAACTATCGTAACTGTAAAATAGAGTTCGCATGTAAAAAATATTTTAATCACACTTGACCATTTCTTAAATAACATCACGTCATGAAAAAACACTACAGCGCAATATTATTATTTTTTGCCCACAAATGTTTGAAGGGCTATAATAGTGGCATAACATCTTTTTCACCTAATCACGCAATTTTCGTAGAACAACAAAAAACTGATAGCTTTTTATTAACAAAATGCATCTTGCGTTGATAGAATTACGAAAATAGAGTAAGTACAACATTGAAATTAAATAGTTACAGATTTCGTTATTATTCAATTTGCTTTGTATTCGGTTCTGTTTTAAATCTTTACAATGACATCAATAATTAATTAGCCATGCATATTTTTTGTGTATTGTATCTGTTATTTTGTACTAAAAACTAATTTACGAACTCCCGCAGATATTTACACGCAATCGGCCAACGTTCAGATTACTTTCAACGGTATAATTTATACTGTTTTTTGTCGTTGATTTTATAGACAGAATTCATTCAGTTTTTGTTGTGGATTAAGGCGTTGACTTGAACAATAGTCGTTATGCGTAATAAGGCGATTAGTAGTGGCTGACCAAGTATTGCAATCTGTGGCCTAATCAATAGTATTTAACCATATTTTATAGATAAATTCTATTATAAATTACTTATATGTCTTGTTAAAGTCTAAAATCTAGGTACACTGCTTTTGTATTTAAAGCAAACTTTCAGTGATTACTCAACTATTTTGTTCATAGTGTATAAGAAAAGTAATGACAATCATCTAAGTATGATATGTTGTATTACGAGGAAAGAATAAAAGTGATTGAAAATATGGAAGTTAACTTTCTCCATTTTATGTGATCTTGGTACTTTGGTGACGTACCAAGATTATAAGAGGTTATAATTATATTATGTTATTATGATCATCCAAATATTTAATTATTAAAAAGCAAAATAAATTGTTTCTGTGACTGTACCAAATATCATGTTTTGGTAATCGTTGGGAATAGATTTTGAACTTTGATTAAATATTTTCGTATATTCGTTCGTTAAATATATTCGTTGGGAATAAAAATTTATAATGGCAATAAACATATACCATTTGGTATTACATAGGAATAGATCGAATCGAGATGAGATTTGTAAAGTTTTCCTAATAAACTGTGAAATATTTAACTTTTATTTTACTTCATTTTATAAAAAATCAAAAGTGCAATCAGTGGTAGATATCGGCTGCCATTTTTTTGCCGCTATTTGGCCAACAAACTATTAATTTATAACAAAACGACAACATGTAATGAAACTAATTAACTATCAAATTTGTTTTCGCAAAACTTACCTTGAAAATCGACCGAGTTCAACGCACCGTTTTACTATTATTTATTTTCTTAATGCAATTCAATTGCACAATTGCAATCGGAATTGACATAAATATATATCTCAACGGTTTTAGTAAATGCGCTCAAACTTGTTTTTAGAAAAACTAGAAGGCTATTTCTATACCGAACAAAGCCTGAAAGAATTAATAATCTTGTCGCAACGCAACGCGTGAAGGATTTCTCGATTCAGAGGGCCTAGTGCGAGTTGAAGTTTTCACTTTTCTCTATCGAAAACTATCGTTTTCTCTCTTTCACTCGCATTGACTATGAGCAGCGTATCCGATAGTTTTCGATAGGGAAAAGTGAAAACATCAACTCGCACTAGGCCCTCTGATGTAAAGAACTCTACATCCATATTTAAATAAAAAAAACTATAGTATCAATAAAGGAGCTACTCGAAACAAATCATGGCTTTTCATGCAAGCACACATAAACTATTTTCGAACAGGCAATGTGAGGCCAAACCAAGCTTTATTCAAACAAAACTGTGGCAGTGACCAAGGAGTTCCTACCGCAAAAAACAATTTTAGCAATAGTGTTTTCTTGAAAGCCACATCTTTGATTTGAAGCTACGATCATTTATCTTTTTACCCACGACGGACGGAACGGAACGGAGGCGGTATATGCGTTTGGGGTTAGAGGTTGTGCGTTTGTTTGTTTGTTTATTTGGTTAGTTTGTTTGTGTGTTTGTCTGTTACCATTTTCCTCGGAAACTACTAAGCCGATTTCGATGCGGTTTTTTGCATTCAAAAGGTTTCTTTTCAGAGCAGGTTCTTAGACATGTTTCATAGTGGTAGACCACCAGGGGGCTCTGCAGCAATCAGATAAGTCAAGTTTGTCTATTACCATTTTCCTTGGAAACTACTGGGCCGATTTCAATGCGGTTTTTTGCAATCAAAAGGTTTTAAGAATACAAATGAGGGCTTTTTCAAAATGACAAAAAACTGTAGGCTCGATAGCAGTCCCTTTATTAACACGTTTTTATTAGGTTGCTTTCTCGTTTGTTTGTTTGGATGTTTGTTTGATTGTTTGTTTGGATGTTTGTCCGCAAAGTTTGCGAACGATTTTAAACAAGCTTCCCGATAAGCTAGAGACTTGAAACTTTGAACATAGGTCAGAACTGGAAGGCAATGCAATATTATGGTGTCATTGAGCTGTTCTGATGATGGAACTGGAAAAAAGCCACAGGAACTTAATGATGAAACCATACAACCCCATTATGATTAGGCTTGTTAGAATCGTAAAAACGTGAGGCGCGTTTTGTAAAATTTATCATCTATATTGTCTATAGCATGCGCCCCACGTTTATTGGTTTAAATTTTTTAAGTTTTAAATTTCTGTAGGTATAAGTTATAGCACAGTAGCCCGTAGTACATTTAAATTACGAAAAAGGTTACCGTTTGCCGTTGTGATATAGTTATTTATTACGAAATTATAGATACTTTAACCCAAGTTTTACAGATCGCAACCCGCCGTAACCTATATTTGTATATCTCCAAAAATGATATTATTCCAAAAAAGTTTTTGTTTTCAGTCAATTTTTAAAAGCCAATTTTGACACTTATCTTTCCATCAACGCCATCTAGTGAGGCAAATAGTTATTATTTTTATTTTTTAATGTCACTTGGAAAAGCCCTTATTTTATATTTTTATATTATTTTATCTGTGCCCACCTTAGAATAATTGGTTATTATTCTAAGGTGCCCACATAAAAAAAATAAGTGCTTAAAACCGACAGTTTTTTGTTTGCAGTTCTAAACTTTCTTGAAAACTTTGTATCGATGAAACAAGTCTATAATTTAAATTCGAAAAAATATTATCATGATCGTGCAACGTACTTCAGTATTTCGGTGCAAAAGTGAAATGATATGGTAATCAGTGTGTGCCAGAGCGTGGCCGGGCGGTATTGTTTTGGTGTACAAGTACATTGTCTAGTTTGGTCTCTGCCGGATGCTCGTTAAGTGGTCTATGGACGTCTGAAGAAGATCTAGGGCTCTTTTGTGTTGAGACTTTTGTTGAAAAGGAGGATGTATGGAAGTTATGCGTTCGTATTAGTGGTATTAACTATGTATGTACGGTTCATTAAGATTCTTCGATTATCCTATACCTGTTAAGATTAGCGAGTAGTCAGGCCACTTGATTGATGTATACGAAATAACTTATCCAACTTGTAGGACCCTATAACTTGTTGTTCGACAAATGGCGAGTGTGAAACTCACAAGGGCGCCCGATTTGGCACCTTCCTATTTTATCTTTTTTTTTGTCGTCAACTCACTCAATCGTGAACATTTGACGTATTTATATACTTCTAAAGTTTATGGTTTCGTTTCAATCCGTTTTTATTTGACTAAACTTTATATTCTGTTGAAAATATTGTGAAGTTACAAGTTAGAGGTTTGAATTTTCATATAAATAATAAATGTCACTTAAACATTATTTTTTATTTTAGAACATTTGTTCGGGTTCCGTACCCAAAGGGTAAAAACGGGACCCTATTACTAAGCTTCCGCTGTCCGTCTGCCTGTCTGTCTGTCTGTCTGTCTGTCACCAGGCTGTATCTCATAAACCGTGATAGTTAGACAGTTGAAATTTTCAATGATGTATTTATGTTGCTGCTATAATAACAATTTATAAAAACCGAATAAAATAAATATTTAAGGGGGCTCCTATACAATAAACGTGAGTTTTTTTTGCTATTTTTTGGTACGGAACCCTTCGTGCGCGAGTCCGACTCGCACTTGGCCGGTTTTTTTCATAGTGATGTCTCAGTTTCAAAGTTGTCGAAGCTTAGACCACAGAGCATACAACAAATACTACGTTAAGACCTATCTAATAAAAAAATGAGATTCATTATTTCATATTTCATTTTTTGAATCAAAACATTTGCATTAAATGAAACTATTAAAAGTATTTCTTTTCTATCGCAAAATTAATGATATAAAGACCAACTTTCGTTGAACTATATTTATGAAAACGAGAATACTGTTAAGGTAACTATAGTATACAATTAGACACGGCATGTAGCTCTGCCCAAACCGTCCGAAAGTGAAACCGACACCATGATTTATAAATAACATAATAACAGCTTCGGAAACACTCTCACTGAGCTCTTAGCATACTAATAACACTGCACTGGCCATAACAGCTGATATTAGCAATCACAATGATTTTTGTTACAAAATATTCAAGAGTTAGATAACAACCAAGTGAGTTACTCCACTTTTAAAAGTCGTTTCTTAGTATGAGATTAGACTTAACACGACTAACTCCGAGGCTAAAGCTAGGGTTCCCTAGGATAGCGGTGCCGTCATATTACGGCCGTAATATAGCGACTTTGAATATTGTCTACGTAAACAATATGGCGACACCGTAACGTCAGAAACCGCGCCGCCGCATAGACAAAGTTCTACGACGCTAAATTACGGCCGTAATATGACGGCACCGTCATCCTAGGAAACACTAGCTTTAGTGGCTGTAATGTAACGTCGCAAAGTAGTTCCTTTACCCTTTGAATATTAAAAAAGTTATTTCGCTCCTGCCAGTTCCGGAATCCGGTTTTATTAACGTTTGTAATATTATGTTAGCAAAATAATAAGTTATTATTGACTTGAAAGAAATATTTAAAGTTACCTTATATAAGGTTATAGTATGTACAGTCATGGTTAAAAATATTTATATCGTTTTGAATTTTGTCGCTTTGTTGTAGTCGTCTTTTGTCTTTGATTTCTGTTCAAAAAAGTAATACCTTTTAAAGTGACAAAGTTCTTATTTATAGACGTTACTGTACATTACTGCAGCGGCACGCAAATTCTCTTCGTTCCCTATTTGTTCGACATTGGCTGAAAATAATGCATGTTTTTGGGTAATCTATACAGCTTTTATGCTTACGCTATTATGTCTATTAAAATGGAGAGCTGATTTCCAAAGTTAGATATTTTATCAAATAAAACAGAACCAATTTTTTCAAACAACGAAATAAATCATTAACCCTTAGCCCTCAAATCTAGCTTTTCTTTTCTTATTCATCATCATCATATCAGCCACACGACACCCACTGCTGGGTATAGGCCTCCCCTAAGGATCTCCACGACGATCGGTCCTGCGCTGCCTGCATCCACTGGCTTTCCGCGACCTTCACCAGATCGTCGGTCCACCTTGTCGGGGGCCTACCCACGGAGCGTCGTCCGGTGCGCGGTCGCCATTCCAGAACCTTTCTGCCCCAACGGCCATCGGTTCTTCTCGCTATGTGTCCCGCCCATTGCCACTTCAGCTGAGCAATCCTTCGAGCGATGTCGGTTACTTTAGTTCTCCTGCGGATCTCCTCGTTTCTGATTTGATCACGTAGGGAAACGCCGAGCATGGCTCTCTCCATTGCACGCTGAGCGACCTTGAGCCTCCTTATGAGACCCATAGTTAGCGGCCACGTTTCACTGCCGTAAGTCATCACTGGCAACACACACTGTTCATAGACTTTCGTCTTGAGACACTGAGGTAAGTCGGACGCGAAGATTTTTCGAAGCTTCCCGAATGCTGCCCACCCGAGCTGGATTCGGCGAGAGATCTCTTTCTCGAAGTTGGACCTACCTAACTGGACTGCCTGTCCTAGGTATACGTAATGGTCAACAACTTCAAGTGTAGTGTTCCCAACATGAACTGGAGAGGGTACAACATGGGCATTTGACATAATTTTCGTCTTTTCCATGTTCATCCTAAGACCCACTCTTTGGGAAGCACTACGGAGATCTTCGAGCATTGTGTTCAGGTCTTCCATGGTCTCAGCCATAAGGACTATATCATCGGCAAAACGAAGGTGTGTTAGGTACTCGCCATTAATGTTGATGCCGAGTCCTTTCCAGTCCAAGAGCTTAAAGATGTCCTCCAACGCAGCTGTGAACAGTTTCGGAGAAATAACGTCTCCCTGTCTCACACCACGCTGCAGTTGGATAGGATTTGTGTTCTGGTTCTGTACTCGGATCGTCATGGTGGCATTTTGGTATAAGTACCTCAACACCTCGATATACCTATAGTCCACTTGGCACCTTTGGAGAGACTGCAGCACCGCCCAGGTTTCAATCGAATCAAAGGCTTTCTCATAGTCCACGAACGCCAAGCAAAGTGGCTCATTATACTCCTCGGTCTTCTGTATAACCTGCCGCAGCGTATGGATGTGGTCTATGGTGCTAAAGCCTTTTCGGAACCCGGCTTGTTCGGGAGGTTGGAAGTCGTCGAACTTGCGAGCGAGACGATTCGTAAGGACTCTCGAAAACAACTTATAGACATGACTCAGAAGCGAGATGGGTCTATAGTTCTTTAAGAGGGACTTGTCACCCTTTTTAAAGAACAAGATCACCTCACTTATGTTCCATGTCTTTGGCGTTCTGCCCTGGACGATGACGGAATTAAAGAGCTTCTGGAGGACTTTGAGTATCGGCTTACCGCCCGCTCTCAGAAGTTCTGTAGTGATTCCATCGTCACCCGCCGCCTTGTTGTTTTTCAGCTGTTTGAGAGCCATACTAATCTCGTACAGGCTGACGTCCGGGATATCTTGAGTATAGTGTCGGGTAAGCTTGGCTCTGGGGTCTTTAGCCTTGCTTTCAACAGGTGTCTGCGTGGAATATAACTGCCCATAGAAGCTCTCGATCTCCCTCAGGATTTCAGGCTTTGATGAAATGATGCGTCCGTCGTCAGTTTTCAGCTTCGTCATCTGGCTTTGCCCAATAGACAGATCTCTCGCGAACACTTTGGAGCCTTTATTCCGCTCGATAGCCTCTTTAATACGATTCGTATTAAATTGGCGAAGGTCGCTCGTCAAAGACTTAGATATCTGTCTATTAAGCTGCCGATAACGATTAGCATCTACTGAACTCTGGAGCCTCATTTCACGTCTCTGATCCATGAGTAGGAGTGTGTGGTCGGAGAGTTTCTTTATCTTGGGACGGCGGGTCTTAAAGAGCTTGGACCCTACCGTACGGACAGTATCCACCACCATGTTGTTTAGATCGTCCACATCTATGCTGTTCTCAAGGGCTTCGAAGCGGTTTTGGAGTTCGAGTTGAAAGCTCTCGGGGTTTTGAATATGGGCCGGCAGTGGTCGAATTGTTGATTTTATCAGTCGAGATCTTTCCAGCTTTGGGTTGATATTCAATGTGCCACGTACCAATCGGTGATCGCTCCCCGTCTTAACAGTGTTGATCACAGTGACATCATTGAATATTTGCTTTTTCGTCGACATGATAAAATCTATCTCATTTCTGACTTTACCGTCCGGACTGACCCAGGTCCACTTCCGGCATTCCGGCTTTCTGAAGAAGGAGTTCATCATAAAGAGGTTCTCCTTCTCCATAAAGTCAGCCAGCATCTGGCCTCTGTCATTCCGTTGCCCAACTCCAAATTGCCCCACTCTCAGCTCATCACCGCATCGTTTCCCCAACTTTGCATTGAAGTCCCCCATCACAACAGTGTAGTGGGTTTTGTAGCTATGCATGGCTTTAGAGATCTCCTCATACATAGCCTCCACTTCGTCATCTTGGTGTGTCGAGGTCGGTGCGTAAACCTGTATAACATTCAGCGAACACCGTTTGGATATTCTGAGTATAAGGTACGCCACCCTGGTCGACACACTTCCGATGGTAATCACGTTGTTGACAAGGGACTTGTGGACGATGAACCCGACACCACCTTGGGACTGTTGGTCGCCCTCCCGGTAGTAAAGCAAGTTACCGGAGTTGAGGATTATCGAGTCCTCTCCCGCTCTTCGGACTTCAGATAACCCGATAATGTCCCAGTGTACCTTGCTGATAACTTCTTCCAACTCGGTTAACTTCGCGTCTTCCCTTAGTGTGCGCGTGTTATAGGTTGCCAGGTGCAGTTGTCGTCGTTTTTGGTAGCCGAGCCGCACCCGGGGATTCTTAGCACCCCCTGCCCCGCCGTTACCGTAGCCGCTACCGTAGCTAGGAATAGCGGGGCTGCCGGGGACTGGGGGCCAATTTTTTGATCCATTATGCATGAGGGGGGGGGTTTGCCATAATCGCCACGCTTGGCAGGCGGGTTGGCGATCGCAGTAGGCCAAGGTTTTTTGGAGACGCTGCTGCCCGTCTCTTGAAGGCTATGCTCCCTTAGTCGCCTTTTACGACACCCACGGGATGATAGGGGGTAGTGCTATTCTAGGCCGGCACATACACGGCATCTTTTCTTCTTAGGACGCAACATTATGTATTCTGAGACGCAGTCCGCTTTTCTTAGAAAACATTGAAACACGTCATAGATGCGCATTGCAAAAGCTTCTTTAGCAGCGTCGTGACGTCACTCTCTATCTAGTCAAGCTATTTGTGGTAACGACATAATTTCCCAACTTATTACACGTAATGGTGGTAACCCTCAAAATCTAGCTTTACTTTTCATATTAGGACTCAACCACAGACCATACCAACACTACATAGCAACATTGTGAATTCTGTGACGAAATCCGCTTTTCTTTGAAAACATTGACTTACGTCATAGATATGCACATGCAAAAAGCTTCATTAGCAGCGTCGTGACGTCACTCTCTATCTAACTAAGCTGTTTGTAGTAACGACATAATTTTCCAACTAATTACACGTAATGGTGGTAACCCTCAAAATCTAGCTTTTCTTTTCATATTAGGACTCAACCACAGACCCTACAACAATACTACGTAGCAACATTGTGAATTCTGTGACGCAGTCCGCTTTTCTTAGAAAACATTGACTTACGTCACAGATGCACATTGCAAAAGCTTCATTAGCAGCGTCGTGACGTCACTCTCTATCTAACTAAGCTGTTTGTGGTAACGACATAATTTTCCAACTAATTACACGTAATGGTGGGCGTACACCGCTCAGGTTTCACCGTCTGCGATCTTTGATAACACTGTTGAAACAAATAACAGTGTTTACGTTTAGAGATATATAAAAAATGATAGATACTGTGTTAATCATTTTAAACACGGTTCCAAAGAATTCGTAATTAATTCGATTAGATTTGTGTTGCAGAATTTGTACTGTAATGATGATGCTACCAGCATCAGGTAGTATCATCATTATATCTGATCATTAAATGAGAGTGATTTTCTGAATACTTCTGATCCTTTTTTGTCACATTATCATTTACCGCCTGTGTGGTCTAGTGGTTCGCCCACCCGTGTAAAACGCAGAGGTCTCGGGTTCAATTCCCAGGGGGGTACAATTTGTGCTCGGTTTGGTTGGTGGTAGGACTTATTTCAAGTCCGCCTGGGTAGCTACCACCATCTTACCTAAGTTTGACGCCGTAACAACAGTTTAAAAATTGTTGTGTTCCGGCAGTCAGAGGTAAGATAGCCAGTATTCCGGGTGTAGTGCGCTTCTACCTTCGGCCTCATCGTCACTTAACATCAGGTGAGGTGGAGGTCAAACACTATCCCGTTTTGTATAAAAAAAATTTTTTTGTGTATTTTTGTGTATTTTGTTTGTGTATTTATTAGGAACACCAGCATTTATTTACATTATTGCTTACAATAACTTGAAATAACATAAATATTTAGTGCTAAATGGAACAAATTTTAAAGTTGAACACCACATGCATAAAAGCAACAATATAGGTACTACTTAATCTTTACATTTTTTCAATGTTAACATTAGATAAAAAAAATTGTTTTAAAAAACATAAAACCGACTTTAAAAAACCTGCCTCTAAAAAGCAAGAAATAATATTCAAATCATTAGATACGCATTATCATTGTTATAATAACAACACGTCTATTGAAGTCGGGTGGGGCTGCAGTACATACAACTTCTTTATAATAATAATAATAATATTTATTTATTTGCCAAGACATGGTAAAAAATTTTTTTTATTCTAAAAGCCCTACCCGACTTCAATAGACGTCTTGTTATTATAAAAATGATAATGCGTATCTAATGATTTAAATATTAATTCTTGCTTTTAGAGGCAGGTTTTTTGAAGTCGGTTTTTGTTTTTTAAAACTTTTTTTTTAGTGTAAGTACCTTCTCTATTAGGTAGTGTAGGTATATTATTTAGTAGAAAAATCGGCTCAGACAAACGTGAGATATTCGCGGAGAAACATACATTCATACAGGTCAAACTGAGACCTTCTTTTTTTGTAGTCGGTTAAAAAGACCACATTAAAAGTATCCCTTTCCCAACAAAAAAACATCTAATTCGGTTCATAAATAACAAAGTCGTCAAGGTAATTGATGCAAAATTATAGTATTTTCAGGATTTCTTAAAAACTACTGAACCGATTTGAAAAAAAAATGGGACCATCTCGCAAGAAAACTCAATCGAACAAAAAAAGAATCATCAAAATCGGTCTATAAATGTCGAAGATACGCGCGAACAACGCGAAGTCGGTTAATAATACATTTTAATGGCAACATTGCTGGAGAAACTTATCCGTGGATAAGGATAATCATTATGTTCTATTATTTCGTTTTGCTATCATGAAGGCTCTACCGTTAATTTTATGTTGGTTGGTTAACAGTAATAATAAATATCAAGGGATATTTACTTTAAATATGATAGCCACAAATATAGCAAATCTATAGAAGGTAAAAATAATCCATCAACAACGATTTGTTCCGTTCAATTTACTCTATGATATTTCAAACAAGCTCACAAACCAGAACATTTTCCATTTCAAAGGTCAAACACAGCATCGACAACTGCAAAGATGGCGAAAGTATACCATAGATAGTATAAAAGGTCCGATCTAAACACAATAGGTTTTTTCGACACGGCGTAATCTCGCTGAAAATCGCCGAAATCATTTATAAAACGGCCTTGTTAACGTACTAGTTTACTAAATAATCAGTAAAAAATAACTTGAATTTTCTCCTTAATTGTGCCAACAATTAAATGTAATGCACTCTAATCTGTGTTGTAATCAACTAATTCATCGGCGAGTAAAAAATAGTCAGGGTCGTCATAAAAATTGTTGGCTGTTTTTTACGACGATAGTAGCATTGTATTCACGAGAAACTGTTGATTAAATGGTTACTGTCAAAACGTAGTACGAAGCCATTAGCTGAATATTTTTTCGTCACTGCGATTTGGAGTAAAAAACTTTTTATAACATGTTTGTTGCAAATCAACGAATCTTTTTGACTTTGTTGTTAGCAGTACTAATTACATATTATAGTACCTAACGTAGATTTTGTCAGATTGTTCCTATCATAACGATGAAATACTTTCCATTTTTTTTTTCTTTCATTCTGTGACACAATTGACTAGGGCCCCCGTACTTATAAACCGCTCTCAACGTTGAGAGCTGTCTTGAGACCATACTTGAGTGTTGACTGTTCATAAGAAGAGCATCTCGGGTATGATCTAATGCCGGGATTACACACGCGGCGAGACCTCTCGCCGAGGCTCTCGCACGAGAGGCCCATCACGAGACCGACCGTTTACACACTCGTGTAGTCAGTTACGGCTGCGCATTCCGAGAGGTAGGATGGCGAATGAGGTAGAGCTGGCTTCGGCTGTAGCGGTGTGTGCTGTCAGTTATTATGCATATTTACACGCACATAATGCGCAAATAATTAAAAAAAAGAGGCGTAAACGTAAATGGTTGATGGTATCCATACATTGAAATAAAACATGGTAAGTAATTTCACTGCTTTGTAAAAAAAGAAAACAAAAACGAAAGTTTAAGTTTTAAGGTGCGTAGTGATTTCCGCTGAATTCAGGTAAAGATTGTTGTTACCTTTAGCACAGACAATACAATACTACCTATAGCGAGAGGGCGCAAATGTGTAAAGGGACCCATGGCGTTTCTCGCGAGACCCTTTGACTCGTGCCCAAAAAACCGACAACGGAGCCGAGAGCGGACGAGGCGAGGCGAGAGCTGCCATTTACACACTCGGCCTCGGCATGTCTCGTGGTGTCTCGCCGAGTGTGTAATCGCGGCATAAAGAAAGCTCTCAACTTTGAGAGTTGTTTATAAATACGGACCTACGATACGACTCTGTTGTTTTATAGCTTCGATCTTTCATTTTATTTTATTAAACTTACAGATTATGTTACAGTAACAACATTACCCAATAGGAAAATAATATTCTAGATTTTCTTCTATAGCAAAATTCTTGGTAGATTTTTGCAACAAAATTCTTATCTAATAACCTTAAGTGTTATCATCTGATTATGTTATGGTTACTCTTTATTTATGTTTTAGAAAAGATCAACCAATAACTATGAGGTATGTTATTCCCTTATCAGATTATACTCTTGTACCCTTTTTATCAAAGAAAGTACCACTTAGAGTAGCCGCCTAGATCGGCCATCAGCCGAGCTTGCTCTTGCGCAAGCTTCCGCCCGGCAAACCGTCATTTCCTTATTAGTTTTATGTGGACAACTCCTTCGATTGTACTTTACTGGGTCGTACTTTCTCGGCACGTGTTAGAATGCAATGCATATTTATACCTTTTTTCTTATAATCCATATATAGACTTCTTGCTTTAGTGCTCCGAGCCATTATTTTCATATTCATAAAACAACTTGTGGCTAATTTAGGGTCTTTTTTTTTTTTTTTTTTAATTCAACTGCTCCCCGCTTTTTGGCAGGACCTTTTTTACAATTCTTTAATAACTATTACAGTTTTCTTCTTCTTATATATATTACATAGTTTTTTTTTCTTATTTTTATTACAATGTTATTTCTTATGTATATTGACTCTAGTATAATTCATTAATATATAAATTTACAGTTTCTATTTGTTTCATATTTTAATTGTATATCTCTTACTTTTGTACAATCTTATATCTATATGTATATTTTCTAATGTTGTTGTGTTTCTTCATAACTGTATTACAATTTATTATTTACTTAATAGATGGCTTTACCATAATTGCCTGCCTGTTTATAATTTTTTGGGGCTAATTGGTGCCAGTCAATCCTTGTTCCTCCTTATTACGATTTCTACTACTTTTTTGGCATACTGCATTACTAACATTCTTTCTTTCTTGATGCTCATTATTTCCTTCAGGGTGTCTTTACTCAATTTTGTGTCAATTTTTTGTTGCAGAGTGTGCCTATCGATACTGTGTATTGGACAGTCCAGTATGATGTGAAAGATGTCCTCGATCGCTGCGGGGTCGCAAATACAGGAGGGGCTGTCCCTGCGCTTAAATCTGTGCAGGTATGCACAGAACCCTCCGTGACCAGTCAGTATTTGTGACGCCAATCGATCGATGGACATCTTTCTCACCACACCGTAAGCTGCCACCCCATCAGGGAAAAAGACCTTGGTGGTCTCGGCCGTGTTTTCAGATCTATACCTACAGTCCCATGCCTCGATCGTTTCCGCCCGGATGTGGCGTTTAATGAACGAGATGGGACTACAGTCATAGTCCGATCTGGTTTTCAACTTGAGGGCCACCTCCTTCGCCAGTTGATCCGCCCTCTCATTGCCTTTCACTCCGACATGGGCCCTTATCCAAAATAGTGAGACGAGCTGTTGGTTGTCTCTGAGGTATTGAAGGTTGCCCTGGATTGCCTTTGTGATAGGGTGTGAAGAGTCCGGATCAAGTAGCGTCTGGAGAGCAGATCTCGAGTCGCTGAGTACGGCCGTTTCCTGAAATTTTTTGCCAATAATAATTTCGGTCGCCTGGAGGATGGCATACAGCTCGGCTTCCCAACAGGTCAGGGCGGCTCCAACTTTCCCCTCCAGTTTGCTACCATCTGTATAGATCTTCACTAAGCCTTCTGCCAGTTTGCCATCCTCTTCCGCGTTGTCCAAACAAGTAAATTTCGAATTTAGCATCCTGCTGGGGTGGGTGTCAGTCATGAACGAGGCTCGCTGTTCGACCTTTCTGCCTCTTAGTATTGCCTGGGGTTTCCCACGCTTTGCCTCAAAAAGCAGGGATGCTTCTTGGATCCGAAGATCCAGCGGAAGCAGCCCCGACAGTACTAAGGCAGCGTTAAGGGATACCGTTTTGTTGCTTTTGGTGATTTTTTGAGCAAAGCCTCGTTGTACAGTGTTGAGAGCTTTCCTGGAGACTGCTTTCCGTGCCTCCTTGGACCATACGCTGGCTGCGTATAGAATGATTGGTTCTATTACCGCTTTATAAATTGTTTTAACGATCTCCGGATCCAGTCCCCAGGTAGCTCGTGCCGCTCTGCTGACTCCTTTATATATATTTATAGACTTCTTGCATACATATGCAATATGTTTGTTGAATAACAATTTATTATCGACTAGGACGCCTAATATTTTCATTTCTTCTACCAGCTCAATGTCCGTCCCTCCCATCTCCAGCCTGGGCGTGTCGAATTTCAGCTTTCGGGTAATCACCATCGCCTTGGTTTTATGTGGCGCAAAGTTCAGCTTGTTCGACACGCCCCACTTCTGGACATATGAGAGGGCGGCATTGGCTCTCCTTTCTATTTCAGTGGCCGTGTTACCTTCAATTATTAATACAATATCGTCTGCGAAGGCTTGGCAGTAGACGTCGGCAGCGGTGAGTTGGTTGAGCAGGGGGTCCAAGATGATATTCCAAAACAAGGGCCCGCCAATGGAACCTTGGACGCAACCCTTGTTTGTACTTTTACTATATTCTTCCCCTGCGTATCTCACCGTTACCTTCCTGTTACTGAGGTAGCTGTCCACAAGCCTTCGCAGATTCAGTGGGCATTTTTTATCTTTCAATTGACAAACTATTTGTGGCCACCACGCATTATCGAAGGCCCCCTCTATGTCCAGCGAGATCAAAGCCATAATCTTCCTCCTATCCAGATTATGTTTGACCCGCTGGATCATGTCATAGAGGGCATCCTCGGTACTGCGCTGTGGCACAAACCCGTATTGACATGGATTCAATTCGGGCAACACGTACCACTTAATGCGTCTCATTAATATTTTTTCTAAAATTTTACCTAATATTGCGAGCAGTCCTATTGGCCTATACGATTTGGGGTGCGTATAATCGTCCTTGTTGGGCTTTCTAAGAAGGATAATTGTGGCAATTTTCCAGGGTTTGGGGAATACCGATAACTGCAGACATTTGTTATATATAGCCAGGGACAAATATATATCTGTAGTAATAGCCGCTACACATATATCGGCTGTAAAACCATCATTACCCGGAGCCTTTTTGGGGTTAAACGAGCCTAGTGCATAAAGAAGTTCAGCCTCCACGAATGGAGGGTCGTCAAGTTCATCTTGGTTTCCCTCATTCGCTTTGGCTGCACTTCTTCTAACTTCTTTGTGGTCCTCGTTCTCCCCCAAGTCGGTGTCTTCCGGGTAAAAGCTCTCCGCCATGATGCGAACGGATTCTTTTGGGCTGGTGTTAATGCCATCCCTGGCTATAGGCAGATCTTCATAGTTCTTTTTTGTTTTTCCTATTACCCTGTATATCCCCTCCCACATTGTTTCTCGCTCCTGTTTGCCACAAAAATCCTTCCAGCTGTCTATTCTGGCCTTGTTCATCGCCTCCTCATATTCTTCTTTGGCCGTCACGTACTGCTCTACCACATATGCCTTTCGGCTTGGTGCTGCACATTTAATACTATTCTTTTTTCTGTTCTTGTCCTTCTTCATTTCTTCCAGTTCCTCGGACCACCACGGCAATTTAACTTCTCTTTTGACCTTTTTCTTTTTTAAATTATTGTTACATACTCTTTCTATGCTTTTGATGTACTTTTCTATTTTCTCCTCTAGTTCCTCAGCTTTATTGATTTTATCTATTTCCTCTTTATTCAATTCCTCTCTTTCATATTCAATTTTGCAGTCCTCTTTAAATTTGCTCCAGTCTACCTTTTTTGTCTGGTATATCCTTGTGGTTCTTGTATTAGTTAAATCTTTAATTTTTTCTAAGTTAATTTTGAATATAATCGCGTTGTGGTCCGAGGTAGTTAAGTTGGTGTCTACTTTCCAATCTTGGATTTTGTCCAGCAAATCCTCCGAGCAGCACGTGACGTCCACCGAGCTCTTATATCTTCGACCTCCTCTCCAGGTGTCGAAGGTAGGGGTGTCACCTTCGTTTAGTATACTCAAGCCCAGTTCATTGAAAATACCCACTAATTCAGTGCCCCTATCATCACTTTTTACGCTACCCCACCATTCGCTCCAAGCGTTCGCGTCCCCTCCGATTATTATGTCCTTACAATCTAATTCCCTTATCATTTTCCTCAGGAGCTCCACATAGTGTTCGATATCTATATTGGGTTCAAAATAGTACGAGATCACGCCGATAGTCCAGTCCGCTGTTGTCAGTTTCGCCGCTACAAGGTTAGTTGTCGTGAGGTTGGGAAGTTGCAAAAGGTTAATATTATTGTTGCAGATGACTATGGCGGCCTTGTTATTCTTCCCAACCTCATAAGCAGACTGGACTATCCGTGCTCCCGTAACATCTCCCATTACTCCTTTGTTCCCTATGTAGGGCTCCTGGAGAAGAGCGAAACAAGCTTTCCTTTTTCCTAGCTCTATAAGTACTTCGGATGTCGCATTCCTACTTCTTTGGAGGTTAGCTTGTATAGCCGTATACATTTGTTTGCCATCTTTTGCCGGTGCCAGAACCTTAGCAATACGCCACCTTCGCCCGAGCTAACCTGTCCCATTTTGCTCGAATTGGGCATATTGTATTGAAAGTATTATGTACTATATCTTCCAGGTTGGCCTTTTTACAGTTCAAGCAGCTGGGGGGACTTTGTTTTCCTGTGCACGCATCATACAAATGGTCTCCCCCGCAGTGGCTGCAGCTGTCCAGCTGCTCCTGGCAGACCCGCTTGATATGGCCGTAGCCCAAGCAGCGGGAGCACTGGATCAGCGGGGTCTGATCCTCCACTTTGGAGATGCCCCATTGTAACTGGATAGACCCCGACTCTGTCAGCTGCTGCCATATCGCGGGGGATACCTTCACCACTATGTGCGCCACGTGTTGGTTTCTAGTGCGCTTTTCATACATGGCTTCTATTTGCTCCTTTATTTCCTTCCTCTTGTCTATCACATGTTCCATTCTTCTTCTAATTGCTTCCTCTACTTGTTCCTTCTTCTTGTCCCCCCGTACGAATTTTACCACTACTAACGGGTTTTTATTTATTGCTTTTTCCGTCAAGAGTGTTTTATCCTTTTTTAATTTCTTCTGTAGTTTTTCCACTTCTTTTTCATTCTCGCATGCTATAATTACTTTTTGATTCTTCGCTTTTCTCATCCTTTGTACCTTTATCCACTCCGCTAATTTAGGGTTAAGAAGTGGTTCATATCTAAGGGTGATCTGTGTATCTAAGTTTTTCTTACAAACCCTTACTGATCGATCAGCGTAGATATGTTTTTAAAATATTTATTTACAAACATACAACAGTACATTTTATACCACATACTGGCTAAGTAAAGTAATCAAACTTGTAGGTATTATTCGAGCTTTTTGTTGACTAGAACATGCTTCGGAGATCCGTTTAAATGTGATTCTTTAACAAGACTAGACTTAATGTCGTCATTTGTGCCACCCTAGTTAATTCTAGAACTAAATGTGTATTGCTGCAGATAATTATTTTACAAATCATTTGTTAGTTTTTCTAGCTTGACAATATTTTAAAAAGGGAAAGAAAAAACAGAGCTCCTTATTGAATAAATAATATATCATATTATGGCGAAATAACACCAAATCATTTATTTATTTATATAAAAGCACTTACAGTATCACTTTTTTAGCCGGAAACTATGGAAAAAAATCTATACTGTAAGTAACTAACTAACTGGGTAATTTAGAAAAACATATAATTTTATTTTTTATTTCAATTGTGTGACGTACCATGGGCAACAGCGTCGCTTAAACACTGCTAAGGTTAAAATCGCTCGTACGCCGCGCCCTCTGTCACATACGTTTAGTTTGTGCACGGGCGATACGCGCGCACACGAATTTTGTTGCAAACTGGTTAAGCGACGCTGTTGCCCATAGTACATAGGTATTAAGGCTGTTGAATTTTATAATAATACCTTGTGTACAATAAACGTATTTTTAATTAATAGAAGAAATAATATAAATCTTAATGACTCGGTATCAAATTCTTGCCCATCAGACATACTTACACACAAATCAATTATCTAAATAGAAATATAAATTTTATTAAATAAATCAGTAGGGAGCAATTAGGATTTTTTTCTAAGCAAAATCCCAGTGACTGCCACTGGCGACGTATGGGAACTTTTAAAATAAATCCCAGTCTCCACCTGGGAATGACCGCAAATAACGGTAAATATTCCCTACCAGGATTCGAACCCGGGAAATTTGGCTCAAGTGGGAGGATCGAGGCTATGCATCAAACGGTCCCTAATAAATGTTCTTTCATAAAAAAATCCCACGCCTCAGTACAAACTAAGCCATAGACAAACTAGTATAATTAATCCCTTATTCATTTCCATCCACATATCATAAAGGCCCCAATGCACGACCATTTCTGTTATATTGTCGTGCTTTGATTCGAGCACAACACAAGAGACCCACTTTCAAGCTAATTATGCGACACAAAGCAAACTATCTTGATGCTTGTAATCATGAGCTCGTAAGGACTCATTTCGGCATGAACTCGGAAAGGAACTTTGAGATTTGGGTCAGTCAGTATAAACAAATTATTTTTTATCTGATGTGAAATAAATCATACCTACAGAATAGGGAATATGCATAAGTCACCGATTTTCATAAAATTGAGCTTGATCGCTGCGGACACTTGTAAAAACATGACGGAACAGAAAGAAAAATAAAAAAAATGAATAATTTTAGTTTTATCACACGATGAAATCAGGGGAAAATAACGAAATTTTAATTTCATTTTCGGAGATAATGCACTTAACAGTCAGATAGAATATCCAATAAGAAATAATATTTTGTATGACATATATGTACTAAAACGCAAATTTAAGGAGATAATTGAAGATTCTTGGCTAACTCCATATTAAACGCGCCTAAAACACCCTGAAACGTGATAAGTGACGTCACATATTTGTATAGAGCGTTTTCAGCGGGTGCTGATGCGTGCTAACTTCAAGTAACTATATTACAAGAAAAAAACGCAAGAGAAAAGTTTCAATATAACAGTTGATTTTCTCACACATTATACTATTGATTTTGATTAAAAAAAATTTTGATGCATATTCCCTATTATAAGAACTTTTGCAAATCATTTATAAGTCAAATTCCATGATAATGAGTTATTATCCTGCTTTTGAAAAACTTTTGGGAAAGTTTAACAGTAATATTTATCAAGAATGATAGTGCGTGATCGTGAAAATAGCAATAATAAAATAGTCTTACATTAATTTTTACAGGACTGCCCAAAAAGGAATGTATATGTGTTATTGTATATGTGGTCCTTGTATGTTTGTGGGTATGTGAGTTTCTTTATTCCACCATTTCTTCTAAATGCCTGAACTAATTTGGATGTATGGGGTATCGTTAGAATCCTTGCAGTATCCCGAGTGACACTGGCTATATTTTTTTTTTGAAAAAATTCAATATGGCGACTGTACGACGCCACTTTCAAATGTGGTTTTTGTTTTCTATTATTTACACGACTGCCCAAAGCAAAAAGAGTGTATACTTATATGTGTCCAGGGTTCATGTATGTTTGTGGGTATGTGAGTTTTTACAATATGGACATCAATTGAAAGGCCTTGATGAGCACATTTCAAAACTATATAATATGTCACTGAAAGTTAAAACGGGACCCTATTAGAGACTCCACTGTCCGTCTGTCTGTCTGTCACCAGGCCGTATCTCATGAACCGTGATAACTAGACAGTTGAAATTTTCACAGATGATGTATTTCTGTTGCCGCTATAACAACAAATACTACTTACAAAGAGAATAAATTATATTTAGGGGGCTCCCATACAACAAACGTGATTTTTTGACGGAACCCTTTGTGCCCCAGTCCGACTCGCACTAGGCCGGTTTTCAAGATTTGATTTTCCTCGAACTTTGTTTTGAATTGTATTTCCTTTTTCCTACGTTTTTAGGGTTCCGTACCCAAAGGGTGAAAACGGGACCCTATTACTAAGACTCCGCTGTCCGTCTGTCTGTCTGTCAGTCTGTCACCAGGCTATATCTCATGAACCGTGATAGCTAGACAGTTGAAATTTTCGCAGATGATGTATTTCTGTTGCCGCTATAACAACTATATACTATATTTTATATTTATATTTATTTATCATAATTAAACGGGCTAATGCCCAATTACATAATTATGCTTGCTAATCAAAATTAACAATATCATATTGAGATAGAAATAATTTCGCATCGTCAACAAATACATCGAAATCAGGATAAGCTGACAAGAGTGTGTTAAGTGCGTTTTGCATACGACAAAGCGGGGACTGTGCCCGAGCCACTGTGCGACATTGGGGTGTTGCATATATACTAAACTATACTATACTAAAAACAGAATAAAATAAATATTCAAGGGGGCTCCCATACAACAAACATGATTTTTTTGCCGTTTTTTGCTCGATATTAATAACGACTGCAGGTAAACAGTAAAAATTTTCACAGATGATGTATTTCTATTGCTGCTATAATAACAAATACCTACTAAAAACAGAATAAAAAAATATTTAAGGGGCGCTTCCATACAACAAACGTGTTTTTTTTTTTTGCCGTTTTTTGGTACGGAACCCTTCGTGCGCGAGTCCGACTCGCACTTGGCCGGTTTTTTACAGTTGACACTTGCCTGTTTATCAACGCCATCTATCGAGCCTACAATTTTTTGAAATTATGAAAAGCCCTCATTCCAAATTCAAAACAATCGGATATACTCGAATAGAAAGATGTAGGATGAAAAGAAATGCGCTTGCGCGTCCAACCCCGTGCTATACCGCGTGGTCGCGGTCCAGCGGCTGCGCGTGCGCGCTTTCTCCAGCCATTTCTCGCGCGCCACGCAAGAGCCCACGCGAACCGATATTTGTGCAACGTTATGATTTTTTGTGACTTCGTTCTTTCATCAGGGTTGAACGTTTGGTTAGCTCCGACAGCAAGGGTACTTTTTAAGAGAACAATTACGTTAAGGTTTAATATCTCTACTTTTTGGGAATCCATATCTTCGTTCGATTGTCTATCATAATCATCGACGCATCATTCCAGATAAATCATCTAAATAGCCTCTTACTAGATTCAAACATATACAGTAGTGCCCTCTGAATTTATTGCTCGCTAGGTAAACAAAAATTCACACGTACCAATTGAAGCTAAAAGGTTCTATAGTTTTACAAATAATAACCTCTGTAAAATATAGTTTGCTGTAATAAGCAAATGTGCCAAAAGTGGCCACTTTTTGCTCTTTTGCCTACTACGTTTTATGTACTTACGAGCAATAAATTTAATTAAGATGAGGGTGCCAATATGAGGGCGGGCACTGATTAGGTGATTACTTTAAACTTATAGAAATTCAATAAATTTTCTTTTTTGTATTTTGATCTATATGTTATAGTCAAACCCCGAAGTCCATGTTGCGGTCCCCTCCTGGCGAGTCCCACATGCCCCCTTCCCGATCACCAGCGGGAAGGGAAGCGCGTAAATGCGTTTTTCTACGGCATACAAAAAAAAAGGCGCTCCTAGGTTTGCCTAGTCAAACCTCAGGTTTGACAAGGAGGCTTAGTCAATGTACAAAACTAAAGCGTATTTCGGGCTTTGACTAACGAATTTAGGGCCAAACCTAGGAGAGACCAACTTGGATAGTCAAACGCCGAAACTCAATACGAACAAATCGGGGTTTGACCAGTCAGACTTAAATTAGGGTCTGAATGTGCTATTTTGTATGTAAATATGTAAAAATACATTCTTGAGAGTGAAAGTGTTCCTATGAAACAAAGATTTCTTTTGTCTGTTAAAAGAAATAACCACGAAATTTAAAACCTAAACGTGACCTACAGCATTAAGGCAGTTTTGACTAAATCTAACATCGGAAAAGAATGCTGTTTCTCAAACATATTTAGGTTAATCTTAGTCAAAGCTGCCTTACTCATGTGGGTCACGTTTAGGTTAGAAATGTAGGGTTTTAAATTTCGTGGTTATTTTTTTTTTCAGACAACAGAAATCTTTGTTTCACAGGAAGATTATTAATTTAATTAAATTATCACTCGTAAGAATGTGTTTTTCATACTTTTAAATAAAAAAAACATATTATGTACCTAATGTACCCCGATTTGATCGAATTGTGTTTCGGTGTTTGACTGTCCAAGTTAGTCTCTCCTAGGTTTGGCTATAAAGGCGTTAGTCAAAGCCCGAAACACGCTATTAGTTTTGGACTTTGACTAAGTCTTCTTGTCAAACCTGAGGTTTGACTAGGCAAACCTAGGAGCGCCTGGACTTCGGAGTTTGACTATAACATATAGACGTAACCTTAACTTCTTACAATTTCTATGTGAAATTTTCATGTCTATTGTATAAATAACATATAATTTAATTAAACAAAATATTACCTCCCCCTCCTCCTCAGCCCTCTGTACTCATGATCTGTAACAAAAAAGGAAATTATTTGAATTGTGTAGTTTTATGATATTACTCACTACAAGAGTAGAGTCACAATAGTAGATTATACACCAAGGGGATGAAGCACTGTTTTATGTCACGGGCGCTACATTGAATCCTGAACGTAACGGAAGGACTCCAAATTTAACTCCCGAGCGCAGCGAGGGTGTTATAAGTTAATTCCCGAGCAAAGCGAGGGAATTAAGATTGAGTCCTGAGTGCAGTGAGGGATTCAAGCGCCCAAGAAAAAAACAGTTTTATCCCGGTAGTGTATACTCTACTTTTCTCACTTTATGCGAGACAATAAAAAACCAGGCTTAGTAGATAGTGTTTATTACAGCATATTAAAAGTGCAAATTGATATTGGAGACATTAGTCCAATTATGGAAAGATAACGTTATATTTTTATTTGGTACGTTTATCGAGGTTGAGCTAGAGTTTATTTGAGTTGTGTTCAAGGCTTCGGACACTTGTGTCTGAGGGTCTCATCACTCGACATTTTTAATTTTTTTTTTTTAATATTTATAGAATCTTCTAAAGCTAGTAGTACTACTAGCTACGGCTATAGCAACTTCTTTCAGCTGGCGTGGCCTACTCGATTTGACAAACAAATGAAGTTCGTCTCAGTGCGAATCTAGTGGGCCACGGCCTCGGTCTTCGAAAATCGAGTTGGCCGCGCCCGCTGAGGACACATTCTGTTTAGTGAAATTAGACTTTATGGACATAGCAATAAGAATTATAAAAGTGAAAATCACATTATTGACCAGCGGGTTATAATAGAACATTATAACCCGGCTAAAGCCAAGAGATATAATGTCTTGCTTTCGGTAAGGTTTACATGACATATAATTCGGCATTGTCGAGCATGTGGTGTGAAAAGAACATTAATTCTGCTTCTTTGTTTACATTCACTTTTACCAACAGTATTTTAAACCAACAAATTTATAAAAAAACAACAAAACAAAACAACAAAAAATTCTTTACATCATACTTAAGTACCAAATGCATGTCGTATTAGTCAATTTGTGGTTTAATTTTTTTGCTAACATTATACTAATGTCAGCGCGCAAAATTTAAAATTACGTCTCATAGTTTTCTTAGTATGTTGACAGACGAGGCGTAATTACCTACCTTACTTTCTCGTCCTAACTTGCCACATGTAAACTAAAAGAAAAAATATTTCTTAATATTAGAAATACGAAAGTTCTAGTATAATAATGAAAACTGCTAATTTTCATAAAAGGAATGCAACTAATTAGACGAATGTTATTATTATTACTGTAGTTTTTATTACCTACTTACTTGAAATGACTGCCATTGAAAGTTTTAGCAATCTACGGAAGAGTGAACAGTAGCCTCATCGTCATCATCATCATATCAGCCGCACGGCACCCACTGCTGGGTATAGGCCTCCCCCAAGGATCTACACGACGATCGGTCCTGCGCTGCCCGCATCCAGTGACTTCCCGCACCCTTCACCCTCACGTCGGTCCCCCTTGTCGGGAGCCTACCCAAGGAGCGTCGTCCGGTGCGCGGTCGCCATTCCAGAACCTTTCCGCCCCAACGGCCATTGGTTCTTCTCGCTATGTGTCCAGCCCACTGCCACTTCAGCTGAGCAATCCTTCGAGCGATGTCGGTTACTTTAGTTTGCCTGCGAATCTATTCGATCACGCAGGGAAACGCCATGGCTCTCTCAATCGCACGCTGGGTGACATTGAGCCTCCTTATGAGACCCATAGTTAGCGACCACATTTCACTGCCTTACTTAACAGTAGCCTAATCCGTATAAAACTGAAAGCGCACTTATTGCCCTTTTGACATTGGCGTAGGAAGGGGGGAGGCCAGGAACAGTCTGGTGCCCACCCCTGAAAAATAACTGATATGTTTTTTCTTGCCCTTCAAAAGGCCCCCCCAAAAATATCTCTAGATACGCCCGTGCATTTTCCTGCTATGCAGATTATTCCAATAAGAGCACTAAGAGCAACTTAATATTTTCGCAAGTTGCTCTCTAGGTAAGTATAGAAAAATATTGAAAGTTGCCCTAACTGGAATATTTCAGGTGCTATTAGCTCCTTGAAGTGGATTACTTGCATATGCGTCGCCTACTTCTTTTCGTTCCGCATCACGAGAAATGAAAGCGTTTTAATGAAGGGAACTAACCCTTGATCAAATCTAATCACCATAAAAGCATATTACAGTCCATTTCAGGACATATAGGTCTCTCCCGAGCGAAGATATTGCCGTAATCTCCACGCTTGGCGAGGAGATATCGGGAAAATGTTCCTATTTCCATACTTTTTACCCGATATCCCCATGTCAGGGACAAAAGTGGGAGACAACAGAGATAGGTCTAAGCGGGCATAACACTCCTCAGTGAGAAGTGCTGGACATCACACGGCTAATGAAATCTAATATAATATGGATAATATTTGTCCAATCAAATAAAATAATGTATCATAAACCTATCATAAGCTTTAACGATTATTGTTTTATTGATAAATACATTGTAACTTACGTATGTATGTACATAATTAACTTACGTATGTATGTACATAATATTAAACCTGTATGGTATGAATAATGGCCGAACATTGCGTGTTGGATCGGACTGCCAACACTGACCAATTACCGATCATTCACCCTTAATCACCAGTTTAAAATGAACTCTGATAATCACCAAATGACACTCCGATAAGGATCTGCATTAAACGGTTGGAAAAAGCTTTTCTTTTTACGAAAAACTTGGTTAAATTTTCAATATTATGGCCTATGAAATAAGTTTCAATATGAAACCTTCGATCATGGGAATATCGTTGTTTGAAACTGAAATTTTCCTCATCGGGGTGAACGACCTCTTTTTATTGACTCAGGTCTTCGATCATCAATGTGTGTGTAATTGGTTCATTACACAAAAACGATAGTGTATGAAATAGATATCAGAATCATAAAGGGGTTGCCGATGCCGATGTCAATAAACCATGGATTTTAGTTTGAGATCCATGAAAAGCACTTTTCATAGTCGTAGAACATTGAAGTTTAACATCTTGCTTAAAAATACAATAAATTGCAAACTAAAAGCGTACCGATTGCTATTTTGGTCACGAAAAAAGTTAATCTGTTTATGTGAAAACAAATTCTTTGTGTCAAAGAAATAATGTGCATGAAGAACTTGAAAAGCAATGTGTTACCGAGTTTTATATCCCACAAAAACAAGCAATAAGAAAGAATGGTGTATTGAGTTTTACGTAAGCGACAGTATGTAAATAATTAGTGCTTAATGCACTCAATCAAAAAAGTGGTAAAATAGCTAGCTATAATTTATAATTTGTGGAACAAAAGCATGATAAATTTAAAGGTATATTACCTACCTACAGTGTATGACGTGTGTGCTAAACTCACATTTGAATTCGACAGAAAACTGTATAACTATTTTAAAGCCCTCGTCTAAAGCTCGGGCTTCAAATCATCTTCGACAATTTAAATGCTAACTTCCCCCGTTCGCCTGTATATACACACTATTTAAAAGCCATTTTCGTCTGTTTTAACAGTGTTTTAGTGAGCATACTAGCTCGGGCACTGTTTATTACTGCCCGAGGTTGGTAAACAATACTACCTTTAAGTGCCGTGGGCTTCGATCAAGCCGTAGGCGAACAGCTTTTTAAGTAATTGCTATCATCAGTTTAATTACTATGTAATATAAAACGACAGATTATAACCTTCTGTTTTATAAAATAGACAACTTTATAATTTCTTTCGAACTTGTTTTTTGGTTTAATGAATACAAACCTATAAAATGAAGTTTGACTTTTTTAGTTATGCCATAAAGTACTTTTGGTCTAAATAAATCTTAATTAACTTGTGTCATGATAATAAACAAAAATAAACGTTTAAAAAGTTTTAGATACAAAATCGCTACCACAAAATATTTTTGATAAATCAATAGAAAACTTACCATAAGACGACGAAATGTAGAGAGTTCACATCAAAACTTAACTACTAACACAATTTATTATGATACTGACAAAATTAAATAATCTTAATAAGGTTAGAGTTATTGTTAAGTGTTTCGTCTTTCTTTTATGATTTTAAACGCAAAACAGAATGTAAACTGAACTATTCAAACGATTTTCAGTGAAGTAAATAATTTAGCCAATAAACTCAAGTTGAAAACTTCATGACACACACAGCTGCACTTATTTCGAGAACGGATAAACAATTTCTGCGGAAACTTGGACTCTTCGCAACTTATTAAAGAACTATTATTTAAATCACGAAACTTTTCTTAGATTCATTAGTAACAGCAATCAAAAAAATATAACTGCGAAATCTGAGAAACCAAATGCTTACTACGTGAGCGAAACAAAACGCTCCTAAATAGTCTTGATTTCAAGACAAAAGTGCATAAATTACTGTTGCCACATAATTTATAAATAAACGTTTCCTATTTTCTGACAATCGAAGTTTATTACGAAAACCATGTAAAATTACCACTTAAATGGGCAATATTTTTACTGCAATACCTATGTGGCTACAATATTCCCAACCATCAAAATACAATCGACCAAACCAAATAATACAGTAGTGGCCTGTTTCATACAAACGAGGTAATTTGAAGCCTTAGTTCTCCGGCAAGGATTGACCTAGCTGTGATCTGATGATGGCCATCCAGGGAGTGAATGGATCAGAGTTTTCAGCTTCAGGATTTCAGTTTCTAATTTTGCGGTTTTTTTTAACATATCCTTATCTCTTAGAATGTTGATCAGATCAGTTAGTATAGCCATTTGAATCTCCTCCATTCACTCCCTAAACGGTGGAGGATCCTTGGTGTAGAACCAAAGCTTTAAAGTTACCTCGTTGTATCAAAATCAACTAGTGGCCGGACGGCCACCACATTGTTGTCTATTAATATGGCCGGGCCTTGGCCGGGCCAAACTTATTCCTACTTAAAGTATTATTTATTGCTTGCATAGTCTGGCTAAATATTGCTATTTGTGACCTAGACAAAAAAAAGCCACATTGCAAAAAAAATGTTTTAGAAGCTATTGTATGTTTTTTGCATTTAAAAGTGGTTTTCAATCCTTCCCAAATTACCAGGGCCCCATAAACGCAAGGTGGTTTCGTAACATTTCTAGTCTCAGCCAGAGATTTCAACATCGCAGCAATTAGGAGCGCAGTCTGCAAGGGTCAGCTCTATTTTCTCACTGTTAGAGTTCAAATTCGTTTATTTTGTTTTATATACGTAGAACTAAATGAACTTTAGGAAATGGAACTGGTCGTACGACCCGATTTGCGGTGGAGTGCATCACGCGACTTGCAATATACGACGTGCACAGATTTCTTCATGTTTCTCTTTAGAGGCGGATGTTGTTATTTAATTTTGCCTGTGCATGATTGAAATACACGGTTAATTTATAACTAATATTTAAATAATGGATGTATACGTCTTCCCTTCACAAATTATGTATGTGCAGCTGTAAAAAATTAAGTCAAGATATTAAGGATTGTTCGTGTCCCAAAAATTTTAGTTGTTTCTGGATTTAGAGCTCATTAATAATAGACTTGCGTCTTCGCACGCGTCTTGCTATCTTTGTGAGATTTCCGATATTTTCAAACACTTAGATATACTTAAAAATTAAGACGGTATAAAATAATTCAGATATTTAAAAAAATCCAAGTTGAATCTCTTATTAATGTGATAGTCAAATTTGTTCAATTAAACCCTATAGTCGCGACATGAATGAGCTCACGTGTGTTTATTTCACGGTTAATTCCTTTTTAGCAGATGCGGTGTTGGCTACATCACTCTAACCTCAGAATACAAAACTCTGATATTCTAACATTATAATATGGCGTTTTAAATCCGATAAGGATTGTATTTACAGAGATACAATATTTAAATTTATGAATTTAAGGACAGCTAACAAGAACATACAGCAAAGACAAGGCAATGATACATTCAAAGAACTTGACTAGTGTTGTCTTTTTTACAAGCTGCTCTGCATCATTACTTACTTAGGTTGCCATTCAAAAATTCTACGTCAAGAAAACCCAAAATGTTATTGGTTACAAGTTGTTATGCTACGGCTTCACTTGCGTCTTAACGCGTAGAGAGAGAGAGAGAGAGAGAGAGAATCTGTTTATTGACCTTAACAACAATACACACAATAACTTAAACATAGCTAATGTTTAAATATAAACAAAACAAATTAATAAAAAGAAATGGAAAAGACGTGAATACATAAGGTCAATCAGGACCCTGCCTCAGCTTGTGTCGATACGCCAGGTAATGTCGTATAGACGCTGGTATTCTGGCAGGGCCTGTTTGGTGCGTGGTAGTTCGGAATACCTACAATAAAGATAATAAAAATTTATAATTAAAAACAAAAAGAAAAAACTATAGTTAACAATAATGAAAACAAACTAATCGTAGCGTCTATGGGTACATCAAGTCGGTCACACCATGAATTTGATATTAATAAATAAAAATATAGATATATTATTTATGAAAAAGAACTTGCATTGTAGAAAAAACAGATAAGAATGTGTGTGTTGGGTGGGTGTATAGAGGAAGAAATAAAAATTTTCAAATAAAAAATAAAAATACTGAGCTATCCGTGCTATTGCGTAGCTTAAAACGTTAGTCGTTAATTTACAAACGAAAGTAGGTACTGAATATTTATAATGCCCGTTCTTGGACATTACTATTAACATTAACGTTAACGCAGGTGGAGCCGTAGCATTACCAACAATAACACATTATAGTGTAGGGAAGGATGGTAGGTGGACCTCCACTGTAAATCCTCAGTAGACGAAACATTACACTCTTTACAGTATGATAGAGTATCATCAATGAAACGTATTTTTTTAAATTATCCAAACGTATTATTTTTTTTTGTTTTTGGATATTTGTACATAGGTTTTGGTTCATACTATATTGCACCCCTGCAAAGTTTCGTCAACTGAGGATTTAATGTTGGGGTCTCCATACAAAAGATCGCTTCATTTCCTACACTAATAAGTCTTTATATACTACAATTCGCTAGTAGATATTTGTTTCCTCTATAGACCACGCACGTAAGCCATTATTACGGCTGTCGAAATAACGAGTGCGCCGGCGCTTATAAGTTTTGCAACATCCGCCGATGAATCACTGTGCGATAAAAAAATCTCTTTAGTCGTTTTCTTAAGTAAAAAGTATCCTATACTTACAACGTGTTACAAGAATACCCCTAATGCCAAATATGGTAGAGAGAGACCCTCAAACTGAACAACTTTTACTATGGGAGCAACTCTGAAATCGTGAAAAAAATACTTAGCTGTTTCATAAATTTTGATATTTTCGTTATTAATTTCTGTATAAAACAGCAGATTTTTTTCACGATTTCAGAGTTGGTCCCATATAAAGTTGTTCAGTTTGATGGTCCCTATCTACCGGCAAACGGTCTCCATACAAACGGCGACAACCCTACAGCAATGAGTATTTGAAATGCCTAAAAACTAGGGCTGTAAGTTTTGATTTTTTAAATACCTATAATAGATTTTGAAATATTTGCCTTTTAGTGATTTCATACGTAACAAAAAAGTGTCAATATTTTCAAATCTACAGTGAATATTTAAAAAATCAAAACGTAAAGCCTTAGTTTTTAGGCATTTCAAAAACATACCAAAATTTCACTGCTGTAGGTTAAGGTTCAGAGAGTGGGAAACGTTATAGCGGTTTGTATGGAGACCGCTTGCTTGACAATTTTACCATTGAAAATGGTTATCAGATGCAAATCGCATGAGACGTATTTTTGGCCATATCTCCAAGGATTTTAAGAGGATCGAGATGGAAATAGTATCAAAAGTTGAGGAATTTATCGAGACACCTGTGAACGTTTGAATTTTGAAAATCTACTGGAAACTTTTTTTTGGAATTTTGCAAAACTTCTAAAATTTTTTGGCGGGTGTTTGTTTACTTAATTTGTTAATATTTCGGAAAGAATTTCGGAATATTCGGAAAAAAAACCGACTTAAGAAAAAATGAAACAAATGTCCTAGGGTATTAGTTTAGCTACCAAATGGCAAAATAATTTTGAAAATTGGTTAATAATTGTGACCTGTAGGTGGTCCCTTTAGATTTGGAATTTGTAGAAAAACGGGTTTTTCCGTACATAAAAAGTGATGTAGCTTCTATGATTATTGACCAATCGTCGTGGTAATAGTGTTAAAAGATGCAGAAGCAGACGGGAAGTACAATCGTTGGAATTTCGAAAATCGGTTAATAATATTCGGCTGTGTCGAGGCAGTCAGCGGGCACTTTTGTGACACGAGGCGGAGCCGAGCGTCACAATCGTAAAAATAAATAGGTACTACCTAGCTAACTTTCAAAATATGTTAGGATTTTGCATTTTATTTTATTTTGGTTTTTTGTAAATTTTTGTATTCATTTTTAATGCTCTGATTCTTGCGGGGACTGCAAAATCTGTGAATTTTTGTAACAAGTTGTATAATGCGAATCAATTGGCAAAGTTATGTGCCTAAGTTACTCGTAGATCCGCATCGTACTAGATCTGACGGTCGGACCAGCGCTGCCCTCTGGTGAAGGCTTCCCGCGACCTTCACCAGATTGGGTAAAACCCTCTATTCACTCTATTGTGACCTATTTTTTTACACATTACATTCTTAAAATGTTTTCAATTCTGTTTTCAATTTATTATGCAAACTATTTTAAATGGGACCTTTAGTTATTGACTATGTTGTGTAGTACTTAGAACATATGTAGTATAAGTAAGTTATCATAAAAAGACAGCGTCATTGTTTTAGCGCAAAAACTAAGCACGTTCATCAGACTTTTACTGTTCATATTAAGTACATAGGACAATAAGTTATTCAATAAGGAAGTAGATAGTTCAACATCATAACACGATTTCATCTCTATATACATACATAAAGTGCATTCAACGCTTGTGCCCCACCCGGAATCGAACCCAGGGCCACCAAGACCACACCTCAGCTGCGACCTTATCACAAGTAGATCACGCGTGATCAGAATGGGAAGGAACCTTGTCAAATTAACTGTTGCAATGTAACAAACTCTGTCGAACAATACTTATAGACCGTGACATAAATGAGGTATGAGCTGTATAATCAAATTACAGTTTTTTATACATATGCTGGCTTATTCAGAGTGCGTTTGTTAAACTAGGACCAAAGTTAACATGGCGTTAGACTGCGGACTAACGCCATTTTAGCGCAAATCGTATTCAGAGTGACAGTTTAATGTTTAGTCCCACCGTTTAAGGATTAAAAGGTGCATTGTGATTGGTGTACAAGCATTAAACCAGGTTTTGTTAGAACAATCTTGCACCCCAGTTTTGTGAAACATCTCTGAATAAGACAGATGAAGTTCTTTCACTGACGTCCATTATACAAGTACGCTGGACAGGCTATTGTCATGAAATGACAGCAATTTTTTGTACCGATTTGAAAATCGCCATATTGGCGCTGAGACCAGTAGATTCTACTATGGCAGTAGTGAGTGTACTTGGAACTAATTAGTTCCAGTGTACACTCACTACTGCCATTGTATAGAATCTACTGCTCTCAGCGCCAATATGGCTATAAAATCGGAACAAACGATTCGCCTGTCCAGCGTACTTGTATAATGGACGTCAGTGAGTTCTTTTTGTCTCCTTTTCATCCTTCTTCTTAATCAACCTTTTTCGTACATATTATAAACTTTATGCTGTGACGGACGATGTGTTTATTATCTTTGTCATAATTTGAGTACAGGAATGACGTAAATCCGCAAAACACCACAAAAACTCGAGTTGGTATTTTGCGTATGTGGTATGTATTGTGGGTCTAAAGGAAGTAAACGCAGTTTAAACAAAAACACTTCATAATTAGTAGTAATACTTTAACTTATGTGTATAAACGATTAGTTAATATCAACAAAAAGGGGTTTCAGTCATTATCAAAGTTAATGTCAAGTGGTTAATGCATGTCAACATAATTATTACAATAACCTCAACGCAATCTGCGAAGTTAATAAGGTTATTATAATAGTTTACAAGTTATATTATCACATCCCTACAACTAACTTTTAATTAAATTTACTTTTGTAATGCTTCTTCTCATATGCTTAATTAACTGAAACCACATTGCAACTATCCTTAATTATCAAAATTATTCAAATCGTAAACGACGAAAGATGTCTCGTTACAAGGTCTTCCGGTGTAACCAACATGGCGTAGCTTCTTTGACATTCACAAGTGCTTGTAACAACCTAGATCAGTGGTTCTTAATCAGTGGTCCGCGTACCACCGATTGTCAAGAACGTCGATTAATTAACTCAAATCGCCATTCTACTAAAATTAACGCTAGTAGAATAGAATGACATTGACAGGAGCTAAGCGTTAGCTTATTGCACCCAATAATATATAAAATCATTTTAATAATTATAACTTATAAATTTGCATGCTACTATTGTGGGCTGAATGGGAGGAAATGTAATTAATTAAGACCTAAAAATATGTACCCCAATCATAAGCAAATAAAATTATTTCTATTTCTATTTCTATGTCATTAGCCATAGAGTGAATTATATGAATTTGTGTTTGACACTACTATCATAACACATTGTAAAGAAAAATCTTGTGCGTAAAGAGGGAAAGAGGACAAGCAAATTAAAATGTAGATTATTAATATAATTAAAAAATATTAGAATATAGTATGAGCTCAGAGGGGACGGCTACGGGTGAGTCGATTTTTTCTAATATTTTTCAATTACATTAATAACTAGCTTCCGCCCGCGACTTCGTCTGCGTGGATAGTATTTTGTCTATCCCTCGGGAACAGTTCCTTTTTTCGGGATGAAAAGTACCCTATGTCCTTCTCTGTACCTCTGACAACGTGTATGTAAAATTTCATGATGATCGGTTCAGTAGTTAAGACGTGAAGGCGTAACAAACAAACAAACAAACAAACGGACTTTCGCATTTATAATATTAGTAAGGATCCTACTAAATTATAAATGTGAAAGTTTGTGGGTTTGGATGTTTAGATGTTTGGATATTTGGATGTTTGTTCCTCAATCACGCAAAAACTACTGAACGGATTTGGTTGAAATTTGGCACACAGATAGTAGATAGTTTGGATTAAAACATAGAACACTCTTTATCCCGATATTCTCACGGGAACGGGAACCACGCGAGTGAAACCGCGGGCGGCCGCTAGTTTTAATATAAAAATAGCATTCTGAGTGCATAAAATCTAAAAGTTTGAAATGTAGATATTTGGTATTTTGGTTAAGATAATGATAACTTGCGAGTATGTCAGACCCATACGATTTCCACTTACGAAGTTTGTAACCACTTATACAAATGTAACTTTATGTGCCAGACTCGAAACAATGAAGAAAATGTTATATTGAGACATCCGGAAATTCTATGGCCTCGGTCAGAAGTAAGTAATATTTTTTAAGATATTTTTATTCTAACAATTTGAAAACCTAAGACTTTAAGACCTAAGGTAATTAACATATTAGAAGAAATCGACTCACCCGTAGCACCTCAGACTGGATCCCGTCTGAAGTGTCTGTAAATAAAATTAGCATTGTAAATACCTAAAATCTAAAAATTCTAAAATATAAGACCTAATATTTTAAGAAAATGTTAAGTTTGAGTTAAATGAACTAAGTTAATTGCAACAAAAACATCAGTTCTTTTCCTTGTGGTCATAAGCAATGGATAAAAAAGCTGACGTACCTAATCTCAAAAGAGCAAAAGAAAAAGTATCATTATGCCACTTGTGTAGCAAAATACTTGCATTCATTACAGACAATTACATTACCGAGTTTAGTAAAAGAAACAGATAAATCGAGGTCAATACGATAAAAAAAGCAAATGTTACTAAATATAGGTTGTATTGTATAATAAGACATCCAGTTGTTTGGTATATTTAAGTAAATACCATAATAAGTACTTATTTGTGACCAAAAAGAGATAAAACATAGACCTTGAACTTTTTATTGCAGTTTGAGATGTATCACAAATTGTTTATTCCACTTTGACCCACCAAGTTGCTTCTTTGCAATACTTACTAGATAAAATGTTATTTTTTTTAATAAATATGGTCAGTAAAATATAATTTGCTTTAAAATAATCAATTGTAATAAAAAAACTAAACGAAACTGGATGTGTGTTATAAACTGCAAACGGGTGTTCAGATCGGTTAATAAAGTTAAGGTTAATAAACTAAAATACTCGTAATATAACCAAACAAGTATTTTTATATTTTTATCCTATCTTTTACACAAAAAAAACAGTTTTTGATTTAGTTTTAACTTATTTCAACACGTTTAATTGATTTAACATGTAGCAAAATGTATTACAAGTTACCTACTTACAAAAATAATGTATTGGACTTATGGCCGATTGCACTAAACTTAAGGATCGCCTAGGTCTTTTCCTAACTACAACATGACCTAATTAAAACGGTGTCATAAACTTAGCCGTCATGTAGCTGTCATTTCAATATTGTCTCAGGTCTGGGTGTTTGTCATACCACCGTTGTTTCTGATTTCCATAACACAAGTGCTATAGCTACTTACTTTGGGATTGGAGCAATGTATGTGATGTTGTCAAATATTTATTTATTTTATTTGCTAAGTTAACTTGGTCGAGTTGTAAATAAGAAAAGACTTAAGCGATTCTTAAGTTTAGTGCTTTTACACCTCAGAGGATCTTGATATTCTGAAACAAACCAATAGAACGCATCTTTGTAACAACTCAGTGGAGCAGAGTGGAATAGTTCATCACAACTTGTTTTATTTCGTAAGCTGCGCCGGCGCCGTTTCGCCTGTGCAACTAAGACCGAGTAAATAACTAGTTTAAAAATAATCTACAAATAGTTTACTTGCTATTTTCCGGTTGTCTTGCAAAGTCCAAAGCCCCACATACAGTCACATGTTTAATAATAATATTACATATAAGCCATAATTATAAGCATTCAATTATTCATAGGTTAAAAGGGTGTGGGTATGTACAAACAACGTGTTACAAAAAACCCCTAAAACCAAATATGATAGATAGTTAAACTGCCTACCACTGAAAAACTTTTACAATGGGATCAACTCTGAAATCGCGAAAAAAAACACAATCACATGTTCAATAATAAATTAATATTCTGTGCATTCCAAAATAAGCTAAAGTTCCGTCTTTTTACGGAAACAGAAGAACCGATTTTCCTGAAAATTTGCAGCCATAGTTTGTACTTGAAATACATAACCTAATTGAAGAGATTTAGAACTATTCAAAAGCACCTCAATAAAAAATATTTTATTCAGTGCAGTGGCTAAAAGGGTGTCTGAACAAATTTGTTAGGAAACTTAAAATATTTTTTTATATACGATATTGTCATTAAAGCTATTTAAATTAAAAAACGTGCTAGGTCACAAGATATAACTATGTACTTACATACATAGAATACGTAAAAGTGCGAACAACCATATTGATTGGGTTATTTTGGCTACGACTATCGTAAATTCTAAACAGTTTCTACAGAAACTTATTCAGTAGTTTCGGAGACTAAAATGCCATTCATAATTAATTCAAAGGAGAACTTAAACTAAACCAAAAGGTTTTGGTAATAATAAAATATTATCAAAAAAATACCATTTTGCATATATCTGTGTTTGCATGTGTGTAAAAACTAACAAATTCATATGGGTCCATATGTGAATGTATACATTTTTAAGTCATAATAATTATATTTTGATTTACTTATGGCATAAGGTTTTTTAGCAGAATTGTCAATTCGCATAACATTAATACCGAATAAATGTTTACGCATACTTTTATTCCGAATAAATACTATAATCATCATTATCTATTTCTTATAAATTTTGTTGTTTCTCCATACATTATCGAGTGTAGTTACTGCGGATCATAGTCTTTTGTTAATTTGATCCACTGACGTCCATTATACAAGTACGCTGGACAGGCTATTGTCATGAAATGACAGCAATTATTTGTACCGATTTGAAAATCGCCATATTGGCGCTGAGAGCAGTAGATTCTACACTGGCAGGAGTGAGTGTACTTGGAACTAATTAGTTCCAGTGTACACTCACTACTGTTACAGGATATAATCTACTACTCTCAGCGCCAATATGGCGATTTTTAAATCGGAACAAACGATTGGTGACGTTCGCCTGTCCAGCGTACTTGTATAATGGACGTCAGTGATTTGATCCCATTAATCCAAGTTATTCTACTCAAATACATAAATAATATGATCAAAGAGAAAAACCGGCCCAGTGCGTATAGGGCTACCAGGCCCGCCGCAAGCGGGCGTGCAAGGCGTGCACCGCACGCGGGCGGCACGTCTAGGGGGGCGGCAATTCGACCGATCCAAGCGTCGATACTAGGGTCCAAGAAGGGTTATGACATATCATGCGCTCATAAGCGCTCCTGGCAAGATTTGAATTTTGCGCCCCAAGGCTTATTTCTAGGATCTTGAGCGACACTTGCAAGATTTGAATTTTGCTCCCTAAAACTAATTTCTAGGATAATGAGCGCCGCTGGCAAGATTTGAATTTTGCGTCCCAAGAATTATAGAGTATTTTCTAGCTATGGGTCAGCAAATTGAGAGTTGCGCCCGTTGGCAGACGTCCCCCCTTGCCAGCCCCTAACTTAGCTACGACGCCAGATCCATTACGTAATATTCAGGAAGCTTGAAAGATGTATCTATCCTTGTACCCACTTGTGAAGAAGCGGCAAACCGCGGCTCGCGAGCTGCATGCAGCTCTTTGGCTCCCTCTGTGCGGCTATGCCGAGAATGACCCATAGCTAAATAATTTTTTAGAAATAAATAATTTATTTCTCTTGCCTTGCCTATACCGTTTCGCATCGTGTTCTGGCAGCGGGGATAGACAAAAACAAAATATAGGGATCTAGACTAGATTTTATGAGTTTAAACCGAACTCCTCCGCTCGGATTTTATTCAAGACCTGGGGCCCTATTATTGAATCCTTCGGCTGGCAAATTTAATTTAAAGATTACCCCTTAAAATATAAAATATTACTTTAAATTAATTCTATAATTAATTAATTCATATAATAAATTAAAAGTTAAATTTTTGGCGTCGAGCGCTCTTTTCTACTGATTTTCGTTCGACATTTGACTCAAATGAATGAGAAAATTAGCCAAAGGATTAAAAAATAGGACCCCTGATTTTTCATGTAATTTCACGTAATTGTCGCATGTCCTGGAGCGGAGCGGAGAAGTCTAAGGCTGGCCCCAGACCTACCGGTTCCGTTTCTTTGCTTTGCTGTGCTACCTTGCTTGAAAGACCGCCGGCCAACCAGGGTAATTTTCAATCTATCGCATTTTGGGACTAGACCAAATTGGCAAGATAGCCATTAGCTTGGTTTTATCAAATATCATCGCCTGGATTGCGAAGTAGGAAGCTTTTAGGCGATATGCCACCCTGAACATGGACTCCGATCGTTAAAAATAACTCGATCGCTTATTTATACAAGATGTTTGGTAAAGCCCTATAAAACTGAATATGGTAGATAGGGACCATAATAAAACTGAACAACTTTTACTATGGGACCAAATCTGAACTCGCGAAAAAAAATGAACTGTTTCATACATTTTGATAATTTCGTAATTAATTTTTGTATAAAACAGCAGTTTTTTTTAAAACGAAAACTAAAACTTCTCATCGCACCCCAGACGACGATATTTGATAACACCAAACTAATGGCTATCTTGCCAATGTGGTCAGGTCAAAATATGCGATAGATTGAAAATGAGCCTCTTGGCCGGCGGTCCATGGTAGAACAGCAAAGCAAAGAAATGGAACCGGTAGGTCTGGGGCCAGCCTAAGCGCGGCACGCTTCGCACGCCGCGACTAGACTTCTACATAAAGAGTAGGAACAAAGATAAAGGCATCTTTCAAGAAATCACCCACTTATAGTAGGGGGCGGCAAAATTGGTCTCTTGCACCCGGGCGCTCAAACAGCTAGCGGCGGGCCTGAGGGCTACGTCACTGACCTGAAAAAAAATTTTTTGTCCCTTAAATCTAGGTTATGATGATGCTTTACCAAGATTTACTCAATCACAAAGAAGACTGTCCGTTTGTAATGGTATGATTAATTACAAAAGAAATGCAGTTAAAGTGTACCAGACTCTTTGTAATGCGTACAAAATATGAAATGGAGAAAAATGAATTAAAAGATGTCCAAAAATTTCCCAAGAGTGAAAACTATTGAAAATGACTGAACGTTTTTATAACATGCTATGAAAACCCGTAAAATTGTTACAAATCCTAAAAACCACTTCAATTCACTACATGACTAAAAATATAACTTTTTAGGAAAAACTGCATAGTGCAAACCCTAGACCGAGAGTCCCGAGATGGTCTATTGTTTATGACCAATGGGTTGAATTACTAAAACACTAGAACATGAGTCTAGGGTTGTCACTTTACCGTTTTTCATACAAATAAAAAAACTTTCAGCCATGGTGGTTTTCAGGTTATTAATATTTCCCGGGGTTCATATTGTATTGTATGCATGGTACTCTATCTACCATATTCGGGATACTACGGGTATTACCAACCACATTGCACAAACTGAAATTTCGAAAGATCAAAGAAAACAATACAGAAGTTCGTATACTTATCTTTTTGCTCTACAATTACTTTTTTTTCTTTTGTAGCTGTCGATTACTCAATTTGGCCAGCATCGTCTCGCAAGAAAACCGCGCGTGGCGTGCGTGGAGAGAAATCATCAGCAACTATGCATATTTATAATTCTATATAGCTTTCTCCCTTCTTCGCGGCGCGTGCGCAATTGTTTGCAGGTATCACTGAAATTGTATCATTGACACAAGCTACCGTTCTGTATGAATGTTACGGAAAAGCAAAATCTATCATTGATCTTAATAAATAACTACATATTTAAAAATAAACATTTCCCAATATTTAGTTAATTTAATTTATATTACTCAGATTCATTATGTGAAAGAAAGTAACATTCTTAACAATGAATTAAGTATTTTTAGAATTCATTAAGCCCGTATTGCAAACATACGTTATTATTATTACAATAAAGAGGGAACCTTGAGATTAGTTAGAAAAAAAAAACATATTTTTTTTCTAATTTGAACACGTGGAGATTTTAGGAAATCCTACGTTGATATACGATAAATATTTTTTTTATTTTTCTAGCCCGACTGCCCAAAACAAGCATTGGGTAGTTAGGTAGGTCAGAGCTCTGCACATATTGTTAAAAACGCTGGCCAATAAATCTATTGTGTCTCAACAAGAGCAGCGATCTCGGCGAGCGGCGCGGGCGCAAGGCTGTACCAGACAGAGTCATATCCGAAACAACAATAGCCACTCGCTTAAGGTCATCGCTACAGTAAGTGGTGCAGAGATGAGACGAGTTGGGTCATGTAATTACATAAAAAAACTATATATATGATAAAATCATAATTAAGTACTTACCATAGGTTAAAGCGATAAGATCGCCTTAAAACAGTCTATGCCACGCCATGCTGGCGTTTCCCTGCGTGTCAGAAACGAAGAGATCCGCAGGAGAACTAAAGAAACCGACATCGCTCGAAGGATTGCTCAGCTGAAGTGGCAATGGGCGGGACACATAGCGAGAAGAACCGATGGCCGTTGGGGCGGAAAGGTTCTGGAATGGCGACCGCGCACCGGACGACGACGCTCCGTGGGTAGGCCTCCGAACGGTGGACCGACGATCTGGTGAAGGTTGCGGGAAGCCACTGGATGCGGGCAGCGCAGGACCGATCGTCGTGGAGATCCTTGGGAGAGGCCTATACCCAGCAGTGGGTGTCGTGCAGCTGATATGATGATGATGATGATGACTGTGTTAATGTGGTACGCACGTATCGCACTGCAGAGCTTCGAATGAGCTGTTCTCCAGTATCTACTTATTTGTTTCATAACGAAATAATTTGAGTCATAATAATTTCGTGTCTCCCATTCCACGCGACATCTGAGGTGAAAGAGAAAACAGCACCAAAGCGCTATCACGCAGCCATAATGACATTTTCACTGGACGCTTATTTCAAACGTTACGTTTTCTAAGAAGATCGTTAACTAAATTGTAGCGGCTGCGGCTAGCGGCCACCGATATGATGTTGGTACAAATCGATCTGCGATGTAGAAACTACTTGTTAGGACATAATGTCTGCTTTAAAGAAACTAGGGTCATGTTATAGTTTTAGTTTGAAAAAAGAAATTAAAATCACGTAGACAGCAGACAGGAGACGCAAACTCAAACTCCAATCAAAACAAATAAACAGCTTTGTTTACACTACAGCAACATCATTTAATTTGGGTCAATAAACTTTTAATAATTGTCTTTCCAGTTTCCCTGTCCCCATTCCCCAAACACAAAAGTAGGTAAGTACCTATATTTTCTTGAAAATAAATATTAACTTCTTTCCATAAAATAATGGTTTTGGTTTTTAATATTTAAAGTATCATATCGGTAACCACAGAGGAAATAATCACTACGTTTTCGGTAACAGAAAGAAATAATTTGACTTACATATTTGGTTGACGTCGATGTCCCTTTTCATTGTATGAAATTGATGAAAATGTCAACTGGAGCACCTTTTAAATAGGTACTAACAAACTTAGAGCAACGCCGGCTTCGTCTATGCAAATAGCATATTTATTTATGTTACCAAAATGATACTTTAAGACCTAAATTAGTATTTTCAAGCTAAACATTTTTTTTTTCAAGACAATACACTTTTATATATGATCAAAATTCTGTATACAATTAAATAAAAGTTGAATTTAAATATTAAAACATCTACAAAGTACGGTTATAGTTAACTGAAAAGTAAAATACCGACGCATGATTGGAGGAAGTATCAGCAACAAACGTCATACAAAAAAAACTCAATTATTTAATTACACCAATCACGATCTCAAATTGAGTAGACCCTACGGTAGCCATGGACCAAATCTCCGCAATTAGGCACTCAAGGCGGAACAGGGACATGACGTCACAAGGACAAGATGCGAAAATATACTCATTTGGCGGAAATAATAAGAAAAACATGGGTAAAAAGAACCTTATTACGGAAACTGAAAATGTGTAACATTTTGGGGAAACCACAAAATGATATCGTTGAAAGATACTTTGAATCCGAAAATATTTTCTCAATGGAAAGCAAATCAAAATAACTCTGGGTTTTATTTCTTGGAGACTGATTGAAAAGACATTTGACTTAAACTTTGACCATAATTAAGTTTCAAATAACACAACACTATTGAGAATTTATATCGCGTCATTTAGTAGACAGTCTCTTTTTTAGTTTATACATAAAAACGTAGTTATATGTAGTTACATGAGAACATAGTTTGTTAAGTTATTAACCATAATCAATAATGTCATTTTCAGCTGCTTGCGTAATTTGCGTAGGCTTCCTACCCTTCTTGAAAAAATCAGCTGGACGGGAGACAACAAACTCTTCAAAGGCGTTTTGTACGCCTCTCGGGAATTGAATTTTTTTCCCGCTAAAAAGTTGTCCAAATTTTGGAAAAAGTAATAGTCGGTAGGCGCAAGATCTGGTGAGTATGGCGGATGAGGGAGAGCTTCCAAACCCAACTCATGCAGCTTAAAGACGGTCTGTTGTGCAGTATGGGGTCGCGCGTTGTCGTGAAGTAGCAGTGGGGCACCCATCTATCAAGCTTTTTTATCTTGCCAATCTGTCGCAAATGGACCAATATTGTTTTGATGCTAACATCAAAAGCTGCTGCCAGCTCAGCTGTAGATTGCGATTCATCTGCTTCCACAATCGCCTTTAATTCATCATTGTTGACCAAAGTTTCCGGACGACCACGAGGTTCATTTTTCAAGTCAAAATTCCCAGAACGGAACCGAGCAAACCAATAACGGGTTGTACGTTCGTTTGTACAGTTCTCTCCGTAAACGTCGTTGATGTTACGTGTCGTTTGTGCCGCGTTGGTGCCACGACGGAACTCATATCCCATAATTACACGAAATTTCGAAGTATCCATTATGAGGAAAAATGTTGAAATGTAATGAAAATACAACGCTAATCAATAAACAAAAGACTGATTTTGTAAATAGAATGTCATATATTTAAAACAAAATTAATTTGAATTTAGAATTCATAGCCAATCAAAACTTTTTTTTGTTTGAAAAAGTCTGTACTGCAATACGGCAATTTCATAGGTAACTTCGAGCAACAAAGGCTTCGTTTTTCACGAAGGGAGAAGCCTTAGCGATTAAACTCTATTCAAATTATTCTGGCATTTTTTGCGGGGGGGGAAAATGCACACAAGTGCAGTTCCGCATACCCACATACAAAAACAACACTGTAATGACGACACTCACACATAAAAAATAAAACAAAACAGCAAAAAATTGTGTACGGATGAGTCACACATCAAAATATGACACGTTTTTGACATAAAGGGCTGGGCTCAACTGTCGATGCAGCAATATCGATACGGAAAAAGGAATAAAGGTTACAAACTCAATCATTTTACGATGGGGAGAATAACAACAAAGAGGTCATTTTTATACGCTTATGAGCTTTATACAAAAAGCTCGAGAGTGTAGGTGATTGGGTTGTGACTAATGTGTACCCAGGGACGTTGGGCTCAGGATGCTGACACTGAACATCGCTCCATGACAGTACTGCCACCCAACAATTTGAATTTTGACCGATCGTTGAATAAAATAATAGCAAACTGATTTTGATAATGTCGTCAATATAGTAAAATATATCATTATTTTTCTAAGAAACTGTACATTCAATGTCTCAAAAATGACCTGATTTATCATAGTATGATAGGTACCTCATTCGAGGTGGTATATTGAAAGAGATATGATTTCAATGGTAAAAAGTAGAGTACACAACTCGTGAAAAAAAAACTCATCTCGGTTCTTTGTATAATACTTACGGCTATTTGCACTAAACTTAAGAATCGCATAAGTCTTTCCTAACTATAACTCGACCAAATTAAAACGGTGTCATGAACTTAGCTGTCATGCAGCTTTCATGCGCCTAATTATCTTGCTCGAGTTGTACTTTGGAAAAAACTAGGCGATTCTTAAGTTTAGTGCAAACGGCCGTTAGTCCCTCGAACTAAATTCCCTTTTTATTCACTTGTTGTATAATCTACTATTTCGACATTTATTTCGCGATATCTGTCTCACTCACACCAGTGCAGAGCAAATCATGCAAAAATCTCGCAAATTAATTTGACGCAGAATCAGGGCCAGATTGACCAACACTTTATCGACAAACATTATTTAACGGTAACATCACTAAGTTGTCCATCGGCGAGAACTCGGATTTATCTAGCGACAGATCTGAAATTTGTACGGACGAGCCATGGACTAGCAGACCCGATGTCACTGAACAAATCTGACAACTAATCAAGAATTAAATATACGAATTTAATGTTTTAATGTAAACAAATAGCAATAATATGATACAAATTTACTTTCATGTGAAATGTAACACCATCTTTTTGTATACTTGATGTTCGAGACCTCTTTTAACAGCAAAAACCTCATCAAATCGACATTTTAAACAGAGCAGCGTTCACATGCGCGACTGGACTCGGTCTAGAAAATAAATCCGGGCGCAACTGGTTTTACTAATGCGTATGCCCATTTGGGCTTGTACTTCGGCAGAGGGGAACGCTTCGTATGGCTTCTCTTTCTGTAGAAGCCCGTCTTACTCTAAGATAGGTAAAGACCTATTATTTATCTTTCGTAGTCTATATTGATTGTGTCAAAAATAATCAAGCTTTTACTGTTTCTATTGATTTTGCAAATCATTTAGACTGCTTTGCATTTGTCGATGACAAAATTTGCGAAACTATGTAGAGTGTTAGCAAACCATTTATAACTAACAATGTCGATGAAAGGAAACCGTTCGTTTTAATAATATTGTCCATTTGCATAAAACGTCTCAATAGTTGATAATATAAAATAAAAAGTATAAATTGGTTGGGCTCACAAAGGCTTTTTTACGGGAGATGAAATTCAGTGACCTCTGCACACTGTGACGAAAGCTGAGAGTGTCGGAAACATCATTATTATCCGAGAAAGTTTCCTAATGCCGGTGAAGCCATCGTAGTACTTACTAAATCACGATCCAAGATGGCCGACTTATTAAATAAAGATCGAGATCGATAAATTGAACATAATACACAACCACCTGTGTGGATTATAGAATGTAATCAATTGCAGTTGTGCGGAATCCATCTTGTATAGAATCACGAATATGAAGACAATCGATTGTAAAGAACTAGAGTAAAAACTGAGTAAATCGATTTTTTAATACGCAAATTAGTAAATGTACTTTGATGAAATCCTGATAATTATTTCATAACCTTTCAATGGTTCCCTCAAAGGGAACCATTCGGTTCGCTAAGTAACAGTTAAACTAAATAATCTAGTACATGAACTGGTTATGTAAACCAAACAGTCTACTTACCGGTAACCGGCCGGCAACTGACTGAGCAGTTTTCCTCTTGTGGAAATAGTGGAAATACAACATTAATAGTTATATAACATAACGCCGTACAGTTCCGGTTAAGAATAGGACTGTCCCATCTCATCCCGTGGGTATCGTAGAAGGCGATAGAGGGAAGTTTTTAGGGACCCGGTACAGACCATCGCACAAAGGGTCACTCGAATGGCAGCGAGGAAACTGTCAACAACAGCATTCCCGAGGAGGGTTGGTGTCAGGCAGGCGGCCGACCGTAAAACTTTGCCAAAACCTAATGCAGTATGAATTACATGATGCGCCGACCCCAATAGTGGTCGTTCTACGAGCTCAAATTTTTATTTTGTGTAGAACACTATAAATAAATTGGGATAAGGGCAGGAGGATGATGACAACATTAATAGTTAATCATTTCATTACAGACAACTATTATTATACAATTATGCTTCTAAAACTAAAACATTTCAATCTTTATCCACTCAGCTTTACTCTTACATGCTTTGCATTATTTAGGAGAACTAAGTCTTTCTGATCACGGATTATTTACTGTTCATTGAACAAAGTGCGAATAATTGTAGACATGAGTGAGTACAAGTTAAACTGGAATTTAAAGTACCTATGGAATTTGGAGCAGCAATTAACCTTTATTCAACCACTCTGGGAGAAATTAAATGATTCTTATTATTAGGACAAAGTCAACGAAAGTTATTTTTAAGGCAGTTCTCTGAATAGGTCTAGCTACAGTAGCTACTAAAACTACCTTAAAAAGTAAATTTCGTTGACTTGTCATATTCACTTCTCAAGCTTACGCGCTCACTAGACATGAAATAAATCACTTTTTAACGGATGCTAGCGCGGTTTTATTGAAAGTACCTACTTTGGTTTGGTACATGGTTTGATTTTCGATTTTCCCGACGTCAAAATCAAACCAAATACCAACTAATTACCAAAGTATACTTTCAGTAAAACCGCGCTACTAACCGCTAAAAAGTGTTTCATTTCGTCCTAATCATTTCATTTCTTCTAGAGTGGCTAAAGAAGGTTAATTCTTATCCAAAGTCTTTATCCGTAATTATTAATCACAAACCAGTTACTAATACCCACGCAAACGCCTCATCACTTGTGTCTAACCACACGTTGCTTGCTATAAGGTGTCAACGCATGTTTTAAAGGCGCAAAAACTGAACCATTTGTAAAGCAGCCTTAATTTCCCAACAATTATTACAGACAAGCATCGATGACTAACAATCCCTTTGAAGACAAACGACTTCAACACAACAATTTAAAATAAGCAAAACAGACTTTAAATCTTCAATGATATGATTGATATTTGCATTTTCGAAGGGGAAGTGATACGTCGTTTGTAGTCTATTGTTACCGCATTAGAAGCAAAAACTTGGTTCCCAGCTGTAGTAGAGTTGTGCAAATCGAAGCAACTCAGTTGAAGCAATTTAGAGTGGACAACTTCAGCGACAATGTGACCGGTCGTTAAAATGTTATTTATAGAGTCTCACATTTAACACTATGATCACAGGATCACTGAATTGGTATTACTTATAAATAAAAAACTGCACGCAGTACCAAATACCCAGCAATTTCTGGATTACAATTAAAAATTTATATTGTGCCTCTACATAAATTTTAACAAAGTTTATCTTAGTATTTCAGTGGATGCAGCATCGAGGTAAAATGTACTGGACGAACCTACCTTGTTAACTTTAAATTATTATTATTTATTTTTTGATCTTTTTAAATTAAGTCGATGTTACTACCAAAGCATTTAGTTATAGAAAAGAAAGTATAGGAAAATTAATAAATTGAAATTGAAATTGAAATATGCCATTAAGTATGTTTAAGACAGTTACAGTAAAATAAGAGTAATTCGATCAAAGATTTCAGCACGCCATTCCTAAGCATAATCTACATTGAGGTACTAATCTATGAGTCAATGTAATGACTAATATAAATAGTGAGAACTAGGTCCTATTTCGTTGTTTTTTCTTGTTTGTACAATAGTTTAGGTTCCATTTTAACATTCAAAATGGTGTTTTTACTGCTACAGCAAAATATTTCATATTGAAGATGTAAATTTTAAGAATTTGTCGACGATTTTCAGTGTTCTTATCTAATTCATCTGTTCAAAACAAAAATCTATCGTCCTCTTTTCTATTAACAATAGCATCGAAATTGAGATATAATTTCCTTATATTAAACTATCTAAAAACAATGCAAATAACATCTGTTTATACCTATTACCCTTTATTACAACGTGTTAAGTGTTTACGAGTACAGTTGACATTGAAAGCAACACGTGGGAGGGTACACTGACCAACGCATCAATATGAGCACCGAACAACTTTCGATCTTGCGTGTACGTAATAAGTGTTTATCTTTAACACCATAAGTCATCTGTACAACCGGTCGCAGAGTTGACCCACTGCTCCCGAAACCCAGTGGGTGATTCATGCCAGGATCGCTCAAGATAACTGTACAGACTCCTTTTAACAAGACTAATGAACGGGCAATAATGGTAGAGTACCCATTTGTAATAACAGACTGTGGCAAAACCTAGCGCTAAACCGTTAGTGGTCTTAAATGCAAATTTTTATATTGTTTATGGTATTATTTAAAACAAACACTGTTCACTTCCTTATACGCACGTACTACTTACATTAAAATATAACTACTTACATTATTAATGTTTTAAAAAATCTCAGTATTTTTCTTAAATTTTCATTCTTTTTTTATGCACAACGGGATAGTCCTTGGGCTTCACCTCACCTGATGTTATGTGAGGATAAGGCCGAAGGTGGAAGCGCACTACACCCGGAATTTCCAACACTGAGGAACTGGCTATTTTACCTCTAAGGCAGCCATTGGTCATGCAAGCATCAGTCAAATTCCATCAGTCATGAATTACGTTATTACTTAGGTAAGATGGTGGTAGCTAACCACCAACCAAACCGAGTACAAATTGTACCCCCCCTGGGAAACGAATCCAGGACTCCTGTCTTCTATGGGTAGAACCACTAGACCACAGGGGCAGTTAAAACCACCATAAGTTAGTTCCTCTCAATTTAGGCATCCATGAATACTTTTTAGCCATTCAAATATTTTATTTTCAATGGGTACTTATTTATTAAACTTTGTTTTTTTAAATGTTATTTCCGTAATCTGTGTGTAAACGAAGAGTGAAGAAGATGAAAGATTCCATTGATAAATTAACAAAAGTAATCAGCTATTTTAATATTACCAACAATATTAATCGAAACCACTCGAACATGATTACTCATACAATACAATTCGGTGTTGCACCTTCACGGACAGTAGTTCTGTTTTTGTTCATCCAACGATTGCCCCTCACCGATTTCGTACAAGGAGCCAACGCTCGGCTGCACTGGTGATGGTGAAAAAATTGCTTTTTCATCTTCACCGACCTAATTAATTTATCTCGTCCGATGCACGCCAGTGCACACGTCATTGTGTGATTTGTTTCAAGCATTCTAAAGGTATACAACATTACTTAGCGATTGATTCAAAAAAACATAGCGAATTGGCTAAGTGTCCGCAAATTTGCATGAAGGCATTTCGAAATATTCACACAGTTGTGATACTTGTGTTGTGGACGCTTTTCAAGTTGATTTTTCACAGTTTTTTTTTATTAGACAGAATTATTGCTTGCTTTGTTGTAATAGAAAATAATAATTCGAAACTTGGATGACTACGAAAGTTTATCAGAGGTTTCAGGTCGTGAGGATTTAGACAATGGCCTTGAAAAGAAAGTTGAAAGAAGTGAGTCGGCTTTGGTTTTCACAGGTCAGTCTACCGGTGTCTATGGTTTTTGTTCTCGATAGAGGCCAATCAATGAAGGTCGAACGGTGTTCTTTCTCCAGCCCACGCCGCGCCGTGTCCGCATTCTAAAACCTAGGTAGGTACGTTCATAAATACCACGAGTAGGTACAAAACAATAACATTGAATCTTTTTGTTACGTCTTTTGAAATTGACAACATTTAAAAAAAATTGTCGTATTTACTTTTTTTTCCTAAAAATAAATGTTTCGCAGAAGACTTTAGCTTCAGCAGCATGATGATGTCCACTTTGGTAAGGTTGCAACTGTCTGCCATCAAAAATTGTTCAGAAAACTTGATATTATATTTGAGAGAGAAAGAAGAGATGTTAAAATTAACTAAAATACTAATTCAAGTTAAAAATCTAATTAAAAAAGTTAAAACATTCAAAACAAATCGAGCAAAAGTGAAAAATATTTTGATACTTGACACAGACTTTGACATACATTGTAACCTTGTCAGCGACACTTTTCACTTCAACAACAATTACACAACTTTTTTTACACAAAGGAGTGTAATTTTTAATATTCCTTTATCTCGATGCTACAGGGTTTATTCCACATAATTCGTTAAATAATTGATCAAAAACCCCGAAAAAATATGTACGGTGTCAGAAATTGAAAAACCTCGAAATGGGTTTCAATTTAAGGTAAGTACCGTGTAAAACAATGAAAACATGTCAATACTTGATTAACGTGACACACACTAAAATTCTTACAACAAAAAATACATAATACTAAAAGATACTCAGCTATAAATAAACATAAGTGAAACAAAAAACTAAGTAGTTGCTAGTAGGTAACATATATTGAACTTCGTTTCAGTCAAAAAAAAACATAAAATAAATGGGTATTGCCATTTTTGTAAGAAATTGAATAATTTTATTGCTATACATTAAATTTCAAATAACTAACAAATTATTTCATTCGACTAAAGGAAACACAGACAGATAACTAACACACTTAAATTAATAAAAAAAACACAGCGGAAAGTGTAATGCAATTATTTTATGTCATGAACACTTGCACAGATTCTCTCCATCACATGGCGAGACACCTGTTTGGAAACGTCATTCAAATTGCATGTAACTGCTATAATATCTCAACAATTTATCTTTGAACGCGATAGAATATACCTGCATAACTATATGTTGTCAAACATAGAACAAATATATGAATTTCCAAACTGTCTTTTGTTTATTTATCGGAGGTTTAATCTTCATTTGTAAGTTTCGTATGCTTTCGTAAACTTACTAAAAATATTTATAAGAAGTTATTATTATTATAAAAGTATTCGTAGATAATTAATAATAACTACAACGTTACATTTTCTTAAAGAGTAACCTGAAAAGTATTCAAAACAAGCTAAAACTTTTTTAGCTGTTTTTAGAAATTTTTCTATCTATAGGTACAAAAAGTGATGATAAAATCTAACGATTCATAATGATCAACTCTACAAATGGTTTTTCAGCTTTATTTACGAAAAAACAAGTTTATTAAAGGTAAGTTGGTAAATTAAACTGGTAATGAGGATCAGTAACAGGTTTGAATCCTATAGTTTTATTGATGTAATATAAACACATATTGATAGCTATGAAACCTAGTGAAAGAATTTTTGAAATCCGTTTAGAAATGGTTGAGTTATTAGGGTTTTGAAGGAAATGCCAAGATCAATGCAATATGTTCTTTATCACGTATGACATAAGGTTCGCGTACGTCTCGATGACGTCATAAGGACCCCCCAAAATAACAGTGTTTTAGCACGTTTTAGCTAGTATATCTTCTCAGGTTTAAGAGATATCGCAAAAATCTCTTCACAGTTAATCATGTGGTGGCATAAGCTTTATGATAAGCCACTAAACAAAAATCGTTACTGATCCTCATTGCGTTATTTCTCTTTATTGACAAGTGCAAGTCATCTTTCTTCTGCCCTCATCCCAATTTATTTGGGGTCAGCGCAGCACGTCCTTTTCTTCTACACATCTCTATCATTCGTCATCTCAAAGGCAACATCCTTTCTAGCCATATCCTTTTTTTATACAGTCCATCCATTTCATTGGCCTTCCTCTACTCTTATATCCCTCCACATTCATACTTAAAACCTTCCGCGCCACATGCTCCTCATTCCTTCGCATCACATGCCTATACCACGACAACTGATTTCTTCTTAACCTTTTCGTCACTAGAGCCATTTTCAAACTTTCTCTTATACCTATACTTACTGATTTCTGATTTTATCCTTTAGCGTAACACCACGCATTCCACTAAGCATATTCATCTCAACTGCATAACTTTAAATCATCCCCTTGGTGGCCCAACACTCCGATCCATACAGGACAGCAGCTCTTGTTTTATAATATATTTTCCCTTTACGTTTAAGGGAAATTCGGGGGGGTCACAGATAGTTCCCAACAGCCAAAAATGATAAACTAGTGGCTCTGAAGGGCTGTAGACCTCGCGTTTGTGACTTTTTTTAATTTTCGAAATGACTGAAATATGATTTTCGCTTTCGCACTCGGTCAGTAATATCCGACCATAATTTGTAGTAGGTAGGTATTATTTAATAACTTGACCTTACCTTCAGTTCGGCCTTACTCTAGTAGCGTAGCGATCGCTAATGTTAAGTATATCCATTGCTCATCATATTCCGGATAGTAACCGCTACTTCTTCCGTTCACTACCTAACACATTCGTATATTATTTATTCTTTGATATAAGTAACTAATTACATCCTTATCTCGTAATTTCTGATCTTCATACTCCTTAATATAAAAAATAGCATTGTGAATGCCTAAAATCTTAAAAAAAAGTTCAGTAATTCTTACTCCTTTTATTTCTTTACAACAAGCCTTTTGCACTTACAACAAATGCGATTTCGTCGGCATTAAAATAATTCCATTTCCATTGGGAATTTTCATAAAAAATGTTCTTAGCAAAAAACATTTATTACCATGCTTTTTAGATCGATCCATCCAGATCAAGTCGAATGATTAAATAATTATTCAGGACATACTTTTTAGTCATGAGTGCCTTGTGCTAGGAATAAATTGCTCCCAATGAGGATCAGTAACAGGTTTGAATCCTATAGTTTTATTGATATAATATAAACACATATTGATAGCTATGAAACCTAGTGAAAGAATTTTTGAAATCCGTTTAGAAATGATTGAGTTAAAGGGGTTTAAAGGAAATGCCAAGTTCAATGCAATATGTGCTTTATCACGTACGACATAAGGTTCGCGTCCGTCGCGATGACATCATAGGGACCCCCGAAAAATCAGTGTTTTAGCTCTTATAACTTCTCAGGTTTAAAAGATACCAAAATTTTTTACATGGTTAATCATATGGTGGCATTAGCTTTCTAATTAGCCATTAAAAAATCGTTACTGATCCTCATTCACCTCCACTGGTTAGATTGAGAATTTTTTCCTCTCAACTTACCACTGGTATAGATACTAGATATTTACTGGTCAGATGGTCCAGAAGGAATCCTGATACCCAATAAAAATACTAGAGTTAATACCTAAGTGAAAAACTAATAAAACCTGACCTCTAAAAGTTAAAAATTAATCACAACACAATCGCCTATTGATACTGTTATCGAGTGTTTGGTACGAACCGGCACCACATCTGGCCAGATACTGACACAGACCACGAATATACAATTTCCACCTAACAATCCTTCCATTCTGTTGTCTATAGAGTTGAATTTGCGGTGCACATGTTAAAATATAGAGCTGCAGACTATTTTATTAGCTGGGGTCAGTTTGTTGGGTTTGACCTGTGAAGGACTTGGTGTCACAGGATGATTGTCAATGATGTGATGACATAAATTATATATTAATCATCATCTCGTGCTATCTTCATATTGAAGTTTGGCGGTCAGTAGACAAAAGTTTTTGCAATCATGTAGCATCTTTTAATTGACGTTAGCCAAGTCCAGTCCACTGGTAGGTGTTGGAAATTATATAAAAGTATCTTGAAATTATTGTTTTTATAATTTTAACATCTTAACTTCCGAAACACATGCATTTTATTTCAATTTCAAAAAGTTACTCTTTTTAAAGTGATTTTATAGGACTTGCCGGGAGAACTAATAGCCCTATCTATTTTGTGGCTCTACCATGAGTTGATGCTAACTGTTTTCGCTAACGTAAACTATCGTTTTTTTTCTCTTTCACTCTCATCGACTTTGAGCAGTATTTTCGATTAGTTTCCGATAGTTTTCAGTAGCGAAAACATTTGCATCAACTCATGTCATGGTAGAGCTACTGAGCTCTGATGGGGGCTTATTTTTCAATCCTATATTAAATTTATATAAATTAGGTAAAGAAATAACTTCGACGATCTCGGTATTATCATTATAGTGTCGTTATCTGTACCTAGTCATGGGTTGATTCCCGCCGGGACAATTTTATTTAGAAAAAAACGATTTTTTTCTATATGGTATCTATGTGTTTGGACACTGAACAATTTTTAAACTTCCACTAACAAAGGCATTGAAATAATACCTATTTAAAAATATAAATGAATGTCGCTACTCGAAGAAGTTTCTCTAAGCTAAGATTTTTAAAAATAACATGGTCTCTGTTTGTCTAAAATTTGTAAATTCGTGACGCAAGTGAGGGGAACTCACAGTTTCATATTTTGGTTTGCGCTAAGTGACAAGAAAAGCATCCTTGTTTAGTTTATACCACAGTACCTACAACACGATATAAGATTTACGCACGAGAGGATTTACAAAACTCTCAACTTGATTATTCTATTTATTATTTCTAGAAATGGATAAGACATGGATAAGACGAAAATTATGTCAAATGCCCATGTTGTACCCTCTCCAGTTCATGTTGGGAACACTACACTTGAAGTTGTTGACCATTACGTATACCTAGGACAGGCAGTCCAGTTAGGTAGGTCCAACTTCGAGAAAGAGATCTCTCGTCGAATCCAACTCGTGTGGGCAGCATTCGGGAAGTTTCGAAAAATCTTCGTGTCCGACTTACCTCAGTGTCTCAGGACGAAAGTCTATAAACAGTGTGTGTTGCCAGTGATGACTTACGCAGTGAAACGTGGTCGCTAACTATGGGTCTCATAAGGAGGCTCAAGGTCACCCAGCGTGCAATGGAGAGAGCCATGCTCGGCGTTTCCCTACGTGATCGAATCAGAAACGAGAAGATCCGCAGGAGAACTAAAGTAACCGACATCGCTCGAAGGATTGCTCAGCTGAAGTGGCAATGGGCGGGACACATAGCGAGAAGAACCGATGGCCGTTGGGGCAAAAAGGTTCTGGAATGGCGACCGCGCACCGGACGACGCTCCGTGGGTAGGCCCCCGACAAGGTGGACCGACGATCCGGTGTAGGTCGCGGAAAGCCAGTGGATGCAGGCAGCGCAGGACCGATCGTCGTAGAGATCCTTAGGGGAGGCCTATACCCAGCAGTGGGTGACGAGTCACTGACGTACATTAAAAATCAGTCGTACAAGTGTTGTTACTTGACTCGTATACCTAGTTGGTTACTAAGTTCTGTAACTATGGAAAACATGAATAATACTAAATTTACAAATAATGCTACAATGAATTATATACCAAATGAAAGCACAAATATTTAAGATTATCATGTATTAAAATTATTCGAAATGACCGCCTCTGGCATGAATACACGCCTTTAGACGACGAGGCCAGTCATCGATGGCAGCACGAACTACCACCATATCCAATTCTGCGACTGCCTTGAGAATAGCGCGCTTAAGAGAGTCGAGATTCATGTGGGGCTTAGCACATGCTTTCTCCTCAATAAGTTGCCATATGGCATAATCCAGAGGATTTAAGTCTGGGCTGGAGGATGGCCATTCTTCCTGCGCGATAAAATCAATTTTGTTAGCCCGAAACCATGCTTGTGTAGATTTTGCTTTGTGCGCAGGGGCAGAGTCCTGCTGGAAGACCCATGGCTGGTTTTGAAATAAAGTGTGGCTTAAGGGTTTGACAACAGGTTCCAGAACGGTATCTTGATAGACTCTAGCGCCAGTTTTCACACCTTTTTCACAGAAATGAACCTTACTTAGCCCTGAATAGGACACCCCCAGCCAAATCATCACTGATGAGGGGTGGTGACCTCGTTGGACCCTCGGAGCAATCATGCTGGCTTCTTTACTATTCTTAGCGTATACTCTATCATTTTGACGGTTAAAATTTTCTTCGACTGTAAAGATTTTTTCATCAGTAAACAAGATTTTTCGATGGCCGTTTTGTGCGTACAGCTTTAGTAGAGCGCGACTTCGTGCTAACCTCATAGCCTTCAATCGTGCGTTTAGCAGATGGCCCTTTCGTCTACGGTAAGCGTGAAGCCCAAGGTCATCATTGATAATTTTTTTAAGGGAACTTCTCTTCACAGTCATCTGTATTGCCAATAACTTTGCTTCCGGACGGGATTTCTCGTGATTCTCGCCTTCACTGCCTTGATCACAGCTGGTGTCCGAACGGTGCGTGGTCTTCCTGATCTTTTTCGGTCATCGACGGTCAAGGTATTACTGTACCTATGGATAGTGCGATAAATAAATTGCTTGTTGATTTTCAACTTTTGTAGCAACTTGAAAATCATATTCGGTGGCTGCCCACATTTGTGCAGAGCAATTACAGCGACACGATTCTCCTTCAACCCCCATTCCATGGTGAAATCGTCGCAGTCGTAGAACAAAGACGGATCTGCAATTTAGCAATTTTACAGGAGAGCCTTTCAAAGATTTTGTATGGAATATTACTTCATATTTTTAAAACTAGTAATTCAATTAACGTGAAATTTGGACCAGTTGTTATGTATGAGGACTTTTTCAATGTGATTTACAATACAAATTCCTAATATGTATAGTTTTCGTAAAAAGTCACATCGGTCGTTGTTCTCTGGAGTATAATGTGACGTATGACATCAACCGACGTTATTGTATGGAGTTAGATTTTTTGGTTCATGACGGATGATACTTTCCGTCAATGTTCTAAGAAAAATATACACGACTAACAATGATGTATTGTGACACATATAGATACCGTTTATATTATTTTATACTGAGTTAACACAAAAATCAAATAAAAAAAATAAAAAATTAGATCCCTAGGACAACGACGGATTTGATAAACCGTCGTTGTACGGTGGGTAAGTAAATTAAATCTTAAATAATAACCAAACAACACGCAAAGTCTCAGTAAAGCAATAAGTTTATTTTAAACCTCGCTGCGAGTGACATGTGCGCTTTCCCGTAGAACAAGAACGAAACTAGTGATCCGCCGCGGTGAGCGGGGTGCGGGGGACGTGCGCCGTCCGCCGAACATGGACGCATTCATTAATCGGGCGTTGTACTACGCTCATAGAATCAAATCCGTCGTTATTCTAGACTATATCTCAGGCATTTAATACCTTTTTTTCAAAAAAGTGTCTTCAATCGACAAAACACATAATTACATGTCGATTTATGCAATAAACAAAAAATGTAAATAAATCAGAACCGTCTCTGTTCTACGACTGCAACGAAATAAACAAAATATGATATACGTGTGGTATGGAATTATAGCTTATAAAACTGTCAATAATATGTCATTTTTATTTTTTCTTTTCATTTGTTTTAATGGCCAGTAATCGATAAAGAAACTCAGTAACAGAACTTTTGACCAACCTGTGTACATTAACGTTTTCGTCATTCAAAAACGTCTGTATGACCACAATATAACGAAAGAGTCGTTGTAAAGTTTTGATGCGACTACTGTACGATGAAAGTGGTAATCTTGTGACTTTTGTATGACCATTGAACAACAATGTAGGTCGTATAAATAGGGCCCTTTTCGCGTTGAGCAAACGTTATTAAAACGTTAGTGTGACCTATCTTTTGCGACTAGTGGTAATAAGATAACGTTTGTACGACCATTGTACGACGTAAAATGTTACGTAAATTGAGTTGGGTATGTCATTCTAACTTTTTTGGCGAACGCACAGAATGGTGAATTCAGTGACTTCTGTTGCAGACCGTACCTACGTCTGAATAGGCGCACCTCAACAATATTAGATGGAACTTACGTCACATACGCAGTTTATGCATTCAGTCCACGCTGCCTTTACAACCTTGGGGAACTACTAAATGGACTAAAGACCTTAGCTACATGCAAATGCAACGAAATGTTATTGTATGAGAGCCATCAATCATAATTTAAAATAAGGTCTAGGTTTGAGTAATAGTACCCGTATATTTTTGTGGAAATCTCTACGTAGTCTACTCTTAACATTGACTGCAATAGCGTAATTATTATTATGATAACATTTTCTCTTTTGTTGTAACTTAATTACTTTTAATTTAACTTTAGTTAACGATGAAATCAATACTTTAGAGAAGCACAAAGTCAAAGTTGAAAATTGCTTTATTCAATGAAACTTAATTATTAAGTAAGTACTTTTGAATCGTCTATATTTTCCTACCACCCGTTCCAGACTTTTTTAACTGACAAGAAGAACGGCCGCAAGAAACTTTTGCACAGGATTAAATCTATGAAATATTAAATAGTTAGTCTTCTTTTAATGTATACCTGAATTAAATGAGTAAGGAAATAAGTTAACGTTATGTCTTCACTGTATGAATCTGAAAAAGATATCAACGCATATGATTTCAAGCCCGATTTTCATTTTGTAACTGAAAAGTAATAAAATTTCAATAAAAAAGTAATTAAGAATTTATATATTTTATGCACGTACATACCTATTATAAATAATGAAATAACTATTTATAAATACCTTTTTACTCATCCTGAACTTTTTATCATTTAATATATATTATGTATTTTTTAATAATTTCTTTAAGTGGCAAAAGGATATATATACTTATACATAAAACCATACATAACATAACCTTACGTTAGTGTTTTGTGTTGGAAAAATGTTTATTTTAATGTTTGTAAGAAGTATGCAACACGTCTGTTTGATAAGAACGTATAACTTAATTTATGTTTATATGAAAACTGTGAAAATTAAACGTTGGTCATAAAACGTAGCATACGTCCTCCCAACATCTCATTACGTTTTCTGCGCATGAGTTGCGTTAACGCGCGCCGCAAACGTTTGTTCGCAAGAATTCAATATCAAGCGCATACCGCGTTTGACTACACTTTCGAATACATTTGTCCGCATCATGTAAATATTATTTCTTTGGACATTTACTAAATGCATCATTTGCAACTTTAAAGCCGTTTCGTGGTTTTCAATTACACAGTTTCTTTTTATTTTAACTACTTTCTACTTAATTTTGCAGCCTACAAAATACTGCCATATTTGTTTTGTATCTACGTTTTTTGTCACGATAATAATCTTTTATCTCTAATCGTTATGTTATAATTTATCTATTAGTATAGTAGGTAAATAATTTTCAGTCTGTCTAAAATATAAATAAGATTGACTAATTCATTAAAATTGATTAATTTTCTTTTATGCACAACGGGATATAGTGGCCTTCACTTCACCTGATGTTAAGTGACGATAAGGCCGAAGGTGGAAGCGCACAACACCCGGAATCCTCATCACTGAGGAACTGGCTATCTCACCTCTAACTGTCGTAAAACATTTTTTTTTATTGTTTTTATGGCGTCAGACTTAGATAAGATGGTCGTAGCTAGCCAGCCGGACTTGAAATAAGCCCTACCAACTAATTGATTGAATTATTTAATTAATTTGAGCCCCAGAACTTCACATTTTAAAAGCACTCATCAGTTTACTCCGAAACTGCTTCGATTTTCCTTAAAAAAACTTTGTCCATCAATTAATAATATTACATTATCATTATATACGATACTCTGAAAGCCTCCAAAAACGTTGAATTTGTGTTATTACTGAAAACACAATAGTGTCATGACCTTCGCACATCTCAAAAAGACTGTCTGATGTTACTCAAGATAGTGCAATGAACAATACTGAAGGAAAGATTGGCCCCGACACAATGGCCACCAAATGCATGTACAAAAAGATCATTCAGGTAAGCCGAAGCAAAAATATTTCGAATATTTTTTTTTTCTTCAGACTGTTAAACTGGAATATCCTTCCAATCTACACACTCTTATCTTGGTCAATCGCATAAGATTGGTCATCATTAGTTTAGTTAGGTAACTAGCTAATTCCATACTAAAAAAACAATGGATAAAAACATTAATCAAGGACAACTTTGACATTACGTTTTTTGGGTGTTTCTACAATTATTTTAGAGAAAATAAAACGTGATTATAATTATCCAATTTAACTTATTAACTATAAGTTTTTTAACTTCGGTATCTAATGTTAATAATTATTTAAAAACCTGATAAAATTATTTCGAACTTGAGACTTATTACAATTTCTTTGTAAAAAGAACTAAATAGTTCCTCAGTGGTAAGGATTAGTGCGCTTACACTTTCGGCCTCATCGTCACTTAACATCAGGTGAGGTGTAAGTCAAGCACTATGCCGTTGTGGATTAAAAAAAACGTATTTCTTTTAAATTTTTCCACACCTGCAACAGAACTTAAAAATAACAACACTTTTCCGTGCCGATACAGATAAAAACCAAAATACGGAAATAGTTGGATTAGCGACAGCTTCTCGATTACCGATCAATGCTATTCGGATCGATCGATTTGACTCGATTGCGCAAGCGCGCTTGCTCAACGACCACCGTGAATTGGTCGACCGTGGTCTGTGAATTGACCGTGTGTCAAGAGACTTTAGGGACTGTTCCCTCAAACAAATGCTATTTGATTGAGTACTGACGCTAATAAAAATCATAAATACCTAAGCAATCTATACAAAACCCTAAATTGCCTAGAGCTCTAACGGCTAAAGTAGAGACTCCATTTTCGGAGAGTAGGTGATCTTTCTTGGGCTAGGTGACCTTTCATGGGGTAGGTGACCTTTCATGGGGTAGGTGACCGTTCATGGGGTAGGTGACCTGTCATGGGGTAGGATTTTGGAAAATACTTTATTTGTCCTCACCAAGAAAGATTTCAAACTTGCAGGAATGATAAACAAAAAATGAAATCAGATGCATGATATCCTAGTTAAAGAGATTGCTGCGTCCTTTGATACCCCTTATTTAGGTCACCCATCTTATGGCTGACCATTGGGAAAAATGCTTAACGTAAAAAAGTACATATTTTAACATATCCTACTGCGCTATTAAAATTAACAATAGATTATTATCCAAACGTGAAATATTATCAATACGTGTTAACACACTACAATTTCATAGCTTCCAATATTACCGCACACTGTTACTCAAGATATTTTTAGATCAAATTCCTCGTAATAATTATGAGTATCAATCTACGCTATTGAATGGAAAGCAATAGTTTTTCGTGTCGGCTACGTAACCTATTGCATCTTTACGACACAGAGAGAGATGCAAAACGAATGTAATTGATTCAATGTAATCCAATTCGACCACAGTGAACGGAGCAACAGTACCTTTAGTGAAAAAAAATACTTATGTAAAAATTCTAAAGTAAGTATTAGATACAATTTAGGTGTTACTATGAATATGTATGTACATGCTGTGTCGGGTACAAGTGAGTACCTGTAATTATTTTTTAAATGCTTCCATTAATTAATGTTATTATTAGTTTCATATATAAACAAGTAGCAATTATAACTTATAAGCAGGTTAGTCTTAATATTTTTGTAACAAATTTTGATCTTTAGTTTGTTATACAAAATGTATCATTTTTGTATTTTCATTACTGTGCAACCGTACTTAAGTGTGTACAGTACAATTCCAAAGGGTTCTAAATTGAGAGTAGGTGTACAATAGAACAGAAATTATGTACAATTCAATTCTATTGACAGAGACCACGGCAGGTGTGCGAAACCTCAGCGTAGTTTCATGCTAATCGTTTAGAAAACTGGTTTTGTATGACACGCGTATGATAATAACATTCCTATTTGAAAATATTGCATATTCAAGTTATGTCACTAAATTCACACATTTATTTAAATTTAAATATATTTTACATTTTCACCTCATTTCGTTATGTTAATTTCTTCTGTTTTAGGTTTTTTAAAGATTCGTCTTTGTTTTTAACAACTACGGCTCTTTTCTTCTTAAAAATTTAGTAGGTACTTTATGTTTGTTTAAGGGAACGGTGTTCAATTCAAATATTATTTTAGTACATATTTACTCTCAAATAATGAATAAAACCTCATTAATTATATACATTAAAATCACAATTTAATCACAATTGTTAAATTGAAATTAAATAGTTGTTATACGTACAGCTCGCATCTTCACGTTTTTTTCCCACGATTAAGTTCTTCACAACAAAACTCTGTTGTTCCTAGATTTATAACCCTCAATTAGAGGTCATTATAAAATGATTTCATTCAATAATGGCGTTGCGTTACTCAGACACCATCACTTTAAGTTTAAAAAATCATTATTTCTAAAATCTTGGGCCTATTTAACGTTATATTATGAATATATATATATATATATATATATATATTATAAACGTGATATATATATTATAAACGTGAAAATTTGTTATTTGTGATGACAATTTTATATCCATTGCGTCAAGCAATTTGAAAATAGAACAAACTACTCATAGCTACACCGCAATGGAAACCTTGTCATATTGTCATCATGACCAAATTGTAATGACAATTAATAGATTGTCACTTTATTAAATAGGGCCCAGGTGGTAAGTTGCCATAATAAACTTCAATTGCCTATTCCACAGGTTTTGGACAGCACCAACTTTTTGTTTCGTTTAAAAATCAAACAGAATTTCGTTACGAATTTGATATGAAATATTATGAATTTGCTATAAAAGTGAAACCGGTTGTGAACTCCTGCCGTAAGTAATGGTGCACATATCGGCCCTTGTGTCTAATTTTAACAGCTTTTATTGTGGTTAGTTATGTAATAAAAGTTAATGCAACCATTTTATAAAGACTGTATGAAATTCCTTTTATTGTACACACATAAACACACACTTACACTACACACCCATCCAGACACAGGATTACAATCATAATTTCATGTAAGTATAAGCTAGATCTACAGAGTGTTTTGTAATAATATACATCATCATCATCACCCTATCATCGTCCACTGCTGAACATAGGCCTCTCCGAGTGCACGCCACTGAGCACGATCCGCGGCTATACTCATCCAGTTTATGCCAGCCACCTTGCGAAGATCGTCGCTCCACCTTGTCTGAGGGCGTCCTACACTACGTTTGCCCATTCGGGGTCTCCACTCAAGAACTCGTCTGCCCCAATAGCCCTTTCCATAGCTCGCTGCGCGACTTTAAATTTGTGAACCAGCCCTACAGTGAGTGTCCACGTTTCGGCTCCGTATGTCATGACAGGCAGGACGCACTGGTTGAAGACTTTCGTCTTTAGACTCTGTGGAATAGGCGACTCAAAGACTCGACGAAGTTTCCCATATGCTGCCCAGCCCAGTTGTATCCTTCTGTTGGCCTCTCCCTCGAAATAATATACGTAAAATCCTAAATATTTTAGATATAGTACCACGCAAACAACCCCGGGAAATTCTTAAAAAGCTTAAAAATCACCAGATCGCAGAGACATTTTGTTTTTTCATTTGTATGGAAAATGGCAATGTGACAACCCTAGACGCAAATGGCCTATTGATTTTGATTATCCATCCTATTAATGGTTAAAAAAAAAACTAATTTGGTCTAGGGTATCCACTACGAAGTTTTCCATAAAACGAAACAAATTATTTTTTTCAGTCAAGTGGTGGTTTTTGTAGTTTTCAGCATTATCTCGATGGTTTTCAGGCTTCAGTTAGAGGCTAATAATTTTCCGGGTTGTATGCATGGTATCCTATCTACCATATTCGGGAATGTACTTACCTACCAACACTAGGTACCTATATGTAGTTTCATTTTAAACACTTGCAACCAGAAACACTAAATGAGAAATGGAAAATAATCACAAAAACCTTTACATAGAGTATAGCTATCACTAAGCAAGCCACTTGATTCGTTTTACGCATAGTTCGGCAAAATTACGGATTCGCAAAACATTAAATGCTAATAACCTGTATTTTTGCAAATCTGACTTTGATGTGATTCTAAAACACTACATTTACGAATCCAATTATATTTACGAATACAAAAAATGTGTAGTTCTAACTCTTTTCGTTGGATTTACATTCACAGTAAAATTATAGTTGCATCAATCAAAAACACAGACCATACAACAAGTACTTACGAGCAAAAAGTAAAGAAAGTAAGTAATTAGCAATTTTAACGATAAAAAAAAGAAAGATGACTGTTGCAAATTATTTCAATTTTGTCATATTAGCTCCCGTAATTTTACTGAACTAACTGTTTTTACGACATTTGTACAGCACAATTAAAAAAAAATCCGGGCAAGTGCGTGTCGGGCCACGCGCCGTAGGGTTCCGTAGTTACCTTATACCATACGATATTTAATACCACTATTATTTTTCGTCTGCAAAAATAACCTTGTTTTTCACAGTGTTCAGTTCCATGTATGGGGAGCCCCCCTTAATCTTTTATTTTTTTATTTTTGTGTTTAATTCGTTAAGCGGTTAACAGAATACATCTACCTACCAAGTTTCAACAATCTTAATACTTTCGGAATAAAGTGGCTGTGACATACGGACGGACAGACAGACCGACAGACATGACGAATCTATAAGGGTTCCGTTTTTTGCCATTTATGCTACGGAACCCTAAAAAAATATTCAAAAGGTTTCATACTTCTCATCAATCACTAAATAATGTTATTCAACTCCCAACTATTATTAACATTTGTGAGCAAACATTAAGGCTTCACTGATTGGAAAAATAATACTGTCTGCGTAATTTCTGTACAAAAAATATTTTATCGCTTCGATCGCAACGACGATTGTATCTCTATAATTAGAATAGGCCCCCGACTGGTTTGCAACAGGAAAACTTAAACACTGTAACCACATAAGGCTTTTTTGTAAGTTGATTGGCATTTTTCAATTCGAGTACCTATCTACTTCTCAAGAGTAAGAAAACTTTGCTATTTGATAAAAAAATGAATACCTACTTACTTATTGGTATTTCTTGAATGCGTAGTATTAAATTACTTGTTGGTATTTTTCGAACCCGTAGTATTTTCCACAAAATGACTAGGTACGTGTTGTTTAGATAATACGATGTCGTCATCAGATATGTAAAGTACTTGTATTGAATGTGTAATTGACATTTCAATAAGTAACAAAACAAAATATCTTTACTTGTCTTATTTAGTAAACAGTATTTGACAGCTGTTGTCTTACTTACGTCTTTTAAACTAAAATCGCGATAATAATCAATAATCAATAATCATTTATTTTTGTCAAACATGAGTGTATAAAAAAAATGTAGTTGTTAGGGTAGTTGTTAGGGCAATTAAAATAATATGTTAATATCAGTACTTAAATCTAATTGTCATTAGTAACTAATGATATCTTTCATATTCTATATGTGGAAAATTGTTGTATATTTTTTTTATATTGAATGGGTTTGCTCTTGACCCCAGTCTTGCCCAGAAAGCAAAGACAGGGTCTACGATGGAGCGAGCTTGCCCAGAAGGTGCTTATTCACTCTGGCCTTGAATAGAGTCAGGTTGTATGCGCTCGGAAACACAGACGCCGGCAGGGAATTCCATTCCATAGTTGTGCGCATTATGAAAGATGATGAGTAGCGTTTGGTACGCAGAAAAGGTATATCAACTAAGAACGGGTAACCTGCAGTGCGTCTGGATGCCCGATGGTAGAAAGGAGAAGGTGGAATGAGTTCATGCAGTTCTTGAGCACAATCACCGAAGTACAATCTATAAAAGACCGATAGGCAAGCAACTTTTCGGCGGTGAGCTAAACTGTTAAGCTTAGCTGCTACCAGTTCTTCATCGCCTATTAATCTCTTGGCTCTGCGTTCCACCGAGTCCAGTGCAGCAAGTTGATATTTCGCCGAGCCATCCCAAAGGTGGCAGCAGTACTCCATGCAAGACCGGACTTGAGCTTTATAGAGAGTTAAAAGCTGCCCAGGCGTAAAGTACCGCTTGACTTTATTTAGGACGCTCAGCTTCCTAGCTGCAGTTTGAGCCTTGGACTCGTATATATTAGGTCTTTACCTATGAAATTGCCGTTTTGTTTGAAAAAAGTTAAAGTATTTTTTTTTCGAACTTATTTATTTCTTTTATTCAAAGTAATCACCCCGGCAATCAATGCATCTTTGCCAACCATCTTCTCCAACCATAAATGCAACCACGAAGGCAATTCTTGAAAAAATCAGCTGGACGGGAGACAACAAACTCTTCAAAGGCGTTTTGTACTGCCTCTCGGGAATTGAATTTTTTTCCCGCTAAAAAGTTGTCCAAATTTTGGAAAAAGTAATAGTCGGTAGGCGCAAGATCTGGTGAGTATGGCGGATGAGGGAGAGCTTCCAAACCCAACTCATGCAGCTTAGAGACGGTCTGTTGTGCAGTATGGGGTCGCGCGTTGTCGTGAAGTAGCAGTGGGGCACCCATCTATCAAGCTTTTTTATCTTGCCAATCTGTCGCAAATGGACCAATATTGTTTTGATGCTAACATCAAAAGCTGCTGCCAGCTCAGCTGTAGATTGCGATTCATCTGCTTCCACAATCGCCTTTAATTCATCATTGTTGACCAAAGTTTCCGGACGACCACGAGGTTCATTTTTCAAGTCAAAATTCCCAGAACGGAACCGAGCAAACCAATAACGGGTTGTACGTTCGTTTGTACAGTTCTCTCCGTAAACGTCGTTGATGTTACGTGTCGTTTGTGCCGCGTTGGTGCCACGACGGAACTCATATTCCATAATTACACGAAATTTCGAAGTATCCATTATGAGGAAAAATGTTGAAATGTAATGAAAATACAACGCTAATCAATAAACAAAAGACTGATTTTGTAAATAGAATGTCATATTTTTAAAACAAAAATTCATAGCCAATCAAAACTTTTTTTTGTTTGAAAAAGTCTGTACTGCAATACGGCAATTTCATAGGTAAAGACCTATTATTTGTTGTATTTTCTAAATGATTATTTTAATAAAGGGTTGGGTGAAGTTTGTTTACCAAATGGGACAGTATGCAGAATGTATGGAGAAACCTACACCTCGCTATCGGAGTTTTCTCAGCCACCAAACTATATATACAACTTCCAACCATCATCGGTTGGACCGCGGTCCCCGGGCAAATACCACCCAGCCCGGAGGAAGATCTTCCACTTTGGCCTTCCTATCAGTGGCTACCTCTCTCCATACATACCATACCATACTTCATCCCTTCATACGAATAAACATTACCAACAATACTATCCCCGTCAATTGGTAATGCGCCTGGCGGCCATGATTTTACCCTCAAAAAGAAAAACAATTGTATTTTTTTTCATATACCTAGGCCTTTTCTTATTAAAAATAAGAATACAATAATTAATTTATTATATTGCCTATTAGAATTTTACTGTTTTTTGTCATTTTTAGTTGCAGATGATGTTGATGTGTATGTTAATTTGACAAGGTTCCAGCGCATTACCAATTGACGGGGATAGTACCTATGCAAGTAAAATTATTATGCCTATGCATTGTAGCGGTGAGCAATAACAGTCACGGTCCACAATATAATGTTATATTTCCAAAATAAATAATGTGACGGTTCTTCTTTACATGGCCCTAGCCAACAGCTTACATCATTTGTACTGTATTCGTTCAATCACGTTAGAAATACTGTTTATGTATATGATTCCAATTACAGTTTTAATCACATTTTAAATCACAATTTAGCGATTATTACTTCGCTTGACGACAATTTTTCCTGGACTCAATAAACCTGAGTCAATAAACCCAGGCCATGCTCAATAGCTCGATGAAATAAACTTAGGGTAGTATTTAACATAGCGATGATAAATTCGAGGTATCAAAAATACTGAATATAGCCGTACTGTAATACTAAGGGTGACAGACTGACGGCGACTACAAATATTGAAAGTTGGCGACTTTACAATTCTAAGTTACTAGTTATTTAGAACGATCAATAGGTACAATAGTTTATTAAGCGATTATTTCTGTTTTGTTGACAACTTTACGACACACATTATATCCAATTTATATTAATATCTTGAAATAAAAGACTTTTTAACGGATACTAGCGCGGTTTTATTGAAAATACTTTGGTAATTAGTTGGTATTTGGTTTGATTTTTGGTTTTCCCGACGTTTTGGCTCACTTTTCAGGCTCACGAGTAGCTTCAGTCCCCCGTGACCACGGCAGCTGCAAAGGTGCCGAAACGTCGGGAAAACCAAAAATCAAACCAAATACCAACTAATTACCAAAGTATTTTCAATAAAACCGCGCTAGTATCCGTTAAAAAGTCTTTTATTTCATGTCTAGTGAGCGCGTAAGCTTGAGAAGTGCATAATATCTTATTTTAAAAGTGCAATTTTAACCTCTTTGAATTAGCTCAAATTCGTATAGTAATCTACTTGGTATAATAGCAGCCCAATCAGTATTTTCGTCACTTATTTAGAATTTTCACTGTTAACTTAGTTTATTTATTTCCCATACTTATTAAAGTTCGTATTACGTATTTTTTATATTTCATAATTTGTCGTTAATATTAACGTTTAACGTAATATTTTTCAGTCACTCGATTAATTATATCCCAAACTTTTAGCTATCGTAGATATTAATATTATTGAGATATTAATATTATGACTCTATGAAATATACAGGGAGAAAAAAGCAGCCCTTGACGAGTTTCTTGCCGGTTCTTCTCGTTACAAGGTCTCCCGCTTAGGGTTTGCGAACCGATGGCGTAGCTTCTATGACATTCACAAGTGCTTGTAACAGCCTAGACTGAATAAATTATTTTGAATTTTTATTATGATGATCTTTTCCCCTCATCCAAAAAATTCCTCAGACTTATGCCTAAGATCCAGAGATCTGTAAGAAAGGACAGAATAGAAGTTTAGATTAAAAAAACTCAATCAATTTTGTAGTAAGTTAACCAATGGCCCTTAATTTAGGAAAACTTAAAATTACTATTAAGTAATTAAAACAATAAGATACCAAGGCCGTCTTCCGTAACATTTATACTTGGAAGTATCCGCTAACAGCAATCAGTCGGACACTATGCTTTCTCACTAATTGAACACGTTTTTTTCGTGACAGATTGCAGATCGATTGCATCAGTAATCGAATAAAGAGATCGATTTAAGACCTAGTAAAATTGAATAAACCTATCAACTGCTGACCTCCTTCTTTCAAGGTCTAATGGGTGGGTATTCTATGATCTTAATAGGTCGAAAACTCAAAAAAACAAAGTTGTTGTAATGTTCCACTTCGTAGGAAAAGTTTTTTTTAATTGCTGTATCTACTGTCATAGTTAGCGCATTGCCGATTTTAAGATCTCTTTCTTATATTATCTTCTATTTATATGCTTGACAACGCTCTACTATGCAATGGATATCTCGTGCTTGTTAAAAAAGTTGTTATTTACGTCTGTGTAACATTTAGAATATACTAGAAATTTAACCTCGTTTAAAAGACGTACTTTAGATTGTTATTTGTATGTGTTGCCTGCAAAATGTCTGTTTATTTGCTTTTATTTATCCAATTCTGTAACCAAACTCGCATCTGACTTCAAACCTCACTTCAATTTGCGTGACTTTGTTATAAGAATAGCTGGAATAAGCTACTTTATCGATTGGAAAAGGTTTTAATGGTTTTAGGTAGCTACCTTATTAGCTCTCTAAAATCTCTTGTGATAAAAAAAAGCCTATCATTATCTCATATGATTTAAAAGTCCCACGCAGGGACACTTCCCTGGATTTGAAGTGAAGTTCGCATTTGGTTACAGATTCGACAGGCTGAACTCTAAAGAGTCATAATAGAGATTCTTCCTCTCAGCAGAACGTATCAAGTGCGTTTCGTTTACGGTTGCAAGCAGGCGGTTAGTCACGTCACGTCACATGGTTGGCATTAGTGGGTGCTGTTCCATGGTCCGTGGCGATGCTGTTCCGCAGATCGCGTCCGCACACCGTTACACTAATTAGAACATTCCGCCTATGCGCTCCGCAGCATCCTAGTAGTTCGCATCACTTGATGGGTTCATCTGACCTAATTTTGCAATTGCTAAATTGCCTCTAAAGTTCTGATTTTATCTGGAATCCAAAATGATATAAAGTGTTAAATTTCCTTTCAGTTGTCTTTACCGTAGATCAGTTTTGCTTAGGTACCATGGGCAACAGCGACGCTTAACCACTGCTAAGGTCAAAATCGCTTGCACGCCGTGCCGTCACAACCATACGTTAAGTTCGTGTAGGGGCGATACGCGCGCACACGAATTTTGTTGCAAACTGGTTAAGCGTCGCTGTTGCCCATAGTACACAGTCGTGGTGTCAATTTAAACAAGGAAAAGAAATACTCAATTTAGTACATTTATTTCAAAAAGCAGTTTAAAAAAGTATGCTTTAAAACATATCGAACCGCATTTTTTTTTGTTAACTGAAACTTTCTGTAAGTTTTTGACAATACGACGACCTCCGTGGTCGAGTGGTTCGCACGCCGGTTTTCAAGGCGTCACCATCTCTTGAGGTCCCGGGTTCGATCCCCGGCTGGGTCAATGTAGAAAATGAACTTTTCAATATTGTCTCGGGTCTGGGTGTGTGTCATACCACCGTTGTTTCTGATTTCCATAACACAAGTGCTATAGCTACTTACTTTGGGATTGGAGCAATGTATGCTATGTATGTGATGTTGTCAAATATTTATTTATTTATTTAATAATTTAAATACTTGTCAATATCAACATCGTATACGTTGCTCTAATCCCAAGGTTAAACACTTCTGGAAAAGGTTAAACACTTCTGGAAAAGCGAACCACAAACACCCACACTCGAGACAATATACAAAACAAAAGTAATATTTTCTACATTGACCCGTCAGGGGTCGAACCCTGTAAGCCTAAAAGATGGCGACACCGCAAAAACCGGTTTGCTAACTCGTGACTACAGAGGAAATATTACTATTACGAAATTAAAATTTATTTTGACAGTAAGACACCTAATAAATTAGATATTTCGTTGATTACAATTGCGCCATTTATGAATCAACTAAAACCTAAATAATAAAAAACCATTTAGTTTAACTGTTAACCGTGACAGCAGTTTCATCAACAAACATTCGCCACGCAGCAGGAGCCGAATCTGCTGACCCTATGTTTCGAATGCGGCTGTTCGGCCAATGAGCCCCATCGTGACATTTCATCATATTTTTTTCCTATCATGCCATTTAAAATTGGCATCTTCCTTTAAAGTTAACGTCCGAGTTCTATTCGTGGAATATAATCATCTTATCAGCCATAAGACGCCTCCTGCTGGGTATCCTCCCCCAAGGATCTCTACAACGATCAGTCTTGCCGCATCCAGTGACTTCCCGCAACAACCCCTAAGGATGACAAACGTAATGACATGGTGTGCAATTGTGACCAAACACCACTAGCCTCAGCAGCCAGACAAAATCAAATGTTGATCCTATTTTTTTTATTTTAGCTCTAAATTATGTTCGAGTAGATTTAGGAGTGGACTAAAGTCCACATCTCCACAACGATCGGTCTTGTCCGCCGCCGCGCACCAGATCATCGGTCCTCCTTGTCCAGGGCGTAACCATGTAGCGTCTCGTCCGGTGTTATTAGAACCTTGTATACAAGGATAGTGCTATCGCCTCAAAATTATAGGTCGTAATTTTTAATTTTAATTGTGTTTCCACGGACTATTCGACGCCATCTCACTCGATCTTTAACTAAATTGTATCATAATTTCCGGTACCTAACGGTTTGGGTCTCTTCCTCTTTTGGACCTTTCTTAAGTCAACTGTGAAAATTCCTTAAGATTTTTACAGCTTCAAAGAAGTTTTTTTTTTTCAAAAAGTTTTTTAAGATTTTCACAGCTTCTGTTCTGTGACGTCATGTAAAGTTTTATTTCTTCCCGATTTATCTTTTAACGGAAGTATTTCAGTATATTATTCTATGGGCACATACAATCTATCAAAACGCAACACAGTCTCGTTATTTTTACCATTTTATACAATCTGCCATGGTTAAAAACAAATTAAATGGCGATGTGTTTTGATTATTGCCACGTTGCGGAATGCGTTGAAATCTTTTCTATAGAGATTTGGGTAAAAAATGCAAAACCCTGCAATTTTTATCTTATCATATCACATACTTAAATATCCTATTAAGATGCTCTCAATATTTAAAACTTATTAAGATTACACAAATAGATACTTAACCTCATCAATACATACTTCATTGTGTGAACCATCCATGCAGCCACCGAATTTTATTACCATTAGAAAAAATATAATTAGACTTTCTGTTCATTGTGCTCTTATAGAATGGTTCAGTTATTAATTAATGATGTATTTTATCCAGATTTACTTAAAGTACAGTCACACCTACACATTTATTTTACAGATCTTTAAACAACTTATAGTGAACCAGGTCATTAGCCTGTCGCCTACTCATAAAACACCATAAAAGCCAAATCACAAAATCATCTTTTACATGTGAGAAATTATTAGTTTACAAATAACAACAAACATTCCTAGAAATAGTGTTATGTAAATGAAATTGTGACTTTTGTGAACCAAATTAACTAAATAAGATATACACCAACATCGAAGCCTATGAGCAGTTCAATGTTTGGTACCTTTTTAACTCCTTGGTGTGCTTTCATTGTTTTGTTTGGTAGATTTGACTGCAGAAGTAGCTGAACTCTTTAGTACTTTGTCACACTAAGTGTTTGGCTTGTTCAATAACGCCAACATGATATGAAGGCAATAATTGGCGCGACATGGTGCTAAAGTATTTCCGTACAAATCACAAATTCTGCGTGGTTAGTAATTAAAACAAGGGATGATCAGTTTGATTCGTAGTCGCTTTTGAGAGTGACTTTGTTTTAGATTTTCTTTAAAATTAATGCATTATAATAAGTGCAATAATATATATTTAATATACTGCCTAAGTATACCGTCCCAAAAACACGATGAAAATTCCAGTAAGTATATACTATAAATTGATTTCCGTTCATTGGAGCAAATTCCGAAAACATTACATATCTAAATAAATTTAACAATAAGGCTTTTTACCATTGAAAATGGTTATCAGATGCAAATCGCCTGAGACGTATTTTTGACCATGTCTCCGAGGATTTTGAGAGGATCGAGATGAAAATGGTACCAAAAGTTGAGAAATTTATCGAGACACGTGTGAAAGTTTGAATTTTGAAAATCTACTGGTAACTTTTTTGAAATCTTTGCGAAATTCCAAAAATTCCGGATTTTTGGGAGGTGTTTGTTTACTAAATTGTAAATATTTCGGAAAAAAAATTGTCAAGAAAAAATGAAAAAAGGGTCCTAAGGTATTAGTTTAGCTACCAAATGGAGAAATAATTTTAAAAATCGGTTTATAATTGTGACCTGTAGGTGGTCCCTTTAAATTTGGAATTCTAGAAAAACGGGTGTTTCCGAACATTAAAAGTTTTGTAGCTTCTATGATTATTGACCGATCGTCATGGTAATAGTGTTAAAAGATGCAGAAGCAGAAGAGAAGTGCATTCGTTGGAATTTTGAAAATCGGTTAATAATATTTCGGCTTCGTCGAGGCAGTCAGCGGGCGGTTAAAAATAAATAGGTACTACCCAAATATATTAGAAAATATCATTGGTACTACCTAGGTAAATTTAAAAATATAATAGTATTTTGCATTTGATTTTATTTTGGTTTTTCGTAATTTTTTGTATTCATTTTCAATGCTCCGATTCTTGCACTGCAAAATCTGTGAATTTTTACAAGTTAAGAGGTTTAAGACAAAACAATCGTTTTTCTGTTGTTTATCTAATTTGACATAGCAGAGCGTGAGTCAGTTGTTTACTTAAGTTGTTATCTCATTACCTGATACTTACATCACTCCACTATATTTTTATAAAATAATATTTCACATTAGACATTCACATGAAAAACTAAAGTAACACAAAATATCATATTTCATACGTCGGAACAGGTAAATAAAATTGTTTGATAGCTGAATGCGCAAGTAACATGGTTGCGCTAAAAATAATGCCATGTCTATTTAATTTGAGTCAATATTTTCATTGCATATTATGCATTTTCTTTTTTTTAGCTTATAGATTTTCCTGCAAATTCGTAAAGATATTTACTTAATTAAAAAGAAACTAAAACTTTTCTACTTTAAACAGGTATTATGACTGGAAGTTATTTCCTATTCATAGAGAAAGATAAATATAACACGTGTTAATAAATTAACCCAAAATGGGAAAACCGTTTCTTCGGACCATCAAACTGTACATAGTTTACTATGGGACCAACTCTGAAATCGCGAAAAAAATCAGTCGTTTCATATATTTTGATATTTTCGTTACTTATTATTTTTTGTATGAAACAGCCGTTTTTTTTTAGTTTGATGATCCAAAGAAATGTTTTTCTCATTTTGGGTTCATTATCTAGCCAAAAACTTTCAAACTAAATGAAATAAAAACAAAATTGGTTATGTAAGAATAAGAAGATACTTACCTACTTCACATAATAATATCTATGTAACTACGAATTTTAAAATAAGTGTAATTTTTTGTTTGTCTTTAAATAAAAACTTGCTGCATTATTAACTTTTCGTACGTTAGATAAAATCATAAGTTATATCTGCTTAAGAATTCAATACGTGCGCCGATATTATGAGCAGTCCTTTTATTATCATAAGCAGGCCGTAAAATTTTCAAAACACGTGCGTTTAAAACGAAAAGAGTATTGTTTACAAAATAAAAACGTGTTCTTCGCCTTTGACAATAGTAAACACGTAAATTACCAACCAAACTTTTGCAACAGCCGCAGTTTCCATTGACATTGGCCGTTTCAACATACCTGAGCCCGATCAAAACTCGTATATCAACAATTTAGTAATTTCCCTATAAAAGAGCACCAACAAAAAGAGGTGAACGCGCTCAAAAAGCAAGAAAACAAAAACAAAAGCACGTGTTTACCTTTTCAGCTGCAAAGGTCCAGGTTCAGTTCACAAACAAACAACTCACTTGCACAATCCACAAATAGTCGGTGTCGGTCACTTAAAAATTGAGAGTAGATACTTGGTAATAACTCGATGTTTTAGTGGCAGTCACAGAGAAGGCGTGCGGAGTGACAGGCGCGCGCTAGGCAACTGGCGACTGTCCGGCAGCGGCCATCGTTGTCAGGCCAGTTGGCTTGAGATAATGATTGCTACAGCCACCGCCGTGTTAGAAAACGTATAAATCGCATGGATGCTGTTTGCCAATAAATTATAGGCAGCCTTGATACGGCAGAAAGCGCGGTGTGGCGTGCATCCGACGCATGAGTGCAATTTTATTCTCAATACCTCCCCAGCACAGCACGGTCATTAAAGAGAGCGGTAGAAAATAACAAGCATAGTAAAAGCAATTGCAAATATTTACGAGTATCTCTTAGATAGGCTTGATTTTAAAACATAAAAAAATTGCAAGGTGGACCAACCGACAGGCGATTTTCGGGTCTATCGACTGAAAACACTGAAGTTCGGCCTGTTGATTCTGTAAACAAACTCGCATCTCACTTCGAACCTCATTTCACTTCGCGTGAATTTGTTATTAGAAATTAGCTGAATATAAGCTACATTACCGGTTGCAAAAGGTTTTAGGTAGCAACCGTAGCTTCCTAAAATCTTTTGCGATTAAAAAACAGCCTAAGATTATCTCATTTATGATTTAATATTTCCGCGAAGTGAAGTGAGATTCGAAGTGAGATGCGAGTTTGTTACAGAATCGACAGGTAGGTAAGCTGTCTTTTGACAGATGGATTTGATACATTGCTATTTCTTTTTGGCACAAAACTTAGCAAAGAAAATTGCAATGTGTCACATCCATTGCTGTCAAATGAACGGCTGAAGGTTTCGGGAAACCGCTAGATGCGGGCAGCACAGCGAACGTTGCAGAGATCCTTAATAGAGATGATGATAATAATAGTCATTTATGCAACTGTTGTATAATGGTTACATGACACTGGTTGTTTTAAAGTTGGCAAAAGCTATTTCAGAAACTTTAATGGAGGATTTAAAACATGGGTGTGGATAAATAAAATTAATCTTTTATTCCCATCTGCCTGCCTCCTTCAAGCTCCGCCACCGGGGTGGTGGTTGGTACCACCACTAATAGGTGGCCTTCACCACCCCCGGTGGTCGATGGCACCTATTTATTCCCATCTGCCCCCTCCGAGGGTGCCATGGTGGTGGTGTTTGGCACTAATAGGTGGCGTTTACCACCCCGGTGGTCGATGGCACCTATTTATTCCCATCTGACCCCTTCGAACTCCATTAATATACATATTTGTTGCTCATGAATCATGATATCCAATGATGTTTTATTCCAATTTCCATTGATAATCCGAAATAATAAACCCCTGTAGGTACTATAACTACGAAGGGGGCAGATGGGAATAAATAGGTACCATCGACCACCGGGGTGGTAAACACCACCTTACCTAGTGCCAACCACCACCCCCCTCGAAGGTGGCAGATGGGAAGAAAAGAAATTAATTAGGTAGTTTGAGAAAGCTATAAAAGCACTAGCAAGCTCGTTAGGAATGTTAGGATGCACTTTCATTTATTCTGTAGGTCCATGTAAACGCTTGACAGAAAAATTGAAGTTTGAACCCTTAAAATGACTCGCATAGATTACTTATATGGTATTAACAAGAGTCGACTTGGCAGGCAACTTGGCAGGCGATTTTAATCAATTAGCGCTTATCGACAATCGCTTGTAATAATTTCAATGAGGTGGCGATTCAATTTTACAAGCGTGTGTCGATAAAAAGCGCTAATTGACTAAAATCGCCTGCCAAGTCGACCCATGTAAATACCCCATTACTCATTAAGTACCTATCTAGGACGTAGCACAATTGAAAAACTATCCAAGTCCGGCAGACACCTAAAACAAGCCTGTCCGCGGTATTGATGTTCAGTTGTTTACGATATCAAAAACAATCATAATAAGCGTTAAATGAAAATTATTGTAGCTACCAAAGTTCATAGTTGCGTCTGCGCAACTTCGCAACGGGGCTGCTGCGTAGAGAAACCAACCATCTGTAAACATCATCTGCAATGACTCCATAGGTACCATAACAATTAATTTATGATGATTCATTTCAAATTGATCTGTTGACATGAAAAAACACAACGGAGACATCTTCCGCACAATATCCAGTTTTCATGTTTCACTTTACACAATAAGTTCGGCGGAATTTTATATTGAACGACTAATTTACAATTCGTAATAAACGTGTTAATTGTAGAAGTTCCTGCTCATGCACAGGCTTAACATAAGTAGGTACTTATTAGTATTAGTGGAGCTAAAAAAAATTATGAGCATCAGCATTAATGAGAAAATTGGAAAAAATTGGGAAAAACTAGTAATTCTTCTTCTTCACAGAAAAAAAGGATTTCTTAAAACAAGAAAAGATTCTTAAATCAAGATATTTTGTGCCTCATAATATAGGGAAACAAATATTTTCTTGGTTCAATGCAATTTACTTTCGTTCAAAGCAATTTACTCTTGAAAGAAAGTAAAATTGCATTGAACCAATAATATATTTGTTTCCCTATATATGAGACAAAATATCTTGTTTTAAGAAATCCTTTTTATCCGTGTTCGACTTAATGTCCCAGATAAAAAGTTTTTGCCCGACAATAATCAAGAAGTATTTTTAATTTTCCAATTTTCTAAGACGAAAACTACTTTCTGACAATCTGAACGAAACATGCGCTACTTTTCGCCTTTCGCCGGCTTAGAAAACGAATATTTAGAGAGCTAAATAACTATTAAGGGATACAGACTGCGGATAAACTTTTCAATAACTTAATTTCTTTTTAAATAATGTATTAAGAAATAAGCTCTTAAATGTTTTGTGTAGCTCGTAGCGCAAAGAAGATAACATAATTAATGATGAGTAAATAATATTAACATTGTATTTTTTACACTAATAGCTATAATGTGACTGTGACATGCAAGCCAGATGCACATTTACAGAGATAACAGCATACCTACCTAATGAATATCGAATAAAAGTTTCGCGGTAACGAGCAACCGATCATTATTGATTGAAGAAAAACAAGTGGAAGACACCTGCGTAGATGGAGATTCATCAAATGGAAATTATCATTGCAATGAGGTCGTCACGCGAGTTCCAATGCAGTATTAATGCAGTGTTTTCAAGATTAATGCAATAAGTACTCTTGGCTTAGGTACCGCCTCCATCTTTTTTTTTTTCTTACTCCTTACTCCATTATCCAAAATCCAGTATGGTTTTAGGTCCCGGAACCAGTGCTGCGTGTATGTTTGAGGACCCTACAAATTAAAATACATAAAGGCTCACGTCAAACTATGGCCCAACAGATACAGTAAAAGCGCATTCGCTTAGATAGTGTCGCCCTTTTATCACGCCGCCTTTGCACGTGCCGCTTCTTGTCAAAGGATGCCGCCGCATAAACAAAGGATACCGCGTGCGGCGTACACCCGCAAGTCAATTTGGATTTTGGCCGTAGTGAAAAGTTTTGTTTGTTGACTCTGCTACGTATACTAAAAATGATTTTTCGTCCTTGGGAGGGCAGTGAAGTGCCTCAAGATGAAACTTTAAGTGAACCAACAAAAAAAAGACGGGTGTTTTGTAAAACATGTAAACACAAAAGATGTGTTGTGTTGATCACGCAATTCGAAACGTGATGATGTTTTATCTATTACTATAAATACAGGTGATAATGACTCCGACACTTCAAGTGATGAAGAAACAGTAGGTAGTCTAACTTTTTTTATTTATTTTTCATTAAAATTCTCTTTCCACCTCGCTTGTGTGTATTTTTGTATTCATATTTTATTATAATAAACACAAGTAGGGACGGACACCGTTATCTAAAAACACGACCCCCCCCCCTCTCCCTCCCGCACAATTCAATGGTTCAATTTAAATAATTATCGATAACGATATTGTTTACCATTATCAATAACATTACTTACCAAAAACTTGCCGGTATGCCTGTCTCTGAACACATTTGCTTGCGGGTGTACCGACACTATCTGAGCGAACAAGCTTTAAAAATTAAAAAGCAAAAATAAAACTCGTTTTTTAATCACAATATTTTTATTAAAAGTCATCAATTTCGAAAATAAATTACAAATGTCTTACATCTAATAACGATGACATTTTGACAGGTGTCGCTTTTCTTGTCTCAACAGTTTCCTTGGCTTTTGAGGGCAGATGACGGAGCTCAATATCTGTTATACCATCGAAAATGGCGCCCTCAGAGGGTTGTATTATGTTGATAATGGAAAATTATTTTAATAAAACTTTACGTGGAATTTTTAGGGCCCATGGTCTAGTATTTTTAGAAGGTAGCACTAATTCCCTCGTATTCATAGAAGTAGATAGCAATTGTGTCAAAAACAGCCACTTCTAGCAGTGCCTACGAGGGAACCAATGTTATGATACCGTCTAAAAATACTAGACTAAAGGTCATCATCATCCTCCTGTCCTTATCCCAATTTATTTGTAGTGCTATGTCTACACAAAATAAAATTTTGCGCTCGTAGAACGACCACTATTGGGGTCGGCGCAGCATGTTATTCATACTGCATTAGGTTTTGGCAAAGTTTTACGGTCGACCGCCTGCCTGACACCAACCCTCCTTGGGAATGCTGTTGTTGACAGTTTCCTCGCTGCCATTCGAGTGACCCTTTGTGCGATGGTCTGCACCGGGTCCCTTAAACTAAAGGTATAGGCCATCAATAATCTACGTTAAGTTTCATTAAAATTGTGTATAAGAATTTACAATAAGTATTGAATAAAATTCACCACGGTGCCACTTTCGTTCATACAGCCGCCTTAATTAAGATTTTATCTATTTGCACGCTTTTAGAAGTCTAGCTTTTGTTTTTACATATATTGAAGAATGTTTTTGATGCTTGAACAGTGGGACAATAATTTGTTGGAGAATTTTGGACTGAGGCAAAGGATCTAGGACTTAAAAGCTTTTTCACGACGAATTATATTTATCTTCTTCTGAAGTGGTATGACATTCTGTTTGTGTTTCTGTAAATGGCACAATGTAAGTATTTGTTTGTACTTGACTAGGGCATTGAGGCTCACCCACATGAATCCCCCAGGGGAGTCTACCAGGGGATTCTACAGGACGGGAGGGGATATTTTCATAGGTTTGTGTTTGCTCTTCTACTTCTAGCTTCACGATTTGCTCTTGCGTCGTGGCACTTTCCATTGTAGTGGGTAGTTCTTGTTTAACCTTTAGACAATAAAAATACACTCTACAAAAATTGCACAATTTGCACACTACACTACACCGTTATTTTTAAAGTAAGTATATTTAAAAATGAAAAGGGGTGTTCAGACCACGTTGATGAACAACTTTTACTATAGGGCCAACCACGAAATCGCGAAAAAAAACAGCTGTTCCATACATTAATAGTCGAGTCAATGTTGTACTTTTCTATGGAACAGCTGATTTTTTTTTCGCGATTTCGTGGTTGGCCCCATAGTAAAAGTTGTTCGTTAACGTGGTCTGAACACTCCTTTTCATTTTTCACTTTAAAAATAACCGTGTATAAAAAGCTACTAAAAATATATTAGTTAAACCTTCTCCATATTTATGTGATCCTGGTACTTTGATAACGTATTGTTTTACAATAAAAATCTATAGGTTTAAATTTCTTTGTAATTTTTTATGTCAAGGGTCAGTCGGTGTAAAAAAAATCCCCGTAGTTACTAAAACGGTGTGACAACGGGTCGGTCGGGACTTTTTGCAATGTATAATGAAATGACAAGCAGAAAGTGATCAAAATGTATCCATCTTAGGTTTATTAAACACCTAAACCTACTCTATCAATTGGTGAAAACTGCATGAAAATCCGTTCAGTACTTTTTGAGTTATCGCGAACAGACAGACAGACAGATGCGGCAAGGGCGAGGGACTTTGTTTTATAATATGTTTCTAAGCCAATTTTTTGCAGTTTATTTATACCCGGCGTTTCGTCATCATCATATCAGCCGCATGACACCCACTGCCCAAGGATTTCCATGACGATCGGTCCTGCGCTGCCCGCATCCAGCGGCTTCCCGCGACCTTCACCAGATCGTCGGTCCACCTTGTCGGGGGCCTACCCACGGAGCGCCGGCCGTCCGGTGCGCGGTCGCCATTCAAGAACCTTTCCGCCTCAACGGCCATCGGTTCTTCTCGCTATGTGTCCAGCCCACTGCCACTTCAGCTGAGCAATCCTTCGAGGAATGTCGATTCCATTAGTTCGCCTGCGGATCTCCTCATTTCTGATTCGATCACGCAGGGAAACGCCGCGCATGGCTCTCTCCATTGCACGCTGGGTTACCTTGAGCCTCTTTATGAGATCCATAGTTGGCGACCACGTTTCACTGACGTAAGTCACCACTGGCGATTATGGAATAGAATAGCCGGGGCGTGGCGTTGCGTTGGTAACCCTAAAATGCATGTAAGTATAACAGCGTAAAACAACAAACCTGCACTGTGTCAACTATCACGGGTTTGTCGACCTGGGTTTCTACATTTGCTTCTGAAGAACTTCCGCACAAAACAACTTTGCTTTCTGGCAAATTTAAGGAAGGTACAGCAAAGGGTTTCAATCTTTTATTCTTCAACATGCATTTTGTAAAATGTGCAGAACACACCAAAATTCTAGGATTTTTCATATTCATTCTATCCTCACGATCAATCAGTGCAATCCACTTTTTTCTTCTGAAAAAAAAAAATAAACATGATTATGAACGTTATTATCATGTCACAAAGTACACGTCGCCGCGTCGGTTTAATTACTTATTAAATGGAAGCGAGCACGAAGTGGGAGCGAAGCGTCTCTGCTTCAGCTTGGGCAAAAATTCTTTCGTATGTCCGGCTGTCTGTTCCCACCTACAGGTCGCATTTCTCAATCGATTCTTGTAAAATTTTGTGAGCAGGTTCGAAAATTATTATAGAATTTTTTTGCTGAGCCAGTTTTTTGTAACTTTTCAAAATGGCGGAGATATGTTAAAAAACAGAGTTCAGTCCGCTTTCCAGCTCTGCCTGTTCTCCTCTACAGGTCGCATTTCTCAACCGATTCTCGTGCAATTTTGTAAGCAGGTTCGAAACTTATATTTTTTTTGTCAAGACAGTTTTTTTTAACTTTTCAAAATAGCGGAGATATGTTAAAAAAACAGATTTCATAAAAAAAATTTGTCAAGCCAGTTTTTTGATTTTTTTCTAATTGGTTGAGATATGTTAAAAAACATTTCAGTCCGGCTTTCCAGCTGTTTGTTCTCCTCTGCAGGTCGCATTTCTCAACCGATTCTGGGGAAATTTTGTGAGTGGGTTCGATAATTATCAAAAATTGTTTAGTCGAGCCAGTTTTTCCAAATTTAGCTACAAAATATTCACCCATTTCGGAAAATGATCGAAATTAGAAGCACCCTAGCTGCGAATACTCCAAATAATATACCAAGCAGCACGTACTGCGTGCTTTGAAAACCTCATGGTAACATTTTATTTTTGTACAATTTGAGCCACTTTTTATCGCGAGGTCTACAGCTCACGGAGCCACTAGTAATAAAAAACTTGTCTCTAACCTATAACTCAAAATCGCAACGGGCCGGCCCTCTTTGCTAACAAAACAATTTCACTGAAATTGAAATTTCTTTTCTTTCTTGGAGGGGCCTCCCAATTTTGTGAAATAGTTTCAGTAGACTCTTAAGTAATTCACAAAATTAAATTATAAAATTACCTAAACCAATTAAATTTTACCATTGAAAATGGTTATCAGATGCAAATCGCCTGAGACGTATTTTTGCCCATATCTCTGAGGATTTTGGAAGGATCGAAATGAAATTAGTACCAAAAGTTGAGGAGTTTATCGAGACACGTGTGAACGTTTGAATTTTGAAAATCTACTGGTAACTTTTTTTGGAATTTTGCGAAATTCCTAAAATTCCGGGTTTTTTGGGGGATGTTTGTTTACTAAATTGTAAATATTTCGGAAAAAAACCGACTTAAGAAAAAATTAAAAAAAGGGTCCTAGGGTATTAGTTTAGCTATCAAATGACGAAATAGTTTTGAAAATCGGTTTATAATCGTGACCTGTAGGTAGTCCCTTTAGATTTGCAATTGTAGAAAAACGGCCGTTTCCGTACATAAAAAGTCCGTGTTTGTTTACGAGTAGCTTCAGGCCCGCCGCAAGCGGGCGTGCAAGGCGTGCACCGCACGCGGGCGGCACGTCTAGGGGGGCGGCAAATCCTTCGGCTGGCAAATTTAATTTAAAGATTACTCCTTAAAATATAAAATGTTACTTTTAAATTAATTATAATTATAATTATTTAATTTATATAATAAATTAAAAGTGAACTTTTTGGCGTCGAGCGCTCTTTTCTATTGATTTCTTTATTTTTATTTTATTTATTTTCGATAATTTCGATTTATTTTCGTTTGACATTTGACTCATATGAATCAGAAAATTAGCCGAAGGATTCAAAAATAGGGCCCCTGATTTTTCATCGCGCTTGGACAAAATCATTGCACCATCCATTGATTGTAATGATTTTGCCCAAACATAACTGTCGCATGTCCTGGAGCGTGGAGGACTAGACTTCTGCATAAGAAGTATCTAGGTAGAAAGATAAAGGCATCTTTCAAGAAACCACCTACTTGTGTAGAATTTTGCAAAAACTAAGCGCGGGGAAGAGTCAAATCGCCACATATCCCGGAGCGCGCGGCGCGCTCCGCACGCCGCGACTAAACTTCTACATAAGGAGTGGGTACAAAGATAATCATATATAACGTGCACTGTAATTAGTGTCAAATATTTTCAGGGCTGAACATACAAGTCATAATACATAGGTCAGCAAAAAATGGGGTACTATTTGCAGGTTAGTTTACGAGATATTAAGGTAAACAACTTGGTAACCTAATCACAAAAAATATCATCCTTTACAGCTGAGCAACAACTACATTCAACGATTTACACACACTAGCCTACTGCACACATGCGCCGGGCCATCGACCGCGGGCGCTTTCAATGCACCGCACGTGACCGCACTGCCACGCGCCTGTTGTCTACACACACATAAACACCGAAGCGCGGGTTATTCCTTTTTGACGCGTGCCCGCAGACTACAGACTTTTATCGGCCGATAGTTGGTTTTGTATGAAGAATCAGCGGACACCAAATCGCTGTACTGTAGTCTTCTTCATACTGATTCCAACTATCGGCCGACAGTTTAGTCTGTAGTTTGCGGGGACTCTAAAATTTTATGTCGTACGTAGGTATGTTAAAAAGTATTAAATTCGTATCAATAAACTTTTCGTTTACCTTGGATTTTGTTTATCAAAAACTATGCCCATCAAAAACTAAGCCTATGTCTAGCTATGGACCTACTTATTAGAAAAAGCGCCTTTGTTTAGAATAAGACTAGCTTTTTACGCAACAATGCTTAGTTGGCTTAAAATCAACAGTGGACTTATTAAATTCGGACTTTGCTCGACAGTGGGTACGAAAAGCGCTTCCGTAAATAAGTAGGTATCATAAATCACCTACTCAATACTTGACCTCATGTTCAGCAGATGACTAACTTTTTAATAAATGTCTAACTCAACCTTCTTTTAACAACTAAAACAAAAAGGAAGGTAAATAACTAGGACTTATTAAATTTAAGCCCAGCTGTGGATTTAATGAGTGTACTTTTATTTAAAACATCACCTGAACTGAACAACATCATAATCATATTATGACTTCATTTATTGCACACTTCGTTTGTCAAAACAAAAGTGTTAATAGGGAATAACCCTTCAAATACGCAGATACAAGATTTCGCCGATTGCCGCCGAAAGATGGCGCGTGCGGTCATCAGTGCCTGCACCGCGCCGGCCGCCCGCGCTGAATCCGAGTGCTGTAATTATTGATTGATTTAAAGATTCTTGATTGATCCATATTAATAAAATCAAGTGCACATCGAGCGTACTTTTTTAAGGTTAGCAGCTTAGGATTGGTTGTAAAGGCAATACCTACTTGATGTACAGTAATTAATGATAGGATTGATTAAATTACCTCTTAGTAATATGCAACAGATAGAAAATTATTACCTACTCTTATTTTTTTCTGAGATCAAGGGCAACTTTCTCATTTTTAGGCATAACACCATTGAAATGACATTTCGATGCAAAACAATAAAATATTCAAAATGTAAACTGCGGGCGGTGTTGATCTTCAATCCTACTACTAATAAAATTGCGATCGTAGCGATGTTTCAACAATGTTAAACGTTTGTCAAACATGTTGATTTTGTCTGTTATAATTTTTATTTTACCATAACTTGTTATTTAGCTGATTTTATAAAAAAAAAATAGAAAATGAAATCGTTAGTGGATAATAAATGACGACAATGATTCTGAATACTTAGTATTAGGTGACTCTAATTGCATGTTAGTTTGCCTCCCTTTAAGATAAAAATAAAATTAAAAATAATTTAATCGTCGTTGAATCAATCAATCAATTGTGTACATCATGTCATGTCACATCTCCAGTATGTCGTAGTGTGCAGTGCAGTGCACGCGCCTCGCCTCGATTGGCCCTCGTCCGTCAGTTGCGGAGATTCTTTTCGGATGTATTGTCGTGCGTGCGCGTGCGTAAGGCCGTAAGCCACAAAATGCCGAACTATCGCTATAATAACGGTGATTTGAGGAAATCGTTCCGATCAAGGTGACTAATCACCCGTCCGGCTTCACTGGCGTCCCCCCTTCTTAATAATAATCATGACGCTAACTACAGCCTAGCAGATGCCGTAGGCCGTTTCGTGAGACTGAGGTTCATGGAATCCAAGTGTGTTTTATTGTGTGCATTGACTGACAGATTGTGCATTAACTGTCAGAAGTTCTGTGTTATTCAGAGTCGTTCAGTGTGTCAGTTTAGTGTCATCATATCGTATCGCAGTGTTCGTGCAGCCTACCTACGAGGTGCTGTGCAGGGGGCAACAGGACGCAATAACGCATCCGATTTTATCGCATCGACCGATGAAAACGCGCATGTAGGTGAGTGTCTTTAAGTTCATTTACGCACACAACGAGGAGCTCGGTAGCGCAGTGGTTTAGCGCCTGGCCCAGCGATTGCGGAAGTTAAGCAACGTTCGCAAGGGTTGGTCATGGGATGGGTGACCAAAAATGTATTATCTCGAGCTCCTCCGTGCTTCGGAATCCGTGTCCCGGCTGCATTTGCAGTCGTTAACACCCACCAATCCGCATTGGGTCCGCGTGGTGGGTTATGGCCCGTCCTCCTTATCCACCCATAAGGAAGGCCTGTGCCCCAGCAGTGGGGACATTTTTTAAAAATGGCTGATGGAGACGCACACAACGATAGTTGTGTAATTGTGTGAAATGAATGCTATGCGTGCGTAGTCTTAAGATAGTGTGAGTGTACATGTACAGGGTGAGCTTATTTTATAAAAATAAGTGCATTATTTTTTTGTTTGAAAAATTAAATTCTAAACTAACGTGTAGATTTTCGAAATATTTTTTATGTGTGATCCATATGACTTATATGTTCAGCCCTGAAAATATTTGACACTAATTACAAGGCACCTTATATAGGCATCTTTAAAGAAATCACCCACTTGTAGTAGGGGGCGGCAAAATTGGTCTCTTGCACGCGGGCGCTTAAACAGCTAGCGGCGGGCCTGAGTAGCTTCAGTCCCCCGTGACGTGACCACGTCAGCTGCAAGGTGCCGAAACGACGAGAAAATCAAAAATCTAACTAAATACAGTACGAGGCATGTATCTTGAATTTTTTTCGACGGAGTGGGGATTGGTTCGCGCATGTGCTCTTTGAGCGACCAATAGCAAACGCTCCTTTCCCGCCGCCCGCGCCCCTCACTGCAACGCATGCCCAAAATACGCGTTCCGCACAATCCCCACCCAATTTCAAGATATATGCCTCGTACTGTACCAACTAAGTATCAAAGTTCTTTCAATAAAACCGCGCTAGTATCCGTTAAAAAGTGTTTTATTTCAAAATGTGCTCATCGATACAAGTTCTTAGGCCTGCTCTAGTGTACCCGTAGGTAGGGCTGCCATTCGTCCGGGTTTCCCCGGATTTGTCCTAGTTTGAAGGGCGTCCGGGGAGCGTCCGGGCGGGGTTCTGATTATAGTCCGGGTATTAAAGTCCGGGTTTTGGATCAAACTCCACTCAATAAAATAGGGTGGAGTGTGGAACTATGAAACACCAAAAGTTCTGAGTCTCATATTTCTCTCATTTTTGTAGATATTAATTCCGTTTTTTACATGGACGTAGTCTACTTAATTGGGTATAACATGGCATTTATAGTTTTGTCAATAAATAGATACATAACCAATAAATCTTTTTTTGTACCTAACAGAACAGAAATAAAAAGAATTAACTAGAATATTTTCAGTAAAACAATCAACTAATTTTGCAATAAATAATCAGCTTAAAAAATAAAAACGAAAACTTTATTTTTGTGTAAGTAGGTAGGTACCTACTTGAAATATTAATTTGGCATTTGGCACGTCATTATAACAATAACAAGAATAATTTATTTATTAAAAGAAAAATGTGTTATCGTAAATACGTCGTCGCTCCGTGTGGTTGCTTAGCAAAATGTCAGGACTTTTTAGTAAAAATCAGGCTTTTTAGATAAACCATCTGGCAGACAACCCTAGATGCTAGCCGCGCCTCGATCGCGGGGCGAGGCGAGCGATAAAAGGTGAACGACCGATGCATGGCGAATATTTAGAAAATATTACCTACTTACCTCTCATCATCTTTGGGCAAAGTAAAAAAACTTAATTTTGGCATCGTTTTTGAATGGTTTCTACAGCCATTTACACTACAATAACTTGACGGCCTTGACGGCATTGTATTTGTTTCCAACCAAGATTAATGGGACGCACAAACAGGCAAACGCGCGTGACGTGAGGTGACGCCGGCCGCGACAGCCCGACTGTCGACTGAGGCGCAACGGCGACACTCTCCTGTACGTGTGAGCTCTGACGCCACGCCCCGCCCCGCCCCGGTGACCTTGAACTACGTAGGGGACTAGGTCTATTTTAGTCTACTTTTGTATCTCATCTCTCCATTTTGTGGTTTCGTGTATAAATGTCGTTGTCATCACGCGCGCCGGTCGGTATAGCTCCACGGCACACTCGTGTCACTCACACGTAGCCGCGAGCGCTTTTACGAGCACACGTGTGTGTCGCTTCTTTTCGCGTAGTGTATATTTTTTCTTTGACTGAGGTGGTTAGCCCAACGAAGGTGGCGCCCTCGGGCTTGGCAACGCAAAGCTAATCGCAGATGGCGCCAGCGGCGGTCTAACCGCTATCAATACTTTGATTGGTTAAAATATGCCACAAATGACATTTGATATTTGAAACAACTAATAAAATGTTTTGGTACAACCGCTTGTGGCGCCATTAGTTCCTCAGTTTCCATCCCCAGATAATAGAAATGGATTTTAATAAAACTTTGGAATTTTTAGAACCCATAGCATATAATATTCATTTGACAGATGGATGTGATACATTGCAACTTTTCTTTGGTACCTGAGTCATAAGAATAAATATAAGTTTTTATTTATGCCCAATAGAAGTAGCGTCATATCCACATCCATCTGTCAAATGAAAGCGATTTCGATAGCCATGTAAGTTAACCGGTACGGCCCCTGATTAGGCTGGCCCCAGACCTACCGGTTCCGTTTCTTTGCTTTGCTGTGCTACCTTGCTTGAAAGACCGCCGGCCAACCAGGGTAATTTTCAATCTATCGCATTTTGGGACTAGACCAAATTGGCAAGATAGCCATTAGCTTGGTTTTATCAAATATCATCGCCTGGATTGCGAAGTAGGAAGCTTTTAGGCGATATGCCACCCTGAACATGGACTCCGATCGTTAAAAATAACTCGATCGCTTATTTATACAAGATGTTTGGTAAAGCCCTATAAAACTGAATATGGTAGATAGGGACCATAATAAAACTGAACAACTTTTACTATGGGACCAAATCTGAACTCGCGAAAAAAATGAATTGTTTCATACATTTTGATAATTTCGTTATTAATTTTTGTATAAAACAGCAGTTTTTTTTTAAAACGAAAACTAAAACTTCTCATCGCACCCCAGACGACGATATTTGATAACACCAAACCATGGACGAAATTCGTCCATGACCAAACTAATGGCTATCTTGCCAATGTGGTCAGGTCAAAATATGCGATAGATTGAAAATGAGCCTCTTGGCCGGCGGTCCATGGTAGAACAGCAAAGCAAAGAAATGGAACCGGTAGGTCTGGGGCCAGCCTAAGGGCTCGATTTATCTGTTTTAATTTGAAGCCCAGCAGACTTGCAGTGCAGAGGTCCGGAACGTTAGTCGGTACGGCCCCAGAGCGGGAGTTTCCGTTCTACCTACTGTGTTAATTTAGCGTCCCCGCTGACGGGCGATTAATCGCTGAGCGACTTTTGGTCGCCGAGAATGGAACATACAGAGTTCAATACGTAAACGCCCACGAACTACTTTTTGTAGATGCAATAAACGCGGCGTTAATCGCGGCGATATCGCATCGCTACAAAAAAGCGCCCGTCAGCGGATACTAGGGTTGCCAACCCTACTATATAATATAGTATCCTACTATACTAAGGGCTAGCCTACTATATTTTTTGAAAAAATATATAGTAGGGAAAACTACTATATTTTTTAAGTGAAAAAATTAAACAAAAGCAACAAAAAATATTAATACACATAAGCAATTGCATAATATTTTTTGTGATTAAACACTTGTCTATATGGTTGTTGAATAAAGTATGAAAATGTTAGTACTTACTTAAGTAGGTATCTATAAAAAATGCAACTTCTTTAAAATCCTCCATACAAAACGGCAACTACTATATTTTTTTTTTACTTTTACGCCAACTACTATATTTTTACACTAAAAATCTTGAAACTACTATATTTGATCCAAAAAAAGTTGGCAACCCTAGCGGATACGCTCTAGGCCGTCCGCTGCCTTGAGCGGGATCCCGCCGCGGGTCCACGGCGGGCGCGGGAATATAGATTGCAGAGTAAGCTCTAATCTATGTCGCCCCGCGCGGGGGTCCCGCTTAACACAGCGGAGGGCCTTATAGTCCGGTTCACATTATTCCAAAGCTAGAGAGAAATCCAGTCGTGATTCCAGTGCATGGTTCACATTATTCCAGTGGCATTTTCCGCTGGATTCCACCACTTCATTTTTTTCATACCACTGGACTGGAAAGCTCACGAATTAAGTGAACCTGACCTTAGGAGCGAACGTCAAAAGCGCAAAATGACGAGCTTTCGCAAAACGCAAATGACCAGCCAATCCAGCCATGCAACATGGTAACCAAATAATAACAACCAAATGTTATTTCAATATCATTTATTCACACTTCGTTTCACATTTCGCACAAAAGTGCTTTAAATACCTACAATAAATAAAGGGGTGACTACACAATCGCACCATCCATTGATCAATAAAATTATACATCATGTTGTCTGTTAATCATTTTACGCAAATAATGTCAAATAAATAAATCAAACGTGGTAACTTTAAAACATTATGTGCAATCTTACAACATTCACACCAAATTAAATTAATGATTAAACTCTAGTCAAAATATATAAAAAAAAAACAGAATTTATGAATCACTAGCGTCCGCCCGCGACTTCGTCCGCGCGGACATTCGGAAAATCCCTAGGGAAGCCTTGGCCGGGATAAAAAGTATCATATGTGTTAATTCAGGCTTTACACTATATGTGTGCCAAATTTCATCCAAATCAGCCGTTTTTGCGCGATTAAGTAACGAACTTCCAAACATCTATACATACAAATTTTCATATATATAATATTAATAGGATTAGTTTTGACAATGCGAATGATCACTGCTCACATTGCTTATTAATTAATTAATTTAAACATTATAAAGTTGTAAAAGTTTAATGTCAAAATGTGTAAAACAATAATATAATCAATTATCATATCAGAAATAATGTTAACAATGCATTTATGTTGATAAATTGTCTTATTACAAAAACAATAAATATTGTAAAAGTTAGACATTCTTCAAAATTGTAAAAGACACAATTACATTATTACGTATACAGATCTGAATCTTTACAAATATTCGAGATACATAAAAAATATACAAATATTTTTTGCAGTAAATGTATCGAAATATAATGGAATACAAGCACTGGTTAAGGCACCTACAATTATGTAAGTAGGTATGTTATGTACCACTTAATTTACTTTAATGCGAAAAGGCCGATATTCATAATAATATGTACATAAAAATTCGTCATAAAATAGTATATTTTTTCTTACAACTTTATGATACCTATTAGCACTTCTTAAATCAGCGTTTTCTATTCAATGTACTTTTTTTAGAAACACATTCACCAAAGTTTATGTAAAGAAAAGTAAGAGATTTCTGTCTTTCTGTCTGACTGGTCAAACCCCGATTTGGTCTTATTGAGTTTCGGCGATTGACTATCCAAGTTGGCAGAGGTTTGACTATTCCAACCTAGGAGCGCCAGTGCATCGGCGTTTGACTATAACATATAATATGTTTGGTTAGCGATGTCGGAGCCTTTTAAGGCAGATAATATGATCAATTTTATAGACAAAACACCCCACATGTTGGGGTCTATCCCCTCTCCGGTTGGAATGACCGGCATTTTAAATTTCACTTTTTATTTTAGATGGCCCCGCCAAAAAATATTAATTTCTCCAGATTTAAAAGTTCTACAGTAATAAAAAAAATACTTTTCGAAAGCTTAATATTACCTATCAAGTGCAAAAATCTGTCATGTAAATTTTTTACTTTAATACGTCATAAAAAATTGCTAAAGTTAATTTTAATCCGAAATTAGTGTGCTATTTTTTAGATTACCTCACAAATCTCAAAAACTAGGACATTAATGTGCATTTTTTTTGCATTATTGTAATACACATGAAAATTATCTACAAAACCACATCAATATCTTTTCTTTGAGATGCATATTTCGAGAGTTATTGTTGTTTGAATATGACCCTTACGTAACCAATAAATATTATTTTCGAAAATGGACGAATTTAAAAATATTTTTATTAGTTTTTAAATTAATTTGATAATTTTGTCTGAAAAGAAATGTCATTGAACCATAAAAGCAAGTATTTAAGAGTTTTGAATTTTGACCATTTTCAAATACTAATATTTAGTGCTTGTAAGGGTCATATTCGAACAAAAATAACTCTCGAAATATGCTACTCAGAGCAATGATGTTAATGTCGTTTAATAGGTAATATTCCTGTGTATTATAATAATGCAAAAAAATGCACATTAACGTCCTAGTTTTTGAGATCTGTGAGGAAAACTAAAAAATATTACACTAATTTCAGATTAAAATTAAATTTAGTAATTTTTTTATGACGTATTAAAGTTAAAAATTTACATAATTATTTTTTTCACTTGATAGGTGATATTTAATAATAAAACCTATCAAGTGAAAAAAATAATTTTAAAGCTAATGCTTTCGAAAAGTATTTTTTTTATGACTGGAAGACTTTTAAATCTGGAGAAATTAATATTTTTCGGCGGGGCCATCTAAAATAAAAAGTGAAATTTTAAATGCCGGTCATTCCAACAGGAGAGAGGATAGACCCCAACATGTGGGGGGGGGGGGGTTTGTCGATAAAATTGATCATATTATCTGCCTCCGACATCCCAACATATTGTACAAATCAAACTAAACTAATGGTGTTATATTATGTCATTTTATACATATTTGAAGTCCGCTGTACATCGTGCTTTATTTTTTATTTCATTGGCTAGCCAATAAATTAACACTGATTTATATTTTTACAATTTAATTTCTTTTTTTTTTATAAATTATCGATTGGAACTTATTGTGATATTTAATTTGTAGCATCAAATATATTGTCAAATTCTATTCTAACACGTAAAACTAACATGAAACATTTAAAATTATTCCATCGAGCTAAAATATTGTACACTAATAAGTTACACACACAATAGAAAATTTTAAGACGAAAATCTCAAGAGATTAATCTTATTCTCTTCTCAGTGTACACGCTATGTACACTATACACAGAGTTGGACTTCATAAAAACATGTAAAACCAAATAATTCGATTGATATAAAAAAACATAAAACATTAGAAATAATAAGTAAACCCTCTTCACATCACTTTTATAAATATTTTCGTATGATAAAATATCGCCATGGTGTGCAGTGAGACTCAATACAAACTAAGCTCAAACCTTTATTTATATATCTAGATAGACAGTCGAAGCTACGGACGCGTCGAAAAAAATATCACCCAACTGTAGGGTAATAAAAACACCCACTTTGAAAGTAGTGTGAATTGTGATGCGGCCATAGGTTTTATTACAATACTCTTTGGACGCGATGATACTAAAAACGCACACCAACCTAAAAAAAGTTGGCCTGTTTGGTTTTGTACGTCAAAAGCACAACACTATCTAGAGACATATAAATATAAATAATCTAAGGCTCAAACAAATGCTAGAGTTTCTTAGTTCCTTGAACATAAAATCCCTTTTTACGCTTAATTCGGTGGATAACATAATATTTGTACTGGAAGGGCGAATGGGGAATGTAAATAGTACCTAAAAAGTTTGGTTACTACCAAAATTAAATTAAGTTTTGAATATTAAATTAGTCATAGCACAATAAGATTCATTTAACATATAAATCGCTAACATATAATTGTACAGAAATGAGTTTATTTTCAATAATAATTCATCTGTCATTGGTAGATCTCATTGAGATTCAATAATTTGTCGTGGTTGTGTTTCACCAGGGGAGTCTCACTCCGCGGTTAAACTTTTATATTAGCCTACTGCTCGCGGCTCACTCAGTCGAGCCAGCGCACGAGGGATGTCACGGTTAAAACAGAGATACGCGACAGAAAAAGAAGCGCTTCAGAGGTGCTTTTAATAATAGCCAATTTGAAATTGTACTTTATTGACGTGCAGCCACTGAATACATAATAGTACAAGTACAGAAGATCCACTCCGCAAAGTCATTTAAATAAATAACGACTCTATTCCATACCCAATAAAGTGCAATTCAGGTTGCACGCCGCTCTCTTGCCTACAGTTATATTCACCTAGAAGTTGCCTCTCTTTCTATCGCGTAGCTCTTATCTCTTCTAACGACTTTAGGGTTTCTTCTTTTAAATAATAATTAAATAACTGGTAGTTAATTTATTACAAGTTATGTGTTTGTGAAATAATGTGTAGTTAAATACGTTTAAAAAAAACATAGGCTAGGTACAGTCAACGCCACATCAGCTATACATGCTGGCTTTAAAGCAATTGGCTTTATTACGAAATGAAAGTGTAATTATAATTAATTTTATTTAGTAAGTAAGGTAAGTAGGTAGGTAAGTAAGTACCTACCTAATCCATAAATTATTATTTCAATAAATAGTTGGGCGAAGATTGTTTAGCAAATAAGAGAAGTAAATACCTAAGAATAAACGGATACTAGTTACTAACTAGGTACCTAGTAGACAAGCACTTCTTACGTTTTGATGTCGTTTGGAACTTTTGGAAGAGTGAAAAACGTGAAGTTTGGATCCTTTTTCTTCGTATTAAGGCATACTATAGAAATCGAACTGCTAATGTGCGACCCAGCCGGCACGCGGTAGCTACAAGTAGGTCGCGCAGCCGTCCGGACGGACCCGCTACCTACTTGTAGCTTTGTACCTAAAGCGCGGAGTGCGCCTAGCCTGGTGCAGCGAGAGTACCTTATTATTTATTTTATTTGATTGTCTTCGTGCGGATGGGTTTCTGTACGTTTAGTACTATTAGATATTCTGTGGTTTCACTCATTTGTGATCATAAAATAAATAAAATGTCATCTCCTCCTTACATCACAGTATTAATAATCTTCCCTTTTTTGTTTACATAAAAATAGTTTACGATGTCAAAGATGTCGGACGAACGCAGCTAATCCATACAAACCTATGGACCTAACTATACACGTGCGGTGTTTTATTCGTTCGGAATTTTCATACATTAACGATATTCCGTTCACCAAGGTACGGAGCGAACTGACACGTTCCGATTTCGACCATATTTGGAACTCCATGTAGCTTTTTCTACTCGTCACAGAAGATTTTTGTTGACTCTGTGACTGTATAATGATACAGTTTGTCTATGAGTAAAAGGAAATAAAGCGCTTTGGCATGTTTATATCTTGTGTATAACGGCGGCGGGACTCTTTGTCGTCTCGGTAGCGGTAAAGTTACACACATGAGCCGCGCTCCCGCTAAATGCGATATTAACTAAAGATAAATAATGACATCACGTAACGTTCGAAGAGACCAATCAAATAACCAATCACGTTTGAATTTTCTGCATTTTCTTTCTTTTGCTTTACTGTCCGTGGTGGTTAAATCTAAGAGTAGAACGTGAGAACGGCGGCATGGTTCCCCCGCACCAACAGCAGACGGTCGGCGGCAGTCGCTATGGCGTGTAGCCACGCTGTGTATAACGGCGGCGAAACTTCCCCTTGACTCAGTAGCGGTAAAGTTACACACACGAGCCGCGCTCCCGCTAAATGCGATATTAACTAAAGATAAATAATGATATCACGTTACGTACGAAGCGACCAATCAAATAACCAATCACGTTTGTATTTTCTGCATTTTCTTTCTTTTGCTTTACTGTCCGTGGTGGTTAAATCTAAGAGTAGAACGTGAGAACGGCGGCATGGTTCCCCCGCACCAACAGCAGACGGTCGGCGGCAGTCGCTATGGCGTGTAGCCACGCTGTGTATAACGGCGGCGAAACTTCCCCTCGACTCAGTAGCGGTAAAGTTACACACACGAGCCGCACTCACGCCGAATGAGATATTAACTAAAGATAAATAATGATATCACGTAACATTCGAAGAGACCAATCAAATAACCAATCACGTTTGAATTTTCTGCATTTTCTTTCTTTTGTTTTACTGTCCGTGGTGGTAAAATCTAAGAGTAGAACGTGAGAACGGCGGCATGGTTTCCCCGCACTAACAGCAGGCGGTCGGCGGCCGTCGCTATGGCGTGGAGCCACGCTGTGTATAACGGCGGCGGGACCACCCCTCGTCGCCTCGGGAGCGGTAAAGTTACACACACGAGCCGAGCTCCCGCCGAATGCGTGGATATTAACTCGCGTAGACGCAAATGGCGGTAAGTGCGGTCGCGGGCTGCTAGCAAGTCAGCGTCCGTGATGCCGTCTGAGGGATAAAGACGCGGTTTAGAACTCGGATACTTATTGTCTAATTTTAAAATCTATCGCAGTCGCTTTCAGGATGTGACACATTGATACTTATTCACTCCTCAAGCTTACGCGCTCATTAGACATGAAATAAAACACTTTTTAAGGATACTTACGCGGTTTTATTGAAAATACTTTGGTAATTAGTTAGTATTTGGTTTGATTTTTTATTTTCCCGATGTTGATACTTCTTTTTGACACAAATAAAAACATACCAAAGAAATGTAGCAATGTGTCACATCCATCTGTCAATTGAATGCGATTGCGATAGATTTTGAAATTAGACAAGTACCCAGATTTCGTGTGTGTGTGGTTTGAGGGCCACTTGCTCGAAAGTCAATAAAAGTATACTGATGATTTAGTGGACATTATAAAAGAAATGTGCAACTTGGAATCGATTTTGTGAAAGTCATCTTCACCGAGTTATTAGCTGAAGAGTCGGGCCCTCAGTTCTCACATGGAGGATTGAGGGCCCGGCTGTTGCGAACAAACTATTAACATTACAGTAAAAGTTTTAATGCTAAAGTCTAAGTTAATCCCGAACAAAAATTGTGGAAGTAAGATTTATCGCAAAACGCTTTTCTACTTTGTATAATCTTAGTTCAAAATGGGCCCTCAATCCTTCAACTTACAAACATTAACTGCGCATTTTTTTTTAAACTATAGGATTACGGCTGTTGCAAGTTGTCCAGGGGGGTACGTAATAAAATGTGAAACAAATAGCTGGCTTCAACTCCTCCTAGTTTTCCAGTTATTGCCTTGTTAATATTCGGGCCCTCAATCCTCCACATTTTCTTTTTCTTGATTTTTACGCACAAAGTATGGAATGTAAGACCACCCTGAAGTTCTCTGTTTATGTGAAAAAAAATGTGCAACAAGCTGATATCAAAGGGAAAATAAAAGACCCATTTATTAATAAGATATATCAATTTCATTTTTATCCTCTTTAAGTATGAAATAGGGTGACCACGTTTTTTATTCAATACTTATGAGGAATAAGGAAAAATCAGGAGGCGTTTTAGAAATGTATCCCTTTGTGCCTATTATTTTTTATTAAATTAAATAACTACAAACTTCAGATTGAAAAAGAAAGAAAAAAAAATACATTTATTTTTGGAACCACACAACGATACACAAATTATAACAAAATACGGAAAAAAATAAAATTTGCCTATCGTCGCGTGATGCCAAAATGTGCCAAGCTCAGTAATACTCAGTATAAGCAGCAAGCGGGGTGCCTGCTGCACTGGTATTCTGCTTGACACATTATGATCTCAAAAACGACAAAACCCTTGAAAATTCTTAAAAAAATGTTTTATCAAGTCATGATTATGATACTTCGAATTTGTATGAAACGTTTGTCACGTGGTATTTCCTCTTTAGGTGTCTTCTAAAAACATTTACTTACATCAATACCTTCTTACATACTTACCTCTACCTTTTCGAAATTATAGGTTTTTACCTTTTTACCCCGATCTAAAAATTTCGTTTGAAAAAAAAAACATATTTCAACAACATTGACCAAACCTATTTACATAGCCTAAGATAATTATTATTTACCCTCCTTTAACTTCGCCGTAGTCGGGTAAAATATGTTTGACTGTGACAGCCCTAACCACAGGTAAAAAACAAAGGTCGAAAGTTTGGAGTTATTTAATTTAATAAAAAATAATAGGCACAAAGGGATACATTTCTAAAACGCCTCCTGAGTTTTCCCTATTCCTCATAAGTATTGAATGAAAAATGTGGTCACCCTATTTCATACTTAAAGAGAATAAAAATGAAATTGATATATCTTATTAATAAATGGGTCTTTTATTTTCCCTTTGATATCAGCTTGTTGCACATTTTTTTTCACATAAACAGAAAACTTCAGGTTGGTCTTACATTCCATACTTTGTGCGTAAAAATCAAGAAAAAGAAAATGTGGAGGATTGAGGGCCCGAATATTAACAAGGCAATAACTGGAAAATTAGGAGGAGTTGAAGCCAGCTATTTGTTTCACATTTTTTCACATTTTATTACGTACCCCCCTGGACAACTTGCAACAGCCGTAATCCTATAGTTTAAAAAAAATGCGTAGTTAATTTTTGTAAGTTGGAGGATTGAGGGCCCATTTTGAACTAAGATTATACAAAGTAGAAAAGCGTTTTGCGATAAATCTTACTTCCACAATTTTTGTTCGGAATTAACTTACGACTTTAGCATTAAAACTTTTACTGTAATGTTAATAGTTTGTTCGCAACAGCCGGGCCCTCAATCCTCCATGTGAGAACTGAGGGCCCGACTCTTCAGCTAATAACTCGGTGAAGATGACTTTCACAAAATCGATTCCAAGTTGCACATTTCTTTTATAATGTCCACTAAATCATCAGTATACTTTTATTGACTTTCGAGGAAGTGGCCTTCAAACCACACACACACCAGATTTCGCATACATTTGATGACAGCTTTATTTTTCCTCTCTGTCACGTAAATCTAATGCTGAGGCCACACTAACGGCAAACGCCGTTGATTATTGCGTATGCGTATAAGGAAAATTTGCGCCATAATAAATACCGTTAAACCGTGGCCCTAGCATTATAGGTAATTTACTTATAAAAAAGTGATATAAGTACATACAAAAAAAATTGTTTAGTTACACAATGAGGAATATTTGATATGTAAAAGAATTACAATATAAAAATGGGGGGTAAGATTCTATTTCAGATATGAATCAGTTACAAAAAACACTGCAACATTACTAGCACCAAGCTAATTTTATAAAGGAGAAAAGTAAAATATACATACCACTATCATCCTTATCGTCACTAATCCTGAAAGGAGCTATTAGCTTTTCAAAGTAGGCGAGCGTAGAGTCGCGCGGCTTCTTCGTGATGTCGGGAATCATCTTCAGCGCCGAGTAGTCGATACGGAACTTTGATAGGAGGGACGCCATACTGACAGGGAAATAGAAGACAGTCAGTCACGTGACACACTCTTCAGATAATTTAAAAAATCCGCGTGATAGCATAAAAAATATGGAAATTCTGAAACTGAAAACTCTGATCCTTATATCTCTTAGAATGCTGATCAGATCAGTTGGGTGTGTATGGTGATCTGAATCTCCTCCATTCACTCCCTGGATAGCCCATTATCAGATCACAGCCAGGCAGGGATTGAAATACCGTTAAAAAAATATAACGATTAATAAAAAATAACGTTAAAAATACCGTTAAAACATTTTATCGGTAAATTTACCGGTAAAAATAACGTTAAAAATACCGTTAAAGCATTTTATCGGTAAATTTACCGGTAAAAATAACGTTAAAAGTATTTTACCGGTAAAATTAGCGTTAAATTTAGCGTTAAACTTTACCGGTACATTATACCGGTAAAATTATCGCTAAAAATAACGTTATTAATTAGAATAACGTTAATTTTAAAGTTTAACGGTAAAAAAGTAAGAAATAACGTTAAAAATAACGTTATTTACTGAAATAACGTTAATTTCAATGTAACGTTATCTAAATTAACGTTACTTATTGACATAACGTTAATTTTAAAATTAACGCTAAAAAAAGTAAAAAATAACGTTATACTTAAAAACAACGTTATCATTCCCTGCAGCTAGGTCAATCCCTGGCGGAGAAACAAGGCTTCAGAGTTACCTCGTTTGTATGAAAATCGATTGATGTTTTTAATTATCCGGCCACTATTATATAAGAATCAGAGTTTTCAGTTTCAGGATTTCCATACATTATTTATGATAATTTTACGGTTTATTTAACAATATCCTTATATCTCTTAGAATGCTGATCATATCAGTTGGGTGTGTATAGCGATCTGTACCCTTAGCACGAACATCTATCGAAAAAAATAACGCGTGTAAAAACATTCGATAGTGTAATTTTTTATGGGAAATTTGTACAGTGCCATCTATCGCCGTAAAGCAAAATGAAATTTCCCATAGAGAAAACTCTATCGAGTACTTTTACGCGCGTTATTTTTCTCGATAGCTGTTCGTGCTGAGGATACTAAATCTCCTTCATTCACTCCCTGGATAGCCATCATCAGATAACAGCTAGGTCAATCCTTGGCGGAAATAAATGATCATGATATTTATATAACACTAAATAGTGTGTTTTTAAAATGAGCACGTATACGTATACGCACTTCCTCTCCTCGAGCTCGAGCTCCGTGTTCTTGTTGGCGAGCGTGAACACGCGCAGCGGGCACGAGGCCCCGCGCCACAAGCTACAGTATACGTATACGCACTTCCTCTCCTCGAGCTCGAGCTCCGTGTTCTTGTTGGCGAGCGTGAACACGCGCAGCGGGCACGAGGCCCCGCGCCACAAGCTACAGTATACGTATACGCACTTCCTCTCCTCGAGCTCGAGCTCCGTGTTCTTGTTGGCGAGCGTGAACACGCGCAGCGGGCACGAGGCCCCGCGCCACAAGCTACAGTATACGTATACGCACTTCCTCTCCTCGAGCTCGAGCTCCGTGTTCTTGTTGGCGAGCGTGAACACGCGCAGCGGGCACGAGGCCCCGCGCCACAAGCTACAGTATACGTATACGCACTTCCTCTCCTCGAGCTCGAGCTCCGTGTTCTTGTTGGCGAGCGTGAACACGCGCAGCGGGCACGAGGCCCAGGCGCGCCGCGTCGACAGGATGTACGGCAGCAGCAGCGTCAGACCTGCCCACAAACGAGTTATATATTATACCACAGAATAGATATTAGCACTACGTGTACAGAAAGGACATTTCCCGCCCCGCCCTATAATCAATTACCTCACCCCACCCCACCAGTTTTAGCCTGTCCCTTGGTGAATTTGTGTTCTACTGGCGTGAAGAGGCACAACTAGAATCTAGGCTGTAATACTACAGTACTAAGGTGCAATATCCCACCTCCGTCGTCGTACAGCCACCACACGTCGACGGTGCCGGCCTGGCGCTTGGTGAACTGTTCTACTGGCGTGAAGAGGCACAACTAGAATCTAAGCTGTAATACTACAGTACTAAGGTGCAATATCCCACCTCCGTCGTCGTACAGCCACCACACGTCGACGGTGCCGGCCTGGCGCTTGGTAAATTGTTCTACTGAAGTGAAAGACGAAGCTCTACGAGCGGCGCCTCCGCCCAGGGCTCGACGCATGGCACCGCCTAGACCCAACCTGATGAGATCACAACACGTAGGATAATTAATAGAACGATCAATCAGGGGTCAAGTCTACTAATGTTATCGTCAAAATCGTGTTTCAATTGTGTTTGAATAGTAATGCTTTTGGACACCGTTCTTGTTTCTTAAATCCAAAATCGAGACACAATGTGTTTCCGTTTTGGGTTTAAGAAATACAATGTATTTCGGTTTTGAGTTTAAGAAACAAGAACTGTGTCAAAAAACATTACCATTCAAACACCATTGAGCCACGGTTTTGACGTTAACATTAGCAGACTTGGCTCCCTGTATTTAACCAAATGGCAGGCTAATTTTGCTGATCCACAAATCAGCTACCAGTCGACGCAGACCTAACTAACTAACCTACCGCTAACTTGGCGCTAGTATAGATATAGACCTGTCATTTTGTTGTTTACTATGTGTTTGCTATCAATTTTTGGATGTTGGAGATCTTTTTCGTAAATATAAATTTATCTTCCAACACATTTTGGTTTTCTGCTATGTTTAATTCATTTACTATCCAACTTCCATAATAATTATTTATTAGTATCAACCAGTTTTAGACATAATTTAAAACAAATTGGAAAATCGGGGGTAAATGCCTATATAAAGGTCTCCAGTAGCAGTAGCGCCACCAAGCAGAACAAATTTTGTGACATCCCGCCATATATGTACAAGTTGGAGACGACAATGCGACAGAAAATTAAATGTCGTATAGCTAATAGCTAAACGCTCCCAGTCTGCATAAAAAAACTATAGTTTAGGAACAGGAAATATTTTTTCAGTTACTGTTTTCAGTACAATTAATTTTCGTGCTATTTAGTTGGAAAAACATTATCCTACTAATATTATAAATGTGAAAGTTTGTGGGTTTGGATGTTTGGATCTTTAGATGTTTGGATGTTTGATCCTCAATTACGCAAAAACTATTGAACGGATTTGGTTGAAATTTGGCACACAGATAGTAGATAGCCTGGATTAAGGCTCCCTTATGCGAAATCATTTGTCTCTCTCTTTTTCTTTACGTGTAAAGAGTATGGAAAATAACCTTACTTCTGCACTTTTTCGATTATTTTCGTTGTTTTTTCATCATTATTTTTAGCACAATTATCTTTCTTGAAAAAAAGTTATTGGAGCAACTGCACAGTACGTTAAGGTGTATTTTGATGTAGAATTCAATACGTTTCCGTTATTATTTACGCCAAAAATATGGCCCGCTCCAAGCGCTTTTGGTGATATTCTGATTTTTTTCTACAATCATCTGTTAGGGTTATACACAATTTTATGTTTGTAGCAACGAGAGAAACTCTTTAGCTTGTCGTATGATTTTTTTGGTGGCTACAAGTTTACGTTTTCTATACAGGGTAATTTTGCGACCCCTTTACAAAATCAAATAATAGTTCAAGGAAGTAATAAAAAAAATTAGGTGAGATAATTATAAATTATTGCTTTTTAAATTCACAGTTTTCAACCACTTTTTATATCCTAAAAATCTAGGCGCGCACGCTCACCGTCACGAACGGGAGGCGAGCGGGGGAAGGCGAGTGGTGGGAGGGGGGCTCGCGCGGGTCGACCGTGCGACGCGCAAACGGTGACAACAATTTCAATTTGTGTAGGGAAAAGTTTGGGGTAAAAATGTAAAAAAAATATTTTTGTTTTACTTCATAAATTGATTGTACTGCTGTTATAGAATGACCAGGGGCCGTACCGGCTAACGAATCGATTTTCATAAAAGTCTGCTGGGTTTCAAATTAAAACAGATAAATCGAGCCCCAATTGGGCCAAAATGACGAACCCAAATTCATGATGTCACACGAACATCGATATCTTCCGAATCACGTCAACAAAAAGTACAAAACGAAATTGCTTACTTTGATTTCTCTGTTTTAAGTTGAAACCCAGCAGACTTTTATGAAAATCGATTCGTTAGCCGGTACGGCCCCTGACAAAGTTTGAAAAGGGGTCCAAAAATGACCCTGTATAAAAAAATGGCCCGCGCAAACCATGTTTTCCTATTACCGCCCCTTAAAACATAGGATACTTTTCATCCCGATATTCCCACGGGAACGGGAACGACGCGGGCGGCCGCTAGTCCTACTAATATTATAAATGTGAAAGTTTTTGGGTTTGTATGTTTAGATGTTTGGATGTTTGTTCCTCAATCACGCAAAAACTACTGAACGGATTTGGTTGAAATTTGGCACACAGATAGTAGATAGCCTAAATTAAAACATAGGATACTTTTTATCCCGATATTCCCACGGGAACGGGAACCACGCGGGTGAAACCGCGGGCGGCCGCTAGTTTCGTATATGTGTAAAGTGTAGTAGGTACTCACTTCTCCTTGTCGGGGGTGGTCAGGTTGGGCGTGGGCGGCGCGGCGCCGGGGTCGGCCGACACCAGCCGCGCCGCGCCCTCCGACACGTCCGACAGGCTGCTGCCTGTATATTACCACAGAAAAGATATAAGTACTACTGTACAGAAAGGACACTCTCCGCCCCGCCCCACAATCAATTACCTCACCCCACCCGGCGAGTGCCGAATCGTGTGCTCGTTTAGTCGTGTTTGTCAACGTCGACTTATTTTAATATTCAAAGCAATGAGTCGTAACTTTATTTCCCAAAATGTTCGAATTATGAATTGAACGCTGCCATAGCCTTCTCTATCAGGTTTGGCAACGTTGCGCGTGAACCTATCGGCTGTTGATTTAAGATGGTCAAAAAAGCACCATGACTTCTAGTAAACGGCGTCTTTTTAATTTGTCTAGTTGCTATAAATCTATGGCGGATTTGTGTCAAATCGACATGCGACAAAATGCGACGTTGCCAAACCTAATAGCATGGCTTGTACAACAATAGAGAAGGCTACGACGCTGCTCATACAGTACAAACTGCACGATAACCCTAGATTTACACACACAGTTAAGCGCATATAAGCGTTATCTGACGTCATCTGTTTATAATGGCGCAGTTGGAGTGTCCGGGGTATGACATTACATCATTTTACTCATTTACAGCAGTTTTCATGTATCTACCTTTACAATATTCAGTAAGAGATATGAATCTGTTACTAGGCAACCATTGTTATTTCCCTTTATTTAGGCTTGATTCAGTTACGCGCTTGGCAGCGCCGTTGAACAGCGCGCGCTTCGATTGCACCCTTTGACCGAACGGCATCGCTCAACGATGGATGTGAGACATTGAAACGCAACTACTAGTAGTTGCGTATGGGGCTAGCCCCACACATTTACAAACGCGCTTATCCGCAACGCGGCGCCACCGAAGCGTTTTACTGTGAAACCACCCTAACAGAAATATTTAGGCCACACTCCAGTTATAAAAGTTTTAATACGTTATTGAACTGATTCCATCCCGTGAACGGCCTTAGAAAAGGTATTGAAACGTGTCGGCAAATTCAAAAACTAAACTATTTAATCTCAATACAACATCCGGAATAAATTATAAGCGCGTTGTCATTTGTAAAAGTGTTCAGAAACGTTTTTAATCATTATGTATCTGCAGTGCGGAAGCACTATAAATACATGCCGTGGGATGCTAATTGGGATGTTGACAACTTCTTTTATTTTATATTACATAAATTACCTCTCAAAAAAAGAAACTTTGGTAAAATAATTATTTCGCTAGCTTGAAAACTGCCCGAGATATCACAGTGTGAAATGCACACAAATGGACTCGCCCAAAAAAGCTCCATACTAACGGCTACTGAATTATGACGTCACGCCTCAGTAGTTTGTATGCAACGCGTAGGAAATTTGTTCGGCAGCTATATTAAATATTGTGTTTATCAAAATGGTTTCTTAGTGAATTATGACGTCACGCCTCAGTAGTAGGAAATTTGTTCGGCAGCTATCCTTACTTACTAATATTATAAATGCGAAAGTCCGTTTGTTTGTTTGTTTGTTACGCTTTCACGTCTTAACTACTGAACCGATCATCATGAAATTTTGCATACACGTTGTCAGGGGTACAGAGAAGGACATAGGGTACCTTTCATCCCGAAAAAAAGTAATGTTCCCGAGGGAAAGCAAAAAAAACTTTCCACGCAGACGAAGTCGCGGGCGGAAGCTGGTATTAAATATTGTGTTTATCAAAATGGTTTCTTAGACAAATTTGCTATAAATTTTACGAACTAATTAAAGGTATCATTTATTTTAATAAATTTTATACTTTTTAAATGGACTTGTCCACCCAACTTTCTAGGTTCATAAAACAAATAATATGCAATATAATAGGGATGTTGACTAATGAATAAAATAACGAAATACTAATAAAAATCGAAAACATATCAAACTTTTGCAGTAGCTTGTATACCTCTTGGTTTTATGTATTGCGTATTATTTGTTTTATGATCCTTCAAAGTTGGGCGGACAAGTCCATTTAAAAAGTATAAAATTTCTTAAAATAAATAATACATTTAATTAGTCCGTAAAATTTATAGCAAATTTGTCAAGGAAACCATTTTGATAAACACAATATTTAATATAGCTGCCGAACAAATTTCCTACGCGTTGCATACAACGTAGGAAGGCGTGACGTCATAACTTGGTAGCCGTTAGTATGGAGCGTTTTCGGGTGAGTCCAATTTGTGTGCATTTCAAACTGTGATATCTCGGGCAGTTTTCATGCTAGCGAAATAATTCTTATACAAATGTTTCTTTTTTTTGAGGGGTAATTTATGTAACATAAAATAAAAAAATAGTCAACATGCCTATTCTATAAAACCAAGAAGTATACAAGCTATTCTAAAAGTTTAATATGTTTACGATTTTTATTAGTATTTCGTTATTTAATTCATTAGTCAACATCCCAATTAACTCCTGTAATTTGTTAAAAAACTGTAACTTTGCTAAGTCTTTTGCGACAGCAACTTGCAACTTAGTTTATTAATAAAAAAACATGCAAAAACACAAATAAGTGAAACTTATTCAATCATCTTATTTGAAATAATCAAATAAATCAAAAATCTAATAATCATAAATCAAAGGAGAAAAACAAATTAATTGTCTCGGTCTGAAATATTCCATTCTTTTCTCTGTTAATAAGTTATAATTTAACTCTTATATTACACCATGTACACACAAATAAGTACACACAAGGAGGTATGTGCTCGTATGACACCAACGAAATCAAACAGACTAGATAGAATATACGCCCACCACCTCTTAACAACTAAACTACCCCATCACCACGTTATAATAACAAAAAAACAGAAACAAATGAAAGAAGTGAAAAATATTGTAACCTGCGTAATTAAAGAAACCATCTGTAAAAGGCGGCCACATATTATGTGTAAGGGAAATAGCATGACCCACATACATTGGAGGCCAGATATTTAAGGATACCAGTCTACGAGCATTTTCATACAAACGAGGTAAGCTATTCACGGCGAATAAACATAACTTTGAAGCCTTGGTTGTCCGCCAATGATTGACCTAGCTGTGATCTGATGATGGCCATCCAGGGAGTGAATAGAGGAGATTCAGATCGCTATACACACCAAACTGATCCGATCAGCATTCAAGGAGATAAAAGGACCAGAGTTTTCAGTTTCAGAATTTCCATACATTTTTATGCTAATTTCGCGGTTTTTAAACATATCCTTATATCTCTTAGAATGCTGATCAGATCAGTTGGGTGTGTAAAGGATCTGAATCTCCTCCGTTCTCTCTCTGTATAGCCATCATCAGATCACAGCTAGGTCAATCCTTGGCGGAGAATCAAGGCTTCAAAGCACTTCAAAGTTACCTCCTTTATGTGAAAATCGACTGGTGTCTTTATTATGTGACCGGCACTGTATGTGTGAGCGATATAGCATGACCGCCAGCACTTAACAGATTGTTTCTTTTACTGCGCGGCTCGTAAAACAAAGATGGCGTCCGCAAGCTACTCACCGACCGAGTGCGTGTTCAGGCTCTCAGTAGACTTGGACTCCTTGTAGTTGTCCCCCATGGACCCTGGGGACAAGCTCCCGTTACGATGGTGGAACACACGTATTAAATACAAACAAGTTTTAGTTTCGAGAAGCGATGAGGAGAGTTAATATCACAAAGCTCACGCTTGATGTGGTAAATACAACCGGTTCTATAAAGGCTATGAATAATATATTGTGATATAAAGTGCGGCCGCTGAAAAAATGCAGATTTGACAGCTCTTTTCAGGTTTCTAGGCAACTGAATAAAGCTTAGTTTCCATTAAATCTTCTTTTCCGAATATATTTATTTAGTGTACATAAGGAACTTGATAGATCTGTCAAATATTTATTCTTTCCTCAGATTCAGGTTGGTTGAAGCGAATGCTCTAAGGTTGAAGCAGTGAATTTGCGATCCATACATATTGTACGGTCATGATATTATTATGACAGTCATACAGATAACTTACTTGTCTTATTGTAAACAGTTTTTGACAGTTGTCAACGTCTTTTATACTAAAACTGTGAATAAAAATAAGTTCGTAACTTAATCAAATTGTTATTAATTAATAACAATTTCTTTCGTGAACTATATGTGGAAAATCATTTGTTGTATTTTATAAATGACTAGCGGCCGCCCGCGGTTTCACCCGCGTGGTTCCCGTTCCCGTGGTAATATCGGGATAAAAAGTATTCTATCTTTTAATCTAGGGTATCTTCTATCTATATGTGCCAATTTTCCACCAAATCCGTTTAATAGTTTTTGCGTGATTGAGGAACAAACATCCAAACCCACAAACTTTCACATTTATAATATTAGTAGGATTATTTTAGTTGGGCGCAAATTGTTTACTAAATAAGACAAGTAAGGATAAACAGACTATACGAATAAACACTCAAAATTATTAGTCAACAAAACAATAAAAAAATCTACTATAAATTCTAGTCCACGAGAACATTCGTGGCACGTTGGGTCGTAAAACGCGCCAGTGACGTCAGTCATTAGGGTTGCGCTTGCCATTGAAATGAGTCCGAGCCCGCCCATAAGGCCTATAAGTGCAAGCGAGCGCGCAATATAGCTACTCCGTTCGCACATTTTATAACCTCCCGTGCCACGAACATTCTCATGGACTGTACAAGAATAAATTGGCCATAATAATGATTGTGCAAAAAAAGTACATAAATGACTATGAAATAAAGGCGTGGATAAACAGACTATACGAATTACACAAGATTATTAGTCAATAAAACTACAAATATAAATTGGCCATAATATGATTGTGCAAAAAAGTACATAAATTACCGTGTTTTTTTTATGCACAACGGAATAGTGCTTGGCCTTCACCTCACCTAATGTTGTGTGACGATAAGGCCGAATGTGGAAGCGCACTACACCCGGAATCCTCACCACTAAGGAACTGGCTATCTTACCTCTAACTGCCGGAACACAACAATTTGAAATTGTTGTTATGGCGTTCGACTTAGGTAAGATGGTGGCAGCTAGTCAGACGGACTTGAAATAAGCCCTACCACCAACCAAACCGAATACAAATCGTACGTCCCCTGGGATTCGAACCCGGGACGCATATTAGTAAATACCCGACGCGTTATCTACTCCGGAAGTTTTAGCTGCAGCCCGGGCGGAGATGAAACATAAAGCATCAACCAATGACTAATTTTGCCACTAGCCATCAAGTCACCGTGGCGCAGTGGTGAGACTATTCACCTTAAACGCGAGAGGCCTCGGTTCGATCCGCTGTGGGACCAATGTGTTTTGATGATTTTTTTAAAGATATTTCTTAAATTTCTACAATGCTTATATAATATTTGTAAAAGGTTTATGTACATATTTCAAAATTCTATTTTAGCTGTTGCACCTTTATAAACGTATTTGACCTGACGTGTCGACGATCGATCGTATCGAACTGCTTTATTCCTGTAGGTCCCGGGTTAGGTTAGAAATTTAAATTACTAACTACTTAAATTTCGTGGTAATTTTTTTATAACAGACAACAGGAATATTTTCTTTTATTATAATAACTGACGCGGTACGTTTGCTGTTTACAAAGCAATTCTGGCTCTTGTAAATAGCAGACGCATTAACCCGACACGTCTGCTATTTACGAAGCAATTTCGGGTGGCTAACGCGTCAGGTATTTAATCCGACACGTCTGCTATTTACGAAGCAACTTCGGGTGGATAAGGCGTTGGGTATTTACGAATATGCACCAGGGACCCCTGCGTCTCACACGGGTGGCGAACCAGTAGAGCACAGAGGCGGTGAATAAAGGCGTGTACTCACGTGACAACGCGGAGACGTCTTTCACGTTGACATCGTGTAAATACGCGAGCAGATCGTCGTCGAGCGCGTCGCTGGCCAGCTGCCCGCCCTCCACTCGCAGGAGCGCGATCGCCATGTGCATGTCCAAAGCTTTGCTGGACACAACCAAATTAATGTTCAGAACTTGTGCTAGTCCCTCAACAGTACATTATTGCAAAGGCAGCGAAATAGGCAATTGCCATTTCGGCCGAGGCATATATAGTGCTTTTCTTAAAAAAATGCAAGGAAATAAAAAATGGCCTTTTACATAATAAATTTAATTAATGTTAAAAGTTATATTGCTCAATTTGCTCATGATACAATTATTTAACAAAAATGTTATTCATTGAAATACGCCAAAAACACTAGAACAATTTTGCATTTTTCTCGTTTTTCCAGAACATGAAATTTTCATATACTTTCATATATATTTTTTTTGATTTCGTTGGAAGCAGGTTTTCGATCGCAAATTTAGCTTCCGATCTTAAATCTGTTGGAGTGCAGTCAATGTTCATTTCATTTTCACTTTCAGAATCATCGGAACTCATTTTAATTATTTTTTATTAACAAAATAACAACGAACTCCGCTTTACCGCCAATTTTTTATTTTATTTTACAGTTTGTGCCGAAAGGTAAACGCATCTGTGGCTATACAGCCACGAGATTGCAATGTGTACGATAAATGAAAGAGTTCTAAATGAGGTGTATCACGCAAAGCTAATAGCAGATGGCGCCAGCGGCGACCCGGCCTCTTTCAATGGTTTTGATTGGTTAAAATACGTCAGAAATGACATTAGACATTTGAAACTACCAATCAAATTATTTTGGGACTGTTGCTTGTGGCGCCATTAGTTCCTCAGTATCACACCCCATTAAAACAGCACACCGTTTCATACAACATTGCCGGCGCGCTCTTCGTTCCAAATTCAAAGAACGCGCCGGGAAATGATTTAGGTTTTCACTCAAAAGTAATGACAATATTTCCGCGCATGTTTAAGAAAATAGAATTATTCCAATATGCCCCACCAAGTATCCCCACTTGTGAATATAATAAGATTAATAAGTATGAATAAAAAGTGAAAATATAAAAGAAACATTATCTACACTCTTTAGCTTACGCGCTCACTAGACGTGAAATAAAACACTTTTTAACCGATACTAGCGCGGTTTTATTGAAAGTACAAAGTACCTTGGTAATTATTTGTTTTATGGTTTATTTTTTAATTTCCCGACGTTTCGGCAAAGGTGCCGAAACAATCAAAAATCAAACCAACAGGAAAACGACAGGAAACCAAAGTAATTTCAATAAAACCGCGCTAGTAAACTATATATATATCGCTATATCAGTAGTTAAAAAGAGTTTTATTTTACAAACATTCTTTATCGACTGTACATTCTGTACAATTTCTATCTTAAAGCGAATCTGTCTTAAAAAAGTGAACAAGGACACCAGCGGGAACGCTTGGTGGGGATCGAGGGACGCATCTCAAATATGCGTTACGTTACGTTCCCTCAAATACGGTTGAGCGAAACGATGGCTGGTTCATGCGTCATGCTCGTGAACGGGTGCTGCCAGTGAGAATGGGTCTGCTTCTGACTACTTGTATTAAGGGCATCGTATATAAAAAAACTGAATAATATTATCTGTAAGATGCGTTAGTCATATTCTGAATCATTTGGCCCGCATCAAAGCGACCAGCAGCACGGTAAGCGAATTATTTCTTCGTAGCGCGGTCAAAACGCGCACCGTTCTGCGGTTATTTGAGATCAGACAGCACAATATATCAAAGAAAATCCAGTATTGCGCGGCTCTGGTCGCTCTTTTCCGTGACCAGTGAGAAAATGAATAGTTTTCACGCTTTACATTATTTAATTTAATTTACAATCTTAGTTCCCTTTGCGAAAGTATGTAGTGTTATAGGTGTCGATAATTTTTTTTTTCTAAAACCCTACTTGACCATAATAATATGATGACCTCATCAAAATTTTCTTATCCTCCTAATCCACCTATAAGAAAGGCATGTGTTCCAGCAGTAGGGATATTAAAAAGGGAATTGATACTTTAGCATTTTTTTCTCATTTTGTTCTCCAAAATAAGTAATATGCTTACCAAATTCTAAACCTCCCAAGAAGATTTGGTGACCATTATTTATGAATTAATCCTTATCCTTATCCTTACATATAATAAAACAGTAAAAAAGTGTGTCTGTACATTACAATATATTTCAAAAAAAAATATCTGGGGAGATGGAGACATAGTAATAAGGTAAGAATTTGAAAAAATAACGTGTGTCTGTTTGTCTGCTTGTTTGTCTGTTTGAACACGGTAATCTCCGGAAATACTGAACGGATTCGAACGAAACTTTTTTTGTTATATAGCTGTTATCCTTACATAATTATAATAAAACAGTAAAAAAAGTGTGTCTGTACATTACAATTTATTTCTAAAAACATATATCTGGGGCGATGGAGACATAGTAATAGAGTAAGAATTTGAAAAAAAAGTGTGTCTGTTTGTTTGTCTGTTTGAACACGGTAATCTCCGGAAATACTGAACGGATTCGAATGAAACTTTTTTTGTTATATATGTAGCTGTTAAGCCTGGGCGTAACTTAGGGTATAATTGATTTTGGAAAATGGAACACCTGATGCAGAACTATAATGGTCCAACTTAACTATAAGGGATATAAAAATGACACGTTTGCAAAAGTTGTTCAGCCTGATGAGTATGTTTTGTTGAGGTATAAAAATCGAAGATCTGGAACACCTGATGCAGAACCATAGTGGTCCAGCTAAACTTTACAAAATATAAAAATGACATCTTTGCAAAAGTTGTTCAGCCTGATGAGCATTTTTGTTGAGGTATGAAATTCGAAGGTCTGGAACACCCGATGCAAAACCATAATGATCCAGATAAACTATACAAAATATAAAAATGACACCTTAGCAAAAGTTGTTCAGCCTGATGAGCAGTTTTTGTTGAGGTACAAAAATCGAAGATCTGGAACACCTGATGCAGAACCATTATAGTCCAGCTAAACCATACAAAATATAAAAATGACATCTTGGCAAAAGTTGTTCAGCCTGATGAGCATTTTTGTTGAGGTATAAAAATCGAAGATCTGGAACACCCGATGCAGAACCATAATGCTCCAGCTAAACTATTCAAATCCTTATCCTTATATCCTTATATACAAATAATAAAACAGTAAAAAAAGTGTGTCTGTACATTACATATATTTCAAAAAAAAATATCTGAGGCGATGGAGTCATAGTAATAGAGTAAGAATTTGAAAAAAAAAAGTATGTCTGTTTGTCTGTTTGTTTGGTTGTTTGAACACGGTAATCTCCGGAAATACTGAACGGATTCGAATGAAACTTTTTTTGTAGTATAGCTGTTAAGCTTGGGCGTAACTTAGGGTATAATTGATTTTGGAAAATGGAACACCTGATGCAGAACCATAATGGTCCAACTTAACTATAAGGAATATAAAAATGACACGTTTGCAAAAGTTGTTCAGCCTGATGAGCATTTTTTGTTGAGGTATAAAAATCGAAGATCTGGAACACCTGATGCAGAACCATAATGGTCCAGCTAAACTTTACAAAATATAAAAATGACATCTTTGCAAAAGTTGTTCAGCCTGATGAGCATTTTTGTTGAGGTATGAAATTCGAAGGTCTGGAACACCCGATGCAGAACCATAATGGTCCAGCTAAACCAAACAAAATATAAAAATGACACCTTAGCAAAAGTTGTTCAGCCTGATGGGCAGTTTTTGTTGAGGTACAAAAATCGAAGATCTGGAACACCTGATGCAGAACCATTATGGTCCAGCTAAATTTTACAAAATATAAAAATGACATCTTTGCAAAAGTTGTTCAGCCTGATGAGCATTTTTGTTGAGGTATGAAATTCGAAGGTCTGGAACACCCGATGCAGAACCATAATGGTCCAGCTAAACCAAACAAAATATAAAAATGACACCTTAGCAAAAGTTGTTCAGCCTGATGGGCAGTTTTTGTTGAGGTACAAAAATCGAAGATCTGGAACACTCGATGCAGAACCATAATGGTCCAGCTAAACCAAACAAAATATAAAAATGACACCTTAGCAAAAGTTGTTCAGCCTGATGAGCATTTTTGTTGAGGTATAAAAATCGAAGATCTGGAACACCCGATGCAGAACCATAACACTGCTACAAGTATTTTTTATGTAACTACATTAGTTCATTTATATGCATACGCCGAAGTCATAAAGTCCACGCGTACGAAGTCGCGGGCATCAGCTAGTAATTTAGAATTTCATAATTTATTTCTTCCATAATAAAAGAGTTCGGTTAATATGGTGATAATTTAAACATAAGTTCTTTAAAAATGGCTGATATTTATCAAAATTTACGTTTTCGTCATAAGAATACCTTCATCTACATAAAATGAAAAAAAAATGAATAATTCCGAAAAACACAAAGTACTTACTGCATCAGTTCGACGTAGGAAGCGAGGTCGGTTCTGTCGCAAGTCTGCCAGTCTTCCTTGAAGCCCATCATCAGGATGTTGGGCCGCAGTTTGCCCAGACCACTAGCCTAGACACATCGGAAAAAAGTTAATAAAATCCAAATGTTTATCGTCGCTACTATTAGCGACGACGTGACGTTGCTTATATTATGCTAATGTTGAAAGTTTATTAACGTTGGTTTTTTATTTCAATATAGCAAGTAGCAACTAGTAGCAAGAGTTCATAAGCACAGGTGTCCAATGCAACTTGTGCGCGGGCGCAAAAGTGGAAAGCGTTATGAATCGTTATAAAGAGTCGCTCTAACAACCCGCCTGGATGCTTTGGCAAACATCAAATATCAGTCAGACCTAAAAATTAATTTTGCTAATCTTTCGCCAGAATCGAATGCCGGGGCCTCTAGAGCCTTTTATGATTAACGTTTTTTCAGCACATGTAACGCTACGTTCACACGTAGACAAACCGGATGGGTTTTTGCAAGCACGGTTTAGTCACAATATAATTTAAATGTACGAGTTCACACGTTCAGGATCCGGCAAAAAACCGGAACGGGCAAAACTTGACATCCGATTTGGCGACTGCAATCGGATCACGACACACGATAAAATACCGTATTCAGTGGCAATAGCACTTTAGTACATGCGTTCACACGAGCGCCGATCCGGTTTTTTATCGGATGCCGCGTATTCAAACGATGACATACCATCCGGTTTTTTGCAGAAAAGCAAAACCGAATTCCGTGTGAACAGAGAATCCGATTCTGCCGTACATGGTAAAAAGCCTGTCCGGGAAATCGTGTCTCCGTGTGAACGTAGCGTAACTCGATACTGGAAGCGCAGGAAACCGCTAGTATAGAAATTCCGGTGTACCTGCATAAGCGCACTGGCGCCGTCCTTGAAGGAAGCGTCGTCGACGAGGCAGTAGAAGGCCTTGATCTTGCGGCGCGCGAACCACGCGTACGCGCGGCTCGTCAGCGCCATAGTGTACATACCTGCATCAGCGCACTGGCGCCGTCCTTGAAGGAAGCGTCGTCGACGAGGCAGTAGAAGGCCTTGATCTTGCGGCGCGCGAACCACGCGTACGCGCGGCTCGTCAGCGCCATAGTGTACATACCTGCATCAGCGCACTGGCGCCGTCCTTGAAGGAAGCGTCGTCGACGAGGCAGTAGAAGGCCTTGATCTTGCGGCGCGCGAACCACGCGTACGCGCGGCTCGTCAGCGCCATAGTGTACATACCTGCATCAGCGCACTGGCGCCGTCCTTGAAGGAAGCGTCGTCGACGAGGCAGTAGAAGGCCTTGATCTTGCGGCGCGCGAACCACGCGTACGCGCGACTCGTCAGCGCCATAGTGTCATACCCGGCAGCGCCATACTGTCATACCTGCATCAGCGCGCTGGCGCCGTCCTTGAAGGAAGCGTCGTCGACGAGGCAGTAGAAGGCCTTGATCTTGCGGCGCGCGAACCACGCGTACGCGCGGCTCGTCAGCGCCATAGTGTACATACCTGCATCAGCGCACTGGCGCCGTCCTTGAAGGAGGCGTCGTCGACGAGGCAGTAGAAGGCCTTGATCTTGCGGCGCGCGAACCACGCGTACGCGCGGCTCGTCAGCGCCATAGTGTACATACCTGCATCAGCGCACTGGCGCCGTCCTTGAAGGAGGCGTCGTCGACGAGGCAGTAGAAGGCCTTGATCTTGCGGCGCGCGAACCACGCGTACGCGCGACTCGTCAGCGCCATAGTGTACATACCTGCATCAGCGCACTGGCGCCGTCCTTGAAGGAGGCGTCGTCGACGAGGCAGTAGAAGGCCTTGATCTTGCGGCGCGCGAACCACGCGTACGCGCGGCTCGTCAGCGCCATAGTGTACATACCTGCATCAGCGCACTGGCGCCGTCCTTGAAGGAGGCGTCGTCGACGAGGCAGTAGAAGGCCTTGATCTTGCGGCGCGCGAACCACGCGTAAGCACGACTCGTTAGCGCCTCGCGCGCACGATGGCTCGCCTGGCCCTAACACATAATATTTATAATACAGTACGAGGCATACATCTTGAAATCGGGCGGGGATTACGCGGAACGCGTATTTTGGGTGTGCGCAGCAATAAGGTACGCGGGCGGCGGCGGGAGGGGCGCGCGCTATTGGTCGCTCGCGAGTGCACATGCGCGAACTGATCCCCACTCCGTCGAAAAAGTGCCTCGTATTGTACACGGAACATGATTTAAAATAGTTTTAACCGTTTTTAGCTACTCGTTCAGGAAAATATAGGTCATATATTAAGAATAACAGTTGTAGAGAACTGTATAAGCTTTTATTCAGTAGAAGAACTCTTTTCTACGACGACGCTCAGTTTTGGAGATTTAAAAACCTCCCCTCGTCCCCTCCAGTCAAATCCGAAAAGGACTTTTAGTGTGTTCACTCACTAAGCTCCCTAAACAAGTTTTTGAATGAATCACAGTTGCCATCTCGCGCACTTTACACCCCATTTTGAGTCGTTTCTTGACTGGACTGTACCAACTAAAAACAATATGTTTTCAATAATCTAGCTTAAACGTCCATTTAATCATACATACACAAACCCGTGGAATAAAGCCGCAGCTACAATCTGACTAAAACAACTACTAGAAAATAAGCACTCACTTGTAATACGTGTCCGCAAACCATCAACGATAGCCCCTTAGTGAGTAAGTAGCTGAAGTCCGTTAGAATAGGCCTTTCAGCCGGGAATCCGGTGAGCACCAATATCTGTGGTCTGTAACGAATACATCATTGAGTTTACTTAAATATTGTCAAAATAAACATATTGTTTCATTATTACAATATCGAGTAAAAAGTATCAAATCACGTACAGGCAAATCAGGTACAGTTAATCAATTCTGAACTTAATTTACATCACATAACATAAACTTGTAACTCATATAACTTTAAAAGTGCTGCGGACCTGACATACATATCAAGATAGCTAACAGCTATGAAACTATAATATTAAAACTCAAAGTTTCATCGATTTATAACTTATTTTTTATACTATAACATTTCTTTTCTATTTGCTACGTAGACTTTTAGGCCTGTATTTATAAACAGCTCTCAACGTTGAGAAATATCTTGAGATAACACTCGAGACTAATGCCCTTCTTATAGGAACAGCATCTCAAGATAGCCCTCAACGTTGAGAGCGGTTTATAAAAACGAGCCTTAGATTAGGAACCGCTATATTGTGTGTAGTGAAAGTACCTGTAGTTCTTGACATGTTCGGTAATCTTGTTAAGTTGGTGCACGCCGGACAGCGCCGTTTTGTAAGTCTGCGCTTGCGTCGTCGAGCCCCAATTCACGTCTGCAAAACGGGCAAATTTGAGAATGTGACATGACGATAAATCGAATGGAATGGAGTTTAGAAGTGGATCACTTCACTACACTTAGCAATCTCAAAAAAATTAAGTCTGTATGAAAGACAGAAGCATCGCTTTGACCGTATTCAAAAGCTCTTCCAGCTACAGTAATAAGTATAGTTCGAGATTGCTTATATGTATTGTCTATGTGTGTGTGCGCGCAACCGCAAGGTATAGAAACTAAATATAACTATACATGTACTGTTTACACCGCACATACCGTGACGTCAGCACTGAGTTCAATGCGCTTATTTATAAACAATAGTTGCGTCAGGTAAATTCGACATAATGAATTTTAACTCATATTTTAATTAGTGTCTAAGCAACTGTTTATCTGTAAACGTTCAATAATAAAGTGAAATCTCAAGTCGTGGGTTTTCTTCAAGACACTCCAACTAACTAATATTACTATAACTACTAAGCTTATGGTGTATTGAGCACGTGGTCAATCAAGCGGCTCATACAATACAATATATGATCTAAGGTACGTCTCATGCTGCAATCACACATTCGTGCTCGCCTCACATCTCACGACTTTCTTGACGAAACGATTCCTACGAAACGATATACGCGACCTTAGAGTATATTTTCCGCCTCAGAAAAGCTCATACTTTACTGTACTATGCGATTCATTTAACAATGTACAACAAGTGGCTAACTTCAGAGCGCTTGCAGTAAAAAACGACGTATTTTTAACCGACTTCAAAAAAAGGAGGAGGTTCTCAAGTCGACGGTATTTTTTTTTTTATTTTTTTTTTATGTATGTTTTAACATAGCTTCGTCAGTTGTTACCCGATTTGTACAATTCTTTTTTTAACTCAAAGAACATAGTTCGTGTGTGGTCCCATAAATTTTTTACAGAGATCTGGCCAGTAGTTTTTTCATAATCCTGAAAAATATCAATTATTTAGCTCGCCATCGCACGAGTTTTTATGGAATTTCGGACATAACTTCTTTATTTATGAACCGATTTAGATGATTTTTTTTTTATTTGAAAGGGTATACTTCAAGAGTGGTCACAATTTAATTTCATTGTTATTGGACTTCGAACTTCGAAGATACATAAAGGAACTCTTCAAAATCAAATAGTATAAGTAAAGTGATTTAGGTTTTGGTAAGTTTATGGCAATCCAAAACAAACCAAATCATGGTTTGCGACGCAACGTTCTGGACTAGACTTGGACTACGATGACACAACGGAACTCCTCAAAAACAAACAGCGTAAATTTGGAAATTGAGTTCTGGGCATTTTACCATTGAAAATTAATATTTCCAATGGTAAAAGCTTTTTTATTTTCAACTTTTTAGTGGTAGGTATGTAAGCGCAGCGTGTAAATATTTTTTTACTTTATATTATAATTAATATAAAGTAAAAATTAATTATAATATAAAGTAAAAAAATATTTACACGCTGCGCTTACATACCTACCACTAAAAAGTTGAAAATAAAAAAGCTTTTTAAAAAAAAAGAAAAACCGCCTTCAAAAAACTGAAAACAAAAACAGCTTAAAAATTAAATACCTCTAAAAAGCAAGAAATAATATTCGAATCATTCGTTACACATAACAATATTAATAAAACACGTCTAATGAAGTCGGGTGGGGCTTTAAGAAAAAAATGAAGTTATCCTCCAGCCCCACCCGACTTCAATAGACGTGTTTTATTAATATTGATATGTGTAACGAATGATTCGAATATTATTTCTTGCTTTTTAGAGGTATTTAATTTTTAAGCTGTTTTTGTTTTCAGTTTTTTGAAGGCGGTTTTTCTTTTAATCTGTATTTTTTTTCTTTGCCATACCTTCTCTAGTCTAGTGAAGTTGCAGGGGATCATTGTCTATTGTCAATTTAATCGCATTATACACATGCAAGCTCGTGTTGGCCTCGCCCGCCTCGGACTCGCCTCGCCACTCAGGCGAATGTGTGATTAGGACATTAAGTTAACCTAACGAGCTATAGTAGTACCAATACCACAAAAGAATGACGAATGTATTTTGGACAAAGCCGATGCGTTTGTGCAAAGGTTCGAGTCCGCCATTGATCAACTCACTCCAAATAAATATGTTAAGAGTTAATAACACTACTTCATCCAAGATTTATTTTCAACCTTAAGAATAACAGAATTAAGTTTTTATTGAATCCGTTTCAATCATAAATACAAAAGAAAAATGACAATAACTCACCAGGCTTCCTATAGGAGACGAGCAGGTACAGAGCGAGGAGGAAGGCGAATGTGATGAGCGCCGTGATCCAGGAGATCACGAACATGATGGCCACGCACAGCATCGACCCCACCAGCGACAGCCACATGTTGTACAACTGTTATATAGAAGTGATATGTGTGAGCGTGTACATTTTAGAAAATCTATAGAATCCTTAAAATGTTGGTTTTTACATTCCTCTGCCCCATACCACAATATACTGTGCCCATACCCTTCCCCTTTGTCAGCCTATACACAAAATTTATAGATCCTAGCTTTGAAACTGAGACTTTTATACAAACTTGTATCCCCTTAGGGGGTGGATTTTCCAAATCCTTGGTGTGGATGGTGTCTCTACTTTCAGCAGTTAGGGCTTTACACGTATCCCAACAATCAATCAATTAATCAATCAGTGAATCAATTTATAGTTGTACAGGGGTCAAGTCTGCTAATGTTTTCATCAAAATCGTAGTTCAGTGGTATTCTAATGGTAATGCTTTTTGACACAGTTCTCATTTCTTAAACCCAAAATCAAGACACAATATGTTTCCGTTTTGGGTTTAAGAAAGGCTTAGGTTTAAGCCCAGATCACTGGTTTAAGCAATCACCACATTTAATGAAATATAACACCCAAAAAATCGTAAGTACTTACCAGAATTTAATCCCCATTTTAATATGAAATTATCACCAATAAACGTAAAGTTCGCTAACCTAAAAAAGGCAAGTATCTTCTGAATAATCGCTGAGCTACCCAAAAAGGCCACGCATGCACCAAATATGTACTCGCATTTTATTTAAAATTTTCACCCAAATATGTTTCACAATTTTATCCTAATAAATCATTGTTTACCCAAAAAATAATAAATGAAGTTCTAAAGGTTTACCGATACTACCGTTAAATGTTTACTAAAGCCTATTTATACAAACTCAGGAGTAGGTAAGTGTGTCCATCAGCCATTTTTAATGTCCCCACTGCTGGGGCACACACAGGTCTTCCTTATGGGTGGATAAGAAGGACGGGCCATAACCCACCACGCGGTCCCAATGCGGATTGGTGGGTGTTAACGACTGCAAATGCAGCCGGGACCAACGGCTTAAATTGCCTTCCGAAGCACGGAGGAGCTTGAGATAATAAATTTCTGGTCACCCATCCCATGACCGACCCTTACGAACGTTGCCTCCGCAATCGCTGGGCCAGGCGCTAAACCACTGCGCCACAGAGCTCCTCAGGAGCAGGTAAGTACTTACCCAGAAAAAGTGAATATTTTTATTTTTGTATCTACTAACTAGATTAAAATAATGATTCCAAACTAAAGAAAAACTCATATTTTAGCGATATTATTAACCGGGGCGTAGCGACGTGAACGTGAAGGGGGAAGTAGTCATATATAAATGGCGGCATTTGGGACGCGGACAAAGTAGAGTCCGTTCTAGTCAGTTTTATTTATTCTATGCCGCGAGACTGGGTATATATTGGAATGCCTAATTTTTTTTGTCCTAACTGTCTTTGGCACACTACTTATTGGCCTAAAAACTTTTTGCACAATTTTCATTTGACCTAAATTTGTTTGGCCTATTTTCACTTCGCCTAAAAATTTTTCGCCGCATGTTTACTTCCCAAATTCATCATTAAGCATAACTATTCATAATCCCTAATGTTTAAAAGTACTAAATAACGATTCGCACAATTGTGTAACGCCTAATATTTTTTTCGCCGAATGTTTACTTCCCTTAATCATTATAGGAATAATCGTTTTTAAGATTTAAATTACGAAAAATTATGTTTTTGGTAAGTAATTAAAAATAAAGAATGAGCAGATAAACCTGTCGTTGTCTTTTTAATTGCCTATCACACTCAAGAATGCAAGCATACAAGCAAGCAAGCAAGTATGCACACAAGCAAACTTGATAACATAAGTACAATCAAGATCAAATAGCATGCTTGCATGGCACGCATGCATGCATGCAAACAAGGTCATGCATACTTGCATGCAAGCAAGAGCAGATATGCATGCATGCAATCAAAAGCAAGGAATGCATGCATGCAAACAAGAATGCAGTATGCAGCATGCAAGCAAGCATACAGCGTGCAAGCAAGCATGCAGCGTGCAAGCAAGCATGCAGCGTGCAAGCAAGCATGCAGCGTGCAAGCAAGCATGCAGCGTGCAAGCAAGCATGCAGCGTGCAAGCAAGCATGCAGCATTTAAGCAAGCATGCAGCATTGAAGCAAGCATGCAGCATGCAAGCAAGCATGCAGCATGCAAGCAAGCAAGCAGCATGCAAGCAAGCAAGCAGCATGCAAGCAAGCAAGCAGCATGCAAGCAAGCATGCAGCATGCATGCAAGCATTAGGGAGCTCCGCTCGCTTCGCTCGCTCCGCTACAAGTGGTCAAAACACTAACCTAACCTAATGGTCTTCGCATTAAGAGTTTTTCTTTATAGCGGGGGGCCTGCTGCCCCCTGCACCCCCTGGCAAGCATTTTGCAAGCAAACATGCAAGCAATCATACAGGCATGCAAGCGAGCAAGTGAACAAGCATGCAAAAAAAAGCATGCATGCATAAAATCATGCAAGCATGCAGCATGCATGCATGCAAGCATGCAACAAGCATTATAAAAGTGTTCAAACCCCTAACCTAACCTAACGTAATGGTGTTCGCATTAAAAGTTTTTCTTTACGGGGGGCCTCAGGCCCGTTTTTTGACGATTTGTTTCTGTCACCAACTTGAATGCAATACAATATTGTTATGCCAAAAATTATGTATGCAAGACAATATTAGGGTTAACAATACTTCGGCGTAGTCATTATTGTGTCAAAAGATATGTATGCTAATAAATTTTAGGACACTTAACATTAGTCGTTTTGATAATTAGGGAATTTAACGTTTAGGCGAAACGACAAAGATGCGAAAAAATCTATTAGGCCAAACAATAATTGTACCTAAGGAGCTTAGGCCAAAGAAATTCGGCCAAATGAAATTAGGACCAATGACTTTAGGCGAGTCAAGGGACACCCCGCGAGACTCAACCAATTTGCCTTCAATATAATATACTTGGTTATATGCATACATTTTATGGCAAACGTAGTAATATATTTGGGTGGTAATGACACAAAACTTTGCTAGTAAAATTTGGTGCACGCGTGGCCTTTTTGGGTTATGAAAAGTTTTTGTAGTGCAGGCATGACTTAAATAGCCCGAGAGATTTTGGTTCAGGTTTTATTTATTTGTACATATTATATTGTTTTTGGATGAGGCTTTTTTAGGGTAACAATTGTTTTTTTTGGTGGTCATTAAATTTCATCCCTTTAAGAAACAAGAACTGTGTCAAAAAGCATTACCATTCAAACACCATTAAACTACGATTTTGACGAAAACATTAGCAAGCTTGATCCCCTGGGTGTCAGTAGCACCATAGTGAAAACTTTCAGGGCATAGCCGACTCATGATTCTGAGTTTATATGAAGTGGAATTTTCTGTCACAAAATTCATAAAAAATGTGTTTTTTTTATTAGTGGAATTAGTGGAAGTGTGACCTAATTTACGGGAAAAATAATTAAAACATCAAAAAATTTCAAAACTTGCAACGTGCGTACAACTGTTCACCTGTGATACTATTGTTACGCGTACATTGCTTCTCAACGAAAAAATCAAAATTTCAACAACTATGCATTGCGACAAGCGGTTCCGTAGAAAATGTTGCTTATTTTTAAGGGTAGAAATCCTTAAAGTTTTCGCTAGTGATTACATAATGTTAGATATAGTCGTACCCGGAAGGTGGGGCGCCAGCCGACGGGGCGCGCCAGGCTGGCGTGGAACGTGGAGAAGTTGATGAGCGCGTACGCCGCCAGGAAGAAGTTGGAGATCAGCGGCGCGATCTGGTTCAGCCCGCCTGGGGAAACAAACATAAACAAGGTGCATTTGTAACCACTCTCCAAATTTTAAGGACGTGTTCAGTCCATGAAACTGAACAACTTTCTCCATGAAACATGTGTCGAAATACGCCAAAAAATTTTGGTCACCCCATACTAAACTGATCACGTGACCTCTTTGATTTGTATGAAAAGTCTTTTTTTTACATATTTGACCCTATGTTTCTTAGAGAAAGTTTTTCAGTTTAATGGACTGAACACATCCATAAAAAATTTGGAGAGTCGTTCTGGTTACAGATCCATAGTAAAAATAGTTCCGTTTAATGGTCCCAAGAAACAGTTTGTCACTCTTATAACTAACACTAGCGGCCGCCCGCGACTTCGTCTGCGTGGAAACTTTTTGCTACCCTCGGGAACAATACTTTTTCGGGATAAAAGATACCCTATGTCCTTTATTGGACCCCTGACAACATGTACGCAAAATTTCATGATGATCAGTTCAGTACTTAAGACGTGAAGGCGTAACAAACAAACGAACAAACAAACAAACAAACGGACTTTCGCATTTATAATAGGTAGTAAGGATAGTAAGGATTAGTTCCCGTTCCCGTTCTCATTCCTGTTCTCGTTCCCGTTTTATTTATCCATAAAAAATAGAACCCTCGTTTCATGGCGCCGTGTTGGACTTCAAAATACCTAAATGCCATTTTCGCAATCAACATCCCATAACCCCATTTACCCCTTGAGGGGTTGAATTTCAGAAATTCACGAAATACACGTTTGAACATTTGTTTATAGAAATACTCCTACAAAGATTCAAGTCGTAATGTCTATTTTAATTTTTTTCCATACAAAGTTTGAACCCCATATGACCCCTTTAGGGGTTGAATAATGTCTACCACTAAAAATAAATGTCATTTTTGCAATCAACATCCCATGAAACCTCGATAACGACATCCATATCGATTTTGGACTTACTGTACCCCATTTACCCCCTAAAGGGTTGAGTTTCGGAAAACCACGAAAAACGTGTTTGCTTATTTGTTTTTAGAAGTACTCCTACGAAGTTTCAAGTTGAAATGTCTATTTAATTATTTTTTTCCATACAAACTTTGTACCCCCATTTCAACCCTTTAGGGGTGGAATTTCCGAAAATCCCTTCTTAGTGGGTGTATATTACATTACATACATTGTATAAAATATCTATGTACAAAATTTCAAGTCCCTAGGTTCAGTGGTTTGGGCTGGGCAATAGTCTGTCAGTCACCCCTTCACTTTTATATAAGAGATAATGTTACAGAATCAAGTGTATAGAGTAACGTAATTAATGCAAGTTCATACACTAATAACACATAAATAACTCATTTTCATCAAATTTCATTAATTTCAAATGATTTCAAACATGAATTGCTAGAAACAGAGTTACGTAATCAGGGACCTGTACTCCAGCAGTAGAGACATTAAAAAATTGCTAATATCGATACTTACCCATGAGTATGAAGGCAGTGGCGATGATGAACGTTAGTGCGTACCCACGCACGGGCTCGTTGTTAGGGCCATAGCCCTTCGCGAAGAACTCCAGGTAAGGGTACAATCTGTCCTGGCACAGCGCCTGTCAAAACATTAGGAAAAATTGCATTTAGAAAATATTTGTCACTGAAAATAATACTATCACGTTAAGGTATAAAATCCAACGAGATCAAGCAACTCCTTACACATGCGTCTGCTACAATATAGAGTACAGTAGTTAAGCTTAGCTACGTGCACTCGAGCAACGCACACATAAGACACCTTTCACCCACACTGTATAACCGGAATCTCAAACGAGTCAAGTGCGTGACGCAATGTCGTCGGTTGGTGACAGTTGTCTATGTGTGCGTGCGTTGTTCGAGCGCGTATAGTACCGCAGCCCGTCTGAGCTGCTACGGGTGAGTCGATTTTTTCTAAAAATTTTCAATTATATGAATATTGACAATTGTTCCATTTAAACTGAACTAAACAAAGATTCAGATGACGAGCAGCATTAACAAGCGAAGATATTTCCGATTGCGTATACTAAGGAAAGAAAAGCCATTTGGAATTACGTTTATACAAATACTTGAAATTATAAAGTCCGTTACACACAGACGGAATCTGATTCGGAATTCCGAAACGGAATATCTATAATGCATGAAAAATTTTAACAGAAAAATCATGGGCAATGCAAATCTATGGGGTTACCACTTACAATAATTGTATTGTATGTGATAAGCCCATAGATTTGCATGGATTTGCTGCGTTCGGAATAATTATATTTAAAACATATTTGTACTAGAACCGGAGCCTAATAAGGTTTAGTATAAAATAAAGATAATGGAAATTCACTTTTGATTTCGGCGACTCAGGCCATGAGCCTTGTGTAGTTATCACTGATAAAAAACTTAATTTAAAACTGTTTTTGCAAATAAATTGATTTTTATTTATTTATTATTGTTATTTCGGAATTCCGAATCAAAATTTAGTCTGTATGTGGCAGACCTGAACGTGAAATATTTTCCATTATACAACTTATTAATATGAATGAATCCAATATAGGAAAACCGTTTCTTTGGACCATCAAACTAAACAACTTATACTATGGGACCAACTCTAAAATCGCGAAAATATCAGCAACAAAAATTACGAAAATATCAAAATGAATTAAACAGCTGATATTTAATGCGATTTCAGAATTGGTTCCACTGTAAAAGTTGTTGTTGTCGTTGATGGTCCGAAGAAACGGTTTTTCCATTTTGGGTTTTGTATACTTGTTATTTCAAGGCACCTGAAACACTTTAGGTGCAGAAACGAGCGACGCTAGCGCAGAAGACAAAGTGGCCGCGAAGCAACCGCCGTAGATCAGCGGCCCGAAGCCGGACACCAGGCGTATCACCTGCAAAGGAGTATCTCATCGTAACAACAATCTAGTAACAACTATGTGGGCACGTATCAAACTTTCATTGTTTCCTAATGGAGTTAAAGAAATTGCGTTAAAGAGAATATAATGTCAGTCGAGACTTTATAACGACGTTTTACGTTTGTCAAGGAATTCTGTCTAATTATTTTTCATATCAATAGGTATCAATAATTCTGTTTGCTCCTTCTACATTTTGTGTGTAAGAGAAGTGTTGGTAAATAAACCGAAAAGATAGAAAGTCTTGCTTATTAATTACATCACCAACACCCAAACCTCCCACAACTACAATAAAAACATTATCACACGTTGGAACTAAACTTATGACGAGTCGTCAAGTCTTTTCCTAACTACCTACAACTCGACCAAATTAAGTACGTATTATTACCAAAACGGTGGCATGAATTAGCTGTCAGAACTGTCATGCACCATCTTGGTCAAGTTGTAGTTAGGAAAGGACGTTAGGCGATTCCTAAGTTTAGTGCAAAGTTAGCTACATCCTTGACTACGCCCAACGCGTCTTATAACACGGTCCAGCCCGCTATCACGCTGATTAGTACATTACTAGTCGCCATAAGGGTACTTTACTATGGAGAAAGCCGTTTATATCACACTATCTCGTAGCACAGTACGTCATTGCTCGGTTCCATTAGCGTGCATTAGCTAAATCTTCCACTACGCCCAACGCATCTCGTAGCACGGTCCAGCCCGCTATCACGCCGATTAGTACGCTACTAGTCGTCAAATATATGAAACTATCTGTAGGCACAGTACTCACGTTATTGCTGTTTTGTAGCCCGTAGCTACAAGTATGGTCGTGCGCGCACGCCGCTACAGTTCCATTACCTAAATCTTCGACTACGCCCGACGCGTCTCGTAGTACAATCCAGCCCGCTATCACGCCGATTAGTACGCTACTAGTCGTCAAATATATGAAACTATCTGTAGGCACAGTACTCACGTCATTGCTGTTTTGTAGCCCGTAGCTACAAGTATGGTCGTGCGCGCACGCCGCTACAGTTCCATTACCTAAATCTTCGACTACGCCCGACGCGTCTCGTAGTACAATCCAGCCCGCTATCACGCCGATTGGTACACTACTAGTCGTCAAATATATGAAACTATCTGTAGGCACAGTACTCACGTCATTGCTGTTTTGTAGCCCGTAGCTACAAGTATGGTCGTGCGCGCACGCCGCTACAGTTCCATTACCTAAATCTTCGACTACGCCCGACGCGTCTCGTAGTACAATCCAGCCCGCTATCACGCCGATTAGTACGCTACTAGTCGTCAAATATATGAAACTATCTGTAGGCACAGTACTCACGTCATTGCTGTTTTGTAGCCCGTAGCTACAAGTATGGTCGTGCGCGCACGCCCCTACAGTTCCATTACCTAAATCTTCGACTACGCCCGACGCGTCTCGTAGTACAATCCAGCCCGCTATCACGCCGATTAGTACGCTACTAGTCGTCAAATATATGAAACTATCTCTAGGCACAGTACCACAAAATAACTAATAGTACAAAAGTACAGAAGAAGCACTTCGCAAAGTCATTTAAATAAATAGCTACTTTTGCTCCAACAAAACAAAGTGCAATTCAGGTCGCGCGGTTCACCTAGTAGTTGCCTCTCTTTCTATCGCGTGCTCTTGCCTTTTCTGGACGCAACGTTAGGGTTGTTTTCTTTTAAACGAATTGCGTAGAATATATCATAATGTGAAAAACGACAATTGTTTATTGGTTTTTGATTTTGACATCCGTACACGGCACAGTAATGTCGATTCGACATTGTTATTATTATAAAGAGACAATACCTACGCAGGCAGTAGGTAAGATGCCGCGCTCGTACGGCAGCGGGCGTGTGGCGGCCCTCTGCTTACTTGTTCGTTCAAACGAATGGCTAGCAGTAGGTGCTTATCGAGCGACCTTGAGCCAGTGAGGAAGGCCTGAACTTAGTATGGAAAAAATACGTCTTTATTACAAGGCACAGTACTCACGTCATTGCTGTTCTGTAGCCCGTAGCTACAAGTGCGGTCGTGCGCGCACGCCGCTACAGTTCCGTTAGCCAAGTCCTCGACTACGCCCGACGCGTCCCGTAGCACGGTCCAGCCCGCTATCAGGCCGATTAGCAGGTATGAGAATGTGGTGAGGAGGATGGCTAGGAGAGTGCCTTTTGGTATAGACTTTTGTGGGTCCTGGAAGAAAAAGGCGATATTAGGACCAGTTAATTATGTGATTAGTTACAAGTGTACGAAGTATAGATACACAATACATTCATGGCGTCAGCAAAATATTGCACGACGCGTTATTGATCGTAATTATTTCATAAACATGTTATTTTAGTTCTAAGCATCCTTTTTCTGTGCGCACACATTTGTTTAAGTTTTTATAAATAAATCAATTGAATATTTTCCGAGTGTTGTTATTATAAAGATCAAATCAAGACTAATCATCATCAGCCACTGCTGAATATCAAGACAAACAAATGAAGTTAATGTATAGGGTTGTTATGTCTTTTTCTCTCTCTTATTGCCTTTTGGCTTAAGAAACAGTAAGTAATAAATAAACTCATGCGAATGACTCACCTTAATGACAACTCAAGGGGAAATAAATAAACACTTAACGTACAGTCTACAGCAAACTACAGTTTTATTGAAATACGGTTGATTCTATACAATACTAAACATCAAACGTTGTAATCGCAGATCTGCCAATTTACTCGGTGATTGGACACGAAGAAAAACGAAGCTATGAATCTAATCTTTTTCCCAAGGGGTTATTTTAAAAGGTTAAACTTAAAACTACTCGCAGAGCGTTATGTGGGTAAGAATTGCCTGCCCTCGAATATCAGAAATGTGGTAATTAATCTAACATAAATCTAGCTCGTAGGTTGGTACTCGAAGTACGGATAGCTGGATTCTTATACTTCGGTTAGTTTAAGGGTTAAAAAGATTTGAGAGTTAACTGGTACCTATTAGAATATCTCGCAGCGAGTCTGTTTAGTAGAGAAACGCTTCGATGGCTGCTTTCTATTAATTATGCCTCGGAGCCGTGGGTGAGAAACCAAAGTCCGGTTTATTTCAACTTTTTCCGCTTAACTGGGTTTGAATGGACGACAAAGCAGTGGTTGTCTCGTGGCTGGATACGTACGCCACTCTTCACCTGCGGCTCCTTGATAACAATATATTTTATATGGTTTAGAATCCGGTCAATCAGTATTCCTCCTTCGATCGGATATCACGACACGAATTAGAACTCTTCTCGGCGGCTTTTATTAGCCAAAACCCTCTTGGCGAAATTCTATTGTGCCGACGAAAATTACAATGAATAGCTGCAAGATATTATTTAAATCAGGAACAATTACGAATCCAATAACTTTAACAGCGTTATAAAATCAAATTCCTTCCAACCGAAAAATTTTGTATCATATGAATGAATCACAGCTGATATTCGCTGCGTTCCAAGTCTCGCGCCATCACGACGCATTCCGACTTCCTACACTTGATCACTCGTCGATGCGCGTGGACTGGACTGACATCGCGCCGCCGAAAGCGACTTCAATCGGATCGGACTTCCCGCAAACACGGTCAAACAACCTACGACATTACGGACAAAAAAAAATACCATTTCAGTTCAAAAGCAGGCCTTAAACACGACTGCTTAAGGCCTGCTTTCACACTAACCTTTGGGATCTAGTATGAAAGGTAAACAATTGAATAAAAATCCTTGCGATAAGGGCTCATCGCAAAGGCCCCTGAAGTGGGCGAAGGACGACCATAAGAAATACGATCTTAATCTTTCTTTTTTTTTTTTTTTTTTTATAAGTCGATGCCGCGAATTTTGAACGGACTTTTTACGGAAATAAGGAAAAGGACATGAGGCATACTGCCAAAAAATAAATTTTATCATTAATGGAAACAAACTACCAACAAAACTTCCCCTTTAAGGGAAATCGACAAAACAGCAAAAAAACCACGCTACAGTAGTCCCCCGCCACGCAAGAATTCACGCAGGGAATTCTCTGGACGCCCACGTCCAAACCACACTGCTCCATCGCCAAAACAAACCTACTTTGTAAAAAGCAATTCATAACAAGCCCAAGTAAATGCTTGTCACCCCTGACATCAATTTTAAAATTAAAAGAACCAAAACTTATACTGACTCGACTGTTGAGTTATACAAATGCCAAATTAAAAAAAAACTGATATAAAATATATAATAATTGACTCTACAGTTACATACTCAATCAAACTAACTAAAAAAAAAAAAATATTCCAGTAGAAAAATGTATGTGATCGTGTTGAGGTTGACCATATGTTATACTCTTTTCTGTAATTTCTTTACTAAAGCTCTCCCCTTTTAAATAAATCAAACCCGCGTGTCAGTTTTCACATTGCATCGGCTTGTCAGTCCTATTTTATTGTCCTGAAAAAATGCTTGATGGGCACTTGCTTCTTAAGCGAGCGATGTTGGACAAGCCCATGATCTTACCGTGTGATACTTGACAAGCCATGACTAACGAGACACGCTCGACTTCCCTGTACTACTTTAAAATAATTTTAAAAATTTAGACTGTCAATCGATGGAATAGACGTATCTTAATTTGTCTATGCCAACATTACTATTCATGACTATGGTAAAATTGCCAAAAAAATATCAACAACCCGACTACAAAATGTGTCGGCACCCTTACGATACAGATAGAATATGATAAATATGCCAATCTTTATATATTTTTTTCTTAAATTACCTCAGTCTAATTCCCTTCAAGCCTCCAGGTAAGACTGACATAAAAGAAAAACATCAAACTAGAGAAACCCCAACACAAACACCCGGATCACATACACAATAAAGCAACCAAATAGATACGCGTAGTACGTAGTAAGATAGAGTAGATGGCGCTAGTGCTGCCTTGTAGTCGTTTGAATCCGCACTACAAGATAGACCGCGCAAGGCGTAAGTAAAATGGTATATCATTCAAGCACCACCCACGACCGTTTGAAATCCGCGCCGTAGGGTCGCACTGTAATGAAACCAGAGCCTATTAATCAGGTAAAATTGAAGAAAAATCGTACTATAGTATTTATGTTATGTAAAATGGTAGTTGGCGCTATAAATGCCCAATGGTCGTTTAAATCCGTACCACAGGGTAGCACCGTGACTACGTAATACGCGGACCCGATGTTAACTGGCGCTTTTACTCCCGTAAGTCGGCTCTTACGACACGCAGAGAGTGAAGTACTGCGGTGTGAGTATTCTTGCACCGCCCACACACGGTGTCTAAAGAAAAAGAAATAAAAATAAAAATGATAATATAATTTGTAGCGCAGCGCTTTCACGTTAAAATCATAAGGCACCGCACGACACTGGCAACACTGTTCGTACGAAACCTGACGAAACCCTAATCACTCCCCGCGTCTATGGATTTGAAGTCTTTCACGTGCCATTTGCCTATAAATTTACCCCTCTCGTCCTCTAGCTCATATACCAGGGGCGAAAGCTTCCTAACTACACGGCAACGCTCATATTTTGGTGCCAGTTTCGCAGCGAAGTATTTATTCGCGGCGCTCTGTTTATAAGTTCTTTTCCAGACGTAATCGCCAACGTCGAAAGACACATCTCGACGTTTTCGATTATAATATTTAATGTTACGACTGTGAGCCTTAATAAGTGATTCTTGGACTGTTTTATATATATCTTTGAGGTAACCTAATTTCGAGACATAAGCATCTCTAGGCGCGCAGACTAACTCATTGACATCTTTAAAATCATTATAAATTTTGCCGTCGGCTATAGCTTCGCGACCGTGAACTAGCATAAATGGCGTATAAGATGTGGATTCGTTCATCGAGGTGTTCATTGCGAATTGGATTTTATGTATATTAACGTCCCACGTCCTATGATCGTTGTCCACAAACGATGAGATCGCCGTAATCACGGTACGATTATAACGTTCGACTGGATTTACCTGAGGGCAGTATACTGGCCCCAGGTGTATCTGGGGTATGTTGTATTTTGTATAAAGCGCTTGCAACTCATGACTTACAAATTGTGAACCGTTATCTGAGATCACGGTTTGCGGAATGCCGTGAACTAAAAATACGTGATCTTCGAGACGCTGCGCAATAACCTTCCCTGTCGCTCTTCGCAACGGAAACAACATAACATATTTTGAAAAACAACAAACCACCACTAATAAATACGTGTTTTGCTGCCTCGATAACGGATAGGGTCCACATAAATCGATACTCAAACATTGAAAGGGGCGACAGCAGACTTTGGGTTCTCCCATAAAGCCTGGCGTTGCTTGCGAGCTATGTTTATAAGCGTTACAAGTAGAACACTTTTTAATGAATTCGGCTGTATCCTGGTACATACCAGGCCAAAAATATCTCAATTTTAAGCGTTGATAGGTTTTAGCGACGCCTAGGTGTGCCGCGGTAGGTTTAGAATGATTTTCCTGGATAATAGTTTCTCTCAGTTCTTTGGGCACTACCTCCTTCCATTGGAAATCTCCACTCAGTTTGTTGTTGGATTTAGTAAAACGATAAAGCCTACCATCTACGAGCTGAAAATTAGGACAAGCCCGCGGCTTTTCAGTACAACGTTTAATAATATTTAGATACCAAGGGTCTTCTATTTGTGATATATCTATAGACCCCACAGGCATAGATCGCGAGAGGGCGTCAGGTACAATATTTTGCGAACCACTGCGGTGTTCGATAGTAAAATTATATGGAGACAACCTACAACCCCATCTTGCCAACCGCCCGGCAGGACTTTTAAGATTTAAAAACCATTTCAAGCTTGCGTGATCCGTAATTATGCGGAACGGCCTGTCACTTTCCAGATACGGGCGGAAATGTTCAACAGTTAATACGACCGCCAATGCCTCGCGTTCGGTCGCGGAGTAATTGCGTTCGGCGGGCGCAAGAGAACGGCTAAAATACGCAACCGGGTGCTCCTCGCCATCGATCACCTGCGTAAGTGTACCTCCTATTCCGTAATTGGACGCGTCACAGTGAACGGTAAACTCTTTCATGAAATCTGGACATGTTAAGACAGGAGCATTGGTCAGTGCTAACTTGAGGTCCGCGAATGCACGTTCTGCCTCCGGCGACCAGCTGAACGGAGGGGCACCCTTACGTGTTGACGTCAGCGCGTTTAACGGCCCCGCCCGGTTACTGAAATTTTTAATAAACCGCCTGTAGTAGGATGCCGTACCTAGGAAGCGTTTAACGTCCTTTCTGCAAGTAGGGGTGGGAAAATCTACTATCGCCCTCACCTTATCCGGGTCGGTGCGCAAGCCATATTCATCGACCACGTGCCCAAGATACTTTAGCTGCCTCCTAAAAAATTGGCATTTCCCTAGGTTAATAGTTAAGTTTGCATCTTTCAATTTATTATACACTTTCCGCAATAACTCCAGATGTTCCGTCAAAGTTGAGCTAGTTAATATAATGTCGTCCAAATAACAGCTTACATTATTCGCGAATTCAGGCCCCAAAATCCGGTCCATCAATCGCTGCTGAGTGGCCGGTGCTGATGTCAACCCAAAGCACATAACTTTAAAATGATACAGGCCGCGTGAAGGCACTGTGAATGCGGTCTTTTCACGGCTCTCGACGCCATCTAGCGGAATTTGCCAATAAGCCGATTTTAGATCTATTGTCGAGATGTATTTCGCGTTCTTTAGTTGGTCTAGTATATTAGTCACGTAAGGTAGAGGATAAGCATCGTGTTTAGAAACGGCATTGAGTTTTCGGCTATCCAAGCAAAAGCGAGTCGTTCCGTCTGCCTTCCGCACTAAAGTGACGGGATTATTCCAAGCACTGTTGCTAGGTTCCACCACATCTTCCGCCAGCATTTGATCTAGATGTTTGTTCAGTTCTGCCAACCTATCCGGAGACATCGGGTAGTAGCGCTGTTTAATTGGCGGATGATCACCTGTGTCTATTTTGTGCGTTACTAAGTGCGTCCTACCAAGCCCTTTTTTCTCATCTGAAATACTTTCAAACTCGCGAATAACCTTATTTGCCTGTTCGCGTTCGAACTCCGACAGTGACTCGAAATCGATCAAAATTTTGTCCGTCGTAGTTATCGCACTGACATGCTGATTACCCGGTAAGAACTCACTATCCTTCAACAGTGACAAAACATCTGGCGCTATTTGAAATTCTTTCCAAAAATTTATACCCAACAACAATTCAGTGGAGACTCCTGGAATTACGTAAAATTTTATAATAGCGGTCCGCTCGTCTACTGTGACTGGTAAAAACATATACCCAGTAACAGGTGAAGCTGAACCGTTAGCGGTTTTAATTATATCTAAATCGGTAGATTTGTGGAGAGTGCCCAAATCAGTAAAATATTTGATAGCGTTTCCGCCAATTATAGAAATTTCAGATCCCGAATCCAGCAAAGCTCTAAAATTTATATCATAAATGGTAATTTTTAAGTAGGGTCTGGTATCCCTATTTTGACATACGTGAGTCGGCGACGAGTGACATTGACACTGACGTTTGGAAATGGCACCTGACATTGACGTGTTATTTTTCCCATTTTCATAATAAAAATCTTTCAGGAATTTCAGCCAATGTGTCCACTCTTGCGCTGATGTTTTCGCCCACCGCCGCCGGCTCACGCCTGCGCGTTTTTTGGCGCAGATACAAGCTTATCGGTGGCCTTACGACAATTCAAACAAGTCCTCGCAGTTACATCTTTTTCACCACATTTATAACAAACGACTCGGAAAGGCGCTTTGCAACTCCTCAACGTATGCCCTGCCACCCTACAGCGCACGCAGAAGTCTGCATTCGGGGCCTGAACTGCGGCTACCTTTGGCGCCGGGCGGCTGTATCTGTAGCAGAGATCCGGAGCCAAAGAAGATGTGCTTGATTTCGGAGGATCAGCAAAGTTATTCGTCCTATCTTTAGCCATCTCAATAAGCCTGCATTTGCGTTTCAAATCAACCCAAGAGTCTGCTGGATACAGTGCTAGCTGAGAAGTGTAACAAGGCCTAATGTTATATAAGACAATATTTAATTTATCTTCCTCCGATAGTGGTTTAGATAAACGAATAAAATAATTTTGCATAATACTAAGGTAATTTACTATGCTTTCATCAGATCCCTGAGTGCGAGCCCTAATTTCCTGCATTAATCTATGGTCATAATCTGTAGGCAGATATTCTTCCAATAACAGGGACCTTAATTCGCCCCAATTATTTACTTCGGTATGATTGCCCCGGTACCAGCAAAGAGCTTCATCTGTAAAAAGTTCAGCGGCTGAATTGAACAGTCTGCTCTCAGAAATATTACGGGAGCGACAGAGTTCATCTAATCTCTGTAAAAAAGCCTTCACACATGTATTACCATTAAAACTAATCCCAAGTTTATGTATAGCCGAAGCGGACTCATTACTTTTCATCGCTTTGATAGGGCTGCCAGGAGGCGAGTGGTTTACATCACCGGCGGGCTCATCCAATACCTGTGCTGGTTGTATAGAGGGCTGTCTCTGCGACAATCCACTCTTGAAGTTATACATTATATTATCCAGTTTATGCAAGATACGGTCTAAATTTTCCCGCATACTATGCAGTTGATCATATGTGACCGTCGATTCAGCCGTAGGATTTAAGCGACTAAGCCTATGAAACAGGTGATGAGCTACCGCTTCCACCCGGTTCAGAGATTTGAGTGAGCACCCCGGCTTGGCAGCCCCCAATATCAAATTGTCTAAGTAAGCTAATTTATCCATAATTATAGCACATTCAGATACAATATCAAGGTCCACTTCAGCTATTTCATCTGATGGAAGCTCTCTGCTTAGTTTTCTTAACTGGGCTCGAAGATCTGTAACCTTACCCGCTGGCTCAACGCCCCGAATTTTAGCTTCATACTCCAACTCATCTTTATGTAATAAATGAAACTTTATAGGTCGCTCCTCCTCCATCTTGTAATGAGGAAGGAGAAGAGAAGAAAGTAAATATAGGTATATGGTATATTTAAGAAACTGGCAAGAAACTAGTGCAATTCAAGCCCACTTGAAGTCCCTACTAACTATGTACTATCTATTCACCAACTATGTTTAAAATTGAAATTGTCAAACTAAGTTAGTGGAAAAAAGTAAGTAGGTATATTTAATTTCAATTAACTAGTAATTAATTTACTTTCTAAATCTGAAAAGTGTATTGTTAAGCAATTCCAGCCAAAACAATACCCCTTTTTTACTATATTTAAGAAATCCTATATATTAACAAGCTGTTACTTTACTACCAATATTATTCTGTAAAGCAAGTGACCCTAAAAAGGTACCAATACTCAACTCTCAATGTAAAAAAAAATGAATTAATAAAGTCTTGTCTTTTAAATCAATGTATCAATTATTTTAAACACAGGCTATCCTCTGACAACCCTAAAAATACAGAGCTGATTTTCTAGTTAAAAAAAAAGAAGATTTTTATGTATCTGATATCCCACAAGCTAACAAAATTACAATTTGGCAATCCTTCTTGTAGAAAATGCATATACAGTCTTGGACAAATATAATGAATGAATAAATCTCAGTATTTTAACTCAATATAAAAACATAGGTAATGTAATAATCATGCCACTAAAATAACTCCACATCTCTGATATCCGCGGGTTTCCTGTTGAGCTTAATAAAGTTACTTGACCAACAAAAAAAAACAGAAACACAAAAATTGTAGTAAATAATTTATTTCAGGCAATCCTTATGTCTACATAGGTTCGGGCGCCAATTGTTATGTCTTTTTCTCTCTCTTATTGCCTTTTGGCTTAAGAAACAGTAAGTAATAAATAAACTCATGCGAATGACTCACCTTAATGACAACTCAAGGGGAAATAAATAAACACTTAACGTACAGTCTACAGCAAACTACAGTTTTATTGAAATACGGTTGATTCTATACAATACTAAACATCAAACGTTGTAATCGCAGATCTGCCAATTTACTCGGTGATTGGACACGAAGAAAAACGAAGCTATGAATCTAATCTTTTTCCCAAGGGGTTATTTTAAAAGGTTAAACTTAAAACTACTCGCAGAGCGTTATGTGGGTAAGAATTGCCTGCCCTCGAATATCAGAAATGTGGTAATTAATCTAACATAAATCTAGCTCGTAGGTTGGTACTCGAAGTACGGATAGCTGGATTCTTATACTTCGGTTAGTTTAAGGGTTAAAAAGATTTGAGAGTTAACTGGTACCTATTAGAATATCTCGCAGCGAGTCTGTTTAGTAGAGAAACGCTTCGATGGCTGCTTTCTATTAATTATGCCTCGGAGCCGTGGGTGAGAAACCAAAGTCCGGTTTATTTCAACTTTTTCCGCTTAACTGGGTTTGAATGGACGACAAAGCAGTGGTTGTCTCGTGGCTGGATACGTACGCCACTCTTCACCTGCGGCTCCTTGATAACAATATATTTTATATGGTTTAGAATCCGGTCAATCAGTATTCCTCCTTCGATCGGATATCACGACACGAATTAGAACTCTTCTCGGCGGCTTTTATTAGCCAAAACCCTCTTGGCGAAATTCTATTGTGCCGACGAAAATTACAATGAATAGCTGCAAGATATTATTTAAATCAGGAACAATTACGAATCCAATAACTTTAACAGCGTTATAAAATCAAATTCCTTCCAACCGAAAAATTTTGTATCATATGAATGAATCACAGCTGATATTCGCTGCGTTCCAAGTCTCGCGCCATCACGACGCATTCCGACTTCCTACACTTGATCACTCGTCGATGCGCGTGGACTGGACTGACATCGCGCCGCCGAAAGCGACTTCAATCGGATCGGACTTCCCGCAAACACGGTCAAACAACCTACGACATTACGGACAAAAAAAAATACCATTTCAGTTCAAAAGCAGGCCTTAAACACGACTGCTTAAGGCCTGCTTTCACACTAACCTTTGGGATCTAGTATGAAAGGTAAACAATTGAATAAAAATCCTTGCGATAAGGGCTCATCGCAAAGGCCCCTGAAGTGGGCGAAGGACGACCATAAGAAATACGATCTTAATCTTTCTTTTTTTTTTTTTTTTTTTTATAAGTCGATGCCGCGAATTTTGAACGGACTTTTTACGGAAATAAGGAAAAGGACATGAGGCATACTGCCAAAAAATAAATTTTATCATTAATGGAAACAAACTACCAACAAAACTTCCCCTTTAAGGGAAATCGACAAAACAGCAAAAAAACCACGCTACAGGGTATAGGCATTGACTCTGTATAGAAAACATTTTTTTCAGGTCAGTGGGTATAGGTGTATGTTTAGCAAGGGCTCATACGACACGAATAGCGAAAGTAATAATCCTTTGGAAGGACCTACCCCCTTAGTTTGTTTAGGAATATAACGCTTTGAGACGTCAAACATAAAGATTAATATGGCTAAGCCAATTTTTTTTAAACCAGGTATAACCTTATTCTTCGTTTGTTTACAAAATAAGGTGTGTCGTTCAACGCTTTAATTTTTGAACAAGCTTAACTTTTTTTATTCTTTATGTAGAAACAAAATGAACTTTACACTTCAAGTATATACGACGACACATAAAATATTGAACTTGAGACCCTCGTATGCTCTACCTACAGAATAAAAGTTTTATTGCAATACAATCAGTCGTGTGTACAACAAACATGTTAATATATGTTTTAATACAAAAATAATATTTAACATATTGAGTTATAAATTACCTTCAAATCCCCAGATATGTTAGCCCCGGCAAGAATACCAGTTGCGGCGGGAAAGAATATCGAAAACACGGAGAAGAAATTGTGCTCCACGCCCTCGAAGAAGCGGTAGTCCGACCACAAGTTAGCTTGCAGTACCGTCACTGAAACAATACATATTATGGCTTTAGAAATAAAACACTTTTAGGAATTACAGCGGTAATTATTGGTTAATTCAGATGTTATTTTAGAATTATTTAGTTATGATTTTTTTGGTTTTTTGGGTTTCCCGACGTTTCGACACCTTTCCAGGGACCGTGGTCCAAACCGTGGTCACGGAACGACTAAAGCAAAAAGGCTGCTAATATTTTTATGAAATTACCCGCTCTGATATTTATAAAAATGCATTCACGTTTATTAAATTATTTCATAGCTGCGTTCTGTTTTTAAGAATAATTTTAATATTTTTTTAGCAGCCTTATTGCTTTAGTCGTCCCGTGACCTGACCACGGCCAGGCCTCCTTCACTCGCTCAAGGTCGCGCGATAAGCACCTACCGCTAGCCGTGCCTCCGGAGGCACAAGTGAGCAGGGGGTCGCCACACATTCCTCCTCTTGGGCTGCAAATGATCGGCGACGTCCCGGTGTAACGTCAACGGTCTCCCCAAGATGGGCTCTGGCAAGGCTGAACAAGGAGATTGCCGAGGAGGCAGCGATTTTTCAGGCCTGGAGGTCTGACGGGACTAACCAGCCCCCATCTAACAGAGAGGAGTTGGAGGAGAGCGTAGTGCGGCTGGTGGCATCTTTGAGTGCTGTATGTGAAGCCTCCATGCCTCGCGTAAAAGGACCTCCCACAAGAAACCAAGTTTACTGGTGGTCAGAAGAAATCTCCTCGCTTAGAGAGGTTTGTCAAACGCACAGGCGGGCGTTCCAAAGGGCCAGACGGCGAAGAGACGGGCAAGCGGAGGAGGAGGCTGCTCTCAGGGCATCTTACAGTGAAGCCAAATCAGCCCTTGAGAAGGCCATCTGCAGGTCCAAGGACAGCTCCTGGAGGTAGTTCCTGGAAGATCTTAACAGGGACCCGTGGGGGCGACCTTATAAGATGGTAAAGAAAAAGTTAAACCAAAACCAGGCGCCCTCAACAGATACCATGGATCCCGAATTCCTGGAACGCGTAGTGTCGGAGCTGTTTCCGGAGGAGGTCCCAGACGTGCCTCCGCTGGCGTCGGCGGTCCGGAACAACCTGCCGGAAGTCGATGATCTTTTCCACCCGATCACAGATAGCGAAATGGAGGTTGTAACGGATCGCCTAAGAGGGAAAAAGAAGGCCCCAGGGCCTGATGGCGTTCCTGGAAAGGTCCTACCCATTGCCCTTAAACATCTTGGGGAAAATCTTCGGGCAATCCTAAATTACTGCCTGGAGTCGGGCGAATTCCCAAGGACGTGGAAGAGTGGACGCCTCAGTCTGTTGAGGAAAGAGGGAAGACCAGTTGATTCCCCAGAGGCTTATCGGCCAGTAGTGTTGCTGGACGAACTCGCAAAATTACTCGAACGCATAATAACTGAGCGAGTCGTCCAGCACCTTGATACGGCGAGCCCGAATCTTTCCGATAACCAGTTTGGTTTTCGCAGACAGAGGTCCACGATAGACGCCATCACGGCCCTAAAGGACCTGACGGAGGGGGCGGAGGCGAGAGGGGAGCAGGTGATAGCGGTCTCGCTAGATATTAAGAACGCTTTTAACACCCTCCCCTACTCGGCTATAAAGCATGCCCTAAGGCACCACCGCATCCCTTTGTATCTTAGGAGGATTTTGGAGGACTACCTCGAAGACCGTGAGGTGATCTACGTAAATTCCGATGGTGATCTGGTGACCCGCAGGCTCAGACCAAATAAAAAAGGGAAGACGGAGTCTTCATAGAACGAAGCAGTGAAGCCGATAAAACTATGCCTTGGCATGTACATACACAGTTACACGCACACACATGTAACGAAACTATGCCTTTTCTTAACAGCCACCGTGCGAAGCGGACGTACCAAGGACGTACTAATAAAATATAATTTCACCAACGAAAATGCCGAATTGTGTAGTGAAAGGGTGTAAAAGTCAATCTTCAACACATAAAAAGCAGGATGGAATCACATTTCACACGTAAGTAAAATTCGAAACTAATGTTTTCACTAATTTCTAAATAAACATTAAGGTATCACTTGAAACACAAAACCTCAACAAGTGTTGCCATGCCAGACGTTATAGTTTAAACCTATTATTGGGTAACATGGAACGTAACATAACGTTATTTGTTTCTTGTTAAAAATAGCGCGTTAATTATTTCTGTTTCTGGACGTTTTTACCCACGACACGGACGGAACGGAACGGAGGCGGTATATGCGATCAGGGTTAGGCGACGGCTACACGCGTGGTAAATACTGTGATCCATCAGTATTTAATCAGGGGCCTATTTCATAAAAAATAGTAAATTTACTACAACAATTTACCATTGTTCTTATTAGGATAGAATTATTTCTTAATAATGATAAAACATAATTCTACCCCAATAAACTACTACAATGGTATATTACCACATATTACTGTACTTTTTCATTCTTTTTTTTATTTTATTTTTTATTTATTTAATAAATTTTTAGTTATTAGGGTAGAATTATTTCTTAATAATGATAAAACATAATGAGCGGTTTTCAAAAAGCAGTTTAAAAAACAAAAGTAGTACCTAAAAGACGGCTAGATGTCGTTGTTCAACTAAGTACGTAACTTTTTAAGAAAAAAGCAAAGGATTTTGTCAATTTGACAGTTAATCTTCTTCTTCTTATTTTTGTTTGGCAATCTACTCCTCTTAAGCGCGTCTACCGCCTAACTCTATCGCTTTGGCTTTGGTTTATGACGTCAGTGCACTCTCCGTCCTTGTCATCGTGTTATGATATGACAAGGACGGATAGAGCATAGCTGTCGCTTTGGCTATCGCTTTGAGTTAGGCGGTAGGGCCCCTGGGAGTAAAATTTAAAAAAAAACCTCCCTAATTGAATAGCGCCATCTATCAACATATAAATAAACTAAAATTATTAGCCTCTGTTACCCATAGTACAGGCTTCGCCTAGCTAGTAATTCAGATGACCGTGTGTGTGAAATAGTACATTTTTGTAAATGTTAAATGTAAATGACCTCCAGGGGCCTATTGCATAACAAAATACAAGGTGATATGATTAGTATTTTTCCATAGAAAATCACTAATAATAGAAGATTGTAATTTGTTATGTAATAGGCCCCAGCTTGTTCGTGTCGTGCGTGTCTAGGACAAAGTGGCATGCGACTACGGCTATCCTTTTTATTGAATTTTGGACTTCCCTCGTGTATCTCGTAATCAGTTGGTGTATCTAAAAATGCTGACAAAAATCCGGATTTTCACTAAAAAGTCTTGACATTTTGCTAAAGCAACCACACGGAGCGACGTAATCACGACAACACATTTTTTTAATAAATATGTATTTTATTGTTGTTTTCTTTTATAATGACGTGTCAAATTAAAATTTCAAGTACTTAGACAAAAATAAAGTTTTAGTTTTCGTATTTTAAGCTTTAGTTGTTTAGTAGTAGTAGATTATTTATAATTTTAAATGTTAATTAGTTTGAAATTGATTATTTATTACAAAATTTGTTGATTGTTTTACTGAAAATGTTCTAGTTGATTGTTAGGTACAAAAAAGAAAAAGAATTATATTAAAGCTTATTTAAAAGATTTGTTTTCTATAATGTGAATAAGCCAAAAGAGCCTGACATTTTCTATGTCCGGCCGGAATGCTGACACAAAAAGCCTAACATGTCAGGATAAACATCTCGCTTTAAATACACGAAACTTTAGTTATTCTGTAGTTGTATTTTTTACATTTTTCCTATTTCCTTGCTACTTCCGCCACTACTTTTAAAGCGGGCTACTCACAGCCCTGCATGCAGGTCTTTGAGAAGCTCACCTTATCTATCTATCATTAGGTGAATGATGGCTACACGCGTAGTGAATACTGTGATCCATCAGTATTATTTTATCAGGCGTCTATTTCATAAAAGAATGAAAAAGTACAGTAATTTACCATAGTAGTAGTTTATTGGGGTAAAATTATGTTTTATAATTAATAAGAAACATAATTCTAATCTGTAATAATTCTAAACTAATCTTTTATGAAATAGGCCCTGATTAAATACTGATGGATCACGGTACCAGGCGTGTAGCCGTCGCCTCACAAGTCCACACCTCGAGTCAGAATGGCTGAATGGCTATCATCGTCTGCGTCTCTTTTATCAGTAATAAAAGAGACGCATTGATAGCCATTCAGAAAACTGACAAGTTTTAGGAGCTTGTAATACCCCTCTTGGGGCCGTATTATGATCTCTTGAATCCAGCCTAGCATGACTGATTTATATCGCGTGATATAGCGTTTTGATTCTAATATGTGATATAACGTTATTATTTCATAACGCGTTATTCTTATTACATTGGGGTAATATGAATTACTATGGCAACACCGGCTCACACACTAATGCATAAAAAAACTGGCTTCAGTGCATTGCTTGGAAGACTCCGTCTTCCCTTTTTTATTTGGTCTGAGCCCGCAGGATGGTGCGCGGGGTTCCACAGGGGTCGGTGTTGGGTCCACTCTTATGGAACCTTGGGTTTGATTGGGTGTTGCGTGGAGTCCTCCTCCCGAAAATGGGAGTCATCTGTTACGCAGATGATACTCTGGTCACCGCCACGGGGAGGGACTATTGGGATGCGAGATGTCTGGCTGGCGTGGGGACCCAGCTGGTCATGGAGCGGATAGAGGTGCTGGGTCTGAAGGTTGCAGTCCATAGAACGGAGGCCATTATCTTCCATGGCCCTAGGAGAGGTCCGCCTGCCAGGGCGACCGTGGACATTAATGGGACATTGGTCCCTATAAAGCCACATTTTAAATATCTGGGGCTTGTGATTGATGGGCGTTGGCGCTTCTCGGAGCACTTCCGCCAGCTGGCGCCCACATTGGAGAAGGCCGCAGCTGCCTTGGGGCGACTCCTCCCCAATATTGGTGGTCCAAACTCCAGTTGCAGACAACTTTTTGCGGGCGTAATAAGGAGTATGGCCCTTTACGGGGCCCCGGTGTGGGGGGAGTCCCTCAATGCCGAGAATTGCAGGCTCCTCAGAAGGCCGCAACGCGTGATCGCAACCCGCTTAATCCGCGGGTATAAGACGGTCTCCTGGACAGCGGCGTGTATTCTGGCGGGTACGCCCCCTTGGGAGCTTGAGGCTCTGGTACTCAGGAGGGTGTACCTGGAGCTGAGGGAGTCGAGAAGACGTGGAGATAGACTGGCCCCTGAGGAAGTGTCTGCAATTAGGGAGAGAGCGGAGGAAGAAATAATGGACGAGTGGCAGCGTCGCCTTCAGACCCCCATAGCAGGCGCAAATACGGTGGAGGCTGTGCGCCCACTGATTAGGGAGTGGAAAGGGCGGAAGTTTGGGGCAATGACTTTTCGACTGGTGCAGGTCCTTACCGGACACGGATGTTTCGGGAAGTTCCTGCACCGGATACAGAAGGAGGAGTCCCCGAAATGCCACGAGTGTGACGCTGTTCTTGACACTGCGCAACACACGCTAGAGGCGTGTCCTGCGTGGTCGGAGCAGCGTCGGGTACTCGTTGGGGTGGTGGGAAGGGATCTCTCTCTGCCCAGCGTCATCAATGCGATGCTGAGCAGTGAGAGATCATGGCAGGCGGTAGTCTCCTTCTGTGAGGATGTCATCCTTCAGGAGACAGCGGAGAGAGTCCGCGAAGAGGACGCTCATGCGGCTCTTCTCCGCCGCAGACGGACGGGGGTAAGGAGGCGTCGCTACGCAAACCTCATTCCCCCCTTAACGAGACCAAGCGGGTGGTGGGGGGGTGACTCATCGCCTGCTTTGCACGGTCTCAACCGTCTGGGGAGATGGCCAAACTTGCTCGGCCATCTCCCAACCGCGAGGAGGCCCGGATAGCCGGGCCGGCCGCCGGGTCTAATGAGGTAGAATCCTACAAGGGTCCCTCAGGGCCAACCGGCGGCTAGAGGGCAAGTGCCGGAGGTTTTTAGTGGGTATTCCCTCCTCCCGGGATCCCACCGCCGAGCCATTAGGCTGGGTGGGATCATGGGAGGCAGTCGTGGAGGGAGCCGCAACGTTGAATGTTGCGGTCCCCTCCTGGCGAGTCCCACATACCCCCTCCCTGCTCACCTACGGGAGGGAAGCGCATAAAGGCGTTTTCCTTCGGCTTAAAAAAAAAAAAGGGGGCCGCCACACGCCCGCCGCCGTACTCGCGCGGCATCTTACTGCACAAGTAGATATTTGCCTCTTTATAATAGTAACAATGTCAAATCGACATTACTGTGCCGTGTACGGATGTCAATATCAAAAAACCAATAAACAATTGTCGTTTTTCACATTATGATATATGCTACGCAGTTCATTTAAAAGAAGACAACCCTAACGTTGCGTCGTCAGAAAAGGTAAGAGCACACGATAGAAAGAGAGGCAACTACTGGGTGAACTGCGCGACCTGAATTGCACTTTATTGTGTCGGAGCAAAAGTCGCTATTTATTTAAACGACTTTGCCGAATGTTGCTTCTGTACCTTGTACTATTATTTATTCTGTGCCACGGGCCCTGAAGAGGTGTTGAAACCTCGGGAAACCCAAAAAACCAACAAATCATAACCAAATAATTCAAAAATTACATCTGAATTAACCAGTATACGCGCTGATCCGTAAAAAGTGTTTTATTTCTAATAAACTGTACGCGCGGAAGCCTTAGTTAGAAGTGTATATGATACATATGGCTTTTATGTGTTGGACATAAAGTTGATATTGGTGTGACACGATCATAATTTTGCGTATTCTGATCGCATTTCAGTATTTGCATATTCTTTTCATTTCATAACATTTAAGTAGATACGCTTATTTTCGTTAATATTTTCTGCAGTGTGTTATTGAATATTTACATTTATGTGCATGTATCACACAAAAATAGTCACTGTGCTGGGAAACTTAAGTTCATTTTTGAATACTCAATGCCTGAACTTCCTTAATCTCGCTCTCAATAAGGAAGTCCGCTATAACTGCGAGTAATATCTCAATATTTCTGTATTTACTTCACAAAAACAAGACATCAGGTTCCTAGGAACTATTTTCAAATTTATTTTTTATGCACAACGGGCTAATGTTTGGCATTCACCTCACCTGATGTTAAGTGACGATAAGGCCGAAGGTGGAAGCGCACTACACCCGGAATCCTTATCACTGAGGAACTGGCTATCTTACTTCTTGTTAGAAGTAAGATAGCCAGGCTGTTGCCGGAACACAACATTTTTTAAACTGTTGCTATGGCGTCAGACTTAGGTAAGATGGTGGTAGCTAGCCAGGCGGTCATGAAATAAGCCTTACCACCAACCAAACCGAGTACAAATTGTACCTCCCCTAATCGAACCCGGGACCACTGCGTCTAACACGGGTGGGCGAACCACTATACCACAGAGGCGGTTTAAATATACTTACTAATAATACTTACTGTTATACCCGACGAAGCCCTGAGCTTGTTCTATCTCGCTCTTCGGCCCTATGATGGACCCAATGAGGAAGTCTGCGATGGCTGCGAGTAATATCACCAGTAGAACTATCTGGGCCTTCGCCTCCCACTCCATCCCCACTATCACGATGCCGGTGAGTAGGACGATCGTTATGCAACCGTAGATCGCTTGGTCCTGGAGTTAAGGTTCAAAACTGAGTATGATAAAATATTAGGTAGTCGGAAAAGTTTGCAGCCTTTTTGTAATAAAATAATAAAAATACCACAGCGAGGAAATGTTTATCATCAAAATTAACCAGACCAGAGCCTGTAGCCAATGTCACTTTTACAAATTTTTGCTATCGCTTATGTCAATCCCATACATATTTCGAAAGCGAAGCGATAACGAAAATTTCCAAATGTTACTTTGGCTAGGGGGTCTGAAGCTGCAGAACCATTTTATTTGGAGTAGTATTCGACAAAGCATATTCTCCAAGACATAACAATTCTTTCTGTGAGCACGTTTTGCAAATTCTTTTCGAACCTTATCGAATAAAATTGCAAAACATATCTAATAAAAATTATTTTACTCACTTATGCTCTGAAATGTTATCATTCCATTTGAAAAAAGAATGCGGGGCGTTAATATTTCCGTGGGGGTCTGGATCATCGCATTCTAAATTTGAAATTCAGTGCGGAAATGAAATTCAATACTTACTTCCCGCACTGGGTGCGGGAAGTAAGTGTTCCAAATTCAAATCGGTAGAACTTATCAGCTAGCATTCTTTTTATGAAACTTTATGGTTGCATGACCGGTCAGTAAACATGGCCACGCGAACCAATTTAAATATCACATTTTTACAAAGAAAATTGTATTTCCTCGCATTTCGTGAGTAAAGTATTATACACACCTTGTACTGGAAGCTACTTGCATTGCCTCGAATGATTAAATTCAAACCATCCTCGACAATGCAATCGCTAGCTTCCCGTTCTCGGATGTAATGTACTAAAACATAGAAGAAGCAAGACAATTATCAATTCGAATGCGAACTTTTCCGACTACCTATTAATTTAATTTCCCCAAATATTCGAAAGCAGGTATTGCAAGTCTGACGACTGACAAATATTCCTAGTTGTGTCTTTTAGTATTGAAAACAGCAAGTCAATAGGTTCCAGATAGTTTCTTCTCCTCTGGTTTCGTTTAAATAGGGACAGAATTCTATGAAATTATCTGTCAAATAAGTTGATTAAGACTGAGCAGTGAGCAACAACCTGGAAATCTATCGGCACTTACATTGCTATAATAGTCGCTTTAATTTGACAGATGGATGTGATACATTGTTAGTTTTCTTTGGTACGTTTTTATTTTTGCCAAAACGAAGTAGCAATGTATCACATCAAATCGTCAAATCAAAGCTTACATGACCTACATTATTTTTAGTTGATTAACCCTTTGGACAAACCTGTGATACAAGCCCTAAGTCATTTAGGGGTTCAGTCACTTGCATTTTTTCTACTTTATTTCAACAAAAACTACTCACCCAGCTCTTGCTGACCATATACGCGGACTCGGGTATTAGCGTGATGAGCGACTCGCCGAACCCGACCACGTACATGGCGCACGCGACCGCATTCGCCATTGAGAATATCAGCCCGATCGAACCGCCGAACTCGGGGCCCAGCGACCGCGATATCATGTAGTATGTCCCACCTGGGAAACGATTGTTATTTGTCACAGAAAAAAGGTAACTCTTAAAAAGTTAAAAATAATATCATCAAGTCATATACGAGGGTAGATTGATAAGTCCATGACTTTTAAAAGAAGAAATCTTTTTAAATTCGGCAAAAGATTATTACTTTTGGAAACAAAAAGCTCAAGATACTTCTAACTTTTCTTAATGACCCTGTCGACGCTCTCGGCAGCACTAATGACATCAATAAACTCATCGAATGAGAATGCGAATCCTTCCTATTCTCTGGATTCAACCCACTGAGATTTTTTCTCCTACCAAACATGAATAAATGTCTTGGCGGGCAAAGATTTCCATCAAGCCAAAAGGTGGTGTCTGAAATGGGCCTCATTTCAGTTACCAGTTTTCAGGCGATGAAAGAAAAAAATAATGGGTTAAAGAGGTAGGAACTTCGTTGGACTGAATACGCAGAGATAAGATTATGTAGAAAAATAAAACAAAATATTCGGAAAAAAAAGTGTTTCTTCATTAAAAAGTCATGGACTTATCAATCCACCCTCGTAGATCTATGAAAACAATAGACGTTGAGGGACATCTAAGCTAGTCACATGACTAGCGATAGACCTAACGGTCGGTCCCCTACGTCTTTTTTTTGTCGGGTGTTTTTCAAATTTTTTATTTGTTTTATTTGAAGCTTTTAAAAAAAAGTTTTTGGCGGCCATTTTTTTACCGCCATTTTGTTTTTTTATAGCTTCTAAATTTGCCCAGGGTGTACATTATTTTAGTCAAAGCACCACCTCTGTATCTTTTACCGTTTCGGCAGGCAGTTGACCATCTCAATTAATAGCTGGATGGATGTCCATCAAACGTGGCTAAGAACCATCTCGATTAATTTAGCTTTCAATTAAAAAAACCGCATTGAAATCGCTTGATCAGTTTAGGCACTACGATGATACGTACAGACAAACATAGACTTCAAAACGTATAACACTCCTCTTTGAGCTGCGTCCTCGACGCATTTGAAAAAGGTTTCTAGGCAATCACGACGGAGTGAATTTCAGTTCTGTCTGTTTCGTGGCCAGCCTGTTATCGTAGTTATGTTAGGAATGTGAGCTTGTATGAGAAATCAACATGTCATAAATAGTGCAGTTAATCAATTCGCTACGATTTCATATTAAAAATAATAAGTACCTAAAACCTAACCATTATGAAATTTGTTCTACGAAAACTTTTCCAATATAAATTAATTTTGTGAGTTATCAACTAGGTAATACTAGTTAACTTATAAAGCCTCCCTAGCAGTGTTAGTTTTCCTTTTAACTTCATTATATGTACTCCTGTTTTGAATTTTTTTCACGATTCCAAAAGCATCCGTTTAACTGGAAAAGGGGGAACACTTGACTAAATTTTTGCACTTTAAAGCTTAATATTTCGCAAACGGGTACCTAAATCAAAAAGTAGTTTTCGTAAACCTAAAATATTATTAAAAGACTTATCCAACGACACCCCACACTATCAGATTGATTTTTTAGACTAAAAAAAACTATTTTTTGATATTTTATTGTACCACTTTTTCGGCGTAATTAATATACACATTTCTGCAAAATTACAGCTTTCGATTATTTAGGGCCTCTGAGCTAAGCTGCGGACAGACGGACATGGCGAAACGCCAAATAAGGGTTCCTTGTTGACTCTACCACGGAACCCTAAAAAATGTGGACATTTATAAGCACGACGACGGTACCTAAAAATTAATTACCTAAAAATAAATAAATTACTATTATAGCGCTTTGCAGTGCATTGTCAGTTAAAAATAGCACTGCGTTCCATCTAATTAGATGTCAATCCAAAAAATAAGTTATGAAATGAAAGTAGACATTTTTAAACTTGCTGTCTTAACCCCCGTATCTATAGATGAGTTAGTAATGACTTAAGTAAATAATATTAGAATTGCAAGTTTTACTCAAGTCATTACTTACTCGAAGACACGTAAGCGAAATAAACAGTGTATAGTGTGATTATTCTTACTTTACTTGTCTAGTGAACAGTTTTTGACAGTTTTCATATCGTCTTTTGAACTTGAATCGTTATTTAAAAATATGTGTGGAAAAACATTTGTTGTATTTTAAAGATGAATATTTCAATAAAGAGTTGGGTACCGATTGTTTACCAAATATAACAAGGATACACAGACTATATAAACTCGTAACTACCGTAATGTAGCAATAATTGAACAGCTGATTTCCTGTGGTAGTGGATAAACAAGTCTCTAGAAGCCGTACTAACTTCATTGCTTCTTTCTAATCAAGTGGCAGCCGCACCTACTATAATATACGTAGCAATTCCCCCAATATGTTTTCACACCCTCGTGAAATGTTTATCAACAACTAGCTGCCGCCCACGACTTCGTCCGCTTGGACTTTGTACTTGGCGTATCAAGATAAAATATGTTTTTTGTAAAAAAAATACTAAAATTAAATACACACCTCCTTTGATAACCCCGTTGGTGCTGATGGCGGACATGGAGAGCGCCGTGATGGTGGTCACCACGGACGTGGTCAGGATCAGGAGCACGGCCTGCGCTGCCGACCCGACAAACAAAATGTTAAATAACTAACTCATGCCTATTTGAAAAAAATTGCCTAAAAATTTGTAAACATATTGACCCGGATCAACATCTAATGAATGAGCGAAATTATCTAAAACTCTTGGGTATTGAAGGTAAAAAGAACTGACGTTCGTCTGTGTTCTTTTTCTCTCTCATTGAATTCCCTTCTGAGTCTGAAACGTACATAGTTCGGCATCATCAGAAACACTTTTCTAAAACCCGAGCAGTCAGTACTAACCAACGCCAGCCTGTCCGACGACCCAGGAGAGCCGCAGGAACAGCATGACGCCCCATATGTTGAGCAGGCAGCGCATCAGCACGCCCTTGATCCAGCCGAACTTGACCTGCGTCGATGGCGGCTCCGGGGGCGACATGTCCTTCTCCAAGGTCTGGCCTGGCTGGAGGGAAAACACGCTGATGAATGAGCTCATGTTGAGGGGACGTACATTTTTTTTATACACAACGGGATAGTGCTTGTGGCCTTCACCTCACCCGATGTTAAGTGACGATAAGGCCAAATGTGGATGCGCACTACACCCGGAATCCTCATCACTATCTTACCTCTAACAGCCATATTTTTTTATTAAATTGTTGTTATGGCGATAATAACCCATAATCTTGAAAGTATAAAAAAAACTTAGCTAGCTCTCTAGTTTTGTGATTGACAGTTTTTTTAAATAAGAAATAGTTTATTGGTCATTAATCAAAAATGATAATGTTGTCAATAACTTCTATAATTTTTACTATGAAAATTTCTTCCAGCGTTGTATGTACGACAAAATGAAAAGACTTTGCTCTCATCATCATGAGCCATTTTAAGGCCTTTCTTCAGTATGGATAAGGAGTAAAACACACTACGAGGAACCAATTCGACTGCAAATGCATCCGGATCTGTATGACGGCTTAACGTGCCTTCCGAAACACAGAGGTGCTTTAGATCACAAAGTATAGCGGCGGCGATGTTTTGTGTCTAGATATAACATTTTTGAACAAATACATATCAATATAAACAGTGAGAGATACTGGGAAGGAAGTAAAGGTTAATATGTACCAATTAAAACTCTGGTTATTTTCCTGTTACTACAAAAAAATATAGGTACTTATTGATTATTTATTTGCAGTTATTAAATAAGTTTGCATTGAATGAACGTACGTGCGTATCCTGCACAATAAAATTCATAATAAAAATGCATTATGTAGTAGGTTAAGGACAAGTACTAATTACGTCTAGGAATTTAATTACTGTTTTTAGGGATCCGTAAATAAAAAAAACACTTTATCTGACTAAATTAGAATTATCGAATGGATGGTTAGGCTTACGGTCCTTCGGAATGTTGAAAAAAAAATCAATTAAGTATTAATGCAAGGTAAATCCAAACATACGCTGGCTAGTCTTTTTCACAAATGATATAATTTTCTTACATTAATGTTTGGCTTTCAATAAATAAACCCGGTTTTATTCTTATAACAGAATTGTTATTAAGTATTATTTTCGATTTGTTCCTCGTTCGCCCCACATTCCAAAATTTTTCTGGTTCGTCCCACATCAATGTCTCGTTTCGCCCACAATACGAAAACTGAAAAAGTACAGCCAACAAATAAATAAATCTATTAAAATTGTTACGTTAACGTGTTAACGTTTTAATCTGCTATGTTTTTATGTATTTACCGACATCGGTCCATAGAAACATGATTCATAGTACGGGAGTGAAAGTTTTCGATTCTTCGAAGTATCATAATCTGCTGCTTTGTATTACAATATCGTTGGCTGCAACTTTAGTGGGTGTCACTCGAAGCCCACTATCTAATGAAAACAATAGACTGAATCATATTTAAAGGTACCTTTAGCACATGAGAACTAGGGTTACCAGACGTCAGGATTTGTTCTGACATGTCAGGCATTTTGGGTCCCTGTCAGGTTTCCAGCCGGACTTGGAAAATGTCAGGCTTTTTTGGATTATTCACATATAGAAAAATGATTTTTTTATGTGTTATCGTAATTATAACGTAAGTACGTCGCACCGTGTGGGCGCAAAATGTCAGGACTTTTTGTAAGGATTTTTAGATATACCATTTGAAGGTACAAGAGAATAATGATGAATGTCATTATTTTTATTTTTCTGGTATGGGTACATCATTTGAAAGTCCACCGAAATAGTTTCGTTTTCATTAGAATACACGCAAAAAACGATTTTCGTACCTATCCAAGTTATTAGCTGTTAAAATTTGAGGGACGGGCTAAAAACGATGAATATCCTTTAAAATAACAGTGAAAAACTGCAAAAAATGATATCGATGAAGGTCCTATAGGTCGGAACTTGAAAATCTAATTTTCTCTTAATAAGGTAAAACTGTCAATGATCATTTTTCCCTTGTACCCTTCATCTGGTAACCCTAATGAAGACACTATTATCTATTCTGTTTCATTAATAAGCTGCAGTTAACTAGAGGTCAGAAGGTCGCACGAGCTACTAGGGACACCTACACCTTGGGTCAAGTCCCTTGGTCTTAGGTTAATTATGATTGGGTGTAATTAGACCAGTTATGAGGCAATGACGAAGATGGGCTACTTGGTGCTCTAGGCCTAGGCAATTATAGGGTTACTAGCAGCCGCTCGCGACTTCGTCTGCGTGGCTTGGACAGTTATTTCTCTATCCCTCAGGAACAGTAACTTTTTCGGGATGAAATAAGGTCCTTCTCTGTACCCCTGACAACGTGTACGCAAAATTTCATGATGATCGGTTCAGTTATCAGTAGCTAAGACTCACGTCTTCATCACGGCGCGGCGTAACAAACAAACAAACAGACATTCGCATTTATGATATTAGTAAGGAAAAGATAGCTAGTGGGTACTTTATCTAACAATTAACTCGGTATGTCAAATCATGACAATAGTTACTGTAAATTAAAATAATCGTTATATTATGCATCATTAATCTGAATAAGGTAACAATCAGGATTGATCCACGGCTCTGTCAAAAGCTTATCATTAGAAAAAATAGCTTATGTAATGTCTACCACAAGCTAAAGTAATTATAGAATTTTAAATCATCTCAGAACATATATTATTGTACAATATTATAAGACAAAAACAAAACGATAATTTAAATATTTCACCAAAGTTATTTAATTCTCGCTACATTAATTTTTCAATAACAAAAGGTGTTTTAACGTTTCGTCAAACATCTGCAGCCGGCTTAATATTAAACTTTTAAATTACAAATTGCACTGTATTCCAAACAGCACAAGGTCAAAAGTCCCAAGTGCAGAGTGTAATTGTGTATCAATGCTGACTGGCCCACGTACTTAGTGTATAACATTATATTTTATGCCCACGTGTCCAAACAAAGAAGCTTCAGAACTGGCCAATGTGACAGTATCAAACGGTCCAATTGATAGATGACCCGTAATTACTGCGTTACCTATCTGAGAGATTAATGCGTCGTTCTAATCGCAAATTAGCCTACTTGGATACCTCAAGGCTTTAATGTACCATTGTGTACAGTCGGCGTCAAATGGAAAAAGACAACCAACATGCCCATAAAACAGTATCAGTTTTAAGCCATGATTAAGAATGGGAGAGTGTTATGTAGAGCTTCCCGAGTGGTGTTCCACGGAACCCTGGGGTTCCGTAAGAGGCTCTCAGGGGTTCCGCGAAAATTCAAGAGTAAAGTAAATGTTTTTTGTTCTAAATAAATATTTTTATCTTAAAAAGTCCTTCTTTTAAAGTCAAACTATACTTACAAGATGTGAACACCAAGCCAAAAACCTCAGTATGGTGTGATTTCACGTAAAAAAACAATGTTACAGTTAGGTAGTTAACTTCTTAATTAAGCTAGGGTTCCGCCAAAACACGGTGAACCAAAAAGGGTACCGTAGCCAAACGAATGAACCTCTGTGTTATGGTGTTTTCCATTGGATCCATTTGACGCTGATTATACAATCAGCTTCAAAAACATGAAATGGAGCTTCACGAGAAGAATGCCTTCTAAACCTGTTGTAACAAGATATAGCACTATCCTTAATTCAACCACTACGTAAATATCCGTCACGCACGGGGTGTCCGTCCCAACGTGTATTGACGTCAATCGTCCATAACATCATACATTCCGTTGTTTGACCTGCTGCGTCAGTCGTCAAAGATCGATCCTTGCGTGATAAGATTAAACCTCGATAAAACGCAATTATGGACAAGGTTAGCGATGCTGTCCAAATCACCGCTGATAAATATTTGCAAAAACTTTGGAAGCTCGCGCGTTAATAAAAAAATTAACCAATATTTTCTTAAATTTTTTAACTACTAAAAACTGAAGAACATACTGCTCAGCCAAAGAAGCTGTCACATCGTATGGTCAAAAACATTACTAACCATCTATTGGCACAGAAATAAAATGGTTGAGGGTAAAATCGGCTCACCGGATTAGCAAAAACTTACAAACAATAGATATTTTTATGTATAGCTTAAATTGCAGTAAATTAGTTACAAGTATCTACTTTGAGTCGTCTTTGACCAATTCTGTGCAGTTATACACCATTTGTAGTTTAGGTCTCTTCAAGGCAAGAGTGAATAGGCATTTCCTGGGCAAGCGTGCTACACCTTTAGACCACATCTTGTTTACCAAACAAGATGATGGTCAAATACCTGGGGCCCTATTTTTGAATCGCTCGGCTGGCGTCGAGCGCTTGTTTCTACTGATTTTCGTTCGACAGCTCATACATTTGAGTTGATTTGTCGAACGAAAATCAGTAGAAACGAGCGCTTGACGCCAGCCGAGCGATTCAAAAATAGGGCCCCTGTTCAGTTACCAATAAAAAAAGTCATTTTAATTAAAAGGAAGTGTTCTCCCAATAAAACTAAACAAGGGTGCGATTGCGTAAGTTGATCGTATTCATTAGACAGTTCATATCGTATTCCATCGGCTTCAATTTGTATGGGATGACATATTATGATACAGTGTGAACTGTCAAATGAATACGATTGACTTTACGGACTCACCTAGCATATTTGCCAAAGAATGACATGGGTCGAAAAAGGTTTCATTGGTCGAAATTAAAATGACAACTAAATGACGGTGCATAGCAGATTACACTCAAGAATAATCTAAAGTAATTCCATGAATCTTTTTTCATTTCAATGTCAGATTTAAGGTTCGAGATTATTTTGTTATTGAATATAAACATAAAACTGACGTTACGATAACTACATAAAATCAAGACTCCAGACATCATAATGCAAAAATAGCTTCAAGAAAATGTTTTGCTTTCATACATTACTTGGCTATATCAAACAGAGTGGGCATTCGTGAAACCAACATAAATAAACTGCAATCTTTAAACTGGGATCTGTAAAGCATAATATTTAGGTTTTATTTCTTTTCATTATTAATGTACTGTTTGATAGCGTGATGTGATGTTTCGAGATATTATATTCAAAGACGTTCAATTTGTATACAGCTTCCGCTCGCGACTTCATGACTCTCAGCAGCGTGGGATTCTACGTTCTGTGGGAATCAGTGATAGGAGTTATGAATTCCGTATTTTACTCACTTATTCTACCCACTTAGCTCATAATACTAATAATACCTAATACCGTTTTCTACCCAAATTCTAAAACAATTCTGTTTTAAACCTACAAAAGTATTTTTTCCGTCAGTACAAAATTTTATAATAAACCGCTACGGGTTTCGAACCGTAATACAACAGGGAATGTCTGAAAAAAAACTGACTGAATATTTTTTTTACAAGTAGGAATAAGCTATTTTAGCTTAGTAATTTTCATGCAACCGAAAATTTTAAAACTTTTTTCAATTAATAAGGGAACTTATTCCTACCTATAAAAAAATATTCAGCCAATTTGGTTCTTTTCAAACATTCCCCCCATTGATTATTTTGGGTAGAATGCAAGGAAAAATAATCAATGGGGAGGAAAAGCGCAATTTTATCCCGATAGGTGGCGTCTGGTCTTTGGTACCCGGCCGCCTCAAAGAAAGTGTCAAAACATATGGGAATCTCTTGGAGTATTGCACTTTTTAATTTTATACTGAGAAAATGCCGCATTGTTATGCATGTATTACTTGTAAAATATTGGAGTTCATCGATTTCCCAGTAACAAAAAAAATAGTGGGCAAAAAAAAGATGCTTTTCCCTCGATTTTCTCCTTTGCTGAGCCTGAGAAACATTATAAATCAAAAGGAATGTTTCATGAATTTGATGAAGCTTCGCCAAAATAAAACAACATTTGAATTATAACAGCTTTGTTCTTTAATATTTCAACCTCAGCAGTTTCTAACATATTTATAACTTGGATGAATTTGATAGGTATATCAAATATGGAATAAGCCCAATATTGGGGCCAAACAGAGAATTAATAGAATTTTATATGCCAGAGTCATTCAAGAAACTTAGAATTAATGATTAAACGAACTTACCTGTAAGTGAAGTTCTATCATAATTATACGAAGGATTCATCCGAAGATATTAGTATATTAACAAATGTAGTATCGCTTGCATGTATCACCACTTAGCACGTTATTTTAAAGCAATAACCTAAAAAACCTAAAAAGAGAAGGTTTTTGACTTAAAATTGACAGATATTTTGACATTTCCGGTCCGAGCTCTCCTCGTCACTACTAGACGCCAACCACTTCATTTAGTTTAAAGTCCAAATCTTATGATATTTCTTCATTTTCTTCAGTGGGTAGATAGTTATTGTAATTTACAATAATGAGAAGGGAGGGTGGGATTCTATACTAATATCTTCGGATGAATCCTTCGTATAATTATGATAGAACTTCACTTACAGGTAAGTTCGTTTAATCATTAATTATACTTCAGATTCATCCGAAGATATTAGTATATTAACAAATGTAGATGTTTAAAGCATTATAATAAGAAAATGGAGATATCATTTCTTGCGTATTAGTCTTTTAAAAAAGAAAAGAAAGTCATTTAAAATAATTCTGAACGTTTGACATGATTACTACTAAAAACGGTACCTACAGATGGTTGGTACAAAAAAAAATATGCAAGGTTGGTTTGGAAAACTCAGTTTGATTTATCGATGATAATATATTTTAAGTGCAAGGTTGGTTTGGAAATCTCAGTTTGATTATCGATGATATTATGTTTTAATATTTTGTTATTATAGTGGAGTAATTAACCATCCCGCCGTGTTACCTGGAACATCTATAATATCGTTTTTTGTTAGGGCTATAAAGGTATTGGCGTACGTCGAGTGTTAAAACTGGTTGGACACGAGTCTACTCCACTATCATTAAATGTTTTATTTCAGCAATCTATTATTTACAATACATATAGGAATTTTATTTCTTTCTAAATAAGAAGTGATTATGAACTGTTTATTATACTTAATATAAATGTGTATGTATACTAATACAATCTTGATTTTTTTTGTCTTGTTTGCATTCTTTGTGCAATAGGCAAGGTAATTAAAGTTAAATTTTTAAGATAAAAAAGTTGAAAAAAAAGAACAAAAGTGGAAAATATTTAAAGTTTTCCAATTTGAAAAAATATTTAAATAAAGTTTTAAGTAATCTAATATATCCATTGTATTTGAATAATGGAGTCTACGCAAAGGCGTAGGTAGTTAAATTATTTACCAAACTTGAGATTAGTTCAATTTTGTCTATTCAATAATGAACGCAATATTATCTAATACTGATATTTAAATTGTATATACACTTCTGTAAAGGAAAATGTGTTTATTCTGTCTATATTATTATTTGTTAAATAATCGAACCGTTACCAAACTCTGTTCTTCCTGATAGTATTAGTAGACAGCAGCTTCAATAATAACATAAATAATATACCTGTAAAATCATACCACCTTGATAATGTTGTGAAAACCAATTTATTTGTGCGTTTAATTTCCGTCCCTGAAATTAAAAGTTATAGGATGTGAATACTTTATATTAGAATAAAAGATACGAAGAAGTACCTTACATGTGAATAAGAGGTACCAAACTAAGGCTCAAAATTGTGACGATCAGGATGGCACAATCGTTATCACCTCTAGTTTAAGAAACTGGTGGAACAGAAATAAAATAGTAGGTAGCTTAGTGTCATAATAGTCTTTCTACAATACTAAACCAAAATAGCATTGTGAATGCTAAAATCTCAAATTACCTATAAAATAAAATGTTTTTGGGCTAAAAATGCTAGAAATAGAAAAAAGTCTACTTCATTTGATTTCTACTGCCTGATTCGACTTGCATTCGAATTTACTCACTCTCGATCTGAAAAAAAAAACAAAACAAAACTGGTGATTAGTTTTTGATATTTTAATGAATTGAATAATTTCTGTTTAGCATCAGAATAATAACATCTAGAATACTTAACACCCCGCACTGAATGCAATTAGAAAAATGGCAATGAAAATATCATAAGCTGCCTGTTCTAGATAATTGATATGCAATTATTATTTTACAATTTGTGATTCCTGATATGATCACTAGTGTCCCCTAGTCTACCCCATTGTTTAAAGGCACAAAAAATACGTCTCTAATTCAGTGTAAGTATCGATGATATTCAACTAAGTAAAATAATATGATGACATACCGGTATCTACCAGTTTAATCAATTCATAAAAAAAAGGTTAATAAAATAAGTTTTTTTTGCAGTTATGTGAACGTTTGTCTTGTGAAGACCATAATTGCCATTACATTTGTAATAGAATGGAAAGTTGCGACGGTAGCTGTATATATAAAAAAAATTGAATATAAAAAGGATGAACTTCAATTAAAAAAATATATATAGGTTTTGAGACCCTTATAGTAAATATCGTCCAATAACAGGGAAATCATGCTGTTTAAAAAACATCATAGCCAGGCAGCGGCGGTAGTTTTGTAATAAAAATGTGGGCAAAAGTTACGATTTTAAATTCGTGTATTTCTATCACTTTCCTTATCAAAATTAAAACGTTTTTTTTTTTAAACAATAAGCGTTCATTAATTGTGATATTATTATTTTTAGGTGCTTATAGTTTTACTTAAGAAAGAATTTTTTTCTAAAAGCTAAGTTAACTTTTAAACAGTTATTAACTAAATCTGATATGACAACCTATTTTTTTTTTGAACAGAGATCACTTTCTATTGAACCTTCAACAAAATGTAACAAAACTATTATTCATATGTAATATAATATAACTGTTATGCATTCTGCCCGAATTTAAGTCATATTAATGGTAAACTATAGGTAATATATCTCTGGAGATGTTACAAAAGTGAATCATTAAAAAGATAACACTCATATAGTAATAAATGAATTATATATATATTATAGTCTGCCAAAGAAAAGAAAAAAAATGAAATAATAATCTAGGTGCCCTGCTAGCCGGCTAAATGGTACTTCCATACATAGAAGATTACCGGCGCCAGCGATTGAGTGGACCTTTGCACCTGTAGTTGGCGACCACTGCCTGTATTCGCTGAATACAGACAAATGCCACACCAGCATGCACCCTCATGAATACATTATCCTAATGAGTGTCCTTACCCCACGTACGATGATCGAAGGCAAACATCGATGAATGCATCATCGGCAACCATTTGGATGGGCCGTAACGCCCGTCTGCGAGTCTGCTATGTGTAAATCGGCCTTCCTGACGAAACAAATCGCTGATGGGGCCTCCTCGCCGTGCCCCACTGTTTGTTTGCCGTCGGAAATGAAGCATGTGATGATGTGGCACACCTACCTACGTCTTTTGTTTGTCGTTTTTAAGGCAAATAAATATATAAATCAATTTTAAAAATGTTTTATTGAGTACTGCGCCCGATTTACTTACAGTTTTTTCGATCGTTCACATCAGGCCTGTGGCAAATGGATCATTCATATTCGACTGAACTGTCGGTGGTCTTTTAAGCAAACAGCCTTAGCTACACTATAGTTGACCGTGTACGGTATAACCGAACGTCGTAATGCCCCACATAATGTAAAAAAAATGTGAAATACTGTCACACAAAAGGTGTATATTGTTTTGTATTGGAAAGCTGCCTTAAACCACAGATTACATAATACTATACATTAAACATAACTGGTACTTGTAGCTTGTATATTGTAACTTGTATATTTTTTCACATCAAAAACATTATTTTGTACAAATTCACACAAATTAAATTTGAAAAGTAATAGAGATAATTTTGTACAAGGGCATAGCTAGTAGAACCATACTAAATAGTTAGTGATTAACAAGTTTCTCAACATGTTAGGTCTACCCGCCTGAAATACAAGGTTTCCTAGTTTAGGCAATTTTTTTTTTTTTTTACTATGTAATATAATATAATAATATAATGACCAACAAACATGGATGAATATGAATAAAATGTATGGATTCTGTTATTCCATTTTTCATTGAAATTTCTATCAGCATGCCAGCAGCTAGCTATTTCAGCGGCTAAGCTATTTCACATAAAAGGTTTGAAGTATCAGGTATTAGCTAGTTGCTGTATAACTCAATATTGGGTTCCATTAAGTTCTTAAGTTTTAGCATTTATAGCTAGTTCTGTCAGTTTTAAACTATCTTAGTACCGATGGTATTCTACTACACCGTTGGTGTTAACTCAACTCAACACTAAGAATATCATGATAACATGATATCAAAACTCATACCTGATGAGCAACGCTGTTGTCAGGGCTGCTGTTGCAGCTCCAGCACGGCGGTCGCCTGCCTGGAAGGTGGATGGCGGTGGATACAGCGGACGGCGGAGTCACCCGATCGGTGCTCGGCAGCGGTTTCAACGTGGCAACCTTTGAGGGTAGTCTGCTTTTTACAATGTAGCGTCGTCAGCGGCACTTTGAGTTGGTGTAGTTAGTGTAGTTGCGTTGTCTGACCTATCTATGCGGTGAAATAGTCCAGTATGACTATCTCGAGTGCAATAGATATTTAGTTGATGTCTTTTGAGACACAATACCTTGACAGAAAGTACCCAGTATGGTAAATTCGCATCAAACAAATAAATAAACTGACAGAAAGTACCCAGTATGGTAAATTCGCATCAGACAAATACATAAACTGACAGAAAGTACCCAGTATGGTAAGTTCGCATCAGATAAATAAATAAATTGACAGAAAATAGCCAGTATGGTAAGTTCGCATCAAACAAAAATTAAAATAAGGTAAAAGACCAGTGTGGCAAGTACGCCATCATAAAGGTAAGCAGACAATTATGCTGTTTAACCAAATGAACGGCATTTAATAGTGTACCTTCGTCTTGACTTCTTCTTCTTGTCCTCTTCCGTCTTGAAAACTTTTTCCTTTTTTCACGAAGCATTTTAAGTATAGTTTAATTTTCACTGTAAAAATATAATTTTAAAGAAGTCTCACTTTGAGACTGTATACGTGCGTCCGTGGCGAAGCACGAAAAACGAATGAAGTGGTTGGCGTCTAGTAGTGACGAGGAGAGCTCGGACCGGAAATGTCAAAATATCTGTCAATTTTAAGTCAAAAACCTTCTCTTTTTAGGTTTTTTAGGTTATTGCTTTAAAATAACGTGCTAAGTGGTGATACATGCAAGCGATACTACATTTGTTAATATACTAATATCTTCGGATGAATCTGAAGTATAATAATAAAATAAATATGATAAAACGGTTCGTGTAATTTTGGATGGTACAGAATTTCCAGTACAGAAACCTGAAATTACTATTGCACAGAAGGCATCATCAGGCAACTATAAACACGGAAATTCACACTCAGTTGCTTTGTTAAAATTTAAATCATATGCTTCTAATCTGAAATAAAAAGATTACTTGTAAATCTTACACGAAATTTAAAGAAATGTAATGCTTGATAGCAATTTTTTGTAAGTTGCTATAAACTTTCTTGCCTGTTGTTTTGGCTTTTCTTTACCGTAATTCTTCTTTTATATGAGCTAAAGTTAGCATAGAATACATTGTTTGTCCGCAAAACCGAAAAAAATACAATCTAAGAAAGTAAAATCACGTAATACACAGTCAAGACAATATAAGCTCAAACTGACAATTGTTCCAAAGACTGAAGCGCCATCTGTAATTCACTTTGCCTTCGCCTCCCCATTGTTGTATCGAAGTTAGAAAATGGAATAGATTTTCGGTAGAAAGCGAAATTAAATATTCGTGGATAGAATACATTATACCTACATCAGTATTTCTGTCTATAGTATAGGTGAAATTTTTTTGTAAGTAAATAGTTACGCACGAACGTGTCATTTTGTATGGTGCGTAGCAACGCGATGGCATTTTGTTGTATTTTATAAATGATTATTTTAATTAAGAGTTGGGTGAAGATTGTATACCAAATAGGTATACCAAATAAGTAAGAATAAACGACTAAATACGTTGTATCCAAAGGATATATATACCCCCCATTAGATACCGCATACAAGGCAAAAGACGCGCACCACTTGCTTTAGCTATAGCCATGGACGAAAATTTCGTCCATGGCTATAGATAGCATAAATTACTGTGCAGATTTTTTTACCGGTGAAATGTTATGCCATCTTTTTGATAACTTGACGTCTTCGCAGACTTTCCACACCATTTTAGTGTACTGGAAGTCATTAATATACTAAGAGCTAGCCCCGGAAACAGGTGGACAATTTACAGAGCGACGAAATCTTTCTTATTAGTTTGTTATACTATCATTATTAACAGATGGTGGAAAATTAGTGCCAGGCGGCATCAAACTTTACCACTTTTTCGCGCATTTTGATGCCACCTGGCACTACTATTTCATCAGTCGAAAATTCCTGGCAATATTATATTCGATTTAGTTAGATACATGATTGGCTTGCTATTATACCACACCAAACCAGAGCTCTGTGAATTGTATACCTTCAATCACTTTTCAGCCCCTTTGTTGCTCAATCACTCCCACCCCCACCGGGGGTGCGAATCTGCGAGGTGCTCGGATCTGTTAATAGTGATAGTATCCTTCCTTACTAATATTATAAATGCGAAAGTCCGTTTGTTTGTTACGCCTTCACGTTTTGACCACTCTGCTGATCATTATGAAATTTTGCATACACGTTGCCAGGGGTACAGAGAAGGACATAAGGTACCTTTCATCCCGAAAAAATGTTTCATTCCCAAGGGATAGAAAAAAACTTTCCACGCAGACGAAGTCGCGGGCGGCCGCTAATATCAAACTAATGAGAGGGATTTCATCGCTCTGTAAATTGTCCACCTACTTCCGGGGCTAGCTCTTAGTCGAAAATTTCGTCCATGGCTATAGATAGCATAAATTACTGTGCAGATTTTTTTACCGGTGAAATGTTATGCCATCTTTTTGATAACTTGACGTCTTCGCAGACTTTCCACACCATTTTAGTGTACTGGAAGTCATTAATATACTAAGAGCTAGCCCCGGAAACAGGTGGACAATTTACAGAGCGACGAAATCTTTCTTATTAGTTTGTTATACTATCATTATTAACAGATGGTGGAAAATTAGTGCCAGGCGGCATCAAACTTTACCACTTTTTCACGCATTTTGATGCCACCTGGCACTACTTTTTCATCAGTCGAAAATTCCTGGCAATATTATATTCGATTTAGTTAGATACATGATTGGCTTGCTATTATACCACACCAAACCAGAGCTCTGTGAATTGTATACCTTCAATCACTTTTCAGCCCCTTTGTTGCTCAATCACTCCCACCCCCACCGGGGGTGCGAATCTGCGAGGTGCTCGGATCTGTTAATAGTGATAGTATCCTTCCTTACTAATATTATAAATGCGAAAGTCCGTTTGTTTGTTACGCCTTCACGTTTTGACCACTCTGCTGATCATTATGAAATTTTGCATACACGTTGCCAGGGGTACAGAGAAGGACATAAGGTACCTTTCATCCCGAAAAAATGTTTCATTCCCAAGGGATAGAAAAAAACTTTCCACGCAGACGAAGTCGCGGGCGGCCGCTAATATCAAACTAATGAGAGGGATTTCATCGCTCTGTAAATTGTCCACCTACTTCCGGGGCTAGCTCTTAGTCGAAAATTTCGTCCATGGCTATAGATAGCATAAATTACTGTGCAGATTTTTTTACCGGTGAAATGTTATGCCATCTTTTTGATAACTTGACGTCTTCGCAGACTTTCCACACCATTTTAGTGTACTGGAAGTCATTAATATACTAAGAGCTAGCCCCGGAAACAGGTGGACAATTTACAGAGCGACGAAATCTTTCTTATTAGTTTGTTATACTATCATTATTAACAGATGGTGGAAAATTAGTGTCAGGCGGCATCAAACTTTACCACTTTTTCACGCATTTTGATGCCACCTGGCACTACTTTTTCATCAGTCGAAAATTCCTGGCAATATTATATTCGATTTAGTTAGATACATGATTGGCTTGCTATTATACCACACCAAACCAGAGCTCTGTGAATTGTATACCTTCAATCACTTTTCAGCCCCTTTGTTGCTCAATCACTCCCACCCCCACCGGGGGTGCGAATCTGCGAGGTGCTCGGATCTGTTAATAGTGATAGTATCCTTCCTTACTAATATTATAAATGCGAAAGTCCGTTTGTTTGTTACGCCTTCACGTTTTGACCACTCTGCTGATCATTATGAAATTTTGCATACACGTTGCCAGGGGTACAGAGAAGGACATAAGGTACCTTTCATCCCGAAAAAATGTTTCATTCCCAAGGGATAGAAAAAAACTTTCCACGCAGACGAAGTCGCGGGCGGCCGCTAATATCAAACTAATGAGAGGGATTTCATCGCTCTGTAAATTGTCCACCTACTTCCGGGGCTAGCTCTTAGTCCATAAAATATATTTTGGATACAAAAAAAAACTCGAAATTGTAATGAACTCTGACGTGCTTACTGTTCATAGGCTAGGTCTGGACTGAAGTCGTGGTTCCAAGCAAGTTGTTGCCTTGTATGCGGTATCTATTGGGGTTGGGGGGTGATCTGTGATAGTACCACAACATTCTCACCTTCCTAGACAAGGAGGCGTTGTGGAGCTCGTCGAGGGTCGGCCGCGGGGCGGCGTGAAGTGACAGCACGTTCCTGTAATTGTCCAGCCTCGGCAGGGCTTCCCTGGTGAAATGCCTGGAAGCAAACCGATCATTAAGGCTCGTATGTCGTGTAAACGGCAGCTTTGTTTGCTATATCATTAATACGTCATTATTTACATACGTTTTTTAATAAAGCTTTTTTTATGCACAACGGGATAGTGCTTGGCCTTCACCTCATCTGATGTTAAGTGTAGAGTGTAGATAAGGCCGAAGGTGGAAGCGCACCACACCCGGAATCCTCATCACTGAGGAACTGGCTATCTTACCTCTAACTGCCGGAACACAATTTTTTTTTTAATTGTTGTTATGGCGTCAGACTTAGGCAAGATGGTGGTAGCTAGCCAGCCGGACTTGAAATAAGCCCTACCACCAACCAAACCGAGTACAAATTGTACCCCTCTGGGAATCGAACCCGGGACCCCTGCGTCTTACACGGGTGGGCGAACCACTAGCTAGACCACAGAGGCGGTTGACTAAAACCTCATTAAAGCCCGCATGTCATGTAGTTAAACGGTGGCTTTCTTTGCCACATGATTAATGCATCATTATTCGTTCGCAGTCTGTCCAAAATAGCTTTGTCATTTTGACAGATACTTTTTTTTGTAAATTCCGTCTTATATCTGCTACACACGTTGACTCAAACCAAACCTTGGCCAATTTATCGTTTGTTGATGCTTTTGAAAGAACTTCTTTGAAGCATTTGTTAAAACCGGCAACGTACGATGAATTTGCTAATAATGTAGCCAAACGTGTGGAGTCAGCATACGGAGTGCTTGACTGCCACCAAATCGTTATAAAAATAGCTGAAGATGCTGGAAGGAAACCTTCTATGATAGATAACAAAATCACCAAGCTATGTTAGACAGACTAGTTGTAGTTTCTCTCATAAGATAATTTTTTCAGTCCCACCCACATTAGGCGCCAAAATTTGAAGTCTAACAAATTAATCATCATATCAGCCGCACGACACCCACTGCTGGGTATAGGCCTCCCCTAAGGATCTCCACGACGATCGGTCCTGCGCTGCCTGCATCCACTGGCTTCCCGCGACCTTCACCAGATCGTTGGTCCACCTTGTCGGGGGCCTACCCACGGAGGCCTACCTAACAAATTAATACCATACCTGAAACTCTTCCCATATTTGGTGTCGGTGGCTGTGAGGGGGTCGTCACTCTCCATCCCGTCTTCGGAGTCTTCCGTGCCTTCATCTTCGGTCGTCTTATCTTCCATCTAAAACAAAATATAAATTACTTGAAATTGTACAACTGTATTTACGTTCTTTACTAGTTGCACTACCTTACACATGTAGATAAATCTCATCACATTATTGTGTAAGTGATAGATTCAGGGTTGACTGGGTTTGCAGATGAAGATACACCCTGGTGTTTAAACGCAAGAGTCTATACGGTATACCTACTTTTGGTGAATGTCTATTTAAGTATACATACAGTTGGCGGTCACGTAATAGACACCAGTCAATTTTCAAACAAACGAGGTAACTTTGAAACCTTGGTTTTCCGCCAAGGATTGACCTAGTAGCTGTGATCTGATGATGGTTATCCAGGGAGTGAATGGAGGAGATTCAAATCACTATACACATCCAACTGATCTGATCAGCATTCTAAGTTCATGTGACCGCAATAAGATTGTGAGTTAAAAGCTTGGACATTATTTTAAATAATTTTATAAACAAGCCACACTGATCATTTTCGAAAACAAAACAATTATAGGTACATAAATATCGCGACTTTTTTTAATGTCGATATTGACCTTACATCACCGGCGATAAGACTACAGCGTGAAATTATCAATGAGCTTCAAACACCTAACTGTTATCTTAACCACGTACTCTGACCATGACTTTTCGCTTTGAAACTCTCCATGCAGTAAAATAACTTCATATACTTCATAATATTTAATGTACAAAACAAATACTTCCAGTATAATATCAAAATAAATACGCTTTGATTTCTATATGGCCGTATCATACGTACGCGCATTACTATGCATGACAAATTTTAATTCATACAACTGTAAAAGTTGTGAAGAAACAAACAAATGAATAAAATATGATATAGGAACATTTGGCACCCTTGTTTACATTATGAGATTTCTTTTTTGGAACATCTGCATCACAGCTTTATAAATAATGCTAAATAAATAATCCAAAAGCGTAACTGTAACCACAAACCGCAATGTACATGAGGATCAGATAATAGACTGTTCATCCGGATTGAATTTATGCCTGATTATAGGTATTATACCTATCTTCTCAATAAATTATCTCAACCTGCAATTGAATAAGATTATTTGCTATACAGGCCAGTTTCGCTAGTTATTAAATTTTCCATGGCATTCGCACTGTCATGTTAGGACTTGTACTATTATGTATTGTGTGTTATGGCCGGTATACATTTTGATTAGTGTTTAGTGCGAGTGGCTCGTTTAGTGTTTAGTGTTTAGCAAAAAACACGTTCGGACAGTCTCTGATTAGTGTTAAGTAATTGTTTTTTGCTAAACACTAAACGAGCCACTCGCACTAATCACTAATCAAAATGTATACCGGCCATTAAATAAACTACAGAAACACAATCTCCCGAATTCAAAACAGCAAGCACTGTTTTATTATAGGTCTACTAGCTTCTGCCCGCGACTTCGTCCGCGTGGATATTAGACGAAATCCTTTTAAGGAACCTTCAACCAGGATCCGGCCAGCCATTTTTACGCGATTAGGCGAGTCCCCATCAAGCGCGCTGCCTCGCGAGGCAAGACATTTGCCGCGTGTGGCGGGCCTCGCACAAGGCTTCCAGTTCCCGTTCCCGCTCCCGTTCCCCGTTCCCATTCCGTTCCCGTCCCGTTTGCGTTCCCGTCCCGTAAACGTCCCGTAACCGTCCCGTAACCCTTCCGTTTCCGTTCCCGTTTCCGTCCCGTTATATTCCCGTTTCGTTCCCGTTCCGTTCACGTTTCGTTCCCGTTCCCATTCCCGTTCCGTTCCCGTCCCGTAAACGTCCCCTAACCGTCCCGTACGCCTTACGTTCCCGTTCTTGTTCCCGTTCCGTTCCCGTCCGGTTCTTGTTCCCGTTCCCGTTCCCATCCTGTTCTATTCTCGTTCCGTTCCCGTTTTATTTCAGTTTCGTTCCTGTTTCGTTCCCGTTCCGTTCCCGTTTCATTCCCGTTTCGTTCCGTTCCCGTCCGATCCCGTCCCGTACTCGTCCCGTACCCCTTCCGTACCCGTCCCGTTCTAGTTCCCGTTACCGTCTTGTTTCCGTTCTCGTTCCCATTCCGTTCCCGTTCCGTTCCGCTCCGTTCCATTCCGTTCCGTTCCGTTCCGTTCCGTTACGTTCTGTTCCATTCCGTTCCGTTCCGTTCCGTTCCGTTTCGTTCCGTACGCCTTACGTTCCCGTTCTTGTTCCCGTTCCGTTCCCGTCCGGTTCTTGTTCCCGTTCCCGTTCCCATCCTGTTCTATTCTCGTTCCGTTCCCGATTCATTTCAGTTTCGTTCCTGTTTCGTTCCCGTTCCGTTCCCGTTTCATTCCCGTTTCGTTCCGTTCCCGTCCGATCCCGTCCCGTACTCGTCCCGTACCCCTTCCGTTCCCGTTCCCGTACCCGTCCCGTTCTAGTTCCCGTTACCGTCTCGTTCCCGTTCTCGTTCTCGTTCCCATTCCGTTCCGTTCCGTTCCGTTCCGTTACGTTCCGTTCCCGTTCCCGTTCCCGTTCCCGTTCCCGTTCCCGTGCCCGTGCCCGTTCCGGTTCCCGTTCCCTGGATGTGTCATGTCCACCGTGTTGGACTTTAAAATAAATGTCATTTTTGCAATCGTCATCCCAGAAAACCCCAATAACGACATCTATATCGATTTTTATGTTTACTCACCCCATTTACCCCCTAAGGGGTTGATTTTCAATATAACAAAATATATATTTGCCTATTAATTTTTAGATGTGCTCCTACGAAGTTTAAAGTTGTAATGTCTATTTTATATTATTTTTCCATACAAAATTTGGACCCCATTTTCACTCCTTTAGGGGTTAAATCATGTCCACCGTGTTGGACTTCAAAATAAATATCATTTTTGCAATCGTCATCCCAGAAAACCCCAATAACGACATCTATATCGATTTTTATGTTTACTCACCCCATTTACCCCCTAAGGGGTTGATTTTCAAAATAACAAAATATATATTTGCCTTTTTATTTTTAGATGTGCTCCTACGAAGTTTAAAGTTGTAATGTCTATTTTATATTATTTTTCCATACAAAATTTGGACCCCATTTTCACCCCTTTAGGGGTTAAATCATGACCACCGTGGTTGGACTTCAAAATAAATGTCATTTTTGCAATCGTCATCCCACAAAACCCCGATAACGACATCCAAATCTATTTTTAGGTTTTTTTAACCCTTTTCACCCCCATTTCATCCCCTTTGGAGTTGAAATCCTAACAAAAACAATATACCTACGTTGCTTTAGATTTCTATCCATAAGCCTAAATTATAAATTTAGCGATTTTTACTTCGAAAATGAAGGATTTTCTTCAATACACAACTTCATCCCCCTTTTCACCCCTTCGGGGGTAGAATTTTGAAAAACGCTGAGACCCGTATTTACAAATTTTCAATCGTCAGCCTAAACACAAAATTTGAAGATTCTAGCTTCAAAACTGAGGGACTTTCATACAAACTTTCATCCCTTATTTCATCCCCTTAGGGATGGAATTTTCAAAAATCCTTCCTTAGTGGATGCCTACACTATATAAAGTATCTGTGTGCAAAATTTCAAGTCTCTAGGTCCAGCGGTTTGGGCTGTGCGTTGATAGATCAGTCAGTCAGTCAGTCAGTCAGTCAGTCAGTCAGTCATTCAGTTTACGATTTTATATATTAAGATTAGTATTCTATGGTATAAGTTGGAAACGCCTACGGATTTTAATCCATAATGATGAGATTCCAAACAGCCTGAATACACAATACGGTGCCTGGTTTAAATAATTAAACAATATAAAAACCGGAAATAATGTTCTAGCAAGCCTTTACTGCTTTTCGAACCATGACCAGGCGCATGTCGTATAGTCAGGAGTGTGAAACACTATGCGATTGTAACCACAACATTCAACGGACATTTTATAATCAGTCAGCACCACGCAATACGGGGTACCTACCCTACGAGCCTTTCTTGGTTGCTAAATATACTCCAAAATTCCAACACTACTCAACATCGTTCATAACATAATGCGCACAGCAATGAGTGGTTTTCCGTTCCTGCAACTGTACTTCCGAGTACATAGGTACTACATAATATACAGCGGTAACATTTAAAGACACCAGTCTCTTTTCATACAAACGAGGTAAATTTGAAGTCTTGGTTCTCCTCCAAGGATTGACTTAGCTGTAATCTGATGATGGCTATCCAGGGAGAGAATGGAGGAGATTCAGATCTCTATACACACCCAACTGATCTGATCAGCATTCTAAGAGATATAAGGATATGTTTAAAAAACCGCGAAATTAGCATAAAAATGTATAGAAATTCTGAAACTGAAAACTCTGATCCTTATATCTCTTGAATGCTGATCAGATCACTTGGGTGTGTACAGCGATCTGAATCTCCCCCATTCGCTCCCTGAATAGTCATCATCAGATCACAGCTAGGTTAATCCTTGGCGGAGAATCAAGGCTTCAAAGTTACCTCGTTTGTATAAAAATTTACTGGTGTCGTTAATTATGTGACCGCCACTGTAAATAAAAGTAAAAATTCCATACACGATATTAATTTATCGTGTTACGCTGTGAATCAGCTTTTTCTAATGCGGTTCGGATTCGAAGGTATAAAGATATTCTTACTGATTTCATTACTCTTTTATCTCAAGCATTTTAATAGTAATCTCGCTATCGCTAACGTAGCTTCAAGCTAGCCATAAAATGACAGTGACGATATTTTTACGGTTAATAAATATTTGTATGGTTACTGCTTTTAAATTATTTACGTAGTTGGTAGCCATACAATTGGTTATAACTTATTTCATATTAACTTGTCATAAATAAAACAAATAACACTGTATGTAATAATCAGCTCGTATTGTCTTCGAAAGGAATTTCAATCACTGTTTATGTCGTCGTACGAAAAAATTAAAAAAAAACTGCCATTATTTCAAAAGTCATATTCAACGACAATGTTATTTATTTTCACTCACCAAAGACTTGAATACAATGTAATCATAAATACCTACATTTTTAAAGACGACAGACAACAGAAATCACTCAAAAGCTTCACGTAAGTCGAAAATCGTTATTCATAGAAAAAAACGTTCTCAGTACAAGATTGCTTATTTTAGTTAATTGCAATAACTTATTAATCGGTTACATTATTGCTTATATTTAACTGCGTGCCTATCTCGACGTTTATTCTCGCTATGTCAAGGCTCCACAAGGCCAAGCTGCAATATTACTGTGTTAGTAATAAAAAAATATATGACTGCTAAAAACCAACCGCTAAACTAAAGGGCACGAGTTTAAACAAAACCGTGAAAAAATCGTGACATTAGTTCCGCATCGGTTATTATAGACCGTCGGCCCAGGAGCTCATTTTCAATCTAGCGCATATTGGGACCAGACCACATTGATAAGATAGCCATTAGTTTGGTGTTATCAAATATTATCGTCTGGGTTGCGAAGTAGGAAGCTTCTGGAAGATATGCCACCCTGAACATATGGCCTCCAATACAATGATATCCAATCGCAAAAAATAATCGATCGAATATTGATATAAATGTTGAACAGGGTCGTAGGTGGCATCATTACAAACATGTTAGACATCGGCTTGGTTAGTTTTCAGGAAGCATGCACGTGGCCAGGGTAGAAACATAGAGACTTTTTTCCAATAAATAATCGACTACATATTGGCATGTAATTTTTTACATTCAAGGAGTGAGGCACGTCCCCGGCGTATATAAAACCACAGTCTTGCGTCGCTTTCAGGAAGCGTCTAGGAGGTCAGGCCAGGTAAGTACATTTCACATATGTGCTCTTGTGATCCTTGTTCCTTATTCGATCGATATGAAAACACAAAAAATAGTTCAGATAATGATGCCACCCAAGACCCTGTTCACCATTTATATAAATATGCGATAGATATTTTTTAAGCGATGGGTGACCATGTTCAGGGTGGCGTATCTGCCAGAAGCTTCCTACTTCGCAACCCAGATGATGATATTTGATAACACCAATCTAATGGCTATCTTGAGAATTTGGTCTGGTGCTAATATGCGATACATCAAAAATGACCCTGGTTGGCCGACGGTCCATTATTTTTTATCTCTATTAAAGTATCCAGTCAGGCCTATGGCCATAGATGGGCCAAGGATTTCAAGAATGAGCGTAAAGTTGCGAAATTCAAATCAAGTACATTTTTGCTTGTTAGTTGTTTGTTTTTTTGCAGATTGTCATCTGCTCTGTAACATCGTACTTTAGTGCTGATCCTAATAATCATTAATTGTTTTGAGAGAAATGAAGCACTAGACTCTATAAACCCTTGTGAACAATAGATAGATCATATTAATTAAGTATTAACTTATAAAACGGACAGCCAACATGAACCAGCTTAAGCTGTCGACAAGCCTACTCGTGCTACAGTTGTAGGCTGCAAATTATGCAATGTAAGGTAATAATCGTCTCATTGATGTCTGTCTGATAAATAGGAGACCATGTAACACTGGCACTAACTGAATTTCCTTCAAGAAAGCATTCCGACAATCAAAGGCCAACTTTCAATGTTTCTTGTTGTATAAAAAATAGTTCATCTGATCTGACCAACCGACACGTCTATAGTATACAGACGTATGTTTCCACTCCTTTTAAAAAGAAGGATCCAGAGAGATCACACATAACGGTCCAAGGATCGGAAATGAGAACTGCATAAAATGCAACCAATAAAATAACGGTAAGTCCCACATATACCTATATGGAAGAATTTCGAGATATCGTAATCAACCGTTACTTGCATTTCAGCTCATTACTTCGGAATACAATAAATTAAATGCAACCGCAACAAAAATTTTATCTGTTGGAATGATTCGTCGTGCTAGAAGAAATAATGTGGCTATAATACCTATGGACAAAACGTGTTCCACTCGTTTGCTGGCAAGTTAGGTCAACAGACCATCCATCGCTGAACTAGAGTCATCCTATCAGGCAAATAGACATTTGGATTGTGAATTATTTATGGCTAATGTTTAAATGATCACCATACTAACCTAACCTAACCCAGAATTAATAAATGCTTACCAAATACTTTTGGGAGGTTTAGAATTTGGTGAGCATTTACTAATTTTGGAGAACAAAATGTTTTTTTTGGTATGCTAAAGTATTAATTCCCCTTATTTATTGAAAAATAATTAGATTCAATAGTATCAGATAATGTAGACAGCAATACTCATGACGACGCGACGTGGTAACTGAGTTCCACATACCTAAATAGGTATATTTACGAAACTGACTAAATTAAAATAACAAAAGCGTAAGTACACGCACAATTTATCCTTGATTAGTTACGAAATAAGTTGCGCACGCGCGTATTCGGTGCTTGTCGCGTTAACAGTTTTATACTAAGAACTGGCCCCGGAAATAGGTGGACAATTTACAGAGCGACGAAATCCCTCTAGTTAGCCATGCTATCATTATTAACAGATCCGGGCACCTCGCAGATTTTCAGTGATGGGGGTGGGGGTAGTTGAGCAACTAACGTGCTGAAAAGCGATTGAAGGTATACAATTTACAGACCTCTGGATTTGGTGTGGTATAATAGCAAGCCAATCCAGGAATTAGAATAGTACCAGGCGGCATCAAACTTTACCACATTTTCGCGAACTGTGCCGCCTGGCACTACTTTTCCATCAGTCAAAATTCCTGGCAATGTTATATTCAATTTAGATACATGATTAGCTTGCTATTATACCACACCAAATCCAGAGCTCTGTAAATTGTATACCTTCAATCGCTTTTCAGCTCTTTTGTTGCTCAACCACTCCCACCCCCACCACTGAAAATCTGCGAGGTACCCGGATCTGTTTATAATGATAGTATGGCTAGGGATTTCGTCGCTCTGTAGATTGACCACCTATTTCCGGGGCTAGCTCTTAGTCCATTTATTGCGAAAGTGGATCGTATCGTAATAGGACGGCATTTTCCGAAATGTAGGTACACGTAAACGTAAATTTTAGAAGCGGTAACGATTTTGTTTGTTTAAATGAATAGACTATTTAATTAGGTACTTAAGTACAACATGTGTAAATAAATACATATACATATTTTAAGTACAAAGTTCGAAGTTACATGTGATTTGATTACTTACATTTTTCCCCTTCAAAGCATCATGTTCAGTAATCAAAAGCACAAAAAGTTACGAAAAATTACTAAAATTACTCATAATTAGATGTATTCTGTGTTCTAGATTCGAGAAACGGACCAAAACAATCGCCAATTTATAGGTGGTATACATTACACCCGTATCACTTCAAAATCCAATAAAGTAACGTTAGATGTCATCCACGTGCTTAACGTTAATGTTTATTATATTCAATAGATCTTACGTTACAAGTGTTACGACCCATTCACTATAGCTTGGGATCTCGGCGCAGTGGCACAAAATTTGTGGCAGTGGTGGTAGACGGATCATTTCTAAACAATGGAGTGCATTCTCACAATGGTGTGATTAAAAGGATTTCCTAAATGTCGAAAACAATAGCAAAGAGTTTGCAACCGTCGTCCATCCACAATGGATTCACAACACTGGTCGATTAGAACAGCAGTGGACGTATTGAATAATGGATAACGAATAACTCTGGCTGACTGGCGTTTCTAGGAGTTATTTCTTCAATGCACTCGGTCGGAAAATATGCGCAGATCTGCAATTCTACTGACTATTGCGTGAAAGGGTTTGAAATTCTTTACCAAGGAATTTATCAGTAGGTACTAGATGTAGTTAGGGCTGCCACCTCTCCGGGTTTGACCCGGAGTCTACGGGTTTGAGTAGTGGATGTCCGGGCTACGGGTTTAACATAGAGTCTCCGAGTGGCGCGAGCGATTATATTACAAGATTAGTAGATAAAAATGACGAAAAATTGATCCTCGAATTTTTACTTTTGACAATACAGGCAAGATTAGTGGATGAAACTGACAAAAAATTGCGCTGCGCGGCCGTTTTTTACTATATACAGGCAAGATTACAAGTATAGTGAATGGAACTGACAAAAAATTGCGCTGCGCAGCCGTTTTTCAGTGTAGTAGACAGGCAAGATTACTAAATTAGTGCATGAAACTGACTAAAAATCGCGCTGTGCGGCCATTTTTTTTTCTATAGACAGGTATTATTAATTACCTACTTAAAATATGATTTATTTAACAAATAATTACGATTTTTCGAAAATCTCCGGGTCTGCTCTTGTTGAATGGTGGCAGCCCTAGTTGTAGCTTACTTATAAATTCAACGATAGGTTCTGAGATCGTTGTATAAATTCATTGATCTTAACCAAATGATTGATGCCAATTCAAATAGTCTTTGAGACTGCAAAAATAGGATTAGCTTAGCTTACTTGTACCTATCACGAGGAAAGTTGATTAGAAGATAGATTAACATCATCATAGTGATAGTTAATTAATGTCATCATAGTGATTTACCTAACTTCTACCATTAACAGTTCGAGAAATTCTAGCTTTCTAACTCCTTTGCCGAATTACTGATGACAATTCAGAACTTTTTGGGACTACAAAAATAGCTTTTAGGACTATTAGGTACCTATTCTGTAATTTATTTAGGTAGCTCACGACGAAAGTGCATTGCATACTGATGATTTTTACGTCTGAATCACAGAATAATATTGGAATGCTGATCCAGTACACTAACACTCGTATCTATAGGTAGACGAGTAAGTAATGACTTGAGTAATACTTGCAAATTTTCAATGCTTCTATCATTATGTTCACATTCAATTTATAGTATAAAATTTTAAATGCACCAAAACTGCACTAAAACTTCATTTAAGATTAATTTTACTATAAAATTACATGCGAATATAATGGACTAGCGTTTTAAAATTCAAGTCATTCAAGGCAAGGTTTATTCAAGTCATTTATAACTGATCCTTCGCCGATCGCCGTCTTGGCGCCGCCGCACCGCCCGCCGGCCGTTTAGAATTCCACGGTAATCGCAAGTTCTTGGTTGCATTGCAATGTATGGTGAAAGCCTAATATTATGTATGACAGACAGACGAGTTAGAATTTGAATACATTGACATAATAAACATCAATTTCGCGTTGTGGGTTGCAGTAACCACGACGGACGCGTTGTGAGCGGTTTTTTAGCTCAATGAGCAATTTCGGTCTTTGAGCCTATCTCTCAATACGCATCGGACTGAATGAAAACAAACAAGCCAAACTAAACCACCCAGCCGTAGCCGTGCGTGGCTGAAGATTTCCCATAGTTTCGCTACATCATTAAAAATATAAACGATCACCTTGTATACACAGCTCTTGTTTATGAAACGAGTATAACATTCAAATGGGAAGACCGAAATGTTTATTTTAGTTATACTTTTCATACATTTTATTATTATGTTTTTGTATCTCGGCTATGTCTGGAAGAGAAGATTGCACTTGAAACATCCCATCCCAAGGTTTACCGCTACAAACGTACTATCCCCGTCAATTGGTAATGCGCTGGAACCTTGTCAAATTAACATACACATCATCGTCATCCGCAACTAAAAATGACAAAAAACAGTAAGATTCTAATAGGTAATATAATATATTAATTATTGAATTCTTATTTTCAATAAGAAAGGGTCTAGGTATATGAGAAAATTACAATTGTTTTTCGTTTTTGAGGTTAAAATCATGGCCGCCAGGCGCATTACCAATTGACGCGGATAGTACAGACGTAACTCTTATTCTAAATATAGATTCAGTCACGTAAGATAGTTAAACTGAACCACTCTGGGTCTCTGGAACAGTTATTTTAAGTTCTTTTATGAGGATGTACATATAAAATCGCTGTCTTGTAGCGCGGTCTGTCTTCGACAATGCGCTCAATGCGCACAACAATTTACGATGCAGTGAATTAAGCGCAGGAAACGGCCCTATAAGTAGGAGGATATGACGAATTTTCTCTGCCGATTGCATTTTAAATATTAATTGGCAGTATGTAATTTGCAATTACGCACGTTGACGTTATATCGCAATTTGCAATGGATAAGTTAGGAACGATCGAGTCATAGAAGTGTTCATGTTTTCACTTTAATATGACTTTATAATAAAAGAAGATTAAGAAGATTTTGATATTATGCATATCAAAATCATAAGGAATAGCCTGGTTTTTGTTCTAGACTTCTATGAAGTTCCAATTACCAATACCTATTCGTAAGAATGATTTGTTGTATTTGTAAATAAAGTGTTGATATATGAAGAAAATATTTAAGTATTTCCATTTCGATCTCTGCGTGAAAAATTGTGACAGAAATCGTATCTTACGATTTGCATTTAGTTCTAAGTTCTGCACATTATCAAATCCAACTATTTGCAAACATTTATGATCTGAATTTATGAACACAGTTCATCTTTCAAATGTATTTACATACTCCTGAAATAGTTTCACACGAAGGTTACTGGAGATTTTCTAAATGGATAGTTGTTTCATTTACGGCCAAAGTGATGCAAATATTTTATAACTAAATTTATTTGAGCTCGCTCAATCTTGATTTGTACGACTGAATTGCCCTGCATTTCTACGTAAATGACATCCATTACAGTCAATCCAGTTCGCGTTAGAGTATATATTCTGTGATCCACTCCAGATCGTGATCTAATCAAGATCCATTGATCTTTATCAGTGATAAATCTAGTATGATAATAAGCTTCCACCTAGACCTTTCACATATCTACTTCAAGTTTTTATGAAACTTATGTACGATGAAGACAACCAATAAAATACCATTCCATTTGTTGTGTTGGCAAATATATCCTATCCTATGACTATTTTTAGTACCTACCATAGGAAATATTTTGTACAAAAGTGAATCACTTCAACATGGGAATAGTTTCCAAATATTTGCAGTAAACAAACATGACCAGAGAATTATCAAAATAGTTATTCTTGCAAATGGTGGTCCACGGCTTTCATAAATCATGGGAGATTAATGTATTCATTCATTCAAGTCTTCGCAAGAGCATGAAAAGGAACACATTACTTCGCGTGTCGCATGTGTCACCAACATTATTCACGGTGACGGAAACTACAAGTTCGGAAATTCTAATTCGAGAACGGATTCCACTGAACTGCCCAAGTCAGTCTAACTAAATTTACGAGTGGTAGCCTTTTTACGAGAGGACGTTACGCTTCTTTGAAAGATTACTACGAAAATACTAGTTATGTGAGTCTTCCGCCAGCTAGGTATGAAAGCCGGAAACGGGATTGAGAAACTAGTACTGCTGTTTCAAGGTGAAACGACATGACCGCCCTATAGAAACGAACTGCATATACACACCCAATCGCTCATACTAGCTAAGGAGTCAAAAGATCTCCTTGGGCTAAGAAATCAAAGAGCTGCAGTAAGCAGGCCTTTGTGAAAATATTTTTATTCACATTTTCAAACTACTTATCCATACTAATATTGTAAATGCGATAGTTACTGTCTGTTTGTCTGTTACGCTTTCACGCCTAAACTACTGAACTGACTTTGATGATTTGGTACAGAGATAGAGTACTTGTAGCTTGAGAAAGAACATAGGCTACCTTTTATCGCGAAATAGAAGAGGGAATAAAAGGGAGGGGAGGGGAGTGGAGGAGGAGAGGGAGAGTTAGAGGTATGAAGAAGAGGAGGGAGAGAGTGAGAGGAAGGGGGAGGAGGTAATGCTTAATCTAACGGCTGATCTGATTTTGGTGAAATTAAAAAACACTATTTATCCTGGTTAGTTCCCCTAAGGTATTTCTCGAATATCCACGCGGACGAAGTCGCGGGCAGAAGCTAGTTCTAATATAAACCTGCAACATACACTTGCACGGAGTAGCAATGCCACAACAATAGTACACGTGTCCACGCGACAGAACTGGATCCAAGCCGCTATTCATTCATCACGGCGACCTGCCAGGGGTGGGTCCTATTAAGAGGACCCAAGACGGCCACGACGAGGCTATAGGAAGCCCACCGCCGGCCGTGCACTTATCCAATTGCCGCTATTATGATTTATTGGTGCGTCCAAGTAGGCGCCTCTGACCTAGACCGCTCAGATATACAAGTTTCTTATTCCAAGTTCGATTGTATGGACTGAAGGTGTCCCATGAAGAATTACAGGAAATACAGGAATATCTTAATGATCAAACAACGATCTAGATGATCGAAGTGATCAAAGTCAAAATTGCTTTATTCAAATAAACTTAAGAATTAAGCACTTTCGAATCGTCGACTTTTTTATCTGATAAGAAGAACGGGTGCAAGAAACTTATCAGCTTTAACAGGAATAAGTAACGATATTTACAAACTTAATCGTTACCAATGGAACCACCAATGGAAAAATAAAATTATCGGATGACGAACGGTTCTATTAGTCAACTCATGAATGAATAATTAGGCCGTAAGATTTCATAGTCGTGATAAGGCGCATATTTTGGCATTGGACTAGCTTATTCTGTGCTAGCTCTGAATACTTCGTAAAATGTTAACATTTTCTGTTACATAGGTACGCTACGCAGAGCAAACAAACGCTAAAACCGACTAGTTTCTAGGTTAATACTCTATTATTTAACGAAAGTAAAGCAAATCCGCAGTAATATCCTAGTCGGTAGACTAGAAATCGTGGGCGTCATTCCGGTATAGGAATTAACGGATAGGTATGCAAGTCACCGATCGCTTACAACTGGATTTCGCCGTTAAGGCTTCTACTTGCTAGTAATGTTCATTGGCTTTTTAGGGTTCCATACCCAAAGGGTAAAAACGGGACCCTATTACTAAGCCTCCGCTGTCCGTCTGTCTGTCACCAGGCTGTATCTCATGAACCGTGATAGCCAGACAGTTAAAATTTTCACAGATGATGTATTTCTGTTGCCGCTACAACAACAAATACTAAAAACAGAATAAAATAAATATTTAAGGCGGGCTCCCATACAACAAACGTGATTTTTTTGCCGTTATTTGCTCGATATTAATAACCACAATAGGTAGACAGTTGAAATTTTTACAGATGATGTATTTCTGTTGCCGCTATAACAATAAATACTAAAAACATAATAAAATAAATATTTAGGGAGCCCCCCATACAACAAACGTGTTTTTTACCGTTTTTTGGTACGGAACCTTTCGTGCGCGAGTCCGACTCGCACTTGGCCGGTTTTTTATGAAATATTTTTCGCGTAAACATCACCCAACTTTAATATTATAATTGTAAATGCTTGGATGTTTGTTACTCAATCACGCGCAAACGGCTGAACGGATTTAGATGAGGCTCACAGATAGTTTATAACCTGGATTGAAATGTAACTTTTTATCCTGATCAAAGGATCCCTAGGTCCGAGCGGACGAAATCGCGGGCGGAATCTAGTTATCTTATAAAAAAATCAAATAATACTTCTCATCTTTTTCTACATAAAAACGCGCGTATCCATAAAGGACTTTGTACCTAAACCACAGAATAAGTAATCTAAACTATCTGTATGAGCTATTTTAATGACTCTAATGGTTAGGCCACCAGTTCTAATATGACATAAGACGCCATAAATCATCATAACCCACCACGCGGGACCAATGCAGATTAGTTGGTGAGGTGTGTATTAACGATTAATGGACGCATCAAAATGCGCTAAAAAGTGGTAAAGTTTGATGCCGCCTGGCACTACTTTTCCACCAGTGAAAATTACTGGCAATGTTATTTATTAGATTTAGAATGCCGCCTGGCACTACTTTTCCACCAGTCGAAATTCCTGGCAATGTTATTTATTAGATTTAGATACTTGATTGGTTTGCTATTTTACCACACCAAATCCAGAGCTCTGTAAATTGTATACCTTCAATCGCTTTTCAGCCCCTTTGTTGCTCAACCACTCCCACCCCCACCACTGAAAATCTGCGAGGTGCCCGGATCTATTAATAATGATAGTTGGGTAACTAACTAAACTAGAGAGATTTCTTCGCTCTGTAAATTGTCCACCTATTTCCAGGGCCAGCTCTTAGTATATAACGTGCCTTCCGAAGATTGGAGGACTTAACCAAAACTCAGTATAGCCGTTTTGAAAAACTTGCTACAAAACCGGCTGGCTTCAGGATTTAAATGGGGGCGCGTGGGGGGCGCTAAACTAGCTTTACTTACGAACCTGTTTCTCTTGTATAGACTTTATTTGACCTTCTGTACTGGCTTCGATTTAATGAAGCACATACGACCATCACGAACGTTCATAGCGACCGCGCCCCCTTATTTCTTATACGGGTAATGAATTATGGAGTTGACAAGCAAGAATCCTTTGAATTACCACGTCAACGTGATGAGATCGGGGCTAACTTTAACAACCGTGAGCTGATTTCTACCCATATCAATGAATAAATTATTATACCCACTATTAGGTTTTAGAAGTGGTACTTTAGTAGTAAAATACTACTTGAATTTGATATTGTTAGAAAGCTGTAATAGTCAACTAAATGCCGGCAATGCGGCACTTTTTGGGGTGCGGCAACATTTCACAAAAAATAATAAAAAAGTATATATAAGTACTACACTATCATTGAATCGAACTATCATTGAATCGAACTATCATTGAATGTGATGATTTTAACCAAATCATCATCATCATCACCGTCTACGCAGGCCGCGACTAGGCAACACTATCATTGATTGTAATGATTTTGACCAAACCATCATCACCGTATGGCCCGAGCGCGCGGCTTCATAAAATATTATGCACCGAAAATAAATAAGTTAGGTAATGATTATTTTTTAAAGAAATCACTGATTTTCTTTACTTATAATGAAAATAGGGGGCGGCAAAATTCGGGTCCGCCCCGGGCGGCACAAACACACGCTACGCCACTGCTTCGATAGCTTATCTTTATTTCATAAGGTTAATTTTAAAACTGGGTCTAGCCTTTAATAGGTAATTATTAAAGGTCGACTTTTATCACATTACGACATATGCGGGCGGGAGTACACGCGACGGATGCTATGAACATTGCAGAAAGAGTCGATTTCTGAGCAAATCAGTATAATCCATATTTGTCAGCTGATTCTTAACCATGTACATACGTACAGTGTGTTTTTTTAACAGTGATCAAATTTTGTGGTATGGTTTAGATTAGACCAAACTGAACAACTTTGTCTATGGGACCAACTTAATCAGAGCAAAAAAATATTCAGCTGTTCCATAGAAAACATCAATACTACGCGACCAAAATGTATGGAACAGCTGATTATTTTTTTGCTCTGATTAAGTTGTTTCCATAGACAAAGTTGTTCAGTTTGATGGTCTAAACCACAATACAAAATTTAATCACTGTTCAAAAAAACACACTGTATAACGAAATCGCCTATGTTCACATAGGTTTGAAAAGCCTGTAACTAGGTGGATTTAAAATTTGTAGAGCCATATAAAGAAACGCACACATTTCCGACTCACGCTTTTATCACTTTGGGTTACCATACATCCGGATTTGACCAAAGTTTTCATCATGCTGATGCTGGTTAAAGTTTTTTAAAAATTAAATACTGCCTTATTGAAGCATAATAGTAGATTATTGCATCGAGCACAAAGTAATTTATTATTGCACCGAGTGCCTGATTTAGCAGGCACGAGGGCAATAAATTACTTAAGGCGAGGTGCATAATCTGCTTTTCTTTCAGTTATTACCTATAGGAATAGCAGATAAAAGAAACTTTCCATTCAATAAATTTCTCATAAGATTTTATGTATTGTACTCGAGATTTTAAGGGTAAAAGATTTTCTATAACATTATCGGCTTCATTTAGAATGAGTTAATGTGTCGCTATTTTCATCACAATCACACTAAAAACTCAGTATCATGAAATTAAAGCATAGTTGAAAGAAAAAGTAATTTTGTGTCTATATTGTCTGGCTTTTAATATCCAGTGTAATATCCTGATCCTTGATCCTTTTCAATGTTTTTATATGGTAACCTTACCCTACATGTACCACACTAGAAAAGCTCTAGTTTATCAGGGCTTAAGGCCTTTTGTTTGTTTATAGCTCTGTACACCATACTACACACACAGTACATAGAAAATGTTCTGTAACAATTTACATAAACCTAAAATTAGATATGGTGGTTTTCCCAAGGTTTATCTTTGTTTGATTCAAACAGAGGAGCTTTGTTCCATTATCTGTTTGATCTTATTGTAGTATCACTGTTTTGTTTACTCAGAATGAATTTAACTTTTCCAGAATTTATGTTACAAGATTTTATGTGCATGGTATCAACGGGTGAGCAACTTAATGACTGGAAAATGATTGACATCAGGCATTTCTAATGTTCCCACTGCTGGGGGCAAGGGCCTTCTTTATGGATAAGGAGGTTTGGCTATAAACAATCACAGAGGCCCAATGCAGATTGGTTAGTGTTAACAACTGCAAATGCAGCCAGCACCAACAGCTTAACGTGTCTTCTGAAGCATAGAGGAACTCGAGATAATACATTTTTAGTCACCATCCCATGACTGACCATTGCGAATGTTGCTTAACCTCCACAACCGCAGGGCCAGGTGATACACCACTGCACCACCAAGCACCATAGCATAAAACTAAGGCTTAAAATAATAAAAATGATTGATTTTATTTAAGCCTTAGTTTTATGACCCCAGTACTAGATAGAATCATAAGTAAATTGAAGGGGTAAGTAGACAGAGGTGTTAACTAACAAAAAGTTAAAAATGAGTTATGAGTTTTTAAACTTCTAGATTTTATGCATTCACAATGCTATTTTTGAATTAAGATTATTAATAAAAAATCAACTCGGGTTCGAGTCCCGTCTGAGCTGCTACGGGTGAGTAGAATTTTTCTAATATTTTTTCAATTATATTAATAATCTTAAGGAGTTATTAGTGTTAAAAAATATGTGAAAGCCTGAAATGTATGCATTTTATTAGTTAACACCTTTGCTAGGGTCTGTATTTTTGACACTAATAATAATTTGCATGTTTTGAGCTCATCAGTAGATTTATCATCTCTTAAACCCTGTGTTTATTCAAAAAAAACATTTTTTTTCAGTTTTGTCAGATAAGATCTTTGTCCACTCACCCCTTCAATTTGTGTCCATATTATAAAGGGGAAATTATAATACTTAATAAAATGATATTTGTGTGGTGTTGGAGTTTACAGCAGGGATTCCCAAAGTGGTTGACAGGCTGATGTCAACCCCTTGAGGTTGAAATCGGTTTCTCAGGGGTTGACATAAATAAATAATAATTATAATGATTAGCATTGATTACACTTGATATTTAATTAATTTTTAAAGTTTTTAATTTGGCCGTGGTCTGAGGTATCAGTTCATTTTGGAAAAGGGGTCTCTTGCCCAAACAGTTTGGGAATCCCTGGTTTACAGTAATGAAATCAAAACCTTACCTGAAACCTGGTGGTAGAGGGCTGGTCTCTGAATCGCGAAGGTTTCTCTATATCTCGAAAGCTGCTCTTCGTCATGGGTGACTTAGAAGGATGCGCGACAACATTGCCGTGCCCGTTAGTCAAGTCCGGTAAAAGTTTGTCCTTTTCGTTCGCATCACGCGTCTTGAAATGCAAACCGGATTCAACATCATCACTCCTAAGCACGACTTCAGAAGGATACTGGATGTTACCATTAGTAGCCGCCATAGATTTAGCAGAACTAATCTTTCTAAATCGACCGATAATAACATCTTCTTCATCCTGTATCGGCACTTGCAAGTTTTCCGACGCCTCCGGCACTTTACTTGTTTTTCCATCGGATTTCACCGGGCTCATTTCAATATCTTTCTGTTGCGAACCCATTTTGAATTTTAAGTTCACAAGATTACACTTTTACTGATGTTTTAATTCATACTAACGGAGAAATAACCCTCATAAAAAAACATGCGTTCGAAAAGTGACGCGGATAAACTAGGCTCGGTGCTCAGTGTGTGATTCAGATTTCGATTAGAGTCGTTTAAAAATGTGTGAAGAAACAACACTTGATTTCCCTCATCTTCTATAATATTAAAGTTTTATTTTAATATTTTTCTTAACTCAAAAAACACGCGAATTTTCACGCAACCAAAACACAACCGCCACAACACGACTACAATTTTTGACTGCTTGTCAGGGTTGGTAGATCCAGATTTTGAAATTTCCCCATAATGATACGTATGGCAACTTTTTTCCCCATTTTTGTTAAACAGGAAATAAAACGAATTACAAAATAATTAAACTAAGTTTATTAAGAAAATATAAGAAAATAAAGAAGTATCTGCGGGGCTACTCAAATGGCCACTTTTCTATTCTTTCGCTAACTTAAATCTTAAAAATAAGCAATTAATGATCAAGTCAGACGTCCCAAGTTTATGTAAATCACAGACATTGTTGTATTGTACAGAATTAACAAGCCTACGACACGTTATTTTGGTGTTTATTGCTTATTTTTAATTTTTAAGTTAGCGAACGAATAGAAAAGTGGCCATTTGAGTAGCCCCGCTGAAGTTCTAAACTGAATTTTCTAAAATGTTTAGAACTTCCGAAACTTCATCTTCGCTTAACATGGTCAGATAAACATTATCGTAGTTAAATTTATACTCCAATTAAAATTCTTCCTTGTATATTTTTTCCCCAAACATTTCCCCAAAGATTTCATTTCCCCAAAATTTCGCCAAGACCGTTATTTTTCCCCAAAAATGCGAAAAAAACCCCCAACCTACCAACCCTGCTGCTTGTTTGACAGGATTTGCTACATCTATGGTTTGACATAACAGAATAGAGTAGAGAGGGTAGTGAAAAGGTTCATGAATACATCACAAGCAACTAGTCTGTGTTGTAAAGTGAGCCACACAGAGAAAGCAATAACTACGTAGAGACGGTACTTCATAGAGCAAAAAAATCTATGAAATGTCAAATCAAACATACCTCATCGTTGCCAACCTAACGACTGTGAAACAATATTTTGCCAACCTACAAGAAAAAAGATAGAGATGGGCGACCTAGTATCAAAATTTTATCGATATCGATGAATGCACTGAACTGCGCTTACTTAAAGAATAATTTAAAAATCTCCACTAACATGGCACAATGCTCCGTTTTTTAACTAGTACTGAGTCACATAAGTATGTTAGAATTGATTATGAAGCATTTAACTGTTGGGCAGTACTTTAAAAAACAGAACATGTGTTCAGTTTAATATTTGAAATAAAGAAATTAAAAATTAAAAGTATTTATTTCTTAAAAATATTCATTGTACTTGTTAAGAGCTCAATACTATGTAATTGTTATTATTTGAGACAACAGATGGCGGTGCCTTTGTTGACATATATTGTAACCGTCGGTGTTAAGATTTTTTGTCTTTTACATATAAAGCTCCGATGAATATTCAAATACAAACTTCGTCATATATCACATAGTTGTTTTCTTTATTATCCACAAAACTCCTTGAGGACTTGTACATGGTCCTTCGTTTTGCCGGTAAATTCCGAGTCAGTGTGACGTGTGCTGGTGGTACCTGGTGCTGTGCTGAGCTGAGCTGATGCTGCAGAGCTGAAAATAAAGACGCAGCGGAAACGACCTTCGCTGCGGGGGGAGCGCCTCCCAGGAGTTCAAATCTGAAGTTGGAAGTGTCAGGTGACGTGAGTGAGTCATAGTCAAGAAGAGTTATTGTGAGTACATTTTGAGCCTTATTTACTAGAAGTTCGGAACTTAGAAGATTCAAGAATAGTGGTAGTGAAATTTTTCAAAGTGTTTAGGACTTAGAATAATTTTAAGTAAAGTGGTGAGACGGGGAACCTACGCCAATTTTCTAAGTTAGGTGTCAAACACTTAGAAAATTTTGAAGAAATTTGGACTTGGCAAATTTTCCTCAAGTTTCAACTTAGAAGAAATTATCAAAATTTTGGACAAATTTTTTTCGGGTTTTTTGTGCGGTGTCTTATACTGTGTTTAATTCTTTTGTTAATTGTTGTGTTATTTTGGATTAATTAGCATAATGGCTGAAAAATATTTCGACCTTCAAGATGATATTTTCAACAAAATAAAAAGAGGCAAAATAAATTTCTCAAAAAGTGCGAAAGATAGAATTACAGTGTCTTATCTCGAAACACGTATAGAGGCTTTAGAACAAGATTGGGTAGCATTCAATAATAACCATAAAAATATAATTTTGGAAGTAGATGCAGAAAAAAGAAAAACTTCTGTTTATCAAACAACCAATCTTTATGAGCAAGCTGAAGAAATTTATTTTGACTACAAGTCTTTGTTAAAAGAAAAATTGTCTCAAATTAAGAATAAGCACAATGATACTGTAAAGGAAATTAAGAACATAGGACATAACCCTGTCAAACTACCAAAAATTTCTATATCCAAATTTTCAGGCCACTATTCCGAATGGGTCAGTTTTCGCGATTTGTTCACTTCTTTAATACATAATAATTTAAATATTGATAATGTTCAGAAACTTCACTATTTAAAAAGTAGCGTTACTGGTGAAGCCGAACAGCTATTGCGCCATATTACTGTCACTGCAGATAATTACAAGATTTGTTGGGATCAACTTGAGAGCCGTTACAATAACAAAAGGTACTTGGCAAATAACATTTTGAAAAAACTTACCAGTCAAAAACCTTTAACTTTTGAAACTGCTTCAGCTCTCAAGCAATTATTAGACACTACTAAGGAGTGTTTATCTGCTTTGACAAATATAGGTGTTGATATTAGAAGATGGGACATAATCGTTATTTATCTTGTCAGTCAAAAACTAGACCCAGAATCCCGTAAAAATTGGGAACAGAAAATAAGTGACACTGTCAAAGATTTACCTAGTTTTGCTCAATTTGAAGAGTTTTTGCAAAATCGGTTCAGAGCACTAGAATTTATAGATAATAAGGTTCAAAAGTCCGAAGACACAAAATGTAATCACGTTACCACAACCTCTCTAAATTGTAATTTTTGCTCCAACAATCACAGATTGGCGAATTGTAAATTATTTGCTAAGGAAAACACCGAAGCACGACGTAACTTTGTCCAATCCAACTATCTGTGTTTTAACTGTTTTAGCGATAACCATTCTGTTTATGAATGCAAGTCATCAACCAGGTGTCACATCTGTAAGAAAAAACACCACAGTCTACTTCACCTCAAGGGTTACCAAACAACTAATAAAAATAATGTTAATCAGTCTGTGAATAGTGAGACCGTTGAAGATCCCGGTACATCACATTCACAAACTCAAGGCGAGGTTCAAAATCCCCAAGTAGTTGCCTCTTGTTTTTCAATTACACAAGAGCAAGTACTCTTGGCTACCGCTTTGGTGAACGTAGAGTCTCAAGAAGCTAACTCTACATTCGTTTTGAGATCGCTTCTTGACCAGGGGTCTCAAGCTTCATTCATCACGGAAGCGGCAGTTCAAATGATCCAACTCAAGAAAATACCAGGAACCAGTGTGGTATCAGGTTTGGGCGGTGACCCAGCGACTTTATCTTCGAAGTCGTCTGTAGTATTAGGAATTCAGTCCCGCCTAGATCCATGCTTTAATGTCATAGTTAAAGCTCATGTCCTGAGTAAAATCACAACTTTTCTACCAAATAGCAAAGTTGATATGCAATGTTTACCAATTCCGTCCATGGAACTTGCAGATCCATTATTTGGAAACCCAAATAAAATAGATCTGCTATTAGGTGCAGAAGTATACAGCCAGATTTTATTGGAAGGATTGATCAAGGGTCCACAAGGTGTTGTTGCTCAACGCACAACTCTTGGTTGGATTCTTTCTGGCAAAGTATATTCTCAGCATAAGAATATCAACCATGGCGAGTCTTGTCTCAATGTAGTAAGTCTGCATGCATCACATCCCCGTGAGTATAAACTTCACGAGAAATCCTGGGATTTGAAGTCCGAACCGTCCTCTGAGAAGTCCAGACATCTGACTCCAGAAAATATAAGTGTAGATTCGGAACCCAAAATTCAATGCTCAATCGGAGTTCCTATTATAATCAACTCTTTTGAGCTGCATGAATTTTTAAGTCCATCGTTTGTAGCAAACGCAACTCCAGAGTCACTATTAGAATTAAGTCACAATCCGCTCTGGAACCAGGACCATATCTGTCGAAGAGTTCTGCAGTGGAGGGAACCTGAAACAGATATGGTCCTGGTTCCAGAGCGGATTGTGACTTAATTCTAATAGTGACTCTGGAGTTGCGTTTGCTACAAACGATGGACTTAAAAATTCAATGCTCAAAAGTGTTGACTGAGAATATTGGTTATAAATTTCGGAATAAATTCCATAAACTTTCCGAAATTCGGGTCCCGCGGTGGAATCGAGTTCCTATTATAATCAACTCTTTTGAGCTGCATGAATTTTTAAGTCCATCGTTTGTAGCAAACGCAACTCCAGAGTCACTATTAGAATTAAGTCACAATCCGCTCTGGAACCAGGACCATATCTGTCGAAGAGTTCTGCAGTGGAGGGAACCTGAAACAGAAAACATAAGTAAAATTAACACAAAGATAACAGCAAGGAAAGTTACGGAAATTGTTCATACCTGGATAAAAGTTTTTGAAAAGCAGACAAAAGACTATCAGGAAAAGAATAATAATGTACATAATATAAAATTTATACTTACCTTCTTTCTCTTGTTCTTATTTGCAAACCTGATCAGCAGAGTTGACTGGAGATCACAGGATGCTCCTGATCTCATTTATAAGCACAGGTACAAATCCTCAACTCAAGTCTCAACCCGGTACCCTTTGTTGGGTGTTACTTTAGTAAATTGTGCTATTGGAGTTTCATCTTCTGTTAACAACTTGGGTTGGACAATCTAACACATCGTTATGTCATTTCATCGTGTTAAGGTTTATGTATATATTTTGTTACTTGTAAATACTTAAGCTAAGCAGACACTCTTTAGTGTCACATTGTTACAGTTAGTTAAGTTAATTGTTATGTAGTTAGTAACTCTACAAACACAAGTATTGTCGTTTATTAATTTGTTTTAATTTTGTTCATTGGAGCCTAAGTTTAATTTTAAATTCAAGGTTTTATGCTCACATTGTTTTTCTTGTAGCACTTATTTCACTGTTTAATGGACTTGGTCCATGGCGGGCGGAATGTTAAGAGCTCAATACTATGTAATTGTTATTATTTGAGACAACAGATGGCGGTGCCTTTGTTGACATATATTGTAACCGTCGGTGTTAAGATTTTTTGTCTTTTACATATAAAGCTCCGATGAATATTCAAATACAACCTTCGTCATATATCACATAGTTGTTTTCTTTATTATCCACAAAACTCCTTGAGGACTTGTACAGTACTTCTTCAATTATTTCGACGGCTGATGGTAATGACCTGAAATAAAAAATTATATGTAAACATTTTCACACATAAATTCAAAGATATTAAGGTTTAAAAATGAATTTTGACAGTTTTGTATAACCTCATGTGCTGCTGACTGTACAATGCAACGGGAAAATTATAAAGTGTATATTATATGGTACATTTTTCTTACATTACAACTAAAATTAAAAACATCGGTATCGATATTTATGTAAGTAGGTACTCTATTTCCCATCAGCTTATTATTGGACTAAAATTATTATTTACATTCAAATACCTACCAAAAAGTGTAAACGGATGTTAAGTTGATTAATGATTACTCACCGAAGCTCATCAAAAGAAAATTTGGCCATAAAAAACATTTTGTGTCTTCCTTTAGCGCCGATTTCAAACCACAAATTTCACAAATGCTTCATTATGATTTGATTAGGTAGGCACTTAAAATTCGCAACGACTTGACCATTAACCACTGACTTATTATATTACTAGCGTACTATTAACACAAATTGATAATTTTATCATTTTATTAATACTAAAAACTTCCCAAAGAGCTTTTAAATGTACCGCCTTGTACCGCCTATAGTTGCTCTGACTGACAAATGAATGACGTATCATCAAAGAACGAGAAAGAATGAGGAAGAGTGAGACAAATATAGTCGCCATCAAAATTCATGTTTGTTTCATATAATTATTTTTTGTATGGAAGTTGCGACAGACTGGTGAGCCACAGTGGGAAAAAATTCGGCTCTTGAAGAAATAGGATTTCAAAAAAATCAACTTCGTTTCTGGTAGAAACTCTTGATGTACTTCGATTTAGATCATAATTATAAGACTTTTTTATTATGACCACTTTTTCTAATATTGAATAGTTTAGGAGAAAACGTCAAATTCGTTTCTTATTGTATGGAACATGGGACCCTATTTTTGAATCGCTCGATTGGCGTCGAGCGCTCGTTTCTACTGATTTTTGTTCGACATATGACTCTATTTCGAACGTTTGAGCCATATGTCGAACGAAAATCAGTAGAAACGAGCGCTCGACGCCAGCCGAGCGATTCAAAAATAGGGCCCCAGAACCAACTTTAATGTGATCATGTTGCTTTATCTTAAGTTTCCTAAAGCTGAAACTTTTGCGTGTCTATAGGCCCAATGGTTGGTTGAGTATTTTACCTAAACACCACTTTTCCCCCCTGCGTCCCCTAACTCGAGTTTTAGGGGATCTTAGATCACGTCTTTTCGTGTAAAATCAAGTACATTTAATTCTATTTAAAATCGGTTCTTTTATACTGGAATGGTTCTCAAAGGCTTGTTTATGCATTAAACACAACAAACTAATACAATAATATAAAAATAAATAATTAGGGTGACCACCGTACATAAAGAACAAAGACAAAAATGTATGACTTATAGTCAGTCTTATACAATGAACAATAACAAACGAATCGTAAAAAGTATTGCATTTTTTTTGATAAACATTTCGTCAGGGTGATCAGAATCACCGCGCAGGTAAAAATCAATGATGTTACCACGCGGAGGTAAAAAAACAATGGAAAATTATGTAATAAGTGAGTCATCAAGAGTTGTTTTGTCCGAATAATATCACTTATTCATTTTAAAATATCAAATCGTGCTTTAGTTTGTATTGAATCTTCATTTAGTGCAGACGTCTCGCTACTTTTTAACTTTGTGTTTTTACGAAGCTATATCCAGTATGGACAGTGTTGCGACAAATTTAGATATTTATGTGATGTTTAAGAGCTGTAGTGACTTTAAAGATCATAAACTACTATATGAAAATATGAAATCTAAAATTCCATCCGAATTAAATGATAGTGAATAAAAAAATTGTTAGATTTTGCTCAAAATAAGTATTCTAATTTATAGGTAAAGTAGATAAAATGCAATTACGATGATACAAAATTCATTAATAAAAACTCTGATTGGCTTCATTCTAATATAACATAGCCCCAAAACGTAAAAACTATTCTATTTCCTTCTATATCGTCTGAAATTCTGTCCACCTCGTCTAATGTTAATGAAGTAAGTGACTCTCTTCATCTCTTAACATTTCTAATACCCGGTCCAGAGTTCATATATAGATATAATTACTTCTAATTCAGAAAATTTCACTCAAACCTCTTCTCCTTGCCCAAAACGTAGAAAACCTTCTGGTAGACTCACAAACAAACAGAAACGTTATCGAACAAACCAAATATGTGCGGATTTTAGTGGACATGCGTTAGCAATCTTCAGAAATATTGTTAAGACTGTATATACGCATTTCAAAGAAATTAGCATTTTTCCAAACGAGTTATCTAAAGAATTAAAGCATTACTATTGATGTAAACTTTAGTTTTAGGAAGCAAAATTCTTAAATTAGTGCCGTATAGAGAGAAAAACATAATAAATTATCAGGTATTTTAAAACAAAGACAATCTGTTCAAGTGGAATTCCAAATTTGCTTGTCAGAGGTATTTTTCAAACACGTTTCAGCTGTAACAAATAATAATACGACTCATATTTATTTTTTCATTTATTGTTTGTATTGTCAAGGAGTGCCCTATAGAGAGAAAATTTTAAAAAATGATTTTAATCACAGAGAAATAAAATATTAAAAATGCTCAAATAGGTACACTTTGACATGTTTTTTTACTGGCATTTACAGATTTTAAAGTAATTTATTATTTTCCTTAGAAATAATGAGGTATTTGTCTATTGTATTGAGTATTTTGTATATACTTATATCTAATATATAATTTAATAGGAATTTTCAAAGTTCGCCCTCATTACGGTTCGCGCAGAGATGTTTCGATCATTTGTATGGAAAATTTAAAAATGGAACGTGATGCGCGTCTACAGCCTTAATGACTATAGGCGAAAATACAGAAACAATTTTAAAATTATTTACAAAATGGGATGTATGTATATGGTGCTTCTGACCAAAGTAACTATAAACAAAAACCTTTTTCAGATACATTAGAGACGATTCTAGTATTTTTATGGCGAGCTTAGTACATATTAAACTAGAATCTAGCAGTGGGGCGATAATATGGAAAAATTCAACACCTAATTCATCTCGGTATTGTCGACCTATCCGTTTTGATTTTATAAAAGAAAATTCAGAAAATGTTGTTGAAGTAGGTACTACGTATAAACACAGACCATACAACAAGTAGTTACTGTGACGTATATTAAGGCCAGTATACTCGAGCGTCGTAGGTATTTAGCGCTACCTCCCTCCCTCCAGAGCGAGCCGCGCGAACGCATATTCAAATGAACTCTCTGACTGCTCTGACCCCGCGGACCAAACCACAGAATAGATATTTACTACGTACAGAAAGGACACTCCCCGCCCGCGATTTCATGTACCGAATCGAGTGCTCTGTCAACTCTCATGCACAGCGTGAACGCGCGATATTTATTTTGATATTTCGAACTAAATAATTGTTTCTTTTTGTTTATGTATTGTTATTAATAATGTTATAATAAGTCAATAAATAAGTATGGGTACCTACCTACTAGGTAAAAAACACATTTATCAACACAACAAAATTAAGGTTGCTAGGTAGTTAATACGAAGTAAATAATTATGTTTGTTTTTTGTTTATTCGAATATTATAGTTCGAATAGGTACTTGTTGTGAAATAAAAGACTTTTAACGGATACTAGCGCGGTTTTATTGAAAGTACCACGGCAGCTGCAAAGGTGCCGAAACGTCGGGAAAATCAAAAATCAAACCAAATACAAACTAATTACCAAAGTACTTTCAATAAAACCGCGCTAGTATCCGTTAAAAGTCTTTTATTTCATGTCTAGTGAGCGCGTAAGCTTGAGAAGTGAATAGGTACTTGTTGTATGGTCTGTGAGTTCGAATTAACTACCTACTATAATAGTGTGTTAAATGTGAATAAACAATGAATTCATTGAGTAAACTCGTCATTTGAGTGGTAATTCAGCTGTCCGTATAATATTATATTCTACAAAACCTACCTACCTAAAAATATTTGAGCACTCACAAGCTTTTTTTTCGTGTAACAGTTTTTTTTATTTTAACTTTCTTTTATAATTTGCCGATTAAAAGGGACCCCCAAAAAACGAGTAATCATGTAAGGGTCAATTCATGCTGGAACCGAATCGAAGCGCATCGAATTTTATCAAACAATTCACTCAAATTTTTTCGGAGATAAAAAATTCGCGCGCATTCGGCGGTGAACTCGAGCGTCTCTTCTCGAACCAACGCGTCGATCGCGATCATTGTCGTCCGTCCGTCAGTAATATCAGTGACACAAAATTTGAAAAATTTTTTTTTTAATTAGTGACAATTTATATAATTTTGGAATGTGCTCATCAAGGCCTTTCATTTGATACCCATATTCAAAAATTAAAAAACAAATATTTTTTCTTAAATTTTAGTGACAAATTATATAATTTTGGAATGTGCTCATCAAAGCCTTTCATTTGATGCCCATATTAAAAAAAACAAAAAAAAATGTTTTTTTTTATTTTCAAAAATTAAAAAAAATATTATTAAATGGATTTTGTATAAAGAAAAAAAACTAGTTTATTTAACGAAGTTAAATTGTATGTGAGGCTGTTTACCTGACGACCTTTGTCTTAGAGTCTGAACTTAGCAGGGGTGTCGAACTCATTTTTCTAACTAAAGGGCCATTTATAAAATTTTAGGTGTGTTAGCGGGCCAGACTCAAAATTAAAGACACAAATACGTACTAAATTATTTTAAATAATGCGTGCGCAATTTTAAACGTCTGAAATCCTCAATGGATAGATTCTGGTTGCGGGCCGTATCTTTGACACCCCTGCCCTAGAGCGTGAAAAGCGATTTTATGCAGCCTACACCCAACATAATGACGAACTTTACGAACATGAGAAGTGAACATAGTATTAGTTACGTTACTTTTAGAACTCAATCAAAATATAATTTTATAGCAAACAAGGGAAAAAAATAATCGTGAAACGTAACGAACTTCGTCGACTCGTAGCTGGTCGCTCTAGGGCATAGGCAATTAGCCAAAAGAACAAATAACATCGGGGAAAAAGTGAAGTTCGCTAAACATTTGAAGTGATTACTAAGTAATAAAACAGGTGCAAGCGATTTTCGACCTTATTGATAATTTCAAAATAACTGTTTTTAATGAAACATCAAAGTTAGTGAATGAAAACAGGTGAAAAGCATCCGAATTTCAAAGTGACTAAGGTCGAATATCGCTTACACCTGTTTTTAGTGACATCATATCACTAAAAATGTTTTTCTACCTTCGCTTGTTTTTCCGACATTCATTTTTTTCGTGCAAAGCTGCAGCTGTTTACGGTACTTAGTTTTCTTCTTCAACTTCCGATATAAGTAAAAGAAATAATTGCAAAATCAAAGTCAACCATTTTATTTTAAATTAGGTATTCGATTACTTTTCTGATCTTCAAAACGTAGCGAGGAAACGTGCGCAAATGCGCGCTGTATAGCTAAAATGATTTTAATATGACACGTCAATTCAAGCTGGCTCCGAATCGAAGCGAATCGATCGGAGCCAAATTGAATTGACCCCGGTTCAGCCTTTTCCGGATGTTTGAAACCCTAAAAATCACAATTATTGGACATTGGACATTATTATCTTTTAAATTCTCAATACTAACTCGGTAACTAAACAAAAAAATAGATAAAATTTATAGATAAGTAGGTATTTATTTCTTAAGTCATTAAAATTAATTACGTGTTTGCTTGTACTCAGTTGCTGTATCCAAATACCTATAAGTACCTACTCTATGCATTTACAACTTAAACTAAATTAATAATTTACACTAAATAAAATTTTACACTTAGATTACCTACTGCGTTTCCAAGTTTTATACTACTCTTTGAATATCTAAAAGATTCTCAATCGAAGGGCGCGAAAGGGGCAACACAGCGCGGCAGCAAAAACGACACAGGTCCTACTCTGACGACGCCTCGCAGGCTACTAAACCAAGACGCGCCGAGCGTTTTATTATATATTAATGTTTAAATAAATATAAAGTCACTTTTAGAAAAAGTAACCGTAAAATATTCTTCAATATTGAATTACCTTTTTTTCTATATATTATTTGTGCATAAGAGATTAATAGTCTTTAAGTATTATTCAAAAAACATTGAAAATTTTCAATGTCTTTGCATATTTTTATAGTCGAGTGAAGATACGAAAATCGTGTTTTTAACCGTAAAATAATCAAGTTCATTTATGAAACTCCAACATATATTTTTATCTGCTCAAAATAAATAATGTTTGATTGTTTAAAATTGAATCAAAAAAAGGGCGATTTCGAGTATACTGCTCTTAAATGCTGAAGTGAAATAATCTCCTTAAAACTAAAATAAAAGATATTAAATTAAACACGAGTTACTTTTAAAAATGATTGGCGGTAAAATTACTTCTTATTTGTCAAACACGTCAACTCAAAAATGTGATAATTGCAAAGCACTTCATTCTGAAGTTAATAATAATAATAACCTTGATTTAATTTTAACTAAACCTCCATCTACGGTATTTCGTCACTTCATGGATGGATACGTTGCATGGAATACCTCCTACATATTGCATATAGGTTAGATTAAAAAAAACCCATAGCTTCGGGACAAAACGAAGACTTACTTAATGCTAAAAAAAGGAATTTTACAAAAACTGAAGAGTTAAAATTAAGTTTCAAAGCAATCAAAAGAAATCTTTTCTTTTTGACAAGGCGGCACAATCGCTATTGCACACAGTTGTTCAGACCTAGCGGCGGACCTGGGGCCTTACTATGAGCTCTTTTAGCAGGACTTATATTGAACTGCCTTACTTTTTCGTACAATGACCTCAACGGTTAGTTCGAAAGCAGGCCTTAAACAGTCCTGTTTAAGGCCTACTTTTGAACTGAATGGTTTCTTATTTGCTGATGGTAAGCCCCCAGGGCCTCCACATATCCAAATTCAGCTCTGGTAGGCAAGTTTAGTATTTGTTGTTTTATTTTGGGGGTGCTAAATAGAAAACTGCCTCGTTTGTCAATCCATGCTACGCTGCCGCCGCCTCTGCACTTATCATATAACACGTCCGTCGTCGTCTACATAAATACGGCGTGTTAACACGTGGCGTTAGACAAATGTGCCCGCACCTTAACATTTTAATGATTCCACTCTAGCTAGCTAGCTAGTCTGTGCTAAAAAAAACTAATATCATGTCATGTCAATGTCAATAAGTCTCAGCTCAGTCAGTGTCATAGAGTAAGATAAAAAAAATAGGGGTAGAGAGCCCTCTGGCGATTTTAAAACTTACTCATTTTGAAGCGCCATCTCTGATCGGCGATTTTCTTGTTAGTTTGTTTTTTTTTAGTACCTAATCTAGCAATCCTACCTACGGCTTTGTTCTAATTATCTTTTATAACATTCTTAACGCCGTGTTCACTAGTATTAGTATTTTTTCCGAAGAAAATAACTAACACATGAGAACAAACGTTTCAAATGTTATAAGAGATAACTAGAACAAAACAGTTAAAAACATAATTACAAAAGGGAGAAAAGAAAAGGACACAAAATTAAACAATTAAGTGAAAGAGTCATTATGTTTTTATTTATTCCTCTCAGTTTATGCCTAGGGCTAATTTTATTCAAAATTGTTCATATTCTTATTTCTTAATATTTATTTATTCACAAACACGGTCAGGGTGCCTACTAGCGCAGTAGGTACCTGACGACCGTGTTTGTGTAGTACATTAGTATACCTACCTAGTAGTATTAGGTAAACTAATGTACCTACAGCCAGTGGCGAAGGGTCCATACAAGACGATTCCCATTGGCTTACCTTTTAGAAATCCCACCCTACCGATCCACTATGCAGATCATAACACTTTTGTTGAACGGCTTACCTTCGCCATAATTTCACCCCTCGCCACAGCCATTAATTTTTCCCAGGTAAGTATAACATAATCTTGTTAAATGTAACCTATTAAAGAACACATCACTAACACTTTAATAAGTATAGCTAGCAGTTTTAATGAAAATACATTTTCATAAAAAAATGTTGCGCAGCCAGTAATTGATAACTGAATATTAAAACCATTCCAGTAAAATTATTCGTAAATAAGCAATTAATGCTTCCGCATAGAAAAACAGGAAAGATGGTGCACGGTCGAACCAAAATAATTTAACTGACACCTATACGAAGTCCTATATATTATTACGAGATATAATACAATCATTTTACTTACACCCTTACTTTAAGTCTATAAAACGATTATGGAGCCAAAGAGTCCCGGAATTGAAACAAGTAATGATACTTGTTTTTTATAAAAAAAATATTAATTTTCATCATTTGCGGTTGCCACAACTAAACTGCTCGATAGCTCGTACTGCACATGTATCAGGATGACAACAGAGTGGGATGGGGGTGGGCTGTGATCTGAAAAAAAAATTGTAATTTTATTATTAAAAATATTGTAGCTTATGAAATTGATGCATAATGAGGGCATTATGCATGATGTTTGCAGTTACGTCTTTGTAATTCTAGAGGAGCGATGTTCATAACAAAACGTGTGCGTAAAGTAACTACGTTTTACCTGCACGTAACGGTACAATTATTTTGAGAAATATCTACCCTTAATATGCGTAAACAAAACTTACATGATATTTCTGGTATATGAAGACGAAGTGGGATGGGTTGGAATTGAAATGGGTCTGGAACTGGGAGAGGTCTGGTTGCCTGAAAAAATATAACATAAAAAAATATATTTTCATTAACACTAAAATAATAATACAAATTTCCGCGCCGGGGTTATAGTATCATTTGAAAGGCCTTACGAAACTCTACAAAGTTATATATATTTCAATTTCAAAACCAAGCGCCCCATTTTTAAAGCCAACCCCAAAAAAATTTACGTGATGTTGCTTCAGTGGAAACGCACCCTAAATCAAGGAGGTAGTAATTTGATTCTACTATGGTACCTACCTAGTACCTACATAAAAAACTTACACGATGAATTGCCGGTAAGTGAAGGGAAGGTACTACGCCTACAGGCCTTATCCTGCTGGCGAAGGTGCTGGTTGCAGACCCCATTCTTTTAACTTGTCAACACATTTTCACCAACAATCTCTACCCAATCTTTAAAACTATCCGGGCCCTTATTCTTTTGTTGGGAAACGGTGGAATCGAGCAACTGAAATAAGTAAACGTACGAAATAAACACAGAAAAATATTTTTGTGATATTGCTAAAGGAAAATTCTGACAATTAAATTTTATTTTTGATAAAAAGAGTATACCTACCTTTATGAATATACTCTCGCTAATGACTATTAGAAAATCATTGTCTATTCCCAAACCATAAACTGCTTGACAAGCATTTACGTGCTTGTCAAGCATTGCTTGAACGTTGAGGGAGTGCTTATAAAAAAAAAATTGTATGAAGTAATGATCTTCGCCGATGAGAGATGAAGGCACTTCCTTTACAATAATGTCACTTAGTATAGGAGTGTCAAGAGTGTCCCCCCCCTGGTCAGTGTACTTGTGTGCGTGTGCGTGCCTAGATTTTTCTGTTTCTGGCTGCTGTTATTTTAAGTTTTGCTAACAAATAAATCATATTTTGTAACATATTTACTGCTACTGTACAATCTATAACATAAGCTTTTCGAGAAATTTACTGTAATAATGGGGTTCGATCAAGGTCAAATTATATTAGATAGCCCCACCGGTGCCTATTATGCCGGCCAATTTGTTGATGGGCGTCTGGTGTTTGAATTAAAGAAAGAAAAGAAATTTCGAGGTAAGTACAAAAGTGTAACCACCAACATTAACACTATTCCTTGTCTGTCTTGGAGTTACTGAAATTACTGTAGCAAAAGAGGCTGTGAAACTTAACTGATTTTTAGTCTTAAAGTTATTCTCTGAAGACTACATTTCTTCCGAATTACAGTTAAAAAAATGCTCAGAATTATAAATGACATTCATGGTATTGTATTTGTTGTACGGTCTGTGACATTCACTGATGTAATTGTAAATAAATAACGAAAACACAAAGACTTCTATGTTGTACACTAAATACATAAGAAAATAAATATTCAGCCTCCACAATTTTACTAAAAAGTAATACAACAATACATGAACACTAAAGAAATAATCAAAATAATTTATTTCCAGTTATAGGTGTATCTACAGACATTTTCCAGGGGTGGCCTGGCCTCCAGTGGTGTCTTTTTGTGTAAAGGTTTTTTTAATTTTTCAGCCTTTATTTTTTGTTAGCAAAAGTGCTGGGGTGGACACACCATAGCCTAAAACATACACGGAATACACCAAATGTAAGGCCCTCAGTTCAAGTGTTTTAAAACTTTCTTAACTGATAATTTGTGAACCATTATTTAACCCATCTGCACCGGCCGTATACCCGCCTAAAAAATATTAGCACCAGAGAAGATAAGAGAACAATAGAAGAAAACGTAAACAAAGTGCTGGCCTCATGCGGCCGGCTCGGCGTTGACGGAATGGCTTAAATTATTTTAGCTGGCCTCATGCGGCCGGGTCGGCGTCAAGGAATTAAATGAGATGTTAGACTTTATAATATAAACATCATTCTATTTAAATTCTTCAGTTAAACTGATGTTTTGAAGAATCCTCAGTTTAGATATTGTTTGAGTAGCCGTAGTTTAACAGCCATAAATCTATAATGCCATGTACAGTCAGTGGCACGAATCATGATAATTTTTCGACGGAGTGGGGATAAGTTCGCGCATGTGCTCTTGTGAGCGACCAATAGCGCGCGCCCCTCTCCCGCTGCCCGCGCCCCTCACCGCAACGCATACCCAAAATACGCGTTCCGCGCAATCCCCACTCGATTTCATGATTCGTGCCACTGACAGTAGCAAGTTGGAAACTTTCCAAACAATAAATTCCTAACTGGTTTCTGAAATGGAAATGATTAACACAGATAGTACTTACTTTCTGAGATCTAAGCTATGCCACAGAATATATTATAGTACTAAATATACAGAAGTCCATCTGCTACTTTTGCTGCACAGCAATAAAGTACAATTTCAAATTATATTGCACTGACTGCGTGTCTTTCTGTCGCGTTAGTCGTATAGCTCTGTCTCAACTGACACACGGCATCCCCCGAGCACTGGCTCGACTGAATGAAGTGCGAAGTGAACTCCCCTGGCTATGCCTCATTATGCAACTGGGATTGAGGGCCCAAGACATTTGGTTGTAAAAAAAAAGAATTCAAGTTTAATTTTTGTATCTTTGCTTCAAGTTTTTACTAAACAATTTTATTCACAATGATTTAAAAAAATGGGCCCTCTGTCATCATAAAAGTTGAGAATAATGGATTTTTTTCTATGTTATTAATGAGTCTATATTAATTGCCATCTTTAATATTATTAAATAGCAATCTGTTACAATGAATTGTTATTTTATATAGTAAAAAATTGTCACATAAACACTGGTTAGGCATTATTATGAAAACAAAAATATTCAAGTTGCACATCATACTGAAACCTTAAAAAAACTGAATAATTATCTATTTAGATATTTGTATTTGTAAGTGTTTTACTTTATTTCCCAATTTTAATATAAAAAGTATTTTAGGTAGTGTATTTGCTAGTAATATTGGTTTATTTTGTACCCAATGTGATTTTAATTCATCAGTAATAATAAAAGAAAATGATAAACATACAAACCAAATCATTAGTTCCTTCTTAAACATGTACCTATCTCAATATTATTGTAATCAAAGTTGATTGACAATGTTTTCTGGATGTATTTGCAATGGTCACATAAAGCCTGGACACATATTTTATTTCTGCTCTATCAATTATTGAAAAATGTTCATTGTATTATTACATAGTTTGCAGTAGTGTTTGAAGCTCTCGCATTTTTTATTTATAGGTTGTGAGCAGAATGGCCTTGGTTCTACAATGATATACATTTTGAATGTGAATATTTATGTGAATTGTGTATTTGTATCATACGAGCGCATTGTAATATCAACTTAACGCCCTAAGAAATAAGGATGATTGTCATAATGTTACTCTTGAAAACTAATTGCCCAAAAGTTTTATGGTCATTAATCGTTCGACTCGGCTGCGACAATGTGTGTGGCATTCATTACGAAACCTCCAACAGTGATCACAGAATAGATATAAGTACTACGTGTTAATTTAATAGAAACATATAGAATAGAAACGTTTATTCACAACACACAAAGTAAAAGAAAACAGTAGGTATACAATAAAACAAGGAGATAGAGTAGGTAGGTGTTAGGTTTAGCATCAGCGTTTTATGCTTTTTAGGGTTCCGTAGCCAAAATGGCAAAAAACGGAACCCTTATAGATTCGTCATGTCTGTCTGTCGGTCTGTCTGTCCGTCCGTATGTCACTGCCACTTTATTCCGAAAGTATTAGAATTACACAGTTGAAACTTGGTAGGTAGATGTATTCTGTTAACCGCTTAACAATTTTAACACAAAAATAAAAAAAGTAAAACATTAAGGGGGGGCCCCCATACATGGAACTGAATCTGAAAAAAAAAATTTTCTTCAAACCAATACGTGTGGGGTGTCTATAGGTCTTCTAAAATAGCATTGAGGTTCTTAAGACGATTTTTTCTCAAAGTCAACCGTTTGAAAGATAAACACTGCCAAAGTGGTAAAATGTGTGTCCCCCCCCCTCTTTCTTTTGAAATAAGAGAGTGAAAAATCTAAAAAAAATATATGCTGTAGATCTTAATAAATACTTTCAACGAAAATTGGTTTGAACAATATATAATAAGTAGTTTTTGAGATATAGCACATTTTCCAAAACCGCAAACATAACTTTGTCATTCATACCAACACTGTGAAAAACAAAGTTATTTTTGCAGACATAAAATTATAGTGGTATTAAATATCGTATGGTATAAGGTAACTACGGAACCCTACGGCGCGTGGCCCGACACGCACTTGGCCAGTTTTTTTTTCGAATGGCTTGGGTAAAGGAGTTCTGCCCCGCCCCGTCTGTCCACTACAAAACTACAAACCCGTCACGTGACGTCACCGCCGTTCACGAAATTATTTTATTACGAATCCAAGATGACGTAACGGGTTTGCAGCAGACAGGCGGCCGGGCTATAGTACTTAATATGAATGTACCGCTACTTTGGCGGCGCCGCGCCGCCCCGTCGCGTCGCGTCATCTCGTAATCGGTGTCCGTCGGCTGTAGACTGCTCCAAGGCTGTAGACAAACAGCACCAGGGCGGGGGCCGTACCAGCTAACGGGCTAACGCATCGAAATTCGACAAGTCTGCCCGGCTTCAAATTAATTAAAACACCTAAATCAAGCCCCAATCAGCCCAAAATGGCGAACCCCAAATCATGATGTCGCACGAACATCAATATCTTCCAAATAACATCAACAAATAGTACAAAACGAAATTCCTTACTTCGATTTATCTGTTTTAAGTTGAAGCTCGGCAGTCCCGCCGAAGTTCGAAAAGTAAGCCGGTAGGGCCCCTGATGCGCACAACATCGAAACTCATGACATCGATAGCATTTATTATAATATTTCAGCACAATCATCGAAAATTCATGAAATCCCATTGAAATGTATGAAATCCTTACTAATATCATACTTAAATGCGAAAGTCTGTTTGTTTGTTACGCCTTCACGTCTTAACTACTGAACCGATCATCATGAAATTTTGCATACACGTTATCAGGGGTACAGAAAAGGACATAGGGTACCTTTCATCACGAAAAAAAATTATTGTTCCCAAAGGGATAGCATAAAAACTTTCCACGCAGACGAAGTCGCGGGCGGCCGCTAGTAAAGTTATAAAACCTTCTTTTTACTTCATGGTGCCACTCCAACTAGTGAAGGTTGGCAGTCAGTTCTGCATATTTAGTAATGGTTGTTTATAAAAAAAAGCTTTTTAAAAAAAGAAAAACCTTCAAATACCTTAAAAACAGCTCTATAAAAAGCAAGAAATAATGTTCAAATCGATTAATTACAACACGTCTATTGAGGTTTCTCTGTCTACGCCACACGGTAGTAAAATTTTTGGCGTTCATAGATAACGTCATCACACCATAAGAAAAATCAATGCATTTTAAAAACGTGCTACGCATAGTCGATATCTGCTTATAGACGACTGGTATGGCTACTTATTACATGCAATAGGTAATATTCATTTAAATACCGGTGTAAGACGCCGGGTTCGATTGCCAGTAGGGGTGTACAATTTGTACTCGGTTTGGTTGATGTTAGGGGTTATTTCAAGGCCGCCTAGCTAGCTACTAGCAGCTAGCTACCCACCATCTTACTTTTTTTTGATAGGAGGAAACGCGGTCTTATCGCCTTCCGACCCACCTCATCAAGATCGTTCTCCGATCCGACGGGAGGGGGTCGGCGAGTTCTGAGCTCTCCATTACGCGTCACTCCGACGAGCCGAGTTGCTCAGGTCGGAGTGCCGCGCAATGGCATATCAGTTAAAAACCTCCTAATGCCCCGCTTTACCACACAAATGTTAGAGACGACTTTTAACATCAGGTTAGGTGAAGCCCAAGCATTATCCCGTTGTGGATATAAAAAAAAACTCTTGACAACTTGAAACCAATGTTTCGAAACAAAACTTTATGCATTTTTTAAAATAGAACGCTAGTTAAACGATCATTCCTTTTGTTCCCAGGCATATACTTCACCGTGAAAGGTTTCTGCAAGGTGCACTGGACGTCGCAGCACAGCCGACGGGTGAACGACCGCACCGAGCACTACACGGTGAACCACGACTCGTACGAGGAGTACATCACGCTCCAGCTGTACCTCCTCGGCAGTAAACATGGTCAGTTGAACCTTCAAACATCCTTCCTACAACCCTATACAACAGATGTTTCATCTATTGGCGTATCTCGAGAGCTGGGGAGGAGGGGCAGAGCTGCGTTGGAATTTTGAAAGTGTGCGTAATACGAGAACGTGTAGACGCACACTAAATCTGTACCACATGAGCACAAAATAGTATAAGCGCCATGTCTCACTAGGACCAAGGACTCCAGTGGCAGCGCAACAAGTTGTGATACATCTAATGTATGTATACAGATGTATGAAGGGTCTTCGATCATCTATACCTGAGAATGTAGCACGTCATACAATAACAAAGCTGAAATGTGGCACATGCCGTTTGACAAATCACGCGACACTAAATGTCAAGTTGTATGACAAGTCTTGGGGGACTTTCATAGTGGGCTGCGTTTTGGGGGACTTAAGTGTTTCACAAATGCCATTGTCATGCAATATCCACAGGTATAGATGATCGAAGATGGAGGGTACATCACCTGGACCCTATTTAATTAACGTGACAACTTGTCACCTGTCATAACATAACAATACACTTTTATATCCATTGCGTCACACAATTTGAAAATAGAACAAACAACTCAATGCTACACTGCGGTGTACATTGCAATGCAATGCAAGTCAAATTGACTTACGTAGAGGGAGGGGGTGGGAGGTAAGGTCGGTGCAAGAAGCTTTGGGTGGACCCCAGAACAGTCTGGTGCCCACCCAAGAAAAAAACCTGATTTATTTTTCTATTGCCCTTCAAAACTCCAACGCGACTCCTCCCCAGCTTTGCCCCGAAAATATTGGCCATGCAGGCCCCCCCTGGAAACTATCTCTAGATACGCCCATGGTCATGACAAGTGACCATGGTATCCTAGTGAAATAGGGCCCTAAAGTAGACAGAGAAGTACCTCCTCGCACTCTAGGATCGGTTATGATTTCATACTCTAGCTTAGGTAGCAAGCAAGAATAATCGAAATGGCAGTGTCAAACGATGTAGTCAAACTCAAAACCCATCTAAAACAAAACGCAGAGCAAATAATTAGAAAAGGTGAACAGGATATAGGTATGCTTCTATAAAGGTAGTTGATTGATTATAATGTATCTTTAAAGTCCGGCGTCCAGTAGACGCACTGAGTCGAGCTGAATAGAATTAATTCGCCTGCTATTCACTGACTATTGAACTGCACCGACTACCAATTCGCCGTGGTTAGGGCTCCGTCACTCCGCGCGCGAGAGTATGAAGCGCTCGCTCGGCGTCCTCTGAGAGGACAAATTTCATACGTCAGAAAGGATAAGACCTACGCGGTAGAAAGAGAGGCAACTACTAAGTTAATGTTTTGGAGCGAAGGGAGCGCTGTGTGACCTAAATTGCACTTTATTGTGTCGGAGCTAGAGTCGCTATTTATTTAACTATTCTGCGGAGTGCAAATTCTGTACGCTAGTACTATTATCTATTTTGTGCCATGGTGCGCCGGGTGCCAAACAAAAAGGAAAAATGCGATTTGATTTGGCACGTTTCAAGTAGACTCCAGGATTAACAAATAATTCTCTTGAATCTTCTTTTCGACGTCTTCTAGAGTAGCTTGATGTCTTTCCAGCGGAGCATCACCTCAGCCCGGGCAAGTACGAGTACCCGGTCAAGTTCCAAATACCCACGAATTGTCCGTCCTCGTTCGAGGGTTCCGTAGGGAACGTGCGGTATGAACTGCGGGCGGTGATGGACATACCGTACGCCGTGGACAAGGAGGTGTACCGGGAAATAAGGGTGCACGCGCCGCTTGACCTTAACACGATCAACTGTAAGGTCGGTAACTGTTCTTCGTACCTACTTCTTCATTCATTCAGGGGCCCTACCTGCTAACTTTTCGAACTTCGGCGGGCCAGCCGTGCTTTAACTTAAAACAGATAAATCCAAAGTTATTTGGAAGATATCGATTTTCGTTGGGGTTCGCCATTTTGGGCTGATTGGGGTTCGATTTTTCTGTTACTATTTGAAGCCCGGCAGACTTGCCCAAGTTCGATGCGTTAGCTGGTACGGTCCCAGACCGACGACAGAGTGGCGGCGAAGAGCATTATCGCCCGTATTTAAACCTTTCTCAATGTTGAGAACTTTCTTGAAATGACACTTAAAGATGCTGTTCCTATAAGAAGAGCATCAAGATAGCTCTCAACATTGAGAGCGGTTTATAAATACGGGCCTATATCTTTAGCAATTAAAAGTGGCCCTTAGTGATATTAATATACGGTTCTCCTCGAACGCAGTGGCCTCGTGCGGCGAACCGTATACTAAAATACCCCGATTTTGATTTGAATCATTTTCTTCTGCGCCAATTCTTTGGTCTGCGCTGACCTTTGCTGCCTTTGTTCACTATATTTGCCATCGAAATCTTTCGCTATCTTCGCAAGCATCAAATCCCATGACAGTTCTCTTTCCGCACAGACTGGTTTGCATACCGGTTTTCAAGGTGACATCTCTGAGGTCACGGGTCCGATCTCCGGCTGTGTCTAGAGATCTTGTGTGGTGCTGTGAAAACTAACATTTCTATATTGGCTCAGGGGCTCTACCGACTAACTCACATGGCTATCGTAATCGCTTCCATTTGACAGATGGCAGCCCCGGATCTACGTTTTCGAAAGGGGGGGGGGGGGGGGGGGGCAGAAGACAATTTGCCGCCCTCTTCGAAGCAATTTTCAACAAATTCCCATGATGGTATTTGTTGTCATGTCAGATGTCAATCAATGTCAGATGGTAACCATACCCACGCCGCCCGCCGCCCTGTTTTCCTCTCCTACTTAACTTGCATAACTTGCTTGAGAAGACTAAGGGGCCCCTAGTCTTCGCCGCCCGGGGCAAGTGCATAGATCCGGGCCTGACAGATGGATGTGATACCTACATTGCTACTATTCTTTGGTAAGTTTTTATTTGTGCCAAAAAGATGTAGTGTCACATCCATTTGTCAAATATAAGCAATTACAATAGCCATGTATGTAAAGTGATAGGGCCTCAGGGGCCCTATTTTTGAATCGCTCGGCTGGCGTCGAGCGCTCGTTTCTATTGATCTTCGTTCGACAAATCAACTCAAATGATTGAGTCAAATGTCGAACGAAAATCAGTAGAAAAGAGCGCTTGACGCCAGCCGAGCGATTCAAAAATAGGGCCCCAGGACTGGGGGTTTGTAGTGCCACTATTGTCGATTCAAGTGCTTTAAATACTTTAGATTCAGAGCAATGGTTGTGATGTTAAATTATTCCACTTTGCCCCACCAAGTGTCCCTACTAGTGAATATAAGTTTCAATAAAAAGTGAAAATATAGATGTAACATTCTACATCTGTTTGAAAGCGAATCTGCCGTAAAGATATTCTGTCGTAAAGCTAATCTGTCTTGTGGGGACGCTTGGTCTAAGGCTGGCTGTCTATTGACGCGGAGCGGAGAAACGAGGAAATATTTACCAGCAGGATTACGGAGCGGAGATTTTATGCAATCCTATTGGTTAATATTTCTTAGCCTAATAATAAAAAAATGGCCCCCATCCCCCATCCAGGAGCCAGCGACATTCGAGTTCGAGAAGACGTACTGCTGCTGGTGCTGTTCCTCAGGCTCGTCAGAGACGGTGGTGAAGCTGCCCGCGCGCGGCTTTTGCCCCGGACAGGTCATCCCCATCGAAGTCAGCTGCCAGAACCGGAGCTTCGTCGAAATCGATTACATCTCATTCAGTATCAAGAAGGTATGACCGAAAACTCCATCGTATGCGCAGGTTCTAAAGGTGCCTAGCCACCAAAAAAAGTTGCCAACTTTTGTGTTGTCAACACGTGTTGGTGACAAAAGTTTCTGTATACCTTGTATGCACAAGGTAGTAATTACCAGTGATCGGAGTAGGTAGATTGATTTTACGTACTTGCAACATGAGTAGTCATAGAAATCATTACATGGATAATTTTATGTTAATTTAATTTTTAAGAGCCTTTTTTCCGGAATTTCATTTCAAATTTTTTAACAACTACAATTTGAAATTTATGGAAAGTGATAGTTTTGTTTTTACTTTGTTTTTTACGTTTTTACTCGAGTTTAGCCATGCCATAGTTTTGTTTTTTCTATAGAAGGCCGATCACTTATACCGTTAAAAAGACGGCGAAAGGCTTAAAAATCTTGATATATTCTTCATTCTACACATTATAAAATTTTAAATTTCAAAATTCCGGAATTCCGGAGGCATATCCATATTAATACGTGTCAGTTTGTGAACCCCAAATCAATCTACCTACTCCGATCACTGGTAATTACAGAAATAAACTTTTGTCACCAACACGTGTTGACAACATACAAGTTGGTAACTTCTTTTGATGGATAGGCACCTTAAAACAATAGGATCTTAAACAATTTAACTCTTTCCAAGGGCGCCGGCAAATATAATTCCCAGCTTTTAGTTTCACAAGTGGATTAGTACCATCCCACAAATTAACAATTCTTATTAAAGAATTGTAAAGTCGTTGTAAAGTGGGTATTACTGCATCATTTTCATTTACATATTTCACAAAAATGTTATGATCTGCATTAGTGGATCGGTGGGATGGAATTTCTAAAAGACAAGCCGATGGGAATTCGCCACTGAATTGTTTCATAGTTGTGTTAAGAATTGCAGAATTTTCTTCACCCACTATATACGCTACCACCACCACCTTAGTCTATGTTGGAGAAATAACTGTATCAACCACGTACCTGGTGACTTCGTATGTCCTCGTCTCTGGGGCCCCAGGAGTGGTCGCTGGTTGCTGATGGATCACAAATTCTCTGTAGACGTGCACTGGCTATGTTTTGGAATAGTTCACAGTTCGATTTTTGGGATTTGATTTGGTTTTATTATTTTTTAATGAATTATGGTGCAGTGTCGCACGCTGCGCGCTCGCGATCGGAACGGTAGTTCTCTTATTCTGACGTTAGAGTACTTGATGGCAGCACTGTCTATAGTAAAGCGCTGCGATTCGTTTTACGAAGGATTGCAGTTATTGTGGCCGATACAGTTTCAATTTAAATTAAGAATTAAAGAAAAGAAAATGATTTGTGCTAGCGTTAATACTATACACAACTTGTTCAAAGTACGGAACATGCCGCCGACCTTAAAATATACATATTTTAATAAGAAAGAAACTAAGAATAAGTTACTAACCTAGCTTACAACTAAGAAAGTAAACTAAAGTTGCCTACTCGAAGGGCAACGGACAGACCTTAACAACAGGTCGTTTAGCAAGAGTATTACCAATGCGTACAGTGACAACACGAGTAATACCATCTGCGCCTGGATGCAGCTGATGCACGCGAGCCAGGCGCCATTTCAGTGGCGGTAGTGTATTATCTACTAACACGACTACTGAACCCTCACGGAGGGGTGTGTGAGTGTGATCACGAAACCATTTACCTCTTTGTTGAAGTTGGTGGAGATATTCAACGCTCCAGCGTTTCCAAAAATGTTGGACAGCTTGCTGCAAGACTTGCCAACGAACAAGGCGACTTGTATTGTCGTCAGTGAAGTTAAATTCAGGTAAAGAAGTCAATGGTTCCCCGATTAGGAAGTGTCCGGGTGTGATTGGTAATGGATCTGCAGGATCATTACTCTGAGCAAAAAGTGGCCTCGAGTTGAGAACTGCTTCTATTTGGCAAAGAAGCGTGTTGAATTCATCGTAAGATAGGGTGAGTTGACCTATAACACGGAAAAGATGCGTTTTCATACTTTTCACGGCTGCTTCGAAAATCCCTCCGAAATGAGAAGCATAGGGGGGGTTAAAATGCCAAGTAACGGCTAAATTGGTCAGCTGTTTATTGATAATATTTTGATTATCTTCGTTCCGCAAGAACTCATAAAGATCGGAAAGGTAACGATCGCATCCAACAAAGTTTCGACCACATTCGGAGTAAATATCAGTGCAAAGGCCACGTCGTGATATAAATCGGCGCAATGCATTTAGAAAAGAATCGGTTGTTAAGTTTGGAACGAGTTCCAAGTGTGTCGCTTTCGTCGACATGCATACAAAAACACACACGTAGCATTTGAAGACTTTCGCGTTACGAAATTTATTTGATTTTAGGAAAAAATGCCCAGCAAAATCGGTTGCAACGTGAAGAAATGGACGAAAAGCACGAACTCTCGCGGCCGGAAGTGGAGCCATCGAAGGCTGTGGAGCGACAGGGCGCGTACGGAAGCAGCGCACGCAGCGGCGAGTGCGCATACGGACTGCGTCACGAGCACTAAGTATCCAGTATTTCTGGGCGAGTAGAAACTGTAACGTTTGCGGACCGACGTGCAAATTAGTAAGATGATATAAGTCGATTAAAAGATTGGTGAAAAGATGTCGTTTGGGTAAAAGAATTTGATGCTTTGCATCGTAAGGAACGATTGATTCTGCCGCCGACCCTGAGAAGTCCGGCGTCATCAAGAAACGGTTTAAGTTTTCTTAAACGTTTGGTACACACGTCGTCATTTTTGATACGCGCAATATCTTCCGCAAAGTTTTCTTGTTGAACAAGACTGATAACTCGGTTGAGAGAGAATTTAGTTTTGTGGACTGTAATTTGAGAAGATTCATAAGTTTTCGATTTACGGCATTTATGGAAAAAGCGAAAACACAATTTTATTTTATTATTTTAAGACACACCAACAGCATACACAATAAAACATACACATTGGAACAATAATCAAAATTCACTTCTGATGTGTAGGCCAATAACAGGCATGTACAGCATTCAAATATGAGTAAGGCACAGTCAACAAATTATAAGTTAATAAACAATAGGCACCTAATACTAATATCGATTCACAATATGTTTTTTAATTTTTTCAAAATTCTGTATGTATATATATTTAAACAAAATGATACAACCTTAAAAAGTAAAAGTAAATAAGTATCACACAAATGATTCCAGTATCTTAGATTTGAAGCGACGCAAAGAATCATGGAAAATATCGACATTATCATGAGTCAAATTAAGCATGTTATACTCGTTACATATTCTAATCACTGGAGAAGATACGCCAAGATTAGTTCTACAGATTGGGATATAAAATGTTTTTGTAATCGGATAACGCGGGATAGTGCGGGGAACGCTCAATCCAAGGCGATGTAGCAAACCGTCGCATGCAAGACCATTATTGACAAGTTTGTGAAGAAACACTAAATCATGCATTTTGCGGCGGTTACGTAAAGAGTTCATTTTGAAGAAATTAAGACGTTGGTCATAACTGCATCGATGAGAGATACCTCTAGAAATAAATGCCAAGTGTCTAGTGAATGCACGCTGTATACTTTCAACGCGTTGGGAGTGTACTACATAAAATGGATTCCAGACCACACTAGCGTATTCAAGAAGGCTCCTGATGAGTGCGTTGTATAAAACAATTTTAGAAGACGCGTGTCTGAACTTTTTCGTGTTGCGATTCACAAAACCCAACATACGCGCGGCTTTGGTGACTACCTCGTCAACATGATTACGAAAACTTAACTCTCTGTCCAAAACGACGCCTAGGTCCTTAATCATGCTAACCTGAGTTATGGGTGCATTGCAAATGTTGAATGATGACTGTAAGGAATTTGTCTTCCTGGAGAACCTCATATGATAGCACTTACTAGTGTTGAGCTGCATTTGGTTTCGAGAGCACCACTGAGCTATTCTAGTCAAGTCATCCTGGATCATCCCGATATCATCAGGGGTCCTTATAGTTCTATATAGTTTTAGATCATCAGCAAACAGCTGAAATTTGCAATTATGTAGTTCATTGGAGATGTCGTTTATAAATATTGTAAATAAGACGGGTCCCAGGTGAGATCCTTGTGGCACGCCAGAACTTGCATAATAAGACTGAGATTCAAAACCAAGGACAGAGACTGACTGAAGTTTTTTTGCCAAGTAAGACTGAAACCAATGTAGCAGAGATCCCTGCACACCAAAATGATGCAGTTTCTTCAGTAACAAGCGATGACTGACCTTATCAAAAGCACTTGCAAAATCTGTGTAGATTGCATCTACTTCCATACCCTTGTCAAGTTCACCCTTCAAATCGGAAACGAAAGAGACGAGATTAGTGACTGTGGAACGACCCGAACGAAAACCATGCTGATGAGATGTAAGAGAAGCATTGATATGTCTCGTCAAAATTGGCTCAACCAACGATTCAAATAATTTTGAGAAACACGATAGAATAGCAATAGGACGATAATTCTTTGTCATTCTTTTTTCACCCTTTTTATGCAATGGAATAATCTTGCACTTTTTCCATTCCTCTGGAAAGTGGCCCTCTTTTAAAGAACTATTAAATATGAGACACAATGGTAATGCCAATAAAGAACCACACCGTTTGACAAAAACTGGGGGAATGCGATCGGGACCTGGGCTCTTGAAGATGTCCAAAACTTTAATCTTATTCAAAACTTGGCGTTCAGTGAATTGGATGACGCTTAAACACCTATCATGCAATTGAATGTCATGCTGAAGAAGATCTCCCCCACAGCAATCATGCGGGCTGTAAGATGATGAGAATTGGGTAGCGAAAAGGTTTGCGATTTCAGGTCCAGTACTGGCTTCAGCATGCTCACCCTGCATATGTGATGGGATTGATGATGCATCGCTATTCTTATCTTTGACGTATCGCCAGAAGGCTTTTGGATCCTTTTTAATATTTTCCTCAATTCCCTTAATGTATCGAGCATAACATGAATCATAAAGTTTACGACAGTGTTCCCGAAGAGATTCGTAGGATACCAAGTCCATTGGGTTTTTATACTTTTTGTATTTAAGTCTCATTCTATCCTTCTCAGCTAGTCTATTAACCAGAGAACGGCGAAACCAACGTGGAAGACTGTTATTTGATGTTTTACGCTTGGGTACAAATTTTACAATTAAAGCCCCTAAGACTTCATAAAGAACTGAAACCATTGCATCAATGTCACTACATGAATTAAACTTTATATGCCAACCAAATTTCTCAAAATTCCGTAAAGATTTTTTCGTAATCCGCCTTAAAATAATTTAAACTGTTGTTCTTAGATGGCTCAAGATATTGGGTCGGCTTAGCATCATTTATACTAACTAATAAAGCCGGGTGCCTCTTATCTAAATTACAAACAGTATCCTGTGTATTGATAGCAGTAACATATTACTGAAAACTAGATCTAAAATACGATCATCTGCGTTCAATGTGTCGTTATACTGATTTAAATTATTTGTAGAAATAAAATCAACAAGTGAGGTACCCAATGAGTTATTATAGTTACTAGGAGACATTGAAAACATGTCATCGCTCAGGGACCACGTCAGAAAGGGCATATTAAAATCACCAAGTATTATAACGTTATCGACTAAACTCATTATGTCGCTCACACTATCCAGGTATTTAATTAGAGTGTCATGCCTGAGAGGTGGTGGGAGGTAAACAGCACCAATAGCAATTTTCACCCATAAGTCCTCACATTCACTCTCCCAAGCATCCACTCTGACAGATGGAATATCACTGTTGACAGCCACAAGTACCCCTCCTCCGTCTTTCTTGGAATCATTCGTACAAATACGATCCCTCCGGTAGACCTTGTATCTTGAATCAATAAATTCATTGTCCCTGATGGTAGAATTAAGCCACGTTTCCGTGAGCACTAAGACACTATAATTACATTGCAAGATATTAGCATACACAGAGTTAGTCTTTGTTCGAATTCCACGCACATTCTGATAATAAATATCTAAAGACATTTTTAAGTATTTATCCAAAACTATTGCCATAAAAAATAAAAAATAAAAACTTAAGAAATACACTTTAAGCTGTCCAAATTTTTGATGAGAAGCGCCTGACATGACTCATCCTTCCGTACGTAAATGCGGCCATTACGAACCCATACGAATTTATAGCCTGAGTCTTTCGCTTTTTTTCGGGTTGCTGCGTGCAAAGATTTATTGGCTGGTGTCAGATGTTCAGCGACAAAGACAGGTACGCGTGGGTCGCCCAATCCGAGATGTTGTGAGCTCAACTTATCCTTAGAGTGTTTCTTATTGAAACGAATTACTGCAGCTAAGACTGAGTCCCGTTGGCGAGGATTCCGTAGCTTTACAACTATGGCACGAGGTTTGTTGTTGTCTTTGTTTAGCTTAGCGACGCGCGTGACATTCAGTACATCATCTTCAGCTATAGGACAGGAGACAGTATCAGCCAATTGCAAAACAGTTTTGACCAGGTCTTCAGAGCGATGTTCTGGGATTCCATTTATTTCCAAATTATTTTCGCGCAAATGTTGCTCTGTTAAACTAATCCTGGAGGAAATATCTTTCACCGTGGTCAGAAGGAAATCATTTTCAGAGCGCAGTTTGCTAATTATATCAGACTTTTCCTGGACAATTACTTTCAAATCTTCATACTGTTTCGATAAGAATGTAACAGATTCAAGATACTCGGCCATTTTTTGCTTTATCGCCCGCAGTTCTTCGGTGACTTGGGCCCCGACGACAGCCGTCATCTCCGCCTTGATCACGTCTCTAATATTTTCCAACGTGAAGTCAGTTTGAAAGTGTTTCTGACCAGGGGGCCTATTTTTGAATCGCTCGTCTGGCGTCGAGCGCTCGTTTCTACTGATTTTCGTTCGACATATGGCTCTATTTCGAACGTTTGAGCCATATGTCGAACGAAAATCAGTAGAAACGAGCGCTCGACGCCAGCCGAGCGATTCAAAAATAGGGCCCCTGTTCTAAGCGTAACGTTGCAGTGGGATATAGAATCCAGCGTGTTATTTATGTTTTCATCGGTGGATGGAGATAGTGGGAGTAAGGCGGGGCGGGCCGGGGTATTATCCTTCTTGGGCTCTTTAACGAAGCATTCCGGACACTTGAATAGACGTTTTTGTTCCCTTCCCATAGTAAGAAATTGTTTCTCTGGTATATTTGCGCATAATAAGTCATACTTATGGAAACAGAGCGAGCACACCAAAAAATCTTTATTTTTTATTATGGTTTTGCACCCAGAACATCTATTTGATGATGCCATTGCAAATTTTCGTATTACAGTCCAAAAGACAAAAAGAAATAAAAAATAAAAAATCTCGACGCGTAGGTTTGAACTGCGGATCACTGAGTTACTACGGAAATAATGCGTAAACAATGAAATAATGCGTAGCATTTTAGATAAAGATGAAAATCTTTCGAATAATTGAATATCGGGTTGAACATTTGACACAAGTACATGCTTTCGACGCTCCTCGTCGGTCGAGATTATGTCAATGTCTACATTCGAAATAGACCAATCAGATTCAGGTAGTCTGAGCCAATTGGGGCCGTCGAACCACTGTCGTTGGTCTAGTTCGGATGGGAGAACACCACGCGACGCAACGTCCGCGGGGTTGTCTGCAGAACGCACGTGATGCCACTGTGAGGCAGGCACGCGGTTGGTGGTCTCTGTGATACGATTAGAGACGTATGTACGCCACTCATGAGGAGGCGAGCGTAGCCAAGCTAGGGTGATAGACGAATCACTCCATGCAAATACCTTGTCAATCGATAAGAATGTGCTGTAAGCACCGAGAATTTTTTGTATAAGCTTCGAAAGAAGCAAAGCCCCACAGAGTTCCAAACGAGGAAGACTGAGGCGTTTCAAAGGTGCAACCTTTGTTTTCGCAAGAAGAAGTGAAGTGTGAATAACACCTTCCGAGTCAACAACTCGTAGATATACGCATGCAGCGTAGGCCTTTTCAGAGGCATCTGAAAAGCCATGAAGTTGTACATCATTAGTACATGGAAGCACAGGACGATACAATTTAATGTCTTGTAATTGTGGAAGTTCTGTTACAAATCTAAACCAAAGATCACGAATACCATCAGGAGGACAATCATCCCAATCAGTACCAGAAAGCCATAAGAATTGGATGAGATGTTTGACAAACAAAGTTATAGGGCTCAAAAATCCCAAAGGGTCGTATATTTTAGAAATTTCTGCAAGCATAATGCGTTTTGTGCATTTTTGGGTAGGTACCTCTGTCTGATAGGTAAAAGTATCCGATATAGGATTCCACTTTAATCCCAACACTTTGACTGAAGCGTCATTGTCAAGTGCTGAAAGAATAAGAGCATCATCTTGATTGGAGATGTCTTGATTTAAGGAAGATAAAAACTCAGGACTGTTGCTTGCCCATTTGCGGAGTTCGAACGTACCCGCTTTGCAAATGTCAATAAGCTCGCGTTGAAGAGCAAGAGCGTTATCGATACAGTCTGAACCCGAGACGATGTCATCTACGAAGACTTCATTTAGAAGTACTTGTGAAGCAAGTGGGAAGGAAGCAGCTTCATCGACAGCTAACTGACGAAGAGTGCGTAAGGCCAGAAATGGCGCAGAAGAAACCCCGAAGGTTACTGTGCAGAGGCGGTATTCCTGAACAGGATCAGGGGGAGAGAATCGCCATAGGATTCGTTGAAAATCACGATGTTCTTGACAAATATCTATAAAACGATACATCATTTTGATGTCCGCTGTGAAAACGATTTTATGAAGTCGAAATTTTAAAAGAACGTCTGTAATGTCTTGTTGCAATTTTTGACCAATAAGAAGATTATCGTTGAGTGAACGCCCAGAAGTAGTTTTGCATGAAGCGTCAAACACCACTCTAGTTTTAGAGGTGACTGCTGACTTTTTCACCACGCAGTGATGAGGAATATAATACGAAGGCGTGTCACTGTTCGTAGGAGTAGGAACAGGTTCCATGTGTCCCAAGTCTACATACTCTTGCAGACACTGATTGTAATCCGCTCGTAAAGCTGGATCATGAGAAAGTCGTTTTTCTAATTTGTATAAACGTGAGAGCGCAATGTCTCGAGACTCACCTAGAGGAGGTGCATCCTTCTTGAAAGGAAGAGAAACTATGTATTTGCCAGTTTCGGCGCGTTTATGAGTTTCCACGAAAATGGACCCACAAAGGGCTTCGTCCTTAGTCAAGGGTTTTTCATCGTCAGGCACGACTCGATGTCCCAAAACCTTTGTATGGTTTTGTCAAGTTGACTTGTACTAAGGTTCATACACACTTGAGGTGCAGAAAGACTTTTTTTTTTTGGCGGTAGGCGTAAAATAGTTAGCACATCTCCTAAATTCAATTTATTTAAATATTAAAGAAACGCAATATAAACTATTTTTTTTTATTAAATTATATAGTTCTCAGTATAAATATCTCTATATATTGTGGGAATCAACCATCGATGTGTATTTAAGTGGAAAAACTGCACTAACCTGCCAACCAACATTGTTCCTGACAACACTGAGGTCACTTCTACTAATTTTAAGCTGAAAGTATTCACAACTTTCCATAATGGCTTCTGTTTCATCATTGCTGGACACTCAGAAGACACTGGAGTCAACACTGCTGACTAAGATGAACGAGTTTCAAGCTCAACTAAAATCCTTAGCACCGAAGACAGACAAGGGCGACAAGATGACGCAACTGCAGGATGACTTCAATGCGTTTAGGAGCCAGGTGTGGGATATTATGTCACTCTTAAAACAGCAAATATCTCTGGTCGTGCAGTCTGTTGACAACATTGAGACGAGACACCGGCAAAAATCACTTTTGCTAAGTGGAGTGACTGAAGAACAGAACGAAGATTTGGCCAGTAAAGTTTTATCAGTTGTCCATAACAACCTTGGTCTTCCTGAATTATCTCCCTCTTCACTCAAGAGCTGCTATAGACTGGGTCGTGCAGTTGAAGGGCGTTCCCGTCCAGTTGTGTTCTGCTTTGTGGAACAGAAATACCGTCATCTAATCTGGAGGAGCAAGTCGAAGCTTAAAGGTACTACTTTTGTATTATCTGAGTTTCTGACCAAAGCGCGGCAGACAGTATTTATTGGAGCCCGCAAGCACTTCGGAGTAAGAAGTACTTGGACGTCGGATGGGGTCATCAACGTCAAAACCCCTGATGGGAATCGCCAGAGAATCAGCTCATCTGATGAGTTACACCTCCTCATCAGTCAAAATCCTGTCTCTGTTGTGAATGATGGTACAGACACTGCATCAGCCAAGGAGACTACTGGTAGCTTACCATCAAAGCCGGCACCCGTAAGATCACGACGTGCTAACAATAAGAATGCTAAATAGGTAGCTTCTTAGCTTATCTCATATAAAACTGTTCTTTAAAGTAGTTTATTAACTAACGCTTTGCTGTATTTTACGTTCTGTTGTCATTATTGTACGCCTTCTGCGTGATAACATTAGTGATATTTTTTGGCTGAGGTAGTAGTATGTAATGCTTTTTTTTTGTTTTGTCACATATCTGATTAAAAGAAATGTACTATTTTTTCTTGGTTATTGCTGGTAGGTGCTTAAACTTAATTTATTAATTCACTCCACTTTAGTAATCTTTTCAATCACCCACCTTGTTTTTGTTTTTCAAATTTTTTTCTGACAATCAACTTTGACATTGACATTGGGTGCATACCAGCACACTGACCGCTGAGTCATCGATCGCCATAGGGTACATTCTTGCCACCTTGGTTGGAATTTGAGCTGTGGTGGTTGATGGCTCGGAGATTTGTCTGTCACTGATAATCTATTAGATAAAATTACTGTTGTCTTTTCTTTTTTTGTATTTGCATTATTATCGTCATAATATTGTTAACCTGTCGCTCGGTAAGGTGTGCAGTTTTTCCGTGTATCATAGTTTTAGTGTTTTTTTAGTTCTGATTTATTCGTTTATATTTAGTTATTATAGTTGATTTATATTTATTTGTATTTCGTATTTATATATTTATATTTTATACTAGAAATGTCAGATTCCGAAGATTATTTTTCCGCCAACGATAGTACCAATTCATCATTCCATTCTCTTGATTCCTCTTCCGATGACTTGCTGAGCTCGTACCTGGCTCGCGAATTTGACTGCCCTTCTGATAGTCTCAACGTGTGCCACATTAATGCCCAAAGTATACCATGCCACCATACCGACCTCCTTACTACCTTCTCTCCAAAAACAGTTCATGCCATTCTTGTCTCTGAATCTTGGTTGAAGCCTTGTCTCAACACTGTGTCTTACTCCATACCTGGCTACACTTTAATTCGGAACGACCGCGTGGGTAAGGGCGGTGGTGGTGTGGCTATCTACCTCTCCTCTATTTTTCAATATCAAATATTGACATCATCTTCTCACTCTGGGTGCATGGAACACTTGCTTCTCGAAGTAGATGTCAAGGGTACAAAAGTCGTTCTTGGAGTTGTATATTGCCCGCCTTCCATAAATTTTCACACTGATTTAGAATCACTTCTCGAAACTTTTTCCACCGACTATAAGCACCTCATCATCATGGGTGACTTTAATACCGACCTTCTCAAAAATTCACATGTTTCTCTAAAATTTCAGTCATTAATAAAGTCAGTTAATCTTTCCATTCTGCCTCTTGGCCCCACTCACCATAATCTCACCACCGACGACACTTGGATCGACCACATATTAACGTCCTCTTCTGATCATGTGCTTAAGCATGGCCAAGTAGCCGCTCCTTGTTTTTCTAAACATGACCTACTATTCCTAGCTTATAAGGTAAAACCTCCAAAACCTAAGCCATCTATAGTCAGTATGCGTAACCTTGCTAGGTTGGATGTAGAGAAATTAACTGGCGACGCCCGTGCTGTTGATTGGTCTCCTATTATGAACGCAACTTCTATAGACGATATGGTGACCCACTTTAACTCGGTGATTCTCAAGTTATACGATACACATGCGCCTGTGAAAAACGTCAAATTAAAACGGCCGCCAGCACCCTGGATAACCCCAGGTGTACGTATAGCTATGAGAAGACGGGATCGAGCCTTTCGTATTTACAAAAGAAGCCGAACTGATGACCACTGGGAGTCTTTTAAGGTAGCTAGAAATCGATGCAACCAGATGGTTAGAAGAGCTAAACGCCGCTATATTCATAACAATGTTTTAGATTCTACGCCTGCTAACATCTGGAAGTTTCTTCGCACCCTTGGAGTTGCTAAGCCTCACCTTTCACACAAACCCTCTTTCACCTTGAATGAACTCAATAAGCACTTTTCTTCTGTCAACCCGCTTCCTAGCAGTGTAAGACTGGCTACTATCCTCGACGTTTCATCTGCCACTCCTCCTCCTGCACCCAAATTCTCTTTCAGTCTTTTATCTGAGGACGAAGTTCGCAAGATTATCCGCTCGATTAAATCGAATGCTGTGGGCTGTGACGATGTAAGTAGAACAATGATACTTCTATTACTCGAATGTTTTCTGCCTATTTTAACGTATATAATTAATTACTCCTTATCATCTGGTACCTTCCCTTCTTCATGGCGTAAAGCTCTGGCTATTCCCCTACCGAAAATCCCTAATCCTAGTTCCCTTAATCACTACAGACCAATATCTATCCTTCCCTTCCTCTCTAAAATCCTGGAAGCAGCTGTACACAAACAGTTTTCCTCTTTTGTCCTCTCCCACAACCTTCTTAACTCTTTTCAGTCTGGATTTCGTTCTGGACACAGTACCACCACTGCACTTACCAAAGTATTAGAGGATATCCGTGACGGTTTTGAGGCTTCCCGACTGACTGTGTTAGTTTTAATTGACTTCTCTAACGCTTTCAACGCAGTTGATCACGGAATTCTCTTGGCCATGCTTTCTCGATTGAGCTTATCTTCCTCGGCACAGTCATGGTTCTCCTCTTATCTTCTTGGTCGCCAGCAAGCCGTCCGTGTCGATCGATCTTTATCCGATTGGTGCGACTTGGAAGCTGGTGTACCTCAGGGTGGTATACTCTCTCCCCTTCTCTTCTCTTTATTTATTAACTCTCTCACTTCTCATCTATCCTCTTCTTTCCATCTGTACGCTGACGATCTGCAGCTTTATGCCCAGAAAGATGTTCATTCTTTAAATGAAGCTATCGCATTACTCAACTCTGATCTTGAAAAGATTTATAAGTGGTCAACTAACTTCGGTATTTCGGTTAACGCGGGAAAGTGCCAAGCAATAATTGTTGGTAGTTCTCGACAGTTGTCGCGCCTTAATCTGAATGATGTGACTGCATTAAAATTTAACGGTGTTGTAATACCTTATTCACATCAAGTTAAGGATTTGGGTTTGACGATTGATTCGTGTCTCTCCTGGAAAGATCATATTGACCATTTATCTTCAAAAGTGACAAACGCGCTAAGGGCTCTTTATAGGTTTAAATTCTTTCTCCCATCCACCACCAAGATTGCGCTTATACAGGCTCTTGTGTTACCAATCATCGATTATGCCGATGTTTGCACCACTGACCTTAATGAAAACCTTCTCAATAAGTTGGATCGACTTCTTAATAATTGCATTCGTTTTATATATGGATTACGAAAATACGACCATATCTCCCAATACCGTCAGCAACTCAAATGGCTTCCTATACGTGAGCGTAGGAACCTAAGAGTTGTCTGTTTGCTCTTCAACATACTTTTCGATCCACTTACCCCAGAATACTTGAAATCAAGATTTCAGTTTCTGGGTGCCTCTCATCAACGTGACCTTCGCTCTAGTAGCAACCTTCTCTTACTAACACCTGCACATACTTCTGGCTTTGTCTCCTACTCTTTCACCCTTTCGGCTGTACGACTCTGGAACGCTTTACCTCTAAATATTCGAAATGCACCCAGCAAGTACGTATTTAAGAAATTGGTCCGTGAGCACTACTTGAGTTCTCTACGCTAGTCTCGTCGTATCTGTGGAGAGTTGGCTAGCAATGAAACGACAGTTATAAGGCACGGTCCGTTTATTACTGACTGTCTGTACAATGCATCGACAATATATGTATATGTATAGATACGATACAAACAAACACTACACTCCTCCAGCGCCACTTGAGCATCTGGGGACAATATACAACATTGGATTAATAATGTACTATAACTTATAATTTACTTTCTTAAGCCTAGGTCTCAAATTATGACGCCGTACTGCGGACGGTGTTTCGTTGGTGGCCTCACTATCGGCCTCAACAATCGGCAGCACGGGCTCGGTGCCAGAACTAGGCCTTTCAGCACAACGAAACTCCTCCGGATCAGTTGATACTGAGTCCTGCGCCTCGACCCACTCGTCCTCTACTTCTTCCCTTTCTTCTCCCCCCACATTATTATCCGTGTCAATGGCCTCGGGTTCGGCTGGATACGCTGAAGGCGAGAGTGCGGAGTGCGAAGGGGTCGCGGTCGTGGAGTGCAGCGGCGGCACGGGTGGTGCGGGTGGCGGCTGCGACGCTGGCAGCGGCGACTCGCACCTTGTACATGGATTATCTTCCGATTCCGTGACAAACTCATACCTATCTAGTGAAACGCCCGTGTACTTGCGTATCTGATCTATGTGGCGTCGACAAACAACATTATAGTCACTCACATATATGTCATACAGACGGTTGCCCAAAACATCTCGAATGATGCCTAGGGTCCATGTATATTTTCTCGCTATGTACCACATTAACCACACTCGATCACCAATAACAAACTGTCTACTACACTCAGGTGCAGCCTCGTTAGGATTATTATTTCGGTGCGATGGCATAATTAAATCCAACCTTGACCGTAACGGTCGTCCAAACATAAGTTTTGCCGGTGACACACCGGTAGCACAGTGTGCTGTGTTACGGTATTCAAATAATAATCCCAACAGCCTTTCGTCTAAAGCTGCCTCTGACAACGTTTCGTTCAATAAACATCGTATCATTTTTTTACACGTCTTTACTGAATTTTCAGCCGCCCCATTGCTTTGTGGGTGGTAAATAGGCGATGTCACATGTTTAATGCCATTATTTGAACAAAACATGTTAAATTCGAGTGATTTAATTTTTACATCGTTGTCTGATACGATCACGTAAGGAATACCAAAAACAGAAAACAATAATTTCAATTTTCCTATCAGCGCTCGAGTTGAAGTACCGGAACTCATACGAATGCATTCTAACCATTTAGAAAAAGCGTCAATAACAATAAGGTAATCGCGGTTACCGATCGACATATAATCAATGTGTATACGTTGCCACGCGGCGGCGGGGCGCGGCCAGCGGGCGGGGGGCGCGCGCGCTGGCGCCGCCTGCACTCGGTTACACGCACTGCATGACCCTATGTACCGCTCGATCTCGTTATCTATTGAAGGCCACCATAGTTTTGATCTAGCGATATTTTTCGTTTTAACGATACCAAAATGACCGGTATGTAGTTCGCTTAGCATTCGCTCACGATATATCGTAGGTATTACAATTCTGTGCCCACGAAACAGACATCCATCTTCCACCTCTAAATCGAGCTTACATTGGAAATATGGAGAAATTGATGAACATTTAATCTTACGCGGCCAGCCTTTATTCATGTACTTAATTACCGTTTGTAAAGTGACATCTTCCGCGGTAGCTGTTTTAATGTCATCGAACATTATTGGCGAGACGTTAGCATCTAAAAACTTTAAATGCGATAATGATAAATCGTTATCACGGTCCGCTCGCGCGCCGGCGCCGGCGGCGTTGCATTGTAGTGACTCATCACAAGTTGTTATGCGCGAGAAATAATCCGCAACAGCGTTTTTGTCACCTTTTATATATTCTATTACGTAATTATACGCGGACAGGAACAAGGCATATCTTTGCAAACGCGACGCTGCCATTATTGTTATGCCGTTCTTTTTTCCGAAAATAGATAACAACGGTCTGTGATCAGTCCTTAATATGAAAGGTACTTGCCGCCCATACAAATATTGATGGAAGTGTTTAACCCCCCAATAAATTGCTGTAGATTCTCGCTGTACCTGGGAGTAATTGCGTTCACTCGTAGATAGGGAACGCGAAGCGAATGCCAGCGGGCGCTCAACGCCGTCGCTTGCGCGCTGCGCGAGCACGGCCCCGAGCCCGGCCGGCCCGGCGTCTACCGTCAGCACGAGCTGGGCGGCGGGGTCGAAGTGCGCCAGCACCTTATCCGAAGCCAGCTCGCGCTTCACCGTCTCAAAAGCGCGCTCATGCCGTATGCCCCACTCCCACGGTGCCCCGGCTCGTAACAATTCATGCATAGGACTTAAATGTGACGATGCGTTTGGAATAAAATTACGAAAATAATTAACTACGCCTAAAAATCTCTTGACTTCCGTAACATTTGTGGGACGGGCGGCATTTACTATTGCTTCGATTTTTTTTGAACAAGCCCTTAGCCCATTTTTGTCAATAATGTAGCCTAAGTATGTCACACTATCTTGAAAGAAAACGCACTTATCTTTTTGTAGTCTAAGCCCCGCATCTCTAAGCCTAGATAGTACTTTATTTAGTCTATCCAAATGAATTTGCTTAGACGGCCCCGTTATGCAGACGTCATCGAGCCAACAGCTGACTCCTTCAATGCCTACTAAAAGCGACTCCATTGTGCGCTGGAATATAGCAGGTGCATTCGCTAAACCATACACTAACCTTGTATAGTTAAATAATCCTTTAGTAGTACTGATTGTTGTTAATTCCTGGGAACGTGGGGATAAAACAAATTGATTATATGCGTTACTCAAGTCAATTTTTGAATAGTGCTGTCCGTTACCTAAATTAGCTAACACTTCCTCTATGCGTGGCATAGGGTACCTGTCGATGTGCATGTCTTTGTTAAGTGTTAAGGAATAATCACCGGCTATTTTAACTTTGCCGTTGCCTTTCAAAACGGGCACTATCGGGGTACCATATCTAGAAAAACTTACTGGCACAAGTATTCCTAAACCTACTAATCTGTCTATTTCCTCTTCTACTCGCTCTTTTAATGCGAAAGGAACCGAGCGCGGCTTAAAAAACTTAGGTACCGCCTCTTCTTTCAACCGTAATTCAACCTCAAATTTATTGAACGTTCCTAATTCATCGCTAAATAAATCGGTGTAGGTATTCATGATTTCCGTTACCTCGCTCGAACACTGACTGGATACAGTACTGATATTATTATTAAGGGTAGTAATACCTAAATTAAATTTTGCCATAAAATCTCGGCCTACAAGGGGCATTCCCCATTTTCAACGACATAAATTTTAATTTTATTTGAATCATTTAAATACCTCACCGTTGTTTCAAAATATCCTAACGGCGAGATTTTATGGCCATTGTAAAGGCAAAATTTTAAATTACACTTTTGTAAATAAAAACTAGAAAAATATTGTCTGTATAATTTGTCAGATATAACTGTTGTTCCCGAGCCCGAGTCGAGTTCCATTTGTAACTGTACACTATTTATAGATACCGGCAGTAAGATTGGAGAATATTGAACGTACCTTAAATTAAAAACTTCACATTCCTTACAATTTTGACATCCACTTTCCTGGGAATCTTCCACCAAATTGTGCAGGCGTGATTTATTTGCCCCTTTTCCAGTGCACACTTTCTTCAGATGCCCCTTTTCGCCACAGACTTGGCACCTATAGTTCCTATAACGGCACTTGTCGGCTTCGTGGCTCTTCATGCCACACACGGAGCACCTGCGGCCCCCGCGTCCATGATCAGCTGCGGGCCTCTGTCCGCGCACTTGGTATACGGGTTCTTCCTTTATGTGCGCCGACACCGATCCCGTGGCCGCCGCCCGGGCTTGGCGCGCACTCGCCGCCTGCTGTGCTACTTCCAGTGCTTTTGCGAACTGGAGTGTGGCTGCGTCTTGCTCGAATAAACGGTCACGTTCGGGTCCGACGTTCATGCCCAGCACAAAACGATTTACTAAAAGCATGTCTAGTGAACTGCCGAAATCGCAGTTCACTGCGAGTCCCCGGACACGCGCCGCCCATCCCTCGACGCTTTCTCCCGCACTTCTTCTCGCCTCGAAGAATTTTTCCCTGTCGGCGAACGTACACCTTTTTGGAGAGAAATGCTTGTTGAGCTCTGCAACTAACTCGACGAACTCAACCACTTCTAACTTCTTCGGATGCACAAGATTTGTCGCCAATCGGTATGTTTCATCCGACAAATGAGTGAGTAACAACGGTCCCTGTTTATCTGCCGCAACTGAATTGAGCTTGATATACTGCTGCAGTCTACCATAAAATATCTGCCACTCCTGAGTATTGTGGTCGAAAATGTTGATATTTCCGATAAAAGCCATGATAAATGATTCCAATTTTTTTTATTTTTACGCGCGGGTATCTCGTCGCCAGTGGAGAGTTGGCTAGCAATGAAACGACAGTTATAAGGCACGGTCCGTTTATTACTGACTGTCTGTACAATGCATCGACAATATATGTATATGTATAGATACGATACAAACAAACACTACAATCTGACATTGCTACTCTTTCATATATGTGTATATATATATATATATATTATGTATTAATTATGTAGGTATATATGTATTTATAAGGATTTAATATATGTATAATTTTATATATTTTTTATATACATATCTTTTTGATATATTTTGTTTCAGTTTTTTTTTAAATAAGGTTTTTTTTATTGCCGCCACGATTTTTCTCCTTAACACACTTACCGGTTGACTGGTAGAGAATGCCCTTGGGCATTAAGTCCGCCATTTGCTGTTTTAATTTAAGCAATAAAGATTAAATAAATAAATAAAAGACTATGAGAAATTTTACCGTTGAGAAGGTAACCAAATATACTATTTATTGCCACAGGAGTACCTTGTGGGCCTTTGATATTGTCGTGAAGCAGAATGCTATCAGTATAGTCTGATCCCAAAAGAAGTTCAACGGGACGGGCAGAGCGTAGTTCTGGGTCCGCTAGAGGAAGATTTCTGAGATGCGAAATAAACTCAAAAGAATCAGGAATGTTCGGTAAATAACTCGTTATTTTAGGTAAAATAAGAGCTTCAATAAAAAGTCTAGGCGTCGGTTTAAAATGAGGCGTAACTTCACATATAACATAACCACGCGGCTGTTCACCCTTATCACCGATGCCCGTGATGGTAGCACTCATCTGAGAATGATAACGTGGTAAACCGAGACGTTGGACACACGACTCACTAATTAGAGTGACCTGAGAGCCTTGGTCCACAAGGACGCGCACTAAACGCGGAGTAAAGGGCTTAGAATCAGTGGGACGAACGTTAACTAACGCGGTGGTCAATAAAACCGTACAATCATTTTTATTGGTAGGCCCAGAAACACCGAGTGTCGGTGGGGGCGCTGAAGGTTCCGCTACCGAGTGTAACTCAGGGGAAGAAATGGAACATTCTGTTTTTAAAGTAACATTTTGCACGGGCACCTCTTCATGTAATGAAGTGTGATGCCGCTGTGAGCAAATACGACAGTTATGACGCGATTTGCAGTCCTTAGTTTCATGACCAAGGAATAAACAATTGCTACAAACTTTGTTTTCAGTTATGAATTTATTACGCTCCGGTAAACATAATTTTTGAAATTTGTCGCATTTATTTAGTGGATGAGAATTATCCTTGCAATAAGCACATTTTATTTGCTTTAAATTATCAGCTTTAGTTGCTGCATGAAAGCTCATATTACGATTAAAATAAGACTCCTTATTATTATTATTACGATTTATATTATACTGCGCATCTGAGCGCGTGCGAGATAGTGCGCGACGAGCGACTTGTGCGTGTCGCGACGGAAAGGCAGGTGCCGTCGAGCCGGCCGAGCCGCCAGCAGCGGCGTGCGGGCGCGACGCGGACGGTGCCGTGGGGCCGGCCGCGGCGCTGGAGCGCGCGGTCGCCGACATGATTTCTGTTGCCGCCAATTCCCTCACAAGGAAATCGAGTAATTCGGAAAGATGCGGAATTTCATTAGGCGAATGTAACGATAATTCGAAGCGCTTACGAATATTTGGCGTTATTTTACGTAATAAAATATTTAAAAGAATAAAACTCCAATCAGAGATATTAATACCTAAGGCCCGTAAGGCAGAGTAGTTCTCGGCATAGGTATTCATAATATTACGTAAACCGTGTTCAATATTTTTATCTGACATTGGCTCGAGATCCAATATTCTATCCAAATGCTTGGTTGCAATAATTCGCTTATTTTCGTAACGAGTTAATAAGATTTGTAAAGCATCTTCGTAATTACTGTCTGTAATCTGAATGGTTTTTAAAAGGTTAAACGGTTCACCTCTTAAAGACGACAACAAATAGCGAAAACGTTCGACGTTTGTCAATGTTTTGTTTTCATGAACAATAACTTAGAACAACAACAATAGATTAGAATAAATCGTAATATGCATTCCATTCTGTCACTTTACCGTCAAAGGTTTATAAACAAATTTTAGGTAAGCGAATATGCGAATCAGCTGTTGTCCCGCTGCTAGTACAGTGGGCATGACAGGGTTGTGACACACTAATGTTCGCGACACTCTGTCTACGTTGAGTTTCCTTCATATTATCCAACACAACTTGAACTTGGTAGTATAAAGTATCAAAAGAATTACGGACTTTTAACTGTTCATCCTTATCGAACTTCGATTCTTTTGCTAATAATTTTTCAATCTTTAATTGAACTGCGAAAAATGTCTTCTTAACGTTATTCAACTCTTTAGTACGAACTCGAAATTCTGTTTCATTGTCAATACAATCTACCATGCGTTGGATATTATTAAGGGCGAGTTCACGCTCGAAAATTAATTGCTCAACTTCCATTGTGGTGAATAAAATAAAACGTAGTTTTAAATTGTAAATAGTTTATTGTATTGTATGTTTTAGTTAGGTAGGTAAATGTTGTAGTGCAGAAGTTTAAGTAAAATGTAGTTTGTAAGTTTAAGTAAATGTTTCGTAGGCTAGTTATATTAGATTCAAAGTATGTAAAGTATGCTTAGGTAGGTAATGTGTACCGTATGTAATTAGGATAGTCGCAGACTTAAATTGATTGATTGTGAGTTCAGTACGAAGATACATGAACTGCTAAATAGATATATACCTATAGGTGAGAAGTAATACTAACCGCTAGATGGGAACTGCATGAAAATACAGGTTCCGCTTAATAGGTATATATGTATGGGTAAGTACGAAAATACGAACCGCTTAATTGGGAACTGTACGAAAATACAAGAACCGCTAAAAACCTAATAAAGTTCTGGTTTTGTACGAAAATACAAAACTGCTAAATAGTTCGCAAAATCTTAGTACGTAATACTAAGTGGAACAATAAATAACTAGTACGAAAATACTAATTAAATAAGAAATAATGTCATGTGCGTAATACATAAACACTATAAATATTTTGTGTGTAACTAGCCTTATTGAGATTGGAATGGATTCGCGACTGCGTGGCGCCTAGCGTAATGGCACACCGCACGAAATAATATTAAACTAAATTGAAAAATATCACTTGTTAAGTAAATGTATCGTTGTATATCGCAAATATACGATGTAAAATCACTGTACGCAATGGTATTATCGAAAAATAATAACGCTAATTGCATAAAAGTGTTGCATGAAAGTCGTAAAATGGCGGTAGGTCCCTGCGCTTATTGAACAAAGGAAACTATCGAAAAATAGTTTTTAGTATGAATAACCAGCACAAATCTAATTTTGAATTTAATTATGATCCAGGTTCGAATGGACCAAAGTCTTGTGTTGGAGAAATAACTGTATCAACCACGTACCTGGTGACTTCGTATGTCCTCGTCTCTGGGGCCCCAGGAGTGGTCGCTGGTTGCTGATGGATCACAAATTCTCTGTAGACGTGCACTGGCTATGTTTTGGAATAGTTCACAGTTCGATTTTTGGGATTTGATTTGGTTTTATTATTTTTTAATGAATTATGGTGCAGTGTCGCACGCTGCGCGCTCGCGATCGGAACGGTAGTTCTCTTATTCTGACGTTAGAGTACTTGATGGCAGCACTGTCTATAGTAAAGCGCTGCGATTCGTTTTACGAAGGATTGCAGTTATTGTGGCCGATACAGTTTCAATTTAAATTAAGAATTAAAGAAAAGAAAATGATTTGTGCTAGCGTTAATACTATACACAACTTGTTCAAAGTACGGAACAGTCTATATGTTAGGTTATGAAATCAGTTTTAAAAAGTCTGTTTTGGAGAACATAAAATCGGTTGACCGTACTATCGAAAGTATTGCTGCAACATTATTGTCAGCGCTCGGACAGAAAGGACTAATTTCATACGTCAGAAAAGATAGAGATACGCGATAGAAAGAGAGGCAACTACTAGGAGAATATAATGAATGGAATGGAACACTGTGCAACCTGAATGAAGAATAACAGCGATTTTTGTATAGTGACTTATCTAATATCTTATAGGACCACATGCACAACTGTGAAGAAATTTTCGCGATATCTCTTTAAACAGAAAAGTTATATGGCCTAGAATACTGTTATTTTGTGTTGTACAATGACGTCATTTGTCATACAGGTGAACCTTACTTCTTGCGTAATAAAGCACATATTTAAGTGCGTTTGGCATTTCCTTCAAACCCTTATAACTTCGAAACTACTCGCTTGATTTCAATGAAACTAAAACATGTGTATTGCTAGATATTTAGCTACATTTTCATAAAGTTTCAAGTGATTTAACAGACCCACTGGCATTCTCCATTGCACTTCATTGTGTCGTACTCTCTGAACTTCTGTACGCTAGTACTAATTTTATTCTGTGGTATTATATTATCTGTGCTGCAACAATTTCAATATTACCGTATTTACCAGGAAGTGTCATACCGCGCGCAGCATGAGCCGGGCCACAAGAGCGAAGAGCAGAATGTGCTCGAAATGAAGAAGGGTGGGATCCTACCGCACACTGACCGCACCTGGGTGGTGGAGATGACCGTGCCGGACATGGACGTGCACAACTTGGGGACCTGCTCCTTCATCGATGTCAAGTACCAGTTCAAGGTATGTGCCAGATACTGACAATGATGTAAACATGATAGTCAATAATAATTGACAAATCTATGGACCTACCACACACATGCAGGATATTTCGGTACAAAATTTTCATACATTATCTATATTCTTATATTGAATCGGGATTCCGTCTGTATGTAGCCGGCTTAAGTTCGATCCTGCTCAAGACAAATGTTTGTATTTTAATTAAACTTTAAATATTACTTTTTCACAAAACAAATTGATTTATTTTCATAAAACAAGTCGATTAATTTCCGTAGGTCGAAGTGTCACCCAGCGGGTGCCATACAGACGACGATGACTCCTGCCAGATATTCTTCGGCACTGTGCCACTAGGGGTGCAAACAAATATGCAGCCCCAACCTTTCCCGCCCGAATTCACCCCCTTATCTCAACCCATAATCAATCAGCCAGTTTCCGTCAACCAATCATACCAACCGAACTCCCCCTTCCCCCCGAACCCTTACCCCAGTAACTCCCCTTACCCCTCTCCTAACCCGCCTATGGTGTCTCCTTACCCTGGCAATGCACCTTACCCAGGCAACTCCCCTTATCTTGGCCCCAACGCCCCTTACCCCGGAAATAACGCGCCTTACCCAAATAACCCTTCACCAAACCCACCGCATCTATCTCCTTACCCCGCTAACATCGCACCTTACCCAAATAACCCTTCACCAAACCCACCGCATCTATCACCCTATCCCCCCAACAACGCACCTTACCCAAATAACCCCTCACCAAACCCTTCAATGACCTCTCCTTACCCCGCCACCAACGCACTTCGCTCAAACAATCCCTCACCTGTCCCTCCAACGGCATCTCCATACCCCAACACCTCTCTTTATCCCATACCTCATAACGCACATAATGAAATTCAACAATCTTCCCCATACCCTGGCAACAACCCACCTTACCCCGGCACTAATCCACCTTACCCTGGCGCTAATCCGCCTTACCCCGGCACTAATCCACCTTACCCAGTCAGTAGCCCGGGAAATAACCCTCCCTACCCATTAGAAGACAAGCCCGGGTTTCGTATGCCTAGCCACGAAAGCTCCCCTACGGCCCCGCTGCTGCCTCAAGGATCTGTGCCATATCCTATCGGGGTAAGTGGTATTTTAGGAGAAACTTGAGTAAACAGCACCTATTTTTAATAAAACTATAAGGATATATTAATTTTAATATTTTAGGTATTCACAATAAGTATTTACTATTTTTACTTATATTATATTGATAATTAATATTAGAAAAAAAATACTAGAAAAAATCGACTCACCCGTAGCAGCTCAGACGGGATTCGAACCCAATGCACTAACCAATTATGCTACTGAGTCGCCAGTGGGAGTGGCGAAGTTATCGCTGTAAGCCAGCGTTATTTCATCAATGTGAAGAATTACCTTCAACATTCGAACAACACCTTTACAGATGCCAGACAATCTATTAAGATGAAATAGCAATATAGTGTAGTCAAATTAGGTCGAATTTGCAAAAAGATCGGAAGTAATTCGTGTAGTTGTAATTTTTATGGAATCATTAGAAGACCTGGATATAAGTTTCCTCCAAGTTTTCACCATTCCTGCTATGTACGGAACATTGTTTAATGTTAGGTATTAAAATTAACGTCTCAATATTTTTTTAAATATAATACCTACAATAACAGTTTCTTTCCATGTTTTGTTACAATTATGGTATTATTACAATTTAATTACCTATCATTGCACACTAGCTTGCTTAAATCAGATAAAAAGTTACCGAGATAATTGACAAAATCTAAACCTAGGAGCACCACCTTTGTGACGTCGTAGATACTTGTTCTACTACTTTAGCGAGTGACAAAAAGTGATATGATGATCAGTAACGCATGCGCAACGCGAAGGTAGTGGAACAAGTACCTACGACGACACAAAGGTGGCGCCTGCTAGGTTTAGATTTTGACAATTATCTCGGTAACTTGTTATCTGATTTAAGCAAGCTGGGTATGCAATGATAGGTAATTAAAATTGTAACAAAACATGGAAAGAAACTGTTGTTGTAGGTATTATATTAAAAAAAATATTGAGACTTTAATTTTACTACCTAACATTAAACGATGTTCCGTACATAACAGGAATGGTGCAAACTCGGAGGAAACTTATATTCATGTCTTCTAATGATTTCATAAAAAAACCGGCCAAGTGCGAGTGGGACTCGCGCACGAAGGGTTCCGTACCAAAAAACGCCATAAAAATCACGTTTGTTGTAGGGGCTCCCCTTAAATATTTATTTTATTCAGTTTTAGCAATTGTTGTTATAGCGGCAACAGAAGAAATACGTCATCTGTGAAAATTTCAACTGTCTACTTGTTGTCGTTATTAATATAAAGCAAAAAACAGCAAAAAAGAACACGTTTGGGGGCGTCCATTAATCACGTGATGTTTTTTTGGCCAATTTTTAACCCCCCCTCCCCCTTGGTGATGCATGGTGAGGTTTTGCGTTAACCGCCCCCCCCCCCTCTAAATCACGTGTATTTTTTTTGTACGAAATAATCTCAACGATTTTCAGTACTAATATGTTGCGCGCGGTGGGCGGGTAAATCGTCCGGTTACGGTGAGTCTACAATCACGCAGTTTTCAGTTAAAAGTCACGCGTTCAATGAAAAAAATTAATACACGTGATATCTCACTAGACCCCCCCCGTCCCCCCTTGTGATACTTCGTGATTTTTTCAACACCCCCCCCCCCCCCTTTCGAGGCTCAGAAATACATCATCTGTGAAAATTGCAACTGTCTAGCTATCACGGTTCATGAGATACAGCCTGGTGGCAGACAGACAGACGGACAGCGGAGGCTTAGTAATAGGGTCCCGTTTTTACCCTTTGGGTACGGAACCCTAAAAATTACAACTACACTAATTACTTCCGATCTTTTTGCTAATTTGACTATACTAATATAATTATTAAATATATTGTAGGCATTCACAATGCTATTTTTATATATTCAGATAATTAATATTAGAAAAAATACTAGAACACATCGACTCACCCGTAGCAGCTCAGACGGGATTCGAACCCCTGCATTGATGCAATAACGCTGGCTTACAGCGATAACTTCGCCACTCCCACAGACGACTCGGTAGCATAATTGGTTAGTGCATTGGGCCGGAATCCCAAGGGTGCGGGTTCGAATCCCGTCTGAGCTGCTACGGGTGACAATATATTGTTATAAAGGAGATTGTTCTAAATCGCCCCAAAACCAACAAGCATTTGAAATGTACCAAAATTGTTATTGTATTTTAATATACTATTTCAGAATTATAATTACAAGCGGACACTGCGAAACATTTAATGCACTTTTAAAAGTACTTTAATTTTTAATACCATGAAATCCGCCATTTTGCATTGATTGATTGTCATTAGATACATTCCAGCAGGCTAATCGCAGAGTCATCGTTCGCTATAGAGTACATTTTAACCATGGAAACTAAATTATTAAACATTATAACAAAATACTTTCCATGGTTAAAATGGGTGCATTCTAGCGCAGGCTAATCGCTGAGTTATCGATCACCACAGTTTACATTTTTACCATGGAAAGTAATTTGTTTTAATTTTCAATTTTATTACTTTCCATGGTTCCATTGTAATCTTTCAAATGATTTAGCGATTGTTCTGTCGGAAAGCACCCAATATACCCTGTGGTGATCGATGACTTAGCAATTCGTCTGCCGGAATGCACCCATTGTCAGTTCAGTTAATTTAGTGATGGATGATAGGTGTTACGTAAACATCGATATTGGTGTCAATATATAAAAATGTTCACAAAAGTGTCCGTGTGAAAACATTGTTCGTATGGGCTTATACGAGTCATTTATGATTAGAAAATAAAATTTTCTCTGCTGTTGGCTCTGGGGCGAACAATGTATGGGCGTAGAACAATCTCCTTTCCATGGTTATTGACGTTAATAGAATAAACTATGTCGGGATTTACACCATGTACCTGTTTATTTTTGAGACTCCGATATTTCGGCGCAGTTGCATGCGCCATGATCACGGAAGAACTGTCGATTGTTGCGTACGGGTAGATGTTATTGGCAGACGAATCGGTCTACCCTCCGTCTAGTTCTTTTATTACTACGTTCGATACCGGTACCACTGTCTGCAAACTCACTATTCACTCGAATTTGTTCTCGACACACGACACTCACTGTATCTGTACGCGAAACGGCTCTTTTTTTATTTTTGTTGTTTTTACACAACCGGACTACTGGATTCCAGACACTCGACAATTTAAACCCATCCTCACGATTGAAATTCTTGTATTTGGTAATTCTTGTATTTTGGTAATAATTTTTGTCTGCCAATAACATCTACCCGCACGCAACGATCGACAGTTCTTCCGTGATCATGGCGCATGCAACTGCGTCGAAATATCGGAGTCTCAAAAATAAACAGGTACATGGTGTAAATCCCGACATAGTTTATTCTATTAATGTTACGGGTGAGTCGATTTTTAGGGTTCCGTACCCAAAGGGTAAAAACGGGACCTTACTAAGACTCCGCTGTCCGTCTGTCTGTCTGTCACCAGGCTGTATCTCATGAACCGTGATAGCTAGACAGTTTAAATTTTCACAGATGATGTATTTCTGTTGCCGCTATAACAACAAATACTAAAAACCAAATAAAATAAATATTTAAGGGGGCTCCCATACAACAAACGTGATTTTTTGCCGTTTTTTTGCTCGTAATTAATAACGACAACAGGTATATAGCTGAGATTTTCACAGATGATGTATTTCTGTTGCCGCTATAATAATAAATACTAAAAATCATTAAAAATATTTGTTTAAGGGGGGCTCCCATACAACAAACGTGTTTTTTCCCGCTTTTTGGTACGGAACCCTTCGTGCGCGAGTCCAACTCGCACTTAGCCGGTTTTTACTAGTATTTTTTCTAATATTAATTATCTCAAACTATAAGGAAGTTTATTTTGCCCTTAGTTGAAGTGTTCGAGCCCTAGCAGCCCATTCGCGAGCGCCAGCGCACCGACACCCGCCACGCCCGACAACGAACTAAGTTAGTGCTTTTTGCTAAAATTAAAGCAAAAATTTTGTTCAAATACTTTGTACATCTTAGTAGTTCTTGGTTGTGTCTAATGATCAGGAGCCCTATCGGCTAACTTATTAAACTTCAGCTAGTCTGCCGGGCATCAACTAAAAACAGATAAAACGAAGTAAGAAATTTCGTATTGGGAATTAATTGGGTAACTGGAAATAATTAAAGGCGACTGTTAATGGGATACTGAAATACTAAACCGGGCAGCAATTAATTTTTTGGGCGACAAAATATCTAAACGGGCGACATACAGTGGATTACAAAAATACTTAAAACGGGCGACTACATGTGGGTGACAAACAATCTAAATGGGTGACTAAAATACTAGGTGGGCAACTATTATACCAAGCAGGTAACTATATACCTGATTTAAGCTACCCAACATGGTATTTTAACACGTTTTTCTTAGGTTGCTTTCTTGTTTGTTTGTTTTTTGTCATCTCGATTAGGATAATAGTCAACTTTTTATAAATAAAATATACTTATGCCAAATTTTAAATGTTTTGTGTGCCCTAAGGTTGTCGCCCAAATATTAATTTGGTCACCCGTTCTGAATAACTAGTTACTCAATTTTTATTTTAAAGTCTCATTTTCAATATCTATAGTCGCCCTCGCTCCGTCGCCCACTTAGTATTTCAGTACGCTGTATTCAGTGTTTTTGATACCCAAAATGGGAATATCACATCTAAGTAGCGGTTTCGCGTCGTTACTTTCGCATGTGCCAACGGCAGGCCTCCCACAGTGAGTGAAGGCTTCACTCGCTCAAGGTCGCGCGATAAGCACCTACCGCTAGCCGACAAGGGAGTAGAGGGCCGCCACGCGCCCGCCGCCGTACCAGCGCGGCATCTTATTGCCTGCGTAAATATTGCCTCTTTATAATAGTAACAATGTGGAATCTACATTACTGTGCTGTGTACGGATGTCAAAATCAAAAAACCAATAAACAATTGTCGTTTTTCACATTATGATGTATGCTACGTAAAGTAGGGCCATTTTAATAGGTCACATTTGACACTTCATCAAAACTCAACAACGTAACCTTTTAACGGTGGGCCCACAATATTTATTTATTCGAAGGCATAATTGCTTAACTTTTTTCAGTTAATTATACATATTTATTGTAATAATCAGGAAAGAAAGCAAATTTACGATTAACTTTGACAAATCACACTATGGACTGACAAATGTCAAATGTGACCTATTAAAGTGGCACTACTTTAGTTTATTTAAAAGAAGACAACCTTAACGTTGTGTCGTCAGAAAGGGTAGGAGTACGCGATAGAAAGAGAGGCAACTACTAGGTGAACTGTGCGACCTGAATTGCACTTTATTGTGTCGGAGCTAAAGTCGCTTTTTATTTAAATGACTTTGCCGCGTGCTGCTTCTGTACTGTACCTTGTACTATTAGTTATTCTGTGCCAACGGTCGGAGCCGATCGGGTGGAATCGCGCGTGAAAAATCCATGCATTAGAACAGAATGTTCGTATTCGATTCGCTTATCAAAGTCATGGCGGAACCTACTGCGGTGTTTCGCGGCGGAGCCGGAGCTCTTGATTTTTTTCCTTAATAGCTTGTGATTTGAACATAACTTTTATGTTTATTTCTGTCCAGAAAAACCTTTTGATGGTGACGAGAGCAACTCTCCGTTCAACCCGGCGTTCATGGATGACAAGAAAGAAACAACTGACAATAAATAACCGACACACACCGCGGCCAAACAGGTATAGACATGGGCGTACCCAGGTTCTGGGCCAGGGGGGGAGGGGGATCAAATATACAAAGTCATTTAGTATTCACCATCCAAATTTTGAGGATGTGTTCAGTCCATGAAACTGATCAACTTTCTCTAAGGAACACATGGCCAAATATGTAAAATAAAAATCGACTTTCCATACAAATCAAAGAGATCACGTGATCAATTTAGTATGAGATGACCAAAATTTTCTTGCGAAATTTGACACATGTTTCTTAGAAAAAGTTGTTTAGTTTCATGGACTGGACACATCCTTAAAATTTGGATGGTAAGTTCAAAATGACCCGATATTGTATGGCAAATAAGAACTTTTATTGATAACAATTGATAGTTAGTTGGAGGTAAACAAAGTCCAGGGGGAGGGGGCAGCTGCTTCTCCCTGCAACCTCTTTCGATTGATCTTTTTTCGACTCTTTCGATTGATCTTTTTTCTTTTAGAAGGTGATATAGGCATTATTTTGCATTTACAACCTAAACTTGGTAGAAGAAATAATAAGTAAACGTATTTAATTTACTTACTATGAAATATACAATAATAAATAATATGAATTAGTACTTAAATCATAATATTCATGATTCATGGACAGTTTAATTACAAAAATATTTTTATGATTTTTATGAGTCTATCTACTAGATTCCGTAGTATTGTATATTCCAAGTACTTGCTAAGTTATTGAGAAAAAGCAAAATTTTTTGAAACATAAAGAATTAAATAATTTAACCAGAACGCACACAATAAAGTTAATTATATGGTCGTTATTTGGCCTAAATATACATTTACAAATTACTGTCACATCACAATAAATTCGTGATATAATTCAATTTCTGTTTAAATATTTATGACAAAGTACCTATAAATAAATTTCAAAATGACCACACATTAAGTATGTATTAACGTAAGTACACACTACTAAGTATGTATTTAAATAAAATGAGTTTATACTGTATTTTTATGAGATTTTTGTTAAAAATGCTATAATTAAGATATAAGTACCCATACTTGTTTAATAAATTGCAACACAAGGGACTGGAAATGTAGTATTCGTTTTAATGAATATTGAGCCAACATAAGAGTATCGTGATATTTACAAGTCGTCAATTGGTAATGCGCTGGAACCTTGTCACATTCTCATCCGCATCCGAGCCGCAACTAAAAAATTCATGAAACAAGAAAATTATAACAGATGATCTAATATATTAATTTTGAATTATTATTTTCAATAAGACATGGCCTAGGTATATAAAAAAATTACAATTGTTTTTCGTTTTTGAGGTTATAATTATGGCCGCCAGGCGCATTACCAAACGACGGGGATAGTAATTTCTACTCGATGGGTTCGATTCTGTCACGCTGATCTCAAGATAATTTTATGCACAGCTCTTTTGCGCCATAACGGAAAATGGTGTCCGTCACTTAGAACCAGAGATATCAAGGTGCTGCCATGATCGGGCCAACTTTGGAAATACATGTTGATAATATTGTTTTCGATAATCAAATCTCATTAATGGGCAAAAGCAAAACACAATTAATTTAGGTTTAGGGTTGCCACAACTTTTTTTCAAAAAAGTGGCTGTTTTCGGGGTATACAGGGTAATTTTTGGACCCCTTTTCAAATTTTGTCAGGTCATTCTATAACAGCAGTACAATTAGTTTATGAAGTAAAACAAATTTTTTTTTTACATTTTTACCCCAAACTTTTCCCTACACAAATTGAAATTGTTGTCACCGTTTGCGCGTCGCACGGTCGACCCGCGCGAGCCCGCCTCCCGCCACTCGCCTTCCCCCGCTCGCGTCCCGTTCGTGACGGTGAGCGTGCGTGCCTAGATTTTTAGGATATAAAAAGTGGTTGAAAACGGTTAATTTAAAAAGAAATAATTTATAATTATCTCACCTAATTATTTTTTATTACTTCCTTGAACTATTATTTGATTTTGTAAAGGGGTCGCAAAATTACCCTGTATAATAATTTTTCGAGGTTGTATGCATGGTACCCTATACCGTATTCGGCTTTAAGAGGGCGCAGTCTGCACACTAGCGCCGCCACTCGAAAAAAAATCATAGTGCTTAAATAAAGACGAAATAGTGAATTATCTCTCTGGAGTGCACTCCGAACAAGCTTTGTGGTATTTTTTATCACTTAATCAATATTTTCTAGCCTGCCGTTTAGTTTAATGGACTTTTATTGCGAAAAGTGGCCACTTTTAGCAATAAAAGTCCATTAAACTAAACTACAGGCCCAAAAATATTGTTTGAGTGATAAAAAGTACCACAAAGTAAGTTCGGAGTGCACTCCAGAGAGATAATTCACTATTTCGTCTTTATTTGAGTATTATGATTTTTTTTCCAATGGCGGCGCTAGTGTGCAGAATAAGCGCTCTTAAGGTCAAACCACAATACAGCGGAGCGGCGCGGCGCGACAAAATATTAATTCCGCGCCGCGCCGCGCCTCTCCGCTATAGTGCGGTTTGCATCATTGCAAGCAATAGAAATAATATTTGGCCGCGCCGCGCCGCTCCGCTGCAGTGCGGTTTGACCTTAAGGGTTTTTTCATAACATGTTCTATTGTAAAATATAATTAAAAACATTGTTATTTGAAAACAGATCAACATGTATTTCTAAAGTTAAAAAATATAAAGTGACAACCCTAGACGTAAACGATTAGGGTTGTCACTTTTGAAATTTTCCATACAAATAAAAAACAAGTAAGTACAACTGATGTTTTTAATCTTTTAGATTTTTGCATTCACAATGCTATTTTTATATTAAGATGAATAAATAATGAAAAATATTAGGAAAAATCGGCTCACCCGTAGCAACTTAGACGGGATCCCGTCTAAGTTGCTACGGGTGAGCCGATTTTTCCTAATATTTTTCATTATTTATTCATCTTGATGTTTTTAATGATAAATGTTACCAGGTAAATGTGCCTTTTGAAGTGCCATTTAAGATAAAATATTTACTAAGTTTGTTGAAATGTGATAATTACCTGCCATACACTTTAAAAAAGTCTTGTTATTAAATCTTTAAAAGTTAGAAAAGTCTTGTTATTAAGCCAGTGAAAGTCCACCAATGAATGAATTGATTTTTCAGCGCAGTGTCCATCGCAAAAATATTTAACATACTTTTTCTCTTTAAGGCCGGCCACGCACACGACGGAATCCCGATTCGGAATTCCGAACGGAATATTGATAATGTATGTAAATCCCGTACGGAAAAATCACGCATGTGTGTGGTAGGTCCATAGATTTGTATGAATTAGCTGCGTTCGGAATCACGTATGTACGGAATTCCGTAACGGGATTCCGTCTGTGTGTGGCCGGCCTATGTGTAGGATTAATCACTAAGTCGCTTCCGTCGTTAGGATCTTTACTTTATAATTATCGTTTTGTAGTTTTTTCTATACATTTTGAATTATGTAGTTTAAGTGCACTAGTCTTATAAAATAAGAAACGCTTCTAATATTTACTCTATAGACATAATAATATTGTGAACTCGTTTTAAAGTGCCTCTTATATTATGATAGTGAAATGCTTCAAAAAAAATTAAGCATAAATGTATTATCATTGAATAAGAAATTGCTTTTTACAACGTGTTACAAAATAACCCCTGGTGCCGAATATGGTAGATATACACTGGCCTGCAAAACTAAGTACTACAGAGGTCTATTTTCATACAAACGAGGTAACTTTGAAGCTTTGGTTCTCCGCCCAGGATTAAACGTGGTGTGATCTGATGATGGCCATCCAGGGAGTGAATGGAGAAGATTCAGATCCCCATACACACCCAATTGATCTGATCAGCATTCTAAGAGCTGTAAGGATAAGAGTTATCAGTTACAGCATTTCCATACATTTTAATGGTATTTTCGTGGTTGTTTTAAACATATCCAAACAGCTCTTAGAATGCTGATCAGATCAATTGGGTGTGTATGGGGATCTGACTCTTCTCCATTCACTCCCTGGATGGCCATCATCAGATCACACCACGTTTAATCCTGGGCGGAGAACCAATGCTTCAAAGTTACCTCGTTTGTATGAAAATAGACCTCTGTAGTACTTAGTTTTGCAGGCCAGTGTAGATAGGGACCTCCATACTGAACTACTTTGACTATGGAACCAACCAAGAAAGAAGCTGTTTCATACGTTTTGATATTTTCGTTATTATTTTTTGTATGAAACAGCTGTTTTTTTTTCGCGATTTCAGAGTTAGTCCCAGAGTAAAAGTTGTTAAGTTTGTTGGTCCCTGTCTACCATTATGCTGGTTTAGCCATTAATTCTGTCGCACGTTGTATATACAGGGTTATTTGTAAAACACCAACAACCTCGCATGAGTAGATTACTGACATCATAAAACAACCAGATTATGTTCTACAACTTTATCAAAAACAGACTAAAAAAATACAATTTTCATACAAAGCTCGATTAGCTATTCAGACATTTGCAGGGTTGGAAAAAAACAGTTTTTTTGATTTTATAAAACAAACAGTTCAAAATGTTTTAAACAAGTGTTTTTTTGTTTTATATTTTTTTTACTTATTACTTTAAACCATCACTTTCAAATCAATTAGACCTATAATATTTAATATCTAGACTATTTTCAAATACGCCTTAGAATCCTTAGTAAATATTTACAAAAATCGATTAGTTAATAAACATATTTTATTTTATATCTCTTATCAACACTGAACGCTTTATTTACATACACCTTGTAATAGGTACTACCTATGTTCCCAGATGTTCATTAATAAGTCCCTGATGTTCATTTCCCTTAGGAAACCCATTGGGGTTATATAGGGACATTAGGGTTTGGAGGGGTCTTCGATTTTTTTTAATCGGTGATAAAATGACTAATACCTACTTAGTTAAGATTTGTTAGCTTGGCAAAAGATATCAAATAAAATAACACTTTTTTACTGTCATTATATGTATTTTCGGTGAAATCTAAAGTTTTAAACATATTTTTGGGAATAAAGTGCACTAATTTACGAAAATCACCATTCATTCTCAATTAATAGTAGCTTTAAACCCTGTTTTTTTCCTTAATATTTTTAACATTGTTTAAACTTGTTTTAAACTAGGTATGTTTTTAAACACTTAATAAAAAACATAGTTTTATTTCAAATTGTTTTAAACACGTGTTTTAAAACAACTTGTTTTAATCATGCCAACCCTGGACATTTGTAAGGGAAGTCGTTTTTTTTTGTCTGTTTTCGGTAGTCGTAGAACAAATGTTGTTGTTTATGATGTTAGTAAATCTAGTCCTGCGAGGTTATTAGTGTTTTACAAATAACCCTGTAGTGTTTGGGCTGGGTTAAATGAGAAGGCAGTAGAGTTTGGTCAACGAAAGATGAGACTCGGTTGGAAATTGAACTATTTTTGCGCCTTATTTTAAGGTTCAGTTTCCAATAACTTAACCTCTAAACGTTAATTTAACAGGGAAAGTGGCGCCTCCATTTCCGATTCATCTTTCTTTGACCAGAATCTAAGAGCAGAGGAAAACGCGCGTATGTTCAAGAATTCTCTCTTAGCTCTCAGCTCAGACGTGTTATCCAAAATGGAATAGCCGAAAAGTTCAAAGGCAAAAGAAAAGTTTCTATAAACTTTAGGTTTGTCATTAAAAAAATAATGTGCCTTGGGATATGATGTGATGTTATATTGCTGATGCTTTCAAAGTATTTGTACGCCTTGGCATTCATGAACGTAATAAGTAACGGTAGTAATTATATAACTGTTTCATATTTTTCAACAATAAGTTAGGTTTCCATAAACGTTACATTAGTTAGAGGTGTTTAATAGTTATTTCTATAAGAACTTGTTTACTTATCTAGTTTTACAAAAACTAAGAAATGTTTAATGGAACTACTACCTCAAAAATAAAAAACTATTTAGCATGTAAAGTCTTTGTTAAGAACTGCGAGTTTGATGATAATGACATTCTCGATTTTTGTTTCGTTCAAATGTTAAAAACTTGACATGTAAATGCAATTAGTTTTGTTTTGTCAAATATACATGGTGTTTGGTAAAAGCCGAATATGGTAGATAGGGACCATTAAACTGAACAACTTTTCTATGAACTATGGAACCAACTCTGAAATCACGAAAAAAAATCTGCTGTTTCATACATTTACCATACCATATTCTCTTCTTTTACCAAACACCTTGTATAGTCCGTTTGAGGCGTTTTATGCGTAGAGGGCACGTTAAGCTTTTGTTTCTAACTAGCAAAGGACATGTCCTAATTTGGGCCACGTCTATGTACACCACCCTCAAAGATGGAGAAAAATACACTGATTCTGTGAAAAATACAAATAATTTTATAGAATGCATGGTTAAATGGTTATTAATAAAAACAGATCAATATTTTTTACTTGAAATAAAGTGTCAAATATGGCAACTCTCCGTTAAAAAGCCGTCAGTGGGCGCGTTCTGCCAGACAAATCTTTGAGTCATCGATTGCCATTTTTAACCATGAAAAGTATAGCGGTAGGTGCTTAGGGTGTTTCTACACGGTGCAAGTAGCCCGCGCAAGTTGAGCACTTGCGCAGGTTATATGCTCCGTGGAAACACGTAAAGCGGGTCCAGCTCCATAGCATTGTACACCCGCGCAAGTAACCCGTGCCTCAACGTGCGCAAGATACATGCACCGTGTAGCACAAGGACGGATAGAGCATTACTATCGCTTTGAGATAGGCGGTCTAGCTGCCGGTATTGATCAATATTTTACTTTCCATGGTTAAAATGTACTCTCTATGGCGATCGATGACTCAAAGATTTGTCTGGCAGAATGCGCCCATTGTCACTGTCATTGAGTTCTACCTACTCTGTGCTGTGGGTTGTTGTTAACACAGACGTATAAGAAGTTGTTAACATCTTCCGCCATGATGCTTTTTTTATGCGTTTTTGCATTTTGTTTTATGTTCCTTCCAGAAAACAAAGCGATTTTAAAGAAATTGAATAATAAGAAACTGTTTATCGTGTCTTTATCTATTTTTTGGTATACTGTACAAAGACGTGGCCCAGACCTCATACATTTTTGGACATCACCTTTGAACTTTATTTACTAGAACAAAACATCAAAATTCCTTTTAGCTGGCCTAACTAACCTAGTTCTGTAGATAGAGCGTTGTGGTCTTGTTGTGGTACACAATTAAAACGATATACGTTATTGTTCTATGAATAGAGTTCATATTCGCCATTGGTGTATGCAGTAGCCCTAATTCGCACGAGCGCTTTTTCAACGCGCGTTAAAAAAACGTTTAAATGACACAAATGGAAACCCAGTGGATACCCATGTATTTGTTCACATCACGTTTTTAAAGCACGGCGCTTTTTATCGAGCTGTGTTGGATTTTCGACGTTGAGCGTCGGACGTAAAATCGAATTGAGCATGAGCACAAAAAGCGCCAACGTCTGGTTTTAACGCGACGCTTTTTAAACTCTCGTGCGAACGGGGGCGGCGTAGCGCGGCTAGTTCTCCCCGTCTTTTGGCGCGCCAAGATCTTTTGATTATCTGTTACAGCGCATATGAGGGATATGAAAATAACTTGTTAAACCTACATATTTTTTAGAAGTTGACAGAGACATTATTTAATGTTTTAGTGTAAAAAGACCCTCACCGAAGATGAAGCCTACGTATTCTGCCCATCATCAGGAGCCGTACCAGCTAACGCTCCGAACATCGGCAAGTCTGCCGGGCTTCAAATTAAAACAGATAAAATGGTAAACCCCAATTCATGCTATCACACGAACTTGATATCTTCCAAATGACTTGGGCAAGTAGTACAATACGAAATTTCTTACTTAGATTTATCTAAGTTGAAGCCTGGCAGATCTGTCGAAGTTCGAAAAGTTAGCCGGTAGGGCCCCTGGACCATCCATTAAAATTATTGCGGGAAAACGATTTGAATTTTTGGTGCTAAGTGCACTGCAAATAATACCACGCAAAACGCGCGCAACAGACCACGTTTGCAAGTGCGTGCTACTACACAGCTGCGTGCGGCCGAGATGAAAGGCAGCGTTTTTGTGCGTGCGCATGAGATAGGTACCATAGGCAACAGCGTCGCTTAACCACTGCTAAGGTTAAAATCGCTTGCACGCCGCGCCCGCTGTCACATACATTTAGTTCGTGCAGGGGCGATCACAAATTTTGTTGCAAACTGGTTAAGCGACGCTGTTGCCCATAGTACATTAGACCGTCGGCCAAGAAGCTCATTTTCAATCTATCGCATATTGGGGCAAGACCACATTGGCAAGATAGCCATTATTTTGGTGTTATCAAATATCGTCGTCTGGGTTGCGTAGTAGAAAGCTTCTGGCAGATATGCCACCCTGAACATATGGACTCCCATACAATGATTTCTAGTCGCAAAAAATAATCGATCGCATATTGATATAAATGATGAACAGGGTCGTAGGTGGCATCATTACAAACATGTTAGACATCGGCTTGGTTAGTTTTCAGGAAGCATGCGCGCGGCCAGGGTATAAACATAGATAGTTTTTTAAAGTATACATGCTAATGCATGTATTACGATCAGGGGCTGGGGCAGGTCCCAGGCGTATATAAAACCATAGTCTTGCGTCGCTTTCAGGAAGCGTCTAGGAGGTCAGGGCAGGTATGTACATTTCACATATATGCTCTTGTGTTCTTTGTTCCTTATTCGACCGATATGAAAACACAAAAAAAAATTTCAGGTAATGATGCCACCCATGACCCTGTTGACTTTTTAGCGATGGGTGACCATGTTCAGGGTGGCCTATCTCCTAGTAGCTTCCTACTTCGCAACCCAGATGATGATATTTGATAATACCAAGCTAATGGCTATCTTACCAATTTGGTCTGGTTCCAATATGCGATAGATCGAAAATGACCCTGGTTGGCCGACGGTCCACATTGTTTGTTACGAAATACTTAAGTAGGGTACTTAGTACTTACCCAAAGGGTAAAAACGGAACCCTATTACTAAGCCTCCGCTGTCCGTCTGTCTGTCTGTCTGTCACCAGGCTGTATCTCATGAACCATGATAGCTAGACAGTTGAAATTTTCACAGATGATGTATTTCTGTTGCCGCTATAACAACAAATACTAAAAACAGAATAAAATAAATATTTAAGGGGGGCTCCCATACAACAAACGTGATTTTTTTGCCGTTTTTTTGCTCGATATTGATAACGACTACAGGTAGACAGTTGAAATTTTCACAGATCGTGTATTTCTATTGCTGCTATAACAACATATGCTAAAAACAGAATAAAATTAATATTTAAGGGGGGCTCTCATACAACAAACGTGATTTTTTGCTGTTTTTTTGGGTACGGAACCCTAAAAATGTACAAGTTTCTTTGGACAAAAATTAAGAAATACCGTTTAAAATTAGTTTTCATAAAAATCTTGAAAATATATGTTTTTTTTACTTTGACCTTCAATAACTTCATAGCTATTGCTTTCCCAGGTATAGTTTAAAAGACAAAAATGGTCCTGATGATGGGCAGAATGTGAATGTGGACTTCGGCTTTGGTGAGGGTCTATTTGCTACACCATTTATTCAACTATGTTATTTTTCGAATTATATATTTAGTACAATTTTTTATTGAATATACGACCTTTAACTGTAATAATATCTTTTATTTTTTTAGCATGTAGTCAGTGGCACGAATCATGAATATTTTTCGACGGAGTGGGGATAAGTTCGCGCATGTGCTCTTGTGAGCGACCAATAGCGCGCGCCCCTCTCCCGCCGCCCGCGCCCCTCACCGCAACGCATACCCAAAATACGCGTTCCGCGCAATCCCCACCCGATTTCATGATTCGTGCCACTGACTGTACACTTAAATCTAAGCTAACTTTGAAAGTGTGTACCTAAAGTGTCACTTTTTATCGTACTAAATAAAAGACAATCCAGTTCACATAAATTAAACAAAAATATGATCCGTATATGAATATAATGAAATATAATAAAAATACATGGCTCCGTATAAATTAAGTGCAGGGTTAACATACATCAAGCTACCATTACATCATCTAAGTAATAAAAATTAAAAAAAACCTTAAAAATAACCTAACAAATATAGCTTCAAAAATAAATGGCTCTAAAAAGCTAGAAATAAAATATTGAAATCTGCATAATTACTAACTCGAAAGTTTGTACGCATATCTAATACTAGCTTTTGCCCGCGACTTCGTTCGCGTGATTAAGATAGTTGTACATTTATTTTGAAAATCACGGATTACCAATATAGGTACCTAGGTATTTATCAGTAAACCTTATTTCACACATTTCAATTTTCCCATAAAAAAAATCATGTACAAACTGGAACACTCTGTAGCATCCTGTATAACGGGAATTTTCCAAAACCCTGTCTAGTGCTTACCTACACAATGAAAGGAATCTACCTTCAAAAAATGGTTTAGCCCCATACAAACTGGAACATCCTGTAGGTAGCACATTGTATAACGGGAATTTTCCTAAATGCTTTCTTAGTGCTCACCTACGCCATCAAAGGTGATACCCTCCAAAAAGGTGTCTCTACTTCAACCCTATACAAATTCTCATACAAATTTAAACAACCTGTAGCACCCTGTGTAACGGGAATTTTCTAAAATCCTTTCTTAGTGCTCATCTACATTATGAAAGGTATCTACCCTCCAAAATGGTGTCTTTACCTTCAGCCGTTAGGGCTCCACGCTTATCCCAACAGTGAATGAATGAATGAATCAATCAATCAATTTAGATTTTTATACGTATAGATTAAACAACGCCTTTTGAAGTCGGGTGGGGGGAGGAAAGTTTTTTTTATCTAAATTTCAATCATGGGTTTTAAACCCCACCGACTTCATAAGACGTTGTTTAATATTAGATATGCGTACAAACTTTCTAGTTAGTAGGTAATTATGCAGATTTCAAGATTTTATTTCAAGCTTTTTAGAGCCATTTATTTTGAAGCTATTTTTGTTGGGTTATTTTTAAGGTTTGAAGGAGGTTTTGTTTAAAAAAATACATTTTTATTTTTAACTTTTTTTTGTGGTAGGTATATTTTGTGACGATATTACCTACCTAAGTACCTTTTTTTTTTTTTTTTGTTTATACTGAAGAAAAACGCCTTTACGCGCTTCCCTTCCCGCAGGTGAACGGGAAGGGGGTATGTGGGACTCGCCAGGAGGGGACCGCAACATTCAGCGTTGCGGCTCCCTCCACGACTGCCTCCCGTGATCCCATCCAGCCAAGTGGCTCGATGGGATCTCGGGAGGAGGGAATACCCACTAAAAAACTTCAGTACCTGCCCTCGCGCCGCCATCTGGTCATAAGGGGGCCCTTGTGGGAATCACCCTGATGTGACCCGGCGGCTGCCCAGCAACCCAGGCCTCCTCACTACTGGGAGATGGCCGGGCAAGTTTGGCCATCTCCCCTCACCGTCAGGGCCGTGCAAGGCAGGCAGTGGGTCACCTCCCACAGCCCGCTTGGCCCTTGACTAGTGAAATAAATGTGATATTCACCACCTCCTGCGCATTATCGCGGCTCCCGGCCAGCTTTATTATAGAGCCGAGGGGAGGAAGGCGGCGCAACAATTTAGTACTGCCGTCTACATTAGGGAACAAGATGGGCAATTCCCCGCCTTCCGCAGTCTCCTCCACAGAAGGGTTACTGACCTCCATGATGGTCGGGGTTGGAATCACCCGGAGAAATCCAACTCCTCGCTCGAGACACTCACAGAGCGGTCACTCACAGAGCGGTCCCTCTGAGGCGAAGCCACGTTCCGTCTACGCTTAGGGCGTTTTTCCCTTGCAGACGGAGGAAAAGGCACGCGACTACCCACTTTCACTAGCTCTGGGGCAGTCTGACTCCCTTCCTCTGTTACCACATTTCCCTTATCCGAGATTGGTTCTGTCTGCCTTTCTGGTACCGGGGCGGCTTGACGCCCCGCCTCCGTCACCGTAGTCCCTTTGTCCGAGATTGGTATCGCCCGTCTCGCTGGCGGACGACAACTTTTACCCCCCATTACATGGTTAGCTGGCAGTTTGGCTTCCACACACACCATGCACTTTGGCTGCGCCGAGCACTCCGCAGCCCTGTGCCCCACCTCTCCGCAGCGGTAACAGATCCCACTCCTATCTACCTCACATGGACAGCGCTGCCGCATATGCCCCAGCACCATACATTTGTAGCACCGGATAGGCAACGGTTCCAACACTTTTATTTGCGGTGAACTCCAGCCGATAAGCAATCTTCCGGAGTCCACCACTTTCTTTGCCGCCACTACCGGACACTTAACCATGACCGTGCCCAATCCTCTCGGACCCATCCTAATTTGGCCAACTTTTATTTGCTCCGGTGGACATCCACCCCTCTCCGCCAGAACTTCTCTAAGGTCAGCCTCCACCACCGAGTCATCAACTCCAGATACTCTCAAATCCACAGTCTTAATAGGTCTGTGGATATTTGCCAAACCATCTAAGGCAACCCGGAGTTTGGCCGCTAAGATATCCGCTTTTTCCCCACTCGTGCTTCCGGGAACCTCAATGATTCTAGCTCCTGTCTGCGTTACCCGCATATTTACCTTATCAATGCCCAGCTCCTGTATTTTAACTTCTTGGCGGGCCTTGGCAATGACCTTCGCATACGTCATCCCTTGTTCCAGCGCTTTGGGTGGAACCGTGACCACAATCGCGGAGGAGCTGGGGGTAGCCAACTTAGATTTCTTTTTCCTAGTTTTCCCTGAGTTGGGAGGTTGAGGTCCCACCACTGGAGCCAGAGCAGCTGGATCTGCTGCCGCGGCTGACGCTGCAGCCTCCGCTGCCGCCGCCTTGCGTCTTCGTTTTCGCTCGCCCTTACTTACTACTTCAGACCAAGTCTGAGGAGTGCCCGGGGCAACTGCTTCCGGATGTGACACTGATCGTGCACCTTCAGGTTCCAGTGCTACTGGCATTTGCTTCAAAGTAGGTGGCATCGGCGCTGACGCCGCGTTTTTCCCGTCCGCCGCCAGAGGTGGCCTCATTGGTGACGCTGGTGGGAGCCTCCTTTCTAGACCCTCAATGCGGGCATCCAACATTGGACCAACCGCTCTCAAAATAAAAGCCTTAAGTTCCTCAAACCTATCCAGCGAATTGATTTCCGGCAATGGTAACTGAGCCGGTGCATCCGCCACTGGTTTGGGAAGCTGTTCGCGACGCTTTTCCGCCTCATCTGCAATGTCCCGCTTTACGACCTGGAGTTCTTCTCGGAGAAGCTCGAGCTCCTTTCTCATCCTTTCATTGTCCGCCCTAAGGCGACGAACCTCCTCGTCAGCAGGCAAGCGCTGCAGAACGTCCATAACCACTGCAATGTCCGCCCGCGCAGTCATTATTGCAACCTTGTGCTCCCTCTTTATGTTGCCGGACGTCCTGCAAATCTCATGCATCGCGTTGATCCATTTCTCGACGATGCCCACCATCTTCGGCATCGTCAAACTATCCGGGTCAAGCGTGCTTACAACTGGTGACGGAGACCTAGAGTTTTTCTTCGCTGGATTCGGCAAAGTCCTCGCCGGGTTCGGCAAGGTCTTCGGCTTCTTCTTCTCTGGCTTTTTTAAAGATGACAAAACCCTCTCTTTCATCGCCTGTTTAGCCGCCTCATATTGAGCCTCTTTCAGCTCATCTCTCTGTTTCAGCCGCTCCAGCACAACTTTAGCCTTTGCTAATCCGGAATACGGCCCCACAGGTTTAGTAGGATCGATGAATCTAAATCCTCCTACACTTTCAACGACACTTTCCGCAGAATCCGACACCGATTCATCCCCAGACATTCCTACAGCAGAGCGCTTGCGTGCAGCACTATGACGCTTTGTTCCCCGAGTTGGTGTCACACACCTGCTGTCATCCGCCAATGACATATCTGAATCCTCAGCAAAGACATGCTTCGCAGCAGCGGCCGAGCGTGTGATTGACCCAGCTCTGCTCCCACTACTCTCTCTCGACTGTGCACTGTTTTTGCCCGGACCCTGTGCTCTGTCCCTTGTTTCAACCAAAAGGCGATAGTTGCCCCCCCCAGAATACGAGGAGCAGCCAAGCACCGGAGTGCTCGGGAGGGATTCTCCAGCTGCGGGGCAGCTGGTACCCTCCTGGGGTAGTTTCTGTTCACTATTCGCCATTTCATTATTTTCCGACCTACCAACCACTATGTTTTGGTTTTTATAGTGGTTTCCATCCACGCAGCCCCCACATGAAGTGGCGGCCTCCGGCCCCGCACCACGTACGGGGTTACGGCGCTCCCGATACTACGTCCAAAAGGACCGCTGGGCTCCCAAAAGGCCCTCAACACTCCGACCCGCACCGCCGCTACTCGGAAACGTCCAAGACGCCGGCCGGGTCCCACCTCGCCAGACTATTAGCCACCACTGCAACTGCAGTGGCGCCCAGGGTGCACCACGTGGAGGTTGTCTGGCACGCACCCCACCTACCGGTAAAATACTTAGTAGGTACTTATTTAATAATTTCGATGATCATCTATGGTCTTCATCATCATCAGTTCCACTTCACCAAAATGGTACTTTCCGAAAGCAAATACATAAGTTAAGAAAATACCAAAATCGCTATAGGTGTGCCTATAATATTTGAAGAGTTTCCTTGATTTCTCCAGGATCCCATCATCTGATCCTGACCTTAAGACAATGGGACCATCTTGGAAGTATATACTTTCAAACAGAAGAGTAATTTTTCAAATCGGTCCAGCCGTCTTCAAGTAATCGAGTAACATATATAAAAATAAAATAAAAACAAAAACATACATTCCGACGAACTGAGAACCTCCTCCTTTTTTTGAAGTCGGTTAAAAAATATGTACACCGTTTAGAACTTTGTCACATTGTTGTAGTTGTCATTTGTCATTGATTTCTCTGTTCAAAAAAGTATTAGCTTTTAGAGTGACAAAGTTCTAAACTGTATACATATTTACAGACGGGAATGTGACTGTACAAATGTACATAATAATAAAAAAGCTTTTTAATATTTGGTTCACCAAGTTACAATAGGTAAATTACTTTTACATTCTTCTATGAAATGGGTGTAGTTTTTAACCATAGAAAGTAACTATACTGTGGCGTTCGTTGGCTCAGCGATTTGTCTGTTGGAATGCACCCAATGATTCCACTCTTGCTAGCTGGTCTGTGCTAAAAAAAAAAACTAATGCCGTGTCAATGTCAAAATCAGTAGTGTTGCGTGGGACGCAAATATCGAAAGCAAGAACATCGATGTTCCGGAAGAAACATCGATGTACAAAAAACATCGCCCTAAAAAATCGATGTTTTTTGTTTTTCAATGATCCATTAAATCGTTAAATTGTACCTTTATTATATATTAACTATATCAATATTATCTATTGAATATAATGAGTCTTTAGTGAATAAGGAAGGTGTAGAGTAGAGGACATAAAATCTGGACAAGTCATTGACTCTGATCAGGCTCTGCTAAAAGTACCAAACATTTCAATAATGGCAGGCAAAACATCGATGTTAAAACATCGTATAAAACAACATCGATACATCGATGTTTTTTATGTTTTTTTAATGATCCATTAAATCGTTAAATTGTATATTATATATTAACTATATCAATATTATCTATTGAACATACTGAGTCTTTAGTGAATAAGGAAGGTGTAGAGTAGAGGTCATAAGTAAAATTATATTTAACAGCAGCAACTGGACAAGTCATTGACTCTGTTCAGGCTCTGCTAAAAGTACCAAACATTTCAATAATGACAGGCAAAACATCGATGTTAAAACATCGTATAAAACAACATCGATACATCGATGTTTTTTATGTTTTTTTAATGATCCATTAATTCGTTAAATTGTATATTATATATTAACTATATCAATATTATCTATTGAATATAATGAGTCTTTAGTGAATAAGGAAGGTGTAGAGGTCATAAAATTATATTTAACAGCAGCAACTGGACAAGTCATTGACTCTGTTCAGGCTCTGCTAAAAGTACCAAACATTTCAATAATGGCAGGCAAAACATCGATGTTAAAACATCGTATAAAACAACATCGATACATCGATGTTTTTTTAATGATCCATTAAATCTTTAAATTGTATATTAATATCAATATTATCTACCTATTGAATATAATGAGTCTTTAGTGAATAAGGAAGGTGTAGGAAGAGTAGAGGACATAAAATTACACTTGACAGCAGCAACTGGACAAGTCATTGACTCTGGTCAGGCTCTGCTAAAAGTACCAAATATTTCAATAATGGCAGGCAAAACATCGATGTATAAAACAACATCGATACATCGATGTTTTGCAGTAGTGAACATCGATGTTTCAGAAACATCGATGTGTCGTTTGCAATTTGCATCCCTAGTGCGTATGCGCCTAGATTTTACTGTTTTTTGGCTGCTGTTATTTTTTGCCAAATAAATATTTTGTTAAATAATATTTACTACTACTGATGCTTATACTACTGTACAATCCATAACATAAGCTTTACGAGTACTGTAATAATGGGGTTCGATCAAGGTCAAATTATATTAGATAGCCCCACCGGTGCCTATTATGCCGGCCAATTTGTTGATGGGCGACTGGTGTTTGAATTAAATAAAGAACAGAAAATTCGAGGTAAGTACTATCCCCGTCAATTGGTAATGCGCTGGAACCTTGTCAAATTAACATACACATCAACGTCATCCGCAACTAAAAATGACAAAAAACAGTAAAATTCTAGTAGGTAATATAATATATTAATTATTGAATTCTTATTTTCAATAAGAAAGGGTCTAGGTATATTAAAAAATTACAACTGTTTTTCGTTTTTGAGGTTAAAATCATGGCCGCCACGCGCATTACCATTTGACGCAGATATAGACTAAGCTCCCGTTGCATAAAACCTTACCTCACAAGGTGGAAGAGCAGAAATGTGTTGCAGTAATAGATATTACTTAGGAACACTGGATTTTAGTGGGTTGCCATCGCATATCCTACCGCTATTTTGATCGAAAATTACATCATGAGGTGGAAGATCGAAATGTTTAACCATCGAAAGAGAGACATTTGGAGATCAAAACCCGCATGGGTTGTCAGCCCCTACCCTGGCAGGTTTCAAGGTCAGCCAAGTTTTATGAGGCCCAAAAATGGGGTCATTTACCTCATCAGGTGGAAAGATAAAATTGATGCAGATCGATAGCCCTCGACGTGCCATTCATGAATATATAGGGTTGCCTGCCTTCAGCCTGGCAGTTTTTCTGGTCAGCCACCTCAAACAATCTTTATGAATATCTTGGAAAAACGAAAAAGTCATGTAAAGATGCTATGATCAAGGGCAAACCCTGATATTAAATTAAATTCTCCACACTGGTAGCCTTGTGCCTATTATGGAGTTGAAATAATAGGGTAAATGCATCAGTTATAGACATTTTTCATTGGTATCTTCAAATATTGAAAAAAGTAACGTAGCTGTTTAATGTCATCAGGTGGCTCGATGAAACTGATGCAGATCGATAGCGTGTAGACGTGCCGTTGATGAATATATAGGGTTGCTTGCCTTCAGCCAGGCAGTTTTTCTGGTCAGCCACCTCAAACTATCTATATCAATATCTTGGAATAACAAAAATGATATGATTTAGGGTGAATTTATTAGAAAACCATGATATGAAATTAAAATCTACGCACTAACAGTCTTGCGAAGTATATTATGGTGTTAAAATAATAGGGTAAATGCACCAGTTGTGGGCATTTTTATTGGTATCTTAATAAGTTGAAAAAAACTAATGTAGCCATTCAAGTTCAACGTGATACCACATTGGTGGTATTCTAAGTGAAAGGAAACCCGGCCTTTTATGCTTAAGCTGTTTACTTTTAATTTTTAATATGTGATTTTTGTGTGTTGTGTGACAGCTCAATGCCAAATCAGAAGTCAAATTGATATATAGTTTTCTTAATTTATAAAAAGGAAAATAATTATGGTAAATGTAGCGACGTTTTTACATTTCAAAGTGACTTCTCCCACCCTTTGAAAACTGAATGAATAGCGATTTTTTGATTAGGTACTTACTCGATGTTTCCAGAGTGTTGCCATATCAAAAATATTCATAATCATTTTGTTTTTTTGTACATGCACGATAAATTAAGACAGAACATTCGATCAATGTAACAAATATTTTGGCTTTAATATAAGACCAATTTGAATCATACAATATGTTTGGTCAGCGATGTCGGAGCTTTTAAAGGCAGATAATATGATTTATTTTATCGACAAAACCCCCCACATGTTGAGATCTATCCAGATGCCATTTCAAGAGGAAAGGGGATCCTCTCCTGTTGAAATGACCGGCATTTTAAATGTATTTTTTATTTTAGATGGCTTTTCGAAAAATATTAATTTCTCCGGATTTAAAAGTCCGACAGTTTTAAAAAAACTTTTCGAAAGCTACTAAAATCACCTATTAAGTAAGTAAAGTAATTAAATATGACCCTTACAAGCACTAAATGTTAATTTTCGGAAATGGTCAAAAGTCAAAACTCGTAAATACTTGCTTTTATGGTTCGATGACATTTATTTTTAAATAAAATAATCAACTTAATTTAAAAACTGATAAAAATGATTTTAAATTTGTCAACCACCGGGTCTAGAGACTTCAAATTTGGCACATAGGTTCTATATGAGGTCTAGAGGTGTACTAAGAAAGAATTTTTCAAAACACCCCCTTAGGGAGGGTCCAAACGGGGGTCCAAACTCCAAAGTTTGTGTGAAAGTCCCTCGGTTTCGAAGCAAGGATCTCCAAGTGTTTAGACTGACGATTGAAAATTAATATGCACATGGGTGAATAAACTTTTAAGGCACTCCTTTCAAACAGAAAAACAAAACTAAATTGAATCGAATTTACAAGAATATATTCGATTATAGTTTGTATCTTTTATATAATTTTTAGATTTTAAAGTGGCCACAATGTTTGACGTTTAGTTTTTGAGATTTTTAAGAATATCAAAGGATCGTATATATCGGAAAAAAAATCCCTCTCTTACCTATTTTGAGAAATTTTTAGTGAATTAAAATGACACTTCTAAGAAAATCTGATATCCTACTAATATTATAAATGTGAAAGTTTGTGGGTTTGGATGTTTGGATGTTTGTTCCTCAATCACGCAAAAACTACTGAACAGGGGGTCAAGTCTGCTAATGTTTTCGTTAAAATCGTAGTTCAGTGGTGTTTCAATGGTAATGCTTTTAGAGACTGTTCTTGTTTTTTAAACCCAAAACCAAAACACATTGTGTTTCTTAAGCCCAAAACGGAAATATATTGTGTCTTGATTTTGGGTTTAAGAAACAAGAACTGTGTCAAAAAGCATTACCATTAGAACACCATTGAACTACGATTTTGACGAAAACATTAGCAGACTTGACCCCCAGATTTGGTACACAGATAGTACATAGCCCAGATTAAAACATAGAATACTTTTTATCCCGATATGCCCACGGGAACGGGAACCACGCGGGTGAAACCGCGGGCGGCTGCTAGTATTCAATATTTAATATAACATTCAAACTGGCTTACAGGCCAACTGAAATTTGAGTACAGAAACTACTTTTTTGATCTAATGTTGTAAAATATTGTGCCTGCGCGTGAAGACGATGTTGTGTGTGACTTACGTAGTTTCTGTACTCAAATTTCAGTTGGCCTTAAAGAGTATTTTGTTCACAGTAAGAAATAGGATCATTTGGCAATAAAAAATATTTCGAGAAGATTTATCGTTTTTCCGTACAAAATGTATGGGAAAAGTTTTTGGCGATTTCTGTCGTTTCTAGTACGCATACCTTAAATGGTCCCATAGAGTCTTTTGATCCCCACATGAAATAGGATCGATTGGCATAAAAAATATTTTTGGTATTTCAGCACTTTTTTTGCTAACGGTAACTTTTTCCAAAATCTGTGAATGCAGTTCAGAATATCTTAAAAAGTTATGGATGGTCTCCCAGGAACGTTTTCCTGTAACTATAACGGTTAAGGTACCTGCCCTTAATGTACTGTCTCAAAAATCCACCATGTATTTGCTACATTGATCGAACGCTCTGTCAGGCTAGGCGCACTCCGCGGTTTAGGTACGAAGCTACAAGTAGCCAGCGGGTCCGTCCGGACGGACTAATTTCAGAGGCTGCCGCGTGCCGGCTGGGTCGCACGTTAGCAGTTCGATTTCGATAGTCACTCAATAATAATATTATTATAACCAAAATGAAGGCATATGACATCGTAATGGGCTGCCTTAATACTAATAAAAAGGATCCGAACCTCACGTGTTTTTCACACTTCCAAAAGTTCCAAACGACATCGAAACGTATTACTATTTAGTATCCATTTATTCTTAGGTAGGTACTTACTTGTCTTATTTGTTAAACAATATTCACCCAACTATTTACTGAAATAATAATTTATAGATTAGGTAGGTACACTTACCTACTTTCGAAATAAAGTTAATTATGAATACAAAATCATTTCGTATGAAAGCAAATTGACTCAAAGTCAGCATGTCTGATGTGGCGTTGACTGTACTTATCCTAGGTTATTTTGAAACATATTTAAGTACCTTCACATTATTTCACAACCTCATAACTTGTAATAAATTAACTACCTGTTATTTAATTATTATATAAAAGAAGAAAGTGAAACCCTGAATTCGTTAGAAGAAATAAGAGCTACGCGATTGAAAGAGAGGCAACTTCTAGGTGAATATAACTGTAGCCAAGGGAGCGGTGTGCAACCTGAATTGCACTTTATTGTGTATGGAATAGAGTCGCTATTTAAATACTTGACTTTGCGGAGTGGATCTTCTGTACTTGTACTATTATGTATTCTGTGGCTCTGTCTTAATTTTTCGTGCATGTACAAAAAAATATATGATTATAAATATTTTTTACATCTGATTTGGCCTTGAGGGTAACCGATCACATGTCCGAAATTTACTGGTCCTGGTTTCATTTAACCGAAAACTGTTAACCGACGTCTTTGTTGCTATATGTTTTGTTTGCCATATTTTTAAATCATCGAAATATCATTTGGCATATGTCTCATTTTACCGAACTACGTTTCACCGAATTTCAAAATAACTTTTTACGAAGTCTCTTTTGACTTTTTTTATTTGCCAGATAACTTATTTGCCATACTTTCACTTCACCAGAACAACATTTTACCAAATATCATTTGGCCGCAAGTTTGTTTGAATAAAGATATTTTTTACTTTGACTTTGACTTTGACATTAGTGAGTTAGGTTAGTTGAGTGTTTTGACCACTCGTAGCAGAGCGAGCAAAGCGGGTGGAGCTTAATAATGCTTGCATGCATGTTCCTTGCATGCATGTTCCGTGCTTGCTTGCTTTGAAGCACGCTTGCATGCTTGCTTGTTTGCATATTGGGTGCTTGCTTTATGGCTACATTACTTTTTTCAATTTTTGAAGATACCAATAAAAAATGCCCACAACTGGTGCATTTACCCTATTATTTTAACACCATAATATACTTCGCAAGACTGTTAGTGCGTAGATTTTAATTCTGTACCTTCAGTGAAAACTGATCTAACTCGAGTTGTATCCATTTTGATTTTATTTCACTATTCAAATCATTGAAAAATTAGCTTTTTTTGTGTCTAATTGGCGTATTTATATGACTTATATTAACAGAAATAAGTTTTGTGCATAGTGATATAAGTGCTTATTTTTTTATGTTTTTTTAGGAAAAAATTGTGTAAATTAATATATCTTTACTTAAAATAAAGTGTACCGAGACTATTCTTTTAAAAAAAATGTGTCAATAAATATAACTCGATTTAATACTTTATACACAATTCAATAACAAGTGACTTGAATTGTGCGTAGTGATTTATCTAGAATTATATCAATACACACATATAATTCCACAGTATGTTAGTTTGTGCACATTGATTCAACTCGACTTATAGCACTGAAAATTAAGAAATAATGAATTTTTACTTCGTGTTTATCGATATAATTTTAATTATATCAATAATCACATAAACTTGGGAAAGGTGTTAAATGATATCATTGACTTATATAAAAAAATAAAAGAATACAAGAAGTAAAACGTTTGATTATTATTTGTGTAAATTGATATAACTGCCTAAAAATCCCCCCGCAACCTCTTAATCTCCCTCCTCTCTCTCGTACCCTTCCTCCGCGCCTGCATGGACACGACATTGTGTTGTGTTGTTTGCCTCAGTGTTACACCGACGTTCCTGAGCTATGGTTACGACACTCGAGAGTTCGCGACACGAACAATATGAAGCAAAACGTAAATTGTATCACTTTACACGAAGCACAATGGATTGTGCCATTTATAATTTATAATGATCTAAATTGTTATTGATTGGACAATATCTGACCTATGTTGCTTAAATAAGAGTGAGATTACTTCGATGCACAAAATGAATTGTATCAATATACACTAACTATTCACACTGTTGTACGTTGTATACAAGAAATAAATTAGTATTCAATTTCAATAGTTAGCATCTTCTTCATCGGCAGTGGGTTTCGTGCCGCTAATATCAATGGTACACAACTTCATGACACCCACTGCTGGGTTTAGGCCTTCTCAAGGATCTCCACAACAATAGGTCATGCGCTGCACTGCCCGCACACAGTAGCTTCCCGCGACTTTCACCAAATCGTTAGTCGGAAGTAAAAGAAGCGTCATCTCGGTGCGTGGTAACTATTCTAGAACCTTTCCATCTCAATGGCCATCATCGGTTCTTCTCACAATGTTTCCCACCCACTGCCACTACAGCTGAGCTATCCTTTGAGCTATAACGATTACCTAAGTTTCCCTAAGGATCTCCTCATTGCTGATTCGATCACGCAAAGAAATGAACCACGTTTCATTGCCATAACATAAGTCATGACTCTCACTGACTACATACACTGGCCAAAGACGTCGGTCTTCCTAAGACTGAGGCAGGTTCAACGCAAGGATGTTCAAAAAACTTCCCGAATGCTAAAGTTAGATGAGATTTGTGCTCCGGTTCTGTAATCAGTCCGATATGGTGGCATTTTTGTATAAGTAGATACCTCAGCACCTCGATATAGGTACATCTAGTCCATTTGGCACCTCTGGAGAGACTGCAGCACCACCCAGGTCTCGATCGAATTAAAAGCTTTCTAATTAAAAGCTTTGATTGGACCAGGAAAGCCAAGAAAAGTGGCAGTTTTTACTATTCGGTGTTCTATACAACCTGCCGCAGAGTGTGGATGTATGTCAAACCCATTTCAGTATCTAGTTTGAACTAAACTGAATACTAACACAATGCTCGTAGATCTTCGTAGTGCTTCCCAAAGATTAGGTCTTAGAATGAACATGGATAAGACGAAAAATTAGTCGATTGCCCATGTTGTATAAGCTCTAGTCCATGTTGGGAATACTACACTCGAAGTTGTACTTCATTACGTATAACTAGGAAGAACAGGCAGTCCAGTTAAGTAAGTCGAACTTCAAGAAAGAGATCTTTCGTCGAATCCAACTTGGATAGGCAGCATTTGAGTAGTTTTGAAAAAACTCTTTCCGTCTAACTTTCCTCAATGTCTCAAGACTAAAGTCTATGACCAATGTGTGATGCCAGTGATGACTTACGGCAGTGAAACGTGAAACAGTGAAACTATGGATTTCATAAGAGAACCATGCTCGGTCTTTCCCTACGTAATCGAACCAAAACTTGAGTACATACGTAAGAGAACTAATGTAACCGACATCGTTTGAAGAATTGCTCAGCTGAAGTGGCAGTGGGCGGGACACATAGCGAGAAGAACCGATGGCTGTTGGGATTGAAAGGTTCTGGAACGGCGACCGCGCAACGAACGACGCTCCATTGGTATAGGTTCCTGACAAGGTGGACCAACGATCTGGTGAAGGTCGCGGCAAGCCGCTAGTTGCAGGTAGCACAGGATCGATTATTGTGGAGATCCGAGGGAGGCTTATACTGAGCGGTGGGTGTCGTGCGGCTGATATGAAGATGATTAGTCTAATTTACTGGTGTCTATTTAATATTTTATTTATTTTTCACGAATTATATCACTATTCACATAGTAAATATAGTAGTTATATCGTTACGTTAGTGATAAGAGTTGAAACAATTTACATATCGATTTTTTTTCAAAATAGTTGTGTAAATTGATATAATTCGATTTTTTTAAACGATTCAACAGAACAAAACTCTAATTGCTCATATTTAGAGGTTGTTTAACAATGTTTCTTCGACAACTTGAAAAAAAACCTAAAATTAAAAAAGTTGACACAAAAAGTTAAGGTAAGGTATCATTTTACACAAAAGCAGATATGCCTGGTGTAAAATGATAGAAGTATTATTATATCAATATACACAAAATAAATAAATGTGCCAAGTGATATAACTGAACATTTTCTTGAATACTGAAAAATTTGTAAGACTTTTCTCTGTAAATTATACAAGAAAACAAAGCTATCATAACTATCTACAGTCTACAAGCACTAATTTTATTTTATCTGTCTCAGATAAAGAGTAGGATTTTTTTAAACTTTAAAGTCTATTTCCCAAAAATCATGTTTTTAGAGTTATACCTCTTTTCACTGAAGGTACAGAATTTCATATCATGGTTTCTATTAAATTTACCCTGAATCATATCATTTTTGTTATTCCAAGATATTGATATAGATAGTTTGAGGTGGCTAACCAGAAAAACTGCCTGGCTGAAGGCAAGCAACCCGATATATTCATCAACGGCACGTCTACACGCTATCGATCTGCATCAGTTTCATCGAGCCACCTGATGACATTAAACAGCTACGTTACTTTTTTCAATATTTGAAGATACCAATGAAAAATGTCCATAACTGGTGCATTTACCCTATTATTTCAACTTCATAATAGGCACAAGGCTGCCAGTGCGTAGACTTTAATTTAATATCTGGGTTTGCCCTTGATCATAGCATCTTTACATGACTTTTTCGTTTTTCCAAGATATTGATATAGATTGGACCTGGGGCCCTATTTTTGAATCGCTCGGCTGGCGTCGAGCGCTCGTTTCTACTGATTTTCGTTCGACATATGGCTCAAACGTTCGAAATAGAGTCATATGTCGAACGAAAATCAGTAGAAACGAGCGCTCGATGCCAGCCGAGCGATTCAAAAATAGGGCCCCTGGGTCAGTCCGGACGGTAAAGTCAGAAATGAGATAGATTTTATCATGTCGACGAAAAAGCAAATATTCAATGATGTCACTGTGATCAACGCTGTTAAGACGGGGAGCGATCACGATTGGTACGTGGCACATTGAATATCAACCCAAAGCTGGAAAGATCTCGACTGATAAAATCAACAATTCGACCATTGCCGGTCCATATTCAAAACCCCGAGAGCTTTCAACTCGAACTCCAAAACCGCTTCGAAGCCCTTGAGAACAGCATAGATGTGGATCTAAACAACATGGTGGTGGATACTGTCCGTACGGTAGGGTCCAAGCTGTTTAAGACCCGCCGTCCCAAGATAAAGAAACTCTCTGACCACACACTCCTACTCATGATCAGAGACGTGAAATGAGGCTCCAGAGTTCAGTAGATGCTAATCGTTATCGGCAGCTTAATAGACAGATATCTAAGTCTTTGACGAGCGACCTTCGCCAATTTAATACGAATCGTATTAAAGAGGCCATCGAGCGGAATAAAGGCTCCAAAGTGTTCGCGAGAGATCTGTCTATTGGGCAAAGCCAGATGACGAAGCTGAAAACTGACGACGGACGCATCATTTCATCGAAGCCTGAAATCCTGAGGGAGATCGAGAGCTTCTATGGGCAGTTATATTCCACGCAGACACCTGTTGAAAGCAAGGCTAAAGACCCCAGAGCCAAGCTTACCCGACACTATACCGAAGATATCCCGGACGTCAGCCTGTACGAGATTAGTATGGCTCTCAAACAGCTGAAAAACAACAAGGCGGCGGGTGACGATAAAATCACTACAGAACTTCTGAGAGCGGGCGGTAAGCCGATACTCAAAGTCCTCCAGAAGCTCTTTAATTCCGTCATCGTCCAGGGCAGAACGCCAAAGACATGGAACATAAGTGAGGTGATCTTGTTCTTTAAAAAGGGTGACAAGTCCTTCTTAAAGAACTATAGACCCATCTCGCTTCTGAGTCATGTCTATAAGTTGTTTTCGAGAGTCCTTACGAATCGTCTCGCTCGCAAGTTCGACGACTTCCAACCTCCCGAACAAGCCGGGTTCCGAAAAGGCTTTAGCACCATAGACCACATCCATACGCTGCGGCAGGTTATACAGAAGACTGAGGAGTATAATGAGCCACTTTGCTTGGCGTTCGTGGACTATGAGAAAGCCTTTGATTCGATTGAAACCTGGGCGGTGCTGCAGTCTCTCCAAAGGTGCCAAGTGGACTATAGGTATATCGAGGTGCTGAGGTACTTATACCAAAATGCCACCATGACGATCCGAGTACAGAACCAGAACACAAATCCTATCCAACTGCAGCGTGGTGTGAGACAGGGAGACGTTATTTCTCCGAAACTGTTCACAGCTGCGTTGGAGGACATCTTTAAGCTCTTGGACTGGAAAGGACTCGGCATCAACATTAATGGCCAGTACCTAACACACCTTCGTTTTGCCGATGATATAGTCCTTATGGCTGAGACCATGGAAGACCTGAACACAATGCTCGAAGATCTCCGTAGTGCTTCCCAAAGAGTGGGTCTTAGGATGAACATGGATAAGACGAAAATTATGTCAAATGGCCATGTTGTACCCTCTCCAGTTCATGTTGGGAACACTACACTTGAAGTTGTTGACCATTACGTATACCTAGGACAGGCAGTCCAGTTAGGTAGGTCCAACTTCGAGAAAGAGATCTCTCGTCGAATCCAACTCGGGTGGGCAGCATTCGGGAAGCTTCGAAAAATCTTCGCGTCCGACTTACCTCAGTGTCTCAAGACGAAAGTCTATGAACAGTGTGTGTTGCCAGTGATGACTTACGGCAGTGAAACGTGGCCGCTAACTATGGGTCTCATAAGGAGGCTCAAGGTCACTCAGCGTGCAATGGAGAGAGCCATGCTCGGCGTTTCCCTACGTGATCAAATCAGAAACGAGGAGATCCGCAGGAGAACTAAAGTAACCGACATCGCTCGAAGGATTGCTCAGCTGAAGTGGCAATGGGCGGGACACATAGCGAGAAGAACCGATGGCCGTTGGGGCAGAAAGGTTCTGGAATGGCGACCGCGCACCGGACGACGCTCCGTGGGTAGGCCCCCGACAAGGTGGACCGACGATCTGGTGAAGGTCACGGAAAGCCAGTGGATGCAGGCAGCGCAGGACCGATCGTCGTGGAGATCCTTAGGGGAGGCCTATACCCAGCAATGGGTGTCGTGTGGCTGATATGATGATGATGATGATGATGATATAGATTGTTTGAGGTGGTTGACCAGAAAAACTGCCAGGCTGAAGGCAGGCAACCCAATATATTCATGAATGGCACGTCGAGGGCTATCGATCTGCTTCAATTTTATCTTTCCACCTGACGAGGTAAATGACCCCATTTTTGAGCCTCATAAAACTTGGCTGACCTTGAAACCTGCCAGGGTATGGGCTGGCAACCCATGCGGGTTTTGATCTCCAAATTTTTCTCTTTCGATGGGTAAGCATTTGATCTTCTACCTCATGATGTAATTTTCGATCAAAATAGCGGTACGAAAACGAAAAAAATATATGTTCTTCCAGAATATGCGATGGCAACAACCCACTAAAATCCAGTGTTCCTAAGTAATATCTATTACTGCAACACATTTCTGCTCTTCCACCTTGTGAGGTAAGGTTTCATGCAACGGGAGCTTAGTCTATAAGTACAAAGGTGTACTAATCATTCTTTGTCTATCTTGGAGTTACTGAGATTACTGTAAGGAAACGAGGCTATAAAACTAACTGATAAAGTAAATTCCCTGAAGACTAATAGTTCTTCCGAATTTTCGAAATGTTAAAAAAATGCTCTGAATGATAATGACATTCATAGTATTTGTTGTGTCGGTCTGTCTGTCATTATTTATTTACATAAATGAATGTTCACTCACAAAGACTTATGTTGTACAATACACTAAATATATAAGAAAATATATATTCAGCCTACGCAATTTTACAAAAAAGTACATAAACAAACACTAAAGAAATAAGGTAAAGGGCCATTACTTCGTGATAGTACATTATTTCGTGAGTTTTGTTTCTGGCGCGGAAAACAAGGAATCTATATATTATTTATTTATATTATATATCAGTAAAAAATCTCTATCATTTAAACTGTCGAAAAAATCAAACACCAACATTAAGGCGACTAAACTGAGAGCAATGTGACGTTTGAAACTCTGCATTCGGCCACGGACCGCTGTGTGGCGTGTATTCCTTGTCACCATCCATCGTAAGGTTAGCGCTCGTACTTCTTAAGCTCATAGAAAGGCAAAGGTAAGTCCATTTGAATAAAACTTTAAATAGTGCTTTCTTGCGTTCCTTAACAATTGATTTGACTAAGAAAAAACTTATATGCAAGCAATTCCTTAAAAATTGCAATAAATTGACTCACGGAATAGCGGTCATGTTATTTTTACTGTGTCCCCTAGTTCGTGTCACTACCGAATCAGGGATATTATAGAGACATTTTTCATGCTTGTTTATTTATATAATAATTAAGATAATTTAAATATAAGTTAAAAAACAAATAATGTATTTAATGAAGTTTCTTAGGAGCTAAATTCGGTATATGTTTTGTTCACCAGAATTCCTATAATTTCGAGTTAGAAGGTGACCTAAATTTACGATTTTTAAGTCAAATTCGGATAAGTTGGTACTACCAGTATAACTTTGGTTGTTATTAAATTGATTTTATTTATTTTCGAAAGTATATTTTTTATTAAAATAATATGATAATAATAATTTTATTAATAAAAATAAAAAAGAACATTTCAAACAAAACAGATACGATACTTATTGAATTTTGTTTTCATTTTTATTTTGTAAGTATTAATGCCCTCACATATTTTTTATTTTAAAAATATCTTCATATTGTTTCTGATTATGAAACCCTTCAAATATTTGTTTTTTATTAATAAATTATCATAAATCAATGTAAAAATCTTTATACCGAAACAAGGGACATGAACTCACGAACTTAGAAGCAGAGCCAAATTTTTATCACGAAACAGGGTTCAATCAAGAGGTCGACAAATAAATTAATATAAAATTAAATTCAAGCTAAAACTACATGATTTATGCATTAAATTACTGTCAAAATACCAATATTCATGACACAAAAGATTTCAAACTGATATCATGTTTAGTTAAATTTATAAAAAATCTCAAAGTCGTAAAGAGCCTTAACATGCCAAAGTATGGGACATTTACCTTAATCAAAATAATTTATTTCTGGTTACTAGCATGGGCGTATGATAATTTATGGCAGTGAAACATGGTCGTTAACTATGGGTCTCACAAGGAGGAGGTCTCAAGGTCACCCAGGTCCCAGCGTGCAATGGAGAGCCATGCTCGGTGTTTCCCTGCGTAATTGAATCAGAAATGAGGAGATCCGTAAGAGAACTAAAGTAACCGACATCGCTTGAAGGATTGCTCAGCTGAAGTGGCAGTGGGCGGGACACATAGCGAGAAGGACCGATGGCAGTTGGGGCGGAAAGGTTCTGGAATGGCGACCGGACGACGCTCTGTGGGTAGGCCCTCGACAAGGTAGACTGACAATCTAGTGAAGGTCGCGGGAAACTGCCGGATGCGGGCAGCGCAGAACCGATAGTCTTGGAGATCCTTAGAGGATGCCTCATGCCCAGCAGTGGTGGTCGTGTGGCTGATATGATGATGATGAAAACATTAGACTACCTAATAGTTATATGCATAACTATGCAAAATGTAGTTGATTTTGTGGTGATTGTTTTTTATTATTTGTGATTCATGTCGTCATATGAAAGCTCAGCTGCAGTATGAACTACACTATGAACCATAGAAATTGAGTGTTCTGCATAGTCTTTCTATAAGTATATAATAATTTAATTTCGGACATAAAAATCCATACATACTTTAAACACCCTTGCAAAGATGGATAAAAATTTGCAAATTCCGTAATAACGGTATTTTATCCTCGAATACCAGTATCAAAATACTGAAAAAATTAAACGGTATACACCGGTATCCAAGGATTTTACCACACATTAATCGGTATACACCGGTATCCAAGGATTTTACCACACATTAATCGGTATACACCGGTATCCAAGGATTTTACCACACATTAATCGGTTTACACCGGTATCCAAGGATTTTACCACACATTAATCGGTATACACCGGTATCCAAGGATTTTACCACACATTAATCGGTATACACCGGTATCCAAGGATTTTACCACACATTTCTCTAAAATCAAATTTCGTTATGTTTATCGTCGAAGAAAACAGTAGGTATGGAACATAGTTTATTAATTTTCTTTGCCATAATATAGTCATATTTTATGTATGTAAGTAAGTCATATTTTACATATCTCTTATATATAAGTGAAGGGGTGACTGACAGACTATTGTCCAGCCCAAACCACTGAACCTAGGGACTTGAAATTTTGTACAAAGATAGTTTTATACAATGTTAACATAACACCCACTAAGAAGGGATTTTTGGAAATTCCACCTCTAAAGGGTTGAAATGGGGGTACAAAGTTTGTATGGAAAAAATAATTAAATAGACATTTCAACTTGAAACTTCGTAGGAGTACTTCTAAAAATAAATAAGCAAACACGTGTTTCGTGGTTTTCCGAAACTCAACCCGTTGGGGGGTAAATGGGGTACAAAAAGCCCAAAATCGATATGGATGTCGTTATCGAGGTTTTATGGGATGTTGATTGCGAAAATGACATTTATTTTTAGTGGTAGACATTATTCAATCCCCAGTTGGCCCCCAGTCCCCGGCAGCCCCGCTATTCCTAGCTACGGTAGCGGCTACGGTAACGGCGGGGCAGGGGGTGCTAAGAATCCCCGGGTGCGGCTCGGCTACCAAAAACGACGACAACTGCACCTGGCAACCTATAACACGCGCACACTAAGGACCGACGCGAAGTTAACCGAGTTGGAAGAAGTTATCAGCAAGGTACACTGGGACATTATCGGGTTATCTGAAGTCCGAAGAGCGGGAGAGGACTCGATAATCCTCAAATCCGGTAACTTGCTTTACTACCGGGAGGGCGACCAACAGTCCCAAGGTGGTGTCGGGTTCATCGTCCACAAGTCCCTTGTCAACAACGTGATTACCATCGGAAGTGTGTCGACCAGGGTGGCGTACCTTATACTCAGAATATCCAAACGGTGTTCGCTGAATGTTATACAGGTTTACGCACCGACCTCGACACACCAAGATGACGAAGTGGAGGCTATGTATGAGGAGATCTCTAAAGCCATGCATAGCTACAAAACCCACTACACTGTTGTGATGGGGGACTTCAATGCAAAGTTGGGGAAACGATGCGGTGATGAGCTGAGAGTGGGGCAATTTGGAGTTGGGCAACGGAATGACAGAGGCCAGATGCTGGCTGACTTTATGGAGAAGGAGAACCTCTTTATGATGAACTCCTTCTTCAGAAAACCGGAAAGCCGGAAGTGGACCTGGGTCAGTCCGGACGGTAAAGTCAGAAATGAGATAGATTTTATCATGTCGACGAAAAAGCAAATATTCAATGATGTCACTGTGATCAACGCTGTTAAGACGGGGAGCGATCACCGATTGGTACGTGGCACATTGAATATCAACCCAAAGCTGGAAAGATCTCGACTGATAAAATCAACAATTCGACCATTGCCGGCCCATATTCAAAACCCCGAGAGCTTTCAACTCGAACTCCAAAACCGCTTCGAAGCCCTTGAGAACAGCATAGATGTGGACGATCTGAACAACATGGTGGTGGATACTGTCCGTACGGTAGGGTCCAAGCTCTTTAAGACCCGCCGTCCCAAGATAAATAAACTCTCCGACCACACACTCCTACTCATGGATCAGAGACGTGAAATGAGGCTCCAGAGTTCAGTAGATGCTAATCGTTATCGGCAGCTTAATAGACAGATATCTAAGTCTTTGACGAGCGACCTTCGCCAATTTAATACGAATCGTATTAATACGTCAACGTTAAAGAGGCCATCGAGCGGAATAAAGGCTCCAAAGTGTTCGCAAGAGATCTGTCTATTGGGCAAAGCCAGATGACGAAGCTGAAAACTGACGATGGACGCATTATTTCATCAAAGCCTGAAATCCTGAGGGAGATCGAGAGCTTCTATGGGCAGTTATATTCCACGCAGACACCTGTTGAAAGCAAGGCTAAAGACCCCAGAGCCAAGCTTACCCGACACTATACCGAAGATATCCCGGACGTCAGCCTGTTCGAGATTAGTATGGCTCTCAAACAGCTGAAAAACAACAAGGCGGCGGGTGACGATGGAATCACTACAGAACTTCTGAGAGCGGGCGGTAAGCCGATTCTCAAAGTCCTCCAGAAGCTCTTTAATTCCGTCATCGTCCAGGGCAGAACGCCAAAGACATGGAACATAAGTGAGGTGATCTTGTTCTTTAAAAAGGGTGACAAGTCCCTCTTAAAGAACTATAGACCCATCTCGCTTCTGAGTCATGTCTATAAGTTGTTTTCGAGAGTCCTTACGAATCGTCTCGCTCGCAAGTTCGACGACTTCCAACCTCCCGAACAAGCCGGGTTCCGAAAAGGCTTTAGCACCATAGACCACATCCATACGCTGCGGCAGGTTATACAGAAGACTGAGGAGTATAATGAGCCACTTTGCTTGGCGTTCGTGGACTATGAGAAAGCCTTTGATTCGATTGAAACCTGGGCGGTGCTGCAGTCTCTCCAAAGGTGCCAAGTGGACTATAGGTATATCGAGGTGTTGAGGTACTTATACCAAAATGCCACCATGACGATCCGAGTACAGAACCAGAACACAAATCCTATCCAACTGCAGCGTGGTGTGAGACAGGGAGACGTTATTTCTCCGAAACTGTTCACAGCTGCGTTGGAGGACATCTTTAAGCTCTTGGACTGGAAAGGACTCGGTATCAACATTAATGGCGAGTACCTAACACACCTTCGTTTTGCCGATGATATAGTCCTTATGGCTGAGACCATGGAAGACCTGAACACAATGCTCGAAGATCTCCGTAGTGCTTCCCAAAGAGTGGGTCTTAGGATGAACATGGATAAGACGAAAATTATGTCAAATGCCCATGTTGTACCCTCTCCAGTTCATGTTGGGAACACTACACTTGAAGTTGTTGACCACTACGTATACCTAGGACAGGCAGTCCAGTTAGGTAGGTCCAACTTCGAGAAAGAGATCTCTCGTCGAATCCAACTCGGGTGGGCAGCATTCGGGAAGCTTCGAAAAATCTTCGCGTCCGACTTACCTCAGTGTCTCAAGACGAAAGTCTATGACCAGTGTGTGTTGCCAGTGATGACTTACGGCAGTGAAACGTGGCCGCTAACTATGGGTCTCATAAGGAGGCTCAAGGTGACTCAGCGTGCAATGGAGAGAGCCATGCTCGGCGTTTCTCTACGTGATCAAATCAGAAACGAGGAGATCCGCAGGAGAACTAAAGTAACCGACATCGCTCGAAGGATTGCTCAGCTGAAGCAAAGAAAATATATACTAACGTAAAAAGAAGCGACACTTGCGCATGGGTGCTGTAAAAGTGCTCGCGGCTATGTGTGAGTGCGCCGGGCGAGCGCGGGGGTGCCGCGACGCCATCGGGGCGAGGAATCTCCTCCGCGGAGTCACGCGCTATCAGGCGTGCCTAGTTCGCTCGCACCGCGCAATAGTACATAACATTACAGGCAAGAACGACAAACTAAAGTGATATGTGTCAAGCCGCATGCGAGGGCTTTAATCATTCAGCATTCAGGCAATGTAATTTGCTTTCCGTACAATACAATGCAGGGCATATTTTTGCATTTCTCAATAATAGTATTTGTACATTGAGGGGTGATGTGGTAATTGCACTTTCTTCCGAGTGAAACATAGTGCTTTATACTACAGAAAAATAAAATAAATAAGTACTTAAAATGTTATTGAATTCAAGTAGCTACAATAATTATGTATAAGAATAAAGAAGGACTTTCTGCTCCTTTTAATATAAAGCAATAGTTAATACACATTTATTTAGTAATTAATTAATTAAACTAAAACCAAACTAATTAAACCTAAATTAAACTAATTAAGATAATTAAACTAAATAATTCTAAAGAATTAATACCAATATAAAAGCGGTAATCCGTAAAAACTGTACGCGCGGAAATCTTGGAAATGTATAAGTAATTGCAGAAGTTGATACGAGTATTTTAATAAAAATAACAAGTCGGGCAAACGAAAAATAAACCTTGAAATTGGTGAAAATCAAGAAATCATATTAGCTATTGATCCATATAATTGTAATGTATTAGCATTTAAATTAATATAAAATCAATACTAATTTACTTCATCAAACTTTCGTTTTATTATTTCCTTGCGTTAATATGTAATGATGCTAATAGCCAACCCTATCACAAGTCGTGACGCACGTGACGTAGCCGCCGCCAGACTGGCGCCAAGCTCACACATACAGGGAGTGCCGCCGCTGTGGCTGAAGTGGCAATGGGCGGGACACATAGCGAGAAGAACCGATGGCCGTTGGGGCAGAAAGGTTCTGGAATAGCGACCGCGCACCGGACGACGCTCCGTGGGTAGGCCCCCGACAAGGTGGACCGACGATCTGGTGGAGGTCGCGGAAAGCCAGTGGATGCAGGTAGCGCAGGACCGATCGTCGTGGAGATCCTTAGGGGAGGCCTATACCCAGCAGTGGGTGTCGTGTGGCTGATATGATGATTATTCAATCCCTAAAGGGGTCATATGGGATTCAAACTTTGTATGGAAAAAATATAAAATAGACATTACGACTTGAATCTTTGTAGGAGTACTAGCTTCCGCCCGCGACTTCGTCCGCGTGGATATTAGAGAAAATCCTTAGGAAACCTTCAACCAGGATCTGACCAGCCGTTTTTACGCGATTAGGCGGATTCCCACCAAGCGCGCTGCCTCGCGAGGCAAGACGTTTGCCGCGTGTGACGGGCCTCGCACGAGGCTGCTTGCTTGGTGGGGATCCGCCTAATCGCGTAAAAACGGCTGGTCGGATCCTGGTTGAAGGATTTTCTCTAATATCCACGCGGACGAAGTCGCGGGCGGAAGCTAGTCTCATATATAATGTATACATGCGTTTTTTGGATCACCTGTTTATTGACATTGTTGTTCTTTGGCATTCTATTTCTATGGATTAAACGCTCATTTGTTTTGTTCCCAGGCATATACTTTACCGTGAAGGGTTTCTGCAAGGTGCACTGGACGGAGCGGTACAGCAGGCGGCGCCACAACCGCACCCGGCACTACACGATAAATCACGAAGCGTACGAGGAGTACATCACGCTCCAGCTGTACCTCTTCGACAGTAAGCAAGGTCGGTTGAAAGTTCAAACCTCCTTTCAACATCCTTCAGTTGTTTTATCTCACGAAGGCCGGTCGACTATGAATGTTGTTAGGTGTGCACATGCACATTGCTTTAGTGTGCGTAATACGAGAGCAGAAGCACACTAAAACAATGTGCATGTGCACGCCTAACAACATTCATGTCCATCACAGCCATTTTTGATGTCCCCACAGCTGGGGCACAGGCCTTCCTTATGGGTGGTAAGGAGGACGGGCCATTAACCCACCACGCGGGCCCAATGCGGATTGGTGAGTGTTAATGACTGCAAGTGCAGCCAGGGGACCAACGGCTTAACGTGCCTTCCGAAGCACGGAGGAGCTCGAGATAATAAATATTTAGTCATAGTCACCCATCCCATGACCGACCCTTGCGAACGTTGCTTAACCTCCGCAATCGTTGGGCCAGTCGCTAAACCACTGCGCCACCGAGCTCCTCAACATTCATAGTCGGCATAAAACATCTGTAGAGCTCGCGCAACATAAATTGACCCATTTTTGTACACGTAACCAGCGCAATACAATTTTTGTACTGAAAATTGCTACTGCGCAAGCTTCATTGTCCATGGTTTGGTTCAAGTTATGTTGCGCAAGCTGTACCACATGAGCACAAAGTAGTATAAGCTAAGCGCCATATCTCACTAGGACAAGTGGCGGCGCAATCAGTTGTGATCATGAGCGTGTGTTGTGAGTTCCTTTTCTAGAAATTGATTTAACTATACGAAGAATTTAAGAAATAATTGTGCAAACTTGATGGTAAAATCGAAAAATTTGTGAAACCTATCTAGACTAAGTTATGGTCGATTATATAGAACACTCATACCGCCAATCACTATGCCCTGTTCGTCGAATGTCATTTTCGCAATCGTCATCCCAGAAAACAACAATAACGACATCCATATATATTTTTGCTTTTTTTACCCCACTTCACCCCTATTTCATTCCCATAGGGGTTGAAATACTACCAATAACAATTTACGTTACGATAGATTTCCGTCCATAAGCCTAAATTATATTGCGGGCCTCGCACGCTCCGTTTCCTTCCTGTTCCATTCCCGTTTCGTTCACATTCCGTTCCCGATCCCGTTTCCTGTTCTCGTTCCCGTTCGCATTCCCGTTCCGTTCCCGTCCCGTTCCCGTAACCGTCCCGAACCCCTTCTGTTCCCGTTCCCGTCCCGTTCTATTCCCGTTCCGTTTCCGTTCCCTTCCCGTTCCGTTTCCGTTCCGTTCCCGTTCCGTTCTCGTTCCGTTCCCGTTCCCGTCCCCGTTCCCGTGCCCGTTCCCGTTTCCTGGATGTGCATGTCCAGGTCCAGGTCAACGATGTGTCATGTCCACCGCGTTGGACTTCAAAATAAATCTCATTTTCGCAATCACCATAAAACCTCAAGAACGTCATCATATCGATTTTTTTGTTTACTCACCTTACCCTCTAAGGGGTTGATTTAAAAATCACAAAATATATTCATTTTTATACGTGCTCCTACGAAGTTTAAAGTTGTACCTAATGTCTATTTTATATTATTTTTCCATACAAAATTTGAACCCCATTTTTACCCCTTTAGGGGTTAAATCATGTCCACCGCGTTAGACTTCAAAATAAATGTCATTTTTGCAGTCGTCATCCCACAAAACCCCGATAACGACGTCCATATCTATTTTTAGGTTTTTTTACCTCTTTTCACCCCCATTTCATCCCCTTTGGGGTTGAAATCCTAACAAAAACAATAAACGTTGCGTTAGACTTCCATCCATAAGCCTAAATTATATTTTTAGCGATTTTTACTTCGAAAATGAAGGATTTTCTTCAATACACAACTTCATTCCCCTTTTGACCCCTTCGAGGGTAGAATTTTGAAAAAACGCTGAGACTTATTAATTTTCAATCGTCAGCCTCAACACAAAATTTGAAGATTCTAGCTTCAAAACTGAGGGACTTTCATACAAACTTTCATCCCTTATTTCATCCCCTTCGGGATGGAATTTTCAAAAATCCTTCCTTAGGGATGCCTACACTGTATAAAGTATCTGTGTGCAAAATTTCAAGTCTCTAGGTCCAGCGGTTTGGGCTGTGCGTTGATAGATCAGTCAGTCAGTCATTCAGTTTACGATTTTATATATTAAGATATATAGCTCGTATATAATATAGATGTAGATTTTTTGTCAGTCAGTCAGGATTTTAAATTTTATATATAAAAGTATCTATTTAATATTTATGTTGTAGTAAATTAATCTAAAAGCTGAAATTTGGTTATAGACATAACGGCTTACGCTCTGAACCTCGGTAAGTCTGCCGGGCTTCAAATTAAAACATATAAATCGAGCCTCAATCAGGCCAAAATAGCAAACCCCAATTCATGATGTTACACGTCACACGAACATCGATATCTTCCAAATAACTTGGGTAAATAGTACAATACTAAATTCCTTACTTCAATTTATCTGTTTTAGTTGAAGCCCGGCAGACCCGCTGAGGTTCGATAAGTTAGCCGGTAGGGTCCCAGCTCCATGTCATCAGTAATTAAAAAATAATATTGTATTGTCATTCGATTTACATGCATGTGAAAGGCCGGATCACTCCAGCCAGCCCAGCTCAGCTAGGAACGCTCCAAGGGCTTACACATCCGTGATCGCTTCCTGGACGCTGCCCGGCGAGCCGAGGTACCTCGCCCGGTAAGGGGCCACCCCTCTGCATTCCAGCAGTACGTGGGCGGGGCTGTTTCTTCTTCCTCCATGCATCCTCTGCATAGGGGACTGTCCGTGACACCTAAGTTAAAAAGATGTCTGTTAAATTGTCCATGATCAGTAATAGCACCTGTTACCAGGCGAAGTTGCGGTCTGCACAGTTGTATCAGGGCCCTGGATAGACGAGCGTCCACGCGCGGTAGTGCGAGTTTCGCCTGTCTGCACGAGTCCAGCGAGCTCCAGTTCTGTTGGTGTAATGTATGTGTGTAGTTTGGTGTCTTTCCAGCGGAGCATGTCCTCAACCCGGGCAAGTACGAGTACCCGGTCAAGTTCCAAATACCCACGACTTGTCCGTCCTCATTCGAGGGCTCCTCAGGGACCGTACGGTATGAACTGCGGGCGGTGATGGACATACCGTACGATGTGGACAAGGAGGTGTACCGGGAAATAAGAGTGCTCGCGCCGCTCGATCTTAACACGCTCAACTGTAAGGTCAGTATAACTGTTTTTCGTACCTATTTCGTCATTCATTCGGTCCGTGCAGACCGCCGACGGAGCGGCGGCGAAGAGCATTGGGGCCCGTATGGGGCCATCCATAAATTACGTCACACGTTAAGGGGGAGGGAGGGGGTTGACGAAGTGTGACAAGGGGTTGAGAGGTAGTGTTGCCAACTTTTTTTTTGGATCAAATATAGTATTTTCAAGATTGATTTCTTGAAGATTTTAGTACTACCAGCGCCCTGGGCGACTTTTCTACGGGGCGCCCTCTATCTGCGATTCCAAGATTTTCAATTTTGCCTGTTAGCTAAAAAACGCGCGATTTTTAGTCAGTTTCACCTACTAATCTTCTAATTTTGTAATCTTGCTTATTTATAGTAAAAACCGGCCAAGTGCGAGTCAGACTCGCGCACGAAGGGTTCCGTACCAAAAAACAGCAAAAAATCATGTTTGTTGTATGGGAGCCCCCCTTAAATATTTATTTTATTCTGTTGTTAGTATTTTTTATTATAGCAGCAATAGAAATACATCATCTGTGAAAATTTCAACTGTCTACCTGCAGTCGTTATTAATATCGAGCAAAAAACGGCAAAAAAACATGTTTGTTGTATGGGTGCCCTCCTTAAATATTAATTTTATTCTGTTTTTAGTATTTGTTGTTATAGCGGCAACAAAAATACATCATCTGTGAAAATTTCAATTGTCTAGCTGTCACGGTTCTTGAGATACAGCCTGGTGACAGACAGACAGACAGACGGACAGCGGAGCCTTAGTAATAGGGTCCCGTTTTTACATTTTGGGTACGGAACCCTAAAAACGACCGCGCAGTGCGATTTTTAGTCAGTTACATCTACTAATCTTCTAATTTTGCCTTATTACAGTAAAAAAACGGTCGCGCAGCGCGATTTTTAGTCAGTTTCATCTGCTAATTTCTAATTTTGCTTATTACAGTAATAAAACCGCCGCGCAGCGTGATTTTTAGTCAGTTTCATCTACTAATCTTGAAATTTTGCTTGTTTATTATCAAAAAATAGCCGCGCAACATGATTTTTAGTCAGTTTCATCAACTAATCTTGCTTGTTTATAGTAAAAAATCCACCCACCCTGCAGTTCCCGCAATCTTCGGAGGCATTGAAAATGTAATCCTTACTTATATTATAAATGCGAAAGTCCGTTTGTTTGTTTGTTTATTTGTTTGTTACGCCTTCACGTCTTAACTACTGAACCGATCATCATGAAATTTTGCATGCATGTTGTCAGGGGTCCAGAGAAGGACAAAGGGTACCTTTCATCCCGACAAAAATATTGTTCCCGAGGGATAGCAAAAAAACTTTCCACGCAGACGAAGTCACGGGCGCCGGGCGGCCGCATAGGTAGTTTTATTTATTCTTATGGCATAGGCTAGGACTAAACGTTAAACTGTCACTCTGTATACGATTTGCGCTAAAATGGCGTTAGTCCGCAGTCTATCACCATGTTAACTTTGGCCCTAGTTTAATGAACGCACTCTGAATAAGACAGTGAATGTCTCAGTATAGATTAGGAAAGTCCGTGGTTAAGTATTTCATAGGTCTAGATAAAAAGTTCTTTAATAAAACTCTAAGTAATTCAAATCAGGATTAACAGGATTACTGAGCGGAGATATTTTTTTTTATTTATTTAGGACAACCAACACAATAAACGCTATGTACATTCAATACAACAGAACGTATGCTAAAGGTTACATAATAAGGCGCTATCGTACTTACAGGTTGCCACGGCATGCACTAAGATTAAGCTATTAGTAAGCAAAGACTAACTAATTACTAATTACCAACTAATTACTAACTAATTAAAATATCTAAAGATACAAATACTACTAATTTGTTAATTAAGAAGTTGCAACTCAAAAATAATAATAGTAGATTGTTATACAAGACGCTAAAATGACCCATTCCATACGAGGTAGTTTTATTCCCGAGCTTTAGCGAGGGAATAAATAGAAACCGAGTTACAATGGGTTTTAGCGTCGTGTGTTACACTCTACTTTTCACTACGATTGCGAGAAAATAAAATACAATATTGAATACCTAGTTTATACTTCCGTAAATGAATCCACTCGTTTTTCTATCCTCCACTTCATAAACTTTTCATACAGTATTTAAATAAATGATTTGTGCTTGACGGCAAAAGATTAAAATTATTTCTTTCATATTACTTACAGTCACACAATTCAATCAGTTTGGTATTAGAGAAAAATTCTAAAGATTTCGCGCCTTTTTTAATTTCTACTGTAGCAGCTAAGAAACACAATGCACGCATTCTACGATCAAACTTAAAGTCACAGAGTATAAATAAGTCTATGATTTCACCGAAGAGATCGCTGCTTTTAGTTCCATTTTCAAAAATAAAAATTAGAAACAGTATAAGTCGAGCGAGTCTTTATTCGTGATTATGAATAAAGACTTTTTCGTTTTAGTAGGCTCATTGGTAATAGACAAACATTAAAAAAGAAAAAACTTTATCCCCTAGGGGTAATTTTGCTATTTTATCCTGGCTCTTGTACCTTACAATGACGTACTTTTAGAGCAAGAGGAGTGAAAAAGATATTCATACAAGTTATGTTTGTTAAACAAAAACAAAAAGAAAACTTATGATCTTGACACGAATACGTTGGTTAACAATGATTTGAATTTGCGTGGAGGGTGATGCAAGTCAACATCAATCGAAGGAGATGAGGCAGATAAGCGTGACAGGCGACTAAAATGTAACTGCATTCTATTAATGGCGGAGAAATGACCCAGCTTGGTCTTGGAGCTCCTTTCTTTAAATGGTAGATATCTAGATGGTCGAGCTGATTTAAAAGGGACATTGAAATTTATTTGTTTTAATAAATCCGGACAATCCACGTAACCGTTAACCAATTTATAAAAGAAAAAGTGATCAAGCAATTCTTCGACTGTCGAGGCTGAGCAGCTTGAAATGATTTAAGCGTGAGTTATATGATGGGAGTTTCCTGGCCATTCCACACTGAAAAGACAAGTGCCACAAAAATCTTTTTTGAATGGACTCTAGACGACGTTTATAAACTTCGTAATAAAGTGTAACTACACTGCAGTACTCTAAATTTGATTTAATCAAGGAGTTAAATATCGCGATTTTACTTGAAGCATTTTTGAAATCTCTACATTTATGCAATCCTATTGGTTAATATTTCCTCGTTTCCCCGTTCCGCCCCGCCTCACTCCGCGTAAATGGACAGGCAGCCTAAAGCCTTGTCCCCACTTGTATCGTTTCAGTGTATCAGATCTTTGTCGCGTATCATCGACGTGTATCATTTGGCTAGTGTGGACGCGAAACGATACGCGATCATGCCACGCACCGTATCTGATACACCCCGATCCGTATGTAACCGCGTATCAAAACAAGGCTTTCCGCCATGTTTACACATTCGTATCGGATTCGTGTATCATGATCGGCAGTTTTACGTAGTGTAGACGCATTTTGATACTGTATCATGATACGACTATGTGATTTGATACGATGATACACCGCGATCCATCTCGAGGCGGTTTTTGCCCGATCATCAAAGGGGATACGCAATGCCGCTACACGATTTTGAGGGTTGCCAAGCCTACTATATAATATAGTATCCTACTAAGTATATTGAGCTAACTATATTTTATGAAAAAAATTATATATTTTCTATAGTAGTGTTAGGTTTTGCCATTTATAACACTAGTTTTTGGCCTTTTCGCTATTTTTAACGATAACGATAACGCTATTTTCCGGATTTGAGTTATTTATTTTACTGGCAATAATTTATTGTTGGCAACACTAGAGCTATATAAGTAGAGAGTTACGGTAGAATCGGATTCATTCATAGAGTAAGATAAAAAAAAATAGGGGTAGAGAGCCCTCTGGCGATTTTAAAACTTACTCATTTTGAAGCGCCATCTCTGATCGGCGATTTTCTTGTTAGTTTGTTTTTTTTTTTTAGTACCTAATCTAGCAATCCTACCTACGGCTTTGTTCTAATTATCTTTTATAACATTCTAAACGCCGTGTTCACTAGTATTAGTATTTTTTCCGAAGAAAATAACTAACACATGAGAACAAACGTTTCAAATGTTATAAGAGATAACTAGAACAAAACAGTTAAAAACATAATTACAAAAGGGAGAAAAGAAAAGGACACAAAATTAAACAATTAAGTGAAAGAGTCATTATGTTTTTATTTATTCCTCTCAGTTTATGCCTAGGGATAATTTTATTCAAAATTGTTCATATTCTTATTTCTTAATATTTATTCATTCACAAACACGGTCAGGGTGCCTATTAGCGTAGTAGGTACCCTGACCGTGTTTGTGTAGTACATTAGTATACCTACCTAGTAGTATTAGGTATACTAATGTACCTACACAGTGGCGAAGGGTCCATACAAGACGATTCCCATTGGCTTACCTTTTAGAAATCCCACCCTACCGATCCACTATGCAGATTATAACACTTTTGTTGAACGGCTTACCTTCGCCATAATTTCACCCCTCGCCACAGCTATTAATTTTTCCCAGGTAAGTATAACATAATCTTGTTAAATGTAACCTATTAAAGAACACATCACTAACACTTAATAAGTATTGCTAGCAGTTTTAATGAAAATACATTTTCATCAAAACATGTTGCGCAGCCAGTAATTGATAACTGAATATTAAAACCATTCCAGTAAAATTATTCGTAAATAAGCAATTAATGCTTCCGCATAGAAAAACAGGAAGGATGGTGCAAGGTCGAACCAAAATAATTTAACTGACACCTATACGAAGTCCTATATATTATTACGAGATATAATACAATCATTTTACTTACACCCTTACTTTAAGTCTATAAAACGATTATGGAGCCAAAGAGTCCCGGAATTGAAACAAGTAATAATACTTGTTTTTTATAAAAAAAAAAAAATTCATCTTTTGCGGTTGCCACAACTACCTAAACTGCTCGATAGCTCGTACTGCACCTGTATCAGGATGACAACAGAGTGGGATGGGGGTGGGCTGTGATCTGAAAAAAAAAATGTTTGTAATTTTATTATTAAAAATATTGTAGCTTATGAAATTGATGCATAATGAGGGCATTATGCATGATGTTTGCAGTTACGTCTTTGTAATTCTAGAGGAGCGATGTTCATAACAAAACGTGTGCGTAAAGTAACTGCGTTTTACCTGCACGTAACGGTACAATTATTTTGAGAAATATCTACCCTTAATTTGCGTAAACAAAACTTACATGATATTTCTGGTATATGAAGACGAAGTGGGATGGGTTGGAATTGAAATGGGTCTGGAACTGGGATGGGTCTGGTTGTCTGAAAAAATATAACATAAAAAACTATATTTTCATAAACACTAAAATAATAATACAAATTTCCGCGCCGGGGTTATAGTATCATTTGAAAGGCCTTACGAAACTCTACAAAGTTATATATATTTCAATTTCAAAATCAAGCGCCCGATTTTTAAAGCCCCAAAAAAATTTACGTGATGTTGCTTCAGTGGAAACGCACCCTTAATCAAGGAGGTAGTAATTTGATTCTACTATGGTACCTACCTAGTACCTACATAAAAAACTTACACGATGAATTGCCGGTAGGTGAAGGGAAGGTACTACGCCTACAGGCCTTATCCTGCTGGCGAAGGTGCAGGTTGCAGACCCCATTCTTTTAACTTGTCAACACATTTTCACTAACAATCTCTACCCAATCTTTAAAACTATCAGGGTCCTTATTCTTTTGTTGGGAAACGGTGGAAAGGAGCAACTGAAATAAGTAAACGTGCGAAATAAACACAGAAAAAGATTTTTGTGATATTGCTAAAGGAAAATTCTGACAATTAAATTTTGTTTTTGATAAAAAGAGTATACCTACCTTTATGAATGTACTCTCGCTAATGACTATTAGAAAATCATTGTCTATTCCCAAACCATAAACTGCTTGACAAGCATTTACGTGCTTGTCAAGCATTGCTTGATCGTTGAGGGAGTTCTTATAAAAAAAAAATTGTATGAAGTAATGATCTTCGCCAATGAGAGATGAAAGCACTTCCTTTACAATAATGTCACTTAGTATAGGAGTGTCAAGAGTGTCCCCCCCCTGGATTCATTCTTGCTCCAACCGTTGACGCAGTAACTTGAAAAGTGAAACTACCGTGTAAAATGTACAACAGTGTCCAATTCCTGTGAAAGTAAAGTATGTTAAAGGTATTTATGTGTTCTTATTTTATTATAAGTGTCCTTTAGAAGAATAACCTTACAATTCAGAAGTGGTAACCAATATTGAACGCAGTAAAAACAAAATTGTCACTTTACTTCACACTCATTGCACTTGGTCGAGGCTACACTTCGACAGTGCATACTTCACACTGTTCTACACCAGCCTCAAACGCTGCTCGTTAATGCTTGGTCAGGGCCACTCCCTGATAGCATTGGTGGGTAGGGTAATGAAAGCGCTGCTCGCTAATCCTTGATCGGGGCTACTCCCCGATAGAATTGGCGGGTAATGCAATAAATGATTTGATCCTACTCACTTTACACTCATTGCACTTGGTCGAGGCTAAACTTCGACAGTGCATACTTCACACTCTCAAACGCTGCTCGTTAATGCTTGGTCAGGGCCACTCCCTGATAGCATTGGTGGGTAGGGTAATGAAAGCGCTGCTTGCTAATCCTTGATCGGGGCTACTCCCCGATAGAATTGGCGGGTAATGCAATAAATGATTTGATCCTACTCACCTTACACTCATTGCACTTGGTCGAGGCTACACTTCGACAGTGCATACTTCACACTCTGTTCTTCACCACCCTGAAACGCTGCTCGTTAATGCTTGGTCAGGGCCACTCCCTGATAGCATTGGTGGGTAGGGTAATGAAAGCGCTGCTCGCTAATCCTTGATCGGGGCTACTCCCCGATAGAATTGGCGGGTAGTGCGATAAGTGATTTGATCCTATAACATCTACATGAAATTCATGACTAACTATCAATACGCTGTACGCTGCATAAAAGAAAAGGGGGTTTTCTTAATCATTTTGTTTTTATTCTACCTTAATTAGTTCTTGCGAAAATATTTTTTTTTTTGCACTGTACTTAATACCACAATTATATAAAGAAAAGTAGAGGTTCGAAACCTTTCTGAATTATTTGGGTTCAATGGAAACCGATATCACATAATTTTGTAGCATTCAGTTTCCATTGGAAAACTACTAATTATCAGTTAATATGAAATTTTCTCCATTCCTGAAGTTAAAGGTCAAAGTCATTCCCAACTATTCCAGAAAATTTTGTGTTTGAGATAAAAACAAAGCTGAATTGGTACGTACTCATGGCTTTATTTATTCTAAAATTTGCATTATTTTCTGTTTAATACTCATTGGAACGAGACTGACTACCCACAAGTTGCGGCAGCGTGTCGAAAAGTCTTAGTTCGAGATGCGAGAATAAAGAAGATGAAGTTGAAGAAACGAGATCGAGGATGGAATGCTGAGGTATCCCCTTCAAAGCGGTTAAAGGTCAGAAGTTACATTTCATCTTACTATTTTATGAGTTATGAGATTGAAAGTAACCCTACTTATTTACAAATGTTTAATAATTTTGATAATTCATTTAAAGGGAATGGTTCAGTTTATACGGGGGCTTTGCGTGAACATTAAATAATAAAGTTGCCCCAAAATAAAAATAAAAATGATATACTTTTATGTGTAATAGAAGTTAATTTTGACGTTTTCTCTTTTTCCGATACAAATTACACTTTCAACTTACTTAACTTTCAAATTACTTACTGTTTACATTTTTGAGGTATTACAGAATAATAATAATAAAAAGTGATTTTTATGGTACATACTCTTTGGCAGATAGTGGGCATGTACTAGTATTGTGCCATGTTTTGAATAATATGTGCTAAGACAACTTTTACTTTCCGGTGAAGAGACCATTGACATATTTTAATCTTAAATTTAATTGTATTTTTCTGTAAAAACACATTTTACAGAAGCTTTCGTCAAAAGCCTTAATCGAATCATTCTCTTTCCTAAAGTGCTTCATTGTTACTGAATTTGAATTTCTCTCTAAACTGAGAGTATAATTATTTTATTAAAATGGTGACATAGTTTGATTTACGCTTTATGCTAAGCCAGGGCAACTCTCTGATAATTCTTGACGAATATTTTTATTTTGCCGCATAAATGCCTATAAAAGTACGTACATATATGAATATTTATTTATTATGCCGTGTTTTACGTAAGCTAACATAGATGTGTATACAGGGAGATGCTGGGGTTGGTTACTTGCGCGTAGCGCTTGATCAGGGTGACTTTCTGGTAGCGTGGTGCGCAAGTTACTGAATGAGTCTCTTGGGCGCAGCCACGACCGTGGCCAGGGCTTATTCAATTCAATTTTTATTTCGAGAAACAAAGACTCATAATGGTTAGTAACAATGGAACTTAAAAACTAGGTTAGTACATAAAATTATTAAATTAAATATTCATTATTAAACATTATTAAATTAATTAAATTAATATCATTATTATACATTTTGAAATTAATTAAATTAATATATTAAATATTATTAATACATTTCCTAATAACAATTCTCGACACACCAAGATGACAAAGTGGAGGCTATGTATGAGGAGATCTCTAAAGCCATGCATAGCTACAAAACCCACTACTATTAATAATTATACAAACATGTCAATTTCATTTTATTGCCCCAATTATAAATTTGACTTGACACCCTAGAATGGGACAATCATACTTGTCAGATATTGTCTTCAGTATGCTGTTACTGCTGCCACGCACTCTAGTTAGCAGCGAGGAGATGCGTTTGCGCCTAATCGCGTAAAAATCATCAGTACGTGCGTCAGCAAACATCGCTTACTCCTTACCCTTGGTAGCATTCGACACGCTAATTCGTGCCAAATGATGATAACGCTAGATCAAAGTTTCTTTGAAGCATTATGTTTTGAGTTTCTATTCTCCTCTCCATCACTGTAATAAATCTAAGGTTAAGGTCCTAACGCTATTTGGTACCTATTCTGTACAATGGTATTTATTTTATTTTATTTTATTTGGGAAATTAACAGACAAATAACTAAGTATGGTTTCAATCATGTTAACGCATAGGTACAGGGTACGGTTAAGTGTCTAACGTTGAAACGGTCGGACACAGTGAAACATTGCCATATTTTTGAATCGCGATGCTGTCTGGTAGTGTACAGATTATTTTTCAGTTGTATTTGATTTCTCAGTTAAATACTATAAATAAATCCCTTTTTCTCCGTATGACATTGCATTGTATTGTACATATATGATAGATTCATGAGGACTAGATCACCTATTAAATTATTCGATTTTGAACGATATGTTTGAGGTGTCCCCTTGGTCACCCCGGTGTCCAACAATGACAGCTCAAGGGTGGACACAATGAAACACTGTTTAGTTTAGTTTTATATTTGACTTTGTTTAGTGTAACCATGTCATGTTATATAAAAGTGGTTTATTCATTAGTTATGATTTCACACAAATTTAGTGAATATTTATACCTAAACATAAAAAAAGGTACATAATCATTGTCTATTAATAAAATGTTATTAAGGTGGCGCTGGTTTTATGAGTAACTATTGATTGTAATTCATTATAACCTATTTATAGGTATAACTATGATTTAAAAAAAATCCTCAATCGTTAAGTAACAAAATAATCGTACCTAAGACAAATCAAAAGTCTGAATAAAGTGTAATACTCTGGACAGAACCTTTATTGATTACAATTTAACCGTTTTTATCATTTACTTGTTCCAATAACCACACTAAATACACTTAAGTCAATATTAATAACAGTGTTTCATTGTTGGACACAGGGTGTTTGTTACATTGTGTACACCTAGGTGAACACAATGCAACTATTTAATTTTTTTAAAGGCCTTCTTATTGGTTTTGTATATATTTATTAATGAAACTATAAATGCTATATTATACCTAATTAAGTAGACTCCTTTCCTGTTGATGAAATCCTTGTCTTCAAAAATGAGAGAAATATGAGACTCAGAATTTTTGGTTTTGTAGTTGCTCACTGCACCCTAACTAATTTGAAGTAATCAATGGTAGATAATACACCATGTTTGTGTCACATTATGTTACATGTGACTAGGTATAAATTAGTATTTTATATAAAATAATTTACATCTTTGATACATTGAACATTTTTGACGAGCATACAAGTTGATCATGATCAGTGATTGATAACAAATCACAAGTTTAATAGTGGGAGGACGGGATTTCCTAGGCGCTGTGCTGGCTGCCAGGATTTGCCGCCGTATCTACTGCTTTATGCACTAGCTGTTAGGTTAGGTAAAAAGAACTTTATTCTCATAAATACATCAACATTGTCACTTACATGAGAACATTATAATTAAAAGTAAAAACGTGTGTGATCGCAAAAGCAAGGCGGATTAGGTAGGTACATTAATTATTGTCCGCTGGTATGCATACAAATACAGGGCCTACCAAATTATTCATATGAATAAGAAAACAATAATAAGAAATATTTATTTTGCAAGTAACATGGTACCTACACATACATAAAGATCTTAAATTAAGTAATATCCGCTACACGACACCAGTTTCAGGCAAGCAGAATGAAGGGAGATTTAAGCACATGTCATTCATATTAAAATTAATCATTTCGGAAGTCTAATTCTAAGTTACAAAGTTATTAAGTACCTACATAATGACAAGAGATTTTAATGTCATAAGATAAAATAATAAAAATAACAAATAGTCAATAATTAACATGTCAAATTATTATGCATTTTTACATTCAAAATATTCCCTAATTGAATAGAAACACTTTTTAACCTTTTTATAGCTTTTGGTATTATGATTATATACTAATGATGACATCGTTTTGCGACTTAACTGGGTTCTACGTGAGTACATACTAATAGACAGTCCAAACAAATGAGGATGTTTATTAAAAAAATAAAACTGCCTTCCTCCCAGATATACGGACAAGTCGGCGGTAATATGCTAAGGCTGAGTTGCACCACCTAACTCGATATCAAGCTTGTTAAAGTACCTACCGGTTAAGCACAAGTTAGCCAAAAAAAAGGTTGCCAGCCAGCATGATGTCCTTTGACATGTTTGACGTCACAATAGGTGCCATTATCATTTGACGATAACCGTAACTTTGAAAGCGTTTTGGTGCAACTCACACTAAGCTTTTTAAAATAATGGTCTGCAACTATCAAGTGGTCTTGCTTGATCTTATATTTCACATTATTGACATTAGTATTTCATGTTCGAGAATTAATGTTTCACACTATTGTAATTATACTTATACAGTCAGTTATATGATTTAATCTTAAATGATTTTATATTAAGTACTTAGTCACTCGGTGGCTCATTATACAACATTACACATACACATGAAGATGTTTAGTAAGTGGTAACAAATCAAGTTCCTTGAATAACTGATCAGAGTCGCGGGTAAATTTACTTGTTATTGTTAACATAATTAGGCCTACGGAGGAAGGTATCTTTCGGGTATTGACAGAAACTAGGCATTGCCAAGACCATGGCTTGGTTCCGTAGTTGAATTAAATTAAAAGTTGAAGTAACTAAGTGTTAACTGGATCTTAACACTGAATATAAATAAATGTATGTCCACAGTTCTGTTTACTTTAGCATTGGGGAAAGTTTGGTTCACTATAGGGTTATGATAGTAGGATTTACACATATAAGGTTTCATTTGATAATGTATTGAAAGTTTTTATTTCATAGTCTTAAGATAATACTTGAAAGGGGTTGCTGTCGCTTTTGTGTTTAATTTCAGAAGACTTGTGTGCTTATTGATGGCGCTGACCGATGGCTTCTGGAAGGCGCTGACCGATGGCTTTTGGGTGGCGCTGAGTGCTGACGGATGACTTCTGGATGGCACTGACCGATGGCTTGGATAGTGCTGACTGAAGTTTCTGGATGGTGCCGATGGATGGCGCCGACAAGTGGCCTCTGGATGGGGCCACTGATGGCTCCTCGATGTCACTGATGGATGGTTTTTGGATATAGGTTATGGCAATGGCCTTTTTGATTTAGTGCTCCCGTGATCATGGCCCCCGAAAGGGTGTCGAGGCGTCGGGAAATCAGTGAGTTAAAACATCTATTGTATCGATAATTGTATTATTGCAAATGGTTCCTATTTAATGATTGATATTAATTATTACAAGAGTATTAGGTTTAGGAAATCTTTAAGTGCAAATAAGCCCTAACTAATGTTTCTATGTTTATGGTATTTATGATGCTGATGATGTTTGAATATGCAAATAGAAGTGATTAGCTTATATGGAATGAGTGTGAATGAGATTTCAGACTGATACACCCTCATGACAAGTATGGAGGTGATATGAGTTGATCTCATTCATAAATAGATTACAGCTTATGTATCACGAGAAAAGGAATCTTTGTGGTACATGAGTGAATGAGATTTTAGATTGATATATCCTTATACCATCGAGATAAAATATAGGTCGATCTGCATTCATAAATAAATAATTAATTTGATTTAATTAAATTGCTCATAACAGTATATCTTAACAATGTAACTTTTAATTTGATATTGTTACCTTTAAAATATATTTCATAATTTTAGGATAAAATTGCAATAAAACTGTCATGTCTAAATATGTATTTGCCTCTGCCTCTGTGGCTACTTCTAAACTAAGATTGTAAATAATTGTAATTTTGAGGCAATAAACAATTTCTATTCTATTCTATTTGGAGGTTGTCTCGAGGTTGGAACAAGTCGGCCGATTGTTAGGTACGACATCCTGGTCGCGTGCAATGGAGAGGTCGCGTGCATGGGGACATGCACGAGGTCAGGATGGTCGATTGTTAGGTTTTGCCATTTATAACACTAGTTTTTGGCCTTTTCGCTATTTTTAACGATAACGATAACGCTATTTTCCGGATATGAGTTATTTATTTTACTGGCAATAATTTATTGTTGGCAACACTAGAGCTATATAAGTAGAGAGTTACGGTAGAATCGGATTCATTCTTGCTCCAACCGTTGACGCAGTAACTTGAAAAGTGAAACTACCGTGTAAAATGTACAACAGTGTCCAATTCCTGTGAAAGTAAAGGATGTTAAAGGTATTTATGTGTTCTTATTTTATTATAAGTGTCCTTTAGAAGAATAACCTTACAGTAGGTAGGCTAAACTACTATATTTTTTTAAGTGAAAAAATTAAACAAAAGCCAAAAAAAATATTACTTATATGCACATTAGTAGGTAAGGTAATTGCATAATATTTTTTTGTGATTAACACTTGTATTTGTGGTTGTCGAATAAATTATAAATGTTGGTTCGTACTTAAGTAGGTATGAAAAAAAATGCAACTCCTTTAAAATCCTCCATACAAAACGGCAACGTACTATATTTTTTGATTTTTTCGCCATCTACTATATTTATACACTAATAATCTTGAAAATACTAATATTTGATGGAAAAAAAAGTTGGCAACCCTAAGTGTTATCTTAAATGAGAGTTGTGCTCGAATTGACTAGGGAAAGATACGAGGAAAATGTACGCGTCCACATTCATGACACGCGTTGTTGATACGCCGACAAGATACGGCATCCCTTAGTGTGGACGTGGTTATTAAGCCCATTTTGGGGTAATAGAGATAGTGATACGATGCAGTCGAAATGAGCGTCCACACTTAGGATACGAATACTCGATACGATACGGTGATCTTGATCGTCAAGATGATACAAGTGGGGACAAGGCTTTACGGTAGCCATGTATGTAAGGCGGTAGGGCCCCAGGGGGGTATTACAACCTCTTAAAACTTGCCCGGTTTATGAATTGCTATAGATACCTACATCTCTTTCTCGCTGTATAGCAAATAAAAGAGACGCATTGATAGCCATTCAGTAAAACTGGCAAGTTGTACATGTACCTAATACAGGGGCAGTTTCTGGGTGTTTATAGTGCATTGTACAGCTCGCGCAACATAACTTGAACCAAACCATAGACAAAGAAGCTTGCGCAGTAGCAATTTTCAGTACAAAAATTGTAGTGCGCAGGTCACGTGGTACTAAAAATTGGGTCAAGTTATGTTGCGCGAGCTGTATCTGATTTTATAACACAAGTGCTTTAGATACTTTGGAATCGGACCAATGTTGCGAGGTTGTCTAAATATAAAAAATGGCCCCCGTCCAGGATCCAGCGACGATCGAGATCGAGCAGACGTACTGCTGCTGGTGCTGTTCCTCAGGCTCGTCGGAGACGGTGGTGAAGCTGCCCGCGCGTGGCTTCTACCCTGGCCAGGTCATACCCATCGAGGTCAGCTGCCAGAACCGGAGCTCCGTCGAGATCGACAGCATTACATTCAGTATCAAGAAGGTATGACCAAAAACTCCATCGTCTGCTCTGCCTTTCTGTTGTCTAAATTCAAAATCTATCGCAATCGCTTTCAAGATATAACACATTGAAGCTTCTTTTTGGCACAAATAAAAACTTACCAAAGAAATGCAGCAATGTGTCACATCCATCTGTCGAAAGAAAGTGATTGCGATAGATTTTTAAATTAGACAATTAAGTAGCCCCCAGGTTCTAAATAATAGGCTCTTAAACAATTTAACTCTTTCTTTTCTCCTTCGTTTTAAAGTATTTAGGCCAGTAAAATCTTACAAACAAATGTTCTAAAAATGCAAAACGCGATGTGCTGCATTTTTGGTATGTTATTTGGACCCCCTTAGGAGAGTGTCTAACTACGTTTTGCAAGCAAAAAAAAGTTGTGCTACCTGCGTGATACGTGAAAAACTGCAAAATTTTTCAGTTTTTGCAGTTTTATTAAAAAACTATGGGCCTTTGACATTAGTTGCCATTATCATTTTGAAAGTATATTAAATTTGAAAGAAATTAAGTCTACCCACAGCTCCGCATGTATAATAGTTTTCGAGATATATTATGCTTGAAAAATTTACACTCACTGGCACATCTAACCGCCCACACCGTTATTTCCATACAAATATGCTCACTTCACAGTCTCATAAATATAAAATTTTATGCATTTCTGCAATGATTTGTATGTTAATAGATAAGTCAGGTGCTCATTTTTTGAATAAAATTAGAATGTCAAATAAGTATGGACATACATTAGAGGTGTGTGAAACATAGTTTTACACACCTCTAGGGGTTCCAAATAACTTGCCAAAAATGCAGCTTTATATCGTGCTTTGCGTTTTTAATTAGAAATTAGGAAAAAAGGCGTAGAATTTTACTGGCCTATGTCTATTCATAACGAGAAACTTCGTAAGATTACTTTCTAAAAACAAAAAAGCAAACACGTGTTTCGTAGTTTTCCGAAACTCGACGCTTTAGATGTATTCTGTGCCTTTAGGGGGTAAATGGGGTAAAAAAGCCCAACATCGATATGGGTGTCGTTATCGGGGTTTTATGGTATGTTGATTGCGAAAATGGCATAATTTTTTATGAGGTAGACATTATTCAGCCCCTAAAGGGGTCAAATGGCGTTCAAACTTTGTATGGAATAAATGTAAAATAGACATTACGACGTGAAACTTTGTAAGAGTACTTTTAAGAACTAACAACTTTTAAAAGCAAACACGTACCTATTTTGTGATTTTCTGATAATAAACCGGTAGTAGTTACCGGGTAGATGCGGTAAATAAACCCATAGAATAGAATATCATTTATTTGCATTTGATTAGGGTACACTGGAGTTCTTTCAAAGATCTGCCTATTCAACCATTACCACCATTACCAATAGCATGCAAACATTATTTTAAACTAGCTTCCGCCCGCGACTTCGTCTGCGTGGATAGTATTTTGTCTATCCCTCGGGAACAGTTCTTTTTTTCGGGATGAAAGGTACCCTATGTCCTTCTCTGTACCGCTGACAAGACAACGTACTTTCGCATTTATAATATTAGTAAGGATTAAAATTAAAAAGTGCTATAAACTTCGTAAGAGTACTTTTAAAAACTAAGCAAAAACACTTATTTCGTGATTCTCACCCGTAGCAACTTAGACGGGATTCGAACCCGCACCCTTAGGATTCCGGCCCAATGCACTACCAATTATGCTACCAAGCCACTAATGGATTTGGCGAAATTTTCCAATACTTTTTACGTTTCCGCTGAAGATCGTATGGTAGTGCATTGGGCCGGAATCCTAAGGGTGCGGGTTCGAATCCCGTCTAAGTTGCTACGGGTGAGCCGTTTTTTTCTAATATTTTTCATTATTTATTCATCTTAATATAAAAATAGCATTGTGAATGCAAAAATCTAAAAGTTAAAATTATATGACTGTTTCACCTTAATTGATTGTCTAGCACCTGCAATGGCGCTGCTTTCAAATGTCGAAGTAATTCTCTTCACATTGGTGAGATGGCGCTGATCTTCAGCGGAAACGTAAAAAGTATTAGAAAATTTCGCCAAATCCATTAGTGCAGGGGTGTCCATACTTTTTCTTAAGGAGATCGAACTAGCAAAACTTTATGAAAAAGAGATCGACATTTTTGACCGTATAACCCACCAAATATATATTAAGAAAAAAAAATTGCATAAGTAAAACTACATTGGGTGCAAAGTGTCAAATCTGTTATCCTTGGCGATCGACCTTAAAACCTCTCGCGATCGACCGCATTGGGCCGGAATCCTAAGGGTGCGGGTCCGAATCCCGTCTAAGTTGCTACGGGTGAGCCGATTTTTTCTAATATTTTTCATTATTTATTCATCTTAACAATTTTACAGGTTATCATGAAACACCCTGATCCTCCTCAGTCTACTTCAAACATAATATGTGATATGATATGTAAGGTTTTGAAATCAATTTCAAAAATACTGTTTTGGATAACCTAGAAGATGCGGTTGACCGTATTGTCAAAACTGTTAACGCAACATTAATTCAAACTTACTGTATTCTTACCAGAAAGTATCATACCGCGCGCAGAATGAGTCCGGTCACACGAGCGAAGAGCAGAACTTGATTGAGATGAAGAAAGGTGCCATCCAGCCACACACTGACCACACCTGGGTGTTGGAGATGACTGTACCGGACATGGACGTACAGAACTTGGAGACCTGCTCCTTCATCGATGTCAATTACCTGTTCAAGGTATGTGCCAGATACTGACAATGATGTAAACGTACACCGACTGTACCTCAGTGGAGATGACCGTGCCGGAAATGGACGCGCACAACTTGGGGACCTGGGGCCGTATTATGACCTCTTATTTCCAGGCAGTTTTCTGACTGGCTATCTATCTATCTCTTTTATTTGCTATATGACGAGAAAGAGATGTCACTACAGCAATTTATAAACCTGGCAGGATTTAAGAGCTTGTAATACGGCCTCTGCTCCTTCATCGATGTCGAGTACCAGTTCAAGGTATGTGCCAGATACTGACAATGATGTTAACGCACGAACCGCACCTGGCCGGTGGGGATTACCGTGCCGGATATGGACGTGCACAACTTGGGGACCTGCTCCTTCATCGGTACAAGTTCAAGGTATGTGCCAGATACTGACAATGATGTAAACGTACATCGACTGTACCTCAGTGGAGATGACCGTGCCGGACATGGACGCGCACAACTTGGGGACCTGCTCCTTCATCGATGTCAAGTACCAGTTCAAGGTATGTGTCAGATAGTGACAATGTTGTAATGTACACCGACTGTACCTCAGTCGAGATGACCGTGCCGGGCATGAACGTGCACAACTTGGGGACCTGGGGCCCTACCGTTTAACGCATCAAACTTCGAAAAATCTGTCGGGTTTCAGATTAAAACAGATATATCGAGCCCCAATTGGGCTAAAATGTCGAACCCCAATTCATAATGTCACATGAACATCAATATCTTCCAAATAACTTCGACAAATAGAACAATACGAAATTCCTTACTTTGATGTCTCTGTTTTAACTTGAAGCTCGGCAGTCCCGCAGAACTTCGATAAGTTAGCCGGTAGAACCCCTGCTCCTTCATCGATGTCGAGTACCAGTTCAAGGTATGTGCCAGATACCTACTGACAATGATGTAACGTACACCGACTGTACCTCAGTGAAGATGACCGTGCCGGACAAGGACGCGCACAACTTGGGGACCTGCTCCTTCATCGATGTCGAAGACCAGTTCAAGGTATGTGCCAGATTCAAATCTACCCAGTGGTGTCGCCACCAGTTCAACTTTAATAGCTTACAACTCGAAAACGTGACTTTACGTATTGGTAGTAGCTATCGGTTTACACACACAGGAGTCATGCGTGTCAGCTATTTTTGAAAAAAAAAAAAACAATGGTGGACAGTAGGTATGCCGAAATATTTAAAAATCTTTAAATAACTTTTTCATAAAACAGAATTGATTTATTTTCATAAAACAAGTCAATTAATTCCCGTAGGTCGAAGTGTCACCCAGCGGGTGCCATACAGACGACGACGACTCATGCCAGATATTCTTCGGCAATGTGCCACTAGGGGTGCAGACAAATATGCAGCCCCAACCTTACCCGCCCGCATTCACCCCCCTCTCTCAACCCATAATCAATCAGCCAGTTTCCAACAACCAATCATACCAACCGAACTCCCCCTTCCCGCCGAACCCTTACCCCAGTAACTCCCCTTACCCCAATCCTAACCCGCCCTCCGTTCCTCCTTACCCTGGCACATCACCTTACCCAGGCAACTCTCCTTATCTTGGCCGCAGCTCCCCCTACCCTGGAAATAACGCGCCTTACCCAAATAACCCTTCACCAAACCCACCGCATCTATCTCCTTATCCCCCCAATAACGCACCTTACCCAAATAACCCCACACCGAACCCTTCAATGACCTCTCCTTACCCCGCCAACGCACCTCGCTCAAACAATCCCTCACCTGTCCCCCCGACGACATCTCCTATTCCACAATCTTCCCCATACCCTGGCAATAACCCACCTTACCCCGGCACTAATCCACCTTACCCAGTCAGTATCCCGGGAAATAACCCTCCTTACCCGTTAGAAGACAAACCCAGATTTGGTATGCCTGGCCACGGAAGTTCGCCCAAGGCCCCCCTGTTACCGCCAGGATCTGTGCCATATCCTATCGAGGTAAGTGGAATTTAGGAGAAACTTCATTAAATAACATCTATTTTTAACCGACTTCAAAAATTTTAAAAGGAGGATGTTATCTATTCTTTGCGTTTATTTTTTTTTATATGTATGTACAGCTTGACCATAAAGAGTTGACAAAAATTGAGGGCGCCACTTTCTATGTAAACACGTCAAAATCACGAATAAATTGGCAACACTTACTAAATTATTTTGTACTGAAAAATTTTAGTTCCATTTTATTTAATTTCAACTCTTTATGGTTAAACTGTACACTACTCGAAGACGGCTGAACCGATTGAAATGATTCAAACATCAGGATTGCTCCCATGTTGGTCCAAAAAGGTTTGAAAAAAGCAAGAAATAATGTTCAAATCGATTAATTCAAACATGTCTAATGATGTCGGGTGGAGCTTTTAGAATTATACACGCTGAAATTTTAATCATTTGGTTCCTGTCGTGGGGTGGTTCCACCCATGATTACAAGCAACATTTACTATAGGGCCAACTCTCCTACTCGCAAAAAAAAATCAGCTGTTCCATACATTAAGGTCGAGTAGGTACTGCACTTTTGTATGGAACAGCTGTTTTTTTTTGTGAGTAGGAGTTTTGGCCCCATAAAAAAAGTTGCTTGTAATCATGAGTGGAACCACCCCACGACGGGAACCAAATGATTAAAATTTCACGCTGTATAAACGATACATTAAGTAAAAAATTACTTCCAGCTCCACCCTACTTCAATAGACGTTTTTTAATTAATCTTGAACATTATTTTTTGCTTTTTTTGAGCTGTTTTTTTAGGTTTTTGAAGGAGGTTTTGCTTTTTAAAAAGCTTTTTGATAAAACCACAGATTAGATAATAGTACTAGCGTACAGAATTTGCACTCCACAGAATCGTTTAAATAAATAGTGGCTCTAGCCCCGACACAATAAAGTGCAATTCAGGTCGCACAGCGCTCCCTTCGCTACAAAACATAGTAGTTGCCTCTCTTTCTATCGCGTAGGTCTTATCCTTTCTGACGTATGAAATTTGTCCTCTCAGAGGACGCCGAGCGCTTCATACTCGCGCGCGGAGTGACGGAGCCCTGATAAGACTATAAGAAAGTTTTTTTTGCCCTTAGTTGAAGTGTTCGAGCCCTAGCAGCCCATTCGCGAGCGCCAGCGCACCGACACCCGCCACGCCCGACAACGAACTAAGTTAGTGCTTTGTATTAAAATTATAGCAAAAATCATGTTCAAATATTTTGTATTCTCTGTTATGCTCAATGATCAGGGTTGCCAGATTTATTTGGGGTAAAGAAAAATACCCTCAAACGGCAAAAAACATTCCTTAATATCATTTGACGTTTAATCTACAAGGTCATTTTTAGTTCATTGAAAACCTCTCTTTGGGTTGATCAGACCATCAAACTGAACAACTTTCATTATGGGACCAATTGAACCAACTCAACCCGTTAAACTGAACAACTATCTCCAAGGAACATAGGTCGAAAAACTAAAAAAAAACCTACTTCTATACAAAATGAATTGGTCAGCCGATCGACTTTCTATGTAAAGGCGATAAAAAAAACGTTTTTCTACCTTTGTTCCTTGAGAAAGATGTTATATAAAGCAATATATCACATGTTACAGTATTATTAAATAACTTTATGTTCCACCATATATTTAATTATGATTTTAACATAACTCTTATGTTTATTTCTGTCCAGACAAACCTTTTGATGGTGACGAGAGCAACTCTCCGTTCAACCCGGCGTTCATGGACGACAAGAAAGAAACAACTGACAACAAATAACCGACACACACCGCGGCCAAACAGGTATAGACTCTAAGCTAACGTAATAAGGTCCAACTTTATACATTTTCAAAACTGGATCTTAGGCTTAGCACGTACTGCGATTAAGCACACGTTTAATCGCAAGTCTGAAACCGCCAAAAATGTAGCACATACAAGCGCATGCGTTTGTATAGATATTTAAGGAAAAACAGTTATATCTCATGAAGAAACTCTTTAGATTGATATTTTTTTGTTTAGAAGGTGATTATTTTGCATTTACAACTCAACTTGATAGAATAAATACAAAGTTAACGAATTTAATGTACTTACTTACTATGATATATACAATAATAAGTAGGGCCCGGATTAATATGTATTAAAAATTAAAAAATATGTAAATATAATATGGACTAAAAAAAACAAAATATGGGAAAAATATGTGTTTAAAATTTTTTTATTTTATTTTATTTTTATTTATTGAGAAAATCAACAGCGCTTTATAGTCTATTACAATAAAGTATACTTATAGCAATACGTAAGGCCAATAATAGATTTCCCTTTTACATCCTTTCTTACAATTATAAAATATTTTTGAACTGTTTTTAATTATAATAGGGGTGCCTGTTTCACAATAAATGATTAATTGATTACTTCTGGTTTAGTCTATAAATGGAACAGAATTTATATGAAATGAAATTGACTTAATTTGATTTGTGAAACGGGCCCCTAGTTTTCCCAAATACTATTAAAGACTTTTATTGTTATACAAGGTATATCTTAATCAAATTACACTTAATCTTTTAGAAAAATTACAAAAACTGCTTACTCGCACGACGACAATTAGATTCAGTAAGGAGAGGTAGCTACTACGCGTTCGTTATAATAATATCAAACACTTATGATGACATTAATTTAGACTAGAGTTGCGTTTTGTTGTTAAAGAAGATTTAAACTAAATAAATATTTTATAGGTAAGTAATAATAATTATTTAATTAATTATCACATTAAAAAGATTGCTTCAGCGCCTTTACTATTTCACATTTAAATTTGCGTTTGGTATTTGCATAAATATCAATACATTTAAATCGTTGGTTATATGTCCTAATCATTCGATGTAAAACTGAATTTTGAAGATAATTAGTGTGGTGAGTGGGAATGTGTAATAGAGGTGTATGACGGGTGCGGTATTTCGGAGTGCAAAATTTTATTTTGGATATAAGATGCGGGCAGTCGACCTTACTGTAAATAAAAATAACAATATTTTTAGTCATTTCACAGCACTGCTGGTCCATTTAACGTAAAAATAATGAAAATATGCATAAATTGATATTTAAACTTCTCAAGCTTACGCTGAGCGCGTCATGAAATACTTAAAACACTTTTTAACGGATACTAGCGCGGTTTTATTGAAAGTACTTTGGTAATAAGTCGTTAAAAAGTGTTTTATTTCATAAATTGATATTTTTTTGGTGAAATATGGATTTATACTTAAAAATCTTAAAATATGGAAAATAAGAATTGAATTTTCCCGATCTAAATATCATAATTTATGTAGAAAATATACGAAAACCATGTGAATTAAAAATACTATAATATTATAATAGTACTTAAATCATGACTCATGGACAGTTAAATTACAAAAATATTTTTATAATACGGTGATGCCGTCTACTAGATTCCGTAGTATTGTGTATTCCAAGTACTTGTTAAGTAATTGAGAAAAAAGCAACTTAGGCTGGCCCTAGACCCACCGGTTCCGTTTCTTTGCTTTGCTGTGCTACCTTGCTTGAAAGACCGCCGGCCAACTAGGGTAATTTTCAATCTATCGCATTTTGGGACTAGACCAAATTGGCAAGATAGCCATTAGCTTGGTTTTATCAAATATCATCGCCTGGATTGCGAAGTAGGAAGCTTTTAGGAGATATGCCACCCTGAACATGGACTCCGATCGTTAAAAATAACTCGATCGCTTATTTATACAAGATGTTTGGTAAAGCCTTATAAAACTGAATATGGTAGATAGGGACCATAATAAAACTGAACAACTTTTACTATGGGACCAAATCTGAAATCGCGAAAAAAATGAACTGTTTCATACATTTTGATAATTTCGTTATTAATTTTTGTATAAAACAGCAGTTTTTTTTTAAAACGAAAACTAAAACTTCTCATCGCACCCCAGACGACGATATTTGATAACACCAAACTAATGGCTATCTTGCCAATGTGGTCAGGTCAAAATATGCGATAGATTGAAAATGAGCCTCTTGGCCGGCGTTCCATGGTAGAACAGCAAAGCAAAGAAACGAAACCGGTAGGTCTGGGGCCAGCCTTAATCGTGTTGTCAACTAACAGTGCGTCAGTGTTTTAAAACATAATGAATTAAACAATTTAACCAAAACGCACAAACAAAACAAAGATAATATACGGGCGTTATGTGGCCCGCCTATTTACACATTACAAATTATTGTCATCACAATAAATTCGTTATATAATTCAATGACAAAGTATAAGTAAAATTAAAAATGACTAAGTATGTAATTAAAATACCTTTATCAGAATTTTTATATAATTTGATATGCTATAGATAGAATATAAGTGCGCATACTCGTTTAATAAATTACAACACAAGGGACTGGAAATATTCAGCCAACATAAGAGTATCGTTATATTGACAAGTTATATTTCGATACTGGCACTCTAATCGGAAGTTAATTTTATTCACAGCTCTTTTGTGAAATAAAGGAAAATGTGGGTTAGGATCATCACCCTAGAACAGGGGTTCCCAACCTTTTTTTGTCTACTGCCCACTTTAAGAATAAATTATTTTTTAACGCCCCCCTTTTTATACATACTTAAAAACCGCTAAGTACTTATAACTGATTATTGAAACGCAAATTTATAGTATTCGGACAGAGTATCTTTTATTGAAAATAAAACAAACATAATCAATTCTTATATAAAAACTAATGTGAAGGTTGAATCTGCTGCTGTTCAATAATGCCCCCTTTTTTTTCTGGGTCTCTTACCGCCCCCCTTTAGGCCTGCAGCGCCCACAAGGGGGCGTTATCGCCCACGTTGGGAAAGACTGCCCTAGAAGATCCCGACAGTTTAGCGCGATAGGTTCAAATCCATTATTCCAGTAAACTAAAAAATATTATTTATAACCTTAAAACCCAAATTTGCACAAGGAGGGCCGCAGTAAAGCCTCAATTACATACGCCGATTTAGCATCCTAGCTAGGAACCAATTTAGAGTTGCCACCCGTATAAATAAGTTCAATTTTAACAGTAAATTTGCACAAATAACGGAAAAGTCAACATTTTTTATGATTTTTTATTTTCTATTCTCATCTACAATCTTAAACAATGTTTACTTTTCCGTTAAAGTGTTAATTCAATTTTAAAATCGATGTTATTGTACAGAGACAAAAGATGAGGACTCGATGGTGGCTTTTCAGGAGGTGGCCTCTCGGCATTTTACTTCTGCAGTTGATTCAAGGGACATCAGCCGGGTTAGTCGTCTGGGTCGGGCTAGACAAGGAAGTCATCGGCCCCTGCTGATTAAGTTTAACTCGGAATCAGTCCGGGACAATCTGTGGTCTGCTAAGTCAGGCTTAAAGGGCACCGGCATCACTATGTCCGAGTTCCTGACTAAGCTCCGGCATAAAGTCTTTATGACTGCTCGGGAACGCTTCGGTGTTACTAGATGCTGGACTAGTGCTGGGCGCATAATCGTGGCAGATCAATCTGGTAAGCGCCACCGTATTATGACCGTGGCTGATGTCAACAAGCTGAGCGAGGCAGAGTCAACAGTGCCACCACCAGCTCACCAGTCCCAAGATGTCAACGCGCCTGCTGCGATGAAGCCGAAGAGGGCTGCCGCTGCAAAGAAGAAATGATTAAATAATTATTAATAATGTAAGTTTATATGTACTTATCAATTTCTATGTAGTATTTTGATCTTTGTAGTATTTTTGTTCTAAAGTAGGGCCACTTTAGTGTTACTTACATTGTGTTATGTCAGCTCCTTCAGTGATAATTTCTTCCCCTTTGCTAATTTCTTCTTCTCTTTTGTTTATTACAACCAAACATCATTGTTATTGGTCATATTTAGTCAGCCCTTTCTGTTCTGTTGCCTGCCTGCTTCTTGCTTTTAGTTTTCTTGTATTTGTATATGTTGCTATCTATAAATGTATTTGTCATGATAATTTTATTAATTGAACGTAGGTAGGTAGTTAAATACACTCTTTGTTGAAGACATTTTGATAGGGGATAAAATAACAACAAACATTTTCATCACATCACAGCCAAACATGACAATGACAATTATGTCACAAATGACACTTGACAGTGACGTGACCGAGAGGCAGACTAGCTAGGGCGCGTTCCGAACCTACGCTCCGAGTGCAACGTCGGTCGGTCGTTCCTAACATTAGAGCGTGATGTTCGGTTACACAACTTGCCCGTTCCAATCGTCGGAGCGTTGCACGTTCACGTTTACATTATTTTGTATTTGGATGTTTTTTGTGTCTAAGTTGCAAAAGTTCATGGTTGCTCCTCAACAGATTTAATTGTTTTAATGTATAAGAAAGTTTTTATTATCAGTATTCCAAATGGAAAACGAAAGCTTTGTTTTACTAATGACATAGCAAACATCCACACTCTGAACCTCGGAACGCAGCCCTTGACTCGTGTTGTTGTTGTTTTATAAATTCTTCCTTTGTCATGACAAAGGGGTCTATGTCCATACAGCCATATAAATGTAATGTAAAAACAATTTTACTATATAATCTGTGGAATTTCGCTACCGCTGGCTTTTTATACCTAATTCGTTGCTTTGTGTGTCTTTTGTGTTATGTTATGTGACGTGTTAACCTGTTAATTCGTTAATGTTAAGTATGTTTTATTTTTATTTCGGTGTTGTTTCTTTCTAGCAGTTATTTTTTCTTTCAGACAACCTGTGGGTACTGTATATGTGTAGTTTATTTTATTTCTATTTTATTTTATTTATATCTCTTCAATAGATATACTTTATATTTAATATATTCATGGATTTATCTCTAGATTCCGTAACTGATCTCTTTTTATCTTGCACCTCCTCTAGCTCTTCTGACTCCAGCTTCCATAGCTTAGATCGCCCACTGAATGAGTTACTTCATGATGCCTTCTCTGACGTTCCCAAAAACTTCAATGTCGTACATATTAATGCACAGAGCATACCTGCACACTTTCCCGATATGCTCGCTACTTTTGATAGTAATAATATCCACGCTATCCTAGTGTCGGAAACTTTCCTCAACCCTTGTCTTCCCTCTAGCTCCTATTCTCTACCTGGATTCCAACTGATTCGTAATGATCGTGTAAGTTCCTCACATGGAGGTGTGGCTATTTATCTTCGCTCTCATATCTCTTATTCTATCCTTAGTAGATCTCCTCAACCGCCACCTCCTAATAGCGCCGAGCACCTCTTTCTTGAAATTTCTTTGTCTCATACCAAACTTCTTTTAGGTGTCTTTTATAGCCCTTCACTTCGAGTTGACTATTTTGAGTCACTTGAACAGATCCTGGAAAATTTTGCCCCCTCTTATCCTCATACTATTATTATGGGCGATTTCAACACCTGTCTGGTTAAAGACGATTCACGTGCCAAAAAATTACTGTCGGTGGTTAGTTCATCTAACTTACACATTCTTCCTCTACAGGAAACTCACCACTTTCCCAACTGCACCCCTTCGTTACTTGATCTCATAATTGTCTCCTCTTTGACTCTAGCTGCTAAGCATGGTCAGCTATCTGCGGATGCCTTTTCCTACCACGACTTGGTTTACTTGTCGTACCGCATTCGTCCTCCTAAGCTAAAACCGACCGTTAAGCTTCAGCGTAGTTTTGCCAAGATCGATCATGAGCGCCTTCTTGAAGACGCTGGGAACAGAAACTGGAATTCGATTTTTGCCACTGACGATGTAGATGAGCAGGTAGCACTTTTAAATAATCACCTTACCGAATTGTATAATATTCATGCTCCAATCAGACCGGTAAAAATCAAACACCTTCCCGCGCCATGGTTAACAGAAGACATACAAAAGTTAATGAATAGGAAAAACAGGGCCAAAGCAAAGTTTAAGGGCGATCCCTCGGATCAAAATGAGATTAAATATAATCGTGCTAGGAATCGCTGCAATACGGTGATAAGGGACGCTCAAAGACGCCACACTCACGACTCAATTGAAAACGAACCAGACCCTGCAAAGGTATGGAAATTTTTAAAAAGTCTTGGAGTTGGTAAATCTCGCAATGTCAACAATAGCAACAATATAGACTTAGATCAACTTAATCGTCATTTCTCCTCGTCTGTGCCTATTGATGGCAACCGTAAAGCCAAAACGTTATCTTATCTTTCAACTCTACCAACTCCAGATTCATCCTTTTCTCTTAATCCTTTTGCAGACCGTGATGTTAAGAGAACCATCCTGTCTATCAATTCCAATGCTGTAGGTGCTGATTCTATTAGTCGTAAAATGATCCTTCCTTTAATAGATATCCTTACTCCTATTATAGCAAAAATCCTGAATACTTCCATTTTAACTGGTGTTTTTCCTACATCTTGGAAAGATGCAAATGTTATCCCTCTCCCAAAAAATCATAATCCTAATACTTTTTCTGAATACAGACCTATATCCATCCTTCCCTTCCTGTCCAAAGTCCTTGAAAAACTTGTATATGGCCAGTTGACTGCCTATCTCAACATAAACCACCTCTTTAATCCCTTTCAGTCTGGTTTCCGCTTGGGCCATAGCACATCTACAGCATTGGTTAAGATAACGGATGACATACGCCAAGGGATGGAAAATCGCCAGCTCACATTGTTGACCTTACTGGACTTCAGTAACGCTTTCAATTCAGTTGATTTCGATGTCCTCCTTGGTGTACTACAATCTCTGAACATATCTCCGGCTGCAATTGATTGGTTTCGAAGTTACCTGCTAGGACGACGGCAACGCATCCAACTTGGAGATTCCTCCTCTGCGTGGTGTGACATCAACGCCGGAGTTCCTCAGGGTGGCGTCTTATCTCCACTACTCTTCTCTATATTTATTAACTCAATAACAAATTCACTTTCAAGTTCCCATCACCTCTATGCTGATGATCTGCAGATCTACACTCAGGCACCATTATCAGAACTTTCAAGTGCAATAGCGGCTACCAACTCTGATCTTGCGCTTATTAGCGACTGGAGTAAATCATTTGGACTTACTGTTAACCCATCCAAGACCCAGACCATCATTATTGGTAGTCCTCATTACATTTCGAGGATCGACTTTGAGCAGCTTTCTCCTGTAAAGTTTGATGGCACTGTGGTTCCCTTCTCAAAAACTGTTAAAAACCTCGGCGTAATTTTTGATCAATGCTTCTCTTGGATCCCTCAGGTCGAAGCACTTAGAAAAAAAGTATTTGCTGCGTACTACTCGCTTAACCGATTAAGGAACTTTTTACCAACAAGTACTAAAGCTACTCTGGCTCAGTCTCTTCTGCTATCTATTTTGGACTACGCTGACGTCTGTTATACGGATCTGACGGAGGTAATGCTTAATAAGTTAGAGAGACTGCAGAATATGTGCATCAGATTCATCTTCAATATACGTAAATATGACCACGTATCCCACCTGCGTTCTAAGCTCAATTGGCTCCCTATTCGCCGGCGCAGGGACTTACATACTCTTACGCTTCTTTATTCCATCCTTTTCCATCCAGCGTCCCCAGCCTATCTCAAGGAATGTTTCTCCTTCCGCTCCTCATCCACACAGTGCACGTTGCGCTCCTCTTCCAATCTCACTCTAGAAATCCCACGCCACTCAACTGACTTCTTCTCATATTCTTTCTCTGTGCATGCCGTACGTCTGTGGAATTTACTCCCGGAGGGTATCAGGAAGGCTCGTTCTCAGAGCTCCTTTCGCGATCAAGTCAGAAGACATTTCCTCTCTTCTATCTAACGTACTTCCTTTCCTTTATCGCTTTTAATCTAGAAAACTTAATTTCTTTCTATATATTCTTGTATAATCTATATCTGTTCTCCTCCCCATATTTGCACCCACTCCCCACTGTCCTCTTCCTCTCTCACTCTATTACTCAAGGTTGCCTGGAAGAAATTGCTATTTTAGCAATAAGGCCGCCTTTTGTGTGCTTTTTCTGTTTATTGTTTTTCTTTGTAATATGTCCTGTCTTAGTGTGCAATAAAGTGTTTTTATTATTATTATTATTAATATTTTATTATATAGTACGGGTGGCAACCCGAAATTGGTTCCTAGCTAGGAAGCTAAATTGGCGTATGTAATCGAGGCTTAATAGAAACTTTGTGGATTTATAAAGTGTTGCCAGGATCGGGCCCAACTTTAAAAAATATGTTAATCCCTTTCTAAATTTATAGTAAAATAATATGTATTATATTTTACAATATTACTAGATATATAATTTTTAATTATGAATGCTACCAGGTAAATGTGCCTTTTGAAGTGCCATTTAAAATATAATATTTACTAAGTTTGTTGAAATGTGATAATAAACTTTAGGAGTCTTGTTATTAAGTCTGTAAAAATCCACAATTATCGAATTGATTTCTCAGCGCAATGTCCATTGCACAAATAATAAACATACTTTTTCTCTTTAAGTGTAGGATAACCCGCCGTTCGCCCGCTGCTGCGACGTCACTGCGCACGAGTTAATCACAACTTAGCGATTAAAGCGCTTCACCGCTGCATGGCTTACGCTATATAATTTTTAATTATTTATTTTGAATACATTACTACGATGAGTCAGAAATGTGCTGCCTGCCCCAATGTTTTGAAAGGCGTTAGCTTCCTGCTTTGCTGTCGTTGTTCAGACAAATACCATTACAGCTGTATGAATTTTAGTAAAGACGATTTTCTCAGTTTTACAAAAGAATACAAGGATTCTTGGGTCTGTGCGGGCTGCCGTTGCAAAGAGCCAAAGCGAGGAGACAACTCTATTACCCCTTTAAGGAGCCCAGCACCACCGTCTACTAATAAAAATATTGACACTTCTGGACCACATTACGACAACGTAACACTCCGCTCAAAGGCTCGAAGCGCATTATTGGTATTGGTATTGGTGATGGGCTCTTTTTCCGCATTTAGACTCTCATTTGGTCCGTTATGCGTGAACACAGCATTGGTGTGGCTAGTCAAGCCATCCCAGCTCCTTCCAGAAGCGCAGAAGCCTCCTGGGGCGCGGCTCGAAGCGCATCCAGTGCTGCTGGTACCGCCTCTAGCGCCGATCACTGCGGCTCTCTAACCCCAGATATCATTCGAGAGATTATAAGAGAGGAACTTGATAGGAAGCTGAGTACTGTCACTACCGCCATCTCTGAAATCCAGGCAAGGCTGTCTACGATCGACGAATCGCTTGGCTTCTTTAACTCTGAGCAGGAGCAAGCTAAGCTCGAAATTCAAGCACAAAAAACACGTACCCACAGTTTAGAAAGTGATAACGAACACCTACGCAATACTACCCGTGACTTATCGCGTCGATTGGACCACTTAGAGCAGCTCTCACGGACCAACAACTTAGAAATACAGTGCGTCCCCGAAAATAAAAGTGAAAACCTATACAACACGGTACAACATTTAAGCAAAGTTATTAAGTGTCCTCTGTCTGAAACCGATATCCAGTACTGCAGCCGCATCGCTAAGTTCAACACTAACAGCCCACGCCCACGCTCGATACTAGTTAAGTTTAATAGTCGCCGTCTTAGAGACAACTATTTGGCGGCAGTGATAAAATTCAATCGTAGCAATCCCACCGATAAGTTAAATACTGCACATCTAGGTTACGGTGGAGGAAAGAAGAGTGCCGTATTTGTGACTGAGCACCTCACTCCGGAGACAAAATCACTGCACGCCGCGACTCGCCTGAAAGCTAGACAACTCGGCTATAAATTTGTGTGGGTGCGAGACGGCAAAGTGTTTGTCCGTAAATCTGAAACCTCCAGTTTTATTCTCATGAAGGACTCGCAAGCGTTAGATAAATTAACATAAATTTTGCATAATATTGTTTATTGTTTTTATTTTGATTCAACTAGGTATTTTTTTATGTTAAAATTTTACTATCAGAATGTAAGAGGTCTGAGAACTAAAACTATTCAATTTTTTAACAATATTGTTTGTAATAATTACGATGTGATTATTCTAAGCGAAACATGGTTAATTAGCGGCGTCTTCGATTCGGAGCTCTTTGATGAACGATATGTGGTCTACAGGCGGGATAGAGAAACGAGTGGTTTTCATGCTCGTAAAAACGGAGGTGGTGTCCTCGTCGCCGTCTCTAAACGTATTCAATCCAGACGCCTGCAGAACTTTGAATCCAACTGCGAGGACTTATGGGTTAGGCTTGACTGTGTCAATGACGCTGGTGAAACGGAACATTTGCACCTATGCGCAGTATACTTGCCACCTCCCATCCAAAGGCACATACTTAATGAATTTATTACCAACTCCGATCATGTTATAGAGCGGGGAAAAATTGATAAAGTCATATTTGTAGGTGATTTTAATCTAGGCTGTATTAAATGGAACTTTTCTGGGCAGTCCGAATCACTGGGCGATACGAATAATAGTTTATTCGCCACTATGCTTATGGACTTCGCCATGCTACAGGATTTGAAACAATACAATCATATATTGAACAATAAGGGACGTACCTTGGATCTGGTTTTAAGTAACACACTAGTCTCTGACTTAAACTTGAGCAACGACCCACTTATCCCAGTCGACCCTTTACATCCTCCATTACTATTTTCCATGCACTTGAGTGTTGTCAGTACCTTATCACACAACAATAAAGACCAACTCTGTTTTCGCAAAGCAGATTACGAAAAAATTCTTATTGATCTCGACAAGGTATGCTGGGAGGATGAATTTAAAGGCTGTGCCAACGTAGACGACATGCTCTCTGTCTTTTATAGTTTCATTCGAAACGCCATTCAAAAGTACGTTCCTAAGTCAAAGCCAAAGTCTAATAATTACCCAACGTGGTTTTCGCGTGATCTTATACACCTTTTGAGAGAAAAGCTGAAATATCGCAACAAATTGCGGAAATTCAATAATAATCCTCTCGATCAACTGTCTTTCGAAATGATAAAAAAACGTTCCGAGCGTCTTATGGCGTCATGTTACAAAAACTATGTATCGGGACTAGAACAGAGCTTGCGCGCCAATCCTAAGCTCTTTTGGTCCTTCATAAAAAACAAAAAAAACAATATAAGCTACTACCCTGCCCAAATGTTTCTTAACAATGAGACCGCTACGAATGGCTCTGATATTTGTAATTTATTTGCCGACAGCTTTTCATCGGTATATAATTATAATAATAATTGTAGCAATAATGATAACTACACCCCACCTAATGTTTCTTTTGAGAGTGCCGCCTTGCTTACAAACAACTTCCTTACCGCTATCAAATTTAAAGACGACCAGGTTTTTAAGGTGCTAAAAAGACTTGACGCTCGCAAGGGAGCAGGTTCAGACGGAATTCCATCATTCTTTGTCGTTAACTGTGCTAGCGTCTTGGCAAAGCCATTGACGCTTATATATAATATGTCCCTCTCCACTGGGACGTTCCCATCAGAGTGGAAAGTTGCTCTGGTTGTCCCCTTACTAAAAAGTGGTAGCAAAGATCAAGTTATGAACTATAGACCGATTTCCATTTTGCCAATTTTTGCAAAGGTATTTGAGCAGTTGCTAAATCCTATTCTATCTTGGCATTTTAAGCAATTAATTGATTCCCATCAACACGGTTTTGTTAAGAATAAGTCGACGGTTACCAACCTCTCCTCTTTTATAAACGATATTTCCCATAAACTAGATAACCGGTCGTCGGTGGACGCAATATACACCGACTTTAGTAAGGCCTTCGACCGAGTTAACCATGATATACTAGTTCGTAAACTTCATACTCTAGGCATCGGTGAACCCATGCTTAGTTGGTGTCGTTCTTACTTGACAAACAGAACTTCTAAAGTTGTAGTAAATGGTTATTCTTCAGATCCTTTTCAAATTGGCTCAGGCGTTCCTCAGGGGTCGCACCTAGCTCCTTTATTATTTAATGTCTTTATTAACGACATCGGTAAATGCTTCCTAAATTCCGATTACATTTTGTTTGCTGACGATTTAAAATTTTATAAAGTCGTGAATACTCCCGCTGATGCAATTTTATTGCAAAATGATCTCTGTCGCCTTGTGGACTGGTGTGAGAAAAACAGGATGGATTTGAATGTTTCCAAATGTTTTAGTATGCACTTCTCAAGAAAAAAGATCACCACTAACTATCAATATAAAATCAAGAATGACACCTTGAAAGACATCGACACAGTGAAAGATCTTGGAGTATTGTTGGATAGAAAATTGAGGTTCAATGTTCATGTAGACACGATTTGCTCTAAGGGATTTAAGAACCTCGGATTCATTTTGAGGAACTGTAGAGACTTCAGGTCTCCCAAAACTAAGATCCTCTTGTACAATTCCTTCGTCCGCAGTGGATTGGAGTACTGCAGCGTGGTCTGGAATCCTTTCTATGACATTTACAAAAAAAGACTTGAAAGCATCCAAAAGAGATTTCTATGGCACCTCACTTATTCCTGCAACCTGGGTAAAACACTATTAAAATACGAAGAGAGATTGGATCACTTCAAAATGAGTTCCCTCTCGGATCGAAGACGTATGCATGACTTGTTGTTTTTATATAAATTAGCGAATGGCATTCTTGATGTTCCTGAATTATTGCAAACACTCTCATTTTCAGCTCCATTAAAACTTCCTCGACCTTCAAGATTTAACATTCTCGTAGAATCCTATAGCAAATCCAATCTTGGTCATTACGCACCCTTAAATCGTCTTATCAGAGAACTTAAAAGCGTGAGTAGGACTAAAGATCTGGATTTGTTCATAGATGGCATTCGCAAATTCAAAAGAGCGCTCTTTTGAATTTTATAGATTTAATTATAGCACATTATAGATTTAATTTAAATAAATATTTCGATTGTTTTTAGGCTAAGTATTTCATATCCAGTTCTTTTTTAATTTATTTAATTAATTATTTATTCAGGAATTATCATTATTTGTATTTTTTTTTATAATTGGAACTTTTTATTTATACTTGGAATTTTTATTTGTAATATTTTTGTTGCTTCTTATATATACGCATGAAGTCTTCACCTATAATTATAATAGCATTATGCTGAATTCTCTTATAATTATGTCCTTATTTCTTGTGTCAATGTTTATTATGTTGGTGATCAATAAATAAAATAAAATAAAATAAAATCACTAAGTCGCTTCCGTGGTTAGGATCTTTACTTTATAATATTATTATTATTGTTTTGTAGTTTTTTCAATACATTTTGAATTATGTAGTTTAAGTGCACTAGTCTTATATAATAAGAAACGCTTCTAATATTTACTCTATAGACATAATTGTGAACTCGTTTTAAGGAGCCTCGTTATGTTAGTGGAATGCTTCAAAAAAAATTAAGCATTAACGTAATAGCATTGAATAAGATATTGAAACCAATATGTATTATTTTATTGTATAAAGATACAGGGTGGATTTTTGAGACGGTACATTAAGGGCAGGTACCTTAACCGTTATAGTTACAGGGAAACGTTCCTAGGAAACAATCCATAACTTTTTAAGATATTCTGAACTGTATTCACAGATTTTGGAAAATAATACCGTTAGCAAAAAAAAATCTAATACCAAAAATTGTTTGTTATGCATTATGCCCTATCCTATTTCATGTGGAGATCAAAATACTCTAAAATACTCTAAATCGCCAAAAACTTTTCCTATACATTTTGTACGGAAAAAGGATAAATCAACTCGAAATACTTTTTATTATAAAAATAAATAAAATAAAATAAAATAAATTTTATTTCGGACTAGAGATCATCCATATTTGATTTGTTAGTATTTTGCCAAACAATCCTATTTCTTACTGTGATCACGCGTCTGACGATATAGACGTTGTTGTTCAGGAAATAGAGTTTAATATTCGCCATTGGTGTAGAGTCTGTCTAAAAAGTCTGTTTACATGAGAAATTATTAAATTATTTTTAAAAATACTGGTAACTCTGTTCGTGCAGTCAAAATTCTAATTTTAAACATATTTATTTATTTAGATGGGTATTGGTGGGGTGGTTGGGGATTTAGGTGGGTAAATAATAAAATTACCTTTGAAATTACCCATCATGTAAACAGACTTTTTAGACAGACTACGCAGTAACGGCAATGTATTCTGTGGTAGCCTTTTGAGGCGCCAAGATCAAGATCTTACTATTACAGCTCATACGAGTGATATAAAAATAACTTGTTAAACCTACATAATTATGTTTTAGAAGTTGACAGATTGCAATATTATTTAATGTTTATAGTGTAAAAAGACCTTCACCGAAGCTGAAGTCTACGTATTCTGTCCATCATCAGAACTATTTCTATTCAAAATTATTGCTGGGAAACGATTTTCATTTTTGGTTTTAAAAAGCAATTTAACGCGCGCAACATACCACGCCTGCGTGTGCGCGCTACACAGCGCGACCGACTTGAAAGGCAGCATTTAGCGTGTGTGCGTGCGCATGAGATACCTTGAGTGATGACGTTTTGAAGCCATTGTTTGTTTAAGAAATACTTAAAATTTTGATATTTATTTAGACAAAAATTAAGAATAACGGTTAAAATATTTCATAAAAATCTTCATATTTGTTTTTTTTACTTTGTCCTTCAATAACTTCATAACTATTGATCGGTCCTGATGATGGGCGGAATGCGTAGACTTCGGCTTCGGAGAGGGTCTTTATTACACCCTTTATTACTGTGTTATTTTTCCAATCATATTTTGTACGATTTTTAATTGAATATACCTTTTACTCTATTAATAACTTTTATTTTTTAGCAGTAGTGGAGTTAATAAAGTACCTACACACATAAATTAAACAAAAAGATCCGTTATATGAATATAATGAAATATAACAAAAATACATGGCTCCGTATAAATAAGTGCAAGATTAACATACGTCAAGCTTTGATTACATCGTCTACATAAGTACAGTCACGTCTAAAAATATGTATACAGTTGTCTTTGTCACTTTCTTGTACTTAGTTGTCATTTGTCATTGATTTCTGTTAAAAAAAGTAATAGCTCAGAGTGACAAAATTCTAAACTACCTATACATATTTATAGACGTGAATGTGACTGTACAAATGTGCATACTATTAAACAAGCTTTTTAATATTTAGTTCACCAAGTTACAATAGGTAACCGTGGAACGTATCACATTTTTTCTCATCTATAATAACACATGTAAGTATATGGTATAAAGAGATTCAAAAACATACTATAATAACGAATTATTACAAACAATTCATCAAAACTTATTTATCGATTTTTATAAAAATACAAAATTATATTTTTTTATTTACAGATTACTGAATTTGTACTAAAAAGCACCATAAATCTTAAATGCTAATTCATTTTATTGTAAAGTAAAATTTACTTTGTTTTATTGTTAAATCTATAATGGCTTTCAACTCCTTTTAATATCTTTACAATGCCTCTTCCCTCCTTTAACATTAATCGTCTCCATTGATTACAATACAATACCTATTATTATAGTAGTAAAGTAGAATTCGTTATCCTAAGTAAAACGCTTATTTTGTGACCTAGGACTAGGCTGTCTTAATTATTAATCTAATTGGTAACAAATGGGGAATGTCCGAAAAAAATCAAATTGGCTGAATATTTTTCTATAGGTAGGAATAAGGTCCCTTAGTAATAGAATAAAGTTTCATAATTTTCGGTTTCGTGAAAAAATTTCAAAAATCAAAGTCTCTTCGACTTCACAAATGTATGAAAGTAAGAGCAGAATGGAGATTGTACCTTTGCCAACACCTGCCACAACCACAACATGGTATTAAAAAAAAGTTTAAAGACAAAATGTCAAAACTTTTTTTTTTAAATACGTGTTGTGTTTGTGGCAGTTAGCGGCAAAGGTATAATCTCCATTCTGCTGTTACTTTCATACATTTGTGAAGTCGAAGAGACTTTGATTTTTAAAAACTTTTTTACCCAACCGAAAATTCTGAAACTTTTTTCTATTACTAAGGGACCTTATTCGTACCTATAGAAAAATATTCTGCCAATTTGTTTTTTTTCGGACATTCCCCATTGAGATATAATGTGTAACATAAAGGTGCAAAAAATATATTTATAACAATACCGAAATACAAACTGTACCATCGAAGCGTGCTGTAATAAAAATGATTATAATCAAAATCATAATTAATTAGTTAAAATATGTATGCCGAGAACAGTATTTATTTTTATAAATGCCTAACTTTGGTTATTTTTATTATCATATCCGTAATTCATCATGTTCCGTTATATCCTTAAGTTATGCCGATTTCGTGAAACTATGAAGTCTGTTTTCTTTACCAATACCTACTTAGTACCTTGATTTTAAACAATATTTTTATACAATACTAAATAACATTGTAGAAAAATTCGACTCGCACCAGGGGCCCTATTTTTGAATCGCTCGGCTAGCATCGAGCGCTCGTTTCTACTGATTTTCGTTCGACAAATCAACTCAAATGTATGAGCTGTCGAACGAAAGTCAGTAGAAACGAGCGCTCGACGCCAGCCGAGCGATTCAAAAATAGGGCCCCAGTGACTCAGTAGCTCGGTTGGAAGACGATTGGACCGGACTTCTAAAGGTCGCGGGTTACATTCCCGCCTCGAATATAGAATCTGTTGCGAGTCGATTTTTTTCTTATGTTATTTAGTATTGTAATGTTTTTTCAAAAAGAACTCAAAACGTAGCATCAAAAAAAAAGTGTTACATAAAACAAAACTTTATTTTGTAAAGAAAAACAGACTTCACAGAAAGTTTAGCAAGCAAACCTTTTTTTACATGGGCGGTGCGGTTGGAGAGTAGTTAACGGCGATTGGGGTATATCCGTTCATAGGAAACTGGGACGGCACGTACACATTAGGGTTAGCATTCGGGAAGTTCAGGGCAGGATAAACGGGGGCCGGTTGGTTTGGATAACCTCTTTGGTTATAATTATACTCTGGATTGGGGTATTGCGAGTTGTAGTTAGTCTGTAGCGTGATCTCGTTCGCAGTGACGGCTTTGAAACCTTGCGAGTTGTAGTTAGTCTGTGGTGTCTCGTTCGTAGTGACGGCTTTAAAACCCATTTCTTCTTTGGGCTTGTTGGATGTATTGGCAGTGATGACGGGGTAGTCTGGTATGGGGCCAGAAGGCAGGCTATGTGCCATGGGATGGATGTAGTCTCCTTTGCCGAAGCTGTTGGCCGGTTTAAGGCCGATGTAGAAAGGTAATGTCTCGGCGAGGTCGTTGTGGCAGCCTGACATCTTTACTGTCACCTGTTTGGGTTAAAATTTAAGTAGTGGTAGAAAATACAGACCATGGTTCATCAAACTTTTAGTCCAATCAACGGGGCTTATGCAACTCGAATAATTCTCCCGTCTATGAAATTTGGCATGTGATGATGTTAGGTAATACAGATTACAGATGCACAATAATCCAATAAATTTTGTTACGAGAAGTTAGGTATTTTTACCTAAACATGAAAATCGCTTATATCTCTCTGTGAATATTTCCTCGGGCTAAAATACTATCTGTATACGTACTTATGTTTTAGTTAGAATAAGTATGTAAAGGAATCCAATATTTTTTCGATTTCAGAGATACTTCAAATTTAAATTTTAATATTTTTCAATATATTTTCTGTTGAAAAAATTATCTGCTGATTATTACTTTTTTATATGTTTTTATACCCTTAATATATAGCTTTGTTCAGTAAGCCAATAAATTTTCTACTTTAATCATATTTATACATAAACGTATAAAAATGAACCGACTATTTTTTCACACTACCTCTTAAGATCAAAAAATAAAAAAAATTATTAAAGAAGAATAGTTATTTGTTATACAAGTGACCAAAATCAATTTGTGCTGCGAGTGGCGACTTTAAATCACGAACTAGCGAAGTAGTCTAGAATTGAATCACGAGCGTAGCGAGTGATTCTAATATAGACTACTGACCACAGTGAGTGATTTAAAGGCACGAGGCAGAACAACATTTTGGTCTCGTGTAAAACATACAACTTTTCACCTCGACCAGCGAGAAAATTTTCACGTGACTTTCCTGGTAAAAAAGCTTAATTCAGCATTAGAAACTTGTTCACTTAACTCTTTTGGAGTTAGGAAACTATCTTCATCGTTGGACACATTCATTTTTGTAATTTATCACAAAAATAATTCAATAAAACCTATGCTGAAAAATTTTATTCATAGAGTCAGTAAAGTAGATTCTCTTTGTTTTGATTACATCACGTTGTGTTTTTCTATTATTCATTAATATTCCGTCTTATTTATTTATTTATAATCATAAAACATATAATTTGTTAATAAATTTCATTAATTTTTCTTATTTCGTATTTGTTTCATACATGTGACCTCATTACCTCCATACTCTTTATTTCGAATTATCAACCTTCTTTTTTAACAATCCTTATTTAAAACTCCTTGGTATATCCGTGCATTTTATTTTTTTACTTTTTAATCCGTGTATGACACCATAAAGCACTCTATCTATCCTTTTCTCACATATCAATTTTACAAGTGTCATCCTTGTCACTTTATTTGTTTTTTCTTTATTATTTTAAAAGTTGGTGTCATAAATTAAAAAAGCACTTTGTCTCACGCTCGCAGCAAAAATTGATTTTGCTGCGAGTTTTTACGCGCCAAAAGCACCCTTTTCGTGGTGGAGAGGTGAAAAATTTATTGACTTACTGAACAAAGCTTTATATTTAAGGATATAAAAACATATTAAAAATAATAATCAGCAGATATTTTTTTCAATAGAAGATATATTGAAAAATAATAAAAAGTTAAATTTGGGGTATCTCTGATTTCGAAAAAGATTGGATTCCTTTACATACTTATTCTAACTAGTACATAAGTACGTATACAGAAAGTATTTTAGCCCGAGGAAATATTCACAGAGAGATATAAGTAATTTTCATGTTTAGGTAAAAATACCTAACTTCTCGTAACAAAATTTATTGGCTTATTGTTCATCTGTAATCTGTATTACCCAACTTCATTACATGCCAAATTTCATAGACGGGAGAATTTTTCGGAAGTCTCCATACAACAAATATGCTCATTGATTGGACTATTTTAGCCTAAGGACCAGACTAATTCCTCCACGAAGTCTCAGGGGCCTGGACTTAGCTAGCTCATCGTACCAACGTACTGGGGCCGTATTATGACCTCTTATTTCCAGGCAGTTTTCTGACTGGCTATCAATCTATCTCTTAAAGAGATGTCACTACAGCAATTTATAAACCTGGCAGGATTTAAGAGCTTGTAATACGGCCTCTGTAAATTACAAATTATAGTGTTATCGCGGGCCGAACTGTTGGTGCTCGCGGGCCGGATTTGGCCCGTGAGTCGTAGTTTGGAGGGTTTTGAGTTTTGACGCAGATTATCATTTTCGCAAATGGTCATCGCGAAAAATTTGGTCACTTTCGCAGAATGTCATTTTCGCAACTGGTCACTTTCGCAAAACGTCACTTTCGCAGAATGTCATTCACAATTTTTTCTCAAACCCACAATTTTGAGAAAAAAAAAAAAAAAAAAATCTGATATTCATGACATTCTGCGAAAATTACGATTTGCGAAAGTGACCTCTGGCGATGGTAACCAGTTGTGAAAATGACATTCTGCGATAGGGACAAAATTTTTCGCGATGACCATTTGCGAAAATGACGATCTGCGTCAAAACCGTTTGGAGACCTATAAAGTTTGGTCTATAACTGTCACTGACCTTCAAGAAATACTTCACGTCCATAATAGTACAGTTGTTGAGGTTGGGCGCGATCAAGTCTGGCACTACTAGCTCAAGCTGGTAGTTCCTCTGAGTGCCGGCTAGTATGGGGGCAGTCTTCACTGAGGCTAGTTCCTCATCGGGACTGGATGCTTCTGCGATTGGCTGCTGGCTGCGGAATCGTGCCTTCTGTTTGGGAAAATAGTAGAATTTAGTTAGTAGGGTAGTATACAGTACGAGGCAAATATCTTGAAATCGGGTGGGGATTGCGCGGAACGCGTATTTTGGGTATGCGTTGCGGTGAGGGGCGCGGGCGGCGGGAGAGGGGCGCGCGCTATTGGTCGCTTACAAGAGCTCATGCGCGAACTTATCCCCACTCCGTCGAAAAAAAATTTAAGATATTTGCCTGGTACTGTACGTATGATGTTTGCTAGAGAGATTTAATTTTTATGAGCGACCCTATTGATTGGTGTCTAAAAATGTACAGGTTTCTTGCATTAGTGTCAGTAGGATACCTGGATGTGGCAAGTGAATAGTCAAAAATGTTTGAATTTTGACTATTCACCTGCTATCGTTTATCTCACAATGCGCTTACTGGGGCCCTACTGTCTAAATTTTTATGGGTATCGTAATCGCTTTCATTACAGGTGGATGTGATACATTGCTACTTCATTTTGACACAAATACAAACTCACCAAAGAAAAGTAGCAATGTATCACATCCATCTGTCAAATGAAAGCGATTATGATAGTGTTGGCATGTTACCCAACACTATTTTTACTGAACATCACTGCTTCACTTGGAGGGGCGGTTCACTTGGAGGGGCGCTTTCCGCTCTCTTCATTTCCAGGTACCATTACGTGGGTTGTGTTCCCCTATCTACTTTTATAAGTATTTTGAATTAAATACAAGTTGTATGTGCCAGGCACGTATCCAGACTTTTAATTCGGGGGGGGGGGGGGGGGGACAACTGCATCCCGCAAACCGGAGAGTGCCTCGCCCGCTAAATTTGAATTTAGTCCTGTACTGTGTATTCTGGATTTCGGGGGGGGATAAATCCCAACTATCCCCCCCCTTGGATACGTGCCTGGTATGTGCCATTTTTGCTATCCAAAATAAATCCTGCTTTCAGCCACCAAGCATATCAGTTTTTTATTTTTATTTTATTTATTTCATACACTGACGTCCATTATACAAGTACGCTGGACAGGCTATTGTCATGAAATGACAGCAATTTTTTGTGCCCATTTGAAAATCGCGATATTGGCGCTGAGATCAGTAGATTCTGCTCTCAGAAGGAGTGAGTGTATTTGGAACTAATTAGTTCCAAGTACACTCACTACTGCCATAGTAGAATCTACTGCTCTCAGCGCCAATATGGAGATTTTCAAATCGGCACAAACGACTGGTAACGTTCGCCAGTCCAGCGTACTTTGTATAATGGACGCATAGACTTATTTTTGAAATCATTGAATGGACGTCAGTGATTTCATGGAAAACCAGCAGCTGTATAAATAGGTGTAGAAAAAGCGTAGGAAACAATAAACTAATTATAGGTTTTCGCTTATCATAGTGGGCGTTCTACAAGCTCAAAATCAATGGAATACCGCAAATCGATGTACAGTATGGCCGTTTGGTACATGTACACTTGAGGTGATAACAAAATTTTGGACCCGCAGTTCTTAAAAATTCTTCCCTTAGGAGAGGAGCTATGGTGTCATCTTTTTTTGTAAAGAAAAAAATCTTTTTTGTTCTAAAACCTATCGTGTATGGTATCGAATGAAAGGGTTTGCTGAGCCGGTTCTAAAAATATATCACATGGTTAGATAGATAGATAGATAAATCGTTTATTGCTGCTTTTTAACACACATATAACATAATTTTCATAAAAAAAATTAAAGATACAAATACAACAAAACATGATCTTATATAATATGTGTGCAGCAGCAACAGGGCCAAGGCTCAGCGTAGTATTCGCTGAAAGCAAAAAACGCCGATTTTCAGCCATCACCCTATGGCGAATGGTGATACGCGGGTAGCAGAAAAAAAAAAAGAATAATAAACTTATTTAGGACTAATAAATATAAAAGCATCGTAATTTAAACCTAGTATGATAAAAAATATTTTAGGGTATTCACTATGTTATTTACCTTATAGAAGTTGTACATATATAAAAGAAAATAAATCATAATTATACTTAAACATAATATGGAAAAGGAAACGAAACTTTTGTAAACAGCAGTAAGACACATAAAAACAATAAAAACAAATACTAAATAACCGTCCCGGGTCAACTCTTGAATCCGAAGCAGCTTGTATACCGTGTCTAGTTGCCTGGTGTACTTTGAAATTCTAAAAGGTATGGGCGTAATTTCAATTTAAATGTGCACTTGGATGTTAAGTTTCGTATGGGTGGCGGCAAATCATTCCAGCACTTCGTAGCATGGAATCGGAAGCTGCCCCGGAATGCAACTGTACGATGAGAGTGATTTGACAGTGGTAATCGCACGGATCTAGCTCCATAGCGATCATGTAGTGAGGAAGATTTTAATTTGTCCCGAAGATACTCTGGTCTCTGATGCTTCAGTACATCAAATACTAGACAAAGCAAGTGCATACGCCTACGCAAATCCATTCTAAGCATTGATGCTGTATTCAGATATGGAGATATATGTGATCTAGGGGGTATATTAAAGCAGAATCTGCAACAAGCGTTCTGGACTCGCTGAAGCAACTTACTTGTTTTTGAAAAGAGACGAGGACCAATCACAATATCGCCGTAATTAAGCTTGGATAAAATCAACGACTCACAAACAGCAATGCGAGCTTTTTCGCTTAAGTAGTTCCGTAATTTATACAAAACCTTAAGCCGGTACATGCAGCTTTTAACCACGCTTAGCACATGAGTCTCAAAACGCAGTTGACTGTCGAAAGTAATGCCTAGGTTCCGACATTCCTCCACTCTTTCCAGGTTTTGATTCCCAATAGATAAGGAAGGTTTATAACTAAGGGTTTTGAGGATCTGAGCTTTTGACCCTATCACCATAAACTTGGATTTGGAAGGGTTGAGAAGGAGCCCATTTTCAACTGACCATTGAGCTATTCTTTGCAGGTCACTGTTAAGCTTCTGCATTGAATCCAAAGTTTTAGCTGGTTGGTTGGAAATGTACAATTGAACGTCATCGGCATAACAATGATAGCTACAATGTTCTATTACGTCAACTTACGGTTATATTTCAGCCACTTGTTTTAAATTAAACCAAAAAATATTTCCAACCGTTTTTGGGCTACTCGCTCAGGAAATGTAAAAATTTGGATGATGGGCAAGATGGCCAAAGAGTTGTTCTACACACCCTCTAACAAAAAATTATATATCATTAGAAAGGCCTTTTTTAAACAAATATTTACTGCAAACAAACTTTATACCTATCAGTTGTTAGTATTTTTGGAGGGTAAATTAGCTTCCGCACGCGTCTTCGTCCACGTGGACCCTAGGGAACCTTTGATCAGAATAAAAAGTATTCTATGTTTTAATTCAGGTTATATACTATATGTATGCTAAATTTAATCTTAATCGGTTCAGCCGTTCTTGAGTTATAAGTTGTGTAAATAACCTGACTTTGTTTTATACGGCTCTTAATATTTGTCTAAACAGGAGTTTTAAATTTCATTTTTCCGGAGTATGTAGCTCGAAAATTATTGGGAAATAGGAAAAAGTGAATAGAATCAAAGTTATAGAAAAATTGATAAGCTTTTATTTCATATTAGAACATTTTTCGCTACAACGCGCCATTTTTTAAGATATTGGTGAAAAACCTAAAATTGGGACCTTTGTCCCCCTCCCCTCCCTCCGCCTCACCTCCTAGACGTCAGGACTTTTAGTATAATTTCTCCCTAAGCACCTTGAATACATTTCTGAAGAAATCGCTTAGGTAAAATTGGGACCTTTGTCCCCGTCCCCTCCCTCCGCCTCACCTCCTAGACGTCAGGACTTTTAGTATAATTTCTCCCTAAGCACCTTGAATACATTTCTGAAGAAATCGCTTAGGTAAAATTGGGACCTTTGTCCCCCTCCCCTCCCTCCGCCTCACCTCCTAGACGTCAGGACTTTTAGTATAATTTCTCCCTAAGCACCTTGAATACATTTCTGAAGAAATCGCTTAGGTAAAATTGGGACCTTTGTCCCCCTCCCCTCCCTCCGCCTCACCTCCTAGACGTCAGGACTTTTAGTATAATTTCTCCCTAAGCACCTTGAATACATTTCTGAAGAAATCGCTTAGGTAAAATTGGGACCTTTGTCCCCCTCCCCTCCCTCCGCCTCACCTCCTAGACGTCAGGACTTTTAGTATAATTTCTCCCTAAGCACCTTGAATACATTTCTGAAGAAATCGCTTAGGTTCCCCCTCACACACTCTACAACTTCTTATTAATTATATAGAATTTTACAAAACAATAATTTTATGAACCTACCTAAACAAAATAAAAGTACTTAATGCTATGTGTGTGCAATGCACACCATAATAAAGTCCGATTACTAATCTCCCAGCAAAAATGTAAAAGGTGTTGCCAGAACAAAACACAAAAGGAAATAGTATATTGTTAAGTCAAGAAATAAACACACTTACATGTTTTTTCATCACAAACCTAATAAAAATAGATTAGATAAATATTCTGAATCATGAGTTTTGTGGCAAAAACAGTAAAATAATTTAATGTTTCATAGTAACAGTTTATAGTAGAAAAATTTTTTATGATGTTGTGCACACATCAACTGCAAACCTTACCTACCTTTGGTAATTTTATAAAAAATAGCATTACGAGTAGTAGCTGTAGTAGTAACATTTATCTTTTGGTATTTAGGGGAACCAGCGAAGATGCTACGTATTTTTGATAGTTGACATACAGTCAATATCTAAGTAAAGTTGTCTTATCAGTTCGTTTCAAGAACTTTTAACATCAAAAATTATGATAGGTTATAAAGATAAAATTTCTAATTACCATCCTACTTTAAAATTACCCTGGATGACATTATATTTATTATGACTTAAAATATAATAAAAGTTATAAAGTGAACAAAGGTTTTCAATAGGTATCTGAAAATGTCATTATCAGGGTTAGGTTGTCAATTTGACAGTGACATTTCTTTGTTTACATTTTTGCTGGGAAATTAGTAATGCGACTTTACAGAATTGGGTTGGTAAACTTTTTCGAAGAGAATTGTTTAATTTTTTTTTTGATAGTTGATAGTTTGAAGAATAAAGAAAATAATATTATGATTTTTTTATTTCACCTTGTTAATCAAATATATTTTTTTATATTATTATCGCGATAAAATATCAAATGTAAAGTCTGTCCATCCTTACTTGTCTTATATGGTAAACAATCTTCACCCAACTCTTTATTGAAATAATCATTTATAAAATACAACAAATGGTTTTCCACGCATAGATTACGAAATGAATTGTTAATAAATTAACAACAATTTCATAAAGTTACTAACATATTTTTAAATAATGATTTAAGTGTAAAAGACGTATGACAACTGTCAAAAACTGTTTACTAAATAAGACAAGTAAGGATGGACAGACTTTACGGCTGAACACGAAGTTCCCTTGCATTTACTGATAAAAAACTGATTGATAGGACAGATTTGTCAGAAAGTGACAAAGAGTAATCCAATTATTTTACTCTTTGGTAATCATTTATCACGACGTAATGTTGTTGTTTGTTTTTCAGCTTATTTATTGTGATTTTCTAGTGTTTTTCTTGTTCAGTTATGGGAAATGGATCAGCTTGAAGAAATACATTATCCAGCTTATTACGCCGATGAAGTACCTACACTGCTTTGTTCCGTTTTGTTTGAAATTTAGATGTGACCATCCGCAGAACAAATTTTGTTCAATTCGCATACCTTTGAAAGAGACGTGGGGTGCAGAGGATTAAACAGGAATTGCCTTCAGAGAGCTTTATACGTTTGTGATGATCACGTAAATATAATATGTACATCTACAAACTTACAAAAGAGTTATTTTATTTATTTTAGCTGACTGTGACTAATATGTCAACTAGTTGACATTGCCAATGCCAAACTTTTTTTTTTCATTTGAGAAAAAGCACTACACATACAGCCGTAATAGTGATTTATTGTACTATGTTGTAAATTTAAATTTTAAATAATTATTTAAATTAAAATGACGTATTATAAAAATTCCGCAATCGGTTATTCCTGACTCCAAAGCCAAAAGCTACCAGAAAATATATAATTCACAACAATTTTGAAAAAGTTTACCAACCCAATTACTGATTTACAGTCGTACAATACAAAATGCCACCTCCATGTAAGTTACGCGCTAAGCCCCACTATAAAGATGATCACACACAGCATACATACACAGAGCAGCGTGATCTCCACAGCCGTAACTTCAGCGCGCGTGTCGTTGGTGGCGCGCACGGCCACGGGCAGCGCCTGCGCGGGGCACGCGCCGCCCGCGCCCGCCTCCACCTCCACGCGCAGCGCGCCCGGCTTGCAGATGCAGCCGCAGTTGTACTGCTCTTCGAACATCAGTTTCAAGGGCTCCTGTCAATAAAGATGTACGGTCAACGGCACGCTGGGCTCCCACGAAAGCGTAATGATATTCAATCAATTTTATACTTAAACGCAAAGCTTTAAAATAAATTACAGATTTTTGACAGTTTTGTATAACCTCATGTGCTGCTGACTGTTACCAGATTGGACAAAGCGCGAAAGCTTTTTATGCACAACAAGGAAGTGCTTGCTTTTACCTCACCTGATGTTAAGTGACAGTAAAGCCAAAGGTGGAAGCGCGCTACACCCGAAATCCTCATCACTGAGGAACCGGCTATCTTACCTCTAACTGCCGAAACACAACAATTTTTAAATTGTTGTTATGGCGTCAAACTTTGGTAAGATGGTGGTAGCTAGCCCAGGCGGACTCGAAATAAGCCCTACCATCAACAAATATTTTTGTTTTTTTTTACATCTTTTATGATAATCTCAAAAATAACAGCTACAAAAGCAAAAATTGACAATCGGTCACTAAACTCTTTTTATTGCGATTAATACCAGGCCTCCATCACTCGCTCAAGGTCGCGCGATAAGCACCTACCGCTAGCCGGTCCGCCGGCGGAACAAGTGAGCAAAGGGCCGCCACACGCCCGCCTGTGTAGTCGCGCGGCATCTTACTGCCTGCGTAGGTATTGTCTCTCTCTTTATAATAGTAACAATGTCGAGTCGACATTACTGTGCCGTGTACGGATTAGGGCATGGATACCGGTATACCGGTATACCGAAATACCGGTATACCGTTAAATTTTTTCGGTATTTTGATACCGGTATTTGAGGACAAAATACCGGTATTTCGGTATTTCGAAAAAAGTTATCTAATTTTGCAACAGTGCTTAAAGACTATGTAAAACGCTCAATTTCTATGGCTTATAGTGTTGTTCATACTGCAGATGCGTTTTTATATGACACGAATCACGAATAATCACGATAAAAAAACACCTACGCAAAACACTACATGCTAGCTAGTATCATAGGCATCAAGCATTTTAGGTACTTCGCTAAAAAGGGGTATTTAATAATATTGCTTTCAGTTGTTCGTCTAATGTTTTCATCATCATCATATCAGCCGCATGACACTCCCTGCTGGGCATAGACCTCCTTCAAGGATCTCCACGATGATCGGTCCTGCGCTGCACGCATCCAGTGGCTTCCCGCGACCTTCACCAGGTCTTCGGTCCACCTTATGGGGGCCTACCCACGGAACGTCGTCTTGAGTACGGTCGGTATTCCAGAACCTTTCCGCTCCAATGGCCATCGGTTCTTCTCGCCCCCGTGTGTATGTGTGTGTCCCGCCCCCTGCCACTTCAGCTGAGAAATCCTTCAAGCGATGTCGGCTACTTTAGTTCACCTATTGATCTCCTCATTTCTGATTCGATCACGCAGGGAAACGCCAAGCATGGCTCTCTCTATTGCACGCTGGGTGACCTTGAGCATCCTTATGAGGTCCATAGTTAGCGACCACGTTTCACTGCCGTAAGTCATCGCTGGTAACGCATACTGGTCAATGACTTTCGTCTTGAGACACTGAGGGAAATCGGATGCGAAGATTTTTCGAAGCTTGCCGAATGCTGCCATCGGAGTTCGATTCAACGAGAGATCTCTTTCTCGAAGTTGGACCGTTGGACTTACCTAACTGGACTGCCTGTTCTAAGTATACGTAATGGTCAATAAATTCAAGGCTAGTGTTCCCAACATGAACAGGAGCGGGTACAACCTGATCATCCCGAGACCTACTGTGGAAGCACTACGGAGATCTTCGAGCATTGTGTTCAGGTCTTCCAAGGTCTCAGCCATAAGAATTCTATCATCGGTAAAACGAAGGTGCTGGTCATTAATGTTGATGCCGAGTCCTTTCCAGTCTGAGTTTAAAGATGTCCTCTAACGCAGCTGTGAACAGTTTCGGAGAAATAACATCTCCCTGTCTCACACCTGTCCATTGCAGTACAAGGTGGTCATCTCGAAGTTGTTACGAAATACGAGTATGTCTACCAAACATTGCAATTGGGTATAAACAACTTCGAGAGAGAGGCAACAGAAGGATACAGCTGGGCTGGGCAGCATATGGGAAACTTCGTCGAGTCTTTGAGTCGCCTATTCCACCAGTCTTCAACCAGTGCCTCCTGCCTGTCATGATATACGCATCCGAAACGTGGACACTCACTGTGGGGCTGGTTCACAAATTTAAAGTCGCGCAGCAAGCTATGGAAACGGCTATGCTCGGAGTTTCTCTGAGAGATCGGGTCCGGAACGAGATGATCCGACAGAGAACTAGTCATCGACATAACCCACCGGATGGACCGGCCATATTAGCCGTAGAACCGATGGCCGCTGGGTCAGACGAGTTCTTGAGTGGAGACCGCGTATCGGCAAACGTAGTGTGGGACGCCCTCAGACAAGGTGGAGCGACGATCTTCGAAAGGTGGCTGGCATAAACTGGATGTGTATAGCCGCGGATCGTGCTCAGTGGCGTCCACTCGGAGAGGCCTATGTTCAGCAGTGGACGATGATAGGCTGATGATGAATCAACGGTTTTCTTATAAGAAAGCCGTTGATTGGAACACGATTATGATAGGCTCTTTGAAATTAATTGTAAATAAATAGTAAAAGCTCACTGTAACTGTTGAAAGTGATAAATATCTGTTGTCGCCAATAAAAGTAATAAGCAGTGTTGTTAGTAAAGTGAAATACCACAAACTCATCGAAATATTTAAAATTTAAACTGTGTAGTCAGTTTCCAAGAAAAACTACCGTAAAACAACTTTAAACCGTGAGAACTTTACGAATAAATACGCTTATATATTTAACAACCAATACAGTGAAACAATATTTAGAAACAAACAAGTGAAAGTGCAATTAATTTCAAATCGTGTAATTTTATCAACGGTTTTTGTTGCAAGCCACTCAATAGGACTTTGAACTTGGTGCTAAATAATTATGATGTGCACAAGTAGCTATATGTAATCAAGTGACTGTGTTGCTAAACCCTAAAGTGCAGCAATATTTTGCCACTTTTATTAATGCTCCGATGGCGTTGTGCTGCAGTACTAAGACTGTAATATCATCGGTTCTGAGATCGATCCTCTCCCTAGATAAACTTTTTCATTGTTTTACAATCCTATATAAATTATTTTTCTAATCCCTGCGGATTTACTGCCATCTATTGATTGATACAAATTTACTCGTAAGAAAATACAAAGCATGGAAATAAAAATAAAAAGCAGCAGGTGAACAACTTCATAATACGTGCATTCAATTAAAGAGGGCGGCAGAATCAAGATACGCAAGTAAAAATGAGTAACGTAAATATGGAAATGATTTGCAGCAAATGTAATAAAGATTTTGTTGTAAACAAACGAGATTTTATAAAATGTGCTAAGTGCCATAAGATTTTCCACCTGGACTGTACAAGTATATCGGAAAAAATGTTTTATCTGATGAAACCTGAAAACAGAAAGAAGTGCCAATGCGACGAATGTACCTACACAGAAACAAAGATAACTCATCAAATTAATATCTCAACTGAAAATTCTTTTGAAAGCTTACCAGAAGAAGGAGATGACACAGAGAGTGATCACGAAGAAAGTAAGTTTATTACATTGCGAAGACGTAATATTCAATCGTCACCCAATTCATCAAAATCCTATTTTTCACCTATTATCTCATATGATAGCCAGGCGGCTAGCTCCAGCATAAATTCAGATATTTTGCCTGTAACCACCGCTGAAAACACATCATTTATTGAAGAGCTAAAAGTACTAAATAAAAAACTGCAGAAAGAGTTAGAAATTGCCAACAGTAAGATAGAACTTTTGAGCGAGATAAATAGGGCATTGATAGAGAAAACCAAAGATAAGGATAACAATATTAATTTGTGTAAGTCAGTCAGGTCTGAAGGTGTGACCTCAACCATGAATAAAGGAGACCAACATATATCACTTGTAAATAACGAAAAACTAACAAAAAATCTATCCCAGGAAAAAATCCCTTCTCTAACGCAAGTTATCGCACCATCGATGGAAAGTGATCACCTTGAAACAACTGAAACCAGAAAAAAAGGAAATTCAAAGCCCTCTGTCCCCCGAAGATGCCTGCAAAATACATACCAGAACTTACCAACACCAAGTCAACTAGATTCAAAATCGAAGTTGTGCCTCATCAGCAGCATTGACCGTAAAGATGTCGCTACTACAATAAGGAAAAAGTTTGAAACGTGCGATATGTGCCACTATCGTGTACCAGGAGGTGGAACAAATCAGCTCCTAAGTGGACTTCATCATAAACTTATAGACTTTACTTACGCTGACTATTGCGTGTTAATTATTGGTGAGTCTGACTTTAAAATGTCTTGTAATTATGCCAATCTAGTTCAAAAACTGAGACAAAATTTGTTACTTGTACAACACACTAATATTATTTTGTGCCTGCCCACCTTTAAATATTCTTATAATGTAAACATATATAACGCAAGAATTGAAACTTTTAATAATTTAGTTAACAAAGATAATCAGAAGCATCAGTACTGTTACGTGTTAGATTCAAACAGAAATCTCCAATGTTCTTTTCGGATGTTCTCAAGATTCAATGGTATTATCACCAATCAAGGTTTTAAAGTTATTATTAATGATTTAAGTCAACTAATGTTAAATATAGCAAATGAATTAATGCCTGAAAATCCTTGTATAGATGACTCAATTAATACTTTAACAGATAAAAGTAATTCCTTTCGTGCCTAAACATTTTACTATAATGTGCCAAAATATCCAATCCCTTACAAATAAAGTAGATGAATTGAACATATTATTAATGGACTCTGATATTGACGTTGTTGTAATGTGTGAACTTTGGTTATTGCCTTGTAACTATCATCTATACCCGTTGGAGGGCTACGAACTATGCGCTAAATATCTAAGGCAGAACCACATACACGGCGGAGTTGCTATTTTCACACGTGAAGCTATTAAAACCAAAGCTAGACCCGATATACAATCATATACAGTTGAGTTTATAGTCGAATTCTGTGGGGTAGAAATTACTGATCACAACTTACTACTTATTTCCATGTATCGCCCTGAACGCGAAATAGAAATATTCTTTTCACAGATGCAATTATTATTAGAACACATTACCAAGCATTACGCAAATAAAAAAATTATCATATCTGGCGATATAAACATTGATATTACAAAAAATACCAGTATATCACAAAGATTTACGAACCTTTTGAAAACTTACGGCTTACATTGTATAAATAAAGCTCCTACACGAGTAACATCCAACAGTTCGTCATGCGTTGATCAGTTCATAATAAGTAAAAACATTGATATGAGCACTGAAGTCCACCATAACCAACTATCAGATCATAGCACACTTGTTGGTCGCATACCACTAAATGAAAATGTAAGTAAAAATATTTCAAGTAAAACTACAATAAACAAACGAATTTTTAACCGCAAAAATATGGATTCATTCAAAACCGCATTAAATAGGATCAATTGGCAACAGACTTTACCTGTTAATAACAACAACATCAATGAAAGCTACGATACATTCATTCACCAAGTCACGAAACTTCTCGATAAATATATACCAAAAAAAGACTTCATCCTAAAAACTAAAAGTAAAACAGCTTGGATCACTAAAGGTATAAAGCGATGTTGCTATCACAAGCGAATACTACGGTACCTTAAAATTAAATTTAAAAGCGAGAATTTAAAAAATTATGAGAAGACATACAGCAAAATACTTAAAAAAACGATATCATCTGAAAAACGGAAGGCATATATACATAGGCTAACAACATCTAAAAACAAGTACAAAACAATGTGGGGGATAATAAATGAAAAAACCAAGTCCAGTAACAAAAAGAGACAAAATATTAATTTGATTAATAATAGTGAAACCATTACATGTCCCAAAATTATATCAAATCTGTTTAATAATTATTATATTAGCTTTTGTAAAAATAAAAATAATTATACACCAAATGTACACAAAAATCAGAATCTGGCAAACTCATTTTATTTACATGTGGTCACAGAAGAAGAAGTAAAAAAGACAATTTTAGGTCTAAAAAGAAACAACACGTGTGGATACGATGAGATACCGGCCACGTTACTGGTGCACTGCGTGGATGAATTTGTGCCTCCTTTAACCTTGTTGATAAACCGATCTTATGATCTTGGTGTCTTTCCGGAAAGCTTGAAATTGGCTAAAATCATACCCATTTTCAAAAAAGGAGATAAAAAGAGTGTTCAAAATTATCACCCGATTGCTATATTGTCAGTGATATCCAAAATATTTGAAAAAATTTTGTGTAGAAGAATTTATCGGTTTTTTGAGAAATATGGAGTACTGAACAATAATCAACACGGTTTCCGCGAAAACCGCTCAACAACCTCAGCTGTGCTCGACTGTACTTTTGAGATCTTAAACGCGCTTAATGATAATAAGTGTGCAGTAGCAATATTCATGGATATTTCAAAGGCATATGATGGAGTTGTGCATGAAGTACTTTTTAAGAAGCTAGAATCGCAGGGCATAAGAGGACAGGTACTGAAATGGCTCTCGTCGTACCTAAAAGATAGGAAACAATATGTACAAATTATGCACCATAATGATGATGTAACCTTAAATACTTTAAATTACGCTAACTCTTCGATTGAAACTATCAACGGGTCCATACCACAAGGAAGTGTATTGGGGTGTTTGTTATTTCTAGCATATATAAATGACCTACCTTCTGCAGTAACAAACAAAATCGTGCAATTTGCAGACGACTCCACGCTCATTATAGCTTGTGACAACAAGGACTTAGCTAAAATACACAGTGAAATAATTATCTCTTTACAAAAAATAACAAGTCATTTGCGAGAAATAGGCCTCACTCTTAATTTAGAAAAAACAAAAATAGTTAATTTTCGGCCGCATCAAAGAGTAGCACTGCCCCTTAATATATTTCATGAAGGTAATAAGATCAAAGTAGAGGAAACAGTCATGTTACTAGGTATTACTCTGGATGATACCTTATCGTGGAAACACCACGTTAACGCAGTAGTAAGCAAACTGAGTAGTTTTGCGTACGCGTTACGCGAGTTGCGTAAATGCACAAACGTCCAGTGTGCACTAACAGCGTACCACGCGCATGCCGCGGCATGGATAAGGTATGGGATTGTGCTTTGGGGTAACTCAACCGATGTGCAAGCAGCATTTACTATGCAAAAGCGCTGCATTCGAGTTATTGCGAATCTGTCACCTAAAGAAACGTGTAGACCTTGGTTTATTAAATTGAAGGTATTGACAGTCAGCTGTGCGTACATTTATGAGCTTTGTCGACTTGTGCGAACGAGCCCACAATATTTCAAACGAGTAGGAGCCGTGCCTAGACGTTTTGCCTCACGCCGCGACAACGATCTGTGCCAACTCACACCTCATCTCGAGCTGTTTAAAAAAGGACCGTTCTACATGGCTGTCCAACTTTACAACCACTTGCCAAATAACGTAAAAGCCCTCCAAGGTGGTAAATTTGATAAAGCAGTTAAAAATATTCTTCTGGAAAAGGCATATTATAATATTAAGGAATTTGAAGATGATAGACTGTGATTTAGGTACCTACTATTTTTAATTTGTATGTTTAAAGTTTATTAATGTTTTATTTTCTATTTAATGTTTAATTGTTTAATTCGCCCAGTATTAATGATACATCTAAAAATAAAATCATAAAATTATTTTCTAGTTTGTAAGAAATTTGCAGTACCCCTATGGGGTTCTTGTTTGGAACTTTATATTGTAAACACCATGTATACAACAAGAACGCAAATAAAGAATATGAATATGAATATGAATATGGATGTTACGTGGACTATGGTCCTCGAACGCCACGCAAAGTGGCAGAATATACTCCCCGGTCTTCTGTATAGCACAAGCTTGTTCGGGAAGTTGGAATTCGTCGAACCTGCGTGCGAGACGATTCGTAAGGACTCTTGAAAACAACTTATAGACATGGCTCAGAAGTGAGATGGGTCTGTAGTTCTTTAAGAGGGACTTGTCACCCTTTTCAAAGGACAAAAAAAAACGTATTGTCTAATATTTTACTTGAGTTAAATTGCGCATGTGTAACATGTTTTCTTATCATTTTCTTAATACCTAGGATTTGATTGCCATATTTGTGCCATTGAAACAATATAAATAGTTATTGGATCAAATAACGTATTTTCTTTAGTATTCTTAATAATCTATACTTTAATAACTCATTTTGTTGTTTCTAGGGAGTTGGTAAATAGTTTGAGTGTTTCTGACATATAGCTTTAATCACTTTCCGCAAATAAGACTTAATAATCGTTCTTGGAATCATTTAAACAAACTAGCAGTAGGTATAAAAAAAAATACCGAAAAAATACCGAAATTTTGGTATACCGGTATTTGAAATTTCAATACCGGTATCAATACCGGTATGAAAATCATTCCGGTATTCCATGCCCTAGTACGGATGTCAAAATCAAAAAACCAATAAACAATTGTCGTTTTTCAAATTATGATACATGCTACGCAGTTCATTTATAAGAAGACAACCATAACGTTGCGTCATTAGAAAAGGTAAGAGCACGCGATAGAAAGAGAGGCAACTACTAGGTTAATATAAACTGTACTGCAGGCAATTGCGCGACCTGAATTGCACTTTATTGTGTCGGAGCAAAAGTAGCTATTTATTTAAATTACTATGCGGCGTGCTGCTTCTGTACCTTGTACTATTATTTATTCTGTGTTAATACTAGTGGCTCCGTGAGCTGTAGACCTCGCGTTAAAAAGTAGCTCAAATTGTATGTTGTTTAAAAAATTATCTAAAAGATATCGCCACCCCTTTTTCCCACACTGTTCACGAGCTTTTCAAAGCACGTATAAGGTACGTGCTGTTTGGTATTATTTGGTAGGTATGTTCGCAGCTAGATGGCGCTTCTAATTTTAATCATTTTTAGAAATGGTCTTTTTTGGTAAATTTAGAAAAACTGGCTAAATTAAAAAATCTATATAATTATCGAACCTGCTCACAAAATTTCACGAGAATCTGTTAAGAAATGCAACCTGCAGAGGAAAATGGACAGCTGGAAAGTCGGACTGAAATATGTTTTTTTACATTTCTCCGTCATTATGAAAAATTTCAAAAAACCGGCGTGACAAAAAAAATCTATGTAATTTTCAAACCTGCTCACAAAATTTGACGAGAATCGGTTGAGAAATGCGACCTGTAGAGGAGAACATCCAGCGCCAAAAAGCCGGACTGAAATACATTTTTCTTACATATCTCCGCCATTACGAAAAATTTGGAAAAACTGTCTCAATTTTAAAAAATCTATATGATTTTCGAACCTGCCCACAAAATTTCACGAAATTCGGTTGAGAAATGCGACCTGTAGAGGAGAAAAGACAGAGCCGGGAAGCTGGACTGCAATATGTTTTTTTTACATATCTCCGCCAGGCACGTATCCAAGGGGGGGGGGATAGTTGGGATTTATCCCCCCCCGAAATCCAGAACATACAGTACAGGACTAAATTCAAATTTAGCGGGCGAGGCACTCTCCGGTTTGCGGGATGCAGTTGTCTCCCCCCCCGAATTAAAAGTCTGGATACGTGCCTGATCTCCGCCATTTTGAAAGAAATCGAAAAAGTGGCGTGACAAAAAAATTCTATATCATTTTCAAACCTGCTCACAAAATTTCACGAGAATCGGTTGAGAAATGCGACCTGTAGAGGAGAACAGACAGCGCTGGAAAGCCGTAAAACCGTTTTTTTTAACATATCTCCACTATTTTGAAAAATTAAAAAAATCTGGCTCGACAAAAAAATTCTATATAATTTTCGAACCTGCTCACAAATTTTCACGAGAATCGGTTGAGAAATGCGACCTGTAGAAGAGAACATACAGACATACGAAAGAATTTTTGCCCAAGCTGAAGCAGAGACGCTTCGCTCGCACTTCGTGCTCGCTCGGTCAATTACTCAAACAATAGGATTAAACCCCACGTTGGGCGCCAACCCAACATTAGTACGTCAATATTCTTAAACAATGAAAATAATGTAGTTTTCTGTGTTTGCGACTAAATACATAAAAGCAATAACAATCTTGAAGAGTGTCTGTGAACACATTTGTTTGATTAAAGTCTCACTTTACCGAAAGATATTATTCTAATTACCTACCTTAATGCGCGGGTCCTCTTTATTCAAATCGAGCGGAGCGACCACTTCAAATATCTTAACCAGCTCCCCCCTCTCCTTCGTGACGTCATTGTACTCCAAGTACGCCCTGACTTCGTAGACTATCTCCCCCTTTTGATCTTTGAAGGTGGACGGAGCCGTGGCTGGTATTTGGTATTCGAACGGGATGGTGTGGGGTCCTGCCTTTAGCTCCGACGATGTACCTATCGCAAAATGTGTGCTTTTATTATACCGGTAGGGTAACGTGATCACATATAGGGTGTAAAAGACCCTTAACGAAGCCAAGGTCTACGTATTCTGCCCACAATCAGGACCATTTCTATTCAAAATTATTGCTAGGAAACGATTTTAATTTTTGGTGTTAAAAAAAGCATTGGAAACAGTACCCACGCAATGTAACGCGCGCAACAGACCGCGCCTGGTGTGTGCTACACAGCCGCGTGCGGCCGAGTTGAAAGGCAGCGTTTATGTGCGTGCGCATGAGATACAAGAGTGTTGACGTTTTGAAGCCATTGTTTGTTAACTTACGAAATACTAAGATAATATTTCTTTAGACAAAAATTAGGAAATAACGTATAAAATTAGTTTTCATAAAAATCTTGAAAATCATTTTTTTACTAGCTTCAACAACTTAATAGCTATTGATTTCCCAGGTATAGTCTGAAAGACAAAAATGATCCTGATGATGGGCGGAATGCATGGACTTCGGCTTCGTTAAGGGTCTTTTTACAACCTTTATATCCATACGTCATTTGTTTTTTATGCACAATGGGACAGTGCTGGGCTTTTACCTCACCTGATGTTAAGTATGACGATAAGCCCGAAGGTGGAAGCGCACTACACCTGGAATCTTCATCACTGAGGAACTGGCTATCTTACCTCTAATTGCCGGAACACAACAATTTTTAATTTGTTATGGCGTCAGACTTAGGTAAGATGGTGGTAGCTAGCCAGGCGGACTTGAAAAAAGCCCTACCACCAACCAAACCGAGTACAAATTGTACCCCCCTGGGAATCGAACCCGGGACTCCTGCGTTTTACACGGGCGGGCGAACCACTAGACCACAGAGGCGGCTATTGTCCAGTGTTAACGTTGTGCCGTGAATGTCTACGGTAATATCGTCACGGAATCCTATTTCTCGTCTAAGAGTGATACTTTCTGAAGATCGATCAATGTGCTATATTTTTGGTTAAAGTTGAAATACTGTTGTATATTCCATCAGTCATGTTCGTGTTCTAAAATTATTGAAAATATTACCATTTGCTTTCAAAAGACATAGTCTAAAACTTTGTTCAAACGTTTCAAATACAATGATTATGTCATCATCAAGGTTGCCAACTTTATTTACAAAATAAAAAGTATATTAAGGTCGGAAAAGAAAAATTAACAGTACCTATTTATGAAAAAAGAAAAGTATTTTTTATTTTGTGTGTTTTTAATACATATTTCTTAGTGTTTCTCGACCAATTTATCAATTTTGTGTCACTTTTGAAAGAGTCTCATTATCTTCGATCATCTAAGAAACGAGGTCTGCGCTGCACCGCGCGCCTATAACGTAGTTCGGGCGTTTACTTTTTAAACAGATCTATGGATACCAGTGACGCTTACTGAAAACAGTATTTTTGTATACTTTTTGTTTGTTCAACAGTAAAAAGTATAATGCAGTGAAAAACAGTATAATACTGTTTTTAACAGTATAGTTGGCAACCCTAGTCATCATTATCCTTACTTTAAACGATTTATCTTTTCATTTCCTTTTTTTGTGATTGCGAATGTTATTGCTAAATAATCGCAAGTGTCGGGATGGGATTATCATTTTTGGACATCCTGATGGCGACTCATTAAACGGAAATGTCTGGGTTTTATCACAACCACAATTTTATGTAATTTTGATTTTTGTATATTTTCCCAACAAATCATGTAGGTAATTTACCATTTTGTTACTAACAACAATTCGAATACTGTTATCTGTGAATGATTGTACATAATTCTAATTCTACACCATATTACAAAAGAACAGTTAAAAACAGTAATAAGAAATTAAGTGCCACAAGCAAATTAATTATTAATTTGCTTGTGGCACCTAAAAATCACAAGGTTCAGAAAAACTGTATCTGATCTGGGGGCTACTCAAACGGCCACTTTTCTATTCGTTCGCTAACTTAAAAATTCAAAATAAGCCATAAACTCCAAAATTACGTTTCGTAGACATGTCAGTTCCATACAATACAACAATGTCTGTTATTTACATAAACTTGCGACGTGTGAGTTGATCGTTTAATTGCTTATTTTTAAGCTTTAAGTTAGCGAACGAATAGAAAAGTGGCCATTTGAATAGCCCCGCTGAACACTTTGTAACTATAGTTGCAACTTGTATGTTTGTCAGATAATACATGAGGAGAATACATAACAATTTATTTATTTATATAATGAGTGAGTGAGGTGAACTTCCATCGCAGAGAACGGCGCTATGCCATCCTAAGGTCAATGTTACTTGTGGTAACCACGTGGTAAAAGCCTATTCATAATAGAGACTAAATTGCTATAACGCTTTTGCACATGGCACTGTCGCAGTCTCACCTTCTGCGGCGGCTCAGGGATGGCACCTGCGAGCAGGTGTTTTAATAAAATAGCAGCTGTTGAAAGAATTTGATTTTCCACGTGGCAGAGTGGCAACTTCTGCGATAGTACATACCTTGCCCGCCCATCAGGCACTGGACTTCATTGAAGTACTGCTCCTGTGACTTGTAGTCCACTCTCGTCTTGAATGTGGTACCATGCCGTTTCTCTGTCTCCACCTCCGTCCATAGCACCTTAGCCACACCAATAAATTGGATGTTTAGAGCTGGAATAAGAAAAACAATACAGGTATTTCAAAACAACTCGCAATACCGAACAACTTTTACTATTTAACCAACTCTGAAATAGCGAAAAAAAATACAGCTGTTTCATACAAAAATTAATTACAAAAATATCAAAATGTTTTTTTTTTGCGATTTTCAGAATAAAAAGTGTTTCATTTTGATGGTCCCTATCTACCATATTCAGTATTGCGAGTTGTTTTGTAATTCTAACAGCCTGTATATCTTTGGCTTATATTTAACTAGCAGTCCCCCGCGTTTTCGTGCACGTGGGATTTTGCTTGGGTCTCCAGTAATAATTTTCAAAAATCTGTATTTTGTGCTAAAAGAAATCAAAAGTAGTACGAAACAAAAGAGGCTACAATTTTTTTTGAGTTTGGTGCTTTGGTGAGAGATTTTGTTGGTGATTTGGTGAGATTTTTTCAGACTTTTTTGGATGAATATGGATAGATAAATGCTTAATAGTAATTTTCACATCCTTTGATTAAAAAAAACACTGGGAATAATATTAGGGAACTCAAAAACAAGGATTTCGAAGATCCTGTAGTAAATACTGGTAAATTATGATTGCAGGACAATGTTGTACAAAATGTAATAATATTCTTAACACCTGCATTGGCAAAAATATTGTGTGGAAGAATAAGCATAAAGAAAATCATTTAACAAAGAAAAAGAATAAGTAGGTAATTTAACCTTTTTTGAATTATTAGTGTATAGGTATAATTTCCACTACTGAAAAATAAAACCTGTCCCTATAGACTAAGCTCCCATTGCATGAAACCTTACCTCACAAGGTGGAAGAGCAGAAATGTGTTGCAGTAATAGATATTACTTAGGAACACTGGATTTTAGTGGGTTGCCATCGCATATCCTGGAAGAACATATATTTTTTGTCGTTTTCGTACCGCAATTTTGACCGAAAATTACATCATGACGTGGAAGATCGAAATGTTTACCCATCGAAAGAGAAACATTCGGAGGTCAAAACCCACATGGGTTGCCAGCCCCTACCCTGGCAGGTTTCAAGGTCAGCCAAGTTTTATGAGGCCCAAAAATGGGGTCACTTACCTCATCAGGTGGAAAGATAAAATTGATGCAGATCGATAGCCCTCGACGTGCCATTCATGAATATATAGGGTTGCCTGCCTTCAGCCTGGCAGTTTTTCTGGTCAGCCATCTCAAACAATCTATATCAATATCTTGGAAAAACGAAAAATTCTTGTAAAGACGCTTTGATTCGGGATATATTTAATACAAACCGTGGTATTCAATTAAAATCTATTCACTGGCAGTCTTGCGCCTATTAAAGTGTTGAAATAATAAGGTAAATGCACCAGTTATGGTAATTTTTCATTGGTATCTTCAAAATATTTAAAAAAGTAATGTAGCTGTTTAACCTCATCAATTGGCTCGATGAAACTGATACAGATCGATAGCCCCAGACGTGCCGTTCATGAATATATAGGGTTGCCTGCCTTCAGCGTGGCAGTTTTTCTGGTCAGCTACCTCAAACAATCTATATCAATATCTTAAAAAAACGAAAAATTCTTGCAGATACGCTTTGATTCGGGGTATATTTGATACAAACCGTGGTATTCAATTGAAATCTACGCACTGGTAGTCTTGCGCCCATACAGTGTTGAAATAATAGGGTAAAGGTACCAGTAAGTGGTCATTGTTATCTTCAAATACGGAAAAATGTATCTGTTTTAACGTTGACAATTGACAATTATTGTAAAAAATATACATAAGAAGGAAGTACAAAATCACGTATATACTTTTTTTATTCAAAACCAGGGAGTTCACAATATCTTCTCTTTCTTAGAAGTGGTTGATTATTGCATAGCTTTTAATTGACACTTCGCTAGAAAACTGTAAAAAATTTAATACATTAAATTTTGGAATATTAATGTCGTAAAAAAATACAAAATCTGACGATTTGAAGTAAATATTTTTATGGTGATATTTAGGATTATTTAACAGAGTTATTAAGTCATTTTTATTACACGACTATCCAAAAAAGTGTATTGTGTTCGGGTTTAATGTGTGTTTGTATGTATGTGAGTTTCTTATTTCACTATAACATCAAAATACCTGAACAAATTTGGCTGTGAGAGGTATCGTTAAATTAGAATCCTTACATCACCCCAAATGACACTAACAATAGATTTTTGAAAAAATGACAATAATATATGTCAGCTGCATGACACCATTTAATTTCTTTTGCAATGATTACAAAATTAAAGGCCTCGATGAACATTCCAAAACTAATAATTTGTAACTAAAATGTAAGAAATAAAAAAAAATCACTGCCCTGCCAAAAATGAACCAGTTAAATAACAAGTGTTATTGCATATTTGGTTTCTCAGGATTTTAGCGTTTAAACAATATATTTTAGCGTGTTCTGAGAACTAACGACAATTCTTTACTATGAACTATGTTATCAAAGCAAAATTATGTTTACTTTGCTTTGCTTTACTTATACAAACAAATTAAAAGGTGATATTATTTTCATTCCTTAACACATAAAAAACATAGAGACATAGTTATTCAAATATACTGGCATTAAGTACACGTTAAAAAATATTTTTACGAAAAGTTATTCTTCATCAGAAGAATCACAACCAATATCTGATTCATTATCGATATTTTCATCCACGCTAATTATATCTTTGACGTGTAGTGGAGTGGGATCCCCTTCATACCACATAATATTGTAGCTGTTATTATTATTTAGGATCCACCCGCATTCAGTAGGATCATACAATAAACAATATGGTTTAGTAGCATTACGCCATATTGAGGTCACAAGAAGGTATTGTCTTTTTAAAGCGGGGACTCTTTTATAGCACTCCAAATGATACCCATATTCCCTTTTATCTGTAAGTAATAAATCACCATACTTCATGCCTCGGCCTTTTCGAATATGAATGGCCTTTGGACATTTTTGAAATGTTGTATCACAAAAAGTTTTTAGTTGTTTTCCTTTCTTTTTACATAAAAAACACGCGATCATTATGTTAGCTTAAACGGATATAAATGGAAAAAATATTTCACGGCTTAGAATAATTATTTTAAGTGTCACGGTTTTTTCTTTTGCTTCAAATCAAAATAACGCTTTGCTTTTGTTTTGTTGCATGCGTTTTATTGTATTCTCCTTCGAAAGACAAAGTAATAGTTTAATAGTTGCGAACGAACCTCAAAAGACGATAAAAAGTATCCTATATTTTAATTCAACAATCTGTGTCCCTTTCTAAATCCGTTGAGCCGTTTTTGCCACAGAGAAAGCAATAATTAGTAAGAGTTTTTGCGTGATTGAGTAACGAACATCGAAACTTTCACAATTTTATAATAATATTACTAGTAGCCCCCGCGACTTTATCTTCGTAAACAGTTATTTTTCTATCCCTCGGTAGGTAAAAAATAGCTATAAAGTACTTACTTTTTTCCTGAACGATGGGTACTCTTTTTCATTTTCTGTACCCCTGACATGCCATGATGATTGGTTGAGTAGTTAAGACGTGAAAGCGTAACAAATAAACAGATAAACTTACTTTCGCATTCTGTAATATTAGTAAGGATAGTAGGATTCAGCTCAAATATGTCCCCCTCCTGAAATATTAGTAAGAGCTCCAAATTATATCTTCATCGAGGAGCATAGCCTACCTTACACGTCAACGATATTATTAATGTGGATGAAAATATTGAAAATAAATCCGATATTGGTTGTGATACTTCTTATGATAAAAAACAACTCTGTGAAAAATTGTTTTTGATGTAAACTTGTCGGACTAATATCGGGCACCATTCACCTCTGCATACACGCACGCACACTGCACTGCACACTGTATATTTTTTACAATTATAATATCAAAATAAGTTATACGTAGTATGAGTGATACACTCTGGTATGAGAACGCTAAACAGATACATTTTTCAGTATTTGAAGATAACAATGACCACTTACTGGTCCCTTTAATCTATTATTTCAACACCGTATAGGCGCAAGACTACCAGTGCGTAGATTTTAATTGAATATCATGGTTTGTACTAAATATACCCCGAATCAAAGCGTCTTTAGAAGAATTTTTCGTTTTTCCAAGATATTGATAGAGATTGTTTGAGGTGGCTGACCAGAAAAACTGCCAGACTGAAGGCAGGCAACCCTATATATTCATGAATGGCACGTCTGGGGCTATCGATATGCATCAGTTTCATCGAGCCACCTGATGAGGTTAAACAGCTACATTACTTTTTTCAATATTTTGAAGATACCAATGAAAAATGACCATAACTGGTGCATTTACCTTATTATTTCAACACTATAATAGGCGCAAGACTGCCAGTGAATAGATTTTAATTGAATACCACGGTTTGTATTAAATATATCCCGAATCAAAGCGTCTTTACAAGAATTTTTCGTTTTTCCAAGATATTGATATAGATTGTTTGAGGTGGCTGACCAGAAAAACTGCCAGGCTGAAGGCAGGCAACCCTATATATTCATGAATGGCACGTCGAGGGCTATCGATCTGCATCAATTTTATCTTTCCACCTGATGAGGTAAGTGACCCCATTTTTGGGCCTCATAAAACTTGGCTGACCTTGAAACCTGCCAGGGTAGCGGCTGGCAACCCATGTGGGTTTTGACTTCCGAATGTTTCTCTTTCGATGGGTAAACTTTTCGATCTTCCACCTCATGATGTAATTTTCGGTCAAAATTGCGGTACGAAAACGAAAAAAAATATATGTTCTTCCAGGATATGCGATGGCAACCCACTAAAATCCAGTGTTCCTAAGTAATATCTATTACTGCAACACATTTCTGCTCTTCCACCTTGTGAGGTAAGGTTTCATGCAATGGGAGCTTAGTCTACTACTTTAATTTGAAACTGATCTTCACAATATCCGAAATTAAATCCATTTTAAGTATCACATAAGGAGTTGTGCCCAAATTGGTATGTATTTTGATAATAGTTTAGAAAAAACAAATTAGCAACTTTCAAATCTAAATATTTACAGCAATTTAAATCTTTGATCCTCCCATAAGAATCCTCCTCATCCTTATTAACCATAAATAAATTTAAAAAAGAATTTAAAGTATGTTGCTCAGAACTTTAAGAAATTGTACACATTTAAATAATATTAGGTACCTATTGTTTCTTCTTTACTTAGGTAGGTAGGTATGTCTATTTTCGAATAGAAATCAGTATTCAGTATAAGTACGTCAAATTAGCATATAAGGTAAAATTATTATTGTATTGAGCTGTTGATTTAGAAACAACAAAAAATGAGAATTTGACTTTTTATTTAACCACATATTAGTCATAACAGCTATTACAAAATTCACTGTTTGCATACCTTTCTGGGTCCATTGGTATCGTAAAAAATGGGTATTCTGTATTTAAAGTCTAGTTTAAGCAATTGCTTACTGAGCAATTATAGTACATTTTTTATTTTATTAGATTATTTTCATTCATTCAAAAAATATTTTTCAGACACCCTCTTTTAGTTTTGTGATTTGATTAAAAATCCTAAAGCTGTCTACAGAATACATCTACCTACCAACTTTCAACTCCTAATTAGTGATGAAACTGAAGATGAAACTGAGAGGTTTTGAAAATGACAAATTATGTGGTAAGTAAAAAAAAGTACTTATTTAGTTACCTGAAATTTTTTCTGTCTGGGGAAGTTTGAAGACCACATCTCCAGTGATAGTTTGGCCGGAATAGTACACATTATTGCTGCTATTTAATTTTATAGCACCATTATTAAATCCCACATCCATGCTGAAAGTTTTAGTGGACCGTCCTAAGATAGTCAACTGAAACAATGTGAATAAAAAACAACTAATTACTATATTTAGAAATAAATCAAAACCTTAACTTGTTCACTTATTGTTTGGCTAAACATCTTCACACATTACACATAAAAAAGGTAGTTTAAATACAGTTTAAAACGATCTAGGAAACCACTTACTTGATTGAGTGAGACGTCCAGTCCGATCCAGATTCCCGTAAGTTATGAACAGAATAATTATGGTCGCGCGCGGAGAGTCAGGTTTGAGGAGATAATATTATTATATTATGATTATGTATGAGATTATGCATTATTTATTTTAGAGGTTACTTGGTTAATTCTAAAGAGGACTGTGCGGCTTATAAGCGGCAAGTTTACATATTTAATTTAAAATATAGTATTGAAATTAAAAGAAGAAAGATTAAAAACTATTGTTAAAGTAAATAAATAGGTAACAAGTAAATAAATAAACTGCAAAACTTTTTGACTTTGACTTGACACTTCACTTCACTTCAGTAAGTTTGTTTGTTGATTTTGACCACAGATAGATAGAGATTGGGTGCATTCTGTTCTGACAGACTAATCGTTAAGTCATTGGTATTTAGCGAATTATCCGCTAAATCAAGAAGCTTAAAACCCACAATGGAGATTGCACGCCTAGTATCATACTGAAGATTGAAAAAGAGTCTTTAGTGACGTCACGGCGTCATGCTATCTCTTTCTTTTTGTTTTACAATACGTTTTCGTTTCTCACGAACGAACGAACAACGAACACGTATTGTAACACTAAAGAAAGAGGTTGCAATACTATCCGCGTCAATTGGTAATGCGCCTGGCGGCCATGATTTTAACCTCAAAAACGAAAAACAATTGTATATTTCTCATATACCAGACCCTATCTTATTGAAAATAAGAATTCAATAATTAATATATTATATTATCTATTAGAATTTTACTGTTTTTTGTCATTTTTAGTTGCGGATGACGATGATGTGTATGTTAATTTGACAAGGTTCCAGCGCATTACCAATTGACGGGGATAGTAAGCCGTCACGTCACTAAAGGAGCTTTTTTCAATCTTCACTATGACATGGCCGTGCAATCTCCATTAGAGGGAGGTATAAGCTTCTTGCGCTGAATGCTCCAAATCCGATTACTTAAAGCGATAAATGGCAATCGGGATCGGGCACAATTTTTTCATCATTTCATTTAGATAAAGAGGAACAAGTTATTCAAAGATATTTTAAATAAACCAAATTAACCATTTAATAATCTTTTCATAATTTAGTGAACTACTACGGTACTACGCGTTCACTTCGTGGTTGCCGTCGACAATCGTTATGACGTCACAGCTAATAGTATTATAGACCAAAAGTAATCATGTTTTTCAACGGTTTTCATTTTTTTCATGTTCAAAAAGTGTCATTAATTTATATAACACAAGTTAGGTTCGCCATTATGTACGAACTTTAACTCTTTTTATCATATAACGAACATACAATATAACGAACGTAATGATTACATCAACAGGAAAAAAAAAACTTTGCGTTGCTAGCCGTACTAGAAAGGTGATGCAGGGGGTGCGGTATGGCAAAGCAGGCTGGTAGCGGTGCGTAGAGTACAGCTTGACCATAAAGAGTTGACAAAAATTGAGGGCGCCACTTTCTATGTAAACACGTCAAAAATCACGAATAATTTGGCAACACTGACAATATTTTGTACTGAAAAATTTTAGTTCCATTTTATTTAATTTCAACTCTTTATGGTCAAGCTATACCTAGTAAATGTTTTAGTAATACAGAGTATTTTTATTAAAATACTAGTGACCGCCCATGATTTCGTTTGCGTGGAAAGTTTTTTGCTATCCCTCGGGTACAAGAAGCTTATACCTCCCTCCAATGGAGATTGCACGGCCATATGTCATAGTGAAGATTGAAAAAAGCTCCTTTAGTGACGTGACGGCTTATTGCTACCTCTTTCTTTAGTGTTACAGTACGTGTTCGTTGTTCGTCATTCGTTCGTTCGTGAGAAACGAAAACGTATTGTAAAACAAAAAGAAAGAGATAGCAATACGCCGTGACGTCACTAAAGAGTCTTTTTCAATCTTCACTATGTTACTAGGCGTGCAATCTCCATTGTGGATATAAGCTTCTTGCTCGGGTACAATACTTTTTTTCGGTGCGAAAGGTACATACCCTGCCTTATGATTAAAAAAAACCACAAAAATAAATATGCATTTCGTAGAATGAATCGATTAAAATAATCTGCAAGGTGATCGATGACTTAGCGATTGGCCTACTAGAATGCACCCACTGTCAGCTGGATGGATCTGTGATTGGTTGATGTTGATTTAACTTGTTCTCTATTACGTCTGTGGTTGATTTCCTTCACGTGTGTTGTTGTTTCCACTTTACAGCAAGTTTTTAGACTTTATTTGCTAAAATGGGAAAGTTAGACGTTGCTATGTTGCGTTATTTAACAGCAGAAGACTTTCGTGTTCTAACAGCGGTAACAGAGTGAAGTTAATAAGAATAGTGTTCTCCCCATCAATATAACCTTATCATTCCTTAGAATTTGTATTTATTTCAGGTTGAAATGGGAATGAAAAACCATGAACTCGTCCCGGGGTCTTTAGTAGCATCTATCGCCAATCTACGACACGGAGGTGTCCACAAGCTGATGAAAGAGCTTTGTAAACATAGGCTGCTAACCTATGAACGAGGAAAACATTGTAAGTGATAGATAATACAATAAAAAAAATGATTTAATACCTAATTGGTAACCACGAGTGTGAACTTCGCTGTCTGTTACTGTCCTAAGTACGTGAAATCACATTTTGAGCACTAACAAGTAGAGATGGGTAGGTCCGCTCTTAATTAGGAGTTGCATCAGGATGTATATCCAGTTCTGGTGATGTACATCCAGGTCCCGTGTCCGTCGGACCCATATGGGTCCGGCGGCAGACTAACCGTCTGTCGTGATCGTGAACCGATGGAGGTTCTGTTGAAGAGAAAAACCTCGTTGTAGTGTTTACTCTTTAACAATGTAATTTCTTCTTTTTTATTTATGTCAATCTAATTTGAATTTTGTTTTGCGTCTGCTTGTCATTCTTGTCTTTCATGTTATAGTTTTATAAAACTTAAAACTAACTGTGACTATAAAATTAATATTAACCTGAATGTCTCGTACTTTTTCAATCGAATAAACTCTGCTGAGAGCAATAATTAACTGGTGTTGTAGCAATCATTAACTGCCCCCCACCCAGAGGTTATGGGCTAATGAAAAATGTCGTTTGAAAATAGTGAAACTGAAAGACTACATAACTCGATCCTCGGAGGAGGAACTGGGAGTTCACAAAGTCATACTCAGAGCAATTCAAGTAACAGTGGTATGCCGATGGAAAAACTCGACGGCAGTAATAACTATACCACGTGGAAATTTTATATGGAAATGAACCTTATAGAGAGTGATCTATGGGAATACACGAGTGTATCACCTGCGTCTACTGACGTACAAGGTATGAAGAGAGATCAGAAAGCCAGAGCAAGGCTTTGTACAATGATCAGACCTCACTGTCTGGTGCATGTGCGTAGAGCTAAAACAGCTAAAGATGCGTGGGAAGCACTAAAGAACGCATTTGAAGACAAAGGGTTAAACAATAGATGCAGATTGCTATCGAAGCTGGTAAGCTTTAAATTGGAACAATTTTCAACGATTCGAGAATATGTCACTAGTGTGATGGCGACGTCTCAGGAGCTTACAGACCTGGGAAAAGAAGTCGATGATGAGCTATTGGCTGCTCTTCTCCTACAAGGTCTGACAGTAGAATTTCAACCAATGAGATTGGCTATGGAGTCAAGTAACATGGAGCTTACTACAGACTATGTGAAGACAAAACTTCTCCAGATGGAAAATACCCATACAGCAAGCACGAGTGCAAGCCAACCAGGACCTGCATTTACAGCCAAAACGCGTAAGGGCAAGAGTGCATCCAGGAACACCAGATCCAGGAAGATCAGATGCTTTATTTGTGATGGACCACATAAAGCAAATGAATGCCCAAAGAATCCGAAGCTGAAAAAGGAAGCTGTTCAGGCTTACGTGTTTGGAACAGCGTTGAAGTCATCTCATGAAGAAGAGGACTGGATAATCGACTCTGGCGCATCGGTTCATATGACGAATCGTAGATCGTGGTTCAGAGATCTCAAAGACACTCCTCAAGCACTGAGAGTAACTTGCGCAGATGGTAATGAGGTTCTTGGTCAAGGTAAAGGTATGATAGTATGCAAGTCAGGGTTGACTATCAATGATGTTACGTACGTACCTAAGTTAGAAGCTAACTTATTAAGTGTAAGTGAAATCGTAAAAAAGGGACACGTGATTGTATTCTCAAAAAATGGTTGTGACATCTTTAAGAGTGATGAATGTGAGGTGAAAGGTAAGACTGTTGTGAAATGTGTGGAAGAAAGAGGAGTATACAAAATTAAATCTACTTCTCAGGGTTCTGCGCTAGCAACAACAGAAAGCGACCAAATGATGTTATGGCACCGGAGAATGGGCCATCTTGGTATGCGCAACCTCATACTTCTTAGGGATAAGATGGCAACAGGGGTAAGTTTTCACAATTCTTGCTCTACACTTGAGTGTGTATCGTGCATTATGGGGAAACAAACCAAACAACCATTTAAGAAGAATGGTGCTACAAGAGCAAAGGAAACCCTAGGCTTAATACACTCAGACGTTTGCGGACCTATGAGTGTAGCTTCGATTGGAGGTAACAAATATTTCATTACGTTTATTGACGATTTTACCCGTAAAACTTTTATATATTTTTTGAAATCAAAGAGTGACGTATTTCAAAAATTCTTGGAGTTTAAGGCTTTTGCTGAAAATCAGAGTGGCAAGAAAATAAAAATTTTGCGCACTGACAACGGCACAGAGTTTGTCAACAAACGGATGGACAGCTACCTGAAGCAGTGTGGGATACATCACCAAGTAACAGTTGAGTATACGCCAGAGCAGAACGGCGTAGCTGAGCGTGCTAATCGCACAATATGCGAAAAAGCAAGAAGCATGATACATCACGCTGGATTATTGAAGCGATTCTGGGCAGAAGCTGTTCATCATGCGGTGTTCTTGAAGAACAGGTCTCCGACAATCGCCGTTAAGGATGTGACTCCAGAGGAGAAATGGTCAGGAAGACGGTGCGACTTGAGCATGGTGAAGACTTTCGGGTGCAAAGCCTTCATGCATATTCCGAACCAGAAGCGAACGAAATGGGATGTGAAGAGCAGAGAGCTCATACACATCGGCTATTGTGATAATGCCAAGGGTTATCGGCTTATCGATCCTGATGATGGAGTTACATTTAAGGCGAGAGATGTAATTTTCTTCGAAAATGACACATATCGAGATGAAGTCAAGCCACAAGGAAGTTCAGAGGTGCTTGTGCCTTTTTCGGAGGAAGAAACTGAGCTTCCAAGTTCCGTCGTCGTCAGGGATGCAGAACCTGAGGTTGAGGTCTTACTACCACCATCCAATGAAAGTGGGAGTCCTAGAGAGGAACCAAGGATGGATGCTCCTAGAGAGGAACATAGAGAAAGGGAAGTAGAGACAGCCGCAACTGAGCCTGACGAAAACGATGAGTTCGAAGACTGTGAACCTGAGCCAGTTCCTATGATCGAGAATGTCAATGTTGAGAGTGAACGGAGATACCCACTTAGAAATAGAAAACCTAAAGAATTTCCGGGCCATATCCTATATCAAGCTGCTCAAGCTGAGGGGGAGCCAACAACGATAGAGGAGGCATTATCGCGAGCAGATAGTGAACAGTGGTCCAAGGCTATTCAAGAAGAGTTGGATGCTTTAAAGAAAAATAAAACGTGGATCGTAGTGAAACCACCACCAAATACCTGTCACAACATCGTTGATTCAAAATGGTTATTTCGAATCAAAGATGAGGGGGAGAATAGGTGCAGGTATAAGGCACGGCTGGTTGCCAGAGGGTTTAGTCAGCGATATGGAGTAAACTACGATGAGACTTTCGCCCCGGTTGTGAGACACAGTTCACTGAGAGTTCTGTTAGCATTAGCAGTCAAGAGCGGCCTAAGCGTTGACCAGATGGACGTCAAAACTGCGTTTTTGAATGGAGATCTGAACGAGACGGTCTACATGAAACAACCGGAAGGATTCGAGGAGAAGGGGAAGGACTATGTATGTCTTCTTAAGAAGTCATTATATGGACTCAAGCAAGCCCCTAGGGCATGGAACCACAAATTGAACACTGAACTGTTACATCTTGGATTTAAACGGTCAAAAAATGAACCATGTGTCTACACTAGATCCAAAGGCAAGAAAATCATTATTCTAGCAGTGTATGTGGATGATATGCTGATATTCTGGAATGATTCAGAGGAATTACAGAAAGTCAAAAAGGACCTCATGTCAAAATTTGACATGAAAGATTTAGGAAATGCAAACCTCATTTTAGGAATGCATATCACACAGGATGATACTGGAATCAAGGTCGATCAAGAAAAGTACATCGACAAGATTTTGAAGGTTTTTGGGATGGCTGACTGCAAGGTAGCGTCAACACCTTCCGTTTCAGGTGAAAAACTAGAGAAACCAGGACCAGAACACAAACCTGATATAAAGATTCCTTATCAAAACCTGATTGGGTCACTGATGTACCTGTGTGTCTGCACGAGGCCAGACATAGCGCACGCTGTAAACAATTTGAGTCAGTTTAACAGCTGCTACACAGAGCAGCATTGGATAGCTGCAAAAAGGGTACTTCGTTACCTGAAGGCTACTAAAAGCCTTGGCCTGAAGTACAACAGAGCGTCAACAATGGATAAGATACAAGGTTTTGCAGACGCAAGCCATGCCTCAACGTATGATAGAAAGTCGTACACAGGTGTGGTGTTCTTATGGAAAGGAGGAGCAATAAGTTGGGAGTGTAGAAAACAGAGGACAGTTGCACTTTCGACTGCAGAAGCAGAGTATGTAGCAATGTCTGAAGCTGCAAGAGAGGCAATATTTCTAAGGAGGTTTATTGCAGAAGTCACCGACATAGCTGAAGAAGCAGTGAAAATCTACAGCGACAGTCAGTCTGCTATAGCTATTGCACAGAACCCTGTACACCATCAACGCACAAAGCATATTGATGTGCGCCACCATTTTCTGAGAGATACAGTTGAGAATGAGTTAATTTGAGTTAGAGTTTCTGGAGACAACTCGCATGATTGCTGATATTTTGACCAAGCCTCTACTGAAAGGAAAGTTTAATTGGTGTGCGAGAAATATGGGTGTTGTGTGATCGATGATGGATGGATGACAAAGTGAAAGAGAGATGAAATTAAGGAGGAGTGTTGAAGAGAAAAACCTCGTTGTAGTGTTTACTCTTTAACAATGTAATTTCTTCTTTTTTATTTATGTCAATCTAATTTGAATTTTGTTTTGCGTCTGCTTGTCATTCTTGTCTTTCATGTTATAGTTTTATAAAACTTAAAACTAACTGTGACTATAAAATTAATATTAACCTGAATGTCTCGTACTTTTTCAATCGAATAAACTCTGCTGAGAGCAATAATTAACTGGTGTTGTAGCAATCATTAACTGCCCCCCACCCAGAGGTTCAGGTTCCTTAAGGCGGAGTCAGAATTGGGACGAAATGCAAATTGAGCAGGATAAATAAAAAATAGAAGGAGTACTTATGGGACAAATCAAATCAGTCTCATATATATTTTGTAATAATTATGAATTATCTATAATCTCTAATTAAAAAGTAAAAAAAAACCCCTAATTTGGTAACATAACTGAAAAATCTAATGGTCAAACATAAGTTTACATGAGTTTACAAACAATAAAAGGTTAATTATTGAGTAAATAACTTGCCAGATTAGCTAGAATATCTTTACCGTCAATATCATCACCATCATAGTGGGCCCTTACACAAAAGTTTTCAAGGCTAAATAAACTATTTTTCTGCATTTATCTTTTGAATTTTAATAAAGTTTATAAATATTTTTTACTAGCGGCCGCCCGCGACTTCGTCTGCGTGGACAGTTTTTTGTTATCCCTCGGGAACTGTACGTTTTTTCTGGATGAAAGGTACCCTATGTCCTTTTCAGCATCCCTGACAACGTGGATGCAAAATTTCATGATGATCGGTTCAGTAGTTATGACGTGAAGGCGTAACAAACAAACAAACAAATAAACAAACAAACGGACTTTCGCATTTATAATATTAGTAAGGATACTGTTCATTCTTGAAACACTGTAATTTTTTAGCTTGACTTTAACTTGTTGTCCTAGAGTTATTATATACTACTGTTATTTGTACAGATGATGGATATCGTCTCACCAACGCGGGATACGACTACCTGGCTCTGAAAGCTTTGGTGAACCGGAATGTGATAGCTTCTTTTGGCAACCAGATCGGTGTTGGCAAGGAGTCAAATATTTATACGGTAGCTGATGAAGATCATAATCCGCTGTGCTTGAAGCTTCATAGGTAGGGTTTGCCTATTCCTACTGTCTCCTACTTTGGCCCCGATTGGGGGCTATCGGGAAAAAGGTCGCAAAGGGTGCGCAAGGAAAAAAAGACAGAATAATTTTGAGATGTTTTCGTTTTATGATATTGTAAACGTTTTATAATAGGGAATATGCATAAGTCACCGATTTTGATGAATTTGAGCTCGATCGCTGCGGACACTTATAAAAACATGATGGAACAGGAAAAAAAAATAAAAAAATGTATTATTTTAGTTTTGTCACACGATGAAATCAGGTGAAAATAACGATATTTTTTTTTCATTTTCGGATATAATGCACTTTACAGTCAGATAGAATATCGAATAAGAAATAATATTTTGTATGACACATATGTACTTAAACGCAAAATTTAGGGAGATAATTGAAGATTATTGGCTAACTCCATATTAAACGCGCCGAAACACACCTGAAACGTGATGTGTGACGTCACCGTTTTGTATGGAGCGTTTTCGGCGGGTGCTGCTGCGCGCTAACTTCAAGTAACTATATCACGAGAAAAAACGCAAGAGAAAAGTTTTAATATTACAGTTAATTTTCTCACGCATTATGCTTTTGATTAAGATTTAAAAAAAAATTGATGCATATTCCCTATTGTTTCGGTTAAATTGGACAAAACTAAAGAACTTTTACTCTTGTCACTTTTTTCGTGGACATTATAGTTTCTTAGAAATATTGCATTTAAAGAAGTTTTCGAGAAATATTTTTTTATGTAAACATGACCTCAAAACACAAAATATGGAAATTAGTACAAAATTTCGCACGTAAAAAAAAGTCGTTTCTGGCGCTTCGCCGGCCGCTGCTGCGGCACGCTCGCTTCGCTCGCTCGGCTCGCGCGCTGGGTTCATGTACACCTAACATGCTCGTCGCTTCGCTCCTCGCACCTATCTAGTGACCTGCTGACAATTTAGCAGTGCTACCAACTTATTGCGCCAACATTAAACGTAAATTAATTTAAAAAAAAATCTATTATCTTTAAACGCAATATTTCTAAGAAACTATAATGCTAACGAAAAAAGTGACAAGAGTAAAAGTTCTTTAGTTTTGTCCAATTTAACCGAAACAATCATAAAACGTTTATAATATCATAAAACATAAACATCTCAAAATTATTCTAAATCTTTTTTCCTTGCGCACCCTTTGGGTCACTCCAACCAAACAATTTAAGTACAATTAATATCAAAGCCAGAAGTAAAAAGTGGTTTTCTGTTGACTGTTTAAAGACATCAAACTTTATGATTAACATTACATTGATATTTTATTAATAATAAATAGACATTCTGTTGAACGGTTAAGATTCTGGTGAACAGTGAGCTTCCCGTATAAACGTAATACTTAAATGATTTGGAATTTAAGCATAATTAACTCTGCTTGTGATTTTATTCAGATTAAAACATTATCGGTGTTATTACAAAAGATTGTTCAACACATGTTTAACTAAACACTGTTTAAACGTGATGCTGTCTCTGTCAAAAAATATTGTCAAAAAAGTGACAGCATCACATTAAAACATGTGTTTAGTTAAACAGTGTTTAAAAATCTTTTGTAATACCACGGTATTTGTCTAGTGTTCTATTTAAAAAAAATATCTTAAATACTAAACCAATTCAAAATAAATGCCAACTACATTTTTTCCTACAAAACTGTGAACTGATTGCATTAATTTTTATTTGGTTTGGTATTTTGCATTTTTTTATTTAATAGAACTCTAGACAAAACTGTCTTAATCTGAATTACATCACAAGATTTGTTAATTATGCTCAAATTGCAAATTATTTTACGTTTGTATGAGAAGCTCCCTGTTCGCCGGCCTCTTAAGTCATAAAAGCGTATGTATTTATACTAATTCATTCTAAACTTTTAGATTTTTGCATTCACAATGCTATTTTTATATTAAGATGAATAAATAATGAAAAAATATTAGAAAAAATCGGCTCACCCGTAGCAACTCAGACGGGATTCGAACCCGCACCCTTAGGATTCCGGCCCAATGCACTACCAATTATGCTACGGAGCCACTAATGGATTTGGCGAAATTTTCTAATACTTTTTACGTTTCCGCTGAAGATCAGCGCCATCTCACCAATGTGAAGAGAACTACTTCGACATTCGAATGTAGCACCCATTGCAGGTGCCAGACAATCAATGGGGAGGCGAAGGCAAAGTGAATTACAGATGGCGCTCAGTCTTTGGAACAATTGTCAGTTTGAGCTTATATTGTCTTGACTGTGTATTACGTGATTTTACTGTCTTAGATTGTATTTTTTTCGGTTTTGCGGACAAACAATGTATTTTATGCTAACTTTAGCTCATATAAAATAAGAATTACGGAAAAGAAAAGCCAAAACAACAGGCAAGAAAGTTTATAGCAACTTACAAAAAATTGCTAACAAGCATTACATTTCTTTAAATTTCGTGTAAGATTTACAAGTAATCTTTTTATTTCAGATTAGAAGCATATGATTTAAATTTTAACAAAGCAACTGAGTGTGAATTTCCGTGTTTATAGTTGCCTGATGATACCTTCTGTGCAATAGTAATTTCAGGTTTCTGTACTGGAATTTCTGTACCATCCAAAATTACACGAACCGTTTTATCATATTTATTTTATTATTCTAAGTTTCTTGAATGACTCTGGCATATAAAATTCTATTAATTCTCTGTTTGGCCCCAATATTGGGCTTATTCCATATTTGATATACCTATCAAATTCATCCAAGTTATAAATATGTTAGAAACTGCTGAGGTTGAAATATTAAAGAACAAAGCTGTTATAATTCAAATGTTGTTTTATTTTGGCGAAGCTTCATCAAATTCATGAAACATTCCTTTTGATTTATAATGTTTCTCAGGCTCAGCAAAGGAGAAAATCGAGGAAAAAGCATATTTTTTTTGATATTTTTTTGCCCACTATTTTTTTTGTTACTGGGAAATCGATGAACTCCAATATTTTACAAGTTACATGCATAACAATGCGGTATTTTCTCAGTATAAAATTAAAAAGAGATTCCCATATGTTTTGACACTTTCTTTGAGGCGGCAAGACGCCACCTATCGGGATAAAATTGCGCTTTTCCTCCCCATTAAGGTGAAACAGTCATACAATTTTAAACTTTTAGATTTTTGCATTCACAATGCTATTTTTATATTAAGATGAATAAATAATAAAAAAATATTAGAAAAAATCGGCTCACCCATAGCAACTCACTAATTCACTAATTCATTCACTAATTCACTAATTCATTCATTAAATTACAGACTAGGTCGCACATGTTTCCGGAACGTTAAGGACAAGAGAGACTACCACGCGCACCGCAACCGCGCCTCGTGGCTGTACCTGTCACGCATCTCCGCCACTAAGGAGTTCGCGTACATGAAGGCGCTCTTCGACCGAGGGTTCCCGGTGCCCCGCCCTATTGACTTCAACAGGCACTGTGTTGTCATGGAACTTGTACGAGGAGGACCATTGTAAGTAGTGCTTCTGTATTGTCTTTGCTTACCTCTCGCGCATCTCCGCCACCAAGGAGTTCGCGTACATGAAAGCGCTCTACGACCGAGGCTTCCCGGTGCCCCGCCCTATTGACTTCAACAGGCACTGTGTTGTCATGGAACTTGTACGGGGAGGACCACTGTAAGTTGTGCTTCTTTACTGTCTTTGCTTACTTGCCGCGCATCTCCGCCACTAAGGAGTTCGCGTACATGAAGGCGCTCTACGACCGAGGGTTCCCGGTGCCCCGCCCCATAGACTTCAACAGGCACTGTGTTGTCATGGAACTTGTACGGGGAGGACCACTGTAAGTTGTGCTTCTTTACTGTCTTTGCTTACTTGCCGCGCATCTCCGCCACTAAGGAGTTCGCGTACATGAAGGCGCTCTACGACCGAGGGTTCCCGGTGCCCCGCCCCATAGACTTCAGCAGGCACTGTGTTGTCATGGAACTTGTACGGGGAGGACCACTGTAAGTTGTGCTTCTTTACTGTCTTTGCTTACTTGCCGCGCATCTCCGCCACCAAGTAGTTCGCGTACATGAAGGCGCTCTATGACCGGGGGTTTCCGGTGCCCCGCCCTATAGACTTCAACAGGCACTGTGTTGTCATGGAACTTGTGCGAGGAGGACCATTGTAAGTTCTGCTTCTTTATTGTCTTTGTTTACCTGTCGCGCATCTCCGCCACCAAGGAGTTCGCGTTTATGAAGGCGCTCTATATGCGATCTGCTGCAACTTCAAATATCGCGTTTAAATATCGCTACCGACTCTAGCCCCGACGCATTAAAGTGCAATTCAGATCGCACAGCGCTCCCTTTGCTCCATAACACTCGCTTAGTAGTTGCATCTCTTTCTATCGCGTAGGTCTTATCCTTTCTGACGTATGAAATTTGTCCTCTCAAAGGACGCCGAGCGCTTCAAACTCGCGCGAGGAGTGACGGAGCCCTGGTAGTACAAAGTTAGTTACATCAGTTTTACTCGAAAGGTCAATTTTTTCAATACGTGTTTTAGTTGTGGCCGGTGGTGGCTAAGGTAAAATCTCCATACTGCTGTTACTTCTGTACATAAGTAAAGACGATTTTTTTTTAATTTTTTCATTCAACTGAAATTTCTGAAGCCTTTTTATTACAAAGGGAGCTTATTCCTTCCTATAAAAAATATTCAGCCTATTTGATTTTTTCAGATGTTTCCCATTTTAATTATTTCTAATCAATAATGCCCTGACCAGTCGCACCTGCCAGGTACTTATAGCTTAAACCTAAAGTGCGTAGTTGAACTGGTCTGCCTGCGTTCCATTTGTCCAAATACTGTTCCTTCGCGCAGGACACACGTGACAGCAGTGGACGACCCTGAACACCTGTACGACGAGCTCATGAACTTGGTGGTGCGTCTGGGCAACTGCGGCGTCATCCACGGCGACTTCAACGAGTTCAACATCATGCTGGATGAGGACGGAACTCCCATTATCATTGACTTCCCGCAGATGGTCTCCACGTCACACGCCAATGCTGAGTTGTAAGTTTTTAGTTTTAAATGACGTTCACGCTGATAACATTGTTTAAGTTAAAATAAAATAATGGATGACTTATGACCGCATTTTATGGCAGTTATTTAGCATTCGGCCCCCGTCAAGGTGGATCGACGATCTGGTGAAGGTTGCGGGAAGCCACTGGATGCGGGCAGCGCAGGATTGATCGTCGTGGAGATCCTTTGGGGAGGCCTATACCCAGCAGTGGGTGTCGTGCGGTTGATATGATGATTATGGTACAGTCAAGCTGAATGTCAGGTTGTACAATAGAGTCAAAAACCTCAGACTTTACCTGTTGGCCGTGAGATTTTTAATAATACACGCATTTTAGAGAAGGCGCTAAAATGGCCTCTACGTGTTGGATTCGGTTCCCTATGTATTTGCATAAAATTTTAAGGCATAATATGATTTCGCCGAATGATGTTTACGCATAATATTACTTAGTCATAACAGCTTATGCATAGGCATAACTAATTTAGGCATAATCATGTTTAAGAATAATATTCTTTAGCATAAATTTAAACACGCATAATGTTATTAACGCATATTTTTATAAACAAATAAATGAATACACTCCGAAACTTGCACATTTAAAAGCTATTGCAAAAAATTTACACTTGAAATAAATATAAATATTGTTAGTCTCATGCATGGCTAGGGGTATGTATTTACAATGCCAAAGTTGAAAAGACCGAATTTTACAAGATCTATGGACGAAACACCGAAAATCAAATGGTCGAATGGTTGTTTAGACTTACGTTTAAAATCACGAAAGGACATTTGAACTAAAATACTAAATCCGGAAGCTTAAAAAACTGAAGGTTAATTGAGAGTTACATGCCAGCAGGTCGGTACTGGCACTTCGCCGGACGCTCGCTTCGCTCGCTCGGCTCGTGCGTTGTAGGTCGCAATGAAACTTAACCTCCTCCTCGCTCGCTACGCTCGCTCGTCGTCGCACCTAATACACCTAAACAGACTTTCGGGATTTTGAATTATAGGCATTTTAATTTTCGGCATTGTAATTAGGGCTCTCAAATCCAATATTCGAATATTCGTTTATTTTGGTATTCGAATACTTAAGTCGGTAAAATTCGAATATTTGAATATTTTCTACTTTGTGAGATTTAGGCAAAAGACATTAATTAAAAACCCGAATAGCATTTGTGAGCATAGAATGAAGCGATCGTTAACGTTCACTTTCTCGTTTATTTATTTGTTTAGCTATTTTGTTTGTTTGTCCACAAATTGCAAACGATTTTAATCTAGTTCCCGATGAGCAAAAGACTTTAAACTTAAAACATAGGTCAGAACAGGAAGACAATAAAGTATTATAGTGTCATTGAGCTGACCTGATGATGGAACTGGAAGAAGGCCACAGGAAATCTGTAATAAAACCATACAAACCCATCGAGTTTAGGCTCGTTTGATTCGTCTTGACACGTACTCTGTTGTGAAGTAGTGTCCAGGGTCTGATGAAGCTGAAAGAAGGCCACAAGAACTCTGTGATAAAACCATGCAACCCCATCTGGTTTGGGCTTGTTAGATTCGTCTTGACTAGTACTCTAAAATGAGATGGGTAACGGTTTCCAGGGTCTGGTGATGGAGCCGGAAGAAAGCCACAGGAACTCTGTAATAAAACCATGTGACCCCATATTTGTGCTCGTTTGATTTGTCTTGATGAGTACTCTGTTAGGAAATAGTAGCCAGGGTCGGATAATGGAGCCGGAAGAAGACCACAGGAACTCTGTAATACTTTACTTTATTGCTGACATTAAGCAAATAACACAAACATTTTAAACATTGGCACTAATAATTAACAAAATACATCTGTTATAATTTTGGTTTTCAGTCTGTTATAATTTTGGTCCATATTTTCTTGCTTTCTCTTGCCATATGACCCACCCATTGCCATTTTAACTGATTCTTATTTATTTATTTATAAAAAAAAGTACACCAACAGCGCATGCATTAACACAATAAAAAAAAATACATATTACATACAGTGATGTATCTTGTATGCACGTAAATATGTTCTTTATTTGTGCCGCATTCGCGTTTATCTGTTTACTGTTGGTTGACTGGTAGAGAATGCTATTAGCATTAAGTCCGCCATTTGTACCTTACTCAATGTATTTGTACAATAAAGATTTATAAAATAAAATAAATAAAAATACAGGTTCTGATGCATACACCTTTACAGGTGACACGACATCTTCTACTTTTGTTTTTGTTCTTATTTCTTTTGATTTTTGCCCGTCTTTCAGCGTTACACTTATTGGGCTTCTTTCCATGTTCCTCTGGCATGTTCTGAGATTCAAATAGTGTTCTTGAGTCAGTGCCCATGTTTCACACTCTGTAATAAAACCATACAAATCCATTGAATTAGGGCTCGTTTAATTCGTCTTGAAAAGTATTCTGTTGGGAAATAGTGTCCAGGGTCTGATGATGGGGCCGGAAGAAAACCACAGGAATTCTGTATTAAATTCCACCCTCTCACGGGCTAAGCGGTACTTCTCAGTTCACACCCAACCAACTGCTTCTGTTTTACAACGCGTAGATTCGTCCAATCATGGAGTTCTGTTGTCACCTGTGGGATGATTCTGTTAAGTATCAGCTTAAACTTCCTGAATCGATTGAAAACAGATTGAAAGCCAGGAGGCTCATCGGCAACTCAACATTGGCCACGGCGGAACTTCAGAGCCTTAGTCACGGTCGCAAAGTTAAAGAGTGTGCGAGGGAACTGCACAACCTTGTTCCTCTAGCCGCTTTCCACCATCGAGGTACCAGAGGCAGGTTAGCATATCACCCTACCTTACATAGTAGATGCTACAAGGGTCCGTACCAAGCGCTTTGCCAATACATTTGACTGCTGAAGAATGGATTGCGCTGCTACTCATATGTTCCCCGATAGTTACAACCTTTGTCTCTTCAAGGTAAGAGTGAATAGGCATTTCTTGGGCAAGTGTGCTATACCTTAGACCACATCCTGTTTACCAAGCAAGATGGTAATATAAAAAAGAAAGTTCCGATATAAAAAAGAAAACATACAAATTCACCGAGTTTTGGGTCGTTTGATTCGTCCTGACAAGTACTCTGTTGAAAAATAGTATCAATCCCTGGTGTGATGATGAAGCCGGAAAACGCCAGAGAAAATAACACAGATTAGACTGAAAAGCAAAAAATAAATATTTACTGACAAAAAAACTAAAAAAACGCGTTTTGAAAACGAACTAAAAAGTATAAAAATCTGACTCAAGTCAAAACATACAAAAAAAAAACGGACTAATAAGTATAAAATAATTACCCACGTAAAGATGTACGGCCCTATAAAGAAGTTTTAAACCTAAAAATGTGGGGCGAATGCAAAAGTCAATTGATGATAAATCTTACAAAATGCGCCCCACTTAAACGAAGCATTTAACGTTGGTTTAATTTGAAAAATAAACAATATTTAATAATTACGACCACCTGTTTTACTGTACAGAAATATTCGAATAATATTCGAATATGGGATCCCTTGTTTTCGCATAATGATTTTATACCTAATTTGATTTGGCATAACGGATTTGGCATAATGTTTTTTGTCATAATAATACTTTGTCATAATTGTTTTTTGGCATACTATTTATTTAAGCATAATTATCATTTAGACTAATTTGATTTCGCATAATGTTATTAGGCATATTGTCTATTCGCCTAATATTATTTAGACATAAAAATAAAAAACAATAAGAATAAATATTTTTACGTACTTATTTATTTTCTTGCAAAAGGGATGTGTATTAAAATGCCGAAAATTCATAACACAAACGACCAAAATATCGACGTATATAACACCTATTTTCAAAATACCGAAAATCCTAAATATCGATATCCGATAGACCGTAACTTAAGAGATCGATTATTAGATGACCGATAGTTCGAAATCCCGAAAGTTAAAATGCCGATAGTTCAAAATCCTGAAAGTCTGTTTAGGTCTATTAGGTGCGACGACAAGCGAGCGTAGCGAGCGAGGAGGAGGTTAAGTTTCATTGCGACCTACAACGCACGAGCCGAGCGAGCGAAGCGAGTGTGCCGCGGCAGCGGTCGGTAAAGTGCCAGAACCGACCTGCCGGCATGTAACCCTTAATTAACCTTCAGTTTTTTAAACTTCGAAATTTAATGATTTTAAACGTACGGCCAAACAACCGTTCGACCATTTGATTTTCGGTGTTTCGTCCATGGGTCTTGTAAAATTCGGTCTTTTGAACTTCGGCATTGTAAATACATACCCCTAGCCATGCATGAGACAAACAATATTTATATTTATTTCAAGTGTAAATTTTTAACAATAGCTTTTAAATGTGCAAGTTTCGCAGTGTTTTTTTTTTATTTATTAAAATAGCATTATGGGTGTTTAAATTTATGCTGAAGAATATTATGCTTAAACATGATTATGCTTAAATTAGTTATGCTTAAAAAAATTATGCATAAGCTGTTATAACTAAGTAATATTATGCGTAAACATCATTCGGCGAAATCATATTATGCTATGACATATTGTGCCTTAAAATTTTATGCAAATACATAGGAAACCTTCGGATATATTCGAATACCTCCTTAAAAAATTTCGAATATTCGAATATTGAATTTCGTCGAATATTTGCAAGCCCTAATTGTAATACATACCCCTTTTGCAAGAAAACAAATAATTGCGTAAAAATATTTATTCTGATTGTTTTTGATTTTTATGTCTAAATAATATTAGGCGAATAGACAATATGCCTAATAACATTATGCGAAAACAAATTAGTCTAAATGATTATTATGCTTAAATAAATAGTATGCCAAAAAACAATTATGCCAAAGTATTATTATGACAACAAAAATCCGTTATGCCAAATCAAATTAGGTATAAAACCATTATGCGAAAACAAGGGATCCCGTTGGATTCATATCCTCACGCAAGTCTTAAAGGATGGGTTTAGTTTTGACCCGTGAATTCCAAAGTGTATAATAATATTACTGACGATATTATTATTATAATGTATCGACAGGATTATGCTGGTGATCCAATGTTAGAATATTTGTTTATTTATACCATATTCTTGCAAATAAAATGATATGATTTGATGTGGTGTTTTATGTACCAGATACTTCGACCGCGACGTGCGTTGCGTGCGCGAGTTCTTCAAGAGACGGTTCGGGTACACTAGCGAGCTATACCCGCAGTTCAGCGATCTGCAACGCGACGAGCGACTCGACCGCGACGTGGCCTGCTCCGGGTACAAGGGCACGAGCCGGGACACGCTGCAGCTGCTGCAGGTCAGTGTGTACCCGCGGTACTGCGACCTGCGACGCGACGAGCGACGCGACCGCCACGTGGCCTGCTCCGGGTACCGGGGCACGAGCCGGGACACGCTGCAGCTGCTGCAGGTCAGTGTGTACCCGCGGTACAGCGACCTGCGACGCGACGAGCGACGCGACCGCCACGTGGCCTGCTCCGGGTACCGGGGCACGAGCCGGGACACGCTGCAGCTGCTGCAGGTCAGTGTGTACCCGCGGTACTGCGACCTGCGACGCGACGAGCGACGCGACCGCCACGTGGCCTGCTCCGGGTACCGGGGCACGAGCCGGGACACGCTGCAGCTGCTGCAGGTCAGTGTGTACCCGCGGTACTGCGACCTGCGACGCGACGAGCGACGCGACCGCCACGTGGCCTGCTCCGGGTACCGGGGTACGAGCCGGGACACGCTGCAGCTGCTGCAGGTCAGTGTGTACCCGCGGTACTGCGACCTGCGACGCGACGAGCGACGCGACCGCCACGTGGCCTGCTCCGGGTACAAGGGCACGAGCCGGGACACGCTGCAGCTGCTGCAGGTCAGTGTGTACCCGCGGTACTGCGACCTGCGACGCGACGAGCGACGCGACCGCCACGTGGCCTGCTCCGGGTACCGGGGCACGAGCCGGGACACGCTGCAGCTGCTGCAGGTCAGTGTGTACCCGCGGTACTGCGACCTGCGACGCGACGAGCGACGCGACCGCCACGTGGCCTGCTCCGGGTACCGGGGTACGAGCCGGGACACGCTGCAGCTGCTGCAGGTCAGTGTGTACCCGCGGTACTGCGACCTGCGACGCGACGAGCGACGCGACCGCCACGTGGCCTGCTCCGGGTACAGGGGCACGAGCCGGGACACACAAAATATTTGAGGAAAAATATGAAAAATGCATAAAGTTTTGTTTGAACATAGATTAATAGAATACATACAGCATGTTACAACTAACACATAAAATGTTGTTGCCTATGGGACTTTCGCGAATAATGGTCTCCAATTTATTTACCAAAACTCATCAAAATTAGTTCGGTGCTTAAGGCGCGAAAGCGTTACCAAACATAAAGTGAGTACTTTCGCATTTCGTATGGAAGGTTTCTGATGAAACAGAAAGCCTGTTATTTTACTGTTTTGTGAGTTATTTATACTTCAACTCTTTTGCTTCTGGTACTATTTGCCTTTATTTGTGTTACTGCACTTAAAGTTTGACGAGCCCACAAAGTTTTATCGGTATGAGACAGCGGACTAAAATCTACAAACATTCCGCTCAAAAAATCGCACCACGCACATTATAATCAATTGGGCGGGCCTAAATTACAACCCGTGTAGGGCCACGCGCCCTCAAAGTGGCCAATTTTGGCTGGAAATTAGAATGGATTTTAGAACTTACACAAAGAATGAAATCTGTTGAAGACTTATTCAAAAAATATTAGATATAATTTAAGAGGGATCTTAGTTTTTTTTAAACATTGACTTGGTTTACTAATAATAAAAATAAATATTTTGGCGGCGCTAGTAGTAGGTAGTACAGCGCCTTAATTTGCTTCGTCAATACAAAATGTCATATGCGCCAGAATACAACCTAATACCGATTGTGTGCGCATTGTAATATGGTATGTTTTTACTAGTGGATTGTTGAGTTTTCGGCCTTTTGCGAATTGGACTATGTGAAGCGGACTTGTGGTACTGTTTTTAAGCAATATTTGCTTGCAATGACTCTTCCATAGATTTTAGTACGCTGGTATAAAAATGGTAGATTGGACATTTCATGTGGACTAAGCATCTCGCGAGCACCGCATGCTACACACATGAGATAAAAATGTCTTTAGCAGTGGAAGAATTTTAGAGCAAACTCAATAATCCTGAAGATTCAAGAGATAATTTCTATTGCCACACGATGTTAGTAATAAACACCCGTTTTATGTTTTTTTTTGTTTTATACATAAACTTGCCAATTTTCAAACGGCCTTATTCATAAACGCCTAATAATTTTATTTTACCTATAGCACCGTTAAAATATCTTTTTCAACACACTTGCTCGTAAAGTGAGCCCTAATACCAGGCTAGGCGCACTCCGCGCTTTAGGTACGAAGCTACAAGTAGCCGGCGGGTCCGTCCGGACGGACTAATTACAGAGGCTGCCGCGTGCCGGCTGGGTCGCACGTTAGCAGTTTGATTTCTATACTCAATCGCGTACTACCGCATTTGCGTATTGTCGCGTCGTTTGTTCGCACATTTATTATATTTAACCAAAATGAAGGCATATTGCATCGCAATGGAATGCCTTAATAGTAATAAAAAGGATGCGAACCTCACGTTTTTCACACTTCCAAAAGTTCCAAACGACATCGAAACGTAAGAAGCTTATCTAACTACTACCTAGTTAGTATTTAGTATCCGGTACTTACTTCTCTTATTTGCTAAACAATCTTCACCCAACTATTTATTGAAATAATAATTAATAGATTACGTAGGTACGTACCTACTTCCTTTCGAAATAAAGTAAATTATTAATGACAATTCGATTTCGTAAGAAAGCAAATTGCCTCAAAGTCAGCATGTATGTCTAATGTGGCGTTGACTGTATCTAGACTAGGGTTTTTTGAAACGTGTTTAAGTATACATTTTATTTCACAAACACATAACATGTAATAAAGTAAGTACCTATTATTTCATTATTACTTAAAAGAAGAAACCCTGAAGTCGTTAGAAGAATAAGAGCTACGCGATAGAAAGAGAGGCAACTTCTAGGTGAATATAACTGTACGTATGGGAGCGGTGTGCGACCTGAATTGCATCTTATCGTGTCTGGGATAGAGTCGCTATTTATTTAAATGACATTGCGGAGTGGATCTTCTGTACTTGTACTATTATGTATTCTGTGCTAATACATCGCTTTTAGGGCCATAAACCGAACTATAACAAACGCGTGCAATAATATATAAAACACTAGTTGGTTATAGAATTATCCTTACAAAGTTAAATAGGTACCTTACTGCAAGTTCTATGCGAATAAACAGAGCATTTTCAATTTAACTGGGTAATACAGTTATTTTTTTAGTAACAACAAAGAGGTTTGATGCCACTGAAAATTCATTTGCATTTATGGAATAAATAAATGTGTTGGTCTTTAATTAAGTCAAACAAATATTTATTATTATCAAAATTATTCCTAATTTACAATATTTAGTTATAAAATATTAAAATATTTGCATTTTATCACTTAAATTTATAATTTTGAAGTGGCTGTATGCTCACTAACCCCTTTGTTCGCAAAATATTCTTGCATTGGGCGTGTGAAAAAAACAAAAAAAAACATGCGCGCCTTTTCTCATCATGATTATCATTTTGTTTTTGTCGTATTTGTTGCTGTGTGGTAAATTACTTTGTTTTTCCTCGCAAATGTGTTGAAAAACGTCGTATGAAACTCGCGAGCTCTTACTTATTGCATACTCGGCTGAGTTACGCCCCCGCCTGCGGCTCGGGCTGCAACCCACAGTCTTGTGTGCAATAAGCAACCTAAGCTAACTTGTATCATAATGTACTATATCTTTATCGTTTGTCAGAAGAGTAAAAGAAACAATAGTAGTTTATGAAACTGACACATAAAGAGGGGTATTAAAACACGAGTGTGTGTTTAAAAACCGAGCCGTAGGCGAGGTTTTTAATAGTATCACACGAGTGTTTTAATACCTAGTTATGTGCAGTTTCATACACTACTTTATCTACACTCATACATTTGGGATTGAACCTACTAAATAAAAGATCAACGTTAGAAAAGAGAGAGAGAGAGAGAGACTTTGTTTGTATTAGCTAGGTACCTACCTTGTAATAAGTCATTTCCTTAGCTGCATCTAAAATATCGGGCAGAGTATTTTTTTTCATATTTTAAAGCAAGAATAAAAAAACCTACAAAATTCAGTAAGTATAACAAAATGTAAAAATTGAAATTAAAACTTTATTTGAAAGGCTTTAGAAATGGCGCGCATTCCATTAGAAAAAAAATGAGATGAGTGCATTCCAATAAACTAATCGCACTTAGTCATCGATTACCATAGAGTGCATTTTAATCATGGAAAATATGTGGGAAAATATCGTTGTTTTTTTTTAATGTTACGGCACTGCCTTCTTTTTGGATTTGCCCTGTATCGTAATGAGAAAAAAAGTTATTTTATGATGCAGTTGACTGCATCGTAATGAGTTTATTTTTTAATTTTACCTATCCACGAAAATAAAGTACGTATTTATATTATCTTTTTTGAATTCATATTTGGAACATTACGTTGTGAGTGTAGATAAAATACTTTATAAGCCACCTATATAACTTGCTTGTTTTTATGAATAAGGTGGTAAAACTTAATACACGACATAATACAGTTTCCTGCAAACACACAGTAACAGCTGTTTGTAAACTTTGTAGGAAATGGGCTTGGACCTTGGTGAGGATGAAGAGGAAACCAGTTCCGACGGTGAAGATACGGAGCCACTCGTGGGTCCACAACCGAACTACACTGAAGACGAGCTCGCCAGGTTGAGGAAGCAGGTTCGAATAACAGTTGCTCAAAATTTATACACAGGGTCATTCCTAACTCGCTTTAATTCATCAATGCCCGCGCGGACGCCAGCGTCCGGACAACAATAGGAAATCTATTGTATCTCATTTTTCGGGCGTTGACGGGTAAAAAGTTTAAGGGTGTGTTCAATGCATGAAGCTGAATAGGTTTTTTTTTAAATTTGAGATTTTAGCATTCACCATGCTTTTTTTATACGTGACTCAGTAGCTCAGTGGTAAGAGCATTGGACCGGGCTTCCAAAGGTCGCGGGTTCGATTCCCGTCAGAAAATATGGTCTGGTGCGAGTCGATTTTTTTCTAGTATATACGTATTTTGACCCATGTTTCTTAGATAAAGTTCTTCTGTTGCATGGACAACACACATACTTCAAGATTTATAATGAGTCATGAATAACCCTGAATATATCAGACAGAATTCACAAAGTAAAATATATGCATAATTTGATAATACATTTTAGGTTGAAGAGTCAATTCAGCATGACGAGAAGAAAGTCACAGACGTAATTTCAAAAACAAACGAACTCAGCATCACAGACCATAACGACGCCGAAGTGCCGCAGCTAATCAAAGTACAGTCATCGGAATCCACAGACAAAACAGAACTGGACATAAACGAATCCACAGACAAAACAGAACTGGACACAAATGAATCCACAGACAAAACAGAACTGGACAAAAATGAAGCTACAGATAATTTGGACAAAAACTCTCAGAAAAACAGATTAGCTTTGATAGAGAAAGCATTGTCAGATGTAAGATCAATGAGGACTTATACTTCTGCAAGTACTATAGCCCCCGAGGTGGTGAAACAGCAGGTTAAGAAGAATTTGGAGATCCGGCAGAAGAAAATGGAGAGAAAGAAGGCGATAGCGAAGGGAGAGGCGAGCGCCGTGACGCGCTCGCGCCGCGACAACACGGAGACGATACGGGAGAGCCACGGCCTGTGGGGCTGGGACGAGTGAATAAATGTTGTATATATTGTATTTAAGTCTTTTATTGTCTTAACGATTACCGATGTTATAGTGTTAAGTTATTGCACCAAAGTGCAGTGCAGCTAGGCCCTAGATCCACTAAAATCCATTGTAAAAATCCATTGATGGATCTTTTTGCACTTTTATGTCCACTTTAATCCGTGATCCACAAAAACCCACCCTTATTCAGTATTTTTGCAAAGTGGCTTTTTTAGAACTTACGTGTGTCTGAAAATCCATTAAATAACGGATGAGATTTATGAACTTCTTGGAAAAAATAAAATATTTATTACATTGAAAATATTTTTAAAAGTTAAAGTTAACCTCCTCTACATACATATAGTGACCCTGGTACTTTTTAAAATAATTGTAACTCAATCCTTGTTAGTTATTCTATTCCAAATCATATTTTTAAAATCATTGGCGTTCAAAATTGGCAAAAATCATGTATTTGATCAGATAACATTAATTTCATGTATCACCCATTCTTTAATGGATTTTCAGACACACGTTAGTTCTAAAAAATCCACTTTGCAAAAATCCTGAATCAAGGATTACAGTGGACATAAAAGTAAAAAAATCCATCAATGGATCTTTACAATGGATTTTAGTGGATAGGTAGGGTTACGATTAGTCCGGATATGTCCGGACTATTGTCCGGACTTTGGCTTTGTAATTTGTCCGGCTTTTTAAGATTGGGTGGTGTTACTAGTTAAAAAACATACATAGCAATAGTGTTCGAAAGAGAAGTCCTAAATGTATGGAGTCTGGATCTGTCTGTGAAAATGTCTAGCTTTTTGTCAGGACTTTCCAAATTTTGCAATGGTAACCCTAAGCTAAGGGTAGCATGACCACCGAAACGCAATATGATAATATAGCGATTTATCACGTTTAACTGTCAAAAGACAATAGATTTTGACAGTTGAGTGTCGATAAAACGCTGTATCTTTGCGATATATATCGTGGTATGTTGGTCATGCTAGGGGGGACCATGCTCGCGCAAGTATTGTGAAATGTAGTAGGAAAATACAAAACCAAATTGAACTTTATTGATACGGTTTAGAAGTAGCTATTTGTTTGCAGCACATCTTAAATCGAAAAAAAATCATTGCCTCTAGTTGATTTTTACCCGTAACCTATTAGATATGCCTGACTAATCTGTGCCCGTAGCACGAACAGCTGTCGAAAAAATTTACGCGCATAAAAAACATTCGATAGAATAATTTTGTATGGAAAATTGGTACAGCGTCATCTACTGCCGAAAAGTGAAATGAGATATACTTTATCTATCGAGTAGGTACTTTTACGTGCGTTTTTTTCTCGATAGCTGTTCGTGCTAAGGGCACTGATTATGTTTATGTATTTTATAATCTCCATTCCATCATTAGTTCTACGGTAAAACTGCCCAGTTGTGCAAGTAGGAACAAAACGTTTTGTTTGGGATGACGATGACGTGTCGGTCGCGTGGTCAGTATAGCTCGGCGGAGTCGTCATCGTCGCTGCGCGCGGGCTCGTCGGCGACGGGCGCGGGCGTCACGGGCGCGCCCTGCTCGCGGATGTACAGCAGCTGCATGTACGCCTCCACGCACAGTATCTGGACATGGATACGGGTGTACAGTGGGAATGTGGTTAATCCTCCAGAGCTCTTAGGCGTTGGTCTGCAACAAACGCCGGGAGTGACGCTGGAAGCCGCGTCCAGCGTCCCAGACGCCGGACGCGGCATCCAGCGTCACTGCGATGGTCACTCGGAACTGTTCTCTTGAGAATCTGAAAAATTTGGTCTCGTTTGAATCGTCTTGACGAGTTCTTTGTTGAGAAATAGTTTTCAGGGTCTGATGATGGAGCCGGAAGAAGGACACTGGAACTCTTTAATAAAACCACGCTACCCCATCGAGATTGGGCTCGTTTGAATCATCTTGACGAGTACTTTGTTGGGAAATAGTGTCTGAGGATCTGATGATGGAGCCGGAGGAAGGCCATAGGAACATAATTAGTGATTTCGTATATCTCCTAGCATTTTAACACGTTTTTATTAGGTTGCTTTCTCGTTTGTGTGTTTGTGGGTTTGTTTGTTTCTCCACAAAGTTTGCGAACGATTTTATACTAGCTTCCCGTTGAGCTAGAGACTTGAAACTTTGAACATAGGTCAGAACTAGAAGGCAATGTAATATTATGGTGTCATTGAGCTGATCTGATGATGGAGCCGGAGGAAGGCCATAGGTATACTCTATAGTAAAACCATGCAACTCCATCGAGTTTGGGCTCGTTCGAGTCGTCTTGGCGAGTGCTCCGGCAGGAGATAGTATATTTTTTTTTAGTGTTAGCTGGTTAACTAAAAAGCAGAAAATAATAATTTACTGAAAATAAAAACTTTTTTAAAAACACGTTTTTTGTTAAAAAGGTTATAAAACCTACTTTACGTCTCTTGAGGAATCCTTCGACCTTGAAGGTGTACCCGAAGACGCTGGTGGATATCTTGGACTCGGACACGATGATGTAGTTGTCCTCCGTCTGGAACGGGAACGTCTCTATCCGGTAGCTGCCGGCTTTGATCGGGCACGACAATCTACAAATAGGTACGTACCTAAGTTTATAATCTTAAATAAAGAAGGAAATCGATGACATAGTTGCATATATAGACTTATTATATTATAGTTGCTTAGCGCGCGACCTAGCTGTGACCTGTCTGGAACTACCTAAGGTTTCTCATCAGCCCCCCTACTCAAATGGCCAACTTTCTATTCAAAGGTAGCGTTCAAACGAATAGAAATGTTGGCCATTTGAGTACCCCCTACTCATATTTTTTTGCATAAATTGAGAGGTATCTACACTTATTTGACATTTTTATTCGAAAAATGAGCACCTGACTAATCTATCAACATACAAATCATGAGATGCACAATCTTTTTTATTTATGAGACTGTGAAGTGAGCATGTTTATATGAAAATAACGGTGTAGGCGGTTAGATATGCCGGTGAGTGTCAATATTTCAAGCATCATATCTCAAAAACTATTAGACATACAGAGCTGAAAGTTAGCTTAAATTGTTTGAAATTTAATACACTTTCAAAATGATGTTGCCAATTAATGTCAAAAGCTCATAGTTTTTTAATAAAACTGCAAAAACTGAATAAAAATGCAGTTTTTCACGTATAACGCAACTAGCACAACTTTTTTTTGCTTGCAAAACATGGTTCCACACTCCCTTAAGGGGTCGAAATAACATACCAAATAAGTCTATGCCAAAAATGCAGCTTTACATCGCGTTTTGCGATTTAAATGTAGATTTTTACTGGGCTACTAGTCCAGTAGCGACATTAAAAATGACGATGTCTTTTCAAAATGAGCCTAAAATTGTTAGAAAAATCACAGTTCTATTATTCTTTGGTTCTATCACAAAAAAAAATGACGCCTGGCGCCGAAAGGATAAATAATAGTACCTAGGTACTTATAGTTTTATCCATTTGTCTGTCAGTGATGCAAAGTGGTTTTCTTACCGGGGCTGCGTGTGCCGGAAAAACATATTATACAGTTCAGTTTGGGGGTCGTCGTCGTCGCGTAGACAACCGTTGCTGATGAGCTGGTAGGACCTGAAGTAGTCGCACGTGTCCTGGTTGCGGATGTCCTGGCATTTCTGCATTGTCACCTGTATTAAATAATAATTAAGTTACTCATATCATTGATGGACGAATTGAAAAGCTCGTATTAACTTTTTATTTCATGAACTCACTAAGGTCTTGACTTTAGTGTAAAAGCAACCTTCTTGGTGCCATTCGGCCTATAAGTGAGACGGTAAGCAATATCGCTAAAGGCTCAATTACACTATACAATTTTAAGCAAGCGATTTTAAGACTGTCTTGAAAACGACTAAGAATGCGCGCATTTACACCACACAATTTCTAGCACGCTCGGCCGTGCTTACTGTCATAGTAAAAGAGAAGGCAGTAAGTCTCTAATGTCTTTTTCAATCAACGTAGTATTGGCAGGCCTCCTTCATTCGCTCAAGGTCTCGCGATAAGCACCTACAGCTAGCCGTTCGTGCGAACGAACAAGTGAGCAAAGGGCCGCCACACGCCCGCCGCCGTAGTCGCGCGGCATCTTACTGCCTGCGTAGGTATTGCCTCTTTATAATAGTAACAATGTCGAATCGACATTACTGTGCCGTATACGGATGTAAAAAACAAAAAACCAATAAAAAAGTGTCGTTTTTCACATTATGATATACGCTACGCAGTTCATTTAAAAGAAGACAACCTTAACGTTGCGTTATAAGAAAAGGTAAGAGCACGCGATAGAAAGAGAGGCAACTACTAGGTGAATATAAACTGTACTGCAGGCCATTGCGCGACCTAAATTGCACTTTATTGTGTCGGAGCAAAAGTCGCTATTTATTTAAATTACTATGCGGCGTGCTGCTTCTGTACTTTGTACTATTACTTATTACTTATTCTTATTATTACAATGTAATTATGGTATTGGAGTTATTTACATTGTAGTTTTTGTATTTGTTTTATTTTCTGTTTTAGTTCTTTAAGCACCTACCTAATACCAAATTCCTTTTCTTTAATCATTTTTTGTTAAGAGGTTAATTATAAATATTTTCAATTTGCAATCGTCATGTCAGATAAAATTTTAGGTACCTATCTCCTTACTTATATATTAATCAAACATTTTTTTCAACTATTGTCTACCTATTAGAAACCTACATAACATTAATATCTGACTAGGTTGAAAATTCGAAAGGCTCACGAATATAAATATTTTACCTAGTAGGTATGAAGTAGTAGTAGGTATATTTACCTAGTATCATTTTATTTAAGTAGATAAAAACCTCTAATGTGTAGGTACTTACTTAATGCAAATTGCAAGAATCGTATCAAACAAAACAAGACTGTCGCTCTTGTGAATAACTCGACGGACACGCACGCCGCACCGCACCGCACCGCACACCAACGCGAACGCGACGGCTCGCGCGCGGGCCGCGGCAGCGGCACCCGCCCGCCCCTCGGCGTGACCCACCCCGCGCCACGCCCGCCCACGGCGTCCGGCTCAGAAGGTGCACATCGTCGTTGTTGTCGGTCGCGCACGTATCGACCTACCTAGATATCGCCTTATTATTATACGTTACACTATTTCCCAACAAAGTACTCGTCAAGACGATTCAAACGAGCCCAAACTCGATGGGGTTGCATGGTTTCATTATAGAGTTCCTATGGCCTTCTTTCGGCTCCATCATCAGATTCTTGGACACTATTTCCCATTAGAGTACTCGCCAAGACGATTCAAACGAGCCTTAAGTCAATGGGGTAGCGTGGTTTTATTAAGAGTTCCAGTGTCCTTCTTCCGGCTCCATCATTAGACCCTGGACACTATTTCCCAACAAAGCACTCGTCAAGACGATTCAAAGGAGCCCAAATTCAATGGGGTTGCACGATTTCAATATTAAGTTCCTATGGCATGGCCTTCCAGCTAAATCATCAGAGCCTGGACCTCATCTCCCTTTAAAGTACTCATCAAGACGATTCTAACGAGCCCAAGCATGACGGGTTTGTATGGTTCCATTATAGAGTTCCTGTGGCCTTCTTCCGGCTCCATCATCAGATCAGCCCAATGATACCATAATATTGCATTGCCTTCCATTTCTGACCTATGTTCAAAGTTTCAAGTCTCTAGCTCATCCGAAAGCTAGTTTAAATTGTTTGCAAACTTTGTGGAGAAACAAACAAACAAACACAAGCAAACGAGAAAGCAACCTAATAAAAACCTACCTATAAGTTTCAAGTCTCTAGCTCATCGGGAAGCTAGGTAGGTAGGTACTTACCTAGTATAAAATACTCTTTTCTAAAATTACGGACAAACAAATAAACGAACCTACTTATAAATATTAATAGTATAAATAAATAAATAAACAAGAAAACGTCCATATGAAAACGTGTTAAAAAACCAACATTCCTTTTTGAACTTATCTTGTACTGTGGCAGTATCGTCTATCTGTCGCGAGTCAGACAGAGTCTGTCTCTGTCTGTCACATTACCTCTAAACGTTGACCTTGAGAACGCCTTTATGCCTTAGGTATAAAGTTGGTTTTTGTAGTACAACTGTTACGTCTGACGTGCCGTCGTAGGTACAGTTAGACTGTCTTGAAATCGTGCGTGCATTTAGACGACACAATTTTAAGAATCTTATTATCGAGCGGGCTAGGCCGCACGATTTTAAGATTCTTACTGTCTTAGTCCGTTTACACCATGCTTAGTCTTGAAATCGCGTGCTTAAAATTGTGTAATGTAATTGACAACATATCAAAATTTTTATCCTGTTTTTTTATTTGTTATTTAGAAATTACTGGTGAAAACATGAGACACGTATTTTTTTATTTTCCAAAATTTTTATTTTAAGTCAACGTAATATTAATTTGAAAACTTATCTATTCTAAAAGAGCGTAAGTGCCGTTTAAAGGATTTTTGGCGGACAATATCCTTTGCCCATATGGATAAAAAAAATCATTATGACGTCAAGTTAAAAATATCATGAATACATTCAAAACAAAACTAATCAAAGTGAAAAATATTTTGATTCTTGACACAGACTTTGACATAAATTGTAACCTTGACAGCGACAGTTTTTATGATTATTATTTTTTTAAGATAAAATCACACAACTTTTTCACGCAAAGGAGTTAAATATTTAATATTCCTTTATCTCGATGATACAGTGTTTTTTCTACATATTTCGTTAAATTATTGATCAAAAGCCCCGAAAAATTATGTACGGTGTCAGAAATTGAAAAACCTCGAAATGGTTTTCGATTTAAGGTACCTTGTAAAAAATGAAAACATGTCAATTGAGCCTTAAGGTTGAACATCATCTGGTGGGTAGATAGGTAATGAAATGAAAATATCAAGCCACTTTGCTACACTACATCAATCTGTAATTGGGCCCGCGTGGTGGAGCCATCTTCCTTGTTTATCCATAAAGATGGCCTGTTCTGTATCTCAGCTTCAAGACATGATTGGTTCCTTATGAACCAGCAAAAAATATATATATCATGTGTGCCGCGTTTGGCTTACCTTCACGTCCCACCCATTGCTAATGTCCTCAGTAACGTTGAACCTCCCGCTCACCGACGAGGCGTAGATCCTCGTGATGACACTCAGCTCGGAAACTGTCACCAGTGCCCCGTCAACCACCGAGGAGCAAGGCCCCACCCGCGTCACCAGCAAGTTGGTTGGGGCTGATCCTCTCACTGGTAATAAATGCACACTTAACAGGAATATGATGCAGATTTTTATACGCATTACCGTTCTATCCATAGCCATTGAGAAAAATGATTAAAAATAAAATATGCTACCTGTTTGATAACTAACAGACCATATAACAAATACAGCTAACTGAACCGTATCCGTAAAAGAGTTTACTCGCTTCATAATGAGTTTTTAATGTTCGTGTTTGTTATATTATGTCACTAGCGGCCGCCCGCGGTTTCACACGCGTGGTTCCCGTTCCCGTGGGTATATCGGGATAAAAAGTATCCTATGTTTTTATCTAGGCTGTCTACTATCTATGTGCCAAATTTCAACCAAATCCGTTCAGTAGTTTTTGCGTGATTGAGGAACAAACATCCAAACATCCAAACCCACAAACTTTCACATTTATAATATTAGTAGGATAATGCCGCTATAAGTAGGTATTAGATTAGGAATGCCGCTATAACTACTTCTTAGTTATGTAATCACTCGATAAACACTCATTCTCTGATAAATGAATGACACTGTTTAAGATAATCTAGTGTTATATTTGTGTAATCCTAATTAATGGTTTATTGCAGTGTACCTACGTAGGTACTTCAACTCAAGTGTAGGTATGTAAATAAAGTAGGCGCTTTTGTTTGATGATAATCTGCATAATAAATTGATCAAAATCATTGCTACGATTTTGTGTCTGTACTGTCATCATTATCTTCAAAGTTATTAGTTTTATTTAGTTAAGTTTCTTATTTGCTGTTGATGCCATATTTGTAAGATTCCACAAAATCAAAAGAGCTTATTAGATCATCCTGAATTAAGGATCCGGAATGAAGTCACTCCTTAATTCAGATAAGTGTAATTGCATTCAGGAAGGTAGGATCCTAACTAGGATCCTAGTTAGGATAGGAAATGTTCTCCGGCGTTAAGGATGCTAAATCGGAAGCACTTAGGACAGTGTAATCGCATTCAGGACGCTCTGCTCCGACACAGTTGTACCACAGCCTGAAGAGTATACAGTCAGTCAACGCTTTTTATGTTGGTGATAAAAAAGCCGCCTTTCATCTAGATAGACAGTTGGCGCAACGACAAAAGTAAGTGTATAACGGTATAATCACTCTGTGATTTGCTTTTTTGAATTAAAAAAAACCGGCCAAGTGCGTGTCAGGCCACGCGCAGTAGGGTTCCGTAGTTACCATATACCATAACTAGGGTTGCCAGGTGAGTCGCGAAAAAATACCGGACAACCCCAATCTTGGGGGGGTTATGCTAGGTCGCCAAAAAATAGGGGTTTTTTATACAACTAAATTAGTAACAAAATATAATGCAGACATAAAATTGTGGTCGCCAAGACTATGCTAACTTTGAGAAAGTCTTTATTCGTGACCAGTAGTACCGACGTTCCTCAAAATACCGGACATTGTTCTCTCCGGTATGACCATTTATTTTTTACCGGACACGCCTCGAAAATACCGGACTGTACGCTTTTTTAAATACCGGACATCTGGCAACCCTAACCATAACTAACTATTTTATAACCTCCTCCTTTTCAAATTTTTGAAGTCGGTTAAAAACCATACGTTATTTAATACCACTATCATTTTCATCTGCAAAAATAACTTTGTTTTTCATAGTGTTTGTATAAACGACAATGTTATATTTGTGGTTTTGGAAAATGTGCTATATCTCTAAAACTACTAAATATGTCTCATTCAAACCAATTTTCGTAAATAGTGTTTATAAAGATCTACAACATATTTTATTTTTAGGGTTCCGTACCCAAAGGGTAAAAACGGGACCCTATTACTAAGACTCCGCTGTCCGTCTGTCTGTCTGTCTGTCTGTCCGTCTGTCTGTCTGTCTGTCACCAGGCTGTATCTCATGAACCGTGATAGCTAGACAGTTGAAATTTTCACAGATGATGTATTTCTGTTGCCGCTATAACAACAAATACTAAAAACAGAATACAATAATTATTTAAGGGAGGCTCCCATACAACAAATATGTTTTTTTTTAGGTACGTACCGTTTTTAGGTACGGAACCCTTAATGCGTGAGACCGACTCGCACTTGGCTGGTTTTTTTTTACTTTTCACTCGCTTAGTTTAAAAGTTACAGGGGACTCACACATTTTACCACTTTGAAAGTGTATATTTTCCAAACGGCTACTTTGAGAAAAAATACTTTTAGAAAACTCAATGTCATTTTTAAAGACCTATCCATAAGCACACGTATAGGTTAGATGATTCTTTTTTCCGTTTCAGTTCCATGTATTTCATTTCCATCCCCCCTTAATCTTTTATACTTTTTATATTTTGTGTAAAAATCGTTTAAAAGTCGTAAAAATTGCTGTTTTAAGTTTGACAGCTGTCATCTGTTGCTATTTGCTTTTAAACTTGATTTTAGGTATGTTATTAGATGAGTTATTCGCAAATTACATACTAGTACCTACATGAATAAACCTAGTTCAGATTAGCATTGAAAATGACACGTACCTACTATCTACCTATACCTCCTACCTACATGTATTTTTACGGTCACTGTATTTTCCCCTCCGTTGCTCTGCGCAAGTACATTCGTGTAACTACTGTATGATCGTTAAGCTGTGATATCGGATCCGTTATTCAGGACGGTCTAATTGGCGACTGAATTTCTCGTCCTAAATCGGACTCTGAATTCCGTATCCTTAATTCAGGATGATCTAATAAGCTCTTTACCTATAAAGGAATCTTATTAGGTACCTACATGTGCCGTTTATACCGATCCGCGATTTTCACTTTCGGAGATTTTCTCTACCTCGCACCTCCTTGCGTCTTCGTGAAACTATGGACACGGTATTAAGTGCTACGGATTTCGCTACGACACCAAAGCGGAAAATTTTCAAAGTTTACTCTGATAAAACAACTCTTGATATGATTTTTATATCACTATTGTTATTGTATGCCATCATATTTTTTATACGTATAGAAGTATTTCTTATTATTAAAAATAATATAGGTAGGTAGGTAGGTATCTAGTTACTAGATAAACACTCGTTAACTGTGTTGTATTTGTGTACCTAATCCATTCCACCCCGGGTGACAGTGTTAGAGGGGACACTTGGGAATAATCGCAGTTCATTGCATTGTACCAGGCGGTCCCATAATGACCTGGCCTGATATATTTCTAAACATGTTCAATAATTTTAGACTGCGGTATACGAATCTTTGACTCTTTAATAATCTGCTGTGAAACTTGTATCAACCTGCAATTGATAGTTTGAACGGGGCAGCCAATTTAAGAGGACGTGTAGATAGTTTTTTGAAATTGTCGAAAATCGGGTACCGGAGTGTTTCAATTCCTTTATAAGAAAGGCCATTCGCCCGCTACGATCAAACAGCGTTTGGATGGCGTGTATGGCGAGTTTTCCTCTTCCTATAGCACTCTAAAGACTTCTTATGTCCGAATTGGAAGAAAGACCTACGGGGAAGAAAATTTGAAAATGATGAAGAATTGCAATCGGCCGTTTCAGGCCACTTTGAAGGCAAAAATTCGGACTACTTTTTTAAAGGTAATAAAATGTTGGTTCAGCGATCTTAAACGTGTGTTGTAATTATAGAAGACTATATTGAAAAGTAATGCGGGTTTTATTTCATTTCTAGTACCACAACCCAGTTAGGCCAATTCATTATGGGACCTACCACGTACTTCAACTCGAGTGTTTGTAAATAAAGCTAAATAGTAAGGTAACGTATTTTATCTAAAAGAAAAAAAAATGGACGTGAAAAACTTATCATAAAGCTGATAAGTTTGCAAGAGCTGCCGCCGCGCGCGCCACTCACCGCCGCTCGGGATTGTTGAGGGTAGATACCTTTCATGATGTAGATGAGCACTAAGAAAGGATTTTAGAAAACTCCTGTTATACAGGTTGCTACAGGGTGTTCCAGTTTTTATAAAGGTAGAGACACCATTTTTGGAGGGTATTTACCCTTTATTACCTTTTATGGAGTAGGTAGGTAAGCACTAAGAAAGAGTTTTGTGAAATTTTCGGTATACAGGGTGCTACAGGTTGTTCAAGTTTGTATGAGAATTTGTATGGGGCTAGAGGTAGAAACACCATTTTTGGACGGTAGATTCCTATTATAATGTATGTGAGCACTACGAAAAGGGTTTTGGAAAATTCCCGTTATACAGGGTGCTAAAGGGTGTTCCAGTTTGTATGAAGGTAGAGACACCATTTTTGGAGGGTAAATACCTTTCATGGTGTAGGTGAGCACTAAGAAAGGGTTTTGGAAAATTCCCATTATACAGGGTGCTATAGAGTGCTCCAGTTTGTACCTGAATTTTGATGAGAAAATTTAAATGTGTGGAATGAGATCTACAGATAAATACATAGGTATATTGGCAATCCGCGACTTTCAAAATAAATGCAAAACTATTTTAATCACGCGAACGAAGTCGCGGGCAAAAGCTAGTATGTCTATAAGAATCTATAACAAATTGCCTGAAAAATTAATAAATGAAGAAAATAACAAATTGTTTAACAAAAGCCTAAAAGATATGTTATTAAATAAATGCTACTATACCTAGTGTAAAAGAGTATTTGAATGATAAAATAAATGCCTAAAGATATTCATATACTTACTCGATATAAACTTAAAATACTAGAATAATATTATACTAAAATACTTAACAATACCATACTACTCTCTTGTGACTTCTATGCGACCGACCATACACAATTCAAAACTCCAAAACTATGTATTTTTTGAAATACTAATAATTGTAATTTCTTTTTTTTTAATAAGGCGTCCTCTCCCCCTTCAATTGCTATACCCTACTGGGTCCATAATGTTCTCTTTCGATAATATGACCACCATGTATTTACTTTATGGTATGCAATAAAATACTGAATACTTCACAAAGTACAAATTGTTACTACCTTCTCCTTCAGACCTGACAATTGAATTCCATAGCATATGAATAAATAAAACTTATTTATTCTTATGACTCAACCAATTTGCCATCAATATAATATACTTGGTTATATGCATACATTTTATGGCAAACGTAGTGATATATTTGGGTAGTAATGACACAAAACTTTGCTAGTTAAAATTTGGTGCACGCGTGGCCTTTTTGGGTTATGAAAAGTTTTTGTAGTGCAGGCATGACTTAAATAGCCCGAAAGATTTTGGTACAGGTTTCATTTATTTGTACATATTATTATATTTTTTATATTTTTTTGGATGAGGCTGTTTAGGGTAACGATTGTTTTTTTTGTGGTCATTAAATTTCATCCCATTGTTTATTATGTTTTTAAACTCTCATTCACATTATTTTAACACGTTTTTATTAGGTTGCTTTCTCGTTTGTGGGTTTGTTTGTTTATCCACAAAGTTTGCGAACGATTTTATACTAGCTTCCCGATGAGCTAGAGACTTGAAACTTTGAACATAGGTCAGAACTAGAAGGCAATGCAATATTATGGTGTCAATGAGCTGATCTGATGATGGAGTCGGAAGAAGGCCACAGGAACTCTATGATGAAACCATACAACCCCATTGTGTTTGGTCTCGTTAGAATCGTCTTGACGAGTACTCTAATGGGAGACGAGGTCCAGGGTCTGATGATGAAGCTGAAAGGCCATGCCATAGGAACTCAAAATTGAAACCGTGCTAACCCATCAAATTTGGGCTCGTTTGAATCGTCTTGACGACTTCTTTGTTAGGAAATAGTGTCTGAGGATCTGATAATGGAGCCGGAGGAAGGCCATAGGAACTCTATAATAATACCATGCAACTCCATCGAGTTTGGGCTCGTTTGAATCGTCCTGACGAGTTCTTTGTTGGGAAATAGATTCCAGGGTCTGATGATGGAGCCGGAAGTAGGACACAGGACATAGGAAATATTTATAACCCTACCTACATAAAAACGTGGGGCACATGCTAAAGACAATATGGATGAAAAATTTTACAAAATGCGCCCCAAGTTTTTAGGTTTAAATTTATTTTTTATTTATTTTTTAAATTTTAATATATTTACAGAAGAATTTATTTTTTACTTTTTAGTCCGTTTTAATATTTTTAGTCCGATTTTTTTTGTAATAATTTAGTCCTTCATAAAAACGTGTTTTAAAAAAAGATTTTTTTTCAGTTTATTTTTAAATTTCAGATACCTAACAAACTGAAGATGGCATTAACTTTCATTAACCAATTATCACCAGCTAGCCTGCGATAAAAATGTAAGTATTGCATAATAACATTATAACTTATGCGAGTAGCCTCGAACTTCGATTGCGACTTTCATTCGTAGTTTTACTTTGCAGACACGCCTCCAACTAATATTCAAATAATTTCTGACGAGACGGCCGGCGTTTCACTTGATACTAGGTTTTTAATAAAATCAGTAGTACAAACCCGGCCGCCAAACAGGACGCACGTAGCTTTCATCATGAGCCAAGATAACCTAACCGCTTTGCTCTACAAGCCGAAAGATCTGAAACTGGTAAGCATATTATGTTGACATTTCTTGACACAGCTGCGGGATCGAGGTTATAACAAACGTCACAACCTTTTTCAAGATCATCATTCTATTCAATAGTCGCCGCGCGCCGGGTCATTAATATAATAATAAATGCTTACGATGTATTTACTATTTATTTTGCTAATTCAATTTATTGCGTATTTTTGACTTGAATATTAGGTACGGTATTCGTGACAGTCACCAACAAAACTGTTAACAAAAAAAAAGCTTTTTAAAAAAAGCACAACCTCCTTCAAAAATCTTAAAAAACAGCTCTATAAAAAGCAAGAAATAATGTTCAAATCGAAAACACGTCTATTGAAGTCGGGTGGAGCTGGAAGTAATTTTTTTATTTATTGTATTGTTTATTTATTCTTAAAGCCCCACCCGACTTCAATAGAAGTGTTTTAATTAATCGATTTGAACATTATTTCTTGCTTTTTATAGAGCTGTTTTTTAAGATTTTTGAAGGAGGTTGTGCTTTTTTTAAAAAGCTTTTTTATTTGAAACTTTTTTGTGGTAGGTATGTAAGTGATGATTTTATAAAATAAAACGTTATAATGTTTCACATTTTTCAATGGTATACCCCGAGTAACTCAATTTCCACAAGAGTTCCGTTGGGCCTTCGCAGTTCAACCCAAGTCCAGCACGTCTTTGACAATAAATAGGTACCATACCTAACTTGTTTTTGATTGTCATAAACCTACCAATATTTCAATCACTGTACAGTTCCTATTTAATTTTGAGGAGTTCCCTTCAGTATCTTCAAAATCCAAAGTCCAATACCAATTAAATTAATATGGTATCATCCTTAAGGTGTCTTCTTTCAAACAAAAAAAGAATCATCTAAATCGGTTCATAAACAAAAAAAAAGTAATAGTTGAAAATCCGCCTGAATTCATATAAAATGGTAACGAAAACGACAGTTTTTTCAAGATTACTTGAAAACTACTGAACCGATTTCAAAATTTCAATAAATGGGACCAACTTGGAAACAAATGTCATGTTATAACGTTTGAATCATTTCAATCGGTTCAGCCGTCTTCGAGTAATCGGTGTACATACATATAAAAAAATATATACGTGACGAATTGATAACCTCCTCCTTTTCAAATTTTTGAAGTCGGTTAAAAAATAGATTTAGGGAGGGAAAAATGAAAATGAAAATTGGTCGGAGGAGAAAAATCTCGCAGCTCACAAAATACTACAAAGATAGTTAATATAATTGAAAAATAATAGTTGCGCATGTGAAGTTGTCAGTAAATTAAGGCGACTAGTATCTGAAATGATCGTTTTTGGAGGCGAACTGCTCTTAAATTAGCCGGCAAAAATTCCACAAAAAATATATTTTACGCCTTGATATATGGCTTATAATCGGTACATTTGAATAGTTTGAGGCATATTAAATACTGTGCAAAAAAAATTTTTAAAAAGAGGCTATTTTCAACTTTAATTTCCGAACTACTCCTAAAACTACAAGAGATATGCCTATGGTTATATTACGCCACAATGGTAATTAATTTTTCTTAAAACTGTACCTTTGGTTTTTTGAAATAATTATTAGTTTTGCCAAAAATATATTTTTTCCAATTTCACAACAAATTTCCACGCACGGGCAATGAGAATCAGTGTAACGCGGATGCTAGAAAGGGAAGGCCGCGCTCTGCGCTGCCGCCATCCACGTGGTTACGCGAAATAAAAAATCTATTGCTAAGGTGCCCACACTTTTTTTGAATGCGTTACACGTTTCCTTAGCGCAATTCACGTAACTTTGTGTGCGAAAAGACGCTTTTTGTGATTCTTTATAAAAATAATTTAGTTAGAAGTTTGTCTTAAGTTTTACTTGAATAATTATTGTCCCTACATTACATACCATATAAACATTTTATTTTGCTACGTTATGGGTAAGTACTTTTCTTTGCGAAAGGACGCGTTTTGTGATTTAAGAATTAATTGGTTTGGTCGGTTAGTTTAAAACGCCAGATTCTACAAATGCCAAATTCTACAAATGCCAACGTCTACAAATGCCAGATTTTTGTTGAAATGGACAAATAATATTTTCAATCACATTTTGATAGGTATATATTTTTGTTTATATTTTTTATATTTTTTTTCTTTCCTTCGTAATAAAATTGTCGCCAAGTAGGTACCAAGATCACAAAAATATGGAGAAGGTTAAATTCAAGGTTTTTTATTTTCGATAAAAAAATATAAAAACGTCTCCAAAGTACCAGGATCACACAAATATGGAAAAGGCTATTATATGATTTGAAAAAATCTTTATTATGTTATTAACTTTTCGACAAAAAATAATTCTTACTGACGCGGCGTACGGGATTGGAAGGAGAACACTGTGTTACAGAAACGATTTTTTTTTATCATAGAAGTTTACCTTTTCCATATTTATGTGATCAAAAAAAATAACAAAAAATATTTTTTTATCACAGAAAATGTAGGATGATGGGTGAAAGACGTGGAATGGAATGGAAGGATGAGTAACAGGGAGAGGTGTGAGTGAGAGAGGGAAAGAGGACTGATCAACGACGGAAGTGCAATAAATACAACATTTTGATATTTTCAAAATTATTTTTTATTATGAAACAGCTGTTTTTTTCACGGTTTCTGAGTTAGCCCAATAGTATAATAATATAATAATAATAAAATGTTTTTATTCGTCACTTCACAAACTTAATACATGGATGGATGTGTACATAGATCAAAGCATTTATAACCTAAATTTGTGAAGGACTGGTGCCCGAAATAGGTGTCGCAGAAACCTGTACCACAGTACCTTGATTACATAAAGCTGTTGCTAACAATTCTCGATTGAAATCGATTGAAAGCGCGGTTGCATTGCTGCTTTAGTTAAGATAGTTGTCACATTGGTTCTTACTAAAGCAGCGATGTTACTGCGATTTCTGTCAGAGTTGATTGCAACAAAGTTACGTAATTACCCCCCAGGTCACATAGTAAATTTGTTCAGTATGAGAGTCTCTATCTATCATATTCGGCATTAGGGGTTATTTTGTAACCAAAGTACCAGGATCGTATAAATATAGATTAGTTTATCTTTTATGATTAAAAAAACTTTTTTTTATTTTCCAATTTTTTTAATAAAATATAAAAACGTCGCTAAAGTACCAGGATTACATAAATATGGAAAAGCAATAAAAGAATAATTCTTTTCTGGGAATGCTGTATTTCTTGCACTTATGTCGTTCATCAGTCCTCTTTCTCTCTCTCATACACACCTCTACCTGCTACTCATTCTTCCGTACCATTCCACGTCTTTCACCCATCCTACACTTTCTATGATAAAAAAAACACAGATTTTGCAGTCGCCGCAAGATCGGAGCATTGAAAATGAATGTAGTGGTACACAAACCTTACAAACTTGCTCACAATTTTTAGCTCTTAGTAATCAGGAAAGGTTAAATTCGTTACCTTATTACAAGGAAAAGGTGGACATTATGCAAATCATTGCAAAAAAAGTGGTTGTAAAATATGCAAAAGAAAACATAACACTCTCGTTCATGTATCAGATTTTAACAAATCCGCTGCGACTTCACGTGTGACTGATGATAAGAGGCCGTCCCCGTCCACTGACGCACCTAACGCTGTGACGTTGTCGTGTGTGACCAAATCAGGTACAGGTGACAATGTTCTGCTATCGACTGCTTTGATAAAATTATATGACACCAACAACTGTCCGCATGTTGCTCGTGCTGTACTTGATAGTGGAAGTACATCCTGCCTGATCACGGAATATTTTAATAAAAAATTAAATTTGCCTACACAAAATGTTTCAAAATCTCTTTTGAGTATTAATAATTCAGTTTCAAATATTGGTAAACTGGTCCATGTTTCTGTTACTTCATTGAATGGGACTTATTCAAACAAGTTATTCTGCTATGTCTTACCCCAAATAACAGAACATGTACCAAGTAGGCAAATAGACATATCAAGTTTAAATATTCCTTCGGATATTTGCTTAGCGGATCCCAACTTTCATACTCCGTCTGCAGTAGACATCATCATTGGCACTGATGTATTCTGGGACTTGTTAGGATCTCGCAGTATCAAACTGGGTAGTGGGAATCCAGTTCTTTATGAAACTGAATTGGGTTGGTTAGTTTCTGGCCCAATTAACAACAATTTATTAAATTCTCATCGCATTAGGTGTAATTTCAGTCAGGTAGATGTCACTAATAATGAACTCTTAAGGATGACATTCAAATCCAACTTACGCGATTTTGGCAACTAGAAGAAGTCGGCCATAAGTCATCCTATTATTCTGAAGAGGAACAAATGTGTGAAAATCATTTTGTTAAGAACACTACACGTTTACCGAATGGTCGTTTTTGTGTACGTATACCTGTCAATCAAAATCCCAATGTATTAGGTAATTCATTATCACGTGCCAAGCAATGTCTTTTATCATTAGAGCGTAGTACCTGTCGCTTGGTCATATGTCAGAATGTAAGTTTGATCCTCACCAATTAGCATAGTACATTCCGCATCACGGCATTTTTCGTGAATGTAGTACTACTACGAAGCTGAGAGTAGTCTTTAATGCGAGTGCTCCCACTTCTTCAGGTGTATCTTTTAACTGTATTCAGATGGTAGGACCTACAATTCAAGACGATTTATTATCCATACTCCTCCAATATCGGCAGCATCCTTACATTTTAGCTGCTGATATCGAAAAAATGTACCGCCAAGTTGAAGTACATCCAAGTGATAGGCATTTACAGCAGATTCTCTGGCGTCAGAATCCTTCAGATCCCATTAAACCATATCAGTTAAATACGTTGACTTATGGTACGGCTAATGCACCATTTTTAGCAGTTAGGTGTCCTAAGCAAGTTGGTTTAGAATGTGCCGAACCTGAAATTGGACAAATCATCATCCATGATATGTATGTTGATGATTTGCTCACTGGTGGGGATACCATAGCTGAAGTTTTGAATATAAAGGAAAAGGTAACATCTACACTAGCGTCATCCTGTATGCCGTTAAGAAAATTCAAGTCTAATGCGCTCGAGTTAGTTGTGGAGCCGCAGTCTGCATTAAATTTAAATATCAGTTCAAAGGAACTAGATAAGACTTTAGGATTAGGCTGGTATACAGTATCTGATGAGCTATATTTTAATATAAAAAATGATATTTCTGGTAAAATTACAAAAAGAAGTATACTTTCTTTAATCGGTCAGATATTCGACCCGATGGGTCTTCTTTCACCTTGTGTAATTTCATTTAAAATAATGTTACAGAAGTTATGGTTGTGCAAGCTGTCTTGGGATGATGATCTACCACCAGAAATAACGCAGTTATCGAGTAGAATTATTAAAAAAATACCAGTATTAAACGAAGTACGCATTCTAAGATTTTGTGATACATCCGCATTTGTAGAACTGCATATCTTCACAGATGCATCTCAAGATGCGTATGGGGCTTGTGCTTATCTAAAAAGCTCTAATAATAGTGGAGATACTGTAGTAAGATTAATTCTAGCTAAAAGCAGGGTAGCACCCATCAAACCTATAACAATACCTAGATTAGAATTGTGTGGAGCGTTGTTAGGAGCTCGATTATACGAGAAGCTTTGTAGTTCCCTTCGCATTAAAATTAATCACACATACTTATGGACGGATTCAATGATAGTCTTGGGTTGGTTAAAGATGAACCCTAATAAATTACAACTGTTTGTCCGAAATCGTATAGCTGATATTCATGAAATCACCAGTTGTTGCACTTGGAGGCATGTCCCCACTGATTGCAACCCAGCTGACCTTATATCCCGAGGAGTCGAACCTGGGACTATTCAATCGTCTTAGCTATGGTGGTGTGGCCCAGATTTTTTGAAAACAGATGTTTCTTGTTGGCCTTTAAAATCAAAAGAAATTGAATGTCTCCCTGAAGTTAAGCCTGAATTATCACTACTGGTTACTACAGACAGTCAACAAACTCTAATTGACTTTGACCGGTTTTCAAATTTCTCAAGACTTAAACGTTGTCTGGCTTATGTTTTAAGGTTCATTTCGCGTTGTAAAAAAACAGTCGCTTAAAACTAATCATCTGAACAATGACGAACTTCAGTCAGCGTTAAATCTACTTGTAAGGATAAGTCAATTAGAGTCATTTCATGAACACCATCTGTTAATTGCTGGAAAGCCAATAGGAAAGAAGAGTCCACTCATTAAATTTAATGTTTTTCTAGACGATAATAATCTAATGCATGTGGGTGGTTGCCTAGAAAACTCTGACTTTCCATATGAAAAGAAACACCCGTTACTAATACAGTCCACTCATCCCTTTACAAAGTTATTCTTTAATTATGAGCATAAAAAGTTAATGCATGCTGCACCACAGTTATTGTTGGCCGCTATCAGAGAACAGTTTTGGCCAATCGGTGGTCAAAATTTAGCTAAATTAAGTTTTCGTCAATGTATTTTATGTAACGGATGCAAGGAAAGATTGTTGCTTCAATAATGAGTAACTTACCTAAGCAACGTCTTTCATCTAGTTACCCATTTGAAAGTGTAGGCATAGATTATGCTGGACCAATCCTAGCAGCTAATCGTTCTGGAAGAGGTTGCAGATTAGTAAAGGTTTACGTTGCCATTTTCATATGTTTCACTACCAAGGCAATTCACATAGAACTGGTGGGTGATTTGACGAGTAACAATTTTCTTTCATCTCTCCGAAGATTTATGTCACGACGCGGGAAACCAAAAAATATTTTCTCTGATAACGGAACCTCGTTTGTCGGTGCCTACAACGAAATTGGTAAATTTTTAAAGGCTAAATGTAATTTACTGTCTGAAGATGCGGCTAATGAGGGTATAAGCTTTCATCTTACGCCTCCTTATACTCCTCATTTCGGTGGTCTTTGGGAGGCAGGTGTGAAATTCATCAAAGTTCATTTATATCGAATCGAGTATTGGGAAATTGTTATTTAACGTACGAGGAACTTAACACCGTGCTGATCCAGATTGAAGGGCTGCTGAAGTCGCGTCCACTTACCCCTCTGTCACCAGATTCCAATGATCTGCTACCACTCACGCCCGCACACTTTCTCATCGGACGTCCGCTTACGTCGTTGCCGACAGCTAATTATGAAGATTTTAATACTTCTCGTTTATCTCGATATGAACGGATCGAGCAGTTGCGCCAACATTTTTGGAGTCGTTGGAGTAAGGAGTTCATTGCTGAATTACAACAAAGGGCTAAATGGCAGTCAACAGCGTGTGACCTAAAGTTGAACAGCCTGGTTGTTTTAAAGGAAGACCACCTTCCTCCATTGAAATGGAAACTGGGTCGCATTGTCGCTCTATATCCTGGCCAAGATAGTGTTAATAGAGTAGCAGACGTGAAGACATCTACTGGCATAATCCGAAGAGCCTTCAGCAAGATCTGCCCTTTGCTAGAAGATGACCAGAATTCTGTTGAAAGGAGTACTTTCAACGCCCGGGGGCATGTTCAAGTCAACCAACGCCTCGATCATTCGTCCTAGCAATTTTGTTATTAACTTTTGATATGTGGCAGCACAGCGGAAAGCCCGCCATGTAATGTACCCTTTTTTCAATATATGACTGCTGCTGAGTAATTTTCATACAAGTCACATCTTTTATTTCGCATCTCCAAGTTTTTCCCCGAACAGTACTTGGTAATGTAAGGTAAAGGTGTAAGGTGTAAGGTACTCGCACTCTAAGGAATGGATTGAGGTACAGAGAAAGCGATATAGAAATAGAACGGAAGGAGTAACAGGCAAGGCAAAAATACTGCCTGATAGTAAATTTAAAGCTGCGGATATCAAAATTCCACTGTTCCTCTCAAATGTACATAAAGATACTCGAGAAGCAGATATAGTTGACTTTGTTTTTAATAAAACCAACCAAAAGATTTTACTACAGAAAATTAAAATGAGCAGAGATAGACCTTACAATGCTTACAAAATTATGGTTACACGGCAGAGTCTTGATATGTTTTTAAATAACGAGCTTTGGCCCGACGGTATAACATGTCGACACTTTTTGCCTTACAAAAGCGACGAACAGAAAATTGCTTCTTCATAATGTATGATACTAGTTTTGTCACATTTAATTGCAAGAACGTAAAGCGCTCCGTAGAAGATATAAGGCAGTTATGTAGTTTTGCTGACGTCATCGCGTTTCAGGAAACATGGCTGCTGCCGCATGAACTGCCCTTCTTATATTCAATCAGCGACGAGTTCGGGAGCACAGGTACGTCGGCCGTCGACACGTCCGCCGGCATGTTGAAAGGGCGGCCATATGGTGGAGTGGCACTATTGTGGCGGAAAGCTGTGTTTAAGTGTGTTTCAGTGATACCGTGTACAAATCCACGAATATCTGCAATAAGACTTACGCAAGACAGACCGATTTTAGTGGTAAGTGTCTATATGCCCACTGATTCTGTTGAAAATTTATCAGAATTTACGGACTGCTTGAGTTCAGTTAGTGCGATAATTGAAGAAAGTGATGTCGAGTCTGTTTTTCTCCTTGGCGATTTTAATGCGCATCCTAGTGAACGTTTTTATAATGAGCTTACGTCCTTCTCGGCTGAACAACACTGGTTTTGTGCGGACGTTGAAAAATTAGGAATATCATCTGGGACTTACACGTTCTTTAGTGAGGCGCACGGGACTAAACGATGGCTGGATCACTGTGTTACAACTGCGGCCGCTTGGCAGTGCGTTAGCGGCGCCTACGTTAAACATGATGTCTATTGGTCGGATCATTTACCTCTAGTTATAAGGTGTAATTTAGATGTAGTGAGGCAAAAGTGTGTTTTTAAATCTACAGAAATAAACAAAGTAAAATGGGGGGAAAGATCAGCAAGTCAAATTAGTATGTATCAAGATATTTGCAACCTTAGATTAAAGGAAATCGATTTCCCATGTGAATTACAAAATTGTGGAAATTCATATTGTTGTATTGACTCACATAAAAGTATTATAAATAATTTATATAAGGAAATTGTTAATATTTTAAGTGATGCTGCAGGTGCTACTTTTGAGGGACGTGCGAGTATTGGTAGAAAGCCCGTGGCGGGTTGGAACCGGCATGTAGTCGAGGCTCACAGGAGCGCCAAGTCTGCATTCGACATATGGTTGTGGTACGGTAAACCGAGATATGGACATGTTTACAATGACATGGTAGAAACCCGTAAGTTTTTTAAGGGAAGGCTGAAGTGGTGTCAAGGTCATCAGGAACAGATAAAAATGGACCTGATAGCTGAGCACCACTCCAGCAAAGATTTCAAGAATTTCTGGAAGTGCACTAATAAAATGAATGCAAAGCCTGGTGTACCTGTGAGTGTGGATGGTTTTTCTGAGCCCAAAGACATCGCGAACTTATTTAAAAATCACTTCGCAGTACAATCTCCTCTTGGGACTCCATGTAGAATGTTGGATGCTGAGACTCCGGATGCCAAGGTATCGACTTTTTTACTTGGTGCTGATGTTAGAACAGCAATTAGAAAAATGACGAAAGGCAAGTCACCGGGGCACGATGGGCTCGGCATAGAACATCTACGGCATGCTGGTTTTCACCTTCCGCGTGTGCTTGCGTTATTATTTAATTTATGTATCAGTCACTCGTACCTACCCCCTGATTTAATAGAGACTCTGGTAGTTCCGATCGTTAAGAGTAAAACAGGGGACGTGTCGGACAGGTCGAATTACAGGCCAATCTCGCTAGCGACCATCATAGCGAAGGTACTCGACAGTGTGCTTAATTCACATCTAAATCGGCACATACAGTTGCATGACGCTCAGTTCGGCTTTCGACCAGGGTTGTCAACAGAAACTGCTATTCTTAGCTTAAAGCATACTGTCGGTTACTACACGGAGAGACGAACACCTGTCTATGCGTGTTTTCTCGACTTGTCACGAGCATTTGATATGGTCTCGTATGATATATTGTGGCAAAAACTATCTCGGACGGGGCTACCGGAGGAACTCGTTCGTCTTCTCAAATTTTGGTACCTGAACCAAGTCAACTATGTGAGGTGGATGGGTGAGCTGTCGGATCCTTGTACGCTAGACTGCGGAGTTAGGCAGGGTGGATTGAGCTCTCCCTTAATTTTCAATTTGTACATAAACGAGCTAATCGAGGGGCTCGACAGCATGCCTGTCGGGTGTTATGTGGATGGAGTTTGTGTTAATAACATAAGCTACGCCGACGACATGGTGCTGCTGGCCCCCTCGGTTGGAGCGATTCGAGAGCTACTTGCGGTCTGCGAATCCTATGCCGCCTCTCATGGATTGATTTACAATGCTAAGAAGAGTGAGTATATGGTCTTTCAGGCAGGAACCAGGTGCCCGTTAGTCTTTCCACCTATAAAACTGAACGGGGCTGTCTTGAACAAGGTACAGCAATTCAAGTATCACGGGCACTGGGTAACTGAGAGCCTGAAGGACAATGTCGATATTGAGAGAGAGCGCAGAGCATTGTCGATAAGAGCAAACATGCTGGCCCGAAGATTTGCACGGAGTACGGACGCGGTCAAAATATCACTTTTTAAAGCATACTGCACGTCGCTATACTCTTGCAGTCTTTGGGTTAAGTACACACAGAAATCGCTGAATGCTCTGAAAGTGCAATACAATAATGCTTTCAGGGTGCTGCTGAGGCTGCCCCGCTTTTGTAGCGCGTCTGCCATAAACTTTTTAGATTTTTGCATTCACAATGCTATTTTTATATTAAGATGAATAAATAATGAAAAATATTAGAAAAAATCGGCTCAACCGTAGCAACTTAGACGGGATTCGAACCCGCACCCTTAGGAATCCGGCCCAATGCACTACCAATTATGCTACCAAGCCGCTGAGGGATGTGGCGAATTTTCTAATACTTTCCACGCTTCCACTGAAGAGCAGCGCCATCTCACCAATGTGAAGAGAACTACTTCGACATTCGGTTGTAGCACCTATTGCAGGTGCCAGACAATCAATTAAGGTGAAACAGTACAATTATAAACTTTTTAGATTTTTGCATTCACAATGCTATTTTTATATTAAGATGAATAAATAATGAAAAATATTAGAAAAAATCGGCTCAACCGTAGCAACTTAGACGGGATTCGAACCCGCACCCTTAGGAATCCGGCCCAATGCACTACCAATTATGCTACCAAGCCGCTGAGGGATGTGGCGAAATTTTCTAATACTTTCCACGCTTCCACTGAAGATCAGCGCCATCTCACCAATGTGAAGAGAACTACTTCGACATTCGGTTGTAGCACCTATTGCAGGTGCCAGACAATCAATTAAGGTGAAACAGTACAATTATAAACTTTTTAGATTTTTGCATTCACAATGCTATTTTTATATTAAGATGAATAAATAATGAAAAATATTAGAAAAAATCGGCTCAACCGTAGCAACTTAGACGGGATTCGAACCCGCACCCTTAGGAATCCGGCCCAATGCACTACCAATTATGCTACCAAGCCGCTGAGGGATGTGGCGAAATTTTCTAATACTTTCCACGCTTCCACTGAAGATCAGCGCCATCTCACCAATGTGAAGAGAACTACTTCGACATTCGGTTGTAGCACCTATTGCAGGTGCCAGACAATCAATTAAGGTGAAACAGTACAATTATAAACTTTTTAGATTTTTGCATTCACAATGCTATTTTTATATTAAGATGAATAAATAATGAAAAATATTAGAAAAAATCGGCTCAACCGTAGCAACTTAGACGGGATTCGAACCCGCACCCTTAGGAATCCGGCCCAATGCACTACCAATTATGCTACCAAGCCGCTGAGGGATGTGGCGAAATTTTCTAATACTTTCCACGCTTCCACTGAAGATCAGCGCCATCTCACCAATGTGAAGAGAACTACTTCGACATTCGGTTGTAGCACCTATTGCAGGTGCCAGACAATCAATTAAGGTGAAACAGTACAATTATAAACTTTTTAGATTTTTGCATTCACAATGCTATTTTTATATTAAGATGAATAAATAATGAAAAATATTAGAAAAAATCGGCTCAACCGTAGCAACTTAGACGGGATTCGAACCCGCACCCTTAGGAATCCGGCCCAATGCACTACCAATTATGCTACCAAGCCGCTGAGGGATGTGGCGAAATTTTCTAATACTTTCCACGCTTCCACTGAAGATCAGCGCCATCTCACCAATGTGAAGAGAACTACTTCGACATTCGGTTGTAGCACCTATTGCAGGTGCCAGACAATCAATTAAGGTGAAACAGTACAATTATAAACTTTTTAGATTTTTGCATTCACAATGCTATTTTTATATTAAGATGAATAAATAATGAAAAATATTAGAAAAAATCGGCTCAACCGTAGCAACTTAGACGGGATTCGAACCCGCACCCTTAGGAATCCGGCCCAATGCACTACCAATTATGCTACCAAGCCGCTGAGGGATGTGGCGAAATTTTCTAATACTTTCCACGCTTCCACTGAAGATCAGCGCCATCTCACCAATGTGAAGAGAACTACTTCGACATTCGGTTGTAGCACCTATTGCAGGTGCCAGACAATCAATTAAGGTGAAACAGTACAATTATAAACTTTTTAGATTTTTGCATTCACAATGCTATTTTTATATTAAGATGAATAAATAATGAAAAATATTAGAAAAAATCGGCTCAACCGTAGCAACTTAGACGGGATTCGAACCCGCACCCTTAGGAATCCGGCCCAATGCACTACCAATTATGCTACCAAGCCGCTGAGGGATGTGGCGAAATTTTCTAATACTTTCCACGCTTCCACTGAAGATCAGCGCCATCTCACCAATGTGAAGAGAACTACTTCGACATTCGGTTGTAGCACCTATTGCAGGTGCCAGACAATCAATTAAGGTGAAACAGTACAATTATAAACTTTTTAGATTTTTGCATTCACAATGCTATTTTTATATTAAGATGAATAAATAATGAAAAATATTAGAAAAAATCGGCTCAACCGTAGCAACTTAGACGGGATTCGAACCCGCACCCTTAGGAATCCGGCCCAATGCACTACCAATTATGCTACCAAGCCGCTGAGGGATGTGGCGAAATTTTCTAATACTTTCCACGCTTCCACTGAAGATCAGCGCCATCTCACCAATGTGAAGAGAACTACTTCGACATTCGGTTGTAGCACCTATTGCAGGTGCCAGACAATCAATTAAGGTGAAACAGTACAATTATAAACTTTTTAGATTTTTGCATTCACAATGCTATTTTTATATTAAGATGAATAAATAATGAAAAATATTAGAAAAAATCGGCTCAACCGTAGCAACTTAGACGGGATTCGAACCCGCACCCTTAGGAATCCGGCCCAATGCACTACCAATTATGCTACCAAGCCGCTGAGGGATGTGGCGAAATTTTCTAATACTTTCCACGCTTCCACTGAAGATCAGCGCCATCTCACCAATGTGAAGAGAACTACTTCGACATTCGGTTGTAGCACCTATTGCAGGTGCCAGACAATCAATTAAGGTGAAACAGTACAATTATAAACTTTTTAGATTTTTGCATTCACAATGCTATTTTTATATTAAGATGAATAAATAATGAAAAATATTAGAAAAAATCGGCTCAACCGTAGCAACTTAGACGGGATTCGAACCCGCACCCTTAGGAATCCGGCCCAATGCACTACCAATTATGCTACCAAGCCGCTGAGGGATGTGGCGAAATTTTCTAATACTTTCCACGCTTCCACTGAAGATCAGCGCCATCTCACCAATGTGAAGAGAACTACTTCGACATTCGGTTGTAGCACCTATTGCAGGTGCCAGACAATCAATTAAGGTGAAACAGTACAATTATAAACTTTTTAGATTTTTGCATTCACAATGCTATTTTTATATTAAGATGAATAAATAATGAAAAATATTAGAAAAAATCGGCTCAACCGTAGCAACTTAGACGGGATTCGAACCCGCACCCTTAGGAATCCGGCCCAATGCACTACCAATTATGCTACCAAGCCGCTGAGGGATGTGGCGAAATTTTCTAATACTTTCCACGCTTCCACTGAAGATCAGCGCCATCTCACCAATGTGAAGAGAACTACTTCGACATTCGGTTGTAGCACCTATTGCAGGTGCCAGACAATCAATTAAGGTGAAACAGTACAATTATAAACTTTTTAGATTTTTGCATTCACAATGCTATTTTTATATTAAGATGAATAAATAATGAAAAATATTAGAAAAAATCGGCTCAACCGTAGCAACTTAGACGGGATTCGAACCCGCACCCTTAGGAATCCGGCCCAATGCACTACCAATTATGCTACCAAGCCGCTGAGGGATGTGGCGAAATTTTCTAATACTTTCCACGCTTCCACTGAAGATCAGCGCCATCTCACCAATGTGAAGAGAACTACTTCGACATTCGGTTGTAGCACCTATTGCAGGTGCCAGACAATCAATTAAGGTGAAACAGTACAATTATAAACTTTTTAGATTTTTGCATTCACAATGCTATTTTTATATTAAGATGAATAAATAATGAAAAATATTAGAAAAAATCGGCTCAACCGTAGCAACTTAGACGGGATTCGAACCCGCACCCTTAGGAATCCGGCCCAATGCACTACCAATTATGCTACCAAGCCGCTGAGGGATGTGGCGAAATTTTGTAATACTTTCCACGCTTCCACTGAAGATCAGCGCCATCTCACCAATGTGAAGAGAACTACTTCGACATTCGGTTGTAGCACCTATTGCAGGTGCCAGACAATCAATTAAGGTGAAACAGTACAATTATAAACTTTTTAGATTTTTGCATTCACAATGCTATTTTTATATTAAGATGAATAAATAATGAAAAATATTAGAAAAAATCGGCTCAACCGTAGCAACTTAGACGGGATTCGAACCCGCACCCTTAGGAATCCGGCCCAATGCACTACCAATTATGCTACCAAGCCGCTGAGGGATGTGGCGAAATTTTCTAATACTTTCCACGCTTCCACTGAAGATCAGCGCCATCTCACCAATGTGAAGAGAACTACTTCGACATTCGGTTGTAGCACCTATTGCAGGTGCCAGACAATCAATTAAGGTGAAACAGTACAATTATAAACTTTTTAGATTTTTGCATTCACAATGCTATTTTTATATTAAGATGAATAAATAATGAAAAATATTAGAAAAAATCGGCTCAACCGTAGCAACTTAGACGGGATTCGAACCCGCACCCTTAGGAATCCGGCCCAATGCACTACCAATTATGCTACCAAGCCGCTGAGGGATGTGGCGAAATTTTCTAATACTTTCCACGCTTCCACTGAAGATCAGCGCCATCTCACCAATGTGAAGAGAACTACTTCGACATTCGGTTGTAGCACCTATTGCAGGTGCCAGACAATCAATTAAGGTGAAACAGTACAATTATAAACTTTTTAGATTTTTGCATTCACAATGCTATTTTTATATTAAGATGAATAAATAATGAAAAATATTAGAAAAAATCGGCTCAACCGTAGCAACTTAGACGGGATTCGAACCCGCACCCTTAGGAATCCGGCCCAATGCACTACCAATTATGCTACCAAGCCGCTGAGGGATGTGGCGCAATTTTCTAATACTTTCCACGCTTCCACTGAAGATCAGCGCCATCTCACCAATGTGAAGAGAACTACTTCGACATTCGGTTGTAGCACCTATTGCAGGTGCCAGACAATCAATTAAGGTGAAACAGTACAATTATAAACTTTTTAGATTTTTGCATTCACAATGCTATTTTTATATTAAGATGAATAAATAATGAAAAATATTAGAAAAAATCGGCTCAACCGTAGCAACTTAGACGGGATTCGAACCCGCACCCTTAGGAATCCGGCCCAATGCACTACCAATTATGCTACCAAGCCGCTGAGGGATGTGGCGAAATTTTCTAATACTTTCCACGCTTCCACTGAAGATCAGCGCCATCTCACCAATGTGAAGAGAACTACTTCGACATTCGGTTGTAGCACCTATTGCAGGTGCCAGACAATCAATTAAGGTGAAACAGTACAATTATAAACTTTTTAGATTTTTGCATTCACAATGCTATTTTTATATTAAGATGAATAAATAATGAAAAATATTAGAAAAAATCGGCTCAACCGTAGCAACTTAGACGGGACTCGAACCCGCACCCTTAGGAATCCGGCCCAATGCACTACCAATTATGCTACCAAGCCGCTGAGGGATGTGGCGAAATTTTCTAATACTTTCCACGCTTCCACTGAAGATCAGCGCCATCTCACCAATGTGAAGAGAACTACTTCGACATTCGGTTGTAGCACCTATTGCAGGTGCCAGACAATCAATTAAGGTGAAACAGTACAATTATAAACTTTTTAGATTTTTGCATTCACAATGCTATTTTTATATTAAGATGAATAAATAATGAAAAATATTAGAAAAAATCGGCTCAACCGTAGCAACTTAGACGGGATTCGAACCCGCACCCTTAGGAATCCGGCCCAATGCACTACCAATTATGCTACCAAGCCGCTGAGGGATGTGGCGAAATTTTCTAATACTTTCCACGCTTCCACTGAAGATCAGCGCCATCTCACCAATGTGAAGAGAACTACTTCGACATTCGGTTGTAGCACCTATTGCAGGTGCCAGACAATCAATTAAGGTGAAACAGTACAATTATAAACTTTTTAGATTTTTGCATTCACAATGCTATTTTTATATTAAGATGAATAAATAATGAAAAATATTAGAAAAAATCGGCTCAACCGTAGCAACTTAGACGGGATTCGAACCCGCACCCTTAGGAATCCGGCCCAATGCACTACCAATTATGCTACCAAGCCGCTGAGGGATGTGGCGAAATTTTCTAATACTTTCCACGCTTCCACTGAAGATCAGCGCCATCTCACCAATGTGAAGAGAACTACTTCGACATTCGGTTGTAGCACCTATTGCAGGTGCCAGACAATCAATTAAGGTGAAACAGTACAATTATAAACTTTTTAGATTTTTGCATTCACAATGCTATTTTTATATTAAGATGAATAAATAATGAAAAATATTAGAAAAAATCGGCTCAACCGTAGCAACTTAGACGGGATGCGAACCCGCACCCTTAGGAATCCGGCCCAATGCACTACCAATTATGCTACCAAGCCGCTGAGGGATGTGGCGAAATTTTCTAATACTTTCCACGCTTCCACTGAAGATCAGCGCCATCTCACCAATGTGAAGAGAACTACTTCGACATTCGGTTGTAGCACCTATTGCAGGTGCCATGTTTACTGAAGCGTACACGGACAGTTTCTCAACTGTTATGCGCAAGAAAATGGTGTCCTTATTAAACAGAGTGAAGGGCGGCACCAACACCATCCTGAAGGTCATTGCAAATAGGCAACATGTTTGCCCTTTAATGTGGCATATGGCTCAAAATACAATGTCAAAATTAGTTATAGAATACTAACATAGTTTTAGGGATTATTGTTACTAACAAATATGGATCTTGTTGTCTGAATAAATAAATAATAATAAATAATAAAAAAGGGCCATAACTTCGTGATAGTACATTATTTCGTGAGTTTTGTTTCTAGCGCGAAAAATAAGGCATCGATATATTATTTACTTATAATATACATCAGTAAAAAAATCTCTATCATGTACACTGTCGAAAAAATCATATACCAAAATTTTGGCGACTAAACTAAGAGCAATGTGACGTTTGAAACTCTGCGTCAGCCACGGACAGTTGTGCGGCGTGTATTCCTTGTCATTTACCGTAAGGTTAGCGCTTGTACTTCTTAAGCTCATAGAAAAGCAAAGGTAAGTCCATTTGAATAAAACTTTTAATAGTGCTTTCTTGGGTTCCTTAACAATTGATTTGACTATGAAAAAGTTAAATGGAAGCATATAATTCTTTTAAAATTGCAATAAACCGACTCACGAAATAGCGGTCATGTTATTTTTCGTGTGTCCCCTAGTTCGTGTCACTACCGAATCAGGGATATTATAGAAATTTTTTTCTTGCTTGTTTATTTATATAATAATTAACATAATTCAAATGTAAATTAAAAAACAAATAATGTATTTAATTAAGTTTCTTAGGAGCAAAATTCGGTATATGTTTTATTCACTAGAATTCTTATAAATTCAATTTTGAAGGTGACCTAAATTTACGATTTTAAGTTAAATTCGCATAAGTAGGTACTACCAGCATAACTTTGGTTGTTATTAAATTGATTGTATTTATTTTCGAAAGTATATTTATATTACCTATATTATATTTTTAATTTTATTATTAAAAAACCAAAATTTCAAACAAAACAGATACTTATTGAATTTTGTTTTAATTTTTATTTTGTAAGTAATAAAAGCTTTATTTATTGCCTTCAGGTCTTTTTTATTTTAAAAATATCTTCATATTATTTCTTATTATGAAACCCTTCAAATATTTATGTTTTTTATTAATAAATTATCATAATTCAATGTAAAAATCTTTATCCCGAAACAGGGGACATGAGCTCACGAACTTAGAAGCAAAGCCAAATTTTTATCACGAAACAGGGTTCAATCAAGAGGTTCACAAATAAATTAATATAAAAATAAATTCAAGCTACATAATTTATGCATTGAATCATCAATCTACATAATTTATGCATTGAATCACTGCCAAAATACCAATATTCACGACACAAAAAATTTCAAACTGATATCATGTTTAGTTAAATTTATAAAAAATCTCAAAGTCGTAAGAGCCTTAACATGCCGAAGTATGGGACATTTACCTTAAACAACTACAGAATATTACTCAAGTATTTTTTTCTGCAGGTACAAACGCCAGTTCCTGAAATATCCGATTGTGGTCAGTATTACCAGGGCTCTGTCACTCAGCGCGCGAGTTTGAAGCTCTCGGCGTCCTCTGAGAGGACAAATTTCATACGTCAGAAAGGATAAGACCTACGCGATAGAAAGAGAGGCACCTACTAAGTGAATGTTTTGGAGCGAAGGGAGCGCTGTGCGACCTGAATTGCACTTTATTCTGTCGGAGCAAGAGTCTCAATTTATTTAAACGATTTTGTGGAGTGCAACTTCTGTACGCTAGTACTATTATTTATTCTGTGGTATTACATACTAATACATTACTAATACCTAAGTAATATTAATCTCTTAGCACATGTATTTCAATTTATTGATTTGATTAAAAATATTTCAGAGAATTTTCGAATAAAAGGTTGGTTTGTATTGTACTAGGTACCTTACCTACCTACTTATTAATTAAATAACTACTTATTAATACATGTTAGCATCTAGGGGCTAAATAAATACTATTATCCATAAACTTATTATAACGGGTGATTCATTTAGAAGTACTTTTTTCAAAACTAAAAAAATAATAATAAAAATTAATTTATCGGGTCATTTTTATTATTATACAAAAGAACTATTCTTAACATTTAGTTTTTAAAGATTATTTCTTCCAAATGTTGGCTGTAGCACCGGTTAACATAGTCCATTCTGCCGTCCCAATTTGCGACGATGCGTCGAGCATTTAGATTGATATTTACCGAATAACGCGAGTAATGTTGGCTTTCAGTTGGTCAATCGTACCTGCTTATCCGGACTTTACATATCTCCAAAGGAAAAAGTCTAGGGGTGTGATATCACAGGATCTAATAGGCGGCCAACTCACCGGTCCAAAGCGCGAAATTAACGTTCACGCATTAAAGCCATGGTTTCACGTGCTGTGTGGCCATTGGCACCGTCTTGTTGGTACCAAATGTCCTGGAGAACATGGGCTTCAATTTTAGGAAACAAATAGTCTGTTATCATGGCACGACAATAGTCACTTGTTGTTACGAACAGCGCCAGTGTGGTCATCCCGTACACTCTCAGCTACCGCCGCAATATTTTCTTCACTACATCTTGGATGTGGTCTATTTGGTCGTGTATTATCTAATAATGTAAAGCTCATTCGCTTAGATAGTGTCGGTACACCCGCAAGCAAATGTGTTCAGAGACAGGCATACCGGCAAGTTTTTGGTAATGTTACTGATAACGGTAAATAATATCGCTATCGGTATCGATAATAATTATTTAAGTTGTACCATATTGTGCGGGCGGGGGGAGGGGGGGGTCGTGTTTTTTAAGATAACGGTGTCCGTCCCTACTTGTGTTTATTGAAAAAAAAATACGAATACAAATAATACACACAAGCGAGGTGGCAAGAGAATTTTAATGAAAAATTAAATAAAAAATAAGAATACTACTATTCTTCATCACTTGAAGTGTCGGAGTCATTATCACCTGTATTTATAATAATAGATCCAACTTCATCACGTCCGAATCCATACCAAAATATCGATTTTATTTTTTAATTGCGGTATCTAAACTTTTTTTTGTGTTAACATGTTTTCCAAACACCCGTCTTTTTTTGTTGGTTCACTTAAAGTTTCATCTTGAGGCACTTCACTGTCCTCCCAAGGACGAAAAACATACGTAGCAGAATCAACAAACACAACTTTTCACTACGGCGCGGCCCTTCGATGTAAACTGCCAAAATCCAAATTGACTTGCGGGTGTACGCCGCACGCGGTATCCTTTGTTTATGCAGCGGCATCCTTTGACAAGAAGCGGCACGTGCAAAGGCGGCGCGATGAAAGGGCGACACTATCTAAGCGAATGCGCTTTAAATTGGCTTTCAAACTTTTCGCTGGTACAGCGAATAGTGCGTTCGGTAGGCCGATTATGTGGACAATAAGTTTCTAAACACATTTCTCGCAGCAAGCTGATTTTAGTAATACAGCTGAATAATTTGTAGACGCTGTGCGGGGTTGTCTTTCCTTGATAAAATGTCAAACAATACTAAACAAAAATACCATAAAAGTTTATCACAACTAGGGTTGCCAACTTTTTTTGGATCAAATATAGTAGTTTCAAGATTTTTAGTGTAAAAATATAGTAGTTGGCGAAAAAGTCCAAAAAAATATAGTAGGTTGCAGTTTTGTATGGAGGATTTTAAGGGAGTTGCATTTTTCATAGATACTTAAGTAAGTACTAACATTTTCATAATTTATTCAACAACCATAAAGACAAGTGTTTAATCACAAAAAAATATTATGCAATTACTTATGTGCATATAAGTAATATTTTTTGTTTCTTTTGTTTAATTTTTTCACATGGAAAATTTAGTAGTTTTGCCTACTATATACTTTTTCAAAAAATATAGTAGGCGAGTCCTCAATATAGTAGGATACTATATTATATAGTAGGGTTGGCAACCCTAATCACAACTCACGCTTCATCTGCCAAAAATTCCATATCCAAAAAAGTACCTCCAAATGAATCACCCGTTATTACCTATTTATCATTGAAATGTTATGACACAAGATAAATCCCATAAAACTGGTAAATATTTGTGTCATGATCATGAACATAGGCAGCTAATGCCCGGTTTCTGAGGTACCTACTTCATCATATCAGCCACACGACACCCACTGCTGGGTATAGGCCTCCCCTAAGGATCTCCACGACGATCGGTCCTGCGCTGCCTGCATCCACTGGCTTTCCGCGACCTTCACCAGATCGTCGGTCCACCTTGGGGGCCTACCCACGGAGCGTCGTCCGGTGCGCGGTCGCCATTCCAGAACCTTTCTGCCCCAACGGCCATCGGTTCTTCTCGCTATGTGTCCCGCCCATTGCCACTTCAGCTGAGCAATCCTTCGAGCGATGTCGGTTACTTTAGTTCTCCTGCGGATCTCCTCGTTTCTGATTTGATCACGTAGGGAAACGCCGAGCATGGCTCTCTCCATTGCACGCTGAGTGACCTTGAGCCTCCTTATGAGACTCATAGTTAGCGGCCACGTTTCAGTGCCGTAAGTCATCACTGGCAACACACACTGTTCATAGACTTTCGTCTTGAGACACTGAGGTAAGTCGGACGCGAAGGTCTACTACCTACCTAAGAAGGCCTACTTGTCGGTGGTTTATTGAAGGTGTAACTTTATTGGATGGGTCCACATTATCTGGTTTAAAAAGAGATGGGAAAAGGAACCGATTTTGACCCTACTTCTGGGTTTAAACCCAGTTAACGCCCATAGTCCATTTTGGTGAACTAAATAAAATCTTTGGAAATAAGAGATGTATGGGCCATTGAATATTTTTCTGTATTGATTTAACGAGAAATTATTTCCATAGCAACGTCACATTTGCCATAATATCAATTTATTGGGTTTAAACCCAGTGGTCGGGTTTAAACCCGGTCCTTTACCCATCTCTACGTTTAAAGTTAAAACCAGATAATGTGGACCCTTCTGATAAAGTTAAACCTACGATAAAGTACCACAGAAACCGGGGGGTAAATGATATATTATAAGAATTTGTTTTGTGGTCCAACCTTTATTAATCAATATTTTGTCAAACAGAGGTCCTTCCGATCCGCGGGCTGACTATCTAATTAAAAACCACCTAACGACTGGTTGCAGTTCACAGATGATCGTGACCATTGCTATTTCTTTTTGGATAAAAAAAACATACCAAAGAAAAGTGGCAATGTATGTCAAATGCAACCGGTCGCTAAATAGTTTCTTTTTAGGTAATCAGGGTGCCGATAAAGTTAAACCTCCGACAAAGTACCTCAGAAACCGGGGGTTAATTAATAAGAATGTGTGTGATGTGATGTGATTCAAGTTCAACCAATATTAATCCATATTTTGTCGGACAGAGGTCCTTCTGCGCATGGACTGCGTGGGCATCTGCGGCTCGGACGTCCACTACTGGCAGAATGGGTCTTGCGGGCCGTTCCTGCTCAAGGAACCCATGATCATGGGCCACGAGGCCAGCGGAGTGGTCGCTAAGGTGGGTTACTTAGCCAGGGCCACAACCCGGGCACTCCATACAAACGTCGCGTTTCAACTACCTATTACACACAGACGCTACACAGTGACGTTTTTGCACACGCGCAACTGTGTGCGTGAAGTCTAGGGCTATTGAATGAGCATACGAACTGGCCTACAAACTCGCGCGGTGGGGTGAGGTAATTGATTACGGGGCGGGGCGGAGAGTTTTCATTCTGTACGGTAGTACTTATATTTATTCTGTGCCAGGGCATAACTACGAGATGAAAGCACCCACTGACATGTTTTTTTTTTTTCATATAGAAGTCATATAGAAGTCAATGAAAGCACCCAATATAAAGTCTGCTCTAGACAGAATAAGCGGTGCTCTGGCCGTATCGTATTCGACAGAAACAACTGTCATTTGTTTTTTTTTCGGTAGGAGCTGTGACAGCAGCTGACTATAGCCCAGTTTGGCTTGATATTGCCAATTGCTAATAATGTATATCATAACGAGAAGAACCGATGGCCGCTGGGCGGAAAGGTTCTTAAATAACGACCACGCACCGGACGATGCTTCGTGGGTGGTCCCCGACAAGGTGGACCGACGATCTGGTGCGCGGTCGCGGTGCGCCGCTGGATGCGGCCAGCGCAGGACCGATCGTCGTGGAGATCATTGGGGGAGACCCAGCACCCAGCAGTGGGTGTCCTGCGGCTGTTATGATGATGATGAATAAGGTCTATCGTGCGTGCGCGGAAAACAGCAATTTTTACCGAGCGGCTCTCCTGCCTACTTTACATTTTGTGATAGAAATCCTTCACTATCGAAGGTGGCCATGGGAACTCTGTAATAAAACGACGAAACACCATCGAGTTTAGGCTCGTTTGATTCGTCTTGACAAGGATTCTGGTCCCAGCTACAGAATTTAATAATCACTTCCAAGCTACGAAATAAGAACATTATCTTCTTATTATTTTGTCGATTTTCGTTTGGTACAGTCGGCAACAACAATATGAGATTTTTTTAAATTTTATAGTAGTTTTAATGCTACTGTCGTGACGTCAATCGTAATATTTGTGCAAGCAAAACAGATATAACTAAGAGGATTAGTATTTCCTATGCACATTATGAACCTATATCTCGTAACATAAAGATAAGGTGCTAAAGTAATAAAGAGTACAAGTACATTAGATACAAAATAAAACTCTCTAGCTTATACTAGATAAATGCTTTACATATTTTATAACATATTTGCTCGTAAAGGGTCTCTTATTACGCCAATTTCAATATCGTATCGTATTATATCTCATTACAAACTTGTGCGGTAATGTAAAGTAACACGCACGGTTTATCAAGATGCTTCGTCTAAAACGAACGGTACTTTTTTAAATCTTAGCAAAGAGTTTTTATGTCAGAAAAAAGGTCAACATTTTCTGAATAAAATTTACTTTATATAATTTGTCACTAAAAAGGATTTTCTTTTTCTATTTTTGAATATGGGTATCAAATGAAAGGCCTTGCTGAGCACATTCCATAATTATATTATTTGTCACTAAAATTTAAGAAAAAAAATGTTTTTTTTTCAATTTTTGAATATGGGTATCAAATGAAAGACCTTGATGAGCACATACCAAATTTATATAATTTGTCACTAAAATTAAAAAAAAAAATGTTTTTTCAATTTTTTTTTACTTTATTGTTGTTTAATTTCCTCACAACCGAAGTGAAAGGCAGAAAAAACGACCGATAGATACTTACAAGCGTATCAAAATTTCATCATTATGGAAAACAAGCAAAGATGCAAAGTCCCAGTTTTATTTATTTACTCGTAAATATGTCGTATGACATACGTGCGCTTTGATAATTACAGCCTCTGCTTCCTTGTAGTAGCCCTCGCCTACGGCTCGGGCTAGCAATATCGCCTCGGCTGTAATTTTCAACTTACCGCACTTATATCATAATGTACTATTAAATTATCGTTCAAGGTGACCGTAACGCCAATCGACACCACAATTGTAGTTTTTCTTAACGGAATGAATGCACCAACAGAGTATGACTCTTCATTTATTCCGTATTCTCTATATATATTTAAAAGCTATACGCAATGCCAAAGATTCTGTTTTCTTCTGAGCATAAAAACTCATAGTCTGTCTGTAACACATTTCTGTAATTCAATAAATTTAGTGCTCGGCGAGTTATTCGACTATTTATGGTTTTCTAAAGGGTTATAAAAAATCATAGACACAGCCACAAGCCACAACCTATCGGCTATGTTTACATTTTGTTGTCAACCCAAAACCTGTATCAAGGTGACGTCATTAAAGTTATAAAAAACTTATCGAAGTCTGTAAATGATCCAGTTATAGATCCACAGTCACACCGAAATTCAAATGATATTTACGCTGAATTACAATAAAAACTTCAGACGTGTCAGACAGATCCATGACTGGTTTTCTGTTTGAATACGTAGCAACCTTAATTTTTGTCTCCAGAAAATTCGAACTTTGAATTTAGAGGAGAGAATAAAAATCTTGCTCCAGAATTTAGGCAGAAAACCCAGTGATGGATCTGACGCAGCCATCTTTTCCAGCTGGGTGCAAAAGTAAAGAACCTGAAAGTAGGCGACCGCGTGGCGATCGAGCCCGGCGTGCCGTGTCGCTACTGCGAGTTCTGCAAGACGGGCCGCTACAACCTCTGCCGCGACATCATCTTCTGCTCCTCGCCGCCCTGCCACGGCAACCTGGTGCGCTACTACAAACATGCCGCCGACTTCTGTTACAAGTGAGCACCTACTATAGGCCATGGTTTAGTGCCGCTGCTGCGAGTTCTGCAAGACGGGCCGCTACCACCTCTGCCCCGACATCATCTTCTGCGCCACGCCGCCCTGCCACGGCAACCTGGTGCGCTACTACAAACATGCCGCCGACTTCTGTTACAAGTGAGCACCTACTATAGGCTTAGTTTAGTGCCGCTACTGCGAGTTCTGCAAGACGGGCCGCTACCACCTCTGCCCCGACATCATCTTCTGCGCCACGCCGCCCTGCCACGGCAACCTGGTGCGCTACTACAAACATGCCGCCGACTTCTGTTACAAGTGAGCACCTACTATAGGCCATGGTTTAGTGCCGCTGCTGCGAGTTCTGCAAGACGGGCCGCTACCACCTCTGCCCCGACATCATCTTCTGCGCCACGCCGCCCTGCCACGGCAACCTGGTGCGCTACTACAAACATGCCGCCGACTTCTGTTACAAGTGAGCACCTACTATAGGCCATGGTTTAGTGCCGCTGCTGCGAGTTCTGCAAGACGGGCCGCTACTACCTCTGCCCCGACATCATCTTCTGCGCCACGCCGCCCTGCCACGGCAACCTGGTGCGCTACTACAAACATGCCGCCAACTTCTGTTACAAGTGAGCACCTACTATAGGCCATGGTTTAGTGCCGCTGCTGCGAGTTCTGCAAGACGGGCAGCAACCACCTCTACCCCGACATCATCTTCTGCGCCACGCCGCCCTGCCACGGCAACCTGGTGCGCTACTACAAACATGCCGCCGACTTCTGTTACAAGTGAGCACCTACTATAGGCCATGGTTTAATGCCGCTGCTGCGAGTTCTGCAAGACGGGCCGCTACCACCTCTGCCCCGACATCATCTTCTGCGCCACGCCGCCCTGCCACGGCAACCTGGTGCGCTACTACAAACATGCCGCCAACTTCTGTTACAAGTGAGCACCTATTATAGGCCATGGTTTAGTGCCGCTGCTGCGAGTTCTGCAAGACGGGCCGCTACCACCTCTGCCCCGACATCATCTTCTGCGCCACGCCGCCCTGCCACGGCAACCTGGTGCGCTACTACAAACATGCCGCCAACTTCTGTTACAAGTGAGCACCTACTATAGGCCATGGTTTAGTGCCGCTGCTGCGAGTTCTGCAAGACGGGCAGCAACCACCTCTGCCCCGACATCATCTTCTGCGCCAAGCCGCCCTGCCACGGCAACCTGGTGCGCTACTACAAACATGCCGCCGACATCTGTTACAAGTGAGCACCTATTTCTTAGGCTTCAACGTAAGTGACAACGCAACCGACACGACGACAATTTCTGTGGTGCACAAGATTGCAGCAACCATCGGCTTTGAATTTATGGTAGCTGGTAGTGACACCTTCCGTCGCATTTTCTTTATTGTGTAGGTATGACAGAATCGTTGAAACTAAGCACAATTTCCCACGTTTAGATTGAGCACTATAGGTACTTGACTTCAATCGAATTTAAATTAGGTAGGCTTGGAATTCTGATTTCTGAACACCGCTTCGAAATCTCTAAAATGTCAATAAAACCATCATGTATATGTTCAGATTGCCAGACCACGTGTCTATGGAAGAGGGTGCCCTCCTGGAGCCTCTATCGGTGGCGGTACACGCGTGCAGGCGCGGCGGCGTGACGGCCGGCCACACGGTGCTGGTGGCCGGCGCCGGGCCCATCGGCCTGCTCACCATGCTCACCGCGCGGGCCATGGGCGCCAACAAGATACTCATCATCGGTAACAGATATAATGGCTCATGTTAAAAAATAATTGTCTCTTTTGATTAGTCGTAGTCCCATTACCGTAGGTACCACCGAAGTGCTTATGGCGGAACTTGACAGACTGACCGTACGCGATTGCGTTTGTTAAGCAACGCTCGGTCCGGCCGTCCAGCAGCTAGACCGCCTATCTCAAAGCGATAGCCATAGCGATAGCAATGCTCTATCCGTCCTTGTCATAAATCATAACACGTGACCAGGACGGACAGAGCAATGACGTCATAAACCAAAGCAATAGTCAAAGCTATCGAGTTAAGCGGTAGAGCCGCAAGTGTCGGATGAGTGACCGTCAAATGGCATTACAACTGAGCGCTTCCGTGCTTCGGAAGACACGTTAAACCGTCCGTCCCGGCTGTTGTCATCTGAAAACAGTCGTTAAGCCAAGTTAGACGACTTACAGGCGGCTCGATAAACTCTAACACCAGCCCCCCTAGCATGACCGATTTATATCGCGTGATATAGCATTTTATCGACACTCAACTGTCAAACTCCTTTGTCTTTTTGACAGTTAAACGTAATAAAACGCTATATAACGCGATATAAATCGGTCATGCTAGGTAGGCAGAGTAGGTGGCCACTAATCCTCATTCGATAAGAAGAAGGTACCACCCGTTTATACCATTATCGTTATTTAAACGGTAGCAGTAACGTGACAGTACAGTAACCAAATGCAACGCTGGCTGTCTTGTTTAAACTCAGCCCAATGCTGATTACGTCATAGTTTCAGTCCAAGTCTAGTGCTAGTCAATTGACTAGCCAAAGCCAACAAATACCCAAACAACATTTTCAGTCCATGTCTAGTGCTAGTCAATTGACTGGCCAAAGCCAACAAATACCCAAACAACATTACACGACTCAATTATTCAGAGAACAATAAAATTTAAAACAATTAAGGAAAGTACATTAATACACATCACATTCAGTTATTACTTTCGAATCTGCGATGCACAGCTATAAGTACTCCGCCGCCAATTTTTTGTTTACAACTTTCGTGATCCCTATCGCGACGCCGAACGATGTAATCAGCTGGGAACCATTCCGTATCCAAAATACTCTCGAGCAGCCAAGTTTCCGTGATACAAACAATATCATAACTAGATAACATAATATTCCGTTTAAATGTGTTGGTTTTAGTACGAAGCCCGCGGGCGTTTTGGTAATAGATACTGAGTTCAAGTTCTTTTAATACATCAATATGAACAATAACATTTACTTCAAATAGGACTAAGTGTGAATTTGAGCATTTCGAGCTAACAATAATTGTTATAACATTTTTGTGTACCTATCACGAAAACTATGATAAGAGTACTATTGCGATGCACAATTAATTCGAAGAATAATAAATTAGTATTAACTTTTACTTGGTTGTACATTACCGTTGAATAATAATGTCAAAAAAATAATTGCAGTGGGTAAGATTAAATAAAGAGCGTACTTACAATAAACCAAACTGAGCCTTAAATTCGTAGTAATAAGCATGAGAACCGATTGCACTGGTGTGGCAAGCACTAACAACGAACACTCACATCACAGAGAAACGTATCGATATTATTGATAATAAGGTAGGTAACTAACGGGTGGCCTACGGCCGCCAACAGAACGAACTAATTTAAATAGTGCCAGTCACTTGATTCTCAATTTTGTTTAGATATCCTCGAATCTCGGCTGGAGTTCGCGAAGAAGTTGGGCGCGGACGAGACGTTACTCGTGTCGCGCGACGACAACGAGGCGGTGCTGGTGGCGCGGGTGCACGAACTACTCGGCTGCCACCCCGATGTGTCGTTTGACGCTAGCGGGGCCAACTCTACCGTGCGACTCTGCTTACTGGTCAGTGTTATAAAGCTGTAAAAAATGGGCGCAGACTAGACGCTACTCGTGTCGCGCGACGACAATGAGGCGGTGCTAGTGGCGCGAGTGCACGAACTACTCGGCTGTCACCCCGACGTGTCGTTTAACGCTAGTGGGGCCAACTCTACCGTGCGGCTCTGCTTACTAGTCAGTGTTATAAAGCTGTATAAGTTGGGCGCAGACGAGACGTTACTCGTGTCGCGCGACGACAACGAGGCGGTGCTAGTGGCGCGAGTGCACAAACTCCTCGGCGTCACCCCGACGTGTCGTTTGACGCTAGTGGCATAGTAGAATTCTACTATGGAACTAGTGCATCGTAGAATTAATTATTAATGTACCCTCACAATCGCAACCTAAAATATTGTAACTATATATTGTAAATGTTTATCGTGTGAAATAAATATTTTATTATTATTATTGTTATTTCCACATTTTATTGCACCGTCTGCCTTGAGTCTTTGTATCGAGTATAGATAATGAGAACGTATTGAGTGAGGCATTTGTGTAGTACATTGAAAATAAGGCTGATAAGTTTTTACTTATATTGCTGTGTTTGATGATTATTTGTAAACAATGATCCCTGCCCCCCAGGCGACGAAATCTGGCGGCGTGGCGGTGCTGGTGGGCATGGGCGGGCCCGAGCAGACGGTGCCGCTGGGAGCCGCGCTCACCAGGGAGGTCGACATTAGGGGCATCTTCCGATACGTCAACGAGTCAGTATACCTACTAAAACACTTGCAATGCACACTTTACCATAGATAGCGTGATGCTGGCATGCATGGGCGGGCCCGAGCAGACGGTGCCGCTGGGAGCCGCGCTCGCCAGGGAGGTCGACATTAGGGGCATCTTCCGATACGTCAACGAGTCAGTATAGCTACTAATACACTTACAATGCACACTTACCGACTTATTAATAAAAAAACTTTTCGCCTGCTGTAGTTACCCCTCCCCTCCGCCTTAAAGAGTGATAAACGAGGCGGGAGAGTTAAAACGGCGAAACATTTAAGCAACTTGACGACGGCTCGGCTTTCATAAAACGCCATCTATCGAGATTTTTTAAACTTATTTCTTCTTTTTGGTCTCGGAAAATCGCCCATTATAGTAGCTCTTTTGGTATCTAAAACTGTGTATTTTGTAGTTACTTACCTCAAAAAAATCAAAAGTAATTTATTGAACTGTGAATCAATTTTGTACCAATTCCGGCAAACATCTTGACGCTACTTTGACGGAGTGGGGTAAAGCTCGTGCATGTGCACTTAGCGCGCGCCCCTCTCCCGCCGCCTGCGTACCTCACCGCCACGTATACCCAAAATACGCGTTCTGCGCAATCCCCACCCGATTTCAAGATATGTCTGTAGCCGGCAAATATCTTTAAAAATCTTTTTATCCGGTATTTTTGGGGTAGATATCTACCCCAAAAGCAAGAATCAAAAATAATTATTGTAATGTGAATCAATTTTGTACAGGTACCCCATCGCTTTAAACATGGTGGCGAACGGGCACATAAACGTGAAACCTCTGGTGACGCACCACTTCGACATGGAGCAGACCGTGGAGGCGTATCAGACCACGCTCAGGGGGCAGGGCATAAAGGTCATGATCCATGTGCAGCCCAGGGACGCCAACAATCCTGTCAAGTTCTAGACATGGGCGTAGGGAGGGGGGAGGGGGGGGGGGGGGAGTAGTGACGCTCCAATTCGACATGGAACAGACCGTAGAGGCGTATCAGACCACGCTCAGGGGGCAGGAAATAAAGGTCATGATCCACGTGCAGCCCAGGGACGCCAACAATACTGTCAAGTTCTAGACATGAGCATAATAAAGGGGAGGGGAGGGGGGACCTGATATATATTTTTTCAATTGCCCTTCTAAATTCAGTCCACTCCCCTACTGGAACTGAAGGCCATGCCCCCCCTGGAAAATATCTCTAGATACGCCCACAGAGGAAATAATCACTACGTTTTAAGAGACGAGACTCGGTACTGGCAAAATGGGATACGACCAAGGTTCTAGGACCTTTATATTGTCGATAATTCCAAGACGTCACTACAAAAGAGCAAATGGCTTGAACCATAAAATAGAAAGTTTACAATCAAGCTTAGGCCATGGCTAGGCTTACGGCTGTATACGCAAGTAGTAAGAAATTACGGAACTTTATATATAGCCGAGCCTTTAGACAGCTAATGGGTCTCACAAGATATTGCAGTGCGTCAGAAATGTATGCGCAAGCGCGTGTAGTGTAGACTCATTTAATTCCATACAAAGAAAGCGAATAGCTTCTTTTATGTCCAGAAATTGTCAAGTGTAAAAACAAAATTATCACGAGTTTGGCAGAAAGATTAATGACGACTGATATGTATCGACATTGGGTAAAAATTACCCATTAATGCTTTTTATAATTCTATTTTAGTTAATTTTAATTGTAATTGTGTTTGTATTTATATGGATCTTGTGTCTGTAATAAAGAATTTTATTATTATGTATTATTATTATTTTATTTCTCGCACCTACGCTCGTCCGTAGGTTGTAAGGCCATATACAGAGAGAAAGCTGGTAGCCGGCGCGCCGAGCGCCGATCTACCGGCGCTTATTTCGCTATACTAAAATGGCCCTTATCCCGGCGTATTATATTATATTATTATTACCGGGGCGCTTATTGGCGCCGATAAGTGCCGGTCCATTTTAGTATAGCGAAATAAGCGTCGGCTTTCTTTCTGTATACGGCCTAAGATTAATTTGTCATGCATGCGTGCCAAATTAAATATGGGATATTTTTAATCCGGCGACTGGAAATAATAGGCGTGAAATACATAGAAGCGATGCGGCCTTAGATTAATAAGACCCAGATACCTAGTCCGCGTCCGTATGGTGAGGCAACTCAAACTGAGCCAGAATGGCTAAGTATGACTATTCGGCCCGCCATTTCTCAAGTGATATTCGTGTCGAACACAACTCCCGAAAATTTCAATAAAAATGAGGGTTTGCGCAATGAACGGATGTCACAATCAGGTCACATTACATCAAAAAAACACTAGAAAGATTGTAGATAACATTTCACGTCTAATTAACGTGTTTTCACTTACATTTTTACGTAAATCATTCATCAAAAATAACTATTTTTGTCACTTCATATTTTATGAAAATGTTGCCAGTACGGGGAAAAAATATCCCCCGCATTTACTTAGTTGATCAATTAAAAGTTAAACACATCTCAATTACATAATTAAGATTCCACGCAATTCGACAACTACTTATCTACTAAAAGGGTTGCTAGCATTGAAAAAACGCAATGTTCTCATTTGAAAAAAATTATATGATAAAAAATATAAGATGGTGGCCAACTTTTTTGTTTGTGGGCCGATTTCGATGAAACTCGGTTCGGGGTACTATTTTGACAAGAAAACAGCAACGCAATGTTAAAAATATAAAAATCTAAGATAGCAGCCAACTTTGTTGTTTGAGGGCCGATTTCAATGAAACTTGGTTCGGGGTACTATTTTGACAAAAAAACAGCAACGCAATGTTAAAAATATAAAAAATCCAAGATGGCGGCCAACTTTTTTGTTTGAGGGCCGATTTCGATGAAACTGGGTTCGGGGTACTATTTTGACAACAAAATAGCAAGGTAATGTTAAAAATATAAAAAATCCAAGATGGCGGCCAACTTTGTTGTTTGAGGGCCGATTTCAATGAAACTCGGTTCGGAATATTATTTTAACAAGGAAACAGCAACGCAATGTTAAAAATATAAAAAATGGATTTTTCATATATTTAACATTGCGTTGCTGTTTTTTTGTGAAAATAGTGCCCTGAACCGAGTTTCATCGAAATCGACCCACAAACAAAAAAGTTGGCCGCCATCTTGATTTTTTTTATATATTTAACATTGCGTTGCTGTTTTTTTGCGAAAATAGTATCCCGAACCGAGTTTCATCAAAATCGGCCCACAAACAAAAAAGTTGGCCGCCATCTTGAATTTTTTATATATTTAACATTGCGTTGCTGTTTTTTTGTGAAAATAGTGCCCTGAACCGAGTTTCATCGAAATCGACCCACAAACAAAAAAGTTGGCCGCCATCTTGATTTTATTTATATATTTAACATTGCGTTGCTGTTTTTTTTGCGAAAATAGTACCCCGAACCGAGTTTCATCAAAATCAGCCCACAAACAAAAAAGTTGGCCGCTATCTTGGATGTTTTAAATTTTTAACATAGCGTTGCTGTTATCTTGTTAAAATAATACCCCGAACCGAGTTTCATCGAAATCGGCTCTCAAACAAAAAAATTGACCGCCATTTTGGATTTTTATATTTTTAACATTGCGTTGCTGTTTTCTTGTCAAAATAATGCCCCAAATAGAGTTACATCAAAATCGGTTCATAAACAAAAAAGTTCGCACCATCTTTAATTTTGTCATTTTTAGCATTGCACAGTCGACATCTTATTTAAAAAATATATAATATATAAAATTTCGGTTTAAACCCTAGCCCGTCTCTAGTTATGACAAGCAAACTCTAGTTACATGTAAATGGTGAAATCTACACAATCGCAACTCTAAGTACGACGATGGTTTCAATTTCCCTACTTTTAAGGGAAAATTTCATGTACTGGTAACATTAGTTTTTTGCTGTGTGCGTTTCGTCGAGCGTAAACACAAGCACCTCACGCACACATAAATTTCATTTTTGCCTCACTTTTGACAGACCGCCTTTTAGGATACTATCATTCTTGGCTTTATTATTCTAAGGATGCGGCGGAGATAAGGCGCAGATACGGCGGCGACGGCGGCGATACGTGTATTTGATTGGCCGAAAGCATCCGAAAGTCTCACATCTGCACCGTATTGCCGCCGTATCCGTGCCGCGTCGCTTCTGTGTATTTCACGCCTTAAAGAGCGATTGTTAAGGCTCAATTACATTACACACCAGGGTCCCCAGGTCACCAGGATACCCAACAGGGTCCATAATTTGTACTTTGTTTTTAGTTGTAACATCTTTATAACATTATGGTTGCAATAAATATATTGAGTATTGAGTATTGACAATTTTAAGCAAGCGATTTCAAGACTAAGCATGGTGTAAACAGAGTAAGACAGTTAGAATCTTAAAATCGTGCGGCCGAGCCCGCTCGATAATAAGATTCTTAAAATTGTGTCGTCTAATTGCACCACGCGATTTCAAGACAGTCTAACTGTACCTACGACGGCCAGTGTTTCTTTCAAGTACTAGTTCGGGGGCGCGGTGCCCCCCCGGAGCAGCCTTAGTGCCCCCCCGGAGAAAAATGTGTTGTGTGTAGGTAGACGGGCAAACTAGTGTGACGTTTTGTCGTTTGATAGTAATTAATCCATTTTATTGTTATGATTTTGAATCAAATTGAAAGGATAATAGTAGTATTTTAGTTTAATAGCCTGGCAACACCGCCGCTTAGCTCCGCCGTTTCCCGCCATATTTTCCCGCCATTTGTAGTGGAATGGGGAGGTAAGCGGTGGGGATAGGCGGCAGAACGGTCGACGAAAGTCAGTTGCGGGCTCAGTCACTGTCCAACCGTCGAGAAGCGAAGTAGTTAGGGAAAACTGCTAACGTATCGTTGCTATAGCCTAGTTAATAATATTCATGGTGTATTCCAGTGAAGAAAGTAAAAGTGGTTTACCTTTATTACTGTAGTTTCATTATAAATCAGCAGTGGAAGAACCAAGGTATGTACGCTCACGATTTTTAACGTTTTAAACCGAGCTAAAATTACGAAATTCAGTTGGGTAGTTTCAAATTTTATTGCATTGAAAGAGAATTCTTACTTTTACAATTTGCACTGCCATGCATACACACTCGACAATCATTGCACGTGGCCGAGGCTACACTTCGGTCGTGCATACACTGCACATGCACACAAAACTACACTCAGCGCCGTCAGCATGATGAAATAGTGCGTTGATATTGGAATAGTAATGTCCATGATTGTAAGCGAGGTCATGATATGAAAGTTTTTTATCTTAACTGCCCAACTGTAACTTTCGTGATTTAAACTCTGGGTATGCATTACATAAATCTATGTTACTGCGTATTTTTATTTCGGACAATGTGTTCCGCAGAGGTTATTAAGTTATTTTTTTATATTTCATACCATTGTAATTGTCGTTAGTAGTCGACCTTGACACTACCCTGGGGATGTACGGATACGGAGAATAAAACGGATAACGTGATACTTTATGTAGAATTGGCACCAAGTTATGTCGATCTTCAAAAGGGTTTTAGTAGTACCATGACATGACGCTATAGTCGTAGTTTAAAGCTCGGTTACGCGTAAGCATTTGTCTGTCTTTTACTTTTTACTTTACGTGTAAAGAATATGGAGGGTAGCCTCACTTCTGTACTTTTTCTGTGTTTTTTTTATCACCTTTATCACAATTATCTTTTTTTTAATATAAAGGTTAATGGAGCTACTTCACAGTATGTTAAAGTGTATTTTGATGTAGAATTCAGTACGTTTCCGCTATTATTTGCGCCAAAAATGTGAACCTACGCAAGCGCTTTTGATGATATCCTTATTTTTCTTGCAATTGTCTGTGAGGTTCATACGCAATTTGATACTTCTAGCTACTAGAAAATCTCGTGTTTTCTTTTTGTTTGTTTTTGTGGCTACATCTTTACGCTCTCTATATAAGGGTATGGTATGACCCCCGCAAACCATGTTTTCCTATGATGGACCCTTAAAGAGTTTTATTATAATTCAAGAAGTTAATTCTTATTCTATTAAGAGGCCGTTCACAAAAATTGCCGATTTCACTAATAAACGTGATTTCAGAGAAGTGATCTTAGAGTTAAAAAACTGTGTCTACTTATCTTATACTAAAGATCTGGTGTACGAGCTACGTTTATTTTTTTTATTTTTTCCATGGTGATGCGCAGTATGTTTACTAGTAAAAGATTATAATTTTGATTTATGTGTTCCTAAATGAATGATTTAAGTTTACTTTGAAGCACATTATTTGTCCTAATTTCTTAGTTTTGAAGAAATATAACTTAAACTTCGGTTTACTAGTAAAAGGTAATAATTTTGATGTCATTTTGATGTTCCTAAATGTTTTTTTTTAGTTTTGTAAAAAAATATAACGCTTTAAAACTAATCGTTGTTGGTAGAAAATATTTCGCTACTTTGAAATTTTATTTAAAGAGAACCGGCTCTTAGGTATTTCTATTCTAGACATATTTGTTTTCTATAAATTTTTGAGACGAGGTTAGACGCGCCTTCGGTTTACAAGGCTAGATGGGCCTTTGGTTTGAAAGGCTAGACGCGCCTTCGGTTTACAAGGCTAGATGCGCCTTCGGTTTAAAAGGCTAGACGCGCCTTCGGTTTGATAGGCTAGACGCGCCTATGGCTTAAAAGGCTAGACGTACCTTCAGTTTACAAGGCTAAATGCGCCTTCGGTTTACAAGGCTAGACGTGCTTTTAGTTTACAAGATAAGGTTTATTTATGTTGTATGAATTAAGTACCTACATTAAAGATGTACATAATATTTGTAAATACCGTCACTCCTAGTCCCGATTTCTGATGCAGTTGATAAATTTATTGCGCCTGTCCTTTTTCTCAGCTAAAAAGGTCTTAAATTAGTGATAAGAAATAAACGTTCAAAAGTACTTAGAAGTTAAGGTCATTAATCTTTATTTCATTAGGGTATCAGACTGTGCTACAACTTGGTTTACAAGGCCTACGCCCTTAGGTGGCTACGGTTTACAAGGTTAAACACGTCTTTGGCTTACAAAAGGGTTTAACTTTTGGTTTGCTATAATACATAGGGATGGGTTCAGTGAAAATTTCAATGAAATTATATTTGAATTTACTTATATGAAATTTATGAAATGTTTCAAACTAAAATGAAACTTAGTCTAAATATTTCACCCAGCCCTATGTAATTATACTAGATATTTATATGAATGAAAATTTATTATAACATTGACTTTTGAGGCTAGATGCACATTCAGTTTGTAAGGCTAGGACAAGGCTAAACGCGCCTTCGACTAAGTAAGGTACCTGTATGAAGAGGTTTGAGAAATTATAAGGGTGAAGTTTATTAAGTTTTTTTATAAGGTTAGGTAAGCCTTTATTTTACAAGCTGAGATGCGCCTTTTTTATTAACTGTTGGTTTTCTATTATAAAAAAAATATGATATGAATGAAAATGTACAACTTACTTTCAAAGCTAGGCACACGTTCAACGTGTAAGGCTAAACACGCCTTCGACTTATAATAAGGTATAACTCTTGATACTAGAATGATAAAAAAAATTGAGATTTATATGAATGAAATTTTATAAGGTTTGATGTGCTTTCATTACGAGGTTAGATACGCCTTTATTTTACAAGGTTAGATGCGCCTTCATTTTATAGGATTAGATTCGCCTTCATTTTATAAGATTAGATGCACCTTCGTTTCACAATCACAAGGCTAGATGTGCCTTCATTTTATAAGTTTAGATGTGCCTTCATTTTATAAGTTTAGATGTGCCTTCATTTTATAAGTTTAAATGCGCCTTCGTTTTATAAGTTTAGATGCGCCGTCATTTTATATAAGGTTGGATGCGCCAACATTTTATATGATTAGATAAGCCTGTGGTTTGGCTAGATGCGCCTGCGGCTTATAAGGCTAGATGCGCCTTCAGTTTGGCTAGATGCGCCTTCAGTTTGGCTAGATGCGCCATCAGTTTGGCTAGATGTGCCTTTGTTTTGGCTAGATGCGCCCTCGGTTTGGCAAGATGCGCCTTCAGTTTGGCTAGATGCGCCTTTATTTTATAGGGTTAGATGCGCCTACATTTTATAAGGTTTAATGCGACTTTATTTTATAAGATTAGATGCGCCTTCGTTTCACAATCACAAGGCTAGTGCCTTCATTTCATAAGTTTAAATGCGCCTTCATTTTATAAGTTTAGATGCGCCTTCATTTTATAAGTTTAGATGCGCCGTAATTTTATATAACGTTGGATGCGCCAACATTTTATATGATTAGATAAGCCTGCGGTTTGGCTAGATGCGCCTGCGGCTTATAAGGCTAGATGCGCCTTCTTTTTGGCTAGATGCGCCTTCAGTTTGGCTAGATGCGCCATCAGTTTGGCTAGATGTGCCTTTGTTTTGGCTAGATGCGCCTTCGGTTTGGCAAGATGCGCCTTCAGTTTGGCTAGATGCGCCTTCATTTTATAGGGTTAGATGCGCCTACATTTTATAAGGTTTAATACGACTTTATTTTATAAGATTAGATGCGCCTTCATTTTATAAGTTTAGATGCGCCTTCATTTTATAAGTTTAGATGCGCCGAAATTTTATATAACGTTGGATGCGCCAACATTTTATATGATTAGATAAGCCTGCGGTTTGGCTAGATGCGCCTGCGGCTTATAAGGCTAGATGCGCCTTTAGTTTGGCTAGTTGCGCCTTCAGTTTGGCTAGATGCGCCATCAGTTTGGCTAGATGTGCCTTTGTTTTGGCTAGATGCGCCTTCGGTTTGGCAAGATGCGCCTTCAGTTTGACTAGATGTGCCTTCGGTTGGCTTGATGCGCCATCAGGTTACAGGGCTAGATTCGCCTATGGTTTGGCTAGTCGTAATTAATATCTTATTGCTTTAATTTAAATTAACATTGTACTGGCAGGCAATTATTATAATTATTAATGTCATATATCATATTTGACATTAAGGTTTAACATTTATTTTATGGGGATTTTAAATTATTTATTGGAATGATGGGTAATGAAAAGTAGTTGTAAAAATTAATGATTATCGATTTTCAAATTTAAATTTTATAACCACCTAGCTAATGACAGATTTGTACGCCTAACAAAGGCAGGATAATTATACAGATTTTGTTATATTATAATGTCATCAATGTATACTACCATATTCTGGGAAATAAATGATTTGTTTATTATTTAGATGCAAATCCAGTTTGACTCGATGTGCCATCAGTTTACAGGGCTAGATGCGCCTATGATTTGGTTAGATGTGCCATCAGTTTGGCTAGATGCGCCTATGGTTTGGCTAGATGCGCCTATGGTTTGGCTAGATGCGCCTATGGTTTGGCTAGATGCGCCTATGTTTTGGCTAGATGCGCCTTTAATTTGGCTAGATGCGCCTGAGATTTGGCTAGATGCGCCTGCGGTTTGGCTAGAAGCGCTAGCGGTTTACAAGGCTAGGTTGTTATATGCTTATATTAGGTAGATGTTTATGTGACTACATAATGCGATTTCAATTTCATATTTGAATCGTCATCTGCAAACGATTATTTAAGTTGTTGTTGTTTAGCTTAGTGCACAGGCCCTTGAATATTGGAGTACTTTCACAAACAATCAGAAGTCAATTACGAACGAAGATCTATCAAAAAAATAAGTTGACTTTAGTCCGCGTTCTTCTTTAAGACACAACTTCATTTTACTTGGTTAGGTTTATAATATATTATTGCAATTGGATGCTAATGTAGTTATGGTTAATTTGAATAAATTATATTTATGTTTGAGAAAATAAGTCTTACAATATTAGGTACCTAGCAGTGCGTAAGCTACTATTATATGAACCATTTTTCCTTAAGTGTGGTGTTTAGGCGACTAGGTATGTTGCGTCTATGGGCCAAGTGTGTTCTTAAGTGTGGTACTTAGTAAGCGGCAAGTGTATCGCATCTATGGGCCAGACTAGGTATGTTGCGTCTATGGGCCAAGTGTCCTTACGTGTGGTACTAGTACTTAGTAAGCGGCCAAGTGTGTCGCGTCTATGGGCCATATCTGTCCTCAGTTATAGCTTTGGTTTGAATATAACGTCTTGACAGGCCGTGTCCACATAGTGTCAAACGGTGGCCCCGCGAGTAATGACATTCATATTCATAATTATTTATTGCATCTACTAATTACATTAGCAATTACTAAAACTGAGCGCATTACACATAGACTTATTATATTGACATCACATAATAAAATGCAAGAGAACCACAAATTGTGGAATAAAATGAATAAATTGTCATGATAAATTAATATGTTTAATAACTATGCAACTAGATATGATTATGTATATAAGTATGTGAATGTGTAATGTCACATAATATTTTTCTTATCTCATAAAGAAACAGTTCTCATGAATAGATTCAAATATATTTCCTTTTGACTCTAATGTTTTATTTTGTTGACGTTTGTCCTATGATTTAGGGTCGGTTACTGTCGTTTATGTTTTATATATTTCAGAAAAATATTGCATCTGACAAGATGCCGATGCGTTATATGTCGCTAAGGTGACGACGGCGCGATGTGCGACGCGTGACTGGATGGTAGAAACGACTGTTGCGTTATTGGTCGATCCTAGTTTTTGTGACACGATGACAACAGGCTGCGACGGCTAATAGGTTTCAGCTGCAATTATCTGGTTGAACATAGAAACGGACCCAAATTCCTATGCATTGATTTATCAAATATATTTAAATCTTATTCAGAACCTGTTAAAATAGGTAGTTCTAGTCTAGCTAAATTAAATATTATAAGTACCTAGCTTATGGTGTGAAGTGTGAAATAAATAAAAATAATACATTCTCATAATGATTGTTGCAATGCAACTTTAATAATTAAACGATTACCTTGCCTTTTACATAGCTAGCAGGTGTAGTAAATTGAAATTGTATACCTATTGTGGGTTTAATAAGTTGATATCATTGATAATTTCAGTTAGGTAGTCGGCAGCACTGCCACGTGGTTCTCTAAGATATTGCCCGGTGAGAGCCACGGAGCAAAGAAAATTAAATTGAAGGTGTAAAAAAATAAATAAAAGATGGTATGGGTTTAATGGTCTATATTGTTAAAATTTGGTTTACACCTTACATAAGAAAAATTCCAAAATACTAGCTTAGCGATAGGGGTCGCTTTACATGGGTACGATTTGGTTGGTGTGCGTTGGGCCGCAAAAGGTAAAAGTTACAGTTCTACGTCAAGAAACCGAGCCCTACATGGAGATACCACGGTTCACTAAAAGAGCTAAATTGTAGTGAAAGTTACACCGACCTCATGTGTCCGATATGATGACAACTTCTAGTTATTAATGCTCCTGTGAGTCTTGAATGAAATTAGGACTCGGTGGACAGCAATTCGTTCAGGCCGGTGACGTGGCCGTGGATGGACACCGTCCCAAAGTAGGGTATTCTCATAAAACGATGAGTCGAATAAAATTAACTTCCCATAGCTGTAACAAAATATGTATGATTAGCAAACTGGAAAACCGACCACGAACACGTTGTGCTATGCGGCATGGCGGCGTGGCGTGGGAAATAATATTTCCAAGATTCTTACCAGGTTTTCGCTGAACAGAATCCTGTTTAGCGGGTGTTCAAACCGCCTGCTCCCACCACCCGTTTGAAACTTTGCCTGGCCGAACTCAACCACAGCAAGTAAAATTTGAGAATCTGGCACACCCTCAAACCAGTGACCAGTGGTTCTACCTGTAATAAGAACAACCTCAAAAAAATGTTCCTGGCGTCTTGCGACATCTGCATTAAACAGATAAAACTGCACTTACCTCAGTAACGTTTTCTGACTATAAATTATTATGCGAGCGACTCTCGCCGCGTTAAATAAAATAACCAAATGGAATCTCGTTCATCACAACTGTCATCTTTCTTTTCTGAAAATCTGAAAACTTGCTTGGTGTTGCCCTTGCTCGTTTTGAAACTTCTTCCAAAACGTTCCGTTTTCCCAAATCCTACCATAACTTGAAATTAAAAATTGACCAAATATTTTTGTAAATAAAAATTTAACCTACATAAACAAATACCTGTGTTTTGTCGACTATAAATCTTTTGGACAAAACACAAAGAACTGTCACTCGACGCTTCAATCAGCAAAAAGGTGTTTGTGCATAACTTCATTAAAAGTGTCAGATAGAAGAATGTGACGCGAAATGGCAACACCGCGGCACCAAAATCAGCCTTCCTATTGGGCGTTGTTGCTATTCGTCGAAATCAAGAATCTTATATTCGTATTGGTCGAAATCATGACACGCCGCACGCGCCATTTTCTATCGTCAAATTCTCTGCAAAACTGAAGCGAATATTGAGAGACTTTGTTCTGTTTTCCAATGTTTATTCATTTCAAAACCTTATTCAAATACTAAAAAATTCGAAAAGACATTTATTAAAGTTGCGGCTGCTACACACGTCCGCCAATGACGTTAAGGGGGAGGTGCCAATTCCTGTAAGGTACTGAAAACTACCATTTCGCTTCCGCGCCAAAATTTAAACTTGGTGTCAGAACGCAACGTTACAATACCCCCTCTCCTGAAAAAAAGGCGCTGCCCTCAGCGTCCTCAAACTACAAATCCTACTACTAACACAAACCTAAAAAAAAAATCTATTGAATGCTACGATTCAACATACCATGTCGACCGACAACCCAAAAAATATAACCTGGACTTACAACCCGTCACCCTAGTGACATCACATTTGACGACACAGGACTTCCACTTAACGAGACAAAACAACACAAAACAACACCGCACAAACAAAACATTTACAACTCAAAACCAAGTTGTAAACCAAACAAGGAGTCGAAACTAAGCTCCTAAAAAAATTTTAGCATTCACCAAATACGCAAATGCCTACAGTTGTTGTGACTGTACAACAACTAAATATTCAAGATTAAAAAAAAATTGTGACATAAATTTCAGTCACCCAAATAGCAGAAAAAAACATGCCGGTTTCTTCCATAACGAGTCGTTTCAAAATTGGAGTATGAATTGGAAAAAAAAAATATAAGTTTCACTACCTGCCAAACAGCAAAAAATAAAAAAATATCAAGATTTACCCGAATCTACACCTAGGTAAAAAAATAGATTCGAAACTCGTAACAAAAAGTGAATTCTAACTCATTAGAGATTAGAACCACACAAAAAAAACTAAACCAGTCCTCCATCTACCTATAGCTTGGCTACCGGCAATTCCCTGCTCTTTCACACCCAAATTCCTCCGCATGCAATCGTCATTCATTCGTTCATCACCATTTGTCCTTTCATACCTCACCATGTAAACCAAAAGTGTTACAGTGAAAATAACTGTAAACACCACACACAGACATACGCTTCGTGTGCCAAATTTCGTGTATTTGACACACTACTAGAGAAGATGTAATAAGTGCCCTAAGCTTTTAAATCCTTAATGTGCCAAGAACCTATAGATTGACCATCAAAAACCCTTTCCAAATCATACACCAAAGGCGATAAAACTTTTTTGACTCTACATTTCTCAAATTTAGGTGCCAACTTTGCCATTTTAAATTTTTGCGCATCACTCTGAGTAAATGTTCTCTTCCACACAACATCACCTACAGAAAATTTAGCCTCTCTTCTTCTTAAGTTATAGTGAGTGGTGTTCTCAGCATGGGCTTTTAATAAATGCTCGCGTACCTCTTCGAAAATGGTCTTTAAATTGTGAAATTCACCGGCGTATTCGTCCCTAGGTACCCCAGGTTCGTATTCCTTATCTGTGTCCCTATAAAAGGTACCACTAATGACTGGTTCCCTAGCATGTACTAGAAAAAATGGTGAAAATCCAGTGGACTCATTCACGGCACTATTAATTGCAAACTGAATTTTTGGCAATTGTTCATCCCATGTACGATGATTATCTTTAACGTAAGAAGCAACAGCTGTCATTATGGTTTTGTTGTATCTTTCAACCAAATTTACTTGAGGTGTGTAACGCGGGGTAAAATGGAGTTTCGGAACTTTATAACGTTCGAGCATTTGGCGGAACTCAGATCCTGTGAATTGCACTCCGTTATCAGCAATTACAGTCTCTGGAACGCCGTGTACTAAAATTACGCGTTGTTCCAAGTTTTTCACCACCTCCGCACAAGTAGCACGTCTCATTGGAAAAATTAAACAATATTTAGAAAAGCAACAGGTAACTACCAAAAGATAAACAAAACCAGAACGAGACCTTGGCATTGGACCGACGATGTCCACGGATAATACCTGAAATGGTTTATGGCAGACTTTCGGTTGACCCATTAAACCTGGAGTTGCCTTCTGTGATGGTTTGTATGCGGCGCAAGTGTCACAGTGTTTAATTAAATCAACGATGTCTTTGTACATTCCTGGCCAATAATACCGTAGACAAAGGCGTCTATGGGTTTTGAAAACTCCCAAATGAGCCGCTGTTGGTTCACAGTGGTTCTCCCTAATAATGGCCTCTCTCTGATCCTTCCGTACTACCAGCTTCCAATCAAATTCACTCAATAAACTAAATTTACTTTTTGAAAAACGATACAAATTACCATCCTTTACACAAAAATTAGGAAAATTCAGTGGATGCGACTTACAACCATTAAATATTTTATCAAACCACTCGTCCTCCACAGAGTTGATCACGTTTAAGGTGTTAGCGTCCATAAGTCTGGATAACGCGTCTGGAACCACATTGTCTGTGCCTTTCCTGTGCTCAACCTGAAAATCGAATTGAGACAGTCGACAAAACCAACGCGCCAGTCTACCTGAAGGGTTCTCCAGCTTAGTAAACCATTTAAGAGATGAATGATCCGTGACAACTTTAAAAGGACGAGATCCCAAATAAGGTTCAAATTTCTCGACCGAAAATAAAACAGCCAAGGCCGTCTTTAACCTATTTGAGGCCTTGGGCACATTAGGATAATGGGGCCCCTATGACCTTGACTTGCGTTACCATCAAAGTAGGAGAGGATGCCTGTATATAGGGTTGCCAGATCGGAACTCCAAAATATCTGGAGAATATTTAAAAAGGTCGGGATTTTGCGGTTGTTGTCGGGAGAAAGTAATATTTAAAATTAAAAATGTAACAAATGCCTGTATATAGTACAAAAATGGCCGCGCAGCGCGATTTTTAGTTAGTTTCATCCACTAATCTTGTAAGTTGTGATCTTGCCTGTCTATTGAAATAAAACGGCCGCGCAGCGCGATTTTTAGTTAGTTTTAATCGTTTCATCCACTAATCTTGTACTCTTGCCTGTCTATAGTAAAATAAAACGGCCGCGCAGCGCGATTTTTAGTTAGTTTCACTCGTTTCATCCACAATCTTGTACTCTTGCCTGTCTACAGTAAAATAAAACGGCCGCGCAGCACGATTTTTAGTTAGTTTTATCCACTAATATTGTGATCTGTGGTTTCTTACGCGAAAATTATTGTTTTCTAGAGAACTTTCGGAACAGCAGTTTTTCCGGGAGATTTTTAGATTTTTCGGGAGTCGGGAGAACTTGAAATTGCGGGAGAATCCAGGCGAATCACGACCATCTAGCAACCCTACCTGTATATCAGGCTAGACATGGGCGCCGCGCCGGCGCGACGCCGCCGTGAGTCACCGGCACGCCGCCGCCGCCGCCGTCTTTGCCGCACGGCGTGGATTATTGTCAAAAAACAAATTTATTGACGAAAGTTATACTATTTTACGTCAGTTTTTTGCCGGTTCGTTATTTATTGTATATATATGTTTTATCCCAGTTGTGCGAGGATGGTGTTGAGCGTCCTATATCCTTTGCTTCTAGGACTTTGACATCTGCAGAGAAAAAATATTCACAGATACAGAAGGAAGCTACTGCCATAATTTTTGGAGTTAGACGTTTTCACCAGTATTTGTATGGCAGGAGCGATCCTTTTGTTCTAAGAACCGATCACAAACCCTTAATTAGCATTTTCGGTTCAAACCGCGGCATCCCGGAAGTATCAGCAAACCGGTTACAGCGTTATGCTATATTTTTATCGGCCTACAACTACACCATAGAATACGTGCGTAGTGGTGATAATAACGCTGATTATTTTTCTCGCTCACTTGCGAGCGAGGCGGCTGACAATACCGGGGAGGAGGGGTCGCGGGACATGTTAGAGGAGCGCGCCGCGTACGTAAACTTCGTCGTGGAGGGGAGCCTACCTGTAACAGCGCAGCGCCTGCGCTGGGAGACCGATAATGACCCAGTTTTAAATAAAGTTAAGTGTTATATTATGAATGGCTGGCCGCGCTCCGTAAAGGATATTAATTTAAAACCGTATTTTTGCTGTCGTTTAGATTTATCATTTGAAAATGGGTGCATAATGCGCGGGCATAAGGGCGTAATACCGAGTACGTTGCGACAAGAAATATGTAATGAATTGCATTCTTCGCATTTTGGTGTAGTTAAGATGAAGGCGAACGCTCGCAAGCGGTTTTGGTTCCCAGGCATAGACGGGTACTTGGAAGGCGTCGCAGCGCAGTGCGGCGTGTGCGCACGCCTGCGGCCGGCACCGCGACGCGCCCCGCTCACCCCCTGGCCTCACCCCCCGCACGCGTTCTATAGAATTCATTTAGATTTTTTAGGACCCTTTAATAATCAAATGTATTTAATTATCGTGGATGCTTTCTCGAAATGGGTCGAGTGTTATTGTATGCACAGTTCTTATGGTTCGAAGGCAGTGATAGAAAAACTTATAGAGTTTATGTCTAGATTCGGGGTTCCGCACACATTAGTTAGTGATAATGGTACATCTTTTGCATCACAGGAGTTCGCTCAATTTTGTACTTTAAACGGAATAAAACAACTTTTTTCTCCCGCTTATAATCCAGCCAGTAATGGTCAGGCCGAAAGTGCAGTTAAAATTATAAAAAAAGGGTTAAAGAGTATTCTTTTAACGGGTGCAAATAATACTGTGCCTAAAGAAAAAATATTAAAATTTCTGTTCGATTTTCGTAACTCTAAAAACGGTACGACAGAGAAATCACCAGCCGAGCTAGTGTTCGGCCGCTCCTTACGGTCTAGACTAGATTTATTGAATCCGACAGAAATCGCTCCGCCATCCACGGCCCTCGCCTTAACTGTGGAACGGAACCAGTTTTCACAGGTTAGAAACTATAAAGGTACACCTAGATCTGACTTACACATCAACGATACCGTGTGGATTAAAAAGTTCATTTCAAAACAGAAATATTATTGGACTGAAGGTGTAATTACCCGGAAAATAGGGGCAGCAATTTATGCCGTATACGTTCCTGAAATTAAATTAGAGGTGAAGAGACACATAAATCAGATCCGGCTACGCAAGGGAAGTGACGAAGTTTCGGGTTCTCAGTCTAGTTCGTGGCAGCCAGATGTAGTCCCGGACATCGTCAGTATTCCACCTACCAGCGGTGCATCTGAGATATCGCCTCCGGAAGTTTCACAAGCATCACCTACACCGACGTCACCCTTAACGTCTCCGAGAGATGCTGCTGTGGAGAGGGAGAGTGATGATGACTATGAGAGCCTACCGAGTGATGCGAGTGCACAGGACGATAGGGAAAAAAGCTCAGACCAGCAAAATGTCAGATCTAAACGGAACAGACCCAAAGTTAATTATAAGCAGTTTCTTTAGTTAAGTATGTGGGGGAGGGAGTGTTATGTATGCAATATCGGGTAGATATAAGTTAGGTGCGCGGCTGTGTCCCCACCGCGGTTGGTTGTTCTAGAATAAATCAGTGTGTAACTAGCTACGTCGTTTGATAGTCATACCTCGTCCTTTCCCGCCTCCTCAGATAAAACAAGTAGCTTACCACCGCTACTGTATGGGATTTGAACTATGGTTTTGAATTTTTCATAATATAATGCTTGGTTTATGGGATCAGTAACATAACAGTACAGTAACCCAGTCTAGCGCTTCTTCTCTTCTCTTCTTCTCGCTCGCTCGCTGGTTCCAGTCACTGACCCCGTATGAAGTAGCCCTAAGAACCGCAACACAGCACTTCGTAGTTGGCACTTTTGGAGAAACTGCAGCACACCCCATCCCTCAACGCGAGGGCTTTTATGGTCTTCGAACGCTAAATAAAATGGCAGCTTCTCCTCAGTATTCTGTATGTTTTCTTACGACTGGAAAATGGAGATGGCCGAAGGTCAGTGAAACCTACCTCAGTATGGGCCATATCCTCTAAAATTAATCAATGACCTTTTGAATCGTCTTGGAACAATGCATTATCGAACCATTCTACGTCATCTGACTACAAATGAGTAGCTGGAGTTTTCTGGTCTGACCCGACTAAAACTCAGTGCATTATTATTGGCAATTCTTATTTCGTTTCTAGGATTGATCTCGAACAGAACAGCTTCCTTCGGTATATTTTGATGGCACTCTTATCCCGTTCTCCAAAATCGTTAAGAACCTGGGTATTATTTTTGATCAGCAACTATTACGGAGGCCCCAAATAGAAACACTGAGAAAAAAGGTGTTTGGTGCGTACGGTTTGCTTAACAGGTTCTGCACTTTTTACCTACCAGCACCAAAATTACTCTGGCACAATCTCTCCTGCTACCTATTATTGACTACGCTGATGTCTGTTACACAGATCTGTCAGAGGAACTGCTCAATAAACTTGAGCGTCTGCAGAATATTTATATCAGGTTTATTTTCAAACTTCGCAAATTTGACCATGTGTCACACTTCCATGCCAAACTTAACTGGCCTCCTATTTGCCGGCCCGGGACTTGCACACTCTTTCCCTTCTCTAATCCATACTTTTTTTGCTATCTTCCCCTCCCTACCTAAAAGATTGTTTCTCATCTCATTTCTTTCCTCGTCCACGCAGTGTACCTTGCGTTGTTCCTCTAACCTCACTCTTGAATTCCCGCGTCATTGATCTGATTTCTTCTCTTATTCCTATTCTGTTTATGCAGTTCGTCTTTGGAACTCGCTACCAGAAGTTATCAGAAAGGTTCAATCTCTTGGATCCTTTCGAAATAAAGTCAGGAGTCATTCCCTTTCTTCTATTCCTCACATATTAATTATTTTCTTTTCCATTCTTGAATTCTAATTTATGTATGTACTTATACTGTTCTCTAAATAGTTGCACCCACTCCCTTATTGTGGTGTATCTTATCTCTTTCTCCCATGGTTCCCTGGGAGAGATTGCTGTATAGCAATAAATAAGGCCGCCTATTGTGTACTTTCTTCTTTGTTCCGTTTCTTTGTTTATAATGTGTTTTCGTGTGCAATAAAGAATATTATTATTATTCTCAAAGTAGCATTGGTAACTGGTGGAACCACAAGAATCATTGAGCATACTAGCGTGATTATCCACCCACAGCAGATAAGTTCGTGATGTTTGTTCGTCCGTCCGGGAAGCAAAGTGTGTCCTAGGACACGACATGCGACACCTGGGAGACCCTTAGTCAGGGGAAAACTGTACAGGTACAGGTCTTCCCAAAGTCTCAGTTACAAGAACCACATTGATTGGAAAACTGTTGTGCTCAAATATCTCAGTAGTGCTTTCCAAACGCATTCCCTTCTGGCTTTCCAGAGAAAGCGAGGGTCTGAACCTCTCAACCATCCCTTAACTACCTGCTTCAGCGTATAGTATCTATAGATATGGTCAATAACCAAAGTCTTTTCGGAACTCTGCTTATTCTCGAAGTTGATTGGAAGTCAGAAGTCGTCAAACTCGCGAGCAACACGATTTGTAATTTAATAACCCTCATAACCAACTTGCAGATGTGGGTCAGGCAGAAATAAAAGATTTCTTCTTAGAAGATTAGTTCCTTAAGAGTATCCCATGTATCGCGCCCTTTATGAGCCACAGAAAATGTTGAAATTTTATCGACGGAGTGGGGACAAGTTCGCGCATGTGCTCTTGTGAGCGACCAATAGCGCGCGCCCTTCTCACGCCGCGCCGCCCGCGCCCCTCACCGCTACGAATGCCCAAAATACGCGTTTCGCACAATCCCCACCCGATTTCAAGATATATGCCTCGTACTGTACATGGCTTAGTGTCATTTATAATACTGTGTGTGCCTTAGGCCTTCTGCCCTCAAGGGTAAAGGAATTTAAAACTTCGAGAGAGCTTTTAAGCATACGGCTCGTTTTCAACAGCTTTTTTGTCATTTCAACATGCCTTGCAGTATATACTAATCTCCTATTACTGTTAAGTTGCTTTTGTAGTACTAATCTCGTAAAGGCGGACATCGTCCGGGATATTTTTGGAGTATTAAATCTGGTAAGCTTAGTTCTGATCTGAAGTCTTTGAGCCTTATTTTAAACCAGGTGTGGCGTTTCTGCATTTTACAGAGTTCTAATAAACGTAAAATGTTGTATTGTATCATGCAGCGTCCATTAAAGTCATATACCTATTCATGTTAATTAAGGGTGTACCGAGCGTCCACTAGCGCCGCCAATCAAGAAAAAATCATTACAACGAAATAACTGTTTAACAAAATTCTGAAACATATAAAAACTAGTAATAGTTATAAACTATTTTTGTATGCGTTTTTTTCCTGGTTTAAATGTGTTTGTGTAGTTAAAACCTGGATTAACGCCTAAAGTGGCTACTTTTGGCGTTAATCCAGATTTTAACCACACGAACGCATTTAAACTTAGAATTTTACGCATACAAAAATAGTTTATAACTAATACTAGTTTTTATATGTTTCAGAATTTTGTTAAACATAGTTATTTCGTTGTAATGATTTTTTCTTGATTGGCGGCGCTAGTGGACGCTCGGTGCACCCTTAAGCTTTAAAAAAAGTCCACGCCGCCGGCGCCGCGCCGCCGCCGACCTAAAATTGCCAGTTCGCCGCCGCCGCATTTTTTTAACGCGGCGCCCATGTCTATATCAGGCACAAAATGCAGGATTTTTTAGAAAAAATCTTATCTAAGTATAGCAAAAATCGGCTGCGACGCGCGATTTTTAGTCAGTTTCATACACTAATCTTGTAATAATATAGTGCGTCCACATACAGCGATTTGCGCGCGTTCCTACGCGCGAGCTTTATGGATCAGACTCATAACATGGAGAGAGAAAATCGACGATTTCACGTGCATCCAATTCTACGTGACAGAATGACGCATAGTATGTTTATAACATTATACCCAAAGCTCAGAGAACACAGTGAAAAGTTTTTCAACTACTTTCGGATGTCAAAATTATGTAGTACGGGATACTGTTACTGCAGAAGAAAAACTCGTGATTACTTTGAGGTAATAATATTTATTGTTTTAAACTTAAATTGAGAATCAAATTAACAAAATAACCTTTCATAATTAGTTCAAATACGTCTACTCGCGGCGTACTCGCGCGTAATACTGGACGCAGCAATGGCGCCAGAGTATCTCGACTCGCGCGGCTCTCGCGCGTTGAACGCGCGAGTCGAGAGTCAAGCGCGTTGCACGCGTTTTACGCGCGAGTGACGAAACGCGCGAGAGCATCTGGACGGGATGTATGTAGCTCTAGTACCTAGCAAACGCGCGAGTTCTTACGCGCGAGTCGATACGCGCCATCTGGACAGGCTCTAAGCTGCATGAGTTGGGTTTGGAAGCTCTTCCCCATCCGCCATTCTCACCAGATCTTGCGCCTACCGACCTTGTCCGAATTTTTCCAAAATTTGGACAACTTTTTAGCGGGAAATAAATTCAATTCCCGAGAGGCAGTACAAAACGCCTTTGAAGAGTTTGTTGTCTCCCGTCCAGCTGATTTTTTCAAGAAGGGCATCCATAAACTGCCACAGCGTTGGCAAAGATGCATTGATTGCAGGGGTGATTACTTTGAATAAAAGAAATAAATAAGTTCGAAAAAAAATACTTTAACTTTTTTCAAACAAAACGGCAATTTCATAGGTAAAGACCTAATATTACCTGTCTTTAGTGAAAAAAACAGCCGCGCAACGCGTTGTTTAGTCAGTTTCATCAAATAATCTCGTAATTATGCCCGTCTAAAGTAAAGAAAAACGGCCGCGCAGCGCGATTTTTATATTTAATCAGTTTTATTCGCTAATCTTGTTATCTTGCTAAGACGCATTTTAAAAAAATGTATAATCCATAAAAGTAACTATTTTAGAATTTAAAGTTAGTGATTAAAAATCTGTGTGGTTTGAAGAGGATTTTTTTTTCGTAATATAATAAGCATTCGGCAAGGAACAAGGGGCCCCTATTGATCGCGGGGCCCTGGGCAAGTGCCCAGAGTGCCCAGTGGGAAAGATGGGCCTGAAAACAGCTAAGGCTTCCCTTTCTGTAGCACTGTAATTTCTCTCTGCTTTATTTAAAGAACGACTTACAAATGCAATAGGGTGATCATGTCCTTCAATTTCCTGAGATAACATTCCTCCTAACCCATATGAAGATGCATCACAATGTACAGTGAAAGGCTTACCAAAATCTGGTACAGCTAAAACCGGTGCTGTAACCAGGGCGTTTTTCAAAGTATTAAAAGACTCTTCGGCTTCCTGTGACCAAGAGAAGGGTGGCGCATTCTTTCCACTACACGTCAACTTATTTAGTGGTGCGGCGATAGTCGAAAAGTTACGAATAAACCGTCTATACCAGGAACACGTTCCAAGAAACATTTTGACCTCACGACTTGAAGTTGGAGTAGGAAAGTTCAAAATTGCGGAAACCTTCTCCGGATCCGTTCTCAGACCGAATTCGTCTACAACGTAACCCAAATATTTAATAGAACTTCGGAAAAATTTAGATTTTGCAAAATTAATAGATAAATTAGCTTCCTTAAGCTTGTCAAACACCCGTTTTAAAAGTAGTAAATGCGTTTGGAAATCAGAACTACAGATAATAATGTCATCAACGTAACAGTAAACTGTTCCGTTGTCAATATCACTGCAGAACCCGTGACCCAACAACCTATCCATCAAACGTTGCTGTCTAGCCGGAGCTCCGCAGAGTCCAAACGGCATCACCTTAAATTTGAAGATACCTCTTCCCGGAACAGTAAAACTGGTCTTATCCTGCGACTCAGTTTGGAGTGGAATTTGCCAAAAACTGGAGCTTAAATCTATCGAGGATAAGTACCTAGCCTCCTTAAGGCTGTCAAGTATCTGAGGCATGTACGGAATAGCATATGCATCGCCCTTGGTAACGGCGTTAAGCTTCCTACAGTCAAGACAGAATCTCCAATCGCCACTCGCCTTCTTAACTAATAGAACGGGATTATTCCACGGACTTTCACTAGGTGTTACAACGTCTAATTCCAGCATTCTATCCAACTCGTCATTTAAGGCTTTCTTCTTTTCCGGCGACAACGGATACTGACCTATCCTAATAGGTATGGCCTCTCCCGTATCAATAACATGCTCAGTTAAAGGGGTCCTTCCTAACCCAATCCTTTCTGAAGAAATTGATTCAAAGTCTTTCACCATTGAATCAGCCAATTCTTTTTGACTAAAAGACAAACTATTATACGACTGAATACTATTTATTTGTTCTGAGTGAATTGAACTACAATTATTAAAAAATGATTTAGGAGCGTTCCTATAATCTATTTGATCAAAAATGTTCTTTCCCAAATCGAAAGATCTCCAAAAATCACAACCTAGTATCACCTCCGTGACTATACTAGGAATCACAAAAAATTTCACTACCCGGCTAATTTTACCAAAAGTAACCGGTACAAAAATAAACCCTAAAGATTCTAGTTGAACTCCATTTGCAACACTACACGACCTGTCTACACGCTCCTGAAGTTCAAACCCAAACTTGATAAATTGTTTATGTGCATTGTTCCCTAAAATTGAGATACAAGCACCTGAATCTAATAAACCAATAATTTCAAAATCATTCACTTTAAATTTTAAATAAGGCCTAACATCATTTTCACTAGGTGCGAAGAGAACCGAAGCGATGCTACGAAAAGATTTAAATTTACCCTCACTATCCACTAAATTATTACCTCGGTTCTCACCAACTAGTTTTTTGTCTGTGGTGAACTTTTAAAACTTGTGCCCTTACTGCAATTCGGACACGATGTGACAGTAAAACCTACTTTGCCACATTTAAAACATTTTATATTTTGAGGTGTCACTTTACATAATCTGAAATTGTGGTTACCCTTGCCACATTTATAACACACTCGTTGGTTTGCAGAAGGCATTGAATTAGAATTAAACTGTTGTGATGTTGTTGGCGGTCTACTGGTGTTGTGTGTTGCTACATAATTGACTTGTTTTGCTTTACCCTTATAGCAAAATTCTTGACTCAGAAAATTCGACTTAGTCGGTTCAACAAAAAAATCCGAACGTTGGCGAGCAGATTCAAGTTTACGACATTTTGTCTTTAAATCGGAAATTGTAGTAATATCTAACAAAGCTAACTGTTGTGAAAAATACGGTCTGATGTTATGCAAAAGGATTTCAAGCTGCTTCTCCTCCGGCAGTGGTGATTTCAGTCTGTTGAATAGGCATGCCATTACTGAAAAATAAATGTGTGTTGGCTCCTCCATTCCTTGTGTTCGTGAACGGATCTCACCCAGTAACCTGTAATCATAATCGACCGGGTCAAATTCTTCGAGCAACAAAGATTTCAGTTCTGCCCAACTGTCAACCTGACTTTTAATGCCACGATACCACAGCAAACCCTGTTCTGAAAACAACTGAGCGGCTGAGTTGAACAACTTGCCGTCAGAAACACCATATGAAACTTGGAGCTCGTCGACACGTTCCAAAAATGAGCGTGGGTCTGTGGTCCCGTTGAATCTCAAGTTCCACTTTGCCACATTCCTATCACCAGAACATTCTGCAACTGCTACTACTGGCACCGGTTCAACCTGGGTATCGCTCTGATCCGGATGCTGTGCTCTTGTTGACAAGAAAAACTTTTCAGAAACTGACAATAAAAACTCAATTGCGCCAGACAACTCTGCCTTTTGTGACAAAACAGCAGGGTCATCCGACACAACTCGCAAAAGCCTATGATGTAAGTGTCGTACCAAACCACGGCATCTGCTCAAACAATGTGCTGTAACAGATTTTTCACTAAGTTTTGCTTTTAATTCTTTAATTTTATCTGAAATAATTTTAAGTTCCGAACCACTTTCAAACTCTGTTTCTGTGATTACCTCAGAGGGACACTCAATAAGAAGCTGTTTTAGTTGCTTTCTCAACAAAGGAACCGTAGAAGTCGGTGTTTCAGACCTAATTGTCACTTCATAAGTAAGTTCATCTTTTAAAAGAGAATGTACTAAAATTTCTAAATCCATCGTTAAGAACTGGTGGTATTTCCTTCACAAATAATTTAAATAAAAGGTAATATTAAATTATCAAACACCAAATCAGAGAAAACACAGTACTCAAGAAAATTATTTGTAATTGTATTGACCACAACGACACACCGCTTGTACAATATTGTAATATTTTGTAAATTTATCACCTAAATGTATAAAATGCAGGTAGTTTTAACAAAATGTATCAAATTTATAAACCAACTGTATGAACTTTTAAATTTAACAAAATGTATTCATTGTAAAAACAAAATAAAGTTTTAAGTTGAAAACTGAAATCTTTGCTTTGAAAGTATGAATGTGTACACAACACTAGTTTGTTACCAAATGTAAATCTGATATTTATGTCTGTTTAGTTACAGCTTTATGAAACAATATAACTTGAAGTTAACTTTTAAACATGAAACATGTAGGTAGATACCTATACATATAAATCTTAGTTTTATAAAAACATATAACACATAACATAAAACATGGAACAAAAGCTTAACACTTAAAAATTAAAGGAAATGAAACAACCACACATGTGTTTTTTTTTCACTTTATAACATTCACAATAGCAGCACACCACAACATAAAATTACAAAACTAGAACGCGTGGTATTCCAATCCTAAAAATCAATTTAAGTCTATGCCGCTACTGTTAAAAAAACAAATTCCTAATAAAATGTTCCAAAGAAATTTATTAAATTGAAAAACAATTCTTTACTGTGGTTATGTTGTTCAAGCACAAAAAAAATATCTTAAATGTTGTTCGCTCAATAATTATGAACTAAATATTCTTGTTTGAAAAATATATTATGACTCTAAGTTACACAAAATACATAATGACTCTACCAAATACTTTCAAAAATATGATTCTAAGTTAAGCAAAAATATATACCTACCCTCTTTTCAAAATCAAAAAAAATAATATGACTCGACTGTAAACTTTTATTAAAACAAAAAAAACTCCCCTACTCTCTCCTACCCTCTCTCAATCTTTCAATCGTACTAAAATCATTCCATAAGTAAGCCAAAGGTGTGGGCCAGGACAAATCTTACACACACAATATTCCCTGCGGTCCGGGCCCAGATATGAGAAAGATGGGGGATATTTCTGACCAACACACACCAAACAATATCTTTAAATAAATGTGGGCGCCATTTGCCACGTGGTTCTCTAAGATATTGCCCGGTGAGAGCCACGGAGCAAAGAAAATTAAATTGAAGGTGTAAAAAAATAAATAAAAGATGGTATGGGTTTAATGGTCTATATTGTTAAAATTTGGTTTACACCTTACATAAGAAAAATTCCAAAATACTAGCTTAGCGATAGGGGTCGCTTTACATGGGTACGATTTGGTTGGTGTGCGTTGGGCCGCAAAAGGTAAAAGTTACAGTTCTACGTCAAGAAACCGAGCCCTACATGGAGATACCACGGTTCACTAAAAGAGCTAAATTGTAGTGAAAGTTACACCGACCTCATGTGTCCGATATGATGACAACTTCTAGTTATTAATGCTCCTGTGAGTCTTGAATGAAATTAGGACTCGGTGGACAGCAATTCGTTCAGGCCGGTGACGTGGCCGTGGATGGACACCGTCCCAAAGTAGGGTATTCTCATAAAACGATGAGTCGAATAAAATTAACTTCCCATAGCTGTAACAAAATATGTATGATTAGCAAACTGGAAAACCGACCACGAACACGTTGTGCTATGCGGCATGGCGGCGTGGCGTGGGAAATAATATTTCCAAGATTCTTACCAGGTTTTCGCTGAACAGAATCCTGTTTAGCGGGTGTTCAAACCGCCTGCTCCCACCACCCGTTTGAAACTTTGCCTGGCCGAACTCAACCACAGCAAGTAAAATTTGAGAATCTGGCACACCCTCAAACCAGTGACCAGTGGTTCTACCTGTAATAAGAACAACCTCAAAAAAATGTTCCTGGCGTCTTGCGACATCTGCATTAAACAGATAAAACTGCACTTACCTCAGTAACGTTTTCTGACTATAAATTATTATGCGAGCGACTCTCGCCGCGTTAAATAAAATAACCAAATGGAATCTCGTTCATCACAACTGTCATCTTTCTTTTCTGAAAATCTGAAAACTTGCTTGGTGTTGCCCTTGCTCGTTTTGAAACTTCTTCCAAAACGTTCCGTTTTCCCAAATCCTACCATAACTTGAAATTAAAAATTGACCAAATATTTTTGTAAATAAAAATTTAACCTACATAAACAAATACCTGTGTTTTGTCGACTATAAATCTTTTGGACAAAACACAAAGAACTGTCACTCGACGCTTCAATCAGCAAAAAGGTGTTTGTGCATAACTTCATTAAAAGTGTCAGATAGAAGAATGTGACGCGAAATGGCAACACCGCGGCACCAAAATCAGCCTTCCTATTGGGCGTTGTTGCTATTCGTCGAAATCAAGAATCTTATATTCGTATTGGTCGAAATCATGACACGCCGCACGCGCCATTTTCTATCGTCAAATTCTCTGCAAAACTGAAGCGAATATTGAGAGACTTTGTTCTGTTTTCCAATGTTTATTCATTTCAAAACCTTATTCAAATACTAAAAAATTCGAAAAGACATTTATTAAAGTTGCGGCTGCTACACACGTCCGCCAATGACGTTAAGGGGGAGGTGCCAATTCCTGTAAGGTACTGAAAACTACCATTTCGCTTCCGCGCCAAAATTTAAACTTGGTGTCAGAACGCAACGTTACAGCACGTCACGTTATCTGTCAAAAGTCGACAATTTGTAATTGAATTTGTTTACCCTTTCATGGTAAAGAGGCTGTCGACTGTTATATTTACTTTTTGTACTTTTCTCTTATTAAATATTTTGATAAAATTTATAATTTAGTAGAAAGAACTAATAAGAAATGTTGTACTTTCATAAATAATTTGATTGCTTATTGTGGTAAAAAAATTGTAATAATTTTAAGATGTTTAAGAGTTAATATTTGTGTCACAATATTACTGGCTTTTAAAAATGTTATAGCTTTATGATCTGATGATCATACTAGGTGCGATAAGTTACAACAGTTAGTTCCTCTTGTAAATAAATTATTAAATATAAAAGACGGAGGTCGACAACCCTCTCCAAGTTTTCTTTCGCCATTTCTTTCTTGGAGGGGCCTCCCATTTTTGAAATGGTGGCAGATTCAGTAGATTCTCTCTTTTTAGCATTCATTGATCCACAAAATTAATTATAACAATTAAGTACATGAGAATTCTCAAATTAAAAAAATATAACAATACGTTAAACCCAATAAGTTTGTTTAATAGAATGCGGTATTAGTTAACATACAACCGGCCGAATGTGACGATATTATTATGAAAGTATTGAGTTGACAATTATAACCTATAATATTGTTGAGTTGACCGTGCACGAGGACATGCACGAGGTCAGGATGGACGAATGTGACGTTTTGTCGTTTGATAGTAATTAATCCATTTTATTGTTATGATTTTGAATCAAATTGAAAGGATAATAGTAGTATTTTAGTTTAATAGCCTGGCAACACCGCCGCTTAGCTCCGCCGTTTCCTGCCATATTTTCCCGCCATTTGTAGTGGAATGGGGAGGTAAGCGGTGGGGATAGGCGGCAGAACGGTCGACGAAAGTCAGTTGCGGGCTCAGTCACTGTCCAACCGTCGAGAAGCGAAGTAGTTAGGGAAAACTGCTAACGTATCGTTGCTATAGCCTAGTTAATAATATTCATGGTGTATTCCAGTGAAGAAAGTAAAAGTGGTTTACCTTTATTACTGTAGTTTCATTATACTAGTGTAGTGATCGACAGACGAGCTCCCCCGAACCACTTAATTGCCCCCCGGAGAATTTTGTCTGAAAGAAACACTGACGACGGCACGTCAGACGTAACAGTTGTACTACAAAAACCAACTTTATACCTAAGGCATAAAGGCGTTCTCAAGGTCAACGTGTAAAGGTAATGTGACAGACAGAGACAGACTCTGTCTGACTCGCGACAGATAGATGATACTGCCACAGTACAAGATAAGTCCAAATAGGAATGTTGGTTTTTTAACACGTTTTCATATGGACGTTTTCTTGTTTATTTTTTTGACTTCAGCCAGACTTCCGGGCTTCCGGCTATTAAATAATTTCAACAAGCACTTGTATATTTTATATGTAGGTAGTAGAAGTATTTATCTTACACTCATGATTAAAAAAATATAGGTAGATAATAACTCGATAAACACTCGTTCTCTGATAAATAACACTGTTTAAGATAATCTATTTAAGTGTTGTATTTGTGTAATCCTGATAAATGTTTTTAAGCAGTGTACCTTCTTACTTCAACTCAAGTGTATGCAAATTAAATAGGCGCTTTTGTTGGACGATAATCTGCATAATAAATTGATCAAAATCATTGCTACGATTTTGTGTCTTATTTTTTTATTTTTTATTTATTAGTCTGTACCTACTGTCGATTTTTTTAAAGTTATTAGTTTTATTTCGTTAATTTTCTTATTTGTTTTTGATGTAATGTTTGTAAGAATTCACAAAATCAATACCTATAAAGGAATCTTATTAGGTACCTACATGTGCCGTTTATACCGATTCGCGATTTTCACTTTCAAAGATTTTCTCTACCTCGCGCCTCCTTGCGTTTTCGTGAAACGGAACGGACGTGATAAGTGCTACGGATTTCGCTACGACACCAAAGCGGAAAATTTTAAAAGTTTACTCTGATAAAACAACTCTTGATATGATTTTTATATCACTATTGTTATTGTATGCCATCATATTTTTTTATCTACACTCACAACGTAATGTTCCAAATATGAATTCAAAAAAGGTAATATAAATACCTACTTTATTTACGTGGATAGGTAAAATTAAAAAATAAACTCATTACGATGCAGTCAACTGCATCATAAAATAACTTTTTTTCTCATTACGATACAGGGCAAATCCAAAAAGAAGGCAGTGCCGTAACATTAAAAAAAATCAACGATATTTTCGCACATATTTTCCATGATTAAAATGCACTCTATGCTAATCGATGACTTTAGTGCGATTAGTTTGTTGGAATGCACTCATCTCATTTTTTTTTCTAACGAAATGCGCGCCATTTCTAAAGCATTACAAATAAAGTTTTGATTTCAATTTTTAAATTTTGATATACTTACTGAATTTTGTAGGTTTTTTTATTCTTGCTTTAAAATGTGAAAAAGAAAATTACTCTGCCCGATATTTTAGATGCAGCTAAGGAAATGACTTATTACAAGGTAGGTACCTAGCTAATACAAACAAAGTCTCTCTCTCTCTCTCTTTTCTAACGTTAATCTTTTATTTAGTAGGTTCAATCCCAAATGTATGAGTGTAGATAAAGTAGTGTATGAAACTGCACATAACTAGGTATTAAAACACTCGTGTGATACTATTAAAAACCTCGCCTGCGGCTCGGTTTTTAAACACACACTCGTGTTTTAATACCCCTCTTTATTTGTCAGTTTCATAAACTACTATTATGTTTAAGATAATCTAGTGTTGTATTTGTGTAATCCATTCAGTTTATTGCATTGTACTTCAACTCGAGTGTTTGTAAATAAAGCTAAGTAAATAGGTAACGTACCTAACGTATTTTATCTGACAAGAAAAAAAAATGTTTTACGTCCATTTTTCTTGTCAGCTAAAATACGTCATAATGGGTGGTAGGGTAAAAGAATTTACGGTTATTTGAACAAAGAATTTTTTAATTTCATTTCAACCGATTCGTACAAGATTCGTAATTAAACTTATGCAAATTAGACTGTTCTCATAATAGGCCAGTAAAATCTTACAAATATTTTTTCCTAAAAAAGCAAAATGCGATGTAAAGCTGCATTTTTGGTATGTTATTCGGAACCCTTAAGAGAATGTGGAACCATGTTATGCAAGCAAAAAAAAGTTGTGCTAGCTGCGTTATACGTGAAAAACTGCATTTTTTTCAGTTTTGCAGTTTTATTAAAAAACTATAGGCTTTTTACATTAGTTGTCAAAATCATTATGAAAGTATATTAAATTTTAAACAATTAAAGCTAAACTTCAGCTCCGTATGTCTAATAGTTTTTGAGATATGATGCTTGAAACATTGACACTCACCGGCATATCTAACCGCCTACATCGTTATTTTCATACAAATATGCTCACTTCAGTCTCATAAATAAAAAAGGTTGTGCATCTCTGCAATGTATTGTATGTTGATAGATTAGTCAGGTGCTCATGTTTTGAACAGAAATGTCAAATAAGTAAGTATTCAATTCTCTCAAAACTCAATTTATCCAAAAAGAGGAAAAGGTAAACCAATTTTCTCGTTCCATACAATGATATATGGTATTAAAATTATGCATTGCTTTACTGCATTTTTTGGCGAAATTGAGAGATGTCTATGCTTATTTGACATTCTTATTCGAAAAACGAGAACCTTCCAAATCTATCAACATACAAACCATTGCAGAGATGCGTAAACTTTTATATTCATGAGACTGTGAAGTGAGCATGTTTGTATGAAAATAACGGTGTAGGCGGTTAGATATGCCGGTGAGTGTCAATGTTTCAAGCATCATATCTCAAAAACTATTAGACATACGGAGCTGTGGGTTAACTTTAATTGTTTGAAATTTAATACGTTTTCAGAATGATGTTGACAACTAATGTAAAAAGCCTATAGTTTTTTAATAAAACTGCAAAACTGAAAAAAATGCAGTTTTTCACGTATAACGCAGCTAGCACAACTTTTTTTTGCTTGCAAAACATGGTTCCACATTCTCTTAAGGGTTCCGAATAACATACCAAAAATGCAGCTTTACATCGCGTTTTGCGATTTAAATGTAGATTTTTACTGGGGTATAAGTATAGTTGTAAAACAGCGGTTGTTATCGGGTAGTTACCCAAAGCAGCCGATAATATCGTATAGACAGCGGCTGACAACCGGCTGCTTATCCGACTCAATACCAAAAGGTCTTACAATTTTTACAGTTCCTGAGACGAAATTGTTATAATATACGAACCGTTAAATACTAATAGGTATTTTTACTCAATTAATTAAGTCCTCTGTCATGATTTAAAACATAAAATGTTAAATATTATGAATAACATATTTTGCAATGTCCCTCAACGGGGCAGATAATAAATGAATGTACCTACCTACTTATTTATACGGTACATAATTAGTAGGTATTTAATCTGTAGGTAGGTATTAAACTCCGCTTCGCCACTTTTATTATTATTATTGAGAATCGATGATGATGATGAAGCTTGGCGTTTCGCAAAGTTACACATGTGTACCTACGACGTCTGTTTTGTGTTTCGTGTTTTTAGTATTACCTATATGTGATCTGCCCGCCCGAGTAAGATGAAACATTAAATTCATAAGTTAAGTATTTCAAAATAACATCGACGCAACTAAGAAATATGAACGAGCACTTATCTGAATTATTAAATCTGAAGTAACCTATAAAGTAAGTCGGTAGTATGTAAATACACAGAAGTAATCACTTAGGATATAAAACGGATTCAATAAAACAAAATGACATGTTTCAACTGTAGTCAGCCGCTGTTTATGGGTGATCACCGTAGTCAGCGAAAAAAGCGGCTGGTAACCGGCTGGCTGACTAAGATAACAACCGTCTTCACATCTATAGGTATAAGACTACCTACTTATAATAACAAAAGATAATACTTGCGAATCAGTAGGTAGTAGGTACCTGAGTATAATTATGATAATATTCACGCGGATGGTAGAGTTCGTTAGTTTATTCGGAAAATTGCAACCCCAAGTTATATTGATCCCAATATCCCAATCGATATGTCCAGTGAGTGCAGTATTGTATACGCGTCCACTTCCAGCTGCAAAATTCTAAATAGGAACGCGTTGGGTGGCGCACGTCAGGGGAGATAGCGATTTCAGTTTATTTCGCAGCTCGAGTATGAATGAACGTTGATGAACGCTCATAATGAGTTATTGAAATGTTAAAGGCCTTAAGGTGGGTCAAATCCCAATATTCAATTCAAATTATTGAAAGATTACGCAAGTGAAGCTATCATGGAAAAAATAAATAATGTACTTGAAATAATACACAATAGACTTAATTGAAAGCATTTATAAAAATGTTACCACCTTTGATGTAAAAAAATATTCCGTGGATCCTGTTTCTGGTCAAATTTCTCAGAAACCGAACATTCGTTAATATTAAAACCAACCATGAAAATCGGCGATGTTAATACCTTCAATCTTAATTGAACAGATTTAACTAACTTGAAAGCAAAGAAATGTAATAAAAACATGTTAAAATTGAGAATTCGGTGCTAGTTCTCAACGCAACCGCCGCGTTGGAACGCAACGCGGCGGTTGAACCCAAAGGAGTAGAGTTAGGTACTTGTACTTATATTCGATTTCACTTCATCACGGATCAACCCGCTATTGACGCATGTTAAGGCCTTAATGGTAATTATTGCTTGATAGGATATTCCTGCATGCACTATATTACCTAGGCAGTTGTATCTAGGTACCATGGGCAACTTAACCACTGCTAAGGTTAAAATAGCTTGCACGCCGCGCCCGCTATCACATACGTTTAGTTCGTGAAGGGGCGATACGCACGCACACGAATATTGTTGCTAACTGGTTAAGCGATGATGTTGCCGATAGTACCTATAAGAATAATGAATTCATCCCTGTAGGCAAAATTACATTTTTTTTCGCAAATTTCGCAAACTAAAAATGTGTGGGATTAACATAGAGTTTTCACTAAGCGATTTGAAATGTAAATTGTGAAAGCGCACTACACTACACCCGACCCGCACCCTGATTATCTAAAAAGAAACTATTTAGCGACCGGTTGCATTTGACATACATTGCCACTTTTCTTTGTTATGTTTTTTTTAACCCAAAAAGAAGTAGCAATGGATCACGATCATCTGTGAACTGCAACCAGTCGCTAGGTGGTTTTTAATTAGATAATCAGCCCGCCGGTATCCTCATCACTGAAGAACTGGCTATCTTACCTCTAACTGCCGGAACACAAAAATGTTTTCGTTCTTAGCGAAGTTACAAATATATTTTGTTATAGTATGTATGTATTCGGCGCTTATTCCTTGGATTGGACTACTCCTATCGTGCGGGGGTGACCGCTGGGTTCTCATTACGGTGGTCGCAGGCCATAATGAGATGAGGGTGACTCGTAGCCCTAAGCAATATCTTGGTTGTTAATTCATTCTTTCCCCAAACGTTGACTAGTCAAATCATAGGTTTGGAAAATGTGAGCTGGGTAAGTTTCTTACCCCCGTACTACTTAGACTAGTAGTAAAACTTGGAATTTTCAAATAAGCATTTAAAATTGCAAAAAAAACTAATTAAATAGTATAATTAATGTGAATATAATAATAAAAGCATTCGTCTTTAGATACGATACGAGGGTTAGTTTTGTAATAATTTATCTTTATCAAGAAAGGGAAAAATGCTTTTCTTGATAACTATTAAGTACCTATATAGGTAATTGTTTATTATGTTTTTAAATTCTCATTCACATATTTTTAAATTTCAGATACATAACAAACTGACGATGGCTTTAATTTTCATTAACCAATTATCACCAGCTAGCCTGCGATAAAAATGTAAGTATTGCATAATAACATTATCAACTTATGCGAGTAGCCTCGAACTTCGATTGCGACTTTCATTCGTAATTTTACTTTGCAGACACGCCTCCAACTAATATTATCTGACGAGACGGCCGGCGTTTCACCGCACTACTTGATACAAGGTTTATTTAATAAAATCAGTAGTACAAACCCGGCCGCCAAACAGGACGCACGTAGCTTTCATCATGAGCCAAGATAACCTCACCGCGTTGCTCTACAAGCCGAAAGATCTGAAACTGGTAAGCATATTATGTTGACATTTCTTGACACAGCTGCGGGGTCGAGGTTATCATACAAACGTACGTCACAACCTTTTCAAGTTCATCATTCGATTCAATAGTCGCCGCGCGCCGGGTCAATAATATAATAATAAATGCATAGGATGTAGTTTTTAGTATTTATAGGCATAATTTTGGTTTGCTAATTCAATTTATTGCGTATTTTTGACTTGAATATTAGGTACGGTATTTGTGATTCTGTGTACAGTCGCCAACAAAACTGTTAACAAAGAAATAGATTTAGGGAGGGAAAAATGAAAATGAAAAATTGGGCTCCGTCGCAGAATGTCCCTTTCGCAAAACGTCCCCTGGTCGCAAAACGTCCCTTTCGCAGAATGTCCCTTTCGCAAAACGTCCCTTTCGCAAAAAGTCCCTTTCGCAAAATGTCCCTTTCGCAAAACGCCCCTTTCGCAGAATGTCCCCTTCGTATCAAATAAATATCACTCCTGCCAAATTTCCATTTTGTTCGAAATGTTCATAAGTACTCTCTTAACTGATGATTATTACAATTTAGTGTTGTCAGTAGCTTAAAAATTCTCCCAAGTGGGTAGTATATTTTTGAGTTTCATAGAACATTTCGAACAAAATGGAAATTATGCATAAGTGATATTTATTTGATACCAAGGGGACATTCTGCGAAAAGGGCGTTTTGCGAAAGGGACATTTTGCGAAAGGGACATTTTGCGAAAGGGATATTTTGCGAAAGGGACATTTTGCGAAAGGGACATTCTGCGAAAGGGACGTTTTGCGACCAGGGGACATTTTGCGAAAGGGACATTCTGCGACGGAACGAGTCAATAAACCCTTTTCTCATTTACCTATTAACTTACTTACCAACTTTTATAATAGTGAACACAGAGCTAACACAAATAGGTTAAAAATGAAAGATAAGAACTGATAAGCAAATAACCAACAACAATAATGAAGGTTAAAGTGCCTTTCATAGTAGGTACCTAAGTAGATTATATTCAAGATTATGTTATGTTTATTTATAAAATGTAGGTAGGTCATCAAAATAAAATGCGAGATTAATCTCGCATAAGAACCCATACTTATGTGAGTTTGCGGCCGCCCGCGGCTGAACTATACCTTTTTCGGGATAAAAGGTACCCATGTCCTTCTCTGTACCCCTGACAACATGTATGTATTACATGATTATCGGTTCAGTAGTTAAGACGTGAAGGCGTAACAAACAAACAAATAAACGGACTTTAGCATTTATAATATTAGTAAGGATTAATCTCGCAATTAAATATACTTACCTTTTTTCTGTCTTGATACTTGGTACATTATGTAAACAACTACAAAATATTACTCAAGTAATTTTTTCTGCAGGTACAAACGCCAATTCCTGAAATATCCGATTGTGGTCAGTATTACATACTAATACATTACTAATACCTAAGTAATATTAATCTCTAAGCACATGTATTTCAATTTATTCTTTTTATTAAAAATATTTCACAGAATTTTCGAATAAAAAATTGAATTGTACTAGGTACCTACCGACCTATGTAAACAAAATAAATACTATTATCATTGAAATGTTATTTGCATTCCATTTAAAATATAATTGACAGTTAAGTGGTTACTGACACAAGATAAATCCCATAAAACTGGCAAATATTTGTGTCATGACATGATCATGAACATAGGCAGCTAATGCCCGACTTCTGAGGTACTTGTCGGTGGTTTATTGGAGGTGTAACTTTACTGGATGGGTCCACATTATCTGGTTTAAAAAGAGATGGGAAAAGGACCCAATTTTGACCCCACTTCTGGGTTTAAATCCAGTTAACGCCCATAGACCTTTTTGTTGAACTAAATAAAATCTTTAGAATTAAGAGATGTATGGGCCTTTGAATATTTTTGTGTTTTCCATAGCAACTTCACATTTGCCATAATATCAATTTATTGGGTTTAAACCCCTTGGTCGGGTTTAAACCCGGTCCTTCACCCATCTCTAAGTTTAAAGTTAATTTTATTACTTTAACCAGATAATGTGGACCCCTGTGATAAAGTTAGACCTACGATAAAGTACTTCAGAAATTGGGGGGTAGGTAAATGATATATTATAAGAATGTGTTTTGTGGTCCAACCTTTATTAACCAATACCTATATTTTGTCGGACAGAGGTCCTTCTGATCCGATAAAGTTAAACCTCCGACAAAGTACCTCAGAAACCGGGGGTAAATTAATAAGAATGTGTGTGATGTGATGTGGTTCAAGTTCAGCCTATTATTAATCCATATTTTGTCGTACAGAGGTCCTTCTGCGCATGGACTGCGTAGGCATCTGCGGCTCGGACGTCCACTACTGGCAGAATGGGTCCTGCGGGCCGTTCCTGCTCAAGGAGCCCATGATCATGGGCCACGAGGCCAGCGGAGTGGTCGCTAAGGTGGGTTACTTAGCCAGGGCCACACCTTGGGCACTCCATACAAACGTCGCGTTTCAACCACCTATTACACAGATGCTGCACAGTGACGTTTTTGCACACGCGCAACTGTGTGCGTGAAGTCTAGGGCTATTGAATGAGCATACGAACTCGCCTACGGACTTGCGGGGCGCGGTGAGGTAATTGATTGCGGGGCGGGGCGGAGAGTTTCCTTTCTGTACGGTAGTACTTATATCTATTCTGTGCCAGGGCATAACTACGAGATGAAAGCACCCAATATAAAGTCTGCTTTAAACAGAACATAGAGTAAGATAAGACAGAATAAGCGCTGCTCTGGCCGTATTGGTATTTGACAGAAACAACTGTCATTTGTTTTTTTTTACGGTAGGAGCTGTGACAGCAGCTGACTATAGCCCAGTTTGCATAGAGTAAGATAAATTGGCTTGAAATTGCCAATTGCTAATAATGTCTATCATAACGAGAAGAACCTTAGATAGTTATTGCTTTCTCTGTGCTTAGAGCATTCAACCATGCTCTAAGAGAAGAACCGATGGCCGTTGGGCGGAAAGGTTCTTGTATAACGACCGCGCACCAGAAGACGCTCCGTGGGTAGGCCCCCGACAAGGTGGACCGACGCGAGGGTGAAGGTCGCGGTGCGCCGCTGGATGCGGGCAGCGCAGGACCGATCGCCCGCCGTGGAGATCCTTGGGGGAGGCTTATACCCAGCAGTGGGTGTCGTGCGGCTGATATGATGATGATGAATAATGTTTATCGTGCATGCGCGGAAAACAGCATTTTTTACCGAGCTTCTCTCAGGCGCGGTCCGAAGGGGGGGGTCACGGGGGACATGACCCCCCCCAAAATCGTACACGTCAAATAGAAAAAATCTTCTATACAGTACCGACAGTAGGGCGGTGCAAGCGGTGCGACTGCACTGGGCGCGTGTGTGGGGCGCCGAAAACGCCCGACCACCGGTCGGCTATCAATCGCATTTAATTGTTGCCTGGTGATGAGCGACGAAGCGACGAATGAAACTGACTAAAAATCGCACTGCGCGGCCATTTTTTAATATAAACAAGCAGGATTAGTCGATGAAACTGACTTTTTTCTATAATCAAGCGAGATTACAAGATTAGTAGATGAAACTGACTAAAAATCGCGCTGCGCGGTAGTTTTTTAATATAAACAAGCAAGGTTACAAGATTAGTAGTTGAAACTAGCTAACAATCGCGCTGCGCGGCCGTTTTTCTTTACTATAAACAAGCAAGGTTACAAGATTAGTAGATGAAACTGACTAAAAATCGCGCTGCGCGGCGTTTTTTTACTGTAATAAGCAAAATTAGAAGATTAGCAGATGAAACTGACTAGAAACTGCGCTGCGCGGCCATTTTTTAGTATAAACAAGCAAGGTTACAAGATTAGTAGTTGAAACTAGCTAACAATCGCGCTGCGCGGCCGTTTTTCTTTACAATAAACAAGCAAGGTTACAAGATTAGTAGATGAAACTGACTAAAAATCGCGCTGCGCGGCGTTTTTTTACTGTAATAAGCAAAATTAGAAAATTAGCAGATGAAACTGACTAGAAACTGCGCTGCGCGGCCATTTTTTTTGCTATAAACAAGCAAGGTTATAAGATTAGTAGTTGAAACTGCCTAAAAATTGCGCTGCGCGGCTTTTTTTTTACTATGAACAAGCAAGATTACAAGATTAGTAGTTGAAACTGCCTAAAAATCGCGCTGCGCGGCCGTTTTTCTTTACTATAAATAAACAAGATTAGTAGATGAAACTGACTAAAAATCGCGCTGCGCGGCCGTTTTTCTTTACTATAAACAAGCAAGGTTACAAGATTAGTAGATGAAACTGACTAAAAATCGCGCTGCGCGGCGGTTTTTTTACTGTAACAAGCTAAATTAGAAGATTAGCAGATGAAACTGACTAGAAACTGCGCTGCGCGGCCATTTTTTTGCTATAAACAAGCAAGGTTATAAGATTAGTAGTTGAAACTGCCTAAAAATTGCGCTGCGCGGCCGTTTTTTTTACTATACACAAGCAAGATTACAAGATTAGTAGGTGACTCTGACTAAAAAAAGGCAAACTAACAAGCAAAATTTTAAATCTTGGAATCGCAAATAGGGGGCGCCCCGTACAAATATCGCCCAGGGCGCTGGTAGTGCTAAAACCGGCGAATAAAAAAAGCAATTGTATTATTATTTTTTAAGTGACCCCCCCAAAATTTCAGGCTGCGACCGCGCCTGGCTTCTCTCCTACCTACTTTACATTTTGTGATAGAAATCCTTCACTATCGCAGGTGGCCATGGGAACTCTGTAATAAAACGACGAAACACCATCGCGTTTAGGCTCGTTTGATTCGTCTTTTTTTTTTTTGTTGTATCAAGAGGAGAATGCAGTCTTCACGCATACCAAACGGCATGTTGGACTCGGTCATACTCGGGAAACCCGAGCATGTCCCTCGCCGCACCCGACCCTCCCACCAAGCCTAATAGGCTTCGTGTCAGGGACAAGGATTCTGGTCCCAGCTACAGAATTTAATAATTACTTCCAAGTTACGAAATAAGAACATTATCTTCTTATTATTTTGACGATTTTGTTTGGTACAGTCGGCAACAACAATGATAGTTTTTTTTTAATTTTATAGTAATTTTAATGCTACTGTCGTGACGTCAATCATAATATTTGTGCAAGCAAAACAGATATAACTAAGAGGATTAGTATTTCCTTTGCAAATTATGAAGCTTAACATAAAGATAAGATGCTAAAGTAATAAAGAGTACAAGTACATTACAATACAAAATAACACTCTCTAGCTGATACTAGATAAATGCTTTACATAAGGTACCTGGGTCAAATATGGCCAGCCGATTAATATGGCCACTACCTATTATCTACCCAACTATTGTAACCCAGCCTACACCGTATGCGTGAGCGAGAAGGTCTATGTTTGGTTTGTGTAAAGTACGAAACACGCGGCTATATGGAGTTGATTAAAAATTGTTACCTACCAAAAATTGCCTAACTGATTTAAATGTTTGATTAAGTTTGTTCAAATTAATAAGAAAGACGTTTTTGTTTAAAGTTGATTATAAGTTGGTCGGTTGGTACCCTACCAAAAAACTACCCAGTTGATCTCACTGATGTCCCATTAAGTTCGTTTTAATTCATAAAAAAGATGTTTCCTATTATTATTTTCCTTTTACATTCTTTTTTTATTGATTTCTTTTAAAACTTTATTAAACAATAATAAAACTTATAACAAGCTTATTTCATTTTAATTCACTTATTTAGTAATAAGTCCCAAAAACAAAAAAAAAAAAATTATTGTTTTATTTCATACAGTTAATATGGCCACACTATGGGCATATTTACCTACATTATCGGAAATATGGCCAATTTCCCATTTTGTTTAAAAATGACGAAATTTCGGAATCCATTTCAAATAGATCCTATTTTACATGTAAATATGTTAGTTAAATAGATTCTATACAAACGACATAGGGGTTAGCAGACTTAAATCGTAGGCAAGTATGAGAAAATGATAGTCAAAGCTTAAGGTGGCCATATTTGACCCAGGTACCTTATTTTAAATTATCGTTCAAGGTGACCGTAACGCCAATCGACACCACAATTGTAGTTTTTCTTAACGGTATGAATGCACCAACAGAGTATGACTCCTCATTTATTCTGTTACAACTTGTGACGTCAGTTCATTAAAAAGCTATGCGCTGCCAAAGATTCTGTTTTCTGCTGGGCATAGAAACTCATAGTCTGTAACACATTTCTGTAATCCAATAAATCTAGTCCAACTAAAACTTGACAAGAAATCGCGTTATTCGACTATTTGTGGTTTTCTAAAGGGCTATAAAAAATCATAGACACACCCACAATCTATCTACTATGTATACATTTTGTTGTCAACCTAAAACCTGTTATAAGAAGATCAAGATGACGTCATTAAAGTTACAAAAAACTTATCGAAGTCTATAAATGATCCAGTTATAGAGCCACAGTCACACCGAAATACAAATGTTATTACTTTGAATGACAAAACAACTTGTCAGATCCATGACCGGTTTTCTGTTTGAATAGGCAGCAAGCAACCTTAATAATTTATCTCCAGAAAAAAATTCGAACTTATAATTTAGAGGAGACAAAAAATCTTGGTCTAGCTAGGTAATATTTAGGCAGAAAACCCAGTCATGGGTCTGACGTAGCCATCTCTTCCAGCTGGGCGCAAAAGTAAAGAACCTGAAAGTAGGCGACCGCGTGGCGATCGAGCCCGGCGTGCCGTGTCGCTACTGCGAGTTCTGCAAGACGGGCCGCTACCACCTCTGCCCCGACATCATCTTCTGCGCCACGCCGCCCTGCCACGGCAACCTGGTGCGCTACTACAAACATGCCGCCGACTTCTGTTACAAGTGAGCACCTATTTCTTAGGTTTCAACGTAAGTGACAACGCAACTGACACGACGATAATTACTGTGGTGCACAAGATTGCAGCTACCATCGGCTTTGAATTTATGATAGCTGATAGTGACACCATCCATCGCATTTTCTTCATTGTGTAGGTATGATACAATCGTTGAAACTAAGCACCATTTGTTACGTTGAGATTAAGCACTTTACTTCACTTGATTTCAATTTGAATGTATATTAATTGGAATTGGACTGTGTTAGTTGCGTTCTGTAGGGCTATTCACGATTGTCGGAAATACACCGTCATTTTGTAGTCGTTTTAATTAACTTAAGGGTTTGTTGTACCAATGAAACTAAACATTTTTGCCCAAGAAACATGGGTCAAAAAACGACAAAAAATTTTGGTCCTCCCATACTAACTAGACAGCTAAAACATTGTATTTGTATAGGAAAGTCCAAAATTTTTGTCGTTTTTCGACCCATGTTTCTTTGGGAAAAATGATTATTTTCATTAGTAGAGCACTCCCTGGAGTTAATTAAAATGACTACAAAATGACGTTGTATAGTCGAAAGCATTCGATTCGAATCCGTTTCCGTACCGATAGATTCGAAAACTATGCTATTCACAAATACATTCGACTAGCATTCGACTAACTTTCCGACAGGAAAGCGCAGTGCATTTACAAAGTTTGTTAGCGTAAGATAGAAAATAAAATCGATAAGCTGGAATTGATATTTCGCGATAAATGACTAAAATTTACATTGATACTTCACAAGTTTCATCCTATTATCTAAAAAAAATAACACTCGTCATTAAATCTGCGACATTTAATAAATTATAAAAATACTGAATTTAACATGGAAACATTCTTTGTAAACGTGAACATTTACTTCTTTACAATAAATAGTTATTTGTTATACAAGTGACCAAAATCAAATTGTGCTGCGAGTAGCGACTTTAAATCACGAACTAGCGAAGTAGTCTAGAATTGAATCACGAGCGTAGCGAGTGATTCTAATATAGACTACTGAGCACAGTGAGTGATTTAAAGGCACGAGGCAGAACAACATTTTGGTCTCGTGTAAAACATACAACTTTTCACCTCGACCAGCGAGAAAATTTTCACGTGACTTTCCTGGTAAAAAAGCTTAATTCAGCATTAGAAACTTGTTCACTTAACTCTTTTGGAGTTAGACAACTATCTTCATCGTTGGACGCATTCATTTTTGTAATTTATCACAAAAATAATTCAATCAAACCTATGCTGAAAAATTTTATTCATAGAGTCAGTAAAGTAGATTCCCGTCGTTTTGATTACATTGCGTTGTGTTTTTCTCTTATTCATTAATATTCCGTCTTATTTATTTATTAATAATCATAAAACATATAATTTGTTAATAAATTTCATAAAATTTTCTTATTTCATATTTGTTTCATACATGTGACCTCATTACCTACATACTCTTTATTTCGAATTATCAACCTTCTTTTTTAACAATCCTTATTTAAAACTCCTTGGTATATCCGTGCATTTTATTTTTTTACTTTTTAATCCGTGTATGACACCATAAAGCACTCTATCTATCCTTTTCTCACATATCAATTTTACAAGTGTCATCCTTGTCACTTTATTTGTTTTTTCTTTATTATTTTAAAAGTTGGTGTTAGAAATTAAAAAACCACTTTGTCTCACGCTCGCAGCAAAAATCGATTTTGCTGCGAGTTTTTACGCGCCAAAAGCATCCTTTTCGTGCTGGAGAGGTGAAAAAATTCTTTTTCCGTTTTGCGCTCAAGCTCAACTCTATGTAGGTACCGCAGTTTTGATAAATTTTGTTTTTTTTTCTTGGAAAATAAGGTTACTTAATAAAAGCAAAAGTATTGTTTGTTCAATATAATATATATATTTTTATACTTAGTAGAAATATTAACCTATAATCTTTATAGCACAAAAAATGAGATTACTTACTACGTGGCCTTAATTTTGGGGTTTTAAATAAGCTTTCCAAATGTACTCAGGTAAATTTCATGTTTTTTTTCATTAATTCCAATCTTCTTAGTGTACGGATCTCTTTCCGATAGAAAAATGCTCTCGGATAGTAAATCGAATTCAATCGACAAAGTAATGTCAAAAATATTCGATCCGATGATCGTGAATCGCGTTTTTCGGCAGACTTTCCGATTCGACTCGGAAAGTTGGTTTCCGACAATCGTGAATAACCCCCCTGTAGGGCTATTCACGATTGTCGGAAATATAGTCGAAAGCATTCGATTCGAATCCGTTTCCGTACCGATAGATTCGAAAACTGCTATTCACAAATACATTCGACTAGCATTCGACTAACTTTCCGACAGGAAAGCGCAGTGCATTTACAAAGTTTGTTAGCGTAAGATAGAAAATAAAATCGATAAGCTGGAATTGATATTTCGCGATAAATTACTAAAATTTACATTGATACTTCACAAGTTTCATCCTATTATCTAAAAAAAATAACACTCGTCATTAAATCTGCGACATTTAAAAAATTATAAAAATACTGAATTTAACATAACATACATAACATTCTTTGTAAACGTGAACATTTACTTCTTTCCTACAATAAAAAAATCGCAGGTAGGTACCGCAGTTTTGATAAATTTTGTTTTTTTTTCTTGGAAAATAAGGTTACTTAATAAAAGCAAAAGTATTGTTTGTTCAATATAATATTTTTTTATACTTAGTAGAAATATTAACCTATAATCTTTATAGCACAAAAAATGAGATTACTTACTACCTACGTGGCCTTAATTTTGGGGTTTTAAATAAGCTTTTCGAATGTACTTAGGTGAATTTCATGTTTTTTTTTCATTAATTCCAATCTTCTTAGTATACGGATCTCTTTCCGATAGAAAAATGCTCTCGGATAGTAAATCGAATTCAATCGACAAAGTAATGTCAAAAATATTCGATCCGATGATCGTGAATCGCGTTTTTCGGCAGACTTTCCGATTCGACTCGGAAAGTTGGTTTCCGACAATCGTGAATAACCCCCCTGAACACCGCTTCGAAGTCTCTAAAACGTCAATAAAATCATCGTGTATGTTCAGATTGCCAGACCACGTGTCGATGGAAGAAGGTGCCCTCCTGGAGCCTCTATCGGTGGCGGTGCACGCGTGCAGGCGCGGCGGCGTGACGGCCGGCCACACGGTGCTGGTGGCCGGCGCCGGGCCCATCGGCCTGCTCATCATGCTCACCGCGCGGGCCATGGGCGCCAACAAGATACTCATCACCGGTAACTGACACTAGCTACTGGCCGGTTGGCGCGTGACGGCCGGCCACACGGTGCTGGTGGCCGGCGCCGGGTCCATCGGCCTGCTCACCACGCGGGCGATGGGCGCCAACAAGATACTTATCACTGGTAACTGACACTAGCTACTGGCCGGTCGGCCACACGGTGCTGGTGGCCGGCGCTGGGCCCATCGGCCTGCTCACCGCGCGGGCCATGGACGCCAACAAGATACTCATCACCGGTAACTGACACTAGCTACTGGCCGGTTGGCGCGTGACGGCCGGCCACACGGTGCTGGTGGCCGGCGCCGGGTCCATCGGCCTGCTCACCACGCGGGCGATGGGCGCCAACAAGATACTTATCACTGGTAACTGACACTAGCTACTGGCCGGTCGGCCACACGGTGCTGGTGGCCGGCGCTGGGCCCATCGGCCTGCTCACCGCGCGGGCCATGGACGCCAACAAGATACTCATCACCGGTAACTGACACAATGCCTCATGTAAAAAAATATCTTGTTAAGCAACGCTCGGTCCGGCCGGCCAGGTGTCGGATGGGTGATCATTTAATGGCATTACAACTGAGCTCTTCCGTTGCTTCGGAGGACACGTTAAACCGTCGGTCCCGGCTGTTGTCATCTGATAACAGTCGTTAAGCCGAGTTAGATGCCTTGGCTTGATAAACTCTAACACCAGAGGTGGCCACTAATCCTCATTCGATAAGAAGAAGAAGGTACCACCCGTTTATACCATTATCGTTATTTAAACGGCAGCAGTAACGTGACAGTACAGTAACCAAATGCAATGCTGGCTGTATTGTTTAAACTCAGCCCAATGCTGATTACGTCATAGTTTCAGTCCAAGTCTAGTGCTAGTCAATTGACTAGCCAAAGCCAACAAATACCCAAACAACATTACACGACTAAAACGTTGACTGGACATTCTGCCACGTCAGCCAGCTTTAATGAAACTTAATGCCAATACTAAAAACGTACGTAGCTGACAACGTAATTTCTAATCCATTTATCATTTTGTTTAGATATCCTGGAATCTCGGCTGGAGTTCGCGAAGAAGTTGGGCGCGGACGAGACGTTACTCGTGTCGCGCGACGACAAAGAGGCGGTGCTGGTGGCGCGGGTGCACGAACTACTCGGCTGCCACCCCGATGTGTCGTTTGACGCTAGCGGGGCCAACTCTACCGTGCGACTCTGTTTACTGGTCAGTGTTATACAGCTGTATAAGTTGGGCGCAGATGAGACGTTACTTGTGTCGCGCGACGACAACGAGGCGGTGCTAGTGGCGCGAGTGCACGAGCTTCTTGGCTGCCACCCCGATGTGTCGTTTGATGCTAGTGGGGCCAACTCTACCGTTCGGCTTTGTTTACTGGGCAGTGATATGCAGCTGTATGTGTCGTGTGATGACGCCTAATGGGCTGCCACCCCGACGTGTCGTTTGACGCTAGTGGGGCCAACTCTACCGTTCGGCTCTGTTTACTGGTCAGTGCTATACTATTCATATTGTATTAGTGTCGTGTGATGACGACCTGCTGGGCTGCCACCCCGGTAAATTTTGTGTTTTTACAACAATGCCATTAAAATAGGATTGATGAAAAATTGATTTTGTAATCATGACATGATATAATTAAACTAACTTAAAAATTAACATTTAGGAAAAAAGGCCCTGAAATCCGGATATATCCGGGAATATGGTATTATACTAGACATAGACTCGCGGCAGACGGTGCTATAAATATTTTTTGTAATATAGATGGGCACGCGAGAGAGATAGCAATAGAGAGGCAAACTATAAATATTTTTTGTAACAGAGATGCACACGCGAAAGAGATAGTAATAGCCAGTAATAGGGATGCGAACACGAAGTGCGCTGTCTCATTTCCACGTTATATTGCACCGTCTGTTTTGAGTCTTTGTATCGAGTATAAATAATCTATCACTGTGGCTCTTCCAGCCCTACAGCTCTGAACATAGCGACCGGGACCCATTACCGGCCTTCCTATGAAACAGAAAGGTTCCATCCAATCTTGTAATTAAGTGTCAGTTGATGAGTAAACAATGGTCTTCCCCCCCAGGCAACCAAATCTGGCGGCGTAGCGGTGCTGGTGGGCATGGGCGGGCCCGAGCAGACGGTGCCGCTGGGAGCCGCGCTCGCCAGGGAGGTCGACATTAGGGGCATCTTCCGATACGTCAACGAGTCAGTATACCTACTAATACACTTGCAATGCACTCTTTACCATAGCGTGGTGTCGGACTTATTCATAAAAAAACTTTTCGCCTGCTGTAGTTACCCCTAGCTCCGCCTTAAAGAGTGATAAACGAGGTGGGGGCGTTAAAACGGCGAGACATTTAAGCAACTTGACGACGGCTCGGCTTTCATAAAACGTCACCTATCGAGATTTTTTTAACTTATTTCTTCTTTTTTTCTTCTTTTGTAGCTCTATTGTTATCTAAAACTGTGTGTTTTGTAAAGTTACCTAAAAAAATATCAAAAGTAATTTATTGAACTGTGAATCAATTTTGTACCAATTCCGGCAAACATCTTGGCGCTCCTTTGACGGAGTGGGGATAAGCTCGTGCATGTGCACTTACGAGTGACCAATAGCGCGCCCCCCTCTCGATCCCCACTCGATTTCAAGATATTTGCCGGCTACATATAGATACCCCAAAAAACAAGAATGAAAAATAAATATTGACTATGAATCAATTTTGTACAGGTACCCCATCGCCTTGAACATGGTGGCGAACGGTCACATAAACGTGAAACCTCTGGTGACGCACCACTTCGACATGGAGCAGACCGTAGAGGCGTATCAGACCACGCTCCGGGGGCAGGGCATAAAGGTTATGATTCACGTGCAGCCCAGGGACGCCAACAATCCTGTCAAGTTCTAGAATCTACATTGTCAATTATTTCAAGATATCTCTAAGGGCTCGAACGACAAAATACAGGGTGACTTTTTTAACAGTCGACAAATTTTATGGAGTGGCTTAGACCATCAAACTGAACAACTTTGTCTATGGGACCAACTTAATCAGAACAAAAAAATAATCAACTGTTCCAAGAATCTTATATTCATAACTGTTCTATAAAAAACGTCAATATCTACCCGACCAAAATGTATGGAACAGCTGATTATTATTTGCTGTAATTAAGTTGGCCCCATAGGCAAAGTCGTTCAGTTTGATGGTCTAACCACATTTGTCGACTGTTTTCAATTTCTCCCTATTGAAAGATTACAGCTTAACAACTTAAGAGTGTAAAGCGGCCCAAACCTGAGCTTGGGCCGCTTTACACTCTTAAGTTGTTACGTGCAAGTAGTAAGAAATAACGAAAAGCTACTTAAAAGAGTGTTTATATAATTTACAAATTCATCGTAAGTTAAAAGTGTAATTGTGGCATTATGCCTTATGTAGTTACTAGCGGCCGCCCGCGACTTCGTCTGCGTGGAAAGTTTTTTGCTATCCCTCGGGAACAATACTTTTTTCCGGACGAAAGATACCCTATACTATGTCCTTCTCTGTACCCCTGACAACGAGTATGCAAAATTTCATGATGATCGGTTCAGTAGTTAAGACGTGAAGGCGTCACAACCAAACAAACAAACAAACGGACTTTCGCATTTATAATATTAGTAAGGATACATGTAATGTAACACGTAGTTTTATCAAGTTCGTATAATCAAAATCAAAATGCATACGAATTGGAAACACTACGTTTGTATGGGAAAAGAACCAATGCTGTCTATTTACGTACGTAGGTACCGTACGTTTATTGTTCACACTTTTTTTATATTTTAGAGATTTAAGACAAAACAATAATGTAAGCAATTTACACATCGATCAACAACGGTGTAAAATAATATAACAAATAAGCATTCAAACAAATTATCATAGTTCGATATTTATTAAGATCTGTGATTTAAAATAAATGTTTATAATTTATATATTCATGTGGTATTCTCGTCAGTCTTTTTAATTAATTTAAATATTTCCTTTCCTAAACCTTTAAATTAAATCGTAACATGAAAATCTTTTGGTTTGAACACTGTAACTAACTGCCTTTATTTTATTTTCTGTCTATCGACACGTTTGGAGCGACTGATGCTAACTGTATTATGGAATGAAAACATTAAGTACATAATGCTAGAGTACAATTTTCCAAACCCGGAATGTTATAATTACTAAACCTTTTCTGCTTCAATGTATTCAGACAATCCTACAGATAAACCAAAAAAAAAAATAATAAAATAAAAAACCCGCCTGCATAAAAAGACATTTCAACTGAAAAGATGTAAACAAGATTAAATATTAAAGGCAACATAATAACATGCAGTCGGAGGCATGCATAAAGAAAGTGACGTTATGAATGATTTGAATTATATGCCTCCGACTGCATGTTATTATGTTGCCTTTAATATTTAATCTTGTTTACATCTTTTCAGTTGACTTGTCTTTTTATGCAGGCGGGTTTTTTATTTTTTTTATATATATTATATATTACAGTCATGATATACCTTTTTGAAATCCTTATAAAAAGCCCTTTAATTTGACACCCATATTGTAGTATTCTAAAAAAAAAATTTTTTTTCCACTACGTATAACAGCACCGTACAGCCGCCATGTTGGTTTTTTTAAAACGCCACATTCTTAAGAACACTTGGGCTGACAAGACAAATCTAACGATATCTTAGACATAGAAATCCGTTCAGCCGTTTGAAAGATATGAGGTAATAAAGAATATTACATACAAACAAGATACGCGCGAAAAACATAACCCTCTTGCAGTCGGGTAAAAAGGCCCACTCGTTCCCAGGGGAGAACCGAAATAGCCTGGAATTCCTGGAATTTCTGTTGAATGTAACTCATATCTCTAGACATCTTAAGGCCCTTATTTATAATCGTAGTTAAAAAGCGTTTTATACTTTTATTCCAATACAAATTCACATTTAAATAACATAAAACACACCTCTATAACAAAACATTGATAAACTGTACTAATATTAGGTATTGAACGCGCAGTCTGCATACTAGCGCCACCAATACAAAAAACATAGTGCTCAAATAGGGTTTCGGAGATTTTAGGCCGTGAGCCCGCGACAGTATTGCCTACGTCATATGACATCACGATGAAATGCATGGCACACGGTCGGAAAAGTTGTGCTGAGCGAGGATCAGAAGATTATTGCAAATAAAATTGGCCGGAAGCTTGAGAATATCTTCCACTTCCGGTTAAAATTTTAAGATTATATTTACGTCATGTGACATCAGTAAGAGACCCGTGTCATCTTTTAGTTTTCAATCGTAGAGAGAGTAAACACAAATCTGTCAGTTCTGAAATGGCCGAAATACCTTAAACCATAGACTTAGAAAATTTTTCGCTATGTTCCAGTGGATATTAAGTTTATGCCTTAAACTTAAAATTTTTTTTTTTGGTCATTTCAGTACTGACAGACTTATGTTTACTCTCTCTACGATTGAAAACTAAATGATGACACGAGTCTCTTACTGATGTCAACTACATAACTGTGATATCTCGGGCAGTTTTCATGCTAGCGAAATAATTCTTTTACCAATGTTTCTTTTTTATGAGAGGTAATTTATGTAATATAAAATAAAAAAATCGTCATCATGCCTATTATCTCTCTATAGTGCACTCCGAAGAAGCTTTATGGTACTTTTTATCGCTTAAACAATAAATTTATTTTCTAGCCTGTGGAGTTTTTTTTTGCACTATAGAGAGAGATAATTCACAATTTCGTCTTTATTTAAGAACTATGATTTTTTCCAATGGCGGCGCTAGTGTGCAGAATAAGCCCTCTTATTTTAACTGTTTATGAATGAACGTGATGCATCTTATTAAGTGTTAAAATATTGTATTTGTTTACAAATGGTCAATATAAACGAATAACTAATTATTTTCATAATAAAAAATATTTGTTTAAAATATACATCTTATTTTATTTTATTGCCTTCCTTCTCATCTCAATGCATATGTCACCGGCAATGTATGAAATGCATCAGGCATTGTATACAATGCCTAGGCATTGTTGAAAATTGTTTCGAAGAGGGCGGCAATTTGCTTTCTGCCCCCTCTTTCGAACACGTAGATCCGAGGCTGCCTCTTTAATACAGTCCCTCCTTTCTTTGGCCTTCCTCTACCCGTATATCCATCCACCTTCATACTTAAAACCTTTCGCGTAACATGCTCCTCAATCCTCCGCATTACATGTCCAATTGTCCATACCACGACAACCGGTTTCCCCTTAACTTTTCCGTTATGGGCACCACTTTCAAACTCCCTCTTATATGTATTCATTTTTAATTTAGTCCTCTCACGGGCTCCGTCGCAGAATGCCCCTTTCGCAAAATGTCCCCTGGTCGCAGAACGTCCCTTTCGCAAAATGTCCCCCTTGTCGCAAAATATCATATCACACTCTCGCGAAATTGCTATTTTGTTCAAAATTTTCTATGAATATCAAAAAATGAAAGTCAAATTGTAGGTCATGTATATTATTAATCATAAAATCAGTAAATATGTTCATTATGTTTAAACAAAACAGGTTTTCTAAGTAAATACCTACGCATATCTTTAATTCAACCAATTATTTTTTTGTTATTTTTCATGCTATTTTTACTCTAGAAAATGAAAACCTAGAATTGAGACCAGCGAGACATTCTGCGAAAGGGACGTTTTGCGAAAGGGACATTCTGCGAAAGGGACGTTTTGCGACCAGGGGACATTTTGCGAAAGGGACATTCTGCGACGGAAGGCTTTCACGTAACACCACACATTCCTCTTAACATTCTTATTTCACCTACAAGCATTTGTCTTATTTACTCTCAGAATCAGTCAGTAAATTATAATCAGTTCATTAGCACCGAGAATTATGTAATTGTGCCAACATGTCGTAAAACAAACTGATAATAACTTATCTTAATCGACAATGTTTTTTTGTTTAAAATAATAACAGAGTTGTTTGTTTAAAATTGTAAAGATTACAAAACTACTGCTCCAATTTCTTTTAATTTCAACAGTTTATTTTAAACGTTTACACGAGATGCCGGAAAACTTTGCCGCGGTTCTTTACGGGCCTGAGGACATTAGAATTGTGAGTGTTTTTCTTTTTTTTATTATTTCATTTTTTATTTTGGAAAATACCTATTGGATTAAAAAATTTAGAACACAGCTTGATATTTTTTATTTATTGGCGATGGTAATTATGAGCTTAATTACACACTATTTTAATAGTGCTCAATAACAAGGCATTTATAAATAAATGACTAAAGTTATCATGTATAATAGAATTTCTTTTGCATTCTAGGAAAAATGGCCAATGCCTGAAATTGAGGATGATGGTAAGTCGTTTATTTAAAAAATAAAAGTCAGCAAATTAGCTAGATAAAATATAGATGATAAAAGTTAGCGCGTATATTTAAAAAAAAAACCAAGCGATAGGTAAAATTGTTATTTTACTTCGCGTTCACTTGTTTTGTGTTCAGAATAGGGAATATGCATAAGTCACCGATTTTGATGAATTTGAGCTTGATCGCTGCGGACACTTATAAAAACATCATGGAACAGGAAAAAAAATAAAAAAAATGTATTATTTTAGTTTTATCACACGATGAAATCAGGGGAAAATAACGATATTTTTTTTTCATTTTCGGATATAATGCAGTTTACAGTTAGATAGAATATCGAATAAGAAATGATATTTTGTATGACACGTATGTACTTAAACGCAAAATTTAGGGAGATAATTGAAGATTATTGGCTAACTCCATATTAAACGCGCCGAAATACACCCGAAACGTGATGTGTGACGTCACCGTTTTGTATGGAGCGTTTTCGGCGGGTGCTGCTACGCGCTAACTTCAAGTAACTATATCACGAGAAAAAAACGCAAGAGAAAAGTTTTAATATTACAGTTAATTTTCTCACGCATTATACTTTTGATTAAGTTTAAAAAAAAATTGATGCATATTCCCTATTGTGGAGATAACTTTAACTACACTTTCATGGCACTTTCTATTTAACAAGTCTATAAATTAAAGGGGGAACCACTTTGTCATTACGGCCGGCCACAGCACACACCGCGGTGGGCGGGGCGCGGCAAGCGAATTCAATATTCACTGCGCGCTATCTCGATGTCGTCGTCGGCCTCTCAGCTCGTCGTCACGACTGCTCATGCTCAGTGATTACTGAACTCGCCCGCCGCGGCTGGCTGTGGCCGGCCGACCTGTTACGGCCCGGCCACAGCTAGCACGGCAGGCGGGCGCAGCAAGCGAATTCGGTAATCACTGCGCGGTCGTGAGGACAAGCTGAGAGACCACCATCGAGATAGCGCGCAGTAATTATTGAACGCCACCTTGCAACGCCACCTGCCGCGCTGGCTGTGGCCGGGCCGTTAGTATTATTGTATGGCAACACTCGACTACTTTTGTATGCAGAAACCACATGTTGCTGGTAAAAAGAAATCCGTTTCTAAACTTTGCTGCCAAGATCCGTATTTTCTGAGCTGAGAACAAAAAATAAATGAATAATTTTGTATCAGAACTGTTGATAAAGATGAGTTGCGTGGGCATCTGCGGGTCGGACGTGAAGCTGTACGCGACGGGCGAGTGCGGGCTGGAGTCGCTGCAGCGGCCGCTGGTGATGGGCCACGAGGGCGCAGGGCAAGTCGCGCAGGTTGGTTTACGTCGCAGAATACCGCATAATTATAGCAACCTGAATGTATCGTGAAGCTGTACTCGCAGCGGCCGCTAGTGATGGGCCACGAGGGCGCAGAGCAAGTCGCGCAGGTTTGTTTACGTCGTAGAATACCGCAATATTGTCGCAATCTGAATGTATCGTGAAGCTGTACGCGACGGCGAGTGCGGGCTCGAGTCGCTGCAGCGGCCGCTGGTGATGGGCCACAAGGGCGCAGGGCAAGTCGCGCAGGTTGGTTCACGTCCCAGAATACCGCATAATAGGGAATATGCATAAGTCACCGATTTTGATGAATTTGAGCTTGATCGCTGCGGACACTTATAAAAACATGATGGAACAGAAAAAAAATAAAAAAAATGTATTATTTTAGTTTTATCACACGATGAAATCAGGGAAAAATAACAATATATTTTTTTCATTTTCGGATATAATGCACTTTACAGTCAGATAGAATATCGAATAAGAAACAATATTTTGTATGACACATATGTACTTAAACGCTATATTTAGGGAGATAATTGAAGATTATTGGCTAACTATTTGTACATAGCTAACTATGGCTAACAGCGCTAGCTATGGCTATAGCGCTAACTATGGTACATGGCTAACTATTTGTAATAACTAGTTACCTCTGAGGCACCAAAGACTATGGCATGCTGGTGAACACGGCCAAGTGTGTCTTTGGTGCCTCAGAGGTAACTTTTTTAGGTTATTCCATCTCTGCTAGCGGCTCTAAACCACTCGACTCCAAGGTGCAGACTATTAAAGAGTTCCCGACTCCTACTACAGTACGTCAGCTCAAGGCATTCTTGGGCATGCTGAACTTCTACCGGAGATTCCTTCCCCGAGCTGCAGAAATCCAAGCTCCCTTGCATGCTTTGTTAACAGGCTCTGTTAAAGGCTCACAGCGAATTACTTTAACAGGCGTTGCCCTTGAAGCTTTTAATACATGCAAGGACAGCCTTGCAAACGCTGCCCTACTAGCGCATCCTGACTGTGCCGCCAAACTTGCCTTGGTGACTGATGCCTCCGATAAGGCAATCGGTGCAGTCCTCCAACAACTGAAAGATGGCGCGTGGCAGCCTTTAGCCTTCTTTTCGCGAAAGCTGAGCCCATCCCAGGTAAAGTATTCACCTTATGACCGGGAGTTGCTCGCCATATACGAAGGCATTAAATATTTCCGGCATATGCTCGAGGCCCGGCACTTCGTAGTCTATACTGACCATAAACCGATCAGTTTCGCATTTCATGAGCGAAAGAAAAACTGTTCGCCTAGGCAGTATAGACACCTTGACTTCATTTCCCAGTTCACCACTGATATCCGACACATATCTGGCAAGGATAATGTGGTTGCCGATGCCTTGTCGAGGATTGAGGAACTGGGAGCGCCGGTTAGTCTCGAGTCCTTAGCCGAAGGTCAACCATCTGACCATGAACTCCAAGAACTTCTGTCCGGATCCGGAGATACGTCTCTGCGTTTAGAGAAACTGACGTTACCTGGGAGTCGTGTTCCCTTGTACTGCGACGTCAGTACACCGACGCCTAGGCCTTTTGTTCCTAAATTCTTTCGCAGACAGGTCTTCGAGCTCTTCGAGGTCTTCGAGTGGAGCTAGTATATATTGGCTAACTATTCATAATTTGTACATTTTCTTATTTACAATAATTTGTGTTTTTTTTTAGTATTTATTGCAATGAATTTGAAAATTAACTTTTACTTTTATCATTATACATTTTTAAACTTTATAATTTAAATTCAATTGTTAACTTATCTATTTTAATTTATTCAAATTGCTTAATTTTAATTTTTAATTTTAATGAACTTTGCATGTCTGTTTGTTATTGTTAACTTTTTTTAAATCGTATTAATTAATATCCATGCTGTGCATACTTTTTATTGGATAATAGTTTAGATTTTTTTTTATTTAAGCATGTACTCGTTGATGTGATGACTGTTATCTGTCTGTGTGCCAAATTATAAAATAAAATAAATAAATAAATAACTCCATATTAAACCCGCCGAAACACACCTGAAACGTGATGTGTGACGTCACCGTTTTGTATGGAGCGTTTTCGGCGGGTGCTGCTGCGCGCTAACTTCAAGTAACTATATCTCGAGAAAAAAACGCAAGAGAAAAGTTTTAATATTACAGTTAATTTTCTCACGCATTATACTTTTGATTAAGATTAAAAAAAATTGATGCATATTCCCTATTATCGCAATCTATGTGACGGGCGACGCTTTATCGCCGCACGCACTGAGTTTTGTGGTACAAGGCACGCAGCTGTTGTCACGACGGATTGTACTAGATTTTGACAGACCTGAATTTTTAAGAGTTTAGAAACTCAGACTTCTTTTTTTAATTTCGGCTTTTACTTTTCTTTCCTTTCTTGAAACGACCTCCATGGTCGAGTGGTTTGCACGCCGGTTATCAAGGCGTCACTGGCGTCACCATCTCTTGAGGTCCTGGGTTCGATCCCCGGCTGGGTCAATGTAAAAAATGAACTTTTCTATATTATCTCAGGCCTGGGTGTTTGTGATACCACCGTTGTCTTTGATTTTCATAACGCAAGTGCTTAAGCTCTTTTTTGGAATCAGAGCAGTGTATACGTTGAGAAATATTTATTTATGTATTCCATGTTTGTTTTATTAATTGACCAGGTGGGCAGCAAAGTGTCTGGTTTCTGTGTGGGCGACCGCGTGGCGATCGAGCCGACGCAGCCGTGCGCCGCGTGCGAGCCCTGCAAGCGCGGCGCCTACAACCTGTGCGAGCTCCCGCGCTACTGCTCCACGAACGGCGCGGATGGCAACATCGCTACCTACTACAAGCACCGGGCCAGTTACTGCCACAAGTAAGTATGGTTACAACCTGGTACTAAAAGAAAGGCGGCGTCACTGGATCATTATGGGGCAGCCTGTGATTCCAGTCAATATCCGAGTGCATAGGTCTATTTAAACCGATATCAGCATACTGTGTTATCCCCAGGCTACCAGAAAACCTGAGCATGGAAGAAGGCGCGGCGGTTCAGCCTTTAGCAATCGCCGCGCACGCGTGCAACCGCGCGGGGCTTAAGTTAGGATCCCGCGTGCTAATCCTGGGCGCGGGCCCTATCGGCGTGCTGTGCGCCGCCACAGCGAGGGCACAAGGAGCCACGCATATCCTGGTCACTGGTTAGTATAATTACCTACATTAAATAGGCATAGAATGACACACCCGTTGTCAGTTAGGTTTATATTGTAAGAATCTTCTTCAACTAAGACCGGTCCGGTAACCACGATATTTCCGAGGGGCTTAGGGTTAACAACGCGTAAAGGACAAAAATGGAATCTTCATTGTTCATTGTTTACGAGTCTATTTCTGGACATACAGTGGTCACAAGCGACACCCCTGGGGGAGTCCTATACCACAGAATATAATAGTACTACGTACAGAAGTCAATCTGTGCGAGGACAATCAAATAATAAGCTACTCTCACTGCACGGCAATAAAGTACAATTTCAAATTGCACAGCGCTGCGTGCCTATTTTGTATGCACCTTCTCTTTCTATCGCGTATCTCTGTCTCAACCGACAATCCTTATACGCTGACTCGACTGAGTGAGCCGCGAGCAGTAGGCTATTATAAAAGTTTAAGCGTGGAGTAGGGCCCCTTGCAGTGGGTTTTATTCTGCTGATATGATGATTTTACTCAGAAACTAGGAGATTCGCAGGAGAACTAAAGTAACCGACATCGCTCGAAGGATTGCTCAGCTGAAGTAGCAATGGGCGGGACACATAGCGAGAAGAACCGATGGCCGTTGGGGCAGAAAGGTTCTGGAATGGCGACCGCGCACCGGACGACGCTCCGTGGGTGGGCCCCCGACAAGGTGGACCGACGATCTGGTGGAGGTCGCGGAAAGCCAGTGGATACAGGTAGCGCAGGACCGATCGTCGTGGAGATCCTTAGGGGAGGCCTATACCCAGCAGTGGGTGTCGTGTGGCTGATATGATGATGATGATGATGATTTTAGCAGTGCTGTCTTTAAATCGTGTCTTCTATATTATCGACATCTTTCCTTTCCCGTTGGCAGATGTAGTCGAGTCCCGGCTAGTGACCGCCAAGACAATGGGCGCCGACTCCACACTGCTGATCAAGCCCTCGTACTCCGAGCGGGAGGTGGCGGATAAAGTAACAGCGGCATTGGGAGCCGCGCCTGATGTTACTATTGATGCTTGCGGGCTGCCTTCGGCGCAGGCAGTGGCGATGATCGTAAGGCCGTGCGCACTTTGGATGCGTTTTCGTATGAATTTAACTCTAAGAGAAAACGATCAGTTTTTTGCACAATGGGATAGTGCTTGACCTCACCTGATGTTAAGTGACGATAAGGCCAAAGGTGGAAGCGCACTTGTTCAGTGCATATGCACCAAACACCTTGAACCCGGGAATCTTGCGTCTTACACGGGTGGGCGAACTACTAGACCATAGAGGCGATCAATACAGATGTCAGGATTTCCATACATTTTTAAGCTAATTTCGCGAATTTATTAACATCCATCCTCTTAGAATTACGATTAGATTAGTTGGGTCTGTATATCGATCTGAATCTCCTCCATTCACTCCCTGGATGGCCATCATCAGATCACAGCTAGGTTTAAACATTGGCAGAGAACCAAGGCTTCTAAGTTACCTTGTTTATATGAAAATCTACTGTTCTTAATTATCTGTCCACCACTAATCTGGTCAACGAAAGATGAGATTGAAATGGTGGCGCCACTTTCCCTGTCAAATAAAAGTTTAGAGGTATAGTTATTGGAAACTGACTGACCCCTCAAATAAGGCGTATAATTAATTACTTTTCTAACAGAGTTTCATCTTTCTATACAACGTGTTATAAAAATGCCCTTAATGCTGAATATTGTAAATAGGGACCATCAAACAGAACAACTTTTACTATGGGACCAACTTTGTAATCGTGAAAAAATACAGCATATATTTTGATATTGTCGTTATTTTTTGTATGAAACAGCTGAATTTTTTTTCGCAATTTCAGAGTTGGTCCCATAATAAAAGTTGTTCAGTTTGATGGTTCCTATCTACCGTATTCGGTATTAGGGGTATTTTTGAAACACGTTGTATAAGGCCGCATAATGATGTGTCAGCAAGATAGCATGCCCGCTGGCCGCCATTTACAGATTATTGTTATTGCAAGGTGACGCGGTCGGGCGGCACCGTGCTGGTGGTGGGCATCGGGCCGGCGCGCGCGGACGTGCCGCTAGCAGCCGCGCTGCTGCGAGAGGTAGACGTGCGCGGCTCGTATAGGATCGCTAACACGTACGTATGCTGTTCGATACCGAGACAACGAGGCGAGTAAAACCATTGGCAGTTAGGTTAATCTAGATAGTTAACATCTTATGGTGGCTTGCCCTTGCTGCTATGCGCGGTGGAAGCTTTTCCTGTAATTCCACCTCCCTATTTTTGTTAAGTGGCTTTTTCAATAGCTCATGATACAGTCAGAGCCAAAATTACCCGAGGATTCAAACCTCTAAAATAGCGAATCATTTGACAAAAATCAACCTTATCTCAAGACGTTAATGTTGTCAATTCTGATTTTAACTATACAAGATTTTATATTTCCACTATTCTGATTTTTTAATCTATTTCTTTGGTCGTACATAAAACTATTAATATTTGTAACAGGTACCCTGGCGCGCTGGCAGCCGTATCTCGCGGCGTGGTAGACTTAAAGCCATTCATCACACATCACTTCCCGCTGGAGAAAACTAAAGAAGCGTTGGAGCTCGCCAAGACCGGGCACGCCATGAAGGTCATCATACATCTGTAACGCTTCGTTCGTTCATAGTAATTAAGCGTACTATGACATAGCCGATTTTTTCTCACCTACAGAGGCTCTCATATCTTTTATGATGTCAAAGATGCTTCGGTTACTTGTTATTATTTCGAAGTATTATCATAACGACCCACTAAAAGCAATAAAAATATTTCTGTTTTTTTCCTGAACGTTTTAAAAGTGTCTTAAAAGTGGCGCGTTTTTTCATTAGCAGAAATGACCACTTAATTCGTTGTAATTTAGCCGATACTTATTTTTTCACATACCACGTGTGGCATTAGTTAGCTGAGTGTTTAAACATTTGCACATAAAAGTTTTAAAACATTAGCGTACATGGTTGTTAAATAAATAAAGAAAATGTTAGTATGGAAAATGCGAATCCTTTAAAATTCTCCATACAAAACGGCCATTTCATTTTAACCCCTAATATTACCGTTTACCATGATTCAGCAAGAAATAGGCCTTAATAATTTCTTGTTCGTATTTTTATAAGTTCTTATTTTACTGTGTTTTGGTTAAGTTAATCTTCTTATTGGAGTGTGAATCTGAAACTATCATAATTGTTAGATTGTTGCCAATCCTAAAGAGATTTAAGAAATTTATCATCTTTAGAATAGGTATTTAAGGCGAGTAATAAAATAATAAAATATGTGTGTATTTTTCATTTCTTTTAATATTTCCTTTAACATTAATGTAACTCCCAAAAATTCATTTAAATTATAACTTTACATTCACTATTGACACTGGTAATAATTAGTTAAAAAGTCATATCACAAAAGGCATTTGGCCGCGCACAGTTTAACATTACTTAACGTTCTAGCATATTTATTTTTATTTTGCGTCACTTTTGAAATCACTTGTAGTAGAATCAGAAGTCGAAATTAAGTTTGGGCGTCGTGGTAGATTTCAGCCAGCGATTTTTTCAGGTCCATATCGTTCATCCATTTATTTTATGAATTCTCTGTTGTTTATAAAAATACGACACTCTACCAGTCTATGATTGTTATTCTACTACGTTGTTATAAATGCAACCATTTTCAATATTTATTTATACATTTATTTGTGGACACATTTCGATTTGTGTCCCCCAGCTTCTATGTGATTCGCGCATCAAGTAATTGCGTCCTTATGTCCATCGCTTAAGTTCGCATTTCGTGTGTCTATAGTAGGTTTAGTCTAGAAGGGTTGAACACTCCCGGGCGCGTGTTGATGACTGCAGTATTGGTGCGGGGTACCGGCATACTGCCCAGTTTATTCCCACCTGACAACCACATGGATATTGTTATTGGGGTAAAATTCTGATTACACTGTGTATGTATTAATAGGCTTGTTTTGTCGTCTATACTAGGCAATTAATGGAAAGAATGTTTGTACTTAAAAATGTTTACGAGGGTGGATTGATAAGTCCATGACTTTTTAATGAAGAAAGATTTTTTTTCGGAATATTTTGTTTTATTTCTGTACATAATCTTATTGTAGCTCTGCGTATTCAGTCCAACGAAGTTCTTACCTCTTTAACCCATTATTTTTTTCTTTCATCGCCTGAAAACTGGTAACTGAAATGAGGGCCCATTTCAGACATCACCTTTTGGCTTGATGAAAATCTTTGCCCGCCAAGACATTTATTCATGTTTGGTAGGAGAAAATATCTCACTGTGGTTGAATCTAGAGAAGAGGAAGGATTCGCAACTTCATTTGATGAGTTTTGATGTCATGAGTGCCGCCGAGAGGGTCGACAGGGTCATTAAGAAAAGTCAGAACTCGCTTGAGCTTTTTGTTTCCAAAAGTAATAATCTTTTGCTAAATTTGAAAAAAATGTAGTGTAAATATGCCTTAAGGAGTTTCTTTTTAAGACACAAAAATAAATTATGAAAAAAAAGTATTTCTTCTTTTCAAAGTCATGGACTTATCAAACCACCCTCGTAGTTTGGGCGGTCAGCAAACGACCTGAACTAATTCTATCTTTTTCTCGAATTAAATCAAATTTGACTTGAGAATGGATTCGACGTTTAAGGTAAGGCAGAAAGGGAAGCAAAATAATCCCCTACGGGAAATTTTGGCTCGATTTGACGAATTTTACTATGATTTCTAAGACTCCAAAGTTGGTAAAATATCAATACACTCCAGTGACAATATGTGTGGATTATTAGAATCCATACGTAATAAAAAAAAATGTTATGGAAAACATTATATGCTTAGATAATTAATTATACATTTCTTTTGCGCGCCATACAGGCCGCGCAGTGTGAAATGCTACGTCACAAAATTTTGACTTCCATGTATTTTTATTGAATTAACTATTTTTAAATAGTTGGTTAGGGTCGAAATTATAAAAAAACAATTAATGAATTTGTGAAATATATACAACTGACATACAAAAGTAACTATGGATTTTAGTTTTAGGTGTATGATGGGCAACAGCGTCGCTTAACCAGTTAGCAACAAAATTCGCGTGCGCGCGTATCGCCCCTGCACGAACTAAACGTATGTTGTGTGCAAGCGATTTTAACCTTAAGGATCAATGATAGGAAAACATAGTTTGCGGGGGTCATATTTTTATACAGAAAACGTAAAGTTGTAGCCACAAAAAAAAACATACAAGCTAAAGAGATTCTCTAGAAACCATATAATTGCGTAAAAAAACAGAATATCATCAAAAGCGCTTGCATAGGGTCATATTTTTGGCGTAATTAATAGCGGAAACGTATTGAATTCTATATCAAACTACTCTTTAACGTACTGTGTAGTAGCTGCAATAACTTTTTTTTATAAAGATAAATTGTGCGTAAGATAATGATGAAAAAACAAAGAAAAAGTGCAGAAGTGAGGTTATTTTCCATACTCTTTACACGTAAGTAAGTAATTAATAGTTTATTTGCTTGAAATTGTACATTGTGTTCTTAAGTTACTAATTACCAACATATTCTATCGTTGTGATACGATGTGCAAAAATTTATTAATTACAAGTTCGTAAAGAAAAAGACAGAGGCAAATTTTTCCGCATAATGGAGCCTTAAGAGTGGTTTAGCGACGCTGTTGCCCATGGTACAAATTGAATAGTCATGTATTGAAAGAGATTGGAGTAGTAACAGTTAGTTACCGGTAGTGCTGGCGGCGGCGCGAATGGGTTTGGGCGCGGAGCCGCGGCCGCGCGCCGCGAATGCGCCGCGGAATGCTTTCTTCTTTGGAGAAGATGTGCGTTTGCGTTTGTACCTAAACCACAGAATAGATATTAGTACTTACGTACAGAAAGAACACTGTCCGCCCCACCCTAGGATCGATTACCTCACCCCACCCTGCGAGTAAGGCTGGCCCCAGACCTACCGGTTTCATTTCTTTGCTTTGCTGTGCTACCTTGCTTGAAAGACCGCCGGCCAACCAGGGAAATTGTCAATCTATCGCATTTTGGGACTAGACCAAATTGGCGAGATCGCCATTAGCTTGGTGTTATCAAATATCATCGCCTAGATTGCGAAGTAGGAGCTTTTAGGAGATATGCCACCCTGAACATGGACTCCGATTGTTAAAAATAAATCGATCGCTTATTTATACAAGATGTTTGGTAAAGCCTTATAAAGCTGAATATGGTAGATAGGGACCATAATAAAACTGAACAACTTTTACTATAGGAAAAAATCTGAAATCGCGAAAAAAAATGAACTGTTTCATACATTTTGATAATTACGTTATTAGTTTTTGTATGAAACAGCAGTTTTTTTTTAAACTAAAACTTCGCATCGCAACCCAGACGACGATATTTGATAGCACCAAACTAATGGCTATCTTGCCAATGTGGTCTGGTCAAAATATGCGATAGATTAAAAATGAGCCTCTTGGCCGGCGGTCCATAGTAGAACAGCAAAGCAAAGAAATGAAACCGGTAGGTCTGGGGCCAGCCTAAATGTACCGAATCATGTGCTCGTTTAGTCGTGAGTGAGTGACAATAGCTTTCAACTTTCGTGCACGGCGGCTAAACATTTAATATCATTTATGAAAACATTTCTTATCACCATTCGGTATACTTAAGTCACCTATTCCCCTGGGTGAATTAAGTGCACCAATTAGTATACTTAATTCACCCAGGGGATTTAGCTCAGGTGAATTAAGTCTACGACGGGACCGATAATTACATATTTATTGTTAAAATGGAGAAAAACCGATATATTTATTTGTATGTGTGAGGCGATATGACTCCCTTAGTAGCCCTAGCCTTAAGCGGTCCTTAGACGATAAAATAACATTGCGCAATATTTAACCCTTTGTAGACTCGTGTAATATTTTTTTAACTCACTTTAAGGTTCGGATCGACCAAGAACTTTAAAGTTCATGGTAGCTTCTCAAAAAACAGTTTTTATTTGATTTAGATTATAGAAAAGTTTAAATTATTCGTATTCCAAATGGAAAACGAAGTAGAATATATATTCTTTATTTCAGTACCAACAAATTTGTACGGAACTCTCGGTGGGCGAGTCCGACTCGCACTTATCCGGTTTTTTTATATGAAACAGCTGTTTTTTTTTCGCGATTTCAAAGTTGGTCCCATAGTAAAAGCTGTTCAGTTTGATGGTCCTTATTTACCATATTCGAATTTATAAGGCTATTTCCCAACACCCTGCATATTCAACAAAACCGATAAACTAAAATAATAATTCAATCAATATACGTACCGTTCGTCCAGAGGAGCTCGGTGGCGCAGTGGTTTAGCGCCTGGCCGATTGCGGAGGTTAAGCAACTTTAGCAAGGGTCGGTCATGGGATAGGTGACCAAAAAAAATATTATCTCGAGTTCTTTCGTGCTTCGGAAGGCACTCAGCTGCATTTGCAGTCGTTAACACCCACCAATCCGCATTGGGCCCGCGTGGTGGCTTATGGCCCATCCCCCTTACCCACCCATAAGGAAGGCCTGTGCCCCAGCAGTGAGGACATTAAAAATGGCTGATGGACGTACCGTTTCCGGACCCCCCCGCGGTAAGTCTTCCGCCCCCGCGCAGCCCCGCTAGTACTGGCGTCCGCGCCCCGCCCCAGTCCCGCCCAGTCCGTGTCCGAGTCCGACCCCGAACCCGGGACTTCTGTGGGTGGCTGCTTGGTCTCCTCTTCTAACTCATCTTGGTATTGCATTAGGAGTCCTACGAGCGGTGAACATTTTAAATTAATCTTATATGTAAAAATTAATTGCTGCTCGTTACTTTGCCTAAAACTAAATAACACTTATAATAATTGACCGACTGGAGTGTTATTTTTTTGTTTTGTACGCTATTGCACTGGGATGGTTTAAAATCAAAACAAAAATAGATAAAAATAGAAAAAATAAAAACAAAAATAGAAAAAAAAATAACATTGACAATTTTGAATAGAAATCCCCTTTTCGGATTACTTTCGACAGCTAACTTTTGATAAAGAGGTTGTCGAATAGAGGTTTTTATAATGATAGAAAGCACTCGGTAAAATAAAACATAATACGTAGCGTTGCTTTCGTTTTAATTTCATGCTGCTTTGCTATGAACTAATTAAATAGAAGACGCTGGTTACAATATTTAAAAATTGATAATTGGGATGTTGACAACTTTTTTTATTTTATATTACATAAATTACCTCTCAAAAAAAGAAACATTGGTAAAATAATTATTTCGCTAGCTTGAAAACTGCCCGAGATATCACAGTGTGAAATGCACACAAATGGACTCGCCCAAAAACGCTCCATACTAACGGCTACTGAGTTATGACGTCACGCCTCAGTAGTTTGTATGCAACGTGTAGGAAATTTGTTCAGCAGCTATATTAAATATTGTATTTACCTATATCAAAATGGTTTCTTAGACAAATTTGCTATACATTTTACGAACTAATTAAAGGTATCATTTATTTTAATAAATTTTATACTTTTTAAATGGACTTGTCCACCCAACTTTGAAGCGTCATAAAACAAATAATATGCAATATATAAAACCAAGAGGTATACAAGCTACTCTAAAAGTTTAATATGTTTACGATTTTTATTAGTATTTCGTTGTTTATTCATTAGTCAACATCCCAATTATAATATACTTAAATAAAACTGTAGGTGATACGAAGTTCCCAGGATCCACATGTTTACACTGAATCAATGGAAAAATCGACTAAGGGTACGTTCAGATGACAAGCGCTCAACGCGCGTTAAATTTTTGTATAATGTTCACATAGAGCGCGCTTGTCAGGCGTTGAACGCGCGTTGCCGCGGCCGCCCTCGTTCGTTCAGTTTGAGTTCTACATTTGTCGAAAATATAGAAACAGTTTTAACGGTGATTTATATGGTAATTCAATAATTCGGTATTAAAAGCTTCCGTTTCCATTTCGGACGATTTCTGGATGAACTGAGCGAAATCTAATACGTCTATCCGCGTCAAAAGCGCGCGCTCATCTGAACGGAAACGTAGAAAACCAATGATCTCAAAGCGCGCGTTGACGCGCGCTGATAACAGACAAACGCTAGCGCAGCGTTCGACGCGCGCTTTATCAAAACGCGCGTTAACATGTGTACGGGATGATATAAAATGTATGTAATTCTTATGCAGTTGTAAACGCGCGTTAAGCTCTTGTCATGTGAACCTGATCTTAGGGTAAGTAACAAAGATTCATGTTATTCGAACTCAGGATAGAAAGAGAAATATTTTATTTAATTAAAAAAGTAAGAATCACTTACCAATCTTCTCGAGCGCATAAGCCGAAGTAATCTTGAGTAGATGCGCCCCAAACTTGTCGTAGTTGGCGCGGGTGACGTGGGGTAAAGCGAGCATATCTTCTGCTTGCTCGGGCAGCCGCGCCGCCATGGCCTTGAGCGCGGCCTGTGGAAGTACTGCGGCGAGACTTGCCCCGCGCGACTCCGCGATCTCTCTGGGGATAGATAAATGGTCATCAGTGTTGCAAACTTAACAGATTCCCTGTCAGATTTAACGGATTAGGGTCAGGGATAAACGGCAGAAAATATATTTTGACGGCTAACGGATTTAAAGACGGAAATAGTTTTGACTAAAATTAAACGTTTTTGACATATTTGTTACTACATAATTATGTCGTGTCAGGACGTTTCTAGCATGATGAATGGGGTAAAATCAAAATAAAAGGAAAAAAGTGCAGAAAATATGGTCATTACTATTTAAAAAATAACCAATCAGATCTACTAACCCGTCCGACATTAACCCGCCCGACACCCTAAGCTGATGAATAGTTACCTGCAAGCTTCAACCAGGTCCGCGTAACAGCGCTCCTCGATCCTCTTGATGAGCGCCCCCACCGAGGACTCATCGTTGGCCGCAGTCTGCGGGCGCCGACATCAGGAACGACTTCTGGTCCACCTTCATGGGGAACACTAAACGTAACCCACCCGACATTTACCCATCCGACATCAACCCGCTCGACATCAACCCACCCAACACTAACCCACCCGACAATAACCCGCCCGACATGAAACCGACCGACAATAACCCGCTCGACATTAACCCGCCCAACATAAACCTGAACCGATGAATAGTTACCTGCAAGCCTCAACCAAGTCCGCATAACAGCGCTCCTCAATTCTCTTGATAAGTGCCCCCACCGAAGACTCGTCGTTGGTGGCGGTCTGCGCGGGCGCCGATACAAGGGAAGACTTTTGGTCCACCTTCATGGGGAACACCACGCGCAGTCCACCCGACATCAACCTGCGTTTAGAAATAAACAACTCATTGAGTGTACAAATGGCTTCGTTCAAAAGTACCCAAGTATTTAAACTATTAAATAACAAATAACAAAAAGTTGTATTACCTCTAATTTTGAAGCTACAAGTCGATCACATCATATTTAAACTTTTTTTAGGGTTCCGTACCAAAATAGTAAAAAGGAACCCTTATGGTGTGACTCAGTCTGTCTGTCTGTCTGTCATAGCTGGATATCTCAAGAACTACTTATGGTAAATATCAACTTGAAATTTGGAATAGTTTAAGATGACGTTTGTCCAACTATTTTTCAAATAAGAAAGGTATATATATTTTTTTACAACAGGGTCTTAAAAATTTGAAGTGGGACTACTAGGTAGGGCATGTGGGGTATCACATGAAAGAGCGCTGTTTGCACATTTTCAAATATTTTTTCTTTTTTCTCGGCCCCAGCACGAGGTACGCGGAGGCGATGTCGTTAGTGACGACCAGTCTCTCCGCCAGTAACCCACGTACGACCAGTTGTCATTATAAACTACTTAGCCTACAGGCCACATTACAATGTGTACAGTTAGTGTGTTACTTACTTGTCGACGTTCGGCCCCAGCACGAGGTACGCGGAGGCGATGTCGTTAGTGACGACCAGTCTCTCCGCCAGTAACCCACGTACGACCAGTTCTCATTATAAAATACTTAGCCTACAGGCCACATTACAATGTGTACAGTTAGTGTGTTACTTACTTGTCGACGTTCGGCCCCAGCACGAGGTACGCGGAGGCGATGTCGTTAGTGACGACCAGTCTCTCCGCCAGTAACCCACGTACGACCAGTTCTCATTATAAACTACTTAGCCTACAGGCCACATTACAATGTGAACAGTTAGTGTGTTACTTACTTGTCGACGTTCGGCCCCAGCACGAGGTACGCGGAGGCGATGTCGTTAGTGACGACCAGTCTCTCCGCCAGTAACCCACGTACGACCAGTTGTCACTATAAACTACTAAGCCTGTAATGTGTACAGTCAGTGTGTTACTTACTTGTCGACGTTCGGCCCCAGCACGAGGTACGCGGAGGCGATGTCGTTAGTGACGACCAGTCTCTCCGCCAGTAACCCACGTACGACCAGTTGTCATTATAAACTACTTAGCCTACAGGCCACATTACAATGTGTACAGTTAGTGTGTTACTTACTTGTCGACGTTCGGCCCCAGCACGAGGTACGCGGAGGCGATGTCGTTAGTGACGACCAGTCTCTCCGCCAGTAACCCACGTACGACCAGTTCTCATTATAAAATACTTAGCCTACAGGCCACATTACAATGTGTACAGTTAGTGTGTTACTTACTTGTCGACGTTCGGCCCCAGCACGAGGTACGCGGAGGCGATGTCGTTAGTGACGACCAGTCTCTCCGCCAGTAACCCACGTACGACCAGTTCTCATTATAAAATACTTAGCCTACAGGCCACATTACAATGTGTACAGTTAGTGTGTTACTTACTTGTCGACGTTCGGCCCCAGCACGAGGTACGCGGAGGCGATGTCGTTAGTGACGACCAGTCTCTCCGCCAGTAACCCACGTACGACCAGTTCTCATTATAAACTACTTAGCCTACAGGCCACATTACAATGTGTACAGTTAGTGTGTTACTTACTTGTCGACGTTCGGCCCCAGCACGAGGTACGCGGAGGCGATGTCGTTAGTGACGACCAGTCTCTCCGCCAGTAACCCACGTACGACCAGTTGTCACTATAAACTACTAAGCCTGTAATGTGTACAGTCAGTGTGTTACTTACTTGTCGACGTTCGGCCCCAGCACGAGGTACGCGGAGGCGATGTCGTTAGTGACGACCAGTCTCTCCGCCAGTAACCCACGTACGACCAGTTGTCATTATAAACTACTTAGCCTACATGCCACATTACAATGTGTACAGTTAGTGTGTTACTTACTTGTCGACGTTCGGCCCCAGCACGAGATACGCAGAGGCGATGTCATTAGTGACAACTAGCCTCTTCGCCAGTAACCCACGTACGACCAGTTGTCATTATAAACTACTTAGCCTACAGGCCACATTACAATGTGTACAGTTAGTGTGTTACTTACTTGTCGACGTTCGGCCCCAGCACGAGGTACGCGGAGGCGATGTCGTTAGTGACGACCAGTCTCTCCGCCAGTAACCCACGTACGACCAGTTCTCATTATAAACTACTTAGCCTACAGGCCACATTACAATGTGTACAGTTAGTGTGTTACTTACTTGTCGACGTTCGGCCCCAGCACGAGGTACGCGGAGGCGATGTCGTTAGTGACGACCAGTCTCTCCGCCAGTAACCCACGTACGACCAGTTGTCATTATAAACCACTTAGCCTACAGGCCACATTACAATGTGTACAGTTAGTGTGTTACTTACTTGTCGACGTTCGGCCCCAGCACGAGGTACGCGGAGGCGATGTCGTTAGTGACGACCAGTCTCTCCGCCAGTAACCCACGTACGACCAGTTGTCACTATAAACTACTAAGCCTGTAATGTGTACAGTCAGTGTGTTACTTACTTGTCGACGTTCGGCCCCAGCACGAGGTACGCGGAGGCGATGTCGTTAGTGACGACCAGTCTCTCCGCCAGTAACCCACGTACGACCAGTTCTCATTATAAACTACTTAGCCTACAGGCCACATTACAATGTGTACAGTTAGTGTGTTACTTACTTGTCGACGTTCGGCCCCAGCACGAGGTACGCGGAGGCGATGTCGTTAGTGACGACCAGTCTCTCCGCCAGTAACCCACGTACGACCAGTTGTCATTATAAACCACTTAGCCTACAGGCCACATTACAATGTGTACAGTTAGTGTGTTACTTACTTGTCGACGTTCGGCCCCAGCACGAGGTACGCGGAGGCGATGTCGTTAGTGACGACCAGTCTCTCCGCCAGTAACCCACGTACGACCAGTTGTCATTATAAACTACTTAGCCTACAGGCCACATTACAATGTGTACAGTTAGTGTGTTACTTACTTGTCGACGTTCGGCCCCAGCACGAGGTACGCGGAGGCAATGTCGTTAGTGACGACCAGTCTCTCCGCCAGTAACCCACGTACGACCAGTTGTCATTATAAACTACTTAGCCTACAGGCCACATTACAATGTGTACAGTTAGTGTGTTACTTACTTGTCGACGTTCGGCCCCAGCATGAGATACGCAGAGGCGATGTCATTAGTGACAACTAGCCTCTCCGCCAGTAACCCACGTACGACCAGTTCTCATTATAAACTACTTAGCCTACAGGCCACATTACAATGTGTACAGTTAGTGTGTTACTTACTTGTCGACGTTCGGCCCCAGCACGAGGTACGCGGAGGCGATGTCGTTAGTGACGACCAGTCTCTCCGCCAGTAACCCACGTACGACCAGTTGTCATTATAAACCACTTAGCCTACAGGCCACATTACAATGTGTACAGTTTGTGTGTTACTTACTTGTCGACGTTCGGCCCCAGCACGAGGTACGCGGAGGCGATGTCGTTAGTGACGACCAGTCTCTCCGCCAGTAACCCACGTACGACCAGTTGTCATTATAAACTACTTAGCCTACAGGCCACATTACAATGTGTACAGTTAGTGTGTTACTTACTTGTCGACGTTCGGCCCCAGCACGAGATACGCAGAGGCGATGTCATTAGTGACTACTAGCCTCTTCGCCAGTAACCCACGTACGACCAGTTGTCATTATAAACTACTTAGCCTACAGGCCACATTACAATGTGTACAGTTAGTGTGTTACTTACTTGTCGACGTTCGGCCCCAGCACGAGGTACGCGGAGGCGATGTCGTTAGTGACGACCAGTCTCTCCGCCAGTAACCCACGTACGACCAGTTCTCATTATAAACTACTTAGCCTACAGGCCACATTACAATGTGTACAGTTAGTGTGTTACTTACTTGTCGACGTTCGGCCCCAGCACGAGGTACGCGGAGGCGATGTCGTTAGTGACGACCAGTCTCTCCGCCAGTAACCCACGTACGACCAGTTGTCATTATAAACCACTTAGCCTACAGGCCACATTACAATGTGTACAGTTAGTGTGTTACTTACTTGTCGACGTTCGGCCCCAGCACGAGGTACGCGGAGGCGATGTCGTTAGTGACGACCAGTCTCTCCGCCAGTAACCCACGTACGACCAGTTGTCATTATAAACTACTTAGCCTACAGGCCACATTACAATGTGTACAGTTAGTGTGTTACTTACTTGTCGACGTTCGGCCCCAGCACGAGATACGCAGAGGCGATGTCATTAGTGACAACTAGCCTCTCCGCCAGTAACCCACGTACGACCAGTTGTCATTATAAACTACTTAGCCTACAGGCCACATTACAATGTGTACAGTTAGTGTGTTACTTACTTGTCGACGTTCGGCCCCAGCACGAGGTACGCGGAGGCGATGTCGTTAGTGACGACCAGTCTCTCCGCCAGTAACCCACGTACGACCAGTTCTCATTATAAAATACTTAGCCTACAGGCCACATTACAATGTGTACAGTTAGTGTGTTACTTACTTGTCGACGTTCGGCCCCAGCACGAGGTACGCGGAGGCGATGTCGTTAGTGACGACCAGTCTCTCCGCCAGTAACCCACGTACGACCAGTTCTCATTATAAACTACTTAGCCTACAGGCCACATTACAATGTGTACAGTTAGTGTGTTACTTACTTGTCGACGTTCGGCCCCAGCACGAGGTACGCGGAGGCGATGTCGTTAGTGACGACCAGTCTCTCCGCCAGTAACCCACGTACGACCAGTTGTCACTATAAACTACTAAGCCTGTAATGTGTACAGTCAGTGTGTTACTTACTTGTCGACGTTCGGCCCCAGCACGAGGTACGCGGAGGCGATGTCGTTAGTGACGACCAGTCTCTCCGCCAGTAACCCACGTACGACCAGTTGTCATTATAAACTACTTAGCCTACAGGCCACATTACAATGTGTACAGTTAGTGTGTTACTTACTTGTCGACGTTCGGCCCCAGCACGAGATACGCAGAGGCGATGTCATTAGTGACAACAAGCCTCTTCGCCAGTAACCCACGTACGACCAGTTGTCATTATAAACTACTTAGCCTACAGGCCACATTACAATGTGTACAGTTAGTGTGTTACTTACTTGTCGACGTTCGGCCCCAGCACGAGGTACGCGGAGGCGATGTCGTTAGTGACGACCAGTCTCTCCGCCAGTAACCCACGTACGACCAGTTCTCATTATAAACTACTTAGCCTACAGGCCACATTACAATGTGTACAGTTAGTGTGTTACTTACTTGTCGACGTTCGGCCCCAGCACGAGGTACGCGGAGGCGATGTCGTTAGTGACGACCAGTCTCTCCGCCAGTAACCCACGTACGACCAGTTGTCATTATAAACCACTTAGCCTACAGGCCACATTACAATGTGTACAGTTAGTGTGTTACTTACTTGTCGACGTTCGGCCCCAGCACGAGGTACGCGGAGGCGATGTCGTTAGTGACGACCAGTCTCTCCGCCAGTAACCCACGTACGACCAGTTGTCATTATAAACTACTTAGCCTACAGGCCACATTACAATGTGTACAGTTAGTGTGTTACTTACTTGTCGACGTTCGGCCCCAGCACGAGATACGCAGAGGCGATGTCATTAGTGACAACTAGCCTCTCCGCCAGTAACCCACGTACGACCAGTTGTCATTATAAACTACTTAGCCTACAGGCCACATTACAATGTGTACAGTTAGTGTGTTACTTACTTGTCGACGTTCGGCCCCAGCACGAGGTACGCGGAGGCGATGTCGTTAGTGACGACCAGTCTCTCCGCCAGTAACCCACGTACGACCAGTTCTCATTATAAACTACTTAGCCTACAGGCCACATTACAATGTGTACAGTTAGTGTGTTACTTACTTGTCGACGTTCGGCCCCAGCACGAGGTACGCGGAGGCGATGTCGTTAGTGACGACCAGTCTCTCCGCCAGTAACCCACGTACGACCAGTTGTCACTATAAACTACTAAGCCTGTAATGTGTACAGTCAGTGTGTTACTTACTTGTCGACGTTCGGCCCCAGCACGAGGTACGCGGAGGCGATGTCGTTAGTGACGACCAGTCTCTCCGCCAGTAACCCACGTACGACCAGTTCTCATTATAAACTACTTAGCCTACAGGCCACATTACAATGTGTACAGTTAGTGTGTTACTTACTTGTCGACGTTCGGCCCCAGCACGAGGTACGCGGAGGCGATGTCGTTAGTGACGACCAGTCTCTCCGCCAGTAACCCACGTACGACCAGTTGTCATTATAAACCACTTAGCCTACAGGCCACATTACAATGTGTACAGTTAGTGTGTTACTTACTTGTCGACGTTCGGCCCCAGCACGAGGTACGCGGAGGCGATGTCGTTAGTGACGACCAGTCTCTCCGCCAGTAACCCACGTACGACCAGTTGTCATTATAAACTACTTAGCCTACAGGCCACATTACAATGTGTACAGTTAGTGTGTTACTTACTTGTCGACGTTCGGCCCCAGCACGAGATACGCAGAGGCGATGTCATTAGTGACAACTAGCCTCTCCGCCAGTTACCCACGTACGACCAGTTGTCATTATAAACTACTTAGCCTACAGGCCACATTACAATGTGTACAGTTAGTGTGTTACTTACTTGTCGACGTTCGGCCCCAGCACGAGGTACGCGGAGGCGATGTCGTTAGTGACGACCAGTCTCTCCGCCAGTAACCCACGTACGACCAGTTCTCATTATAAACTACTTAGCCTACAGGCCACATTACAATGTGTACAGTTAGTGTGTTACTTACTTGTCGACGTTCGGCCCCAGCACGAGGTACGCGGAGGCGATGTCGTTAGTGACGACCAGTCTCTCCGCCAGTAACCCACGTACGACCAGTTGTCATTATAAACTACTTAGCCTACAGGCCACATTACAATGTGTGCAGTCAGTGTGTTACTTACTTGTCGACGTTCGGCCCCAGCACGAGGTACGCGGGGGCGATGTCGTTAGTGACGACCAGTCTCTCCGCCAGTAACCCACGTACGACCAGTTGTCATTATAAACCACTTAGCCTACAGGCCACATTACAATGTGTACAGTTAGTGTGTTACTTACTTGTCGACGTTCGGCCCCAGCACGAGGTACGCGGAGGCGATGTCGTTAGTGACGACCAGTCTCTCCGCCAGTAACCCACGTACGACCAGTTCTCATTATAAACTACTTAGCCTACAGGCCACATTACAATGTGTACAGTTAGTGTGTTACTTACTTGTCGACGTTCGGCCCCTGCACGAGATACGCAGAGGCGATGTCGTTAGTGACGACCAGTCTCTCCGCCAGTAACCCACGTACGACCAGTTCTCATTATAAACTACTTAGCCTACAGGCCACATTACAATGTGTACAGTTAGTGTGTTACTTACTTGTCGACGTTCGGCCCCAGCACGAGGTACGCGGAGGCAATGTCGTTAGTGACGACCAGTCTCTCCGCCAGTAACCCACGTACGACCAGTTGTCATTATAAACTACTTAGCCTACAGGCCACATTACAATGTGTACAGTTAGTGTGTTACTTACTTGTCGACGTTCGGCCCCAGCATGAGATACGCAGAGGCGATGTCATTAGTGACAACTAGCCTCTCCGCCAGTAACCCACGTACGACCAGTTCTCATTATAAACTACTTAGCCTACAGGCCACATTACAATGTGTACAGTTAGTGTGTTACTTACTTGTCGACGTTCGGCCCCAGCACGAGGTACGCGGAGGCGATGTCGTTAGTGACGACCAGTCTCTCCGCCAGTAACCCACGTACGACCAGTTGTCATTATAAACCACTTAGCCTACAGGCCACATTACAATGTGTACAGTTTGTGTGTTACTTACTTGTCGACGTTCGGCCCCAGCACGAGGTACGCGGAGGCGATGTCGTTAGTGACGACCAGTCTCTCCGCCAGTAACCCACGTACGACCAGTTGTCATTATAAACTACTTAGCCTACAGGCCACATTACAATGTGTACAGTTTGTGTGTTACTTACTTGTCGACGTTCGGCCCCAGCACGAGATACGCAGAGGCGATGTCATTAGTGACAACTAGCCTCTTCGCCAGTAACCCACGTACGACCAGTTGTCATTATAAACTACTTAGCCTACAGGCCACATTACAATGTGTACAGTTAGTGTGTTACTTACTTGTCGACGTTCGGCCCCAGCACGAGGTACGCGGAGGCGATGTCGTTAGTGACGACCAGTCTCTCCGCCAGTAACCCACGTACGACCAGTTCTCATTATAAACTACTTAGCCTACAGGCCACATTACAATGTGTACAGTTAGTGTGTTACTTACTTGTCGACGTTCGGCCCCAGCACGAGGTACGCGGAGGCGATGTCGTTAGTGACGACCAGTCTCTCCGCCAGTAACCCACGTACGACCAGTTGTCATTATAAACCACTTAGCCTACAGGCCACATTACAATGTGTACAGTTAGTGTGTTACTTACTTGTCGACGTTCGGCCCCAGCACGAGGTACGCGGAGGCAATGTCGTTAGTGACGACCAGTCTCTCCGCCAGTAACCCACGTACGACCAGTTGTCATTATAAACTACTTAGCCTACAGGCCACATTACAATGTGTACAGTTAGTGTGTTACTTACTTGTCGACGTTCGGCCCCAGCACGAGATACGCAGAGGCGATGTCATTAGTGACAACTAGCCTCTCCGCCAGTAACCCACGTACGACCAGTTGTCATTATAAACTACTTAGCCTACAGGCCACATTACAATGTGTACAGTTAGTGTGTTACTTACTTGTCGACGTTCGGCCCCAGCACGAGGTACGCGGAGGCGATGTCGTTAGTGACGACCAGTCTCTCCGCCAGTAACCCACGTACGACCAGTTCTCATTATAAACTACTTAGCCTACAGGCCACATTACAATGTGTACAGTTAGTGTGTTACTTACTTGTCGACGTTCGGCCCCAGCACGAGGTACGCGGAGGCGATGTCGTTAGTGACGACCAGTCTCTCCGCCAGTAACCCACGTACGACCAGTTCTCATTATAAACTACTTAGCCTACAGGCCACATTACAATGTGTACAGTTAGTGTGTTACTTACTTGTCGACGTTCGGCCCCAGCACGAGATACGCAGAGGCGATGTCATTAGTGACAACTAGCCTCTTCGCCAGTAACCCACGTACGACCAGTTGTCATTATAAACTACTTAGCCTACAGGCCACATTACAATGTGTACAGTTAGTGTGTTACTTACTTGTCGACGTTCGGCCCCAGCACGAGGTACGCGGAGGCGATGTCGTTAGTGACGACCAGTCTCTCCGCCAGTAACCCACGTACGACCAGTTCTCATTATAAACTACTTAGCCTACAGGCCACATTACAATGTGTACAGTTAGTGTGTTACTTACTTGTCGACGTTCGGCCCCAGCACGAGGTACGCGGAGGCGATGTCGTTAGTGACGACCAGTCTCTCCGCCAGTAACCCACGTACGACCAGGTGTCATTATAAACCACTTAGCCTACAGGCCACATTACAATGTGTACAGTTAGTGTGTTACTTACTTGTCGACGTTCGGCCCCAGCACGAGGTACGCGGAGGCGATGTCGTTAGTGACGACCAGTCTCTCCGCCAGTAACCCACGTACGACCAGTTCTCATTATAAACTACTTAGCCTACAGGCCACATTACAATGTGTACAGTTAGTGTGTTACTTACTTGTCGACGTTCGGCCCCAGCACGAGGTACGCGGAGGCGATGTCGTTAGTGACGACCAGTCTCTCCGCCAGTAACCCACGTACGACCAGTTCTCATTATAAACTACTTAGCCTACAGGCCACATTACAATGTGTACAGTTAGTGTGTTACTTACTTGTCGACGTTCGGCCCCAGCACGAGGTACGCGGAGGCGATGTCGTTAGTGACGACCAGTCTCTCCGCCAGTAACCCACGTACGACCAGTTGTCATTATAAACCACTTAGCCTACAGGCCACATTACAATGTGTACAGTTAGTGTGTTACTTACTTGTCGACGTTCGGCCCCTGCACGAGATACGCAGAGGCGATGTCGTTAGTGACGACCAGTCTCTCCGCCAGTAACCCTCGTACGACCAGTTCTCATTATAAACTACTTAGCCTACAGGCCACATTACAATGTGTACAGTTAGTGTGTTACTTACTTGTCGACGTTCGGCCCCAGCACGAGGTACGCGGAGGCAATGTCGTTAGTGACGACCAGTCTCTCCGCCAGTAACCCACGTACGACCAGTTGTCATTATAAACTACTTAGCCTACAGGCCACATTACAATGTGTACAGTTAGTGTGTTACTTACTTGTCGACGTTCGGCCCCAGCATGAGATACGCAGAGGCGATGTCATTAGTGACAACTAGCCTCTCCGCCAGTAACCCACGTACGACCAGTTCTCATTATAAACTACTTAGCCTACAGGCCACATTACAATGTGTACAGTTAGTGTGTTACTTACTTGTCGACGTTCGGCCCCAGCACGAGGTACGCGGAGGCGATGTCGTTAGTGACGACCAGTCTCTCCGCCAGTAACCCACGTACGACCAGTTGTCATTATAAACCACTTAGCCTACAGGCCACATTACAATGTGTACAGTTTGTGTGTTACTTACTTGTCGACGTTCGGCCCCAGCACGAGGTACGCGGAGGCGATGTCGTTAGTGACGACCAGTCTCTCCGCCAGTAACCCACGTACGACCAGTTGTCATTATAAACTACTTAGCCTACAGGCCACATTACAATGTGTACAGTTAGTGTGTTACTTACTTGTCGACGTTCGGCCCCAGCACGAGATACGCAGAGGCGATGTCATTAGTGACAACTAGCCTCTTCGCCAGTAACCCACGTACGACCAGTTGTCATTATAAACTACTTAGCCTACAGGCCACATTACAATGTGTACAGTTAGTGTGTTACTTACTTGTCGACGTTCGGCCCCAGCACGAGGTACGCGGAGGCGATGTCGTTAGTGACGACCAGTCTCTCCGCCAGTAACCCACGTACGACCAGTTCTCATTATAAACTACTTAGCCTACAGGCCACATTACAATGTGTACAGTTAGTGTGTTACTTACTTGTCGACGTTCGGCCCCAGCACGAGGTACGCGGAGGCGATGTCGTTAGTGACGACCAGTCTCTCCGCCAGTAACCCACGTACGACCAGTTGTCATTATAAACCACTTAGCCTACAGGCCACATTACAATGTGTACAGTTAGTGTGTTACTTACTTGTCGACGTTCGGCCCCAGCACGAGGTACGCGGAGGCGATGTCGTTAGTGACGACCAGTCTCTCCGCCAGTAACCCACGTACGACCAGTTGTCATTATAAACTACTTAGCCTACAGGCCACATTACAATGTGTACAGTTAGTGTGTTACTTACTTGTCGACGTTCGGCCCCAGCACGAGATACGCAGAGGCGATGTCATTAGTGACCACAAGCCTCTCCGCCAGTAACCCACGTACGACCAGTTGTCATTATAAACTACTTAGCCTACAGGCCACATTACAATGTGTACAGTTAGTGTGTTACTTACTTGTCGACGTTCGGCCCCAGCACGAGGTACGCGGAGGCGATGTCGTTAGTGACGACCAGTCTCTCCGCCAGTAACCCACGTACGACCAGTTCTCATTATAAACTACTTAGCCTACAGGCCACATTACAATGTGTACAGTTAGTGTGTTACTTACTTGTCGACGTTCGGCCCCAGCACGAGGTACGCGGAGGCGATGTCGTTAGTGACGACCAGTCTCTCCGCCAGTAACCCACGTACGACCAGTTGTCACTATAAACTACTAAGCCTGTAATGTGTACAGTCAGTGTGTTACTTACTTGTCGACGTTCGGCCCCAGCACGAGGTACGCGGAGGCGATGTCGTTAGTGACGACCAGACTCTCCGCCAGTAACCCACGTACGACCAGTTCTCATTATAAACTACTTAGCCTACAGGCCACATTACAATGTGTACAGTTAGTGTGTTACTTACTTGTCGACGTTCGGCCCCAGCACGAGGTACGCGGAGGCGATGTCGTTAGTGACGACCAGTCTCTCCGCCAGTAACCCACGTACGACCAGTTGTCATTATAAACCACTTAGCCTACAGGCCACATTACAATGTGTACAGTTAGTGTGTTACTTACTTGTCGACGTTCGGCCCCAGCACGAGGTACGCGGAGGCGATGTCGTTAGTGACGACCAGTCTCTCCGCCAGTAACCCACGTACGACCAGTTGTCATTATAAACTACTTAGCCTACAGGCCACATTACAATGTGTACAGTTAGTGTGTTACTTACTTGTCGACGTTCGGCCCCAGCACGAGATACGCAGAGGCGATGTCTTTAGTGACAACTAGCCTCTCCGCCAGTAACCCACGTACGACCAGTTGTCATTATAAACTACTTAGCCTACAGGCCACATTACAATGTGTACAGTTAGTGTGTTACTTACTTGTCGACGTTCGGCCCCAGCACGAGGTACGCGGAGGCGATGTCGTTAGTGACGACCAGTCTCTCCGCCAGTAACCCACGTACGACCAGTTCTCATTATAAACTACTTAGCCTACAGGCCACATTACAATGTGTACAGTTAGTGTGTTACTTACTTGTCGACGTTCGGCCCCAGCACGAGGTACGCGGAGGCGATGTCGTTAGTGACGACCAGTCTCTCCGCCAGTAACCCACGTACGACCAGTTGTCATTATAAACTACTTAGCCTACAGGCCACATTACAATGTGTGCAGTCAGTGTGTTACTTACTTGTCGACGTTCGGCCCCAGCACGAGGTACGCGGAGGACATGTCGTTAGTGACGACCAGTCTCTCCGCCAGTAACCCACGTACGACCAGTTGTCATTATAAACCACTTAGCCTACAGGCCACATTACAATGTGTACAGTTAGTGTGTTACTTACTTGTCGACGTTCGGCCCCAGCACGAGGTACGCGGAGGCGATGTCGTTAGTGACGACCAGTCTCTCCGCCAGTAACCCACGTACGACCAGTTCTCATTATAAACTACTTAGCCTACAGGCCACATTACAATGTGTACAGTTAGTGTGTTACTTACTTGTCGACGTTCGGCCCCTGCACGAGATACGCAGAGGCGATGTCGTTAGTGACGACCAGTCTCTCCGCCAGTAACCCACGTACGACCAGTTCTCATTATAAACTACTTAGCCTACAGGCCACATTACAATGTGTACAGTTAGTGTGTTACTTACTTGTCGACGTTCGGCCCCAGCACGAGGTACGCGGAGGCAATGTCGTTAGTGACGACCAGTCTCTCCGCCAGTAACCCACGTACGACCAGTTGTCATTATAAACTACTTAGCCTACAGGCCACATTACAATGTGTACAGTTAGTGTGTTACTTACTTGTCGACGTTCGGCCCCAGCATGAGATACGCAGAGGCGATGTCATTAGTGACAACTAGCCTCTCCGCCAGTAACCCACGTACGACCAGTTCTCATTATAAACTACTTAGCCTACAGGCCACATTACAATGTGTACAGTTAGTGTGTTACTTACTTGTCGACGTTCGGCCCCAGCACGAGGTACGCGGAGGCGATGTCGTTAGTGACGACCAGTCTCTCCGCCAGTAACCCACGTACGACCAATTGTCATTATAAACCACTTAGCCTACAGGCCACATTACAATGTGTACAGTTTGTGTGTTACTTACTTGTCGACGTTCGGCCCCAGCACGAGGTACGCGGAGGCGATGTCGTTAGTGACGACCAGTCTCTCCGCCAGTAACCCACGTACGACCAGTTGTCATTATAAACTACTTAGCCTACAGGCCACATTACAATGTGTACAGTTAGTGTGTTACTTACTTGTCGACGTTCGGCCCCAGCACGAGATACGCAGAGGCGATGTCATTAGTGACAACTAGCCTCTTCGCCAGTAACCCACGTACGACCAGTTGTCATTATAAACTACTTAGCCTACAGGCCACATTACAATGTGTACAGTTAGTGTGTTACTTACTTGTCGACGTTCGGCCCCAGCACGAGGTACGCGGAGGCGATGTCGTTAGTGACGACCAGTCTCTCCGCCAGTAACCCACGTACGACCAGTTCTCATTATAAACTACTTAGCCTACAGGCCACATTACAATGTGTACAGTTAGTGTGTTACTTACTTGTCGACGTTCGGCCCCAGCACGAGGTACGCGGAGGCGATGTCGTTAGTGACGACCAGTCTCTCCGCCAGTAACCCACGTACGACCAGTTGTCATTATAAACCACTTAGCCTACAGGCCACATTACAATGTGTACAGTTAGTGTGTTACTTACTTGTCGACGTTCGGCCCCAGCACGAGGTACGCGGAGGCGATGTCGTTAGTGACGACCAGTCTCTCCGCCAGTAACCCACGTACGACCAGTTGTCATTATAAACTACTTAGCCTACAGGCCACATTACAATGTGTACAGTTAGTGTGTTACTTACTTGTCGACGTTCGGCCCCAGCACGAGATACGCAGAGGCGATGTCATTAGTGACAACTAGCCTCTCCGCCAGTAACCCACGTACGACCAGTTGTCATTATAAACTACTTAGCCTACAGGCCACATTACAATGTGTACAGTTAGTGTGTTACTTACTTGTCGACGTTCGGCCCCAGCACGAGGTACGCGGAGGCGATGTCGTTAGTGACGACCAGTCTCTCCGCCAGTAACCCACGTACGACCAGTTCTCATTATAAACTACTTAGCCTACAGGCCACATTACAATGTGTACAGTTAGTGTGTTACTTACTTGTCGACGTTCGGCCCCAGCACGAGGTACGCGGAGGCGATGTCGTTAGTGACGACCAGTCTCTCCGCCAGTAACCCACGTACGACCAGTTCTCATTATAAACTACTTAGCCTACAGGCCACATTACAATGTGTACAGTTAGTGTGTTACTTACTTGTCGACGTTCGGCCCCAGCACGAGGTACGCGGAGGCGATGTCGTTAGTGACGACCAGTCTCTCCGCCAGTAACCCACGTACGACCAGTTGTCATTATAAACCACTTAGCCTACAGGCCACATTACAATGTGTACAGTTAGTGTGTTACTTACTTGTCGACGTTCGGCCCCAGCACGAGGTACGCGGAGGCGATGTCGTTAGTGACGACCAGTCTCTCCGCCAGTAACCCACGTACGACCAGTTGTCATTATAAACCACTTAGACTACAGGCCACATTACAATGTGTACAGTTAGTGTGTTACTTACTTGTCGACGTTCGGCCCCAGCACGAGGTACGCGGAGGCGATGTCGTTAGTGACGACCAGTCTCTCCGCCAGTAACCCACGTACGACCAGTTGTCATTATAAACTACTTAGCCTACAGGCCACATTACAATGTGTACAGTTAGTGTGTTACTTACTTGTCGACGTTCGGCCCCAGCACGAGATACGCAGAGGCGATGTCATTAGTGACAACTAGCCTCTCCGCCAGTAACCCACGTACGACCAGTTGTCATTATAAACCACTTAGCCTACAGGCCACATTACAATGTGTACAGTTAGTGTGTTACTTACTTGTCGACGTTCGGCCCCAGCACGAGGTACGCGGAGGCGATGTCGTTAGTGACGACCAGTCTCTCCGCCAGTAACCCACGTACGACCAGTTCTCATTATAAACTACTTAGCCTACAGGCCACATTACAATGTGTACAGTTAGTGTGTTACTTACTTGTCGACGTTCGGCCCCAGCACGAGGTACGCGGAGGCGATGTCGTTAGTGAAGACCAGTCTCTCCGCCAGTAACCCACGTACGACCAGTTCTCATTATAAACTACTTAGCCTACAGGCCACATTACAATGTGTACAGTTAGTGTGTTACTTACTTGTCGACGTTCGGCCCCAGCACGAGGTACGCGGAGGCGATGTCGTTAGTGACGACCAGTCTCTCCGCCAGTAACCCACGTACGACCAGTTGTCATTATAAACCACTTAGCCTACAGGCCACATTACAATGTGTACAGTTAGTGTGTTACTTACTTGTCGACGTTCGGCCCCAGCACGAGGTACGCGGAGGCGATGTCGTTAGTGACGACCAGTCTCTCCGCCAGTAACCCACGTACGACCAGTTGTCATTATAAACTACTTAGCCTACAGGCCACATTACAATGTGTACAGTTAGTGTGTTACTTACTTGTCGACGTTCGGCCCCAGCACGAGATACGCAGAGGCGATGTCATTAGTGACAACTAGCCTCTCCGCCAGTAACCCACGTACGACCAGTTGTCATTATAAACTACTTAGCCTACAGGCCACATTACAATGTGTACAGTTAGTGTGTTACTTACTTGTCGACGTTCGGCCCCAGCACGAGGTACGCGGAGGCGATGTCGTTAGTGACGACCAGTCTCTCCGCCAGTAACCCACGTACGACCAGTTCTCATTATAAACTACTTAGCCTACAGGCCACATTACAATGTGTACAGTTAGTGTGTTACTTACTTGTCGACGTTCGGCCCCAGCACGAGGTACGCGGAGGCGATGTCGTTAGTGACGACCAGTCTCTCCGCCAGTAACCCACGTACGACCAGTTGTCATTATAAACCACTTAGCCTACAGGCCACATTACAATGTGTACAGTTAGTGTGTTACTTACTTGTCGACGTTCGGCCCCAGCACGAGGTACGCGGAGGCGATGTCGTTAGTGACGACCAGTCTCTCCGCCAGTAACCCACGTACGACCAGTTCTCATTATAAACTACTTAGCCTACAGGCCACATTACAATGTGTACAGTTAGTGTGTTACTTACTTGTCGACGTTCGGCCCCAGCACGAGGTACGCGGAGGCGATGTCGTTAGTGACGACCAGTCTCTCCGCCAGTAACCCACGTACGACCAGTTCTCATTATAAACTACTTAGCCTACAGGCCACATTACAATGTGTACAGTTAGTGTGTTACTTACTTGTCGACGTTCGGCCCCAGCACGAGGTACGCGGAGGCGATGTCGTTAGTGACGACCAGTCTCTCCGCCAGTAACCCACGTACGACCAGTTCTCATTATAAACTACTTAGCCTACAGGCCACATTACAATGTGTACAGTTAGTGTGTTACTTACTTGTCGACGTTCGGCCCCAGCACGAGGTACGCGGAGGCAATGTCGTTAGTGACGACCAGTCTCTCCGCCAGTAACCCACGTACGACCAGTTGTCATTATAAACTACTTAGCCTACAGGCCACATTACAATGTGTACAGTTAGTGTGTTACTTACTTGTCGACGTTCGGCCCCAGCATGAGATACGCAGAGGCGATGTCATTAGTGACAACTAGCCTCTCCGCCAGTAACCCACGTACGACCAGTTCTCATTATAAACTACTTAGCCTACAGGCCACATTACAATGTGTACAGTTAGTGTGTTACTTACTTGTCGACGTTCGGCCCCAGCACGAGGTACGCGGAGGCGATGTCGTTAGTGACGACCAGTCTCTCCGCCAGTAACCCACGTACGACCAGTTGTCGTAATAATCGCTGCGGGTCCCCGCGCTGCCACGATTTACACCTGTAAAATAAGGCTTAGCTATTATTTGTACTCGACACATTTTTTCAACACTCAGGTACATTAAGATAAAGAATGGGCATCAGCTAACTTCATTTGCTTTTCTTAGAAATGTCGTTGACATATTTTATTTCATTGCAATAATGTTGAAATAGTAAATTACTTTTAGGGCCAAACGACTTTTTGTTATTTGTCTTTGTTTTGTTGGACGATTGTTTCCAATCTTTCTTTATCTTAAAGTATTACTGTAAATGAGCTAAATTGTAACCATATTTGAAATTCATTAAAATTGCGAAAAATTACAAGTACGTAAGTTTTAGTACAGAAAAACATATTTTCAAAGAATAATAAACATACACTAAAGTTGATCAGGTTTCTAAAGTTTAGTAGATTTTTGTACTACACAAATGATTTTGTTATAATTCCTTTTCACATGAGATTTTATTTGACATTTTGTACTCTCTTGACTTTGGTTTCTTAACACGTTTTTATCAAATTGTGCAAGTTCTATTCTAACAAAACTTTGTGATGTAATGTAATTGTAATGTCTTTTTTAAAGTTAATTCATTTACATTTGGTGCAACGTATGATCGGCAATGTGAAGTGTAGTATGTACACTCTGTACACTGTATACAGCCGGTGTAGTACAATGTATAGCCGGTGTAGTACACTGTATACAGCCGGTGTAGTACCCACCTGCCGTGTATGGCGGCGGCGTGCAGCCCTTGCAGGCGCTGCTGCATGGAGCCCTTGCAGGCGTCGGCGATGTGCAGCAGTGTATAGCCGGTGTAGTACACTGTATACAGCCGGTGTAGTACCCACCTGCCGTGTATGGCGGCGGCGTGCAGCCCTTGCAGGCGCTGCTGCATGGAGCCCTTGCAGGCGTCGGCGATGTGCAGCAGTGTATAGCCGGTGTAGTACACTGTATACAGCCGGTGTAGTACCCACCTGCCGTGTATGGCGGCGGCGTGCAGCCCTTGCAGGCGCTGCTGCATGGAGCCCTTGCAGGCGTCGGCGATGTGCAGCAGTGTATAGCCGGTGTAGTACACTGTATACAGCCGGTGTAGTACCCACCTGCCGTGTATGGCGGCGGCGTGCAGCCCTTGCAGGCGCTGCTGCATGGAGCCCTTGCAGGCGTCGGCGATGTGCAGCAGTGTATAGCCGGTGTAGTACACTGTATACAGCCGGTGTAGTACCCACCTGCCGTGTATGGCGGCGGCGTGCAGCCCTTGCAGGCGCTGCTGCATGGAGCCCTTGCAGGCGTCGGCGATGTGCAGCAGTGTATAGCCGGTGTAGTACACTGTATACAGCCGGTGTAGTACCCACCTGCCGTGTATGGCGGCGGCGTGCAGCCCTTGCAGGCGCTGCTGCATGGAGCCCTTGCAGGCGTCGGCGATGTGCAGCAGTGTATAGCCGGTGTAGTACACTGTATACAGCCGGTGTAGTACCCACCTGCCGTGTATGGCGGCGGCGTGCAGCCCTTGCAGGCGCTGCTGCATGGAGCCCTTGCAGGCGTCGGCGATGTGCAGCAGTGTATAGCCGGTGTAGTACACTGTATACAGCCGGTGTAGTACCCACCTGCCGTGTATGGCGGCGGCGTGCAGCCCTTGCAGGCGCTGCTGCATGGAGCCCTTGCAGGCGTCGGCGATGTGCAGCAGTGTATAGCCGGTGTAGTACACTGTATACAGCCGGTGTAGTACCCACCTGCCGTGTATGGCGGCGGCGTGCAGCCCTTGCAGGCGCTGCTGCATGGAGCCCTTGCAGGCGTCGGCGATGTGCAGCAGTGTATAGCCGGTGTAGTACACTGTATACAGCCGGTGTAGTACCCACCTGCCGTGTATGGCGGCGGCGTGCAGCCCTTGCAGGCGCTGCTGCATGGAGCCCTTGCAGGCGTCGGCGATGTGCAGCAGTGTATAGCCGGTGTAGTACACTGTATACAGCCGGTGTAGTACCCACCTGCCGTGTATGGCGGCGGCGTGCAGCCCTTGCAGGCGCTGCTGCATGGAGCCCTTGCAGGCGTCGGCGATGTGCAGCAGTGTATAGCCGGTGTAGTACACTGTATACAGCCGGTGTAGTACCCACCTGCCGTGTATGGCGGCGGCGTGCAGCCCTTGCAGGCGCTGCTGCATGGAGCCCTTGCAGGCGTCGGCGATGTGCAGCAGTGTATAGCCGGTGTAGTACACTGTATACAGCCGGTGTAGTACCCACCTGCCGTGTATGGCGGCGGCGTGCAGCCCTTGCAGGCGCTGCTGCATGGAGCCCTTGCAGGCGTCGGCGATGTGCAGCAGTGTATAGCCGGTGTAGTACACTGTATACAGCCGGTGTAGTACCCACCTGCCGTGTATGGCGGCGGCGTGCAGCCCTTGCAGGCGCTGCTGCATGGAGCCCTTGCAGGCGTCGGCGATGTGCAGCAGTGTATAGCGCGCGCGCCCGCCCGCGCTCGCGTCGCGCACGCACCGCACTATTAGCTTGCACTCTTCTGTCACGTCCACTGGCTGGGATTTAATACGAAAAACATATCATTATCGCCCATTATTATACACTGTTAATTTTTAAGTATATCTAAAAACGAAATGAGAGTATCTCTTCCCTATTTTAATCGAGTTTTCAAGAGAGAATTAAAAGTTTCAATATTTAATAATTGGTCAAGATATTGAGGTTTGTTTATGTCCCAAAATTTTACTGATTTCTGAATTTAGAGCTCATTTATAGAATTACACGCGCGTAATTAAAAAAGACTATCTTGTTTATCTACGTAAATAATAAAAAGAATGAATCTACACACGCGTTTTGCTATTTTTGTGAGTTTACCGATTAATCAAGTTCTTTTCCCATATTTTCGAACTATTAATTTTTAACTATTAACTGCACGTTCATATTCAGAAACGGGGTCTGATTATCCCCATTTAATTTTTGGATATACTTAAAAATTAACGGTGTGTATGTATGTAACGATTGTAAGTATATGTTATGTAAGTAAGTATTATGCTGTAGTGTGTGTACTAATGTGTATGCACACACGCATCTCTCCTCATAATAAAAGCACTTGTAGTGCATAATAAAGCAGTCATTGATCGCAGTCAGTCTTTAATTTAACGTGTCCTAGTCGCCGCATGGCGACCCTGCCAGTGCCGCCTGCGTCGGCGGCGCTGTGCAGCTGGATTACAGTAAAGTGAATGTTTTAATAAAAACAATTTGGACTATAAATATAAAAGAAAGTGAAGGAAGTAAAATAAGATGTTTGTGGATAGATAGGGTACACATTAAAAGGTACTATAGGGTTCAGGTCCTTCAGTTGCATCAAGGTGTGAACGAGATTCCCCTTTGAATCCTGTTTGGAGACCAAATTAGTATGTGTCTTAATTCATGACCCTATTAATAATGGTACATACGTGGGGTGTCAGATCCTTCTATTTCTATTCGATCATGGTGCGGACGAGATTTCCTCTGTGAGATATGTTGGAGTCAGAGAACTTAAAAACTGCCCCCATTAATAATTGAGCTGTGGCCACAGCCCAAAATGGCAATTGTCCATTTTTATGTGTTGTGATAATGAAGTCGACTATAAATAAATATGATAAAGTATGTACCAAAAATTATGAGTTAAATACGAATGAAAGTACGCCGGCGCCGGGCGAATTATGTATTTGAGTACCTAGTAGGTGATATGTGTATAAGTGTACCGATAGTTATTATATGAAAATGAAGTTTAGAACTAGCAAGAGTAGGATTTAAAGTGAAGTAAATATTTGGAAAAATTGTTATTGACACGGGATAATTTGGATAAGAATATTGAGAGATAGGAATATTACAAAATATGAGGTTATTTGTGATAAAATAAATAAGAAATGTTGGAGAATATTTATATTAGGAAGATGGTTAACGATAATAATTTGATTAAAGGTTTGAAGAAAGGAATATTTGTTTGTTTGTATTCTGTTTGTTTGTAAATGATAAAAAAAGAAATATGAAAGATTATTTTTAAATAAAAGGGAAGAATTAAAGAGAGGAATGATTACATAGTGAAAATTTCATTTAAGTATGTTAGAGAAAACAATCTTGAAATCAAAGTTTTATTTGTGAGAGAAGAATAAATAAGTAAATAAAAGTAACGTGATTTCAAAGTTTGATATTGCATTTTGTTACCTTTATCAACTGTTGAATATAAGGAAAAGAAGGATTTTTTTTGTAGTAATAATATAAAGTTATGTAGTATAGTAGGTGCAACCTATTATGACCATATAAATCAGAATTAAACATTATATTGTTATTAGGTATTGTTTAACAGATAAAATATTTTGTTTTAAAATGTATTAGATAAATGATAATTATGAATTCGATTCGATGTCGAATTAATTTTTATATGAATAAAAAAGTAGGTCCCTATTTTTACACGACTGCCCAAAGCAAAAAGAGTGTATTTTTTGAAAAAAGTCAATATGGCGACTGTAGGACGCCATTTTAAAAAGTGAAAAAAAAATTTCTTCGGTTATTACAATATGGGCATCAAATGAAAGGCCACAATGAGCACATTTCAAAACTATATAATTTGTCACTAAAATGTGTGAAATAAAAATAAATTAATTAAAAAAATATTAAAAACACGACTGCCCTGCCAAAAACGAATTAAAAAGATAAATAACAAGGTGTCATTGCAGTCGAGGGACCTCTTTAATTGAAAATTGTTCCACAATACGATCCCCCGACTGCAATGACACCTTGTTATTTATCTTTTTACCCACGACGGACGGAACGGAACGAAGGCGGTATATGCGTTTAGGGTTAGAGGTTGTGCGTTTGTTTGTTTGTTTGTGTGTTTGTCTGTTACCATTTTCCTCGGAAACTACTAAGCCGATTACGATGCGGTTTTTTGCATTCAAAAGGTTTCATTTCAGAGCAGGTTCTTAGACATGTTTCATAGTGGTAGACCACCAGGGGGCTCTGCAACAACCAGATAAGTCAAGTTTGTCTATTACCATTTTCCTTGGAAACTACTGGGCCGATTTCAATGCGGTTTTTTGCAATCAAAAGGTTTCATTTCAGAGCAGGTTCTTAGATATGTTACATGGTGGTAGACCACCAGGGGGCGCTGCAGCAACCAGCGTACTTATTGTCTAATTTCAAAATCTATCGCAATCGCTTTCAAGATGTGATACATTGATGCTTCTTTTTGGCACAAATAAAAACTTACCAAAGGAATGCAGCAATGTGTCACATCCATCTGTCAAATGAAAGCGATTGCGATAGATTTTCGAAATTAGACAATAAGCCCCCAGATAAGTCGCGCTTGAGAAGTTCTCTAAAACTACTCAACTGATTTCGATGCGGTTTTCTGTAATGGGTTTGTAGGTTATCGGCGATGGTTCTCAGATAGATGTTATGGTGTTTAACTGCTAGGGGGCGCTGCAGTCATCATTTTCTCATTTATTTCCAAAGCGGTTTGACCAATTTGGATGCGGTTTTCTGTAATAGTTTTGTAGTTTGTCGGCGATGGTTCTTGGTGTTATAGTGTTCAGCCGCTAGGGGGCGCTGTAGTTAAAATTTTCCGAATGGTTTGACCTATTTAGATGCGGTTTTTAGAGTAGATAACGTATGAATTCTTTAAAAAGTTTAAAATAAAATGGCAAAATTAAAAATTTTGAAAAAACCCAACGGTAAAAATTGTAACTTTTTATTTAAAAAGACTAAAATAAGTTTTACAAAAATCCCTCGACTAAAAGTGATGTAGGTACTATACATACTTTATCTACCTATTCATAAATTACAAACGCAAGAAAAATCCGTCGGGGGCTGCCATTGCCATTTCTCTAAAGTAACTATAACTGAAAAATATTTGTTCATTTGGGGGCAGGTAATGGCAGTCCCAAAGGTTTTTTTTTTGCGTTTGTAATTTATGAATAGTTAGATAAAGTATGTATAGTACCAGTGGCGTGCCCAGGCCTACATAGTAGGGCAAGCCCGAACCCTCAAATCAAGCAATTTTTTTATCAGCTCAATACAAGCAAAAAACCAATGCATCCCACAATTTCTCGTTACTAATTTAAGATTTTTTTTCATAGGATGATCTTTACTAAAATATCGATGCGACACCGCCCAGCGCCATCTAAACGAATTCATAGATAGCTTTCAAAAAAGCACCAAAAGCACAACCCTTAAGCGTACTTTAATTATTTATAAATTAGTTCGCCGCAAATTGCTAGATGGCGTGGCTTTATCAAATTTAATTATTGTGTAATCAAAACTAAATTTCTCGTTTAAAATGTGTCACTCATAATAAATATCTAAATCATTTCACAAAATAATAGCGTCCCTGCTAGGCAATTCAAATCCTATCCCCTGCATTCCAAACAAACATTTACAAACAAACATTTAAATTGTCGTTCAAATGAAAGACGCAAAACTAACCTTACTTATTTATTTTTATAAGAACAACCAACAATGTAAAGAGTCCACTACAATATTACGATACATTGAAGAATATTATATTTATTTGCAAAATACTCAAATGAAAAGGTTTATTACTTACGTTATTTTGTATTTCTCTTGGAATCGACTCGACTCGTAGGTACACTTTCATAGATCACATCACACAACAGTTAATAAACATTTCAATCCATCACATCACAAGGGACCATTATCAATCATTAAACTCAAGTTTTAATTCATTTTTAACATAAAAACACTAATAAAGGCAAAACAAATTGTTGTTTCAAAACAGCTGTCGTCACAGATTGAAGCAAAAAGCCAGGCTTTTAGTCGGCTTCTGTATTTCTCATAGAATCTATAGTACCTACAGCAGTATGCATATGATGCGGTAGCAGTTTTGTTAAAGTAAGAAGAGAGCGGATATACACAGATCGCAAAGCCCGGTTGCAAGCCAACGAGTGCGAGGGAGATGAAATGCATTTGTAGGGTTTATTGAGGAAAGTAACGCAGTTTAGCGACTTGTCTCTCGATCAGTTGTTGTAAAAAATGAATTTGTGGTTATTGATTATTGAAAATTAACATTCGTTAATAATATTGTTTTGTTGTTATTAATTACGATTCATTAGTAGTGTAAGTAAGTTATTGTTAGGGCAAGCCGGGCTTTTCGGCTTGTATGGGGGTACCGCCACTGTATAGTACCTACATCACTTTTAGTCGAGGGATTTTTGTAAAACTTATTTTAGTCTTTTTAAATAAAGAGTTACAATTTTTTTATTGGTTTTTGGCAGGGCAGTCGTGTTTTTTATATTTTTAAATTTTTTTACCTATGTAATGTTATCATAACATTATGTTGTTATTAACAAAGTACTTAACGGTATTTTAGTAGATGACTTAAATGTCATCCATATTTTTATTAGATTATTTGTGATTATGTTATTATATTTCAATCATTGACAGACTTTAATAGGCAACCAAATCCTTTCTTAAAATAAAAAAAAGGATTTTTCTTACAAATAATAATTTCCAAATATAAGTTTTAATAGAAATTATGCAAAATACTTTGTAATTGTGTCTCGCAGTGCAGTTGTCGCAGGCGGCGAGCGGCGAGGCGCGGCACAGTTCCCTGGGGAACCGCTCCCCCAGGTAGGACAGAACCTGCGACCGGCGGCACTCGGTCACCGACTCGCACACCTCCACCATGCGCAGCAGGTTCTCTATGTGCACGCGCTTGGCGTCCGGGGTCGCGTTGCGTTCCACTGTGCACAAATGGGGTCGTCCATTAAGGGTCCATGATAGGAAAACATGGTTTGCAGGGGTCATATTTTTATACAGAAAACGTAAAGTTGTAGCCACAAAAAAAACCATATGACAAGCTAAATAGATTCTCTAGTAGATACAAGTATTAAATTGCGTATAAACTTTACAAATGATTGTAAAAAATATCAGAATATGTATCATCAAAAGCACTTGCGTAGGGTCATATTCTTGGAGTAAATAATAACGGAAACGTATTGAATTCTACATCAAAATACACTTTAACGTACTGTGAAGTGGCTCTGATAACTTTTTTCAAGAAAGATAATTGTTCTAAAGATAATGATGAATAGACAACGAAAAACATCGAAAAAGTGCAGAATTGAAGTAATTAACACGTAAAGAAGAAGACAAGAGACAAATGTTTCCGAATAACCGAGCCTTATGGCCGAATACTCAAACGCTACTTAACTTTGAGCGGCTCTCAAACAGCATGCTGTCTTTGTCATATCTTTGACATTTAATGCGACAGGACGACGTTTGAGAGCCCCTCAAAGTTAATTAGCGTTTGAGAATTCGGCCATTAATCACGTAATGTTTTTAGCAACTTTTTGACCCCCTCCCGCTGCTGATAAGTGGTGAGATTTAAGGCTAATCTCCCCCTTCCCCCTACCCAAAGTCACGTCACTGACTTTGAGACGGGGAGATGGGGGCAGTCGGTTATTTCGGTTAAAAAATCACGCGTTCAATGAAAAAATAAATACACTTGATATCTCATTACACTTCCCCACCCTCCTTGTTATATTTCGTGATTTATCCGAACCCCCTCCCCCTCTTTCAAGCCTCATATAATTAATAGACGAGCTCAATCATAAATATTACTTTATGGGCTCTCTTAACTTAAAAGATTGAAGACGAACTGTTATTGCACGATTTCTTCTGAATAAAAAATACTACTGTACACAGCACAAATCACAATACGACAGCCTGCTATCAAAATAATACTCGAAAACAAATAATTGTGTAAGGGAACGTACCCATACTACGTGACCCGTTAAGGGAAGAGGGGGTTTTCAAAATGCCACGCTTAGTCACAGAGGCGGGGGAGGGAGGCCTAGGTTTCGTCACGTAGTCAATATCCTCTATAGAAATCTGGTGCATTTTCGAGCTGTATTCAAATATGGAACCCCGGAAAAATAAATTTCTTTACTAAAGCGAACAAAGGATTTAATCACTTGTAATTGTATGTAAAATTATGTCACACACTTTTATTTCTGTTAAAACTTATATAAAACCACTAGCTTCTGCCCGCGACTTCGTCCGCATGGATAATCGAGAAAATCCTTAGGGAACCTTTAACCAGGATGAATAGTTTTAATTCCCCGCCTCTTGGTAGTACCCCTCTACGGACTTGGGCATGCTGTGGTGGATTACGAACCGGTCTATGCATGTGTAATGTATGTGTAGGTGGTTGTGTGTGCAATGTGTATATACTCACTATCAAACAGCCGCCGGTAGCGGATGACGTCAGTGTAGTTGTAGTACAGTAGACAAGTGGCCAGCTCCCCGTCGCGGCCGGCGCGCCCCGCCTCTTGGTAGTACCCTCTACGGACTTGGGCATGCTGTGGTGGATCACGAACCGGACTATACACACATGTGTAATATGTATGTATGTAGTTGCGTGTGTGTACAATGTGTAACTCACTATCAAACAGCCGTCTATAACGGATGACGTCAGTGTAGTTGTAGTACAGTAGGCAAGTGGCCAGCTCCCCGTCGCGGCCGGCACGCCCCGCCTCTTGGCCCCTTCTACAGACTTGGGCATGCTGTGTTGGATCACGAACCGGTCTATGCATGTGTAATGTATGTGTAGGTGGTTGTGTGTGCAATATACTCACTGTCAAACAGCCGCCGGTAACGGATGACGTCAGTGTAGTTGTAGTACAGTAGGCAAGTGGCCAGCTCCCCGTCGCGGCCGGCGCGCCCCGCCTCTTGGTAGTACCCTCTACGGACTTGGGCATGCTGTGGTGGATCACGAACCAGACTATACACACATGTGTAATATGTATGTATGTAGTTGCGTGTGTGTACAATGTGTATATACTCACTATCAAACAGCCGTCTATAACGGATGACGTCAGTGTAGTTGTAGTACAGTAGGCAAGTGGCCAGCTCCCCGTCGCGGCCGGCACGCCCCGCCTCTTGGTAGTACCCCTCTACGGACTTGGGCATGCTGTGGTGGATCACGAACCGAACGTCCGCTTTATCTACGCCCATTCCAAATGCTATTGTTGCGCATATCTGGCATGGGCAACACAAAAAGTTGTGGACAATTTGAAGGATAAAATTATACAAATTTTGTTGTATAGAAACCATTTTAGGAAAAAGAACTTGTAAAATTAATATTTATTTTGTTTCTTGAAATTTTAACCGCCTCTGTGGTCTAGTAAGAGAGGCAGGGGTCCCAGGATCGATTGCTAGAAGGGGGGTACATTTGTACTCGGTTTGGTTGGTTGGTGGTAGGGCTTATTTCAAGTCCTAGGCTAGCTACCATCATCTTATCTGACGCCATAAGAACAATTTAAAACGTATTGTGTTCCGACAGTTAAAGGTTAGATAGCCAGTTCCTCAGTGGTGAGGATTCCGAATGTAGTGCGCTTACACTTTCGGTCTTATCGTCACTTAACATCAGGTGAGGTAAAGGCTGTCGGAGGAGGCCCGGATGCGGGCAGGCCGCATGCCGTTGGGGTGAATGCCACCCTGGGCCCCCATACAGCGTAATGGCTGGCGGCTTTGGCGGCGAGTGGGCAGGTGCCGGAGGTTTTTAGTTGGTATTCCCTCCTCCCGTAATCCCATCGAACCAATGGGTTGGGTGGGATCACGGGAGGCAGTCGTGGAGGGAGCTGCAACGCCGAAGTTGCGGTCCCCTCCTGGCGAGTCCTACATGCCCCCCTCTCGCTCACCTGCGGGAGGGGATGCGCGTAAATGCGGTTTCCTTCGGCATAAAAAAAAAGGTGAGGTAAAGGCTAAAGCACTGTCCCGTGGTAAAAAAAATGTCTAAACTCAATACGCGGCAAGAAAATAATTACCTATTGAGTAATTTTCGCCGAAACTGACACTAACTGACCTATCCGGAATTTTACTTAAATTTTTTATATCTAATTGGTCAATGTCAGTGTACTACACACTTTTATTTTAACGCGAATGAACTATAGTCAAACTTAAAGTCTGAATGGTTTTCTAATCAAGTAAAAATTTTATAGCATCCCTTTCAATTACACTATGCTACAATCTCTATAGGTCACACGTACCACTTTATGCCTGTCCGCGACCCACGCCGCCTGTATAGACTCCCGCTGCTTGTCGCCAGGCCCGCGTGGTAGGGACACAGTACACTATGCTACAATCTCTATAGGTCACACGTACCACTTTATGCCTGTCCGCGACCCACGTCTCCTGTATAGACTCCCGCTGCTTGTCGCCAGGCCCGCGTGGTAGGGACACAGTACACTATGCTACAATCTCTATAGGTCACACGTACCACTTTATGCCTGTCCGCGACCCACGCCGCCTGTATAGACTCCCGCTGCTTGTCGCCAGGCCCGCGTGGTAGGGACACAGTACACTATGCTACAATCTCTATAGGTCACACGTACCACTTTATGCCTGTCCGCGACCCACGCCGCCTGTATAGACTCCCGCTGCTTGTCGCCAGGCCCGCGTGGTAGGGACACAGTACACTATGCTACAATCTTTATAGGTCACACGTACCACTTTATGCCTGTCCGCGACCCACGCCGCCTGTATAGACTCCCGCTGCTTGTCGCCAGGCCCGCGTGGTAGGGACACAGTACACTATGCTACAATCTCTATAGGTCACACGTACCACTTTATGCCTGTCCGCGACCCACGCCGCCTGTATAGACTCCCGCTGCTTGTCGCCAGGCCCGCGTGGTAGGGACACAGTACACTATGCTACAATCTCTATAGGTCACACGTACCACTTTATGCCTGTCCGCGACCCACGCCGCCTGTATAGACTCCCGCTGCTTGTCGCCAGGCCCGCGTGGTAGGGACACAGTACACTATGCTACAATCTCTATAGGTCACACGTACCACTTTATGCCTATCCGCGACCCACGCCGCCTGTATAGACTCCCGCTGCTTGTCGGGCAGGCCCGCGTGGTAGGCGGCCGCCTGTATCCCACATTTGCGCAGATCTTTGGATAACGCGTCGCATTCCTTACGCGATAGGCAGTACACTATGCCGGAATCTCTAAAATAAAATTACTCAAGTAGAATTTTTAATTTAAGTCAGTAAATTGACATTTAGAACTGTCAAGTCATACAAGTGTAAATGAATGAACGTACATACAATGAGAAAACCGTTTCTTCGGACCATCAAACTGAACAACTTTGACTATGAGACCAACTCAGAAATCGCGAAAAATATTAGCTGCCCATAAAAACAGTTGTTCAGTTTAATGGTTCAGAGAAACGATTTTCCCATTTGTTGCAACTTTTGCTATTTCCCGTCATTTAACAGAAATATAGGCAACAAACCTTTAGTAAACCCATACAGGGTGTCTCAAAACTTTGCCACATGGAGGGAAAGTACCTTAAATATTGAAGATAGAAAATTTTACTGAAAAAAGACTTCGTTTTGTTTTCAAAAAGAAACGGAATTGCATTCAAAGTTTTTTTTTTAACCGCCTACGATTCCATACAAATTTATACAATCCGTAATAATTAAATTTTAAATGTTAAATTTCATAGTCTTCCTTTTGTTTAAGATGCTGTGTTACTTAAGAAAGAAATATCCTTATAAGTAACCCTTTCGAATGGTATCCTAAAAATTAATAAAATATTTTTTTTCGTTTTTGGTAGGTTCGATTACTGGTTAAGGCAGGTGATTTTTCAAAAATCTTTGAATGCAGTTTCAACTATTTTTTTAAAACAAAATGAAGTCTTCTTTCTGTAAAATTTCCCATCTTCAATATTTTAGGTACTGAAATATTATTATTTTGGGTCGTAAATCAAAGACATGTTCACGGTAAAACGGTCGAGTCTTTATTGAAGTAAAAAGGAATATTTTATTACAAATATTGTTTCCCATGGAAACGCATACGTAAGTGCAATCGTACACGCTGCAGCCGTAGCCGTGCGAACGTGTATGTACTTATGATTACGTTACAACTCCCCCGAAAAGTATAGGGTACACACCCCTATTTATTGAAAAAAAAAAAAGTTATATCTAACACAATTACATTATAAAATTCATATTAAGTAAACACATTTTTTTTTAAACACAATGTAATCGCTTATACTAATTTCCTATTATAAACACATCACATTATGACATAAACATTATAACTTGGACTAAAACTAAATTACTTAAGTACTTTGCTAACAAAAAAAATATTTTGTATTATTATGTAGGTACATGTACTTACAATTTCATGAATAATAAGGTCTCGTATTATTTTTGTGTATTAACAATTCTTTGTTATTTTTTATAATTTTAACATTCGGTGTTATTTCTTGTATAACTCTAAAGGGACCTTCATAAATACAATCTAGCTTATTACCTACTTGATTTTTCACTAATACTAAATCTCCTGACTTATAACTAACAGAATTACATTTTTTATCATATCTAAATTTTCTTATTTCCTTACTTTTTAACAAATTTTCCTTAGCATCTAGTTGCGCTTTTTGCAATCGGTACTTTAATTCTTTCGGATAGTCATCGAAATTGTATAAAGGATCGATGCCCTTGGTTAAATTGCTGGGTAAGTTACAAACTTTACCAAATACTAGCTCGTACGGAGTGTACTTCGTTTCGGAGTGAACACTAGTATTAAACGAAAAACACCAGTAAGGGACCCATTCGCTCCAATCGGACTTATTATTTTCACACTGTATTCTGAGATAGGCGGCTAAGTGTTTATGAGTGTTTTCTATACCACCCATAGTCTCGTGGTGATAAGACGTAGAGTGTAATTTTTCAATGCCTAAAAGTTTGCATATTTCGCTCATTATCGACGAAGTGAATTCCGTTCCTTTGTCACTTAAAATTTGTTTTGGAATACCGTAACGCAATATAAAATTTTTAACGAATGACCTAGCGACAGTTTCGGCGTCCTTCCGCGGTAAAGGATACGCTTCCACGAATTTGCTTAGATCGCACTGTAGAGTTAAAATATACTTATTACTATAATTGTCTATGTCTAAAGGGCCCATTATATCTAAACTTAACCTTTCTAATGCCGAATTGGCTGTAGTGGTAATAGATAAAGGTTCTCGCGTATTTTTATTGCAGAACTTTTGTATTTGACAACTCCTACATTTTTTGACATAATTCATAACGTCATTTGACATTCCAGGCCAAAAATAATATTTCTTAATATTATTCAGCATACGGTTCATTCCTGCGTGTCCACTTGTGGGAAGCAGATGAAAGTCATTTAAAATTGTTTTTATTTCGTCTTTATCAGTAATTCTAGTAATACCTCTAGTAATTAATATTTGAGGTGACGCTATTCGAAACTTACTCATGCTGCGCAGCAAATATTTAATATTTTTATTATTACATGTATTTTTTATAACGAGTAATTTCTTTATATTAAGTTTCAAGCACATGCTTTCTAAATCTCTCGCTAACTCCTCTTGGGATGGTAACGATCGAGAATTAAGAAAAATCGCGGATTGCGAAGGTACATATGTGCATAAATTAGCGTTTGAGACTAAAATATTTGGGTCATTGATATATTTATCTTTTAATTTTTCCACAAAACGTAGTTCTATTATATCGTCTGGCTTTTTCAATATTTCAACAGCGGTAGGTTGATCAGACCGGCCGGCTGTTGGAATATTAATCAAGGACTTATCGTTCTCATTAGTTAATTTTTTACTTTGGGCTCTGGTTAAAACTGAAATAACTTTTTCATGCATGTTTTTTAAGTCTTGTGACGTCACCGAGAGTCGACTTAACGCATCTGCAGCTGCGTTATCTCGACCGGGTACGTACTCGACTGTGAAATTATACTCTTCTAAGTAAAGACGGAATTTTGTTAAACGACTAGAAGGATCTTTTAAATTGAATAAATATACCAATGGTCTGTGGTCAGAATAAATTATAAATTTTCTGCCATATAAATATGGTCTGAAGTGACGTACGTTCCATACAATTGCCAAAAGCTCTAAATCAATGACTGGATACCGAGTTTCGGCGGGCTTTAAGCTCCTACTGGCGTAAGCTATGACCTTGCCATTGCTGTTAGATAACACGGCGCCTAAACCGGTTTTTGATGCATCGGTTTGCAGTCTAAAAATGTTATTTTCGCTAAAATCGGGATAGTCTAAAACTGGAGGGTTGGAAAGTGCAACTTTTAATTTTTGAAAAGCATTTTCGCAATTTTCATTCCAATCGAATTTAACACCTTTTTTACATAATTGGTTTAAAGGGTGCACCAAATCTGAAAAACCTAAAATAAATCGACGGTAATAATTAGTAAATGCGACGAAACGCTTTACTTCGTCAGGGGACGTCGGCCTTGGATAATCTCTTATCGCGACAATTTTGCTTGGGTCGGGATAAATGCCATCTGATGTTATTTTATGTCCTAGGTACAATATTTCTCTGCGTAAAAATTCACATTTAAGTGGATTTAACTTGAGGTTCACTTCTCTTAGACGGTTTAACACACACATTAGATTTTTATTATGGTGATCGATGCTTTTTCCGATAACAATACAATCGTCTAGGTAGATGAAACATTTGTCGTAATTTAGACCGGACATTGCTACTGTCATGAGTCTAGAGAAAACGCTAGCACTCGTTTTGAGACCCATGGGGCAACGCTTCATTTGGTATTGTTTTCCGGCTGTGAATGTAGTATATTTACGTGAGTTACTGTCCAGAGAAAGTTGATACATTTTATTTAAACTAAAAGATGTGTATTTACGTGAATCAGGGTTTAGAGATAATTGATAATATGATTGGGATAAATCTAATTTGGAAAAATAAATACTTCCGGATAACGAATCTAGAATTTCTGTGATATTCGGCAAAGGGAACTTGTCATCTTGTATTTTATTGTTTAATTGCCGATAATCGACGACTAAACGCCATTTTTTCTCGTTGGATCTATCAGCTTTCTTTGGTACTAGGAGAACTGGGCTGGACCATTCAGACACACTCTCCTCTATGATATCATTTTTTAACATTTCTTGGACTTGTTTTTCAATTTCACCTTTTAATGCATGTGGAATACGATAAGGTTTTACATAAACTGGGGTGACATTGTTTTTAAGAACTATATTGTGTTCCATTAAGTTGGTAACAGTTAAAGAGTCTCCGGGGAGATGGAACACATCCGCATATTTCGCGCAAATTTCTTCTATACTAAGTCTTTCTTCTCGATTCAAATGACCTAAATCAAGTAAATTAAATAAGTTTTTAACTCGTTGGACCGATTTCTCGTTAGTTTCTAACTCACAAATGTCAAAATTATTAATTGAATGTAATGTAATGTTTGAAAAGTCGTAAGTGACATTTTCGTCTGTCGTATTTAAAATTCTTACAGGAATCTTGCCATTTAATGGTCTAGAAATCATTCCTGCCATAAAAACACCACTCATTATCTCTTGTGATAAAATCACGCTATCTTCTTTACTCGAACATGGTATATATTTTATTGTTGTTGTACAATAGGACTCAGAAAGTAGTGATTAATAGAACTCAATCTACTGGAGCCCCCACCAATATGGGTGTGCCACAGGGATCAATATTGGGCCCATTGCTGTTTCTAATTTATATAAATGACCTTCCCAATTACGCGAATAATTTATGTGAGACAGTACTATTTGCGGATGATACTTCTTTAGTTTTCAAAGTAAACAGAGGTAACAACTGTTCGGACGAAGTAAATAGCGCCCTCTCTAAAGTTTCATACTGGTTTAATAGCAATAATTTAGCACTTAACCCCAAAAAAACTAAATGTGTAAAATTTTCATTACCTAATGTTGAGCAGACAAAATTAAATATTAATTTGAATAACGATGAAGTCGAGTTTATTGAGAGTACAAAATTTCTAGGTATTACACTAGATTCTCGACTGCAATGGGATCCACATATTGAAGCCTTGTCAAGTAGACTTAGTTCAGCAGCATTCGCTGTTAAGAAAATAAGGCTTTTAACTGATATTGAAACGGCAAGGTTAGTATATTATAGTTATTTTCACAGTGTAATGTCTTATGGACTGCTATTATGGGGCTCAGCTGCCAGTATTGAAAATATTTTCGTACTCCAAAAAAGAGCTGTTCGCGCCATATACAATCTTCGGCGAAGAGATAGCTTGAGAGAATTGTTTAAAGAAATAAACATCTTAACTTTGGCAGGCCAATACATATATGAAAATTTAGTTTATGTAAGGAAACACTATGATTCATTTCCTAAGAACAGCAATATTCACCAGTTTAATACAAGAAATAAAGATAAACTTGCCGTTCCAAGATTTAGGCTTGCAAAATCTAGAAGTTCATTTATGGGGAAAGGCATAGCCTTTATTAATAAAGTTCCGCAACAAGTGATTGATCTGCCTTTGCATGAATTTAAAATCCATGTTAAAAAAACGCTCATGGGTAAAGGTTATTATAAAGTAGATGATTATCTTAAAGATCAAAATGCGTGGAAATGATGTAACACATAACTTGCTACTATAAGTACTTTGTTGAAGTAATATAATAAGTCTATGTTGTTGCCAATAATCCTGTCACCCTGTTGTAATTATCTGGTAACGTTATATTCAAGTTTGTAAATATCGTTACTTATGGCTGTTACAGCTGATAAGTTTCTTGCGCCCGTTCTTCTTGTCAGCTAAAAAAAGTCTGGAACGGGTGGTAGGAAAATATAGACGATTCAAAAGTACTTAATAATTAAGTTTATTTGAATAAAGCTTATTTGACTTTGACTTTGACATTATTTCGCATCGAGCGGGTATCTCGTGTATAAATTGGTTCTTGTTGTTACTAATAGGTAAACTAACAACAATGCTGTCTTTTGAAATTGTCAAAAGGCGCGTTTCATAGTTGATTATAGCGTGGTAACGCGTCAAAAAGTTTTCCCCTAATATGCCATCGGCATCACATGTAAGGTTCTTAAAAATATAAAATTTCTGTTGAAAAGACACGTTATCACATACTAAATCTAAATATATGTAACCTTCAGAAATTAATTTGCCGCTAACTCCTTTAATGACAATCCTATCATAATGCAGCTCGTTATCTAAATGTCCGTGACATTGTTCTAATAGCCACTCATATTTCAAAACACTGAGGCTTGCGCCACTATCTACTAAGAGACTTATATCATTACTACTTATATTTGTACGTAGCTGGACTACACTATTAACGTTATAATTAAACACAAAATTATGGCTAGTTTTAGGAACGAAAAAACTCGTTTCCTGATGCGTTCTGGATGTTATCGCGATGATGCTCAGGGTCCTCTGACTGTATCTGAGCGACGCGGGCGGGGTACGAATACCTATTTCCTTGACCTCGACGACGGTAGCTTCTGAAAGTTCTGCCCCGAGTTGCATTCGTCAGCGGCCTATTAAAATTAGATTGGTTGATTCGGTAGCCCTGCCTGGGTGCGATATTATTGCCTACATAACGAGGCCTATTTATGGTGTTCGGATAACGCCTATTACCCCTACTGTAAACGCGTTTCGGGTTGCGTTCAAAGTTCATTATCCCTAGTTCGGGATTAGCCGTAGATAATTTTTTATCTAAGGCTGTTTGTATAGCTTCCGGGAGGGAACTAAACTCGCGGGAGGCTATTATTGTACTTAACCGTGGGTCAGACAAACCTTCTGCAAATCGTTCGATCGCGACTTTTTCGTTTATGGGGCGTAAGGTGTCATATTTCTTTGTGTCACCATCAGCCTGCGATATAGTCAAGTTTACAAATAGTTCCTCTAAATCGGAACCGTATTTTTCAATACTTCTACGACCTTGCTTGGCGCTAAATAATTGCGACTGTATTGCGACAGCCGATTTTTTCTGGATTAGGAATTTACGCATATCCGTAATTAATGATTCTACGGAACTGTACTCACTTTTTAGTCTTAATTTAGCACTAGCCGATAGTCGGCTCTTTAGGACGAAATTTATCAATTGTTTATTGCCAGTATCGTTAAGTGAGTCGCTGTATAATGAGACATTGTCTATTAATTGAATAGTCACATCTTCCTTATTATTCATTATAGGCAATAAGGCTAAAGCCGTTTTCATATCAAAATTATCTTAAGCCATGATTACGGGTTTATCTGACTCTGAACCTGAATGGTACTCTGTGTCTGAACTGGACATTAAATTCAAGATTTTTTGATAGACGAATTTAATATCTTGTATAAGCTTATTTATGTATTGTGAACTTTCGCTGCTTATCTCAGAATTTTCTATTTTTCTTTTAAGAATAGATGAAAAATTCTCTAATCGTTTATACAACTTCTCTGCTAGAAATAATTTTTCTTTTGCGCTTTCGGATTGCTGCCTTCGGACTGGCCCTATTTTTGTCAAATAGTTTTTTATATCTTTCAAACTATTATATAATTGTTTCAAATCCGATATAGACATAATATGTATGTATGCCTAAGTAATATAAACTACTAACTCACTAAGGCACATATTTTCAAAAAAAAACTAACGACACAAAATCTAAGAAAAGGAAACACAAGTTATTATTAGTACTTAGAACTTATTACTAGCACTTACATAGGTACTGTAGTAGTCTTTTGTTTCACACACATGGCGGAGATAGACGCACTGAACACTATAGCACCGAAATTAAGGGACAAACGATGGGGGCCAAGATAGTCTATGGGGGTCGGGATTTTCCTGGAAACCTATTGCGAGACGTGGCCCGGGGTCCCTGGGTTCCGCTCTTCTAAACATTGGGACGGGCGAGGTTGTCCATTGAGACGGCGTTCAACTCACGCCTCAAGGTCTTGATTGCATTTTTCCGACACATTTTGAGCAGATAGAAAATTGTAGCAGCGGAAATGAGGACGACGGCTACTATCAGTAAAGACTGAGTTATGTGGTTGGAGTGTTCTGCCTTTGCTACTTCTGCATTGGCTGCTGCTGCGCCGTTCGCGTTCTGGGCAATTACGACTTCTTCCTTGGAATAATTTTTGCCCATGATTCTTGAAGTCACAAATTTTGGCACTCGATACTCTTGATACTGATTTTATTTGTGATAGACCCTTTAATTTGACTACTTTATTTAAGTACTTTTACTTTTTAACCGACTTCAAAAAAAGGAGGAGGTTCTCAAGTCGACGGTTTTTTTTTTTTTTATTTTTTTTTTTTTTTATGTATGTTTTAACATAGCTTCGTCAGTTGTTACCCGATTTGTAAAATTCTTTTTTTAACTCAAAGAACATAGTTCGTGTGTGGTCCCATAATTTTTTTACAGAGATCTGGCCAGTAGTTTTTTCATAATCCTGAAAAATATCAATTATTTAGCTCGCCATCGCACGAGTTTTTATGGAATTTCGAACATAACTTCTTTGTTTATGAACCGATTTAGATGATTCTTTTTTTATTTGAAAGGGTATACTTCAAGAGTGGTCACAATTTAATTTCATTGTTATTGGACTTCGAACTTCGAAGATACATAAAGGAACTCTTCAAAATCAAAAAGTATAAGTAAAGTGATTTAGGTTTTGGTAAGTTTATGGCAATCCAAAACAAACCAAATCATGCTTTGCGATGCAACGTTCTGGACTAGACTTGGACTACGATGACACAACGGAACTCCTCAAAAACAAACAGCGTAAATTTGGAAATTGAGTTCTGGGCATTTTACGATTGAAAATATTATAATATAAAGTAAAAAAATATTTACACGCTGCGCTTACATACCTACCACTAAAAAGTTGAAAATAAAAAAGCTTTTTAAAAAAAAAGAAAAACCGCCTTCAAAAAACTGAAAACAAAAACAGCTTAAAAATTAAATACCTATAAAAAGCAAGAAATAATATTCGAATCATTCGTTACACATATCAATATTAATAAAACACGTCTAATGAAGTCGGGTGGGGCTTTAAGAAAAAAATGAAGTTGTCCTCCAGCCCCACCCGACTTCAATAGACGTGTTTTATTAATATTGATATGTGTAACGAATGATTCGAATATTATTTCTTGCTTTTTATAGGTATTTAATTTTTAAGCTGTTTTTGTTTTCAGTTTTTTGAAGGCGGTTTTTCTTTTTTTTTAATTTTATTTCCAACTGGCAGGTTGGCCATGAAATATTATTATTTTGGGTCGTAAATCAAAGACATGTTCACGGTAAAACGGTCGAGTCTTTATTGAAGTAAAAAGGAATATTTTATTACAAATATTGTTTCCCATGGAAACGCATACGTAAGTGCAATCGTACACGCTGCAGCCGTAGCCGTGCGAACGTGTATGTACTTATGATTACGTTACAGTACTTTCCCTCCATGTGGCAAAGTATGGGACACCCTGTATAGGTTTACTAAAGGTTTGTTTGTTTGTAAGATATCTTACTGAGGGTAGGTTATTGAAACCGGCCGAAAACAAAGACTTCTATGTTGTATTGGCCGTATAACTATTTTGTTGATGAATATCTTTGATCAAAATATCCTAAAATAACGCTTCACGTACAACAACGTACGCAACAGCACGCAAATGTGGCACCAACTGACAAAACAAAAAGCGTTCCGAAATTTTGAAATTCGAATCCCTTGAAATTTTGATTTGATTTTTATTTGGGTACAAATTGGTCTGTGGGTACAAATTACTATTCTTTCCAAATTCAACTTCATATAGAAAGAAACAAAGAAGATAATACTTTTAACAAAATAAGCACTCAGTTGAAAAGTGGGGCGTTATTTCGAGGTGCCATTTTTGAGACTCTGACCGGACATCTAGCTGTCTAAAATAAATTCTTCGCGTAGTAAGATAGATAGGTTATGTAATAGATTAAGAACACTAAGGGACCCAATATTGGTCCTTGAGACACACCCATAATAATGGGTAAGTGCTGTAGTAAAGTAAATTCATTTTAATAATCACTAACGTTATCAACTATTCGTTTTAAGCAATATTGCTCTATTAAAACGATTCCTTGTCATTTAAAAGTCAATTGATAATTCTTCAAATTACGGCTTCTTCTTGGTACTACGCAGTGGCGTGCCTAGGCCTACAGAGTAAAGCAAGCCCGAACCCTCAAATCAAGCAAATTTTCTACCAGCTCAATACAAGAAAAAAAACAATCACAGTCTCTCTTTACTAATTAACCGACTTCAAAAACTTTGAAAAGGAGGAGGTTATCTATTCGTCGCGTATATTTTTTTTTATATATGTATGTACACCGATTACTCAAAGACGGCTGAACCGATTCAAACGATTCAAACGTTATAACATGAGGTTTGTTCCCAAGTTGGTCCCATTTTTTGAAATTTTGAAATCGGTTCAGTAGTTTTCAAGTAATCTTGAAAATACTGCCGTTTTCGTTACCATTTTATATGAATTGAGACCGACTTTCAACCATTACTTTTTTGTTTATGAACCGATTTAGACAATTCTTTTTTTGTTTGAAAGAAGACACCTTAAGAATGATTCCATATTATTTTCATTGGTATTGGACTTTGGATTTTGAAGATACACGAGGGAACTCCTCAAAATCAAATAGGAACTGTACAGTGATTGAAATATTGGTCGGTTTATTATTGTCAAGGACATTCTGGACTAGATTTGAACTGCGAAGACCCAACGGAACACCTGTGGACATTGAGTTACTCGGGGTTTACCATTGAAAAATGTGAAACATTATACTTAACGTTTTATTTTATAAAATCATCGCTTACATACCTACCACAAAAAAGTTTAAAATAAAAAGCTTTTTAAAAAAAGTAAAACCTCCTTCAAAAACCTTAAAAAACAGCTCTATAAAAAGCAAGAAATAATGTTCAAATCGATTAATTAAAACACGTCTATTGAAGTCGGGTGGGGCTTTTAGAATATAAACCTCACAATAAGTAAAAAAAATACTCCCAGCTCCACCCGACTTCAATAGACGTGTTTTAATTAATCGATTTGAACATTATTTCTTGCTTTTTATAGAGCTGTTTTTTAAGGTTTTTGAAGGAGGTTTTACTTTTTTTAAAAAGCTTTTTTTAAGATTTATTTCATACCAAAATATCGATGCGACACCGCCCAGCGCCATCTAGACTAATTAATGGATAAGTCGCAAAAAAGCACCAAAAGCACAACCCTTAAGCATACACAATTATTCATAAATTAGTTCGACACAAAATGTTAGATGGCGTGACTTTATCGAATTTAATTATTGTGTAATCAAAACTAAATTTCTCGTTTAAAATGTGTCACTCATAATAAATATTTAAATCATTTCACAAAATAATAGCGTTCCTGAGCTTTTGCTAGACAATTCCAATCCTTTCCTTTGTCGTTCAAATGAAAGACGCAAAACTAACCTTACTTATTTATTTTTATAAGAAGAACCAACAATATAAACGAGTCCACGACGAAATTAGGTACGTACGATACATTGAAGAATTGTATTTCTTTGCAAAATGCTGAAATAAAGAGGTTTATTACCTACCGGACTGCAAGTGCAAGGCAAGGGTCATTTTGTATTTCTCTTGGATCGATTCAACTCATGGACACTTTCACAGATCACACAGTGAATATACATTTTAATCCATCACAAAAAAACATTATCAATCATTAGACTGAAATTTAGACACATTTTTAACACAAAAACACTAATAAAGGCAAATCACTTGTTGTTTCAAAACAGCTGTCGTCACAGATTGAAACAACTTCACACTGCTCAGCGCGTACGTGCTGCGTGCAGTCTAGCCAACTGTGTCGACTTCGTTGTTAAGCCTGCTTCGCTCGGCATTTAGTAGTTCTCATAGAATCTATAGATACGTACAGCAGTATGTATGTGATGCGATAGCACTTTTGTTGGTGTAGAAGAGAGCGGATATATACAGATCGCAAAGCCCGGTTGCAAGCCAACGAGTGCGAGGGAGATAAATGTATTGTAGAGGGTTTATTGACGAAAGTAATGCAGCCTAGCGACTAGTCTATCGATCAGTTGTTGTAAAAATTGAATTTGTGGTTATTGCTTGTTGAAAATTAACATTAGTTAATTATATTGTGTTGTTGTAATTAATTACAATTAATTAGTAGTGTTAGCAAGTTATTGTTAGGGCAAGCCCGGCTTTTCGGCTTTTATGGAGGTACCGCCACTGGTACTACGTTCCACGACGTAAAAATTCTAGAAAGTCAATGTGATTGATATTTTATTAATTTTAATCAAATTAAATTACACAGTTACAGTGTCACACCAACAATCCGCACTGGGCCCGCGTGATGGGTTATGGCCCATCCTCTGGCCTGTGCCCCAGCAGTGGGGACATTAAAAATAGCTGTTGGTCTACACAGTAACATTATGATTAAACCAGTAGTTACCTGAAGAACTTCTCCTTGATGATGTTGGCGACGTCCTGGTTGATGCTCTTGGGCTTCTTCTCCAGGATCCTGTACGCCAGGTTGGGCCGGTTGAAGCTGCTCAGGAACCACTTGCACTCTTTCACCTGACATCACATTTTACTATATTTCTTTCACGCACACACGCAAGCAGTTAGGGTTGCCATACGTCCCGAAAAAGACGGATTTATTTAGCTTTTCATATAAAAAATAACGTCCCGAAGATGTCCCGATTTTTGTGTATGCATGCGCCGCGTCTATAACAAAAGCCTCTCACCCTCGATAGCCCACTATCGCCGATCGAAAAAACAAAAATAAAAATATACAAATACTTTAATTTATTTTATCCCGATTTTATGTGACGGAAACGCCTGTTTTCCCGCTTTCTTATACCAAGCACCCGATTTAAGAAAAGGGCCCTATGGCAACCCTGAGCAGTATTCTAAATAACTGTTACTGACAATATTACATTATACATTTTGGGTGGATAACACACATTACCACAAAAATTGAATGTAAGTGCAAAGTAAACGATACGATTATTGTTTAAAAAGTTCGTGGTGGGATGGGAACCTTCGTCACGGAGGGCGATGGAAAAAATGCTAGAAGTGGTCAGGGAGAGTGACAGTTAAGATAGCTTTGTAATGTCAGTCCCTGATCGTCACATCTTAACTGGAGGATTTAACTACACTCAGGAGTAGTGATAGTCATTAAAGTGGCAGTTACAGAGTGCGACGGCTAGGGAAAACGGATGTAAAGGTAGTAGCAGTCAAAGTCGTGAGAATTATAGAGAGTGACAATCAACGGTAGTGGCGGTCAGAAAGTGTCATTTAGAGTAGGTGGCGGTGAGCGCCATGATGTTGGTCAGCGGGGACCGTTACAGTACGGCCGCTTGTAGTCAGTAACAGTCCCAGCCAGGACCACAGATAGAGGCACGCACCTTGAGCTGGTGCAGGATGTCCATGCGCACGCGCGGCGTGGCGGTGGCGGTGAGCGCCATGATGTCGGTCAGCGGGGACCGTTACAGTGCGGCCGCTTGTAGTCAGTAACAGAGTCCCAGCCAGGACCACAGATAGAGGCACGCACCTTGAGCTGGTGCAGGATGTCCATGCGAACGCGCGGCGTGGCGGTGGCGGTGAGCGCCATGATGTCGGTCAGCGGGGACCGTTACAGTGCGGCCGCTTGTAGTCAGTAACAGAGTCCCAGCCAGGACCACAGATAGAGGCACGCACCTTGAGCTGGTGCAGGATGTCCATGCGAACGCGCGGCGTGGCGGTGGCGGTGAGCGCCATGATGTCGGTCAGCGGGGACCGTTACAGTGCGGCCGCTTGTAGTCAGTAACAGAGTCCCAGCCAGGACCACAGATAGAGGCACGCACCTTGAGCTGGTGCAGGATGTCCATGCGCACGCGCGGCGTGGCGGTGGCGGTGAGCGCCATGATGTTGGTCAGCGGGAACCGTTCCCGCAGCAGGTACAGGCGCTTGTAGTCCGGCCGGAAGTCGTGGCCCCACTGGGATACGCAGTGGGCTTCGTCGATCACGAACCTGACAGTGGATACGACCATTTTTTTATTTGTTGTAAAACGATTACCTATCGGATCGGAGACTTTCTCTATGCTTTTATTTATTAGACCGACTTTTTGTAAAATATGTATGTTAGTTCGATATTAGAATAAATAAACTACAATTTGATTTTTAAAGGCTGTCTGTCACCAGGCTGTATCTCATTAACCGTGATAGCTAGACAGTTGAAATTTTCACAGATGATATATTTCTGTTGCCGCTATAACAACAATTACTAAAAACAGAATAAAATAAATATTTAAGGAAGCTTCCATAGAACAAACATTATTTTTTTGGCGTTTTTGGTACGGAACCCTTCGTGCTCGAGTCCGACTCGCCGGTTTTTTTTATATCAGAAGTTCATCACCAGTCTATTATTTTGAAAGCCCATTAAATTTGAGATAATTTAAGCTTACTCACAACTTCGTACATCTAAAAATTTCTGAGATTATTAAAAAATATATTTTTTGTAAGTTATATTATCATCATATCAGCCACACGACACCCACTGCTGGGTATAGGCCTCCCCTAAGGATCTCCACGACGATCGGTCCTGCGCTGCCTGCTGTGTTATTATCTTTTCACTTCTCATACTCGTAAAGTTAGTCTTTATGTTGGGTGTAGGCTGCATAAAATCGCTTTTTATGCTCTAGTGCATAAAGTAAAATCTTCGTCTAAGTCTCAAACTTTAAGACAAAGGTCGTCAGGTAAACAGCCACACACACAATTTAACTTCGTTGAATAAACTTTTTATTTCATTCTATTTCTTCATTTTTCGTGGTGTTATAATACTTTTTTTTATTTTTGAAAATGGGTATCAATTTTATTGAATGGCCTTGATAATATTTTTTTTTCTATTTTGGAATATGGGTATCAAATGAAAGGCCTTGATGAGGACATTCCAAAAATATATATTTTGTCACAAAAATTAAGATTTTTTTTATTTTTATTTTTGAATATGGGTATCAAATGAAAGTTCTTGATGAGCACATTCCAAAAATATATAATTTGTCACTAAAATTTACGTTTTTTTTTTTTACATTATGACGTTGTTTAATTTCCTCACAATCGAAGTGAAAAGCAGAGTGTATAACTCATACATGAAACCCATTTTACCCTCGACTTGACTATCCACCCTCGCCTGTCTCGGGTATAATGATGCGTTTTATGCACTTGTTGTACAATCTACTATTTTTGTAACCTAGCTAGAGTATAAAATATTCACATTTTATCTTTTTTTGTAACTTAGCTAGAGTATAAAATATTCACATTTTATTATCTTTTATGGAATAGCATAGAACAGCTTTTCCACGCCCACGCATAATACATAAGACATGTGACTCATCCACTGACCTGGCGATCTTCCCCCTGGAGTACAGCGTGTCCAGCATGGTCTGGAACTTGGCGGAGCTGGATATCTTCTCGGGCGTGACGTAGAGCAGCTTGAACAGCGGCTCGCGCATGGACAGCTTGTGGTAGATCTCGTCGGTCGCCGCCATCTTACCTAAGTCTGACATAAGTTATAATAACTCATCCACTGACCTGGCGATCTTCCCCCTGGAGTACAGCGTGTCCAGCATGGTCTGGAACTTGGCGGAGCTGGATATCTTCTCGGGCGTGACGTAGAGCAGCTTGAGCAGCGGCTCGCGCATGGACAGCTTGTGGTAGATCTCGTCGGTCGCCGCCATCTTACCTAAGTCTGACATAAGTTATAATAACTCATCCACTGACCTGGCGATCTTCCCCCTGGAGTACAGCGTGTCCAGCATGGTCTGGAACTTGGCGGAGCTGGATATCTTCTCGGGCGTGACGTAGAGCAGCTTGAGCAGCGGCTCGCGCATGGACAGCTTGTGGTAGATCTCGTCGGTCGCCGCCATCTTACCTAAGTCTGACATAAGTTATAATAACTCATCCACTGACCTGGCGATCTTCCCCCTGGAGTACAGCGTGTCCAGCATGGTCTGGAACTTGGCGGAGCTGGATATCTTCTCGGGCGTGACGTAGAGCAGCTTGAGCAGCGGCTCGCGCATGGACAGCTTGTGGTAGATCTCGTCCGCCGCCGCCGCCGACACGTCGCCGGACAGCTGCGCCGCCGGAATCTGAGTCAAGGAGATGACGGATCTCAAGTAAATTGTTGTTTCATAAATATTACCGTAGAAGTACAACAATCGTTTGGGTTCATTGCATCGCCAATTTGAAACCAGAGAATAAATTACTCAAACACCATAATATAAATTAAAAATTGTAATGTTCATGAAATACGCCCTAGCCCCGATCGCATGACCATCAAAACACGATACATATCGCGTTTCGGTAGTCATGCTAGATAATGGAGGGAGGCTGGTGTTGGCAATGTGTAGGTAGATACAGCAAAAATTATCTGCCGTTATACTTTATATACTTTCTTAATATATTACTCTCACATTTGTGAAACTAATGAAAGTATAATATGCGTTGACATTTATTAAAAATCTTATCAAAAATGTATTGTTCACAGAAAAAGGGAACGTGGCACGCCTAATTGCCATCCTTTTAGTTTAAAAAAAAATTAATTTAATGTTTTTAGGTTATTAATCTGAAAAGTACCATTTCGTGTATTATTGCTACAAAATCCCTGTAAATTAAATAAAAATAAAAATACCACAAAAACAGTAAATGTTAGTAACTTTTTTTATACAGATATTAAGACTCACATCGAGGGAAAGAAGTTTGTTCACTTGGTCTAGGATAAGTGATTTCAACGGTGAAATGACGATGGTCACCCCTGGAGTGAGGACAGCTGGTAGTTGGTAGCACAAAGATTTACCTGTGATTAGGAAAATGCACATCAATATTAAGTAGGTTTACTAGTTATTCTAAGGCTGCCTAACCGTCCCGTATTGGGGGGAATAGCCCTGCATTTGTAATTATTCCCCTTTATCAGAAGCGTCCCACATTGTCCCCCACACTTCAAATTTGTTCCACAATGAAAACATTGTACACGAATCAAATCAAATCAAATCAAATCAAAATCGTTTATTTGCTCAAAACATGGTATAAAAGTTGATAAATTTTTGAAGACTCACATGTTTTGCCAAGGTTGTGGCATGCAAATTATTTATATAAAATGTTCAAATACTTAAATGCTACTAAATTAATTAATTAATATTTATAAACTTTTTTGTCAAAAATTCGTTAATTGAATAAAAATTGTTGTCACAGAGCCAATTATATAACTTTTTTTTAAATAGGTTAGTATTAAGTTTTTTTATGTCAGCAGGGATTTTATTATAAATGTTAATGCACATAAATAAACAACTTTTCCTATATTTGGCTGATTTTGGGAAATCTCTTAAAACAAGCCTGTGGGGGTCCCTTTTTAGTCTGGTGTTTATGTCGCCAGCTTTGGTAAACAAGTCTTTATGTTTATTTACAAAATTACAAATTTCGTAGATGTATAGAGATGGCACCGTTAATAAACCAAGACCTCCAAATAGTGGTCTACAGGGTTCATCCGGTGCAACACCATAAATGGATCTGATACACCTTTTTTGTGCTTTAAATGCTCGATCCCTATCTGTACCGTTGCCCCATATAATGATCCCATAACGTAATATGGATTCTACGTACGCGCGGTAGGTGGCAATAACAGTATTCCTATTCGTGACATTTTTTAATTTTTTCAACGCATATACGAATCTATTGATTCTGTTGCTTACGTTATCAACATGTATTTTCCAATTAAAATTATTGTCGATATGGATTCCGAGAAATTTAGTATGTGTCTCTTCTTTTATTTTATTGATGTTAATATTAAATTTGTACTTAGGGTTATAAGATTGATTAAATTGTATAAAACACGATTTGTTCAAATTAATTTTTAGTTGATTTGATTGTAGCCATGCGATGATTTTGTCAATAGTATTATTAATTTCTGATTCATGATAGTCAATTGAATTTATTTTATTTGATGTCACAATAACTGAAATGTCGTCTGCATATAAAATGCATTTATGGTTAATTACATTACAAATGTCATTTATATAAATAATAAATAATATTGGCCCAAGAATGCTCCCTTGTGGAACACCGTTTTTATTGTTTTTAAGACGTGAAGTGAAAGGTATCATTTCATTGTTGACGATTTTGTTTATGACAACATATTGACGGCGTTCAGTTAAGTAGGACGTTAACCATTGCTGAGCTAGACCTCTTATACCGTTTGATTCAAGTTTTGCAAGTAACAATTTATGGTTAATTAGATCAAACGCTTTTGATAAATCTAAGAATAAGCCAGTAGTGTACTCGTTGCTATTCAGAGATGTTAATACAGTACGTAAAAGCGTAAAAGTTGCCAGTGTTGTTGATTTATTCTTTTGAAATCCGAATTGACTGGGCTCAATGATATGGAATCTATCGCAAAAACTAACCATTCTTTTGTACATACATTTCTCAAATACCTTAGATAACACAGGAATAAGTGTTATGGGCCTGTAATTATTTACATCCTCCTTGTTACCTTTCTTATAAAGAGGTTTGACAATCGATATTTTGAGAAGATCAGGAAATGTCCCTGAAGAAAAGGACAGATTTATAAGATGAGTCAATATCGGAGCCAACTCAGCATTACATGCTTTAACAATTTTGGTGCATATGCCGTCAAAGCCTTCAGAATTAGTATTTCTCAGATTCCGAATTTCCCTGATTACTTCATCCTCTGTCACTGGACTGAGAAACATAGATTCTAAGACTACTTTCTCAGAGTGGTTAACACGTACGGATTGCGTTGAATTTTCTGCAGATTCAATATAAAAATCGTTAAAAGCAGAGGCGATGTCAGGTGGATTTGTCAAATTATTACCATTTATTTTTATGCTAGTTATATTGTTTTCAATTTTGTTGTTCATTATTTCATTTTTAACTATAGACCACGTTGCTTTACATTTATTAACACTTTTATTAATATATTTTATATTTGAATTTCTTTTTGAAAAGAAAATGCACTTTTTTAAAACATTAGAATATGTTATATATTTGTTTTTGTTTGTTTCCGTTTTATTTTTATAGTAATAAGATCTGAGTGATCGTTTTGTTCTACAACTAAATTTCAGGCCTTTGCTAATCCATTTACGTTTATGCTTGTTATCTTTGTTAACTTTTATTTTGATAATTGGGAAGCATAAGTTATAGAATAAGCACAATTGTTCATGAAAAGTATTAAAAGCTTTATTAAGATCTTCTTTTTCTGAGTAAATTTCAGACCATGATAAACTATCAATGCATTGTTTAAATTTAGAAATATTTTCTGGACAAAAGTCCCTTCTACTAATGTAATACGATTTGGGAGCAAGTTGTTTGTTACGTACAGGGAAGTTCAAAAATTGGGCTGTGTCGTGATCTGATAAATACAGAGGCAAGACAGAAGCATTAGCTTCGTCAATATTGCTTAAAATATGGTCAATGCACGATGTCTTCCTTGTTGGCACCCCAATATGAATTTTTAGATTGTAATTATTACATATGTCTTTTAGATGAGTCGGTATTTTTCCATCTTTTAACGTGTCTATATTTAAGTCACCCGTAACAACAAGTTTTGTTTTTTTGTGATTTTTATGTATTTCATGCAAGAAAAGGTCAAGTTTTTGTAGAAAAATATTTGGGTCAGATTTCGGTGTTCGGTATATACAAATTACCAGTAAATTGTGTTGTGGGATTTCTATACCACAAGCCTCGAAAGTTTTAACAGTTGCATATTTTCTTATTTTTGTGTATTCGTTATAGATTGTATTACGCTTGACTAAGATACAAGTTCCGCCTCTTTGCTTGTCCCTGCAAAATGAAGTAGCCAGTTCATAATTGATTAGATTAAGGAATTTCTCATTACCAGATTGTATGAATGTCTCAGAAAGGCAGATCATGTCAGGCTGATTGTTGATCTCTAGCATCTCCTGTAATGTTAGTTCTAATAATTCCTGTTTTGCTGACAAACTAGCTATATTTTGATGCATGATTGTGAAAGATTTCAGGGGACTAGTTGCATTGTTCACGAAAAAAATTGCTTTTGTTTAACTTCGGAAAATATTTAGTAATTTTACTTTGGATTCGAGATTTACCAAAAGGTGTATCAGACCCCTTCACGTCAGTCACGCAAGTCTGAGGTCGAGCAAAATAATAAGGGATCGTACCCTTAGGATGTTTGACAGTATTCGAAGTTACTGTTGAATTGGTAGTTGAACGATTTAAATCTATTGTAGGTGATGGTTTATTATTACGGGTCAAAATTCGTTTTATTTGCTTAACATTTAGGTAATTATCCTCGTAGTCCCAACAGTCAATAATGTAATTGATTTTTCCACAGAATTTAAATAAATTATCATGTTCGCATTCAAGAAATTTACACTTATTATACTTATTACATATAGTTTTTATGGTATTATTCAGTTCCAAAACATTTATATATAGATTATTCAATACATTTAGGACAATCACGTTATTATTAGAAAATTTATTTAACAACTTATTTAACTGAAACGATAATATTTTCAAGTCATAATCGTTTTCACCTAGGCATATTATAATTTTGTCATTTGCTTTAATTTCTGTACATTGACAGCTATCTATAATGTCTGCCGCCAAAGAATCCGGTTTTGTAAGCGCTGTGATTGTGTATTTTTCATAATTGGAGTTGTATCTGGAATCTGATAAGGAAGCAGAAAGTCCGACGCATCTCTGCGTACCGAAGATAAATATTTTCTTGCATTGGTTTTCTATCTCTTCACGTATTCGGCTCGAAACATTTGAGTGAGTTGTGTCAGTATTTGTTGTAGTAAGCTTATGTTCAATGTTATTTATATAATTTGTAAGCCTTGATATTTCAGCTTCAGTTCGCAACAATTGCATTTCTAGATTTGTTATTTGTTGTTGAAGATTTATTATAGTATCTTTATTTTGCGTGTCTGAAATGGTGAGTGAGTTTCTACTTGGTGTGCAAGCAGCAAATGATTCAGACAGCTGAACATTGTAGTTTTTTTTCTTTTTAGAGCTGCAATTGAGTGGTGTTTTACATAATCGTTTTAATGTCTCATTTTCATTGCGGAGTTTAGTGTTTTGATTACGAAGCTCATTATTATCTAATACGACATTATCAAATTCGTTTTGCAAAATAACAAACTCGGAGCGAAGTCTATCGGTAGTTTCTTTAATCTCTTGCGTAGATAGTACATCAGTCACTGTAAAGTCCATGCTTTTTGACAGAAGTTTCTCTGGTGTAGTGAATGTATTGTCAGTGCTGCTTAATGGAGTAATTATGTGAGAGTCATCCGTAGAAGAAGTTGTACTTGTAGCAGTCTGTGTTTGATTGATTGGACTCGTATTACGTAAATTGTCGCTAGATTTTTGAGGGAGATGTTTTTTTCTTGTCGTGACATTGGAGATTTCTGAGTTGGGTGTAGAATTCGCTTTTGATTTATGTGTGCATGATTCACATTTCCAGTTATTTCTGGTACCCTTTAGGCGATGCAACTTTTCTGAGTATCCTACACAGTCGTATTCGAAATTGTGTTTGCAAAGTAAACATTGAACGGTATTTTTGGCATCTACTTTGTGTTTACATTTGTTGCATATTACTAGTAGTGGCTCCTTGCGGTGGTTCTTGGAGTTATTACCTGGCATTTTTTTACTATTAGAAGAGGTAGATATCCTTATTACGACTTATCGCTTACCTCAAGTTAGTTTTCCAATTTACGGCCAGATGACGCTTCTCCAGAAAATAAATATTTGTTAAAAAATATTTGTCGATTGCTGGGATCGAAATCGGTTTTCTTGAGACGGCGTACTTGCCCGCTCCAACGGCGCTAGCCAGACAATAAGTAGACTGACGAAAGTAGTGAACGGTATCGGCCGATCGGCGTACGTTGTTCGAAATGAGGTCAATGACTATAGACACATGTTTAGCTAGCCGTGTAGTCTATCACAAACGACAGCTGACGCTTGTGTATTATTTGAACTTCACAACGGTTTGAGTTTTTGTTTTTTGTTTTGATAATTGTAAACAAATTGAACTTTATCACGGTTCTTTCGTGTTTTCTTGGTGTTCACGAATACTGTCACGTTTATTTGTAAAGTATTTAGTTTTGATACACTTATTTAGTCGAAAATCACTGTTATCACTTCACACACTATTTTTGTTGTTGTTCTTCAAGATTTTTTTATGCAAACATTATCACACTTAATGCGAGACGTACTTTATCGAAAACTTAGGTGCGTTTAGTGAAAATCGAAACTTAGATAATTTTAAACAATAAATTTATACGGAGCTGATATTTATGTGTGGACTGTGGCGCCCTCTCTCCCCGAATCTCGCTTACCAAAAGTAGTAAAAAAGACAAGAGGAGGCAGTTTGTTTTTGCCGTTTATGTTGAATTTTTAGGTTCATCCCCCATTTTTAGGGAAGTTGACAGCAAGTTCAAATCCATATTTTTTTAATGACTATGAAAGTTTAATACTTAGAAAATTATATAGTTTATTTAGTACTAATCAACAGGTTAGTAAAACTTATGTCAATGTCTGTTTGACTCCATAAATTTACTGCTTTATAAGCGACTTTTCAGTGCCAGTTTTCTAATGCACTAATATATACAGTATGTAATAAATATTTTTAGTAATATGGTATTTACTAACATTATAAATGCGAAAGTGCGTTTGTTTGTTTGTTACGCCTTCATGTCTTAAGACATGAAGGCGTAACAAACAAACTACTGAACTACTGAACCAATCATCATGAAATTTTGCATAAACGTTGTCAGGAGTACAGAGAAAGACATAGGGTACCTTTCATCACGATAAAAGGATGTTCCTAAGAAAACCTTTCCACGCAGACGAAGTCGCGGGCGGCCGCTAGTTGATAATACTTACCACCGCCAGTAGGCATGAGCACGAAGCAGTCGTGGCCCAGCAGCGTGGCGTTGATGACCTGCAGCTGGTTCGGACGGAACGTCTTCAGGCCAAACTTCTCCTTGAACATCTCCATCATCAGCTCCGAATGGGGGAAATTTAGCCCGTCGAATTCACCTTACAAACACATAATCAAAATTTAATAAAGTCAATGTAAAGAGCTTTTAAGTATTTCGCGTATGCCAATACCAAACATCAAACTACTTTAAAAGTCAGTTCCATACTAGACAATACCAACATATTTATTGTTTTTGGATAGCTAACATCTTATACAGTTAATAACAAATATATAAAACTAATCCCAAACTATGGGATTAGGACTGATCACCGACAATCAGTTCACCGAATGCTTTTTGCCGACCGCTATATCACCGAAGATCCATTTAACCGACAGGCTATTTTACCGACGGGTCATTTCACCGACAGTACATTTCTTATTTGATATGTATTTTTTATTTTATTTTAAATAAAACTTTTTAATTGAGATTATTTTATTTCCCTTTTGATAAAATGACGTTCGAAAAAATGTACTATCGATGAAATAAGTTTCAGGCAAATGGCTTGTCGGCGAAATGACCCGTCGGTAAAATAGACTGTCGGTGAAATGGATCTTCGGTGATATAGCGGTCAGCAAAATGACATTCGATGAACTGATTGTCGGTGATCAGACTGATCAGTCCTAATCCCAAAAACGGGATTATTGACAAGCTACTACATGTAGAATTCAAAAGAAATTGATATTTAGCTAATCGTAGACCAGAAGGGATAGGTGCACAGCAATAAACTTAAAACTAAATTTAATAACAGTTATGATGCTGTTGAAAAAAGAAATAATATTGGCGTCAGCATTATCAATGGCGGAAGAAGCTTTAATCTAGAACTTGTTATGCCTGTAGTTGCTGTGCATAGAAGAAATATGAAATGGCTACTTGTCTCTAACTACAGTTGAGTTCCTCTAGACTTTACCAGCCTCCAAATGATTACCTGTAATTCCATCATTCTTAGTTCCAGCGTGGAAGTCACCCATGCCTTCATATTTAGGCTTCTCACTATCTTTCACTACAGAATTGTCCATGAGATTTATCACTTCCGGCTCTTTACATGTCAAAGCTTCCATATCGTCTTCGAAATCTTCTGGCCTGTACTCTGGCCAGCCATCATCGTCCTCCGGAATGTCTACAATTTCCTTTGTGTCGCTAGTGCCAGGAAGAGAATCACTGATATTAATTACACTACTTTTAAATACTTCGGGCAGCACATCAGTGTCGTCATCCATGTCAATAGGCACTTCATAGTCATCCACATCGTCAATATCATCATAATTAGGACTATCCTTGACTATTGGAGACACTGCTGTGCATGGTTTGTTGAAATTGAGCAAAGAACTCTTACTTAATTGTGGGGGCTGAAAATCTACAGAACTATTCCCTATAGACACATATTTCGGCGGTTCTTGAGGCAGTATAGGCTTCAGTCTTTCTGAAGCACTTTTTAATCTCTCTAAAGTGCTAGATGGCACGTCTCTTGTAGGCGTTGATGTTTTACTGCTGTCAGAATCATCCACAGCCAATCTAGAGGGTCTTTTGAATACAAATTTGCCTTTGCTTTTATTAACATTGTCTGATATATCTAAATTAGAAATGTCTGATAAGTTCTTAGTGGAGTCATTATTAGTTGAAAATGCATCAAACGATAGAGATTTCTTAGCTATTGACTCAGAGTAAATTGTTTTAGTAGCCGGTTTCTTATCAAAGTTTATTATATCAGGTGTGGATGTTATTGGTTCATTTTTAGAAAGTTTATTAATAGAAAATGGCTTCTTTCCAGGTAGTTGACTTGACTCCAAGTCAAAGTCATTAAGATCATCATCATAGTTTTCTAATACAGATGGACTATGACAGCTACTATTCATATTTGAAGTAACATTATTCACAGGTGATTGTACCATTTGGGAAGGCTGCTCTGAGTTTTTATGAGGAGTATCTGTTTTTTTATGTATTGCAGATTTTAATTTTGTTTTTAAATATTTCATTTGAACATAAGTCTTTTTATCATAGCCAGGGAACTTTTCTTTAATACAATTTGGTATTCTATCAAAAGCATTACTTATTTTCTCTAGTAGTTCTATGTACATTATTTTGCATTTTTCTACATCTTCTAATTTTATACTGCTTTTATCCTAGAAAAAAAAATGTGTTTATAAATACACCAAATATAATTTGTTAAACAATTAATCTATAAGAACTTACTTTGTCAATTTTTTTAAATGAAGGATTATGAGCAATTTCTTTTAAAAATCCTGAAATTGAATCATCTAGCTTCAAATTCTTAAGAGGGTCTGTGTCTTTTCTTGGACTAGATTTTTCTGGAGTCTTGGGGCTTTTACTGTGTGAATTTTTTCCTTCAGATTTATTTTTAGGTGGAGTATGTGTTTCACTTATTTTAACTGATGTATTAGATATATCTTTTGATGGAGTTTCACATTTTTCATTGAAAAAGTCAGGTGAATTTGGGAAGTCATCCTAGAAAAAAAAAGATAATTTAGATATTTTAGATAGATACCTACCAATAAAAAGAGCTAATCATCATCATCCTCCTGTCCTTATCCCAATTTATTTATAGTGTTCTACACAAAATAAAATTTTGAGCTCGTAGAACTACCACCATTGGGGTCGGCGCAGCATGTAATTCATACTGCATTAGGTTTTGGCAAAATTTTATGGTCGGCCGCCTGCCTGACATGACACCAACCCTCCTCGGGAATGCTGTTGTTGACAGTTTCCTCGCTGCCATTCGAGTGACCCTTTGTGCGATGGTCTGTACCGGGTCCCTATAACTTCCCTCTATCGCCTTTTACGATACCCACGGGATGAGATGGGACAGTCCTATTCTTGACCGGAACTGTACGGCGTAATAAAAAGAGCTAATCAACAAAAAAAAATATCTTTTCATTTCTCATATTCAGAAAGTGATGTATATTTAAACTGAGCAGCGGGTCAAAAACTCTTCGTTCCACCCTAGGGTGTAAAAGTAATTTAAAAATAGAACTCAATTTGGTTACATAGTCAACCATAGAGTTACCTCAAACCCCGCGTTCCGAATCACGCTTACAGCGCTGTTAGCGCGTATCCGACCAAATTAAATAGTCACAAAATATTCCACAAATAGGGTATTTGTGTACCTTCTTAATTTAATGGATTATACGCTAACAGTGCTGTTGGCGTGATTTGGAACTAGGCAAAAAAGAACAAATAGTTTAAAACAAGTTGCAGCCTTGTATTAGGGCGCATTCACGAACAACCACAAAACATGGTATAAACAAACAGCCAGTGCAAAATTAAAAACATTGGGCGGAGCGGCCGGCGGACGCGGCGTGTTTCAAATTTAAAATAAGAAAAACTATAAAATATTGGAGGGAAACCTAACTCTGTGACTTTGAGCTGGGAGTTTTTGGCGCCATTTCATCGAGTTCGGTTCGGTGTCTATTTTAATTATTTGCAAATTGATTCATAGTGGATATTGTGTCTTAAAATCGGTGCAGTTTTGTGGTACAAGTGTCTACGCAACTGAACAATATGTGGGATAATTGAAATAGGCGCGATCTTGGTTGTGCGAAGCTGAGACTTTTATTGACTTTTATTTTAAGGCTACCTCGGCAGAACTTACAAGAGTAAACTGTCTTGATATACTTAGTCCCAAATGCTCCAAGCAGCATTGGAATGCAATGCACCTGCATTCTAATGTAAAGGAACTGAAACAATACCTACCACTGAACTATTCAACACTTGACACTGGCAAAAATTACTTCCAATTGGAATGTAGATTGCCAACACATTTAAATAAGACGAAGAAGAAGACTTTGAGCTGTGTGTGTATGCCCTATTAAAGTTTTATTTGTGTTTTTACTAAAAATTAGTTTATACTAAAACAAAAAGTTCAAACAAAATAAAAGAAACAATAAAACTACATTCTAATTCGCCTCAAACAACTATTTCAGGAGAGCCTCTGCTATGCACTTACCGTCTAATCAAAGACCAAAGAATATCTACAACTTTTACAGGCATCCAACAAAGCCAAATCTGTCATCATAATATATCAAACTGTAAAGAATTTAACTTTAAATAAATTGTTTTAATTTTCAATTAAATTTAAATAGGTAAGGTAGGTAGGTAAATAAGTAAAATAATTATAAGGTCTACCGATGTAGTTACTAAGTACATGTTTTTATTAATAAACGTTTTGGAAAAACTAAGCCTTTTTTTACTTTCCTTATATTCGAAATGAAAACTCGGGTTCGTTTAACTCGGGTAAAAGTCATCAATTCCATCCTTGAACTATAGCCGCCATATCTCGTATGGGAATTGCTTCCTTTTGACCCTTATATAACAATCTACTATTTTATGAAAGGATAATAGTTACTAACCACATCCATAGAATCTAAGACCCCGTTCTTCTCCAAATGAGATTCAAACTTGGTATTAGTGCTAGATCCCAAAAAATCTGTACTTGTTCTTGAAGACGAAAATGGAGAATTATTCAATGTGCTTTGCTTTTGCTCCCCCTGAAATACGAAATGAAGATTTCAATATGATAAAGACTTATAAACCAATCAAAATCCTGCAAAAACTTTGTTTTCATCATCAACACTCACATTTTGTGTAGCATTTTTGAATGGTGGTACCCCTGAAATTAAAATATTTGTAAGAAACAAAAAATATTTGTAGTTAAATCCTTCAATAATATCTATTACATCCACAATGATTGATTCAAGATGTACAATGCGATTGAATTGACAAAAGATAGTGATCTGCTGTAACATCACTTGAGAATGTGTGTCAAAGAGTAAATTTTACAGATTAAAATATTGATATTTTAATCTGTAAAATTTACTCTGCGCGGGAAACTTATGGCCCAGACTGGCAATACTAACTAAGTGCTCTGAAGTTGGTCACATCTGTTGTACATTGTTAAATTAATTGCATTGTACAGTACGAGGCACGTATCTTGAAATCGGGTGGGGATTGCGTGAAACACGTATTTTTGGTATGCGTAGCGGTGAGGGGCGCGGGCGGCGGGAGAGGGGCGCGCGCTATTGGTCGCTCACAAGAGCACATGCGCGAACTTATCCCTAATCCGTCGAAAAAATTTCAAGATACGTGCCTAGTACTGTACTAAGATCTTTGGTTACAAGGTGATCACCCATCCAGCGGGTCTATCGGCTAAAAACATTGAAGTTCATGTTAACTGTAATTTGACAGATGGATGTTATACATTCCTACTTCATTTTGACACAAATAAAAATTTACCAAAGAAAAGTAGCAATGTATCACATCCATCTGTCAAATTACAGTTAACATGAAGTTCAATGTTTTTAGCCGATAGACCTGCAGCTCTGGTGTCGCCCTTTCTAAATCCTTAATATTATAAATCCGAAAGTCTGTTTGTTTGTTTTTTTGTTACGCCTTCACGTCGTAACTACTGAACCGATCATCATGAAATTTTGCATACACATTGTCAGGGGTGCAGAAAAGGACATAGGGTACCTTTCATCCAGAAAAAACGTGCAGTTCCCGAGGGATAGCAAAAAAACTGTCCAAGCAGACAAAGTTGCGGGCGGAAGCTAGTAATAAATAATAATAAGATCTTTGATTGTCTAGGCTACCTTTATTAATTTTTTGAGGGAGCAAAAACATATTACAATGCTATATAAACTTTTCAGAAACAATTGTAAACAGATTAAAAAATACTTACAGGTATTGCTGGTATTTGATTTGGATTTCCATACAAATTTTGATTTCTTTTCAGAGACCGGCTCTTGATTAGCAGTACTGCTAAAAATAATGTTATGAAAATAAAAAACACATCTGTAGATTTAACTTATTTGTTAAAACATAGAAGTCATTGTAAACAAACGAGTTTTTATTGGACTTAGGTGCTACTATTGAACTTATACTGTCTTGTGATCAACTGCTGTATCTATTTAAACGATTGATTCAGAAAATCATATTAGTTTTCAGGAAGAATATTCTAAGTTTGTAGAGGTCTACCTTTTCTTTTCTTTGAATTGTTTAAGTATAACAAAAGTAAACAAACCTTAGACTATTAATCTTGGAAGGTTCACCACTATTTTTCTTTATGAAATTCATTAGTGAGGACTGTTTGTTGGAGTTACGCTTTTTAGTAGCCATTTTATCTTCTTTAAATTATCCGTAAGTTCGATCGAATTCTCTTTTACCATAATATTAAGATAATTATTATCACATATTAAATAAAATAGTAAATATGTAGGTATCGCGCGCGCACAGCTTAGACTGACAGTGACATTGACAATTTGACATTAACCAGTATAATGGGCGCATTCTGCCAGACAAATCTTTGAGTCATCGACCGCCATAGAGTAAATTTTAACCAAGAGGAAAGTTTACTTTCCATGGTTAAAATGAACTTTATGGCGATCGATCGGTGATTCGCGTCGGTGACTTAAATATATTTTGATCGTCATCTCGTGTGTGCCTTACTCCTTCAGGCTTGTGAGCTTGTAAATCCTTCAGTGACGGATAAACAATTTCTTATTTTAGTATTCAGAACAAACGTAACGCTAGAATTTATGAATTATTGACGTTTGAACATGGTCCTCACGAAATGACACTGAAGATCATGGATGCTGGAAATAACAAAAACTAGCTAACGAAAGTGCAGTTTCACTCCATAGATGCTCAGTGACGCAAAAATAAATAAGATTTAACATTCGAAAACCATACAAAACAGAACAGAACTTATAAAATCGTTGTTTAAACGTGGCACACACGGAACCGTATGTGCCAGTTTTTGTTAAAGGAGATCGCAAAGCAAGCGAGTGCAACCTACTTGGAAACCTACATGGGGTTTTGTATTTGATATTTCAGATGTCAAATGTCACTCTCTCTGTAAGAAAAATCTACACACGAATTGTTTTCTCAGTTGTAAATAAAAGTCTGCTTTATATTTTAATAAGTGTTTGTTTCATCGTGCTAATAGCTTCCACACCGTCTGCGCACTGCTATATCACAACAGGTTATGGTTTTGCTGCAATTTAGCTGAAAGATGGAATCGACTTTCAAGTACAACATTTCACCTCTCGAAGGTAAAAGTAACTGGAATACATGGAAGTATAAAATGCTTATTATGCTCAAGAGCATACCTCGCGCTCTTGATATAATCGAAGGCAGACTTACCGAGGATAGAGAAAGCGAAGCCATTGCGAACGGACGATACGCCGCCGCTACCGTGTCGGAATTCACGAAAGCCGACTCGAGTGCTCTTTTCTTAATCACTAACAATATGACTGAAGAAATGCTACGAAAAGTGATGAGATTTACATCCACTAGAGAAATATGGTTAGAACTTCATCGAATGTTTGACGGAACTAACGAAGACAAAACCTTCCAACTATGTATGAGTTTCTTTGGACTGAGAAAGGATCCAGCTGACGACGCAGCAACTCATATGTCAAAGTTGAAGAACATTTGGACCTCATTGAACAAAGAGCTCGGCGAAGATAAGAAGCTTCCGGATCTTCTTCTCATATGCAAAACGCTCGATACACTGGGAGAAGATACGTTCAATTCAAGAGTGGATGGTTAATGTGTCCAACGTCCGAACGAACCATTGATAACCTAACCGACCGTCTGTGTGTGTTCGAAAGGAACTTGATGGTGTCTACCGTGCCACCAGAACAAGAGGCCTTAGCAACAAAGACCACACAGAAAGGGACAAAGAAAAAGAATAAGGATGCAAAGATAAAATGCAACTACTGCTCCATCAAAGGTCACCGCGTGAAGGATTGCAAAAGATGGCTTCAAGATGGCAAACCTCCGAAAAGCAGTAACCCGCCTCGTTCTGTTTCGTCTCAAAAGGAATCCCAAGTAGTGGAATCGATGTACTTACAAGCGGAAGTACTAACAACCGAGCATGAAGTATCGACGACTTCATCGAGTACAGTCAACTGGTACGTTGATAACGGTGCAACATGCCATGTCAGCAATCGCGGAGATCTATTTCAAACATTCCAAGCTTTTGACCAGATGCACACAGTCTCTACGGCTAATGGCAATGCAATGCAAGCTAAAGGCAAAGGGAATATCAACATCGAATCAGAGGTACGTGGAAAAGTTAACGAGATCACCCTGAAGGACGTTTGGTACGTGCCACAGATCACAAAGAACCTGTTCTCTGTTTTAGCTGCTCACGACTGCAACTCAATAAGCAAGTTTGAGTCCACACCAACGAGCTGCACTATGTCAACACGCGGCGAAGTTAAACTAACGGGTGTACGCAGCATAAGCGGAGGCTTATACAAGCTAAATAGTAAGAGCGTCATTCCTAATAAAAACTTAGAAGTGAATCTTACACTAACAAAAACGCAGCTTTACCACGAACGACTCGTACATCAGAACAAGCGTCATGTACGTCAATTTGTAAAACGGGAGTTAGGAGTAGACCTTCCTCAAGATGAAAGCATCTGCGAAAGTTGCATATTCGGCAAGTCGCACCGATTGAAGTTTGGTACCCGACCTAGAGCTTCAAGACCCGGCGAACTTGTACACAGTGACGTATGCGGACCGTTCCCTAACTCATTTACAAATCTACGCTACTTTGTATTGTTTAAAGATGATTTCACCGGCTATCGCTACGTTTACTTCCTGAGAGCCAAGTCAGAAGTAAGACAGAAGATACAAGAATTCATTGCCGAAGCAATAAACACTGGTCATTCGATCGAGACACTCCTGAGTGACAATGGAGGCGAGTTTGACAATAAGGATGTGCGTGAGATCCTCGCCACGCATGGAATCAAACAGAGGCTAACTATGCCATACACTCCCGAGCAAAACCGAGAGATAATAGAACCTTGGTCGAGGCTGCAAGGACTATTATGCACAGCGGAGGGTTCCAAGAGAAGCTTTGGGCCGAAATAATTAAAGCGGTTGCCTACGTTCTCAACAGAACCGGTCCCTCCCGTATGGAGAACAAATCACCCTACGAACTATGGCGTGGAAATAAACCAAAAGTTGCTCACTTACGCATCTTGGGCTGCAGAGCCTACGTCCATGTCCCCAAACAGAAAAGGAAGAAACTCTCCATGAAAGCCCTCAAAGGAAGATTAATCGGATACGACAACGATGATGGCTATCGTATCTGGAGCGACGACAACACAATGATTCGGTCGCGAAACGTTATCTTTGACGAGAAACCGCTTGACAGAACTCTTTGCGAAGACGTTGTACCCACGACAACGAGGAAAGACACATCTTTCAATGAAATTGATTTGAAAGTGACTTTCAATCAGGAACGCAATGAAGACAGTCAAGGTCTTACACCAAGTCATCGTATTGAAAACTCGATACCTGATCATGAAGATCAAGGACGTGTACCGCAGATAATAGAAGACAGATCGATTGAATTTGATGAGGAAAATCCCGATCATGGTGTAATGTCTAGACCACCGAGCACAACTTTGGACGAAGCCGATGCCAATTTAGGAAATTCATCTGACTCAGAAGATGAAGATACAGAACCTAGATACAACCTGCGAGACAGGAGCACCATTCGTCCTCCTGAAAAATTCAGAGACTGCTGTGCACTTATTGACGAAAAAGCTGAACCCACTACGTTTAAAGAAGCTATGAAGAGCCCAAACAAAGATGAGTGGATCAAAGCTATGCTGAAAGAGATCATGGGTCCTTCAAGAACTACCTCAGGATCGAAAAGCCATACCGTGCAAATGGGTTTATAAGATAAAGAGAAACCCGGATGGCTCTATCGATAAATACAAAGCGCGTCTGGTTGCAAAAGGTTTCAAACAACGCAAAGGAATAGACTACGAGGAAACTTACAGTCCTGTAGCCAGATTTGCAACCATACGATCACTACTAAGTGTTGCTGCAAGTGAAAGGATGTACCTAACACAGTTCGACGTGACGACTGCCTTTCTCTATGGTGAGCTCGAAGAAGAGCTTTACATGCAACAACCTGAAGGTTTTCACGACGGCTCTACCCGCGTATGTCATCTGAACAGAAGTTTGTACGGATTGAAACAAGCGCCCCGCTGCTGGAATCATCGCTTCCATAAAGTACTGTCTGAACTCGAATTCACACAGAGTACTGCAGATCCGTGTCTATACACAAAGAAAGTAGGGGGAAATGTATCTTACTTACTTTATATGTCGACGACGGATTAGTGGCTGCTTCAGACAAACAGCTTGCCGATGACTTCCTAGAGAACCTGAAAACTAAACTTAAAATTACGACAAAGCCCGCGACCTACTACTTAGGAATGGAGATCAGTCAGTGTAAAGACGGCACAATTGTAATCCACCAAGAAGCCTATACAAAGAAGGTACTTGAACGCTTTAACATGGCTAACAGTAATCCCGTTTCAACGCCGATTGACGCCGCAGAATCGTCTGCAACACAATTAGATGCGGAGAAGGGAAACACGGAGGAGATTAATTTCCCCTATCGCGAAGCTGTTGGTGCACTAGCATACCTCATGGTCGCAACCCGTCCTGATATCGCTTATGCCGTTGGCGTAGTATCACGGAACCTGGAAAAGCCAACCAGAAGTGACTGGAACAGAGTGAAACGTATACTCCGTTACCTAAAGGGAACTACGTCTTTGGGGATCCAGTTTAAGCCGAAGACCCTGGCAAAACCAGAACTGGAAGGATATAGCGACGCCGATTATGGTGGCGATGCTACTACCGGAAGATCCACCACTGGAATAGTATGCCTATATGCCGGAGGTCCAGTATCATGGACAAGCAGAAGGCAAACCTCAGTAGCACTGTCCACTACTGAAGCAGAATTAGTGGCCGCCAGTGAAGGAGCCAGAGAACTAGTTTGGCTGACGAGAGTCTTTGAAGATCTGACAAAGGAAAAGAGTGTGCCGACTCTTCATGTTGACAATGAAGCAGCGGTACGATTGGCACACAACCGAATTCCACAAGCGGACAAAGCATATTCGCGTCCGACACTTCTATGTCCGAGAACTTGTGTCTGAAGGAGCGATCTTTGTTAAAAGAATTGGGACAAGAGATCAGATCGCAGATATCATGACCAAAGGACTGCCGAAGCCCGCTTTTGTGAAGGTTAGGTCTGCACTAGCATTGTTTTAGAGGGCGTGTTAAAGGAGATCGCAAAGCAAGCGAGTGCAACCTACTTGGAAACCTACATGGGTTTTTGTATTTGATATTTCAGATGTCAAATGTCACTCTCTCTGTAAGAAAAATCTACACAAGAATTGTTTTCTCAGTTGTAAATAAAAGTCTGCTTTATATTTTAATAAGTGTTTGTTTCATCGTGCTAATAGCTTCCACACCGTCTGCGCACTGCTATATCACAACAGTTTTCATTTGTCGAAATATCTACAACTAAACCCTTTGGAGTCAAATTAAGCAGTCTAGCAGCGTTACGTTTGATAAGTGACAGCATATAACACTTTAAATCCGTTCGCGTAACAACACATCAATAGAAAAAGCAAAAACAATATTTCGACCCATCAGACTGTGTGGCCCACAATTAATACCGTTACGTTACGTGAATTTTGCGTCACATAAGTTGTAAAGCAGTTTATAGTAATAAAAATTTCCGTCACTGAGGATCTAGCTTTATTTGGAACCAATCACACAAAAAAAATAAAAAAAAAAAAAAAAAAAAAAAAAATCGTCACAACTGCAAACACAAACACACATACATACACCCACACACTCTTCTTGATAACACACACGCACACACACACGCACACAGACACCCAATTAACCGAAGCCGTTACAATTATTTACACCACTTTATTTAGCAAGCACACAACCCACATGATTATACAAAAAACCAACTCCACGCAATTTGTTTGTTTGTAACTATAACTATTTTAAGGGCATTATCTTATTTTATAAACGCACATTGAAATACATTTAAAACTTAAAAAAATATTATATTTTTAGTTTAGCAGTTACTTAAAAATTGTAAAATTGAAACAACAAATGTATCTTTTGTAATCTTAGAAGGAGCGGGGCTCTTAACACAGGTTTTATACTTAAAAGGGGCCTCAGCCATATGTTATGTAATGTACTTAAAAGATACTGAATAAATATTTTTTCATTTTTTCATTTTTCAATCACTGCAGTACTTACGATGCAATTCGAGATTTAAATTAGTATGTAGATCACCAAGGGTGACCACGAAGTATTTTTTTGCGGACATCGTATCGTGTTGATGTTTACTGAGACTGCAGCGTATCGTTACAACCCACGATGGATGGAACGGAATGGAGGCGGTATATGCATTTGGGGTAAGGGTTTGCATGTGTGTTGGTATGTTTGTCTGTTACTATTTTCCTCTTTCGCGGCAACAGGTTGTGCGTGATAATTTTTATTAAAGAATTAGTAGTTAATTAAAGAGCGATAAAATGCTTGCAAGCATTGCTTGTATGTTGTCTGATGCAGGTTGAAAAACGACGAAAAACGAAAAATTAAGGCATATTAAAATAAAAATCAAAACGTGGCTGACGACATGCCGTTCACTGCAGTGAATGGCGCTGTTTACACGTTTCATTTATCGATAATTTCCGATGCCGATGATTGATGAAAGGCAGATACCGATGAAAGCGAACGGCGGTCTAGTGACTTTCATCAAAAAGGCACATCAGTGATGAAAGATGAATTCATAATTAGACACTTCATTTTCGATGCTTCACTAATGAAGCATCGAAAATAAACGTAAAAATTAACCATCTTATTTCGGCTTAAGCGAACGCTGGCTGACATCTACCCAGAAAGAAACAATTCAGGGTTACATCTACCTGCCTACCTAAGTACTCTTCGAGGCTTGGTTATAAAGAAGCACAATGACACATACATTTTTATCAATGCCATCTATCGAGCAGACAGTTTTTTGTCATTTTGATTGAAAAGCCCTCATTAACAGGACGTTTATATCTTTTCTGTCCATCAACGTGCGTACACTGTTGTCACCCTATCTTAAAAATCTCATACAAATTGTATCATGAATTGTATTAAAACTACTGCAGTGATTGGTTCCAAATAAAGCTAGATCCTCAGTGACGGAAATTCTTATTACTATAAACTGCTTTACATCTTAAGTGACGCAAAATTCACGTAACGTAACGGTATTAATTGTGGGCCACACAGTCTGATGGGTCGAAATATTGTTTTTGCTTTTCTTATTGATGTGTTGTTACGCGAACGGATTTAAAGTTTTATATGCTGTCACTTATCAAACGTAACGCTGCTAGACTGCTTCATTTGGTTCCAAACGGCTTAGTTGTCGATATTTTGACAAATGAAAACTGGCACACACGGTTCCGTGTGTGCCACGTTTAAACAACGATTTTATGAGATCTATTCTGTTTTGTATGGTTTTCGAATGTTAAATCTTATTTATTTTTGCGTCACTGAGCATCTATGGAGTGAAACTGCACTTTCGTTAGCTAGTTTTTGTTATTTCCAGCATCCATGATCTTCAGTGTCATTTCGTGAGGACCATGTTCAAACGTCAATAATTCATAAATTCTAGCGTTACGTTTGTTCTGAATACCAAAATAAGAAATTGTTTATCCGTCACTGAAGGATTTATAAGCTCACAAGCCTGAAGGAGTAAGGCACACACGAGATGACGATCATAATATATTTTGTCTGGCAGAATGCGCCCATTTAAGGCGAAACTATATTAGCGTCTTAGATTATTTAGCGTATAGTTGGCAGCCTCACCATGGAATTAGAAGGTTTTGACTAGATCAAAAAATTGTTAATAAATAGTGATAAATAGTGAACTATAAATAGTGATACTATGGTTCAAAAGATATTTGTGTATCTTGGTGAGGCTGCTAACTTGACGTCAAGCTTGCAGACACCTTAAGAAATACAGTTCGTATCAATGTGATTTATATGTCAAAAATTGATAGAAAATAGTGAATCGTATACGCAAAATTTCAATAATATTGCTTCAATACAAGCCGAGATATTACGGTCTCAAAGTTGGCTGCTAACTTGACGTTTCTGGCGATGGCGATTCCAGAGAAACGAGTACAAGTTTTGAACAAATAAATATATCAAAAAGTTGTTAGTGAAATTGTGATTCTTACGATATAAATAAAAAATGAATTCTTTATTGCTATTTTCCAAAAATCGAAACTTCTACATAATACTCTGAATATAGGCTGTCGATCAATATTGAACTTTGCTTCACAGTAATAAGGTTTAAACTTGATTGCAATCATGAGGTGAGTACCTACTATCAAGCAAAAAAGTGAAATTTATATTTTTTTACTGTGTCAATAGTCATATCCTCGGTTCAATGCTATTGATTTGGTATAAACAAATATTTTTCTACCCAATTTTTTTTACATTCTTTTATTAAGTTTTTTTTTCATTTAGCAAAGCAAATTCTTTTCTACTTCGCTATCAGATTCGATCATTTTCGTTTTGTGTTCGTGTTCGTAGTTCCCGCAAGTTCTCACTTTACCAACAACCAGCTTTGAAACGACACGTTGTGGGTGCATTCCAATCACTAAGTCGTTGATCACCACAAGTAAGCAATCGTTCACAAGAACGTCGTATAACTCGTATATAAAAGATCTGTTTTATATTGTCTGTATGTATGGCACTTCTTACTCAAAAAATATAATTCTTAATAGCTTACCTTGTTTTGATTTATTTAATTGCAATATTTTTACTTTCTATAGTCAGTAGTTTAGTGAAAGACCTATGAAAAGCTTTTGGATAAAAAATTTCAATTCGTTGCCTTAACATAGGTAGTCTTAGTATGTCATGCTCTCATGGTTCATGCGTCATGTTCGGGAACTGGTGCTGCCAGTGGGAATGGGTCTGCTTCTGACTACCTATCTTAATGCATATTGAATTGTATGTTTTTCTTTTATTTTTATTTATTGTAACAGCCTAGACTGAATAACAAGTTCAAACTTTGAATTTAGCTTAAAATCTGTAAATTGAATAAGAAATTTGAAACTCATTAAGAAATGAGCTAATTCAATAATGTTATTTATTTGTTAATCTTTGTTAATATAAAGTCTGGAAACGATATACATATTTGTAAATATCGTTCCATCTGATTGATAAAGCTGACAAGTTTTTTGCGCCCATTTTTCTTGTCAGTTAAAAGACGTCATAATGGGTGGTAGGGTAAAAGAATTGACGATTTAAAAATTCTTATTATGTGAGCTTATTTAAATAAAATATATTTCACTTTCACTTTCACTTTCACTGTCGTTGGCGGTAAAAAAATATCGCGGTTTGAAAAAATTCAATATTTCTTTCCATTGTTAAAATTAGTTTATAGCAATCGATGACTCAGCGATTGGTCTTTTGGAATGCACCCAGCACTGACAGTGACAACTGACAGATATCAGTCAGCTGTCAGCTGTCAGTCGTACACAATCGTTTTTATTCAGACGAATTGTTCAATTTTATGTGATATAAATGTGAATTTATTTCAAAATGTCTCTGAAAAAAGCACTATATCTTACTAAAGCTATTTGCTGCAAAACAGTGAAGCTTCAAAATACGAATCTGCCCGGTCCAAAGTATTGGTTATATACTGCAAATTCAGTTAGATTTTATTCAGCCGAAAATATAGGTTAGTTTTTGACTTCTTCATTGCTTGCTTTATTGTATAACTCTAGGGTTTTCAAAATCTAAATCCATATATTAAACATTCTGCTTCATATTTTCGTGACAATAGTCTTATGATTTTGTATAATTGATTATAGTTAGAAAAATGAAAAATCAGCTGTTTTTGCAAATGTTTCATCGGTCAACTTTATTGTTTTAGGAGATAAAAATAAACCTGGTAAAGGTCCTGAAAAGGTAGATATATTGGGTCGTTTTTTCCCTCAAAATCCAATTACTCCTGATGCACAAGAAGTAAAGAAAGAACAAGAACAATTTGAAAAAGAAAATAAAAGAAAGACAGAAGAAAATGAAAAAAGTTGGAGAAGAATGAAAATTGGGTAAGTTGAAGGTGGTGAAACTGGTATTTGGTCCCAAAGTTAAACCAGCCTTTCTATTGTCTAATTTTCAAAATCTATCGCAATCGCTTTTATTTGACAGATAGATGTGACACATTTCTGCATTTCTTTGGAAAGTTGTTATTTGTGCCAAAAAGGAGCATCAATGTATCACATCCTGAAAGCGATTGCGATAGATTTGAAATTAGACAATTAGCCCCCAGAAACCAGTTTTATCTATTGTCTAATTTCAAAATCTATCGCTATCGCTTTCAGGATGTAACACATTGATGCTTCTTTTTGGCACAAATAAAAACTTACGAAAGAAATGCAGCAATGTGTCATCCATCTGTCAAATGAAAGCGATTACGATAGATTTTGAAAGGCGCTAGTGTAGGCTCGGTGGGCCCTTAATGAGAACCCTTCTGGGTAGTCTAAGCAGTATAATAAAATAAAAATTTGTATGTGAGTAGTTTTACTTATTAACTTTACTTTTTTTACAAGTATTTTTTAGATTCTAAATTGTTAAAAGTATCTTGATTATGTTTTATTTAGAACAAAAGTGAATAAGTTTCCAATTTGATTGTCTTGGTTACTCTGATTAAAATATTGTACCAAGTGCTGATAAAACATATTTTGCCAAAATTCTTCTCGACATAACAGTGTATTAGGTACTATGGGCAACAGCGTCGCTTAACCAGTTAACAACAAAATTCGTGTGCGCGCGTATCGCCCCTGCACGAACTAAACGTATGGTTGAGACGGCGCGGCATGCAAGCGATTTTAACCTTAGTAGTGGTTAAGCGTCGCTGTTACCCATGATACATTAATTTCTTAATTCTCTACAACTACTTTTACTAAGGTACTTTATAAATTATCATCTCTATTTGACTGACTTTTTACTATAAAAATTAAAAGGTACTTAGGTATTTATGTTTTAAGAAAAGACACTTTTGGTAACCATAATAAATTGTGAATATCAGGTTTGCAGTATTTGGTGGAGCCTTAACAGTGATGGGTGGATGTTTAGTAGTGGAGATGGGAGCCCCCCGACGGGGGGAAGATGGCCAGCCGTTAGAGGATGAGTTCTCGAACCTACCCATTGTATTGCAGTACCTCAAACGCACTTGGAAAGAGCTTACGTTTTATGAGAAGGTGGAGTACTTATATCAATTGTGCCATCAGGCATAGATTTTTAATTATACTGTGTATACTTATAAGCTAGGTTTAAATTAATCAGCACAGCTGGACTGTAAAAAAGATATCTACATGTAGCATAATTTGAGTTTTTGCTCTCAGCTAAACCATGTCAAATATAGCTTTTAATGACTAAATAACCCTAACAAATATTTTATTCCTATAGATAATGAGCAGTCGCTTTTTTATTCTATAGGTAAAAAGTAGTTTGCAAAATTTGACTAACAAACTAAATAATAAACAAAAAAGCGACCTAATAAAAATGTGGTAAAGAAGAACTACTCTGTCCCTTTATGTAAGAAATAATTTGTTATATTAGGAGCAGATCAGTCCTTTTCTTGCTTTCGCACGTAGGTGCCTATGTCTATCACCCCTCTTCCTCCTTCACCACATATGTTCACCATCCAAAGTGCTTTGTTGAGTTAGTGAAGGCACTTTTGACAGATTTTCCAGTTGTTGAAATGGCCTGGAACGCACCAGAATGCCGTTCTGTGAAAAGTTCTCCTTACATCATTCTGGTAATAGTACATTACATCCGAGAACGGGAAGCTAGCGATTGCATTGTCGAGGATGGTTTGAAGCCCGAGCCGCAGGCGAGGGCTTTAATCATTCGAGGCAATGCAAGTAGCTTCCAGTACAAGGTTTGTATAATACTTTACTCACGAAATGCGAAGAAATACAATTTTCTTTGATATTTAAATTGGTTCGCGTGGCCATGTTTACTGACCGGTCATGCAACCATAAAGTTTCATAAAAAGAATGCTAGCTGATATGTTCTACCGATTTGAATTTGTGCTTGATTTGTGATTGAACATTTTCGTGGGGGTCTGGTTCATCACATTCTAAATTTGAAATTCAGTGCGGAAAGTAAGTGTTCCAAATTCAAATCGGTAGAACTTATCAGCTAGCATTCTTTTTATGAAACTTTATGGTTGCATGACCGGTCAGTAAACATGGCCACGCGAACCAATTTAAATATCACATTTTTACAAAGAAAATTGTATTTCCTCGCATTTCGTAAGTAAAGTATTATACAAACCTTGTACTGGAAGCTACTTGCATTGCCTCGAATGATTAAAGCCCTCGCCTGCGGCTCGGGCTTCAAACCATCCTCGACAATGCAATCGCTAGCTTCCCGTTCTCGGATGTAATGTACTAATAAGTACCTATCTGTATCAGTCCGAAGGTTAGAATGGAAATGCGTTCCAGTTCGTGAGTAAGTCCAATTCATCCACTGATTAAAATAAAGGTGCAGGCACATTTGTCTGACCATGCGTTAACACGTGTTAAGACGCCGTCAGATGACATCGGTTTTCATAGTAAATGTATGCACTAGGTTCACACTTACTTATAACACGTCCATATAAATACGGCGTGTTAACACGTCGCGTCAGTCAGACAAATGTGCCCGCACCATTAATGTTATTCAGTCGAGTTAAGACGGTTTATTCTGCACACTAGCGCCGCCATTGAAACGAGAATCATAGTGCTAAAATAAAGACGAAATTATGAATTAATAATTCCAAACAAGCTTTGTGCTACTTTTTATCACTTAAACAGTATTTTCTAGCCTGTCGTTTAGTGTAATGAACTTTTATTGGATTGTTCAGAGTGCACTACAGAGAGATAATTCACAAGTTCGTTTTTAGGGTTCCGTACCCAAAGGGTAAACGGGACCCTATTACTAAGCCTCCGCTGTCCGTCTGTCCGTCTGTCGCCTGGCTGTATCTCATGAACCGTGATAGCTAGACAGTTGAAATTTTCACAGATAATGTATTTCTGTTGCCGCTATAACAACAAATACTAAAAACAGAATAAAATTTAAGGGGGGCTCCCATACAACAAACGTGATTTTTTTGCCGTTTTTGGTACGGAACCCTTCGTGCGTGAGTCCGACTCGCACTTGGCCGGTTTTTTACTGTTTTTTGGTACGGAACCCTTCGTGCGCGAGTCCGACTCGCACTTGGCCGGTTTTTTATTTAAGCACTATGGTTCTTGTTTCAATGGCAGGGCTACTGTGCAGACTGCGCCCTCTGAACGATTCAACGCCCGGAAAATGCGACACTATAGATTACTCATGTTGTCTGGGTGCATTTGGCCGCGCATTCGAAGAGTTAAGAACTGCCACACTCATAACATGCATTGTTGTAACACCAGATGATCAAAGAGCCGTCGCGCGAGAAGTTGCTGCCGGACCCCCTGCCGCCGCCGTACCAGCCGCAGTACACGCTCGTGCTGGAGTTCACCGACGTGCTCGTGCACCCCGACTGGTCCTACCAGACTGGGTGGAGGTACGATAGTGTTTAGATATTATAATATATTATAATGACTTCGGGGAATGGCAGAGAGAGAAAGACAGACACAATCAGGGGCCGTACCGGCTAACTTACATGGCTATCGTAATCGCTTTCATTGACAGATGGATGTGACACATTGCTATTTCTATTTGGCATAAATAAAAACTTACCATAGAAAAGGTAACGCACGTAATCAATGTAAGGCACGTAATCAATTGATTACGTAAAGCTGTTGCTAACAATTCTCGATTAAAATCGATTGAAAGCGCGGTTGCATTGCTGCTTTAGTTAAGATAGTTGTCACATTGGTTCTTACTAAAGCAGCGATGTAACTGCGATTTCTGTCAGAGTTGATTGCAACAAAGTTACGTAATTACCCCCAAGACCCTTGATCACGTAAGTCTGTTGCTAACAATTCTCGATTGAAAGCGCGGTTGCATTGCTGCTTTAGTTAAGATAGTTGTCACATTGGTTCTAACTAAAGCAGCAATGTAACTGCGATTTCTGTCAGAGTTGATTGCAACAAAATTACAAAATCACCCCCCAGGGGGGTAATTATCTAACTTTGTTGCAATCAGCTCTGACAGAAATTGCAGTTACATTGCTGCTTTAGTAAGAACCAATGTGACAACTATCTTAACTAAAGCAGCAATGCAACTGCGCTTTCAATCGAGAATTGTTAGCAACAGACTTACGTAATCAAGGGTCAGGGGGGTGATTTTGTAATTTTGTTGCAATCAACTTTGACAGAAATCGCAGTTACATTGCTGCTTTAGTTAGAACCAATGTGACAACTATCTTAACTAAAGCAGCAATATAACTGCGCTTTCAATCGATTTCAATCGAGAATTGTTAGCAACAGCTTTACGTAATCAAGGTACAGGGGGGTAATTACGTATCTTTGTTGCAATCAACTCTGACAGAAATCGCAGTTACATCGCTGCTTTAGTAAGAACCAATGTGACAACTATCTTAACTAAAGCAGCAATGCAACTGCGCTTTCAATCGATTTCAATCGAGAATTGTTAGCAACAGACTTACGTGATCAATGGTCAGGTGTATCCTTATGATATAGTTTAATATAGTCAGATACATGTCGGTCACACAGTCGGCCGGCAGAGCACCCCTCAAGCTATACAAAGCTCAAAAATCTCCAATTAATTTTGAACCTTAATGTCTCTAAGTTTAAGTTTAAAATTGAATACCTATTATGCAAGCCCAGCGTGCCGTTGACTGACATGAAACTGTGAGGGTTAAGTTTTTTTTAGATATGCCATAATAAATGAAAGAAAACGGTAAAAAAAACCTTTTTTTTTGCTAATGCAGAACTGAAAAATAAGCTTTTATGAAATCATCATTATACAGGTTTAAAAAGCGTCCCGGGGTTGACCAGTTCCTGCAGACAGTGGCGAACAGCAACTACGAGGTGGTGATCTTCACTTCGGAGAACGCCTTCATGATCTGGCCGGTGATCGACAAGCTGGACCCCGAGAACAAACTCATCTCGTACCGCCTCTTCCGGGATTCTACGCACTTCATAGACGGAGTGCACGTCAAGAATCTTGACGGACTTAATAGAGACTTATCTAAGGTAAGAAGAATTGAAGTCTGTCAGGCAGATGAACTGCTTCAGCCATAGCCAATAGAATCTTTCGGTTATGTGCATTACAATGCCGAAGTAGAAAAGACCGAATTTTACAAGACCTATGGACGAAAGACCGAAAATTAAAAGGCCGAATGGTTGTTTGGCCGTACGTTTAAAATCCCGAAAGGACATTTTACCTAAAAGACTAAATCCCGAAGCTTACAAAACCGAGGGTTAATATACCTACGCTCTGTACCCCGAACTTCTTAATACCGAATTAGTCAAAAACAAGCTATCATAACTAAAAAGATTTGGCCTGAAATGCTTTATAGTTTAGCTGCCGGAAATGAGTCTAAACTAGTCTACTGGGACTTAAAACCGTAGACCGTAGGTCACGAGATAGGTGCGAGGAGCGTAGCGACGAGCATGTTAGGTTGCCATGAACTCGGCGCGTGAGCCGAGCGAGCGAAGCGAGCGTGCCGCGGTAGCGGCCGGCGAAGCGCCAGAAAAAAACTATTTCAAACTCGATTGGTGGATTTGTCAAAATAATGACCATTTTACAAGCATTTTTGAGTAAAACAAATTAACCTCAACACCTACTTTCATAAATGTATGTGTTTGTGTAGGTAGAGTAAGTTATAAGTATTGACATTTTAACTTTCGGGGTTTTAAACTTTCGGAATTTCGAACTTTCGGTCATTTGATAATCGATCATTCAAGTTTCGGTCTATCGGATATCGACATTTAGGATGTTCGGTATTTTGAAAATAGGTGTTTTATACGTCGATATTTCGGTCGTATGTATTATGAATTTTCGACATTGTAATGCATACCCAATCTTTCGACGGTTTCTGGGATATCATCACTCACTTATTGCCAGTTCTCTTTTGCCTGCCTAGCATGACCGATTTATATCGCGTGATATAGCGTTTTATCACGTTCAACTGTCAAAAAGACAAAGGAGTTTGACAGTTGAGTGTCGATAAAATGCTATATCACGCGATATAAATCGGTCATGCTAGGCAGGCTGACCTCTCATTACGCACCTTTTAGTTAAATCTCAGCATCCCACTAGCTAGAATCCAACACATCTTAAATTCTTTTGTATTTTTTTATTGTTATAGCTATAGAGTTACTGGCGGAGGTTTAATCACTAACATTAGAGCTTATAAATATAAATATATAAATAAATAAATATAAATATTTGACAACATCACATACATTGCTCCAAGCTATAGCACTTGTGTTATGGAAATCAGAAACAACGGTGGTATTATGACACACACCCAGACCTGAGACAATATTGAAAAGTTCATTTTCTACATTGACCCAGCCGGGATCGAACCCGGGACCTCAAGAGATGGTGACGCCTTGAAAACCGGCGTGCGAACCACTCGACCACGGAGGTCGTCATTATATAGCTCTCATGTTACTAACACATGGATGTTTTTCCGATTTTTTTTTAATATTGTCAATAAATTAATAGGGATCACACAATCACCATAAAATGCAAGTCGTCACAATCGCAACTTGCCACATTTTGCAACTCGTCACATATGCAACTCGTCCGTCACATACGCAACTCATCACTTTTTGCAACTCGTGTCATTGCTTTTGACCACAGAAAAAGTGGCTGCACAATCTTTATCAAGCCTAATTGTGCACACTGGGCTGTTGGGTACATTGTATTAAAACGAAAAACATGTGACGAGTTGCGTTTGTGAATTGTGACGAACTGAGGGCCTAGTACGAGTTGGTTTTTTGTTCTCACTTCACTTTGCGAATAGTTAACTATAGTTTTCTCTCTTTCACTCGATCACTCACTCGCATGATTTCCTCTCTTTCACTCGATACTATTCGCAAAGTGAGGTGAGAAACACAACTCGTACTAGGCCCTCAGCTAGTGTGTCGAACTGCGTGTGTGACGTGTCGCGTATGTGACGACCTGCGTGTGATCTATTAATAGTAATAATTGTTTTGTGATAATGGCAGGTTTTTTTATTAATATTCATTAATTGAGTACTGAAATGATTGTTTCAGGTAATAGTAGTAGATTGGAATAAGGCAGCCATCAAGTTCCACCCGGAGAACTCGCTAATACTGAAGAAGTGGAAGGGGGCGGACGACGACACCTCGCTGCTCGACCTCGCCAACTTGCTGCAGAGTGAGTACTGACTACATAAAATATGAATTAATCGATTACAGGGTTCATACTAGCTTAGTGGGTGGAGAGGTAATTGTGAATTACCCTGGTTATTGACGTTGATAGAATAAACTATGTCGGGATTTACACCAGATACCTGTTTATTTTTGGGAGTCCGATATTTCGGCGCAGTTGCATGCGCCATGATCACGGAAGAACTGTCGATTGTTGCGTGCGGGTAGATGTTATTGGCAGACGAATCGGTCTACCCTCCGTCTAGTTCTTTTATTATTACGTTCGACACTGTCTGCAAACTCACTATTCACTCGAATTTGTTCTCGACACACGACACTCACTGTATCTGTACGCGAAACGGCACGTTTTTTATTTGTTGTTTTTACACAACCGGACTACTGGATTCCAGACACTCTACAATTTAAACCCATCCTCACGATTGAGATTTTTGTATTTGGTAATTTCAACAGGTACAGTTTGACCATAAAGAGTTGAAATTAAATAAAATGGAACTAAATTTTTTCAGTACAAAATTTAGTAAGTGTTGCCAATTTATTCGTGATTTTGACGTGTTTACATAGAAAGTGGCGCCCTCAATTTTTGTCAACTCTTTATGGTCAAGCTGTACATGGTGTAAATCCCGACATAGTTTATTCTATCAATGTGAATTACCCGTCCACCCACCGGTGGAAAAGTCCAGTAAGACGGGTAGTGAAGGATTCAGACGTTACTTGCTTTTATTTTAACATTATTACAGAGGGCCTAGCTAGTAGGAGTTGTGTTCTCATTCTCACCTCACTTTGCAAGTAGTATCCGATATACTGCTCACAGTCAATGTGAGGGAGTGAACGAGTAAAAGGGGGGAAGTTATAGTTAACTATTGGCAAAGTGAAGTGAGAGCAAAACCAGGCCTCCTTCACTCACTCAAGGTCGCGCGATAAGCACATACCGCTAGCCGTTCCGCCGGCGGGACTAGTGAGCAAAGGGCCGCCACACGCCCGCCGCCGTACCAGCGCGGCATCTTACTGCCTGCGTAGATATTGCCTCTTTATAATAGTAACAATGTCGAATCGACATTACTGTGCCGAGTACGGATGTCAAAATCAAAAAACCAATAAACAATAGTCGTTTTTCACATAATGATATATGCTACGCAGTTCATTTAGAAGAAGACAACCCTAACGTTGCGTCGTCAGAAAAGGTAAGAGCACGCGATAGAAAGAGAGGCAACTACTAGGTGAATCAAACTGTAAGCCATTAGCGCTGCGCGACCTGAATTGCACTTTATTGTGTCGGAGCAAAAGTAGCTATTTATTTAAATGAGTTATTCTGTGGCAAAACACTCTGTTTTACCGTTTTACGGCTAGCGGTCGCCGCCCGCGATTTCGTCTGCGTGGAAAGATTTTATGTTATCCCTCGGGAACAATACTATTTTTCTGGATGAAAATTGGCCTTCTCTGGTACCCCTGACAACGTGTATGTAAAATGTCATGATGATTGGTTCAGTTTTTAAGACGTGAAGGCGCAACAAACAAACAAACGGACTTTTGCATTTATAATATTAGTAAGGATAAGGATTACTGATTTACCGTTTTAATAATTTGCCAGAACGTTTGATGGAGTTACCAGATTTACATTTTTTTTATTAATAAAGGCTTTACTAGCTTCTTGTTAAGAAGTGCTAGTTGCATTCAGTGAATCATGCAGCAATTATTGTACATTTGATGAGCGAGAAAATAATATAGAGAAGAGCATTTTGCTATACCAATTTCAACCGTAAATTCGGGTATCTAAGGTGGAATTTCAATGAGGATCAGTAACGATTTTTGTTTAGTGGGTAATTAGAAAGCTTATGCCACCACATGATTAACTGTGAATTTTTTTTTACGATATCTCTTAAACCTGAGAAGTTATAAGAGCTAAAACACTGTTTTTTGGGGGTCCTTATGACGTCATCGCGACGGACGCGAACCTTATGTCGTACGTGATAAAGCACATATTTACTCAACTATTTCTATACGGATATCAAAAATTCTTTTACCATGTTTCCTAGCTATCAAAATGTGTTTATATTATATCAATAAAACTATAGGATTCAAACCTGTTACTGATCCTCATTATTGATAAATTGTTATTGAAAGGCCATTAAGGGTGGGTCCATTCCATACTTGTAACATTTTGGCATGTCAGATCACCCTGGCTTTATCGTACAGTCAGCAGCACGAGGTTATACAAAACTGTTAAAAATCTGTAATTTATTTTGAACCTTAATAACTTTGCATTTTTTCAATTTTATACTTAAGTAAATATAAAATTGATTAAATATCATTACGCCGTCGTGGAAGCCGTCGTGGTGTACATAGTCAGGTACGGTTGGGCACGCCCAACCAAACTAGTGACGAAGTATGTCAAAGACACAGGTGGTCCGACACGCCAAAATGTTACAACTATAGACCCACCCTCAGCGAACTAAAATCTATGGAAGTGTGATTGCAAACAAATATTGCTTAAAAATGGCACCACGAGGATGAAAAAGTACAACCCCCTCAGCTTTAGTCGGGCCAGCCACGCACCCGGTGACTGACGTTAGTGTTCTTATCAATAAATTGCAGTTTGTATTGTAGAGAAAAGATAGAAAGAGAGTTTATTAGAAATGACGTCCTTTATAGTCAAATGGTGTAAAAGATGCAGAAAAAACTACCTATCATATTTTTTCGTTTAAGTATAGAAAATATCTATGAGTATACAAATTATGGTCGCTAATAAGCAACCAGTGTTCAGACGCTTTGTGCTGCATAATTAAATGCCAGCATTTTTGGTTCTATCCACTTAGTTGTAATTTTCGTGTGGTGCCATTTTTTGAGCAGAATGCTTATTCCATAGATTTTAGTTCGCTGCCCACCCTAATGATTGTCGTATGTGTGCAGCGATCGCGATGTCGGAGGTGTCGGACGTGCGCGAGGTGGTGCTGTACTACAGCCAGTTCGAGGACCCCATCGCGGCCTTCCGCGACAACCAGCGCCGCCTGCTCGAGCAGATGGAGGAGAAGGAGCGCGAGGGCGCCGCCAGCACGCCGCTCACGCGCAACTGGCTGCGGACCTTCACCCGGCGCTAGCTATGTACCACCCCCACCACGCCGCCTGCTCACTTACTACTGGATGCGAAGTACTGCGAACCGTTATATCGATTTAGAATAGATCCTTTAAGCGCAATTGGTCCAATTCACATTATTCGCGGTTGGTCCAATTCGCAGTTGGTCAAAATCACAGTTGGTCCAATTCGCGATTGGTCCAAATAAAGTGTATTCCAAAATTAAACAAAATAACACATTTAATAGTAATCGTGACTAATTTGGTATCGCAACCGATTAATGCACTCATAAGTTGCAAAAATATATGAATATTTAAGTTAGTAAATATGTATTTAACAAAAATGTAATACATATACAATAATTGGACCCACTGCGAATTTGACCAACTGCGAATTGGATTTTTGTTTTAACATTGGACCAATCGCGAATTGGACCAATTGCGCCTAACGGGAGTAGATATCTTTTTTTTTCTATTCGAAAATCGATGCACGCTCGTACAGTGGAAAAGCGTGATTGTGAGGAACCAAGTATGTTCTTACGATGACATTCACCAGAAGCGCTAAAGAGAGTTAATATGCTTCCACTATAGTCTCCCCACCGCTGCTACAAACTCTCGTAAAAAATAGAATTAGAAATATATACAGCCGATCCAAGAATACTATTCAATAATAAAATAGACATATTGCTTAAATGATTATTTTGGACAGACATCAACATGAATTACTGTATAAAATCATATTATGGCATACCATACGAATGAGCATTTCGTAGGCGGAAGCTTATGTGGTTCTCATGTTTGACAATAAAATAAAGGCAGAAATATATGAGTAACTTTTTGTCTGCAAAGCCCGAAAATGAGACACAATTTAGATTTTCTATCGTTACCCGACCGCGCGGGTATTGATGAATTAAACCTACTCAGCAGAATATAACTTACTATGTTAAGATTAAGGAATTAATATTTTTGACCAAAGTTAAATTACATTAAAAAAAAATCACAAAGTACGAAAGTTCAAATCTATATACTTGACGAGCAATTTCATATAAATTCTTTTCAGAAATTAGTGCCTAATGATTGATATAAGTTACTTCTTCAGCCATGTTCTTAGGGAGTTTTTGGTGTAAACTACTCCCGACTTTAATTTATAAAAACTTGTGTTGTGTAAGGGGTTGAGTTTGGACGCGAGCTATTTAAAAAAATGTTTTGATTGATTTATTGATTGATAAAAGCGTCATACACTTAAATTATTTCTAGTCGTGCTTAAAACATGTTTAGTAAATGATGGATTTGTAAATAACTGTCATATTCACTTCTTTATAAAAACGTGTAACGACCTAAGTCTTTGTATGAACTTGTCCACCTTATACTTTTTTTCGGTATTATTGGTAGGTACACAAATAATGATGAGTAGGTATTAGCGCAGAGAAAAATTACAGATTAAAATACGTCGTTTTGCACCGCCAGCGCTGTGATGTTGCCGCAGATCGTTGTTTATTGTCAATTTGATAGCATTATATACAGCTTTACAATGCAAATGCGATTAATTTAACAATGTACAACCGAACTGACTTACTTCAGAGTGCTTGCGGTACAAAACAACGTATTTATCTGTAAATTTTTCTCTTTGCTGTACATTTTTGTATGCAGCAGATGATTGTCTATTGTCAATTTAATCGCATTGTACACCCTATTGTTTCAAGTCTCCGAATTGGTCACTCTTATTTACAAATATGCTCAGTCCAATACTAATTATTAAGGGTGACTGATCTAAACAAATCGTGGCGGTATGTGATCTATTCCTCATATCTAATCCTTATGAATTCGGTTCTGTATACCTCAATGTTTGTAAATAAGGGAGCTGCCCTGTTGTTATTTAATATAGAACGAGTCACTGACAAATGTAATTTTAAATACTTTCCTTTTATACTAATAAGATTGTATTTACTTTAAGGAAAGATTGAAATTACATTTTATTATAGCATTTGTTATGTTTATAAATTAATTTTAAAGTAGGTAGTTGTATGTATGAATGACATGTGTATTTGGGAGGATGATTGTAAAAACCTCATTTTAGTTAGGAAATATAGTTCTTTATTATTGAATGTAGTTTTTTATTTATTCATCACTGTCTTCAAAGTGCAAGTTTAGCATCAAAGACGATTGTTGCGCGTTTGTTTCGTCAGCGCTGGGCTCGTTTATCCAAGCGTCCAGCAACTCGGGAAGCAATTCTTCTTTTTCAAATGCTTCATAAATCTTAGATTCGTCATAGTATTCCTTAAAATTCTTTGCTCCGAAGTTATAACTATCTGGCACCTTTTTTAACTTTTTCCAAATATTAGATATATTTCTTATAGCAGAAACTTCAAAGACTCTTCTTTCTATTTTGTAAAACTGACCCCAATCATGTAATTTCTGTATACTATCGTCTTCCACAAACGACTCCATGTACTGAGGATATAAATTACGAGCAAATATATCTCCTAAAGCGTTATGTGTAAGTATACAAAAGTTTTCACCTTGTTCCAACACTACTTGACCGGTGGAGGCAGTCATGAGCCTCGCTTCGATGGGATTGTGAAGGTCAGAGCACAGCATCTTTAACCGCGCTTTGCTCAAAACCTCCAAAATACTAGGAGGGTGATATGGCATGGTAACACCCCCCTTGTCACACGAATCGATTACGCTATTGGCGTAATTACTAATGACACACGTATCTTCGCACCACTGACTGCTAAGGGTAATAAGTTCTTTATTGTTATCCGCTTTCACAATAGAAATGTAAGTCGGTGCACACTTTTGACCGTGCGTCCATCGCTGCACTGCTTTTAGACTTCTTTTCTTAGTGACCCTAGTGTCCATCAGGAATACTTGATGGTCAGTAGTAAAATACAATGAAGGACTGTCTACACAGTGTTTCGCAGCAGTGATATCATTACAGTAAGTTATGTCTACAATTTGTTTAATTCCTTTCCATTCATTAACTGGACTATTTGTCCTCTTGTCATACAGAGTTAATGTATCCCTCTCAATGTGCATGTAAGAACTGCGCTCTGCTCCTGTCACGCAATTCCAGTTATTTAAAAGTGAGTCACTATTTCGTTTCATTTGAACACTTCTCCCAATCATTCTATTTAAATTTACTATTGTTAATTTGCTGTCTATTGTTGTGGCATACAAGATGTATGTGTGATGTAAGTCAAAAGATATACCAGTATATAAAGAGTCTGATTCAAAATGTTTTAGTTTCTCAAAGCACAAGACATCATCTTTTTCTATAATTTTCAGAATGAAAATTGTGTGCTTAGTTCTCAGTGCCACGATGTTTTCGGGAGAACAAATTGTTTCAAAGATATACAAATTTGTCCCACAGTCAAAGGTTGCCGAATATTCTTTTTCTATTGTAATATTTTGCTTATCATATCTTGATAAATCTGGAAAAGGGGTATGTATGACATAATTATGATTTCATTTAATAAATTATTATAACAATATTTTTTATCACACTGCCTATACAGGGTGTTAATGAATGAACCAAAAATGGGAGAAAACCTTTTTCTTTTTGTTTGGATCATCAAAGTGAACAACTTTTACTATGGGACCAACTCTAAAATCGCGAAAAATAACAGCTGTTTCATACATTTTGATATTTTTGCCGATTTCAGAGATGGTCTTATGGTCAAAGTTGTTCAATTTAATAGTCCAAGAAAAAAAATCCCGTTATTTTGGTTCATACATTAACATTTATACTTACAAACAGTACTAAATTCGCTATGAAGCAAATAGTCCACCCAGTTGATACAGACTAACTGCATATTGCCATTCCCTGCATAGTACCAGTTGTATGTTGAGTCAAAGTTGGGCTCTGGGTCACTCTCCAAGCGTGTAGCCAACTCTATCAGGTACTTGGGACACTCCATCACCTCATCATTCAGCTGTTGATCTATCTCGTTGCGCAAGGACTTGGATACTGTTTAAATTATAAGATCAGTCTAAATAATTACGGACCGGCCACAGCCAGCCGCGGCGCCGGCGGGCGGGCGGTGCGGCAAGCGAATTCGGTAGGTAATCACTGCGCGGTCGTGACGACGAGCTGAGAGGCCGCCATCGAGATAGCGCGCAGTGAATATTTAATTCGCTTGATGCGCCGCCCGCCGCGGCCAGGGTTGCAAAAAAATCATGTTTTTTTTTATTTAATCAAAAAGATCAGATTTATTTTAAAAAAATCGCGATTTTTTGATTTATTTGATTTTTATTAGGTTTTGCGACCATTAGCCTAGTTTTTCTTCTGGGCAACATTTCTATTTAGGTAGAATTGATGTATAGTGCTGGCAATACCGCCAAAAAAATAAAATGTCACATTGACCTGGGGGGTAATTACGTAACTTTGTTGCAATCAACTCTGACAGAAATCACAGTAACATCGCTGCTTTAGTAAGAACCAATGTGACAACTATCTTAACTAAAGCAGCAATGCAACTGCGCTTTCAATCGATTTCAATCGAGAATTGTTAGCAACAGACTTACGTGATCAAAGGTCAGTTGGGTAATTACGTAACTTTGTTGCAATCGACTCTGACAGAAATCGCAGTTACATCGCTGCTTTAGTAAGAACCAATGTGACAACTATCTTAACTAAAGCATCAATGCAACCGCACTTTCAATCGATTTCAATCGAGAATTGTTAGCAACAGCTTTACGTAATCAAGGAAAAAACCATTTGAGTAAAAAGTTTCGAGTGTTTATTTGTTTATATTTCCGAAAATTAATTATCTGTATCTGTCTGTCTATGCTACTTGCATTGCATGTAATGAATGAAAGTACCTAATCATTATTGTTATATTTTTACTGTGCCGTGTATGTGCCGGCCTAGAATAGCACTACCCCCTATCATCCCGTGGGGTGTCGTAAAAGGCGACTAAGGGAGCATAGCCTTCAAGAGACGGGCAGCAGCGTCTCCAAAAAACCTTGGCCTACTGCGATCGCCAACCCGCCTGCCAAGCGTGGCGATTATGGCAAACCCCCCCCCCCCCTCATGCACAATGGATCAAAAAATTGGCCCCCAGTCCCCGGCAGCCCCGCTATTCCTAGCTACGGTAGCGGCTACGGTAACGGCGGGGCAGGGGGTGCTAAGAATCCCCGGGTGCGGCTCAGCTACCAAAAACGACGACAACTGCACCTGGCAACCTATAACACGCGCACACTAAGGGAAGACGCGAAGTTAACCGAGTTGGAAGAAGTTATCAGCAAGGTACACTGGGACATTATCGGGTTATCTGAAGTCCGAAGAGCGGGAGAGGACTCGATAATCCTCAACTCCGGTAACTTGCTTTACTACCGGGAGGGCGACCAACAGTCCCAAGGTGGTGTCGGGTTCATCGTCCACAAGTCCCTTGTCAACAACGTGATTACCATCGGAAGTGTGTCGACCAGGGTGGCGTACCTTATACTCAGAATATCCAAACGGTGTTCGCTGAATGTTATACAGGTTTACGCACCGACCTCGACACACCAAGATGACGAAGTGGAGGCTATGTATGAGGAGATCTCTAAAGCCATGCATAGCTACAAAACCCACTACACTGTTGTGATGGGGGACTTCAATGCAAAGTTGGGGAAACGATGCGGTGATGAGCTGAGAGTGGGGCAATTTGGAGTTGGGCAACGGAATGACAGAGGCCAGATGCTGGCTGACTTTATGGAGAAGGAGAACCTCTTTATGATGAACTCCTTCTTCAGAAAGCCGGAAAGCCGGAAGTGGACCTGGGTCAGTCCGGACGGTAAAGTCAGAAATGAGATAGATTTTATCATGTCGACGAAAAAGCAAATATTCAATGATGTCACTGTGATCAACGCTGTTAAGACGGGGAGCGATCACCGATTGGTACGTGGCACATTGAATATCAACCCAAAGCTGGAAAGATCTCGACTGATAAAATCAACAATTCGACCATTGCCGGCCCATATTCAAAACCCCGAGAGCTTTCAACTCGAACTCCAAAACCGCTTCGAAGCCCTTGAGAACAGCATAGATGTGGACGATCTAAACAACATGGTGGTGGATACTGTCCGTACGGTAGGGTCCAAGCTCTTTAAGACCCGCCGTCCCAAGATAAAGAAACTCTCCGACCACACACTCCTACTCATGGATCAGAGACGTGAAATGAGGCTCCAGAGTTCAGTAGATGCTAATCGTTATCGGCAGCTTAATAGACAGATATCTAAGTCTTTGACGAGCGACCTTCGCCAATTTAATACGAATCGTATTAAAGAGGCTATCGAGCGGAATAAAGGCTCCAAAGTGTTCGCGAGAGATCTGTCTATTGGGCAAAGCCAGATGACGAAGCTGAAAACTGACGACGGACGCATCATTTCATCAAAGCCTGAAATCCTGAGGGAGATCGAGAGCTTCTATGGGCAGTTATATTCCACGCAGACACCTGTTGAAAGCAAGGCTAAAGACCCCAGAGCCAAGCTTACCCGACACTATACTCAAGATATCCCGGACGTCAGCCTGTACGAGATTAGTATGGCTCTCAAACAGCTGAAAAACAACAAGGCGGCGGGTGACGATGGAATCACTACAGAACTTCTGAGAGCGGGCGGTAAGCCGATACTCAAAGTCCTCCAGAAGCTCTTTAATTCCGTCATCGTCCAGGGCAGAACGCCAAAGACATGGAACATAAGTGAGGTGATCTTGTTCTTTAAAAAGGGTGACAAGTCCCTCTTAAAGAACTATAGACCCATCTCGCTTCTGAGTCATGTCTATAAGTTGTTTTCGAGAGTCCTTACGAATCGTCTCGCTCGCAAGTTCGACGACTTCCAACCTCCCGAACAAGCCGGGTTCCGAAAAGGCTTTAGCACCATAGACCACATCCATACGCTGCGGCAGGTTATACAGAAGACCGAGGAGTATAATGAGCCACTTTGCTTGGCGTTCGTGGACTATGAGAAAGCCTTTGATTCGATTGAAACCTGGGCGGTGCTGCAGTCTCTCCAAAGGTGCCAAGTGGACTATAGGTATATCGAGGTGTTGAGGTACTTATACCAAAATGCCACCATGACGATCCGAGTACAGAACCAGAACACAAATCCTATCCAACTGCAGCGTGGTGTGAGACAGGGAGACGTTATTTCTCCGAAACTGTTCACAGCTGCGTTGGAGGACATCTTTAAGCTCTTGGACTGGAAAGGACTCGGCATCAACATTAATGGCGAGTACCTAACACACCTTCGTTTTGCCGATGATATAGTCCTTATGGCTGAGACCATGGAAGACCTGAACACAATGCTCGAAGATCTCCGTAGTGCTTCCCAAAGAGTGGGTCTTAGGATGAACATGGAAAAGACGAAAATTATGTCAAATGCCCATGTTGTACCCTCTCCAGTTCATGTTGGGAACACTACACTTGAAGTTGTTGACCATTACGTATACCTAGGACAGGCAGTCCAGTTAGGTAGGTCCAACTTCGAGAAAGAGATCTCTCGCCGAATCCAACTCGGGTGGGCAGCATTCGGGAAGCTTCGAAAAATCTTCGCGTCCGACTTACCTCAGTGTCTCAAGACGAAAGTCTATGAACAGTGTGTGTTGCCAGTGATGACTTACGGCAGTGAAACGTGGCCGCTAACTATGGGTCTCATAAGGAGGCTCAAGGTCGCTCAGCGTGCAATGGAGAGAGCCATGCTCGGCGTTTCCCTACGTGATCAAATCAGAAACGAGGAGATCCGCAGGAGAACTAAAGTAACCGACATCGCTCGAAGGATTGCTCAGCTGAAGTGGCAATGGGCGGGACACATAGCGAGAAGAACCGATGGCCGTTGGGGCAGAAAGGTTCTGGAATGGCGACCGCGCACCGGACGACGCTCCGTGGGTAGGCCCCCGACAAGGTGGACCGACGATCTGGTGAAGGTCGCGGAAAGCCAGTGGATGCAGGCAGCGCAGGACCGATCGTCGTGGAGATCCTTAGGGGAGGCCTATACCCAGCAGTGGGTGTCGTGTGGCTGATATGATGATGATGATGATGATGATATTTTTACTGAGACAAAAAATCTAATATTTGATTGTTGGTTTTTATTGCGATAAATAACTTAGCCCACAGCTATCGTACTTTGTATTTATATTGTTTTCGAACATTACAGTTGATTAATATGCACTCCCAGGGTTTAATTAATTCCTTTTTCACATTTTGATTTAAATCAGTGATTTTTATTTAAAAAATCATGCAATAAAAATCGTGATTTAAATCAACTTGATTAAAATCATGCAACCCTGGCCGCGGCTGGTGGTGTCCGGGCCGTTAGGGCTGTCTGACCAAGTTTATGGTAGAAAGTGATGTTTTATGTAACAATAAAGAAATTATTATTATTATAGGGGCCATCAAACTGAACAATTTTTACTATGGGACAACTCTGAAATCGCGAAAAAAAAAGCTGTTTCATACATTTTGGTTTTTTTGTTAATAATTTTTGTATGAAACAGCTGTTTTTTTTTCGCAATTTCAGAGTTGGTCCCATAGTAAAAGTTGTTCAGTTTGATGGTCCCTATCCACCATATTCGGCTTTATGTGCGCTATTACCAAACACCCTGTATTATATGCAGTGTAGGTAAAGAATGTGTTTGGTTTAAGATTCTTGCCGGTTAAGGCCCCCGTAAACATTCAAACGTGATTGTCAAATTTTTCCTTTTTTAACAGGAGTGATTACGTTCTCTATGGTTTTGTTTGTACGTTTTCTCAGCGAACACGTTCAAGCGTTGTTTGGCAAACGCGTTTGACAAACAAAGCATAGCCAAAAAAACGTAGTTTTGTTTATGGTTTGTTTGTCAAACACATAGTTTTTGCTCGCAGACAATCAAACTGCTTGACAAACACTTACGTGTTTGACAAACACGTTTGCCTTTAGATAGTTCCACAAATCATTTTGAGTTTGTTGTCATTCAAAGGTAAGGTAGGTAGGTATTCAGCATGGCTTTATTTTCATTACTTGACAAGATATATTACACATCAAAAATATATATGAAAAACATTCGGAAATAATTTTAAAACAAAGATTGAAAAAAGTTAAATTAATGTCCCCTAATATTTATTTATTCTTAATATTACTAAATTCTGTAAATTAAAAATAATGAATGATTTACTTACTTAAAACAGCCTTCCTTATGTTCTCACACCCCTGTTTCCAATCAGATTTTACTGTCATAAGATCGGTGACTGGATCGGATTTCTCAATATTACCCATGTCAGTTATTATGTTTGGCATGGTGCTTCTAAATTGAAACTGTTCAAAGTAGTTCGTACAGATATTTCCATTCCAACTGTCTTTGAAATACTTAAGTGGGTGTCCAGGTATGGTGTGGTGTTTTTCTGAATGTCTTTCCGTGCTCAACGAACCTGTGCGCTGTGCCATCAACTGATGGTAGAATTTGTAAGCTTTGCTGAATCTCTCTCTCTGCAGCAATTCATTAATAATTTGATTCAACGGTGCTGTACTGTCAACTACTGCCTCTCGGTCTAAAGCCACATCGTCTAAAGTTCTCTGTAAATAAAATAGCTAGTAAACTCAATGTGTAAACAACTTCTACCTAACTTATTTGAAAGATGTCCTGTAATTATATATTCAGGGCTTTTCATAAGTCGGTGAGTATGGTAACAAATTGAATCCATATGATAACAGTGGGCTAATGTGTGCATTTGCATGCTTTGTCGTCTGGAACGGGTAGTAGGAAAATCCTACTAATATTATAAATCTGAAAGTTTGTGGGTTTGGATGTTTGTTCCTCAATCACGCAAAAACTACTGAACGGATTTGGTTGGAATTTGGCACACAGATAGTAGATAGCCTAGATTAAAACATAGGATACTTTTTATCCCGATATTCCCACGGGAACGGGAACCACGCGGGTGAAACCGCGGGCGGCCGCTAGTATTAAATAAAACTATTCAAAAGCAAGCACTTAATTACTAAGTTTATTTGAATAAAGATATTTAGACATGAAATAAAACAATTTCATACTAACATAATACTAGCACTGTTTTATTGAAAGTACTTTGGTAATTGGTTGGTATTTTATTTTTTTATTTTCCCGACGTTTCGGGACCTTTGCAGCTGCCGTGGTCCTAGGGGAAGGAAAGTCGGGAACTGCTCGTGAGCCTACCTTCAAGCGATGATTTTATAAAGACGTTTAGAAGTTATATTATAGTAATCAAGTAAATAGGTAGGTAAAAATAAAGATTACCTTCGTTCCTTTTGCGCTACCCATTTTAAATAACTATAACCTCAAAAAGTCAATTTAGTTTACACAGATAAATCGATTACATCCCAGTTTAACGACCCTTGTTTTGCAGATTTATATTTGGCTTTCACCTAATGACCTAATGAAAATAATTTATTATTTAAAATTATTTTGCAAGCACAATAGTAGAAAACTTTTTTTTTTTTTTTTTTTTTTCCTGGCTCGCACGGTTTGTGCATTAGCCAATATCAAGTAGGTAGTAAAGGTAGGGAAACCAAGGAATTTTAATAATAAAGGAAATGATCGAAATTTAGGAAAGATCTTGGAAAAATAATAGGATCAGGGGCAGGATAATTAGTGAAATAGATAGATTAAAAATAATGAATAGTATAATATTTACATAAAGGTAATTAAGTAGGTAATATAAATGAAGGTTATAATTTAATATTATTTTCAGTTAAAAATTTTGAAATTAAACTATACAAGTCTGGATTTATGCAGCTCAACAGGGTTGGGATTGATGTAGGGAGAGGAACACGGAGGGACACAAGGGAATTTAAAAAAGAGGAGCAATCATGAAGCGAACATTGAAAGAAAATGTGATTTAGGTCCTCGTCACCAGCACCACAAGCACATACACTGCTGTTGCGGATTCCTATTCTAGAAAGATGGGATGCAGTACAAACATGACCTAAACGCATTCTGATAAGACTGGATGTAGCAAATTTACTTAACTGTATTTTAGAGAACCATGGCTTAAGAGGAACTGTTTGTTGAATTCTTTTATAAGCTTTTCCTTTAGTAAGGCTTGTAGTATTCCATTTATCTTCCCAACAGACATATAAATTCTCTTTGGGAAGAGAAATGAGATCCGGCACTATATTTTTATAAGGGAAGATATCACCAGAATTTATTGCGTCCTTGGCAAGCTTGTCGGCAATTTCATTTCCTTTTATGTTATGATGGCCAGGGGGGTAATTACGTAACTTTGTTGCAATCAACTCTGACAGAAATCGCAGTTACATTGCTGCTTTAGTAAGAACCAATGCGACAACTATCTTAACTAAAGCCGCAATGCAACCGCACTTTCAATCGATTTCAATCGAGAATTGTTAGCAACAGCTTTACGTAATCAAGGTACAGGTATCCACGCAAACAGAATGTCATATCTATTTTCTTTACAAGTTAATAACAGCTGTCTACACTCTATAATATAAACAGAAGCTAAGCAGGATTTAAATGGAAATTTTTGAAGAGATTGAAGAGCGCTCTTGGAATCCGAAAATATAATTGTTTTTTTAAGTTTTGCTATTAGGACATATTCTAGTGACTTTAGGATTCCAAAGCATTCTGCAGTGAAAACTGATGTCTCAGGTGGAAGTTTAATTTTTTGATGGATGTTATATTGCTGATGGAAGACACCAATTCCAACTGAACCAGAATCAGAGTGTTTAGATGCATCGCAATATAAATAATGCCAGTCCGGCCAGTCACTATCCATAAGATGTCTTAGGGTCGCATCAGGGTTTTGGTCATTTTTTAAACAGTTTAAACTAAAGAGGACATTAGGTTCAAGAACCAGAGCTGGGTAGTTTGCAGAGAACAAAGGAAGGTATTGTGATCGGTGAGTAGGGGCTTGCAGGGAGATAAATTTACGAAAACTCACGACCAGACATGGGGGAGGCTTATTGGTCCAGAAAGAAGAGGTCTCAATTTTTTCTGATAATTCTTGTAATTTGTTGTATAGAGGATGGTTCGAAAATTGAAAAGCGCGGAAGAGGAATTTGTCGCACAACATTTGCCTTCTTAACTTTAGTGGGGGTTCTGCACATTCGACCTGAAGAGCATTTAGTGGGCTAGATTTCATAGCTCCACCTATGAGTCGTAGTGATTTAGATTGGATATCATCCAATTTACTTATGGCAACTAAGCTACACGGCTCTAAAAAGTAAGTCCCGTAATCCAGGATGCTTCTGATGATAGCGTTATAAAGAAGCCTAAGGTTAAAAGGGTGGGCGCCCCACCAAACACCAGAAAGACATCGCAAAATATTAAGTAATCGTTCACATCGTGCCGAAGCATAATAGCAGTGTGGTAAACCTGTTAATTTCGAATCTAATATTAAACCTAAAAATTTAAATTCATTTTCTGAGGGCATTAATTGACCGTCATAAAAAATTGAAAATGTAGGTGGACTGCGCATTTTAGTAAATAAAACTGCACAGCTTTTACTTACAGAGAGACTTAATGCGTTTTTATCCAACCAAGTTTTTAAAAGCTTCAGAGCGTTGTTTAACAAATATGTTAATTTAAATATAGATCGGCCAGATACATAGATAGCTAAATCATCCGCATATTGTAACACATTCACGTTTTCAGCGATGGAAAATTCAAGGTCATGAGTATATATGGCGTATAGAATTGGGCTGAGTACAGAACCCTGTGGCAGGCCTTTCCACGTCAGTCTAGATTTTACCTTTGAATCACTAAAATTAATTTGTATTTGCCTTTCTGAAAGGAGGTTAATGATAAAATTACTCAATAGGTGTGGGACCTGAAGCTTATCTAATTTATCTTTGAGAAGTTGTAAATCAACATTGTCATATGCTGCAGAAATGTCTAAGAAAGCTACAAGTAAAAATTCGTTATTTGAAAAGGCTAATCTTATATCAGTAGTGATAATGCCTAAGCTGTCCATTGTGCTCTTTCCTTTTCTAAACCCATATTGGCTCGGAGCCAGCAGCCCCTGACTTTCTACATACCACTCCAGCCTGATCTTGGCTAGGTGTTCTGCCAACTTAGATAGGACTGACGAGAGAGCTATAGGTCTATATGAATTAGGATCTAATGAGGGCTTGTTGAATTTCAAAATAGGAATAATTTCCTGGATTTTCCATGAAGGTGGGACTTCGCCAGACATCACAACAGAATTAATGAGATTTAACAAGTAAATTAAACTATTGTCATTTAAATGAGTTAGAAAAGAGTATGGAATACCATCGATACCAGGAGCCGAATCTTTAACATAGGACAGCACACCAGTCAAAGTGAATGGCGAGTTAAGATTATTTAAGTCCTCTATACTATTGCGACAGGTTAACTGAGGTGATGATAGTATCAGTTCTTGAGGAACAAATGGCGGAGCTAATTTGTCCAGAAATTTTTCGGCTACGCCCTCATCAATACATTTTGGAACTCGTTCGTTAAAGGCAGATCGAAACCTACGAATGTTATTCCAAACCTCGGAAGGAGAAATGTCAGGTGATATAGATGAACAAAAGGTCCTCCAACCTTCCCATTTCTTTTTTTTAAATAGACTGCGGATTTGATTCATTATTTGTATCAATTTATCAAAATTTTCGGAAGAACTATTATCTCTATAATTTATTTCGGCCTCTTTTCTCTCTTTTATTGCTCTTGTACATTCACTGTCCCACCACGGGGGGGAAGGAATATACCCATTTGTTTTTTTCTTTGGAAAAACTTCGTCAGCTGCTTCTAACAAGACTGAGGCAAAAGCCTCGGCACTCTGTGTCCGGTTGTTTTCTTGTATAGAAGGAAGGGAAGAAACCTTTAGCTCAACTTGCTCCATAAACATTACCCATCTGTCACTGTCACTGTCATTTTGGTTAAGTTTATATTTCAAACGAGGTGGTCGTCTACTTTGATTTTTTATTATAGTTGAAGGAAATTCAATTAAAATAGGAAAGTGGTCACTACCAAACGTCGAAGATAGTGGGCTCCAAGTAAAGGTGGAAGCTAGATTAGGACTACAAATTGTAAGGTCGGGCGCACTGTCGCCTTCATGAGGCAATGTTCGCCGTGTTGGAAGTCCTGTATTTATGATGCAAAAGTTATTTAGTTCTGAAAAATCTAAAATTCTGGTACCACACCAGTTAGATTTGGCACTGCCCCATGCTTGGTGTTGAGCGTTAAAATCTCCCATTATAAAAATGGGTTTTGGGAGTTGAGAGATGATGGTATTGAGTTCATTGTACACAGAGGATGTTGGATGAGGTATGTATAGTGAAACAAAACAGATATTATTAATAGAAGCGGCTATGATTGACAGGTTAACACTATGGGTAATAGGAATACGCTGAAAGGAAACAGAATCATTAATTAGTAGAGCTACACCACCATGGGAGTCAGAACGATCTTCTCTTAAAGGAAAATAATGAGAAACATTAAAGATACTATTTGGTTTTATCCATGTTTCTTGTAATGCTATAATTACAGGTTTATATACATTGATTAAGTGAAGTAAATCACTTTTCTTATTATTAATACTTTGGCAATTCCACTGAAGGATTGATGACAGATGATCCATTTTGTTGTTTATTTACAGTATTTATATTTTCAGGTGCGGCGTTGGACGGTCTAGACAGGTTTTCTGTTTGGGACAGAAAATTTATCAAGGCAATAATAAGGTCTCTAGTCGACATATTGGAAAAAGGGTTATTTTCATTTAAGGTACCTACTGTTGGCAATGGAATGTTATAATCTTTAGTTAAAACGTCATGAGTTACTTTGTCATAGCCATTAGAACTAATTTTGTGTAATTTAGGTTGAATAAAGACTGTTTTTCTGTAAGATGTAGTTTTATTGGAATTAGAGTTATGCCTTTGTGATTGGGGAGCAATGGAGGATGTAAGAACTTCAGAATATGATTTTGTGATTGGAGGGTGAAGCTTAAGGGCTTCAGCATAAGAAATGCAGTTATTGGCCATAGACTCTTTTATTGATTTTTGTCTGGAAAATTCGGGACACTTCCGGTTGGTGGCATAGTGAGATCCAGAGCATAGGCAGCAAGTAACATCATCTTCATTAATTTGGCAACTCTCACCTGAGTGGTCATTTCCACACTTAAAACATTTGGGCTTTGATCTACATTGAGTTTTTATATGGCCAAAGCGGCAGCAATTGAAGCATTGGACAGTTGGAAAGATATAAAGGTCTACGGGGAGAGAGTTATAACAAAGGAACACTCTTTTCGGTAGCACCTGACCATCAAAAGTAAGTACTACTGTCTCTACTGGAGTGAAACTGACATTACCATTTACTGAATTTTTCCTGTTAATGCGCCTAACTTTTAGAATATTTCCACAGCCCATAGGTACAGAAATATTTTGTAAGATTTCTTCTTCAGACCAATCTATCGGAACCCCTCTTACAACACCCATACGAGTAACAGAAAAAGTGGGTATAAACGCTTTGAAATTACTATCCTTTAAGGCTTGGTTAGTGAGAAATTTATTTGCATCGTCATATTTAACAAATGAAATTACCAGTCTGTTTCTACCAATTTTTTTCAGAGATCCATTTACAATGTTTTGGATATTATGTTTTTTTAAGAATCGACCAAAAGAGATAGGATGCAAAGATACATTTTCATCTGGCGTAGACTGTGTTTTTTGAATGTGCACGTTGTATGGAGATGCATCAGTTGCCTCATATATTTCCCTACCAACTACTGGGCGCGTCATAGACTTGTTGGATGTATCAAGGGTTGGATTAATTGTTTGTGTTTGTGGTGTTGAGGACATAGTGGGAATCTTAAAAGTTTTTGGTGAATTATTTTCATTGATCTCGCAATGGCAGTCAACTTCAGACAAAACATTAGAAGCAGATTTATGATGCCTCCTCTTTTTGTTGCAGTGTTTGCAAACTTTACGTGACGCTACCCTTTTACGTTTTGTTGGGTTATTTACAGAAGTGTCAGAGTCAAAAAGAGAACCATCAGTGTCCATACCTCCCACACTTTCATCGAATGGTATAATTACATTATGAGAAACCTGGGGGACTGTCCCCCCAGGGTCCTCCGGATCATTCATAAAAGTATAGATCTAATAACTCACCAGATCGCTGCAAATATAATACAAAAACACTAATACTAAATATATACACTATATAAACAATATTTACACTAGCTGATCCTACTATTTACAAAGAATTAAGTGAAAAAATCAAAAAAGCCAAAAGACACAACCGCTTAGTTGAAGGTTTCCCGCGCTTTTTTTTTCAACAAAACTTTTACTTTTTTTCTTCCACACAGACTAATACACAGACAGATTAAATAAAAAATGTAGGACAAACGGTGCATTTGAGCAGACCAATCGCTAAGTCATCAGTCACCGTAGTATATTTTTTCCATCGATTAATCGTCTAATCTGGGGGCTTACCATCAGGGGGCTTACCATCAGCAAATAAGAAACCATCCTTAAGCCGTTCAGTTCAGAAGCAGGCCCTAAACAAAATTGCTTAAATCGGTACCATGACCGTCTTTTAGGTTGACGGCTTAAAGATTGTTTTGACTCAAGGTGAACGGTTAGTTTGTCTCTGGTATGCTTTGTCACAGATCACTGAAGGTGCAAACAAATTATCGGACGCGGCTTACTGCCGCGGCTGATCTGAGGTGTGCAAACTATCGGATGTAGTAGGTCGCGGACGTATCCGATAGTTTGCACACCTCAGATCAGCCGCGGCAGTAAGCCGCGTCCGATAATTTGTTTGCACCTTAATGCTTTGTAGACGATGCGAAAACGAGATAGCCTATACAAATCGATGGGTGCATTCTGTAAGACAAATCTCTGAGTCATCGATCGCCATAAATTCGTTAACCATGGAAAGTAATTTGTTTAGAATATTCAATATATTTTACTTTTCATGGTTAAAATGTACTTTATGGCGTTCGATGACTCAGAGATTTGTCTGGCAGAATGCACCCAATTTATCGCTTATTATCCCCGCCAACTGGTAATGCGCCTGGCGGCCATGTTTTTAACCTTAAAAACTAAAAACAATTTGTAAATTTTTGATATACCTAGACCCTATCTTACTGAAAATAATAATTCAATAAATAATAATTATATTAGATTACCTATTAAGAATTTTCTTATTTCATGGCATTTTTAGTTGCGGATCACGTCGATGTGGATGTTAATGTGACAAGGTTCTTGCGCATTACCAATTGGCGGGGATAGTATATCTCTGTCTGCCGCGACGTTCTAAATTGATGAAAAAAAGTATCACAACTTCATATTTATTTTTAAGTGCGATTTACTAGGTGCGTGCTCTAATAAAATGTCGCAAAACAATAAAACAAATTTAAGTTATTTTATTTCAGTTTTTTAATTTTCAATATCATTTCACACCATAAGTTTGTTAATTACATCGATATAAAATAAATCGTTTTCTTCTTTATTTGATTATTATTATTCATAATAACATAAAATGTAATGCAATTTAGGTACTTATTTATGGGGTATCATCTCTCATCATTTCTTTTTATTTTAGTGATATTCAATAACAAGGAAGTCGTCGCGTTGCTTTTATCAAGTTACATAATTCACTGTTAAATAAAAAACATTAAAATAATTTAACAAATCTTAAAATTCTCACACCAAACTTATCTAAATACACTAAACAATTTTGAAAAAGCTGATCACGTAGGAACTTTTTATGAATTGCTTTATTTGACATTACAGACGCTATAAAACAGCTCCCAAACTGTCAAACCGTGCGTCGTGGTACGCTTCGTCCATACATAAAAAATGGTGAACGGTTTAAGAGCGTGTATTAAAGCAGGCCCTCCGCAGGCCTGCTAAATCGAGGTCATGGTACGAAAAAGTAATGCCATTCAGTATAAGTCCTGCTATAAGAGCTCATAGTAAGGCCCCAGCAAATGAGCATTTCTCAAAAAAGTGTACCATTCGTCAAAAATTTGATAAAATTAGAAAGTTTGTAATAATTACAATTACTCAATCTTGAGTTATGTATTAACATCGTAAAATACAAAAGATTATTATTAGATACAAATTGTAAAAAAGCAGTAAAATGTACTAAAAGGAGCCCGGGCAGGATAAAATGTTCTTATTTTGTTACCTACAATCTAGTACACAAGTAAATCAAAATACCAAATCAATTTTGATATATTTTATTAAATTAATAGCTCACATGACACTTCTTCACATATTTTATAAATTATCAGCTTTATTTATCGACAAATATTAACATTACAGTCAGAAACAAATCCTTTACGTTACCATCAGGCTACAATTCAGTCAATTTTTTTCTGTAAAACAGCTACCATGATTGTATTTATACTTATTATAAATTCACATACATATATGAATAGAGGACACAATATTTTAATCTTAAAAAACGATTACGATAACGAACAATTAATAATCTTCTTAGGAATATAAAACAAATAAAAACTACTCCGCTTTTATGGGACAGTAACAAAAATGGAATCCTGGTAACTAAGTGGGAACTTTTAAGAGCAGTGTACACTGTACTAAGTTGAAATTATTTATTATATAATTATTTGACTTAAATGTTAACAACATTAATCTTAATATTAAATTATAAATAAATATAACAAAAAAATTAACATTGACTAAGGGTCACCTATTGAAGGTACATTAAAGTAGCTTATAATTCTTTAGGTTCAATTATTGTATAAGTCAGCAGTACAAAATTCTTTATCAGAAAATAAAAACTAAATACTTAAAAGCCTCCATTCGGCTTTAGAATTAACTTCAATAAAATAATAACCTAATCAAACACGCTACACCACCATTTTATCATATTCAGACAGTGAATATTCTGCCTAACAATTTCCTTTTTTGTTACCTTGCTTCATCTTATACGTTACCGCTTAAAAGTAACAAAAAAGGAAGTAACAAGGCAAGTAATAGTTTTCTATAAAACTTGAAAACGGGTGAATAACTCACGATTATACGTTGTTATAATGTTTAATGCAATCATAATTAAGAGGAATTCAATGTCCTTTAAAGCGAATAAACCATAAAATGTAAACTTACCCGAGTTTGTACGTCACAAAGTTAGGATTTTTTTTCTAACCGGTAACCTTCGCTAACGTCTTTCAATGTTCGCTCGAGGCACTGAAAAGAACAGTCAAATAAAACAAGATGGATACCAAGCTTGCTAATGTTGGCAACATTCTCGAGACGTTCCTACTAAAATTAAATTGATATAATTTTCAGAAACAGGGTAACAAAAACTGTAATTGGGAAAAGGAACTTTTTGTGGGACAAGTTTCAATAATTAATTACACAAGTATATAAGCAAGATGTTTTTTAAAAAGACCTTTTAAATAGTGATTTAGTGCTTTATCTACCTACATTTATTCATTTTGACATACATCACTCTTTAAAAACATGGTTATATCAAACGCTTCGAGATTGGGACATTTCACATTCCATACAATATTATTTTACTGATTATAGCAAAAATATTTTAATAAAAAATGTATTATTGAAATTCTTTCTTTTTTGTTTTTTTTCTGTTTTAAGTATGTTTAATACATACATACAGTTTGTTAAAATAGTTGGAATACAGACATATGATTATACTGAGAATATTTAAAAAATCGGACAGAGACTTTAGTCGTTGGTACACTTTTTTGAGAAATGCTCAAATAAGAAACCGTTCTGTTCAAAAGCAGGACTGCGTAAGGCCTGCTAACGAACTAACTTTGAGGTCATAGTACGAAAAAGTAAGGCAGTTCAATATAAGTCCTGCTATAAGAGCTCATAGTAAGGCCCCTGCCTGCCTAGCATGATCGATTTATATCGCGTGATATAGCGTTTTATCACGTTTAACTGTCAAAAAGACAAAGGAGTTTGACAGTTGAGTGTCGATAAAATGCTATATCACGCGATATAAATCGGTCATGCTAGGCAGGCTGGCCACACCGGACGCACTTCGGGAAAATCAGCACGCGTAGCATGAGCAAACGGGACTCTTGTCTACGAAGACTTGTCGTCTCGACCTTCTAGATTGCTGAGCACAGTTTGACAGACAGGTGGGACTCGCTCTCAGAATTTTACAACCTTTTTATGTCTTTTAATACAAATATGAGTTTTGAAATATAATATTTTTATTTCAACATCAATAAACGTCGAAATTATCTAAAATGATTCGAAATGATTTAGTTTAAGCATGATACTTATTTTTTAATAAGTTCTAAGATAAAGAGACACTCAAAAAAGCTTTCACTTCCGTAGACAAAGCTCTCTCGGGCTCGAGAAGAATAATGTTGCCAATAGTAAATATTTATAATTATTGCCATCATTTCTCGTAAAGAGCGTTCCTGTCTATACGTTTCACGACGCCAAACTAGTTAAATATAGCCGTATGGATATAGTTCGTTTGCCTTCCTGTTATTGAGAGATTTTCGAAAAGATGACACAAACCAACGCACTTGTTAATTTAGTAATAAATATTAAAATAAATGTATGAAAATAATTTTAATTTTCGTTTTTAAGTAAATAAATTAAAATTAAATAAAATAAAAGTAAAAAAAAACTAAATTTGGGAAAACGTGTAATATTAGAAGACAATATTATTGAATAGGTAGATACCTTTTTTACAATAAATTATTTATTGCATTATTTTAATTTATACAATTTATGAAAAAATTTAAGAATAAAAAAAAAAAATACTTATTCGTTATTTACTACTAGTAAATATTTTGTTTATTTCTTTTTTTTTTAATTTAATAAATAAAAAAGAATTACTTAAATCAATACAATTTTTCATTTTTTTTCTTTCCGGACAGCTGTTTTTGTCGTTTGTGCTGTAACTTCTCTTCTTACCTTCATAAAATATAAACACCGACAACTTAGATTTATTTTTATTGCGAAATTTAAAATTCAGAAAAAAAAAATATCGACAAATCTTTCTCGACTACTCGAAGGGTACCGTAAAATGGGGTGAATAGGGTTTCAGGGGGGAATAGAGTGACAGTCGAGTATTTTAGTTCAACAGACTATATAAATGTGCCTATTTTGATGAATGCGATATGCCAATACTGTTTTAAAAGCCAAAGAAATGATATTTAGTACTGGCAATAACAATGTGCCCTCACCATAGACAAAATTAAGAAAAAAGCCATTTGAAATACGACGTTGCAATCGGTGCGTTTTTTGGTCTCCCGAAACTTTACTTTTTCTTGGTAAGTTAATACATTTCAAGTTTTTTGTAAGTTTTTGCTGTCGCTAGTTTTGAAAGGAATCCCCATAAAACCAAAAGTTACTTGAAAATAATCTGTTTTAATCGTCTAATCAGAAAATTAGTTGCAGGCTTAATTTTTAACAGTTTTCGGGGTTATTCGGGTGACCTGAGGGGTCAATAGAATATGACATGGGGGTGTATAGAGTCACAACTGGGGACAATAGACTCACTAAAGAGGTGAATAGAGTCAGCAAAGGGGTGAATTTTTAGGGCTGCCAAATACATAATTGTTTTTCTAGCTGAATTTTTTTTATTCAATATAACTACCTCATGTTTTTTTGTCTTCAGTATTTGCGTCTTGGTTTATAAGAATGCGATTTCACTCATCATACCTACCTAGATTTTTATATCTTAATTTGCAGCTAAAAAGTACAAGATGCCTCGGACTTACAAGCCAAAACCGGGTTCAAAGACTTACGTTAAGAATAATTGCTTAGTAAAAATACAATACTTTGTTTTGATACTCCTTTAATTGAAGTCGGTTAAAATGTTAAAATTTTAGTGTCAACCCTGACAAAAAACTCGATTGCCCCCAGTTTCGATTCTATTGACCCCAAACCGGGGTTAATCGGGTTTAGCAGCATTTTTGGGATTTTTTAGGCGATTTTCTTAGAAAACTTGATAAATATTTAGTGTAGTTCGCTAAAATGGACAGCCGGAAGAATAATGAAGTATTCAAATGCCATCTACTTGATATTAAAATAGGTTAAATATGGCAACAAAGTTGAAAAGTTACCCTATTCACCCCATTTTACGGTAGTAGACAAGTTTCTCCGACTCAACTGTCAAATTAATGTCACTTGAAGAGAAAAGCTCGTGTTTGTCGACTTTTGACATTAGGCCAAGACAAAGAACAATGCGAGTCCACGGTTGTAAAATGCGAGCATGAGTATCTCGATCTTAACCCGACAAAAGTGACATTTCGGTGTAGACAAGCCATTGTTCTGTGAGGCGAATCTTATCTCGATGTTGGTCATGCTACGCGTGCAGGCGTTAGGCGACGGCTACACGCGTGGTAAATACTGCGACCCATCGCCATAGAGTACATTTTAACAATGGAAAGTAAAATATTGAACATTCCATACAAATTACTTTCCATGGTTAAAATATATACTCTATGGCGATGGATCACAGTATTTACCACGCGTGTAGCCATCGCCTCAAGCCTCGATTACATACGCCGATTTTTAGAGTTGCCACTCGTATAAATAAGTTAAATTTTAATGTTCGTCATTTCGGGTGTACCTTACTCCTTCTGGCTTATGAGCTATAAAATCCTTCAGTGACGGATAAACAATTTCTTATTTTAGTATTCAGAACAAACGTGACGCTAGAGTTTATGAATGATTGACGATTGAACAAGGTCCTCACGAAATGACGCTGCAAATTATGGATGCTGAAAATAACAAAAACTAGCTAACGAAAGTCCAGTTTCACTCCGTAGATGCTCAGTGACGCAAAAATGAATAAGATTTAACACACAAACATCATTCAAAACAGAACAGATCTCATGAAATCGTTGTTCAAACAAGGGCCACACGAAACTGTGTGGCCCAAATTTCATTTGTCAAAATATCGACAATTATTCCATTTGGAGTCTTATAAAGCAGTCTAGCAGCGTCACGTTTGATAAGTGACAGTATACAACACTTTGAATCCGTTCGCATAACAACACATCAATAGAAAAAGCAAAAACAATATTTCGACCCATCAGGCTGTGTGGCCCTTATTCAAAACCGTCACTTTACGTGAATTTAGCGTCACGAATGTTGTAAACCATTTAATAGTAAAGAGAATTTCCGTCACTGAGGATCTAGCTTTACCTGGAAACAATCACTGTAGTACTTACGTTGCAATTCGAGATTAAAATTAGTATGTAAATAAGCTAGGGTGACCACGAAGTAATTTTTTGCGGACATCATATTGAAGTTTACTGAGACTGTACGTAGCGAGCGTACCTATCGTAGCATTAGGACGTACCAAGTATGTTCACGCGCAAATGCGAGAACAGCCATCCCAACCCTAGCGGAGCGGGGAGCGGGGGCGGCGGCGGCGGGTCCGCCAACCAACCAGAATCACTCTTCGCATTCGAGCGGCCACGCATACGTCTTTTAATTAATGTCCCTTGTTTTTGCCATTGAAACTTATAACTATTACATCCAGCATAATACCTACAGTCCGCTAGTTTTATTTCGCACCAAAACATGGTCCATTTACTGTGATTTGAAGACCAGACGACATTATAAAGTTCCAAGTGGCACTTTGTTGGATTTTGCACACGACGCGCACCGCTTCGATATTTTATGCGAGTCATCCAAGTTCCAGCTACATCAAGGAAGAATCTGAAGAACGGTTAAGGACCTCTGTGAGTCGTTCCAATTATTATCCTTTCCGTTTTCCTATCTTTTTTAAAATTAATAGTGTGTTTCCAAACATTTTTTTCCAAAGCCTATTCAAAATCTTTCGCAATCTTCGCCATTTTGAAACAGTCAGTTTAAATTGCTAGCTTTTTCATCTTAAATTCTGATTGCCCAGTTAATTTTGTGTTTATTAATATGAATAGTTATTAGCCGCATCAATTGCATTCGTAAATATCACTGCTATTCATCGTTTCGCACGCCCTTGACCTTCAACGGCCGACCGGCTGTACATTTTTTTTGCCGAGATAACGGTTCTTTTGTTAGTGCATCAGCTGTGCGATAACGCTTATTCATTCATTGAATGCAGTTATTGATATTGTATTAGACGTTTTTAAACCTTATTTCTATAGCTTTAAAGTGATTCAATATTGTTCTTTTAGATATTTTTTATTGAGTTAATTTTTTTTGCACAACATGAGTTTAGATAAGTTAATTAAGCAACGCAGTGGCATGAAAGCTAAAGTAACTACTTTTAGTAACTATCTTACTATCCTTGGGTCTACCAAAACGTTATCGAACCTTCAATGCTTGGATTTGGAGGGTCGCTTTGCCAAATTTGAGGCCTTATACGATATGTACGACACATTACAGATGGAAATCGAGCTGTTGTCAGAAAAGCCTGAAGACGAGTATGCAGAGCGGGCTCAGTTTGAAGAGCGGTACTATTCGCTGCTTGCGCAAGCTCGGAGCCATCTAAAGCCGACTGATGTTGATGACGCGGATCGAGAGGCTTCGGAGGCGGGCTCTAAATCAGGTGCATCGTTTAAAAATAATTTTGTGCGCTTACCGAAAATTGATTTACCTCATTTTGATGGCAGTTATCAGTGCTGGCTAGAGTTTAGAGACACATTCATGTCACTTATACACAGTAATAATTGCATCGACGACATCAACAAATTCCACTACTTACGTGCTTCACTTAAGGGTCGTGCGTCTGAAGTAATAAAAAATATTGATTTTAACAGCGATAATTACTCGATTGCGTGGGATTTGTTGTGTGATCGCTATAATAACAATCGCCTTCTAATCAATAACCATATCCAGGCACTTTTTGATTTGGAACCGGTGTTCAACGAATCGTCGACTTCTTTACGGCGACTTATCGACGTTATAAATAAGAACATCCGGGCCCTTAAATCACTAAAGGAGCCTACAGAACATTGGGATACTCTTATTATTTTTATGATGTCCAGAAAACTAGACTCAATTACCAATAGACATTGGGAAGAGTATCGCAATACACTGTCTGACTCACCTTCTTTAACACAATTTATTACATTTATTTCAAACAGAGCTGATTTAATGGAAACTTTGGAAAACACTAACAAAAACACACAATTACGAAAACAAAAGTCATTTATTCTAACTAACAGTAAAGAAAACACAAACATCAAAACACAAAATAAATATTTACAAAATAACAACCATACATCAAGTAACTATTTACAAAATAACAAATAAAGCTTTCATACTAATCTAAAGTGTCCTTTATGTTCTAAAGATCATTTTTTATACACTTGTGATTCATTTAGAGACTTGACTATTGAGTCTCGTGTAAACAAAGCGAAGGAATTGAAGGTCTGTCTTAATTGTTTACGGTCCGGTCACACTACGAATAGATGTAGATTATCTGGTTGCAAGTACTGTAAATCTAGACATAATACTCTCTTACATGTACCATTGACTGAACAGCCTTACCAAGACTCGATGCCTTCGCCAACTAATAGTGTTGCCTTGCCCACTAGCATTTCTAACAATGTCCTATCTGCAAACACTACTGAACATTTTACTAGTACACCCAATGTGTTACTGTCCACAGCTATTGTGCGAGTGCTGAGCAGCGACGGAGACAAGGTCAGCGCTCGGCTGCTCCTCGACAGCGGCAGCTCGGCCAACTTCGTTACGGAGAGCCTCTGCACCAAACTGGGTTTGTCCAGACGTAATACGACCTCCACTGTGACAGGTATCAACCACCAGTCATCTTGTAGTACACAGTCTTGTTATCTCGATGTCGAGTCTTTTAACGGTGACTACAAGGTTAAGTTAGACTGCCTAATTTTGCCTGAAATTACAAAAATTTTGCCCTCGTCTTTTGTCAATGTAGAGAATATTCCTATTCCGTCGACTATTTGTTTAGCTGACCCTTCATTTAATATTCCGTCTGTTATTGACATCTTAGTTGGGGCAGAAGTGTTTTGGAGTGTCATAAGTAATCACACTATCGACTTAGGTAAACGAATGCCTAAATTATGTGAGACCAAATTCGGATGGATTGTGTCTGGTCCTGTGCCTCAGCTACATCAGTCACGTTCGTCTCTTTCAAAAAGCTCACACTTTTGTAATTTTAGCGATTCTATCAACAAACTTGACTTGTCAAAATTTTGGGAACTAGATTCAATTTCCCCTAAGAACTTGCTATCTCAAGAAGAGCGAGCATGCGAAATCAGTTTCCAACAAAATACTTTTCGAAAAGATGATGGTCGGTTTACCGTTACAATGCCTTTGAAAACTGATCCAAATGTTCTGGGTAATTCATATTATTTAGCAGAAAATCGTTTTTTGTCTTTGGAACGTCGTTTTCAACGTGACCCAGAATTTAAAGAAAAATACATAGATTTTATGGACGAGTACGAAAGACTCGGCCATATGATTGAAGTTAATACCAATATAAAGCCACATTCTGATAATTTTGTAGAATACTTTATACCACATCATGCAGTCATAAAACAAGATAGCTTAACAACTAAGTTACGATGTGTATTTGACGCTTCTGCCCCTACTTTCTCTGGCGTTTCACTAAATGAAATCCAAATGATTGGCCCAAAAATCCAAGAAAGCACTGCCGGTCACAAGTGGAGGTACGTACCGTCGAAAGACGAAATAAAAAAAAAAAAAAAAAAGACAATCCGGCGGACCTTGTTTCTCGCGGGGCGAAGGCCGATATAATCGGCGACTTTTCGTTATGGTGGTCAGGCCCTAGTTTTTTGCAAAACTGCATTAGTGGTTGGCCTGAAATGCCCTGCAATAGCGTGAAACAGGATCTACCTGAAGTGATATCACACTTCGTAGATAGTTTGCTTGTAGATAGTTCAGTCGTAGATAGTTCATGCGTAGATAGATCAGTAGTTCAGTCATTAATTCATTACCATTCTTGTTTTAATCGCCTTCAACTAATTGTTGCTTATATTATTAGATTCATCTTCAATTTAAAAAATAGAAAAAAAAAAATTACATGGCGATCTTTCTGGTGATGAATTAATTAACTCATTAACATGTTTACTACACAGTGCCCAACTTGAAATGTTCCCGAAGGAATTTGAACTTCTCAAGTCTGGAAAGAGTTTGCCGCGAAAACATCGCTTATCTTCTTTGTCGCCATTTCTAGACTCTAAAGGGTTAATACGCGTAGGTGGGAGATTAGATAGCTCTCCTTATGAGTATAACACGAAACACCCTGTATTACTGTGTGGTAAACACCATTTTACAAAAATATTATTTCAAATGCAACACAAACAATTGTTACTCGCCGGTCCACAATTGTTATTGGCAAATATTCATTTAAATTATTGGCCTATAAGTGCTAAAAATCTTGCCAAGGCTGTAGTCGGGCAATGCGTAAAATGTTTAACTGTCAAAATTTACAACCCTTAATGGGTCAACTTCCTACCACTAGAACTAACCTTCAATTCCCCTTTTACAAATCTAGTGCCTATTATTTTGACCCAGTACTCATAGCTGACCGGAAAGCTCGTGGTTGTAAGCTTACAAAATCATACGCATGCATCTTTGTTTGTCATGCAACTAAAGCGATTATTTAGAGCTCGTCACCGACCTCACAAAAGAGGCTTTCATTGCAGCACTTAATCGCTTTACATCTCGTCGTGGCAAACCTTATAGTATATTGTCCGATAACGGAACCAATTTTGTTGGAGCCAATAATGAGTTGCAACAATTTTTGACCGGTTCGAATGTTGCATCTGAAATCGTCGAAAAAGGCATAAAATTTGAATTTGCACCTCCTTATTCCCCTCATTTCAACGGCTTGGCGGAAACCGCTGTTCGGTCCACGAAGCACCATCTCAGACGGTTATTAAATCTTACTCACTTCACATATGAAGAACTAGCAACCTGTCTGTGTCAAATAGAGGCCGTTTTAAACTCCCGTCCTTTGACTCCTCTCTCCTCTGACCCTTCCGACTTTACAGCCCTTACCCCTTCACATTTTTTAATTGGACGACCTCTCACGTCCATACCGTGTCCACAGCCGTCAGAAAGACCCATCAGCAGCTTGGAGCGGCACAAGAGGATCGACTACATCCGACAGCATTTCTGGCAGCGATTCTCTAATGAGTACATCTCTCTCCTGCAGCAAAGAACGAAATGGTCGACCTCTTCAGGAATACTAACCGAAGGAATGCTGGTGCTGGTCCGCGACAAGACACTACCTCCTCTGGTCTGGATGCTGGGCCGCGTGGTGCGGACCTATCCGGGCAGCGACGGCATCTCAAGGGTGGCTGACATCAAGACCAAGAAGGGCGTCATCACAAGAGGGTCGAACAATATTTGCCCTCTTCCATTAGAAGATGTCAACGGGCGGGAAGATGTTCACGCGCAAATGCGAGAACAGCCATCCCAACCCTAGCGGAGCGGGGAGCGGGGGCGGCGGCGGGTCCGCCAACCAGAATCACTCTTCGCATTCGAGCGGCCACGCATACGTCTTTTAATTAATGTCCCTTGTTTCTGCCATTGAAACTTATAACTATTACATCCAGCATAATACCTACAGTCCGCACCAAAACAAGTATATAAAACTGCAAAAAATGATTCAACAATTTGTGATTTATTAACGCTAAAGTGTGACACATTAAAAAAGTTGACAATAGTAATGTCAAAGATATCACAGTCCAATCACAATATGAATAAATGATTTGATGATGATGATGATGACGATGATTTAATAGGGATTTTTAAGTGATCTGAGGTATTTAGTACTAGTCTTTTAAATTGTAATATTTTTAGACAATGTTTTTAATGTACTGGCTCCAAGTCAGTTTCAATGGACGAAAATGACAGAAACTAGGTTTTTACACTACGCAAACTATCTTACATACAATAAAATTGAGTTTTTAAAATTTTAAATCAATTTTGTCAGTTCTGAGTTCAATTATTTATATCCGCCACAAATAATCGAATCCTACTAATATTATAAATGTGAAATTTGGGGGTTTGGATGTTTGTTCCTCAATCACGCAAAAACTACTAAACGGGTTTGGTTGAAATTTGGCACACAGATAGCAGATAGCCTAGATTAAAACATAGAATAGTTTTTATCCCGATATTCCCACGGGAACGGGAACCACGCGGGTGAAACCGCGAGCGGCCGCTAGTTTCTAATAAAAATGGATCGGCAAGATGTGACACAAAACGCAAAAATAATAAACTTTTTATATGCTATGTCAATGAAAAGCAATTTTTCATGAACTTTAGAATTTTCGAAGGTTTTTCCCCAAAAAATAAGCTAGCGCTATGCGTCTGTCCATGCGAACACATACTTAGCTGAGAAATCATGTGACGTTCCAAGAGAAAAGGTATCTTATGGTTAGGCCATAAGGTACCTTTTCCCGTGGAATGTCACAATTATGTTCCATTCGAAGCAATAAAAAAACCGCGCGATGAAACGTCAAAAAAGCGCTCGTGCGAACAATCGTTCGCACGAGCGCTTTTTTGACGTTTGCCTGGCTTGTTGAAAAAATTACGATAATTCTATTGATATTTTTAATTCGATATATGCATATTTTTTTGTTTTTAACGGATAAAATATTTTGATCCGATTATTTATACAAAATCATATCTTTTTTTGCTATCCCTCAGGAACAATGAGGATCAGTAACAGGTTTGAATCCTATAGTTTTATTGATATAATATAAACACATATTGATATCTATGAAACTAAGTGATAGAATTTTTGAAATCCGTTTAGAAATGGTTGAGTTAAAAGGGTTTGAAGGAAATGCCAAGCTCAATGCAATTATGTGCTTTATCACGTATCATAAGGTTCGCGTCCGTCGCGACGACGTCATAAGGACCCCCAAAAAAACAGTGTTTTACCTCTTATAACTTTTTTTTTTATTTTTTTTTTTATTAATATCAGATTCACCAACGTTTGAGTACATTATTACAATACCTTAGTTCTTAGATTATTAATTATGAGCTACATGTAACAAACAATTATAGGCAAATACAACATTCAAAAATTACGTATCTCTTAATAAAATTTTAACAAATAAATATTTAATTTTTCTAAAGGTGCAGTTAATTAGTATGGTTTGATAATATAATTGATTAAGGCCATTATTTCTCATAGAAATTGAGCTACTGCTTTGCGAACATAGTTGAGCGAGTCACCGTGCACATCAATCATGTCGCTTAATTTATTAATAAGCTTACAGAGCCGTGGAACAGGTGAATTGGTTCCATAAGTAGTTCTGCGGAGGGGAGGGCACAATGGTGTAATCACGTTGCGGGGGTATCTTCTAGGAGCTCGATACTTAAACAGTGACAGGAGCGGTGGACAGTCAATTTTACCATTTAAAACTTTCCAAGCAAAACTAATGTCGGCAATATCGTGACGAGAGGATAACGATACCATTTTAAAGTGTCGAAGACGGTCAGCATATGGGGTCCTCTTCATTGGTTTTGCGATGCCATTAGAGAATGCCAAGTGCCACAAAAATCTTTTTTGTACTCGCTCTAGTCGCAACATGTGTGTAGCGTAGTGTGGTCTCCAGACGGTACTAGCGTATTCGAGAGTACTTCGTACTAGACTATTATATAATAGAATTTTGACACCATTGTCCCGAAATACCCTGGCAGTTCTAATAACAAACCCCAACATTTTAGAAGAACGCCTTATGATGTCGTCTATATGTGGTAGAAATGTTAGTTTCCTATCAAGAGTCACACCTAGATCTTTTATTTGATCTACCTCTTGGATAGTCGAATCCCCAACACGATAATCCCATGGAATCAACGTGTTTTTACGCGAGAACTTAACATGAAAACATTTAGAAGCATTGAGGGTCATTTGATTCTTGGTACACCAATGCACAAGGTTGTCGATATCATGCTGTAGACTAATACAGTCCTCGGTTGAATCAATTACCCTGCAGAATTTCAGGTCGTCAGCATACATATAAGATTCTGAGAACTTCAAGCACTCCGGGATTTCGTTTACAAATACATTGAACAGGATTGGGGCTAGATGGGAGCCTTGCGGAACACCAGATCCAATACTACGCGTTTTTGATTGAAAACCGTTAACTACTACAAAGAATGTCCTATTTAACAAGTACGATTCCAACCAGTCCAACGTATTAGCAGTAAATCCGTAGGCTAATAATTTTCGTATTAAGATTTGGTGAGGAACACAGTCGAAGGCCTTACTGAAGTCCGAGTAGATGACGTCGACCTGCTTACTTGAGTCGAGGGCAGCTGTTATCATTTCAACAAAACTGGTTAAATTTGTGCTGGTTGATCTTGATTGAACGAAACCATGTTGTTTCTCAGATAGGAAAGGTTTTAGATGGTTTTGTATATAGGGGCAGATCAGCGATTCCAATATTTTAGCGAAAATAGACAATATAGATATGGGTCTGTAATTTTTTGTTAGCTCTTTAGCATCCGATTTGTACACAGGGACTACTTTGGCAATTTTCCATAATTCAGGGAAAACCCCAGTACGCAGTGACAAATTATAAATAATTAACAACGGTCTTACCAGTTGTTCAGCGCATCTCGTAACAAAGACAGGTGGAATGCCATCTGGTCCTGCTCCCTTTGTAGCATCTAAACCTTTAAGTTTTTTCGCCAAGTCATCTTCCTTAACTTCAGATACTATAAGGGCTTGACTGTTAATATCCAATTGCTGTAACATGCGTGAATCAGCAGTACTGAAATTACCATCGTTTTTATTTATATAAACGGATTCAAACTGTGAAGCGAAAAGCTCGCAGATTTCTGTACCATCTGACGTAGTATTGATACCATTTGTCATTGTAGCCGGATAAGAACTGCGACCACCGCGTTTGGCTTTAACAAACGACCAGTATAGCTTTGGATTTTTTTTAATGTTGGTCTCAATTTCACTTAGGTATTTTTTATAGCTTTCAGCAGCCAGACGATTGCAACGTGTATCCAACAACCCATAATCATATTTGTCAAGCGGATTTGCGTATTTTTTTATTTTCATTCTCAATTTATATTTTTCATTCAACATTCTAATTAATTTTTTTGTAAACCATAACTTCTCAAGTTTAAGAAATATCGTAATTTTTTTTTACAGTTAATCATGTGTTGGCATTAGCTTTCTTATTAGCAACTAAAAAAATCGTTACGGATCCTCATTGTTTTTCAAGATGAAAGGTATACGGCCCTGCACGTAACTTGGCAAGATAGAAACGTGACAAAAGATGCGCAGTAGCTACAAACACCAAATTAGGCGCATGTTTTGTCTCATCTTTGTCTTATACCCTACTAGCGGCCGCCCGCGACTTCGTCTGCGTGGAAAGTTTTTTTTCTATCCCTCGGGAACAATACTGTTTTTCGGGATGAAAAGTACCCTATGTCCTTCTCTGTACTCCTGAGAACGTGTATGCAAAATTTAAAAAGGCGTAACAAACAAACAAACAAATAAACAAACAAACGGGCTTTCGCAGGTTTCATTGAACATGCATTATATTAGTAACTTAAGTTATATTAGTAACAGGACAATTATAGGGTTTCTGTCTATCAACGTACGCACACTGTTGTCACCCTATCTTAAAAATCTCATACAAATTTTATCATGGATTGCATCGTAAGTACTGCAGTGATTGGTTCCAGGTAAAGCTAGATCCTCAGTGACGGAAATTCTTTTTACTATTAAGTGGTTTACAACATTCGTGACGCTAAATTCACGTAAAGTGACGGTTTTGAATAAGGGCCACACAGCCTGATGGGTCGAAATATTGTTTTTGCTTTTTCTATTGATGTGTTGTTATGCGAACGGATTCAAAGTGTTGTATACTGTCACTTATCAAACGTGACGCTGCTAGACTGCTTTATATGACTCCAAATGGTATAATTGTCGATATTTTGACAAATGAAATTTGGGCCACACAGTTTCGTGTGGCCCTTGTTTGAACAACGATTTTATGAGATCTGTTCTGTTTTGAATGATGGTTGTGTGTTAAATATTATTTATTTTTGCGTCACTGAGCATCCAGGGAGTGAAACTGGACTTTCGTTAGCTAGTTTTTGTTATTTTCAGCATCCATAATTTGCAGCGTCATTTCGTGAGGACCTTGTTCAATCGTAAATCATTCATAAAATCTAGCGTCACGTTTGTTCTGAATACTAAAATAAGAAATTGTTTATCCGTCACTGAAGGATTTTATAGCTCACAAGCCAGAAGGAGTAAGGTACACCCGAAATGACGAACATAAATTTTAACAGTGAATTTGCACAAATGACGGAAAGGTCAACATTTTTTATGATTTTTTATTTTCAATTCTCATCTCCAATCTTAAGGTCCAAACAAATTATCGGACGCGGCTTATGGACGCGGATTACTGCTGCGGCTGATAAGTGTGCACACTCTCATAACATCCTGCGTGCCAGATAGCTATCGAACGTCCGATGACGTCATATTAGGTGTGCGTTACCCAAGCAAAAAGTTGTGCTTTAGAGAGATGAGACCTTATCAGATAATTAGTGTGTCATGAGGAGAAATTTGTTTACTAATAGCAAAATTTGTGTGAGTTGTAGTTTTTAAGATATATGAGAAAAACAGATTTTGCTGGGGTCACGTTTTAAACATTACCCTGGCAAAAAAAGTTGTTTCAGCCTGGAACCAAATACATGAATAGATAGCTTTTGTTGCATAGTAAATGTTAGCAAATAGCAAAAATTGTGTGTGTTATGGTTCTCGAGTTATTTAACTTTTTGCTGGGGTAACGTTTTGGGTTTTCCCAGATCTCGAAAACGGTTCAACGCAGAAGTTTGAAAAAAATACCACTAAGAGACCTTAATTTGTTTAAATTTGTTTAATTGTTAGTTTTTGATTTGGTTGTCGCAAACCAACGTAATTAAATGGTTTCGAAAAACAGAAAAAACGAATTTGCAAGTAAACTAGTACACTTATAATCAAATAAACAGCTGTTAAAAATAGCCGTGGTAGACACTTATTACGTCAAGAATTTTAGGCTTTGTAACTTTACACGATATAAAGATATAAACAAATTTAATAAATTTTAGACCGGTCCTACCTTACCGATCGAATACACAGTTTCCATAACATTAAGATACAGGGCATACATTAAACAAATTTAAGTAATTCATTAACATTACTTCCTGTTAATTTCAGCTTTCAATTACGCCTATCATGAAAGTTTTAACAAAAACAAGATTACGACAGCAATTCTTGAATAAGCCGACCAAATTGTAAAGGTCACTAAAAAGCGACCGCACCATACGTACGGGTTATCTTCGCAAATTAGCAGCTTAGTATCCGATGTTTTGTACAGTTATGAAGAAAAATGTTATTCATATAGCTTAAGATTCTACTAGTTTTCTATTTTATAAATTAATATCGTGTTTATTAATATCAAATAATACACTTACGCGATTAATAGTATTTTTAAAGAATGTAATGTTTCACGAAAGTTAAAAGTTTGAAGGCACTCAACATTACATAAATAAAGGTAAATAATAATCTAAACCTAAGTAGGAAATAATCTCGCTAAGCAATTTATAGTGTGATTTATTTGTCAGTATCAATATATACATTTATAGTAATTTGTTGCTTCTGTTTGATCAAACCAAATGTTTTATTTTAATACCAAACCTACTCATGTCAATCCAGTGACCACTATGTTTGACAGGTAAAAACATTTACCCATAAAAACTGTTCCTACCTAGGAACAGTTTTTACGGAAACTACCTCGCATTTTTTCCATATATATTTCTCACCATTTAAACCTTCCCCTGGAATACGACAAACATTTTAAAACCAAAATCGGCCAAGCCAATCTTGAGTTTTCGCGAGACTAATCTACATTATATATTTAAAGATAATCTGACCAGCAAAGTTTTGTAAGCAACTGTACTAACAAAAGATCCATAACATCCCGTTCATTTAAGATGGTTACGCTTATGTATGGCGCGGTCGCTTTTTAGTGACCTTTACAATTTGGTCGGCTTATTCAAGAATTGCTGTCGTAATCTTGTTTTTGTTAAAACTTTCATGATAGGCGTAATTGAAAGCTGAAATTAACAGGAAGTAATGTTAATGAATTACTTAAATTTGTTTAATGTATGCCCTGTATCTTAATGTTATGGAAACTGTGTATTTGATCGCTAAAGTACGACCGGTCTAAAATTTATTAAATTTGTTTATATCTTTATATCGTGTAAAGTTACAAAGCCTAAAATTCTTGACGTAATAAGTGTCTACCACGGCTATTTTTAACAGCTGTTTATTTGATTATAAGTGTACTAGTTTACTTGCAAATTCGTTTTTTCTGTTTTTCGAAACCATTTAATTACGTTGGTTTGCGACAACCAAATCAAAAACTAACAATTAAACAAATTTAAACAAATTAAGGTCTCTTAGTGGTATTTTTTTCAAACTTCTGCGTTGAACCGTTTTCGAGATCTGGGAAAACCCAAAACGTTACCCCAGCAAAAAGTTAAATAACTCGAGAACCATAACACACACAATTTTTGCTATTTGCTAACATTTACTATGCAACAAAAGCTATCTATTCATGTATTTGGTTCCAGGCTGAAACAACTTTTTTTGCCAGGGTAATGTTTAAAACGTGACCCCAGCAAAATCTGTTTTTCTCATATATCTTAAAAACTACAACTCACACAAATTTTGCTATTAGTAAACAAATTTCTCCTCATGACACACTAATTATCTGATAAGGTCTCATCTCTCTAAAGCACAACTTTTTGCTGGGGTAACGCACACTCATATTAGTCTATGGTTACGTCCGCGACCTACTACATCCGATAGTTTGCACACCTCAGATCAGCCGCGGCAGTAAACCGCGTCCGATAATTTGTTTGGACCTTCAAATAATGTTTACTTTTCCGTTATAGTGTAGATTCGATATTAAAATCGAACTTATTCTACAATATTTTATTGTGGCAACCCGAAATTGGTTCCTAGCTAGGAAGCTAAATTGGCGTATGTAATCAAGGCATTAAGAGCCAAACCGCACTGTCGACTAGTCGCCGAACGACTGTCGACAGCGACTGTAATTTCTACTAGTTTATATGGACGCGTACGCACTTGGTCGCCCGGTCGCTGGACGACTCTGAGTCGTCGGGAGACTAGCCACGCCCCCGAGTCGTTCGGCGACCGAGAGATACACGGGTTCATATGGAAGCGTACGCACTGCGAGCGACTGTCGCGTCGACCGGGCATCATCGCGCACAAAATGACTTTCGAATTTCGATACTAAAGATTTTATATTATAAACAAACAACAGTAGGAGGAAATAGTGGAATTATTTGAAGGTGAAGGATTAACAAGAGTTAGTTCTTTTGGGTCGGGTTTTTATTTTATTTTATTATTATTTATGAATTCTGCCCATGCTATCTGCTATGGCAATTGGGTCAATTCTCAGTGCTAAAATAATCAGCAAACATAGGTATATAGTCATCATCATATCACTGTATGATATACCACGTCGCGTACAGGGTTACCAGATGGTATATCTAAAAATCCTGACAAAGAGCCTGATTTCTATTAAAAGGTCCTGACATTTTGCTAAAACGCCCACACCGCTTCCGATAACACATTGTAGATCAGAGAACTTGTAGATAAACCTACCTATTAAATTAATACTTTTTCTTGTTTCAATGACGTAAAAAATCATATTTTAAGTACTTAGACGAAAAGTATTCGTTGTTAAGTTTTAGTTTTTGATTGTTCATAATTTTAAATGTGGTTATTTTTAAATTGATTATTTATTGCAACGTTAGTTGATTCTGTACGACTGTACCAAAAACACTACAGGCACAGTTTAACAATCCATACAGTTGTTAAACGAATGTACTTGTGCAGAGGCAAGATTACAAAAGCCTGTTGATTTCGGCCAAGTACCTAACGGACCGAAATCAACAGGTTATTAGAGTAACGTTTTTGAAAAAGCGAGACTGCAAAAGCCTGTTGAACTCGGCCAGGTACTTGAACGAAATCAACTATTTATTAAATATTACCAAAAGCTATAGCTTTTAAAGGTATTTTTTTGGTTGAATAAATAAATTTAACTTTTTTTCCATTCTACAATGTACTTTTTCGTCTACCTAATTATAGCAACCAATACTTTAATTAAAACAAAAAAGTGGCAACCCTGTTTGCGACCGTGTAAAACGCCAACGTGCATTAATACATTATTATTCCCGTCCATTGGTAATGTGCTGGAATCTTGTCACATTAACATCCACGTTGACGTGATCCGCAACTAAAAATGTCATGAAACAAGAAAATTCTAATAAGTAATCTAATAATATTAATTATTAAATTATTATTTTCAATAAGATAGGGTCTAAATAAGTATATAAAAATTTAACAATTGTTTTTCGTTTTTGAGGTTAAAATCATGGCCACCAAGAGCATTACCAATTGACAGGGATAGTACCTCTGCGCGTGATTTTTTTGCGGGCTACATACTACAGGGTGTCCGGGAAGTCAGTTAATTTAATCTTGGATCATCCTGCTATCTGGATACAAGAAAGTTACAGATATCCTCTATTAAAGACCTAAAATTTAGGTCCAGACTTAAAATTTTCACTTACAATTTTTTTTACCTTACTTTTGATCGGCCCTGGTGAAAAAAAAAATTACTACATGGAGTGTGCAAATTATTTTAAAAACTACTTGATTTCATAAGGATTTTAAAATGGTTATTAATAACTTTTTCTTTAGACTTTTTTTTACAATTTTAATCTAAAAGGGTAATTTTTGGCAAGTGTTTGAAATAAAGTTGTAATAGAAAAACATGTTTATTTTTAGGTGTGTGGACGTAATAATAATAATAATAATAATAATAATAATAAAATCATTTATTTGCCAGAACATGGTTACATTGCGGTCTTAGGTATAAATAGTCCAACATATTCTATCGAGTAGTTCGATGTGCAAATTAATTTATGTATGTCACAATATTGATTATAATTATTCTATAGGTATGTCAAAGTTTCACAAACAAATAAAATAGTATAAATAAATTTCAAAATAAATAAATAATGTATAAAATCCTAATAATTATCGTTAGGTACCTATGTCAATAAAGAGTTTTAATTACAATATGTCATATTTACTAAAATTTGTCTGATAAATAATCATTAACAGTATAATATAATTTTGCAAGTAGAAAATCAAATAGTTTTCGTTTAAATTTAAAGAATGTCAATAATTTCATGTCATCAGGTAATTTATTAAAAATGCGTATGGCCATGCAGTAAGCGTTTTTAACAACAAAATAACATGTAAATAAAATTATTTCTTTGTTTTTCATTACAGCAGGTGCTAGCTAATGCACATTCGGCACCTTCTGATAATAATTTTATTTACATGTTATTTTGGTTATTTACGTCCACACACCTAAAAATAAACATGTTTTGCTATTACAACTTTATTTCAAACACTTGCCAAAAATTACCCTTTTGGCTTAAAATTGTAAAAACAAGAGTTTAAAAGAAAAAGTTATTAAATATTATACCATTTTAAAATCCTTGTGAAATGAAGTAGTTTTTAATAGTTATTTGTTATACAAGTGACCAAAATCAAATTGTGCTGCGAGTGCCGACTTTAAATCACGAACTAGCGAAGCAGTCTAGAATTGAATCACGAGCGTAGCGAGTGATTCTAATATAGACTACTGAGCACAGTGAGTGATTTAAAGGCACGAGGCAGAACAACATTTTGGTCTCGTGTAAAACACAACTTTTCACCTCGACTAGCGAGAAAATTTTCATGTGACTTTCCTGGTAAAAAGCTTAGGTAATTCAGCATTAGAAACTGGTTCTCTTAACTCTTTTGGAGTAAGGCAACTATCATCATCGTTGGACGCATTCATTTTTGTAATTTATCACAAAATAATTCGATCAAACCTATGCTAAAAATTTTTATTCATAGAGTCAGTAAAGTAGATTCCCGTCGTTTTGATTACATTACGTTGTTTTTCTCTTATTCATTAATATCCCGTCTTATTTATTTATTTATAACCATAAAACATATAATTTGTTAATAAATTTCATTAATTTTTCGTATTTCATATTTGATTCATACATGCGACCTCATTACCTCATCAACTCTTTTCAATCAACCTTCTTTTTTAACAATCCTTATTTAAAACTCCTTGGTATATCCGTGCATTTTATTTTTTTACTTTTTAATCCGTGTATGACACCATAAAGCACTCTATCTATCCTTTTCTCACATATCAATTTTACAAGTGTCATCCTTGTCACTTTATTCGTTTTTTCTTTATTATTTTAAAAGTTGGTGTTAGAAATTAAAAAAGCACTTTGTCTCACGCTCGCAGCAAAAATCGATTTTGCTGCGAGTTTTTACGCGCCAAAAGCACCCTTTTCGTGCTGGAGAGGTGAAAAATAATTTGCACACTCTATTTAGTAATTTTTTTTTCACCAGGGCCGATCAAAAGTAAGGTAAAAAAAATTGTAGGTGAAAATTTTAAGTCTGGACCTAAATTTTAGGTCTTTAATAGAGGATATCTGTAACTTTCTTGTATCCAATCAATAGCAGTATGATCCAAATTAAAATAAAAAAAACCGTTATCGAAAAAAAAAAACAATTATAGTAATGACATGAAAAAAACCGATCAAAGGTAGAAATTTTCCAAAATTGCACAAAACATCAAAAAACTCGGAAACCATAAGACTTTTACTAAAGTTATAATTTTTTTATTTGTAGATCTCAATGTGGGCTATCGGCAGATAAAAGGTTATCCATGACTTCCCGGACACCCTGTATACCTCTTGCTGATTTTATTGATTACTCTAATAAACTAGAAAACCATTTAAGGTTTAAATTTGATTAAAACCCTTGCAAATTTGCGACTGATAGCGTACCTAAGTAAAGTCTATAAAATACAACAAATGGTTTTTCACACATTGATTACGAAATAAACTGTTAATAATAAATGATAATTTCATAAAGTTATTAACATATTTTTTATTAACGATTTAAGTAAGTATAAAAGACGTATGACAAACTGTCAAAAACTGTTTACATAGGTACTTAATAAGACAAGTAAGGATAGATAGACTTTAGGCACCATCGTCCCCATATCAAAGGCACTTAACAACTGTATGGATTGTAAAACTGTATCGAGTCGCTGGCTTAGTCGTCGGCAAGTGCGTTTTGAGTTGCAGTCGCTGGGAGACCGAGTCGCTCGTCGACTAGTCGACAGTGCGGTTTGGCTCTAAAAAAACACTCGTGTGAAAACCACCATCAAAACAAGACGGTAAAAAAAAAAAATGCCCGTATGAACAAGCACTAATTTGTTTATATTGATAAAAAAAATGTTTTAAAAAACAAAAAACCGACTTCAAAAGCCTACGCTACCTCTAAAAAGCAAGAAATAATATTCAAATCACTAGATACGCATTATCATTGTAAATAAAACACGTATATTGAAGTCGGGTGGGGCTTTTAGAATAAAAAAAAGTTGTCCTCCAGCTATTTTTATTTTTAGGTTTTTTACCCCTTTTCGCCCCCATTTCATCCCCATAGTGGTTGAAATACTAACAATAACAATATACATTCCGTTAGATTTCCATCCATAAGCCTAAATTATAAATTTAGCGATTTTTACTTCGAAATTAAATATTTTATTCAATACACAACTTAATCCCCCTTTTGACCCCTTCGGGGGTAGAATTTTGAAAAACGCTGAGTCCCGTATTTATTAATTTTCAATCGTCAGCCTAAAAACAAAAATTCAAGATCCTAGCTTCAAAACTGAGGGACTTTCATACAAACTTTGATCCCTTATTTCACCCCTTTAGGGATGGAATTTTCAAAAATCCTTCCTTAGTGGATGCTTACACTGTATAAGGTATCTGTGTGCAAAATTTCAAGTCTCTAGGTCCAGCGGTTTGGGCTGTGCGTTGATAGATCAGTCAGTCAGTCATTCAGTTTACGATTTTATATATATTATTAAGATTAAGATACTGGTCAGACTGAGAACCTCCTTTTTGAAGTCGGTTAAAATACCAAAACCTTCTCCTTAATGTAACAAATACTTTTCTGAAAGCCGCAACAAAGTCGGTTCAGTTCAACGCGAGATAATCGCGGACAAACATACATACATACCGGTCAAACTGAGAACCTCCTCTTTTGAAGTCGGTTAAAATACCAAAACCTTCTCCTAAATGTAAGAAATACTTTTCTGAAAACCGCATCAAAATCGGTTTGGCCAAACGCGAGATAATCGCGGACAAACATACATACATACAGGTCAAACTGAGAACCTCCTTTTTTTTTGAAGTCGGTTAAAAATATTTTACTTTCCATGATTAAAATGTACTCTATGGCGATCGATGACTTAGCGATTAGTCTGCTGGAATGGCAGGATGTCACAAAATGTCGCTTGGTGGTGGCGCTACTACTCCCGGAATGATCGTCATCTCGTATGTGCCTTACTCCTTCTGGCTTGTGAGCTATAAAAACCTTCAGTGACGGATAAACAATTTCTTATTTTGGTATTCAGAACAAACGTGACGCAAGCATTTATGAATGATTGACGTTTGAACATGGCACGGACGAGATGACGCTGAAGGTTATGTATGCTTAGGGTTACCATCCGTCCGGATTAGTCCGGACATGTCCGGACTTTTAGACTATTGTCCGGACTTTGTCCGGCTTTGTAATTTGTCCGGCTTTTTTAAGATTGGGCGGTGTAATACTAGTTAAAAAACACACATAGCAGTAGTGTTCGAAAGAGAAGTCCCAAAAAGTATGGAGTCTGGATCTGTCTGAAAATGTCCGGACTTTTCTTGTCCTGTCCGGCTTTTTGTCAGGAATTTTCAAATTTCTCAATGGTAACCCTATGTATGCTGGAAATAACAAAAACTAGCAAACGAAAGTCCAGTTTTACTCCATAGATGCTCAGTGACGCAAAAATAAATAAGATTTAACACTCGAACATCTTATAAAACAGAACAGATCTCATAAAATCGTTGTTTAAACATGGTACATACGGAACCGTCTGTGCCAGTTTTCATTTGTCAAAATATCGACAACTAAACCGTTTGGAGACAAATAAAGCATTTTAGCAGCGTCACGTTTGATAAGTGACAGCATATAATACTTGAAATTCGTTCGCGTAACGACACATCAATAGAAAAAGCGAAAACAATATTTCGACCCGTCACACTGTCTGGCCCATACTTAAAACTGTCACGTTACGTGAATTTTGCATCACGCATGTTGTAAAGCAATTAATATTAAAAAGAATGTCCGTCACTGAGGATCTAGCTGCATCTAGAACCAAACACTGCAGTATTTACAATAAAATCCATGATAAAATTTGTATGAGATTTTTAAGATAGGGTGACAACAATGTACGTACGTTGATGGACAGAAATGCTATAATCGTCCTGCTAGCACTATTATCTAATCTGTGCTGTTAGTTAGTTTTACCACGGACTTTGCATTCTAGCGACTTTAGTTACCTAGATATTATCTTATACCTTTAAACGAGCAATTCTTGTATATTTATTTATTTCTGCGATTTCGGAAACGGCTCTAACGATTTTCCTGAAATTTAGTATATGGGTGTTTTCGGGGGTAAACAATTGAACTAGATTAGTCTTATGTTTGGGAAAACGCGTGTTTTTGCGTTTTCATGCGTTTTTCTTTCGACGCAGAATATGGTCGCTAATTTCGTCCGCGGCCGGCCAATGTCTGTTTGGTTCAGCGGGTTAGGACGCGGACCACAAGAAACGAGTGTTCCGAGTTCGAATCCCGCTCGGTCACTTACTTTTTTTATATGTTCAAGTTTATATATATACATATATATATATATATTTTATTGTTTTTAGACAAGTTTAAAAAAAATAGTTAATGTTGCTTTTGAGTTTTTATTTTATTGAGACTTGTGAAGCAATAGTCCAAAACAAAAAAATTACCGATACAAATTTTAAACACAGTTTTTCGGTAAACTTTTTGTGACGCCATCTCTCAGCTAATGCCATAAAAACTAACTACTACGCCTCGCGGAATTATTATGTAATTAACTACATCTTATTACAAAGCTCACGAGCTAAAGACAATAGATGGCGTTACTCTGTGACAAGTGCTTTAAGGATGAGAATACGAATATCGAAAAAAACATCGCATAGGTACATTGCTCTGAAATCAAAGTAGCTTAAGCACTTTTGTTATTATCACCTAACCATTTACAATAAATAGTAATAACCGAGCTTTAGCTCGGTTGTACCCAGGTACTATATAAGGTCCTTCTGAAATAGTGCACATAATTTTAAGGGGTCAATGTACTCATGCATACAAACAACTTTTACTATGGTACCAACATTGAAATCGCGAAAAAAAAATCAGCTGTTCCATACATTTTGATCTATTCGATTTTAAATTTTCTATGTATTTTCTATGTATGTTTAAAATGTCCCTGGTGAAATTGATTTTTGGAATAAACGGGGAACGGGGTATCAAACTCGACACTTAAACTACATTACGTAAAACGTGATCTTAATCGCGTTTAAAATCAATGGTGAATTTGGCACTTAGTCGTTGCTCCAACTGTCTAGATGAACGGCGCCTTTTAGCCAACACAACAGGCGATGGCTGAATGTATAAACTAAATACTTTTTAGGTTGTGGTACTAGTCAGTTTTTAACAAATTAATAATTATTGAACATATTGTGATTAAACTGTGATATCCAAAGATATTAGAATTTTTCGTCGTCACAGTGGCAGCTGAAAACTGAGCTAATTAGCAAACCTGTACCTTGATTACGTAAAGCTGTTGCTAACAATTCTCGATTGAAATCGATTGAAAGCGCGGTTGCATTGCTTCTTTAGTTAAGATAGTTGTCACATTGGTTCTTACTAAAGCAGCGATGTAACTGCGATTTCTGTCAAAGTTGATTGCAACAAAGTTACGTAATTACCCCCCTGAGCGCAGTCTTGCGAAAGCTATGACATTTTGAGTTGCTCCCGAGAAACTTGACGAAAAACAGAACGGAACAATGCTACGACAGTGCTCAAGCATTCGCTCCCATTTACCAAGAGAAGAATAATTTATAAATAAAAAATAAATAAATTATTAAAAGATATTTTAAGTAAATAAAATAAATTATAAATTAAATTCAACAAATAAACTGTATGCTTAGAATTATTGTATTGTATTTTAGGGTAATTAGATGTAAACCTCTACACTACAGTAGCCTTAGCACGAACAGCTATCGAGAAAAATAACGCGCGTAAAACTACTCGAATCCTACAATTTTGTATGGAAATTTGTACAGCGCCACTACGTCCGTAAACGGAACTAAGATTTGGAAGCACGAAACATGTTGACATAAGGTTTCGAGCAGCCTTCGAATCGAGTTCGAATAGTAAAGTTACAACTTGTATGGGAATCGGTAGCACGAACCCACTTTTGACATACGATATCGAGACACTCGCAAGCTGGCTATCGACAACTTACTCACTGACATTTTTTCAGTGAGAGACTTTTCGAGTGACTTTGTATTATTTATTATTAAATTTTAAAAGCATTTATGTAGTAACAAAAAATAAATTTGAGAACTATGAAATGTCCACTGAATTATCCACAGGCAATATTACTTAAATTGTTCTCATTAAACATAGAAATTTGTAAAATAAAAATCTCGTCATTTTACGCTATCCACGATGTCCCCCACACCCTCCATACCTTTATTTTAGCAATATTTTAGAACTTACCTACAAAACTCAAATAAAACTATAGAATACGGTGTTATAAGTATAATATTTGTTTTCAGACAACACATCACACAGTTTGGATACAGTTAATTAATTATTGTTTTATTTAAGTAGATATTAAAAAAATAAGACCATAAAACTATGATGAAAACTAACTAGGTATAACAATGCAAACTTAACAAAGTCTCTAATTTGTCGAATCTTCAAACACTAGGCTAATTACGATTTATTAACGCTATTACGAACTAATTCCGATGAAATTCACATATTTTCATAGCACGTCCAAAGGTTTTATTGTTTATGTGTAAACAATTTATTATTCATTGACGATATTCCATTGTTATTCTTCAAGTTCATAAAAAAAACAATTTGATGAAACTATGAAACATTGTATTTTACTCCTAGGTCATAATATCATTTCCTCGCAATTGTATTATTTATTAGCCGACACAGATAAATCATTTTAGACAAAAACAAAATAAAGAAATGGCTTCACGGCTTTTTATTATTTTAGGTTATATTTTTCATTAAATCACAGGATGAGAAAGAAAGAGAGAAAGAATAGAGACACTCTTCTTTTTCAAACCAATCACGGGAAGGTGCAATGACCGTTCAAAAGCATGGGCAAAATCATGAACATTTTAAAAATTATTGTAATATTTGCAAATTAATTTAAGTTATTAAATGAAATTAATTTTGTTAACAGTTTTATTATTAATAATAAGAATAATAAATGTAAAATTATGATGATAAACAACTTGATTGAATTTTAATTTACATATTTATGATTTACATAGATATACAACATGGTTTTTGAACGCACCTTGTGTCAGGTTAGCTTTATTTATCGCTACTATCGAGTTGACGTTAGCCAGCTCTGTAAAATTCGTGCTGCCGATTTTGCTAGCTTTCGAATCGAGTCCGTTTTCGAGTAGTATTTTCTTACGCGCGTAAGATTTCTCGATGGCTGTTCGTGCTAAGGGTACAGGTCGCATTTCTCAATCGATACTCATGAAATGAAGGCTTATAGACTAGTAGTTCATCTTAAAATTTTCAAGTTCAACGGCATTTTGCGAGCCATTTTGGCAAAATGACTTTTCCGAAGTAAAAAACCTGCTGAATTCGGTGTCCTGGCATAGGTTGTGGGTGTCGCTGAACTCAATTTTGACAACCGTAAGTCCGTCCGGGTACCGGAAGTATGAGATGTGGTCGGAGGAGAGAAAATTCCACCACGCGACACTATTTTTTTAACACAGTTACTAAACAAAAATGATTAACAAGATTATTATTCTATATAGTGATATAACTGGGCTATTTACTTGTATTTTTTTCTGAGACAAATTTTCATAGTTTTAACTCTGTAGAGGATTTAAAAAAAATTGAGAAATTTCGCCGTCTGACACAAAAGATTTGTTTAACACAGTTACCAGACAAAAAAAAATAGCATGTTTATTATTCTACTAGCTGATGCCCGCGACTTCGTACGCGTGGACTTGTGACGAGTAGCTAAAACTTTCAACCTTATGCTATCTTTAATATACTACGCCAACAACAGAGAGCACCACACAACTAGACATTTTATCAATAATCAATATGGACACTACAGCCATCTTATGAGCAGTAGCTAAAAAAAAAGTATTTCTTAGAACCAAAAATAGATGGCACTAAGATGAATTTCTTTGAGAACATAACTCTTCGTCGACCTCGTAGAACCTCATTTAATAGCGGTGAAGATGAATTTGAAGAGGCAAATACAAGTACTTGTAATATAGAGGACGCTTTAAATGGTAGCGCCAACAATATTGTTGATTTATCCACTGATACCAATGATGACATATCTATGCTCAAAGAAGAAATTAGCTCAATAGTGCTCACGAAAATTTAACAAACATTAAACTTGAAAACAGCAATTTAAAGAAAAAACTAAATGAAAGCGAAAACCAGTTATGCATTTTTAAAAATGTCATAGATACCCTTAAAACTGACATATCCACGAAAAGCAAACAAGGAGCTGGTAAATTCTATACTCCCACTACAAAACGAGTACAACAAATAGCAAGGAATCTATTTAAAACGCCAAATCAACTGCGGGAATATTCAAATACAAAATCTAATACCAGTCGTGAGCAATTGAGAAACTTCACAACAGATGGCGCTAGATATACTGCTGAACAACAGGAACATCGGAGTAGTAACTTGGCATCGACTTCAAACACTACAATTAATAATACTACTACTACTAATAATAAACAAATTAAAACCCGTAAAATATGCGTGATCAGCAGCAACAACAACAACAAGATTCTAAAGACTGTTCAAAAAAGTTTTTGACGACAGCAGCAATGTAATATGTCACTACTCATTACCAGGTGCAGGAATAGAGCGGTTGCTTGCTGGAATTGAACATAAAGTGAAAGACTTTACTACAAACGATTTTTTCACTTCTCATGCTCGTAAAGTTCGTCTTTATGTTGGGTATAGGCTGCATAAAATCGCTTTTTATGCTCTAGTGCATAAAGTAAAATCTTCGTCTAAGTCTCAGACTTTAAGACAAAGGTTGTCAGGTAAACAGCCACACACGCAATTTAACTTCGTTGAATTAACTTGTTATTTCATTGTTTCTTTATTTTTTGTTGTGTTATAATACTTTTTTATTTTTTAAAATGGGTATCAATTTTATTGAAATGTCTTGATAATTTTTTTTTTAATTTTTTTGAATATGGGTATCAAATGAAAGGCCTTGATGAGCATATTCCAAAATTATATTTTTTTTACAAAAAAAATTGTTTTTTTTTCAATTTTTGAATATGGGTATCAAATGAAAGGCCTTGATGAGGACATTCCAAAAATATATATTATGTCACAAAAATTAAGAAAGAAAAAAAATTAAGAAAGAAAAAAATTTTTTTTTTTCATTTTTGAATATGGGTATCAAATGAAAGGTCTTGATGAGCACATTCCAAAAATATATAATTTGTCACTAAAATTTGAGAATTTTTTTTTTTTTTTATTTGTACACTATTGTTGTTTAATTTCCTCACAATCGAAGTGAAAAGCAGAGTGTATAACTCGTACATAAAACCCATTTTACCCTCGACTTGACTATCCACCCTCGCCTGCGGCTCGGGTGGATATATACGTCTCGGGTAAAATGATGCGTTTTATGCACTTGTTGTACAATCTACTATTGTGTTATTTTTGTAGGAGAGGATGATTTTCTTGTAACTAAAAATTATTTCAAGCTTGTACAAAACATACAGGAAAGGCTCACACTATTGTGTCATACTAATGTTATAATTGCTGTACCGACTTTCAAAATACACTCTAATGTCACTATGTATAATTATAGGATAGAGACGTTTAATAACTTACTGTATTTGAGTAATCAACAGCATTGTTTTGCGTATTTATTAGACTCAAATCTTACACTAGAGTATACTAGAAAGTTCTTCTCTTTTAATTTTGGAAAAATAAATGATTTAGGATTTTTAAATATTGTAAAACGATTAAGCCTTTACTTGCAGAAATTAATCAATATATTAATGCAGAAATCGATTTCAGCTTACAATCAGATAATAATACACAGCCTAGGGAAAATGGCCAGGCGCTTGATGAAACAGACTTTTTTCGTTCCCAAACGTCTTAATATACTACACCAAAATATCTGTAGTCTGAATAGTAAATTGGACTTTCTATCTGTTGTTGTTCATGAGTCATGAGTTAGTATTGGAAAATAAAGAGTTGGATATTATATGTATTACGGAACATTTTATGAAAGAAGATGATCAATGTAATTTTTATTTGAATAACTATAAATTAGCGACCGGCTATTTCAGAGATACCTGTAGGGGTGGTTCTTGCATATTAATTCGCCAAGGTTTTGAGTACGAAAGCTTTGATGTTTCGAAGTTTTGTTAAAGTGTGTTATTGAGTGCTGTGCTATAAAGCTGACATGCGAAAAGCTTATAATTGTTTGCATATATAGACCACCAAAGACTGACGTAGAATTATTTCTGAATAAATTAGAATTGTTATTAAATAAATTACGTACAAATAATAGTAATAAATATGTTATATGTGGTGACTTTAATATAGACATCTTAAAAAGACCAAATTATCTGACTATTTTGAAAACTTACTCTTAAGTTATAATTTAAAACTACAAATCAGGCAGCCTACAAGACTTAGTAGTAAAACGTGCTTAGATAACTATGCTGTTAATATCAGAGGTTGTAAAAGTGAAGTGATAGAGTTCGCGCTTTCAGACCACACTGCTCAGTTACTACTGTACAATGAAGAAAACATGTCCAATTAATTCGTGGCGTATAAGAAAACGTGACTATTCTGAGGAAAATATGGCCAAGTTCAGAGAAGCTACTCAAGCGTTAAGTTTTTCTGATGTTTACGAAACGGATAATGTAGACTCTGCTTATAGCGCTTTTATCGAAACAATAAAATTGTTTCATAATTTATGCTTTCCCTATAAATCAGTATTGATAAAAAACAGAAAAAAATTGAAATGGGTTTCACGTGGGGTCAGGGCCTGTAGCAAAAAGAAACGAGAGTTGCTCTGGAAATGTAGGTCTTCTCCAACTGAAAAAAATAAACAAATACTCAAAAGTTACAACCAACGTCACAAAAAAATTATTCACTTGACCCAGCGAGCACAGCAGTGCAATTCTCTAAGAGACGCTTTATGGCTGCGTTGATTGCTGTGATCACAGCAGTCACAGCCGCAGCATCGTCTGCTGTGATCACGTCATGTTATCACGGAATTCACTAAGCTCTGTTAGCTCACTGACGATCTCTAGGCCGCGTGATCGCTCTACTGTTCTCTCGGCTGTGCTAGAGTGGTGACAAAATTTTGTTTTTAGAATCGATCAATTCTCGACTAGTACATTTTGGCTATTTTCTTGCAATAAAAGTAATATTAATAAACATTAACGTATGATAAATGTAAGCAATGATTGAATATACATTATTTAAGAAAAAAATCCATGAAAATTACGAAAATACAGTAAATATGAAAAAAAGTTTGCCGGCAAAATTAAAAAAAAAAGTTACTGTGACTGTAAATAATTATACTTAACAGCAAATAAACGAACCACAGTACTTATCACTTAAAATACCTTTAGCAGGTCAAATCAACACTCAAAATGTTTAGAAATATGTATCACAAGCAAAACGTGTATGTGAGAAAAACACAGTGAACGCAAACTTTTATTTAATGAATGTAAGTAGTCTATTTTAATAAAATTGTAATAAAACAATAGGTTTAAAAATAAAGTATTAAAATTTATTATTTATGATATAGGTACATACTTACCAGAATCTAGAGTGATGACAAGTCATGTGTGTTGGGTTGGGTGTAATATTTTTTTTATGCATAATATGCATACCATTCCCCCAACTGTGAAATACCTAGTTAGTAAGACCCCAATCTGTGATATACCTAGATATAATATATCTAGGTATTTCACAGTTGGGGTCTTACTAACTTATTCGTTTTCTTAGTTTGCAATCTGACATCTGCAAAACCTTTTCTTGATTGTACCATGGGCAACAGCGTCGCTTAACCACTGCTAAGGTCAAAATCGCTTGCACGCCGCGCCCGCTGTCACATACGTTTAGTTCGTGCAGGCGCGATATGCGCGCACACGAATTTTGTTGCAAACTGGTTAAGCGACGCTGTTGCCCATAGTACATTGTTGACCCAGTTATTTTATGTACACCTGTACACATATTTTATTTTATATTGGACCACTAAATTAAAGATTATAAGTATTGAAAATGAGTTTTTATTTTTAAAAATAAATATCTTTCGCAAATTGAACTAGGCAGGCACGGGTCTGCAGGAGGGTTGGCTGTCTATGCTGTGACACGAAGGAATTTCCCTTACACTTAAGTTTTGATAACTCCCAGTCCCAATAGCCAATTAGGATAAGTGTCATTATGAATTACACAGAATCTGGAAAAAACAAATAGAGTTTAATTTTGGTAATCCAATTATGCAATATTGTTTCTAAAACAGGTTACATTATTATTTATTTAGGTATCCTATTGATATATGAAAACCAATGAAAACATAGTTGGACATTGACATAAAATTATTAATTTGATTATCAAACAAAGTCCTCTAACTATTCCTTGATTGACTTGCACCTTGCACTTATCTAAAATCTTACAATCTTTTAACTTGCAAGTAATTACCTATGAGTATCTTTTTATTTACCTTGGTAAGATGTCAAACTCCTCAATCTGTTAAGTTGCTTGCCTGTTGTTATGAGCTTATGAGACATAAGTAGATCGCGTCTTATAATCAAAGGGTCCTAGGGTATCCTACGACCCTGGCAGACGTCTTTTATATACAAATTGGCTTCTTCCATTAAGACCAACGTACTAGAAAGTCCAGCAGGCCCTGTAAAGATATCACATTACATTGTTTCTTACATAACCTTTTTGGATGATGTATTTTTAAAATTCACATAAGTTTTTGGTCCATAACTTAAATAAAACAGTTTGAACTTACATATTTATAATTTAATTTGATAATTCACTTCTAATTTCACTAAAATCCTTGCGAACAGCCACCAAATACAAGCTTTTGTTTTGACATTAAAAAATCTAGGCGTTCGTCGAGGCTGCAGAGCGAAGTTAGCGCTGTTTTGCTTAAAGAATTCCGATTTTCATACTTGAACTGTCAAATCAAGTAATTCTGTATCACGCCGTCTACAGCCTTGTGGCGCTGGCATCGAACAGCGGAGGAAAACGAATTAGAGAATTCCAAGCTAGTGTTCACTGCTGTCACAGCCACTGCCTTCAAGGCTTTTACAATATTTGAGCTTAGAGAATTGCATAGCAGAACGGTCACGATATAAAAAACTCTTTAAGCAAATCTAAGGCTACTTGGCAAGTAATTAATAAAAACAAAAATCAATATCCCTCCGAAACAGTACAGTGTATTTGTAAAGAGGGAAACCGAGTTTGCGATCCATCGCATATGGCTAATGTGTTCAATGACCATTTTGTAGACTCCATAAAGAAAAATAAAGATGATCACCCTACCTATTCAGTGCCTGTCCATATAACAAACAAATTCAAAATTTATGTCCGAAGTCACAACTGAAAGGGTCATGAAAACTATAAAGTCTTTGAAAAATACTCCTAGCGTAGGCATAGACGGTATTCCTACTAAATTAATCAAAGAAAACTCTAAGTTCTTTGCTCTACCTTTGACATATATTATAAACCTGACAATTAGAACTGGAGTATTTCCTAGCGATTTTAAGACCTCAATTATTAAACCGGTCCATAAGAAGGGAGAAAAGACAAACGTTAAAAACTATAGACCTATTGCTCAGCTAACCGTCTTTTCTAAAGTATTTGAAAGAATATATCATGACATTATCTATAATTTTTGTGAAAAATATGACGTATTTGCTACTGAACAGTTTGGTTTTCGCAAAAACAGAAATACAGAAAAGGCAATTTATAGTTTACTTGACCTGATTAAGAACTCCAGACAAAAGACAACATATATGTGCTATCTTTATGGATATGACAAGTGCCTTTGATCATGTTGATCACAGGTTGTTACTGACCAAACTCTATGCGTATGGGATAAGAGGTGTACCGCTTAAATTGATCGAATCATATTTAAGTAATAGAAGCCAATATACTGTTATAACCCAACTTTGCAGGAAAAAAAAGTAATTTAAGAGTATGCGTCTCTATGTAGAGATGTAGAGACGGGGGTGCCTCAAGGTTGCATTTTAGGACCTTTACTATTTAATTTATATATAAGTGACTTTCCGAAGTCCATCGAACATCCCATTATATTGTTTGCCGATGACAGCACGGTCATAATTAAATGTGATAATGACTCAACTTATGAAGACAACATTAATTGTGTAATGAAAAATCTCAATAGTTGGTTGGTCAAAAACAATCTGTGTCTAAACAGTAAAAAAACCAAAATAATGCATTTTCGACAAATGACTGTGTGTTTAATAGTGGCTTTAATGTGCAATGGGGAGGAAATTGAGTCCGTCACCGACACAAAATTTTTAGGCCTGCAAATAGATTATCAAACTAATTGGAAGGTACACACTGAGAATCTCTGTAAAAGAATTAATAGCTCAGTTTATGCTCTCTACAAACTCTCTAGAGTTACAAATAGAGACACTGTCTTGATTGCTTACCGCGGATACGTAGAGTCCATATTGCGCTACGGAATCATATTCTGGGGAAATTCTGTGGGCAAGAGCCTAGTATTTAAGTATCAAAAAAAATGTATAAGAGCGATTACTGGCCTTAAGTCAACTGATAGTTGTAAACCATTTTTCAGTCAATTGAAAATACTTACTCTACCATCGTTATATATTTATGAAGTGGCAATGTTCGTCATGCGTAACGACTTCCTTTTTACTACATTTGCAGAAAGAAATCCAAATAGGAGTCACCGCAATGGGAGTAGAATATGTGCACCACAAATTAATACCAAATACGTTAGTAGTAGCTTCTTTGGAATGGCTCACAAAATATTTAATAAAATACCTGTCGGACTTAAGACCTTGCCTATAAAAAACTTTAAAAATCGCCTGGTGACATTACTTGTTGACAAAGCCTATTGCTATTACACCGTACAGGAATTTTTAGAGGACAAAACATTGAAATGATTTGACATGTTTAATTTTTTATTTAGTTTTATTTTCTATCTTTAGTATTAATGACATTTTAATTTTAACATTTGACATTTTCTATATTGAAATTATATTAACTATATCTATATTAACTCTAATGAAATTTGCTAATACGAAAATATGTGACAATTGTAATAATTTAATATTTGACACATATGAAAATGATCTTGTTTGCCATTGTTGCCTGTTTCGCGTTGTTCTATTTTTATTTTATTTTATTATTTATATACCTTACAATATAAGGTGGGAATGTAGCTTGGACGAATTAACCACTGGACACGTAACGTAAGAAAAATGTATGAAATCACGATCGACCAATTTTTGCGGGTTGAGGGGGGATTAACTTGTCAAATAATGACAATATTAAAGGGTGATTTAGCTGGTTTCCGGCCATAATTGCCGGCCAAATATTATGGATTGTGAAACTCATACATTAGTTCTCGGCCAGGCGGCCGAAAAGCAAATGACCTCCCAAAAATGCATTTAGTTACCCGGCCATCAAATTTAAATGTATCATACCGAAAACTTTACGCGTTTAAGTTAAACAGTACTAAAACTAATTTACCATACTCACACTCAATTGCAAGAAGCTTCACTTTAAATCTTCTTTAGCTAATGCCACTTTATAGCTAATGAAATCATTAAAATATTGATTTCATTAGTTTGTTGCATCAAACTACTTTAGGGCTAAACATTGTTGCCAATAATAAAGTTAAAAAATGAATGGGATGACCGAATGGTTAAGTTTTGTTTTGAAAAGTATAAGTGTAAGTATAAAATAACGTAAAGTATTTAATAGTATATTATAGCTTTATTATACTGTGATGATGAGTAGGTTAATTGTTAATAAGTGCTATTCTTTTCTTCGCCAACAAACTGCCATGCAGTTTGGCGAATACTTGTGTTTTGTTCAACCTGTAAATGTTGTTTAAATAAATAAATAAATAAAAAAAGGTATTCAAAGTTTGTATATAAATTGGCCAAAAAACGCGTTTGACACATAGTATGGTTTGACAACTGACATTTTTCTTTCAAATTCGTTGGTTGTGAAATTTTCATTATTTCGGTATTATTTTCTTTGTGAGTAAAAATCTCAAAACGAAAACAAAAACGTGAACGAACGTGAACTAATAATTAAAACAACAATTATTTCGCCATTGTTCTTTGAAAAAATGGTCAGGGAAAGTCAGGGAAAAGTCAGGGAATTTATTTGGACTTTAACAGTGGACACTCTGGTAAACACTATTGTAACTTACGTTCCAAATAACTCACATGCACATTTTTGCTACTTTTAACGACACACCTACCCTGTTCAATTTTCGCCCTTCTTCCCCACGACACTACCAAGGCGCACCACTGGTAGTGTCGCGGGTATTTTTTTCCCTTCTACAGTACCGGCCCAGTAGTGTTGTAGGTAAATGAAAAATTCCATACATATGCATTCCCCACGATACTACCATTAAAAACTTAATTATTGTTAATTAAACTTAATTAATAAATTGTTAAAGTCCTTGTCCGCGCGACCTTGAGCAAGAGAAGGGAGCCTGCCCCCCTACTCAAATGGCCACTTTTCTATTCGTTCGCTAACTTAACGATTAAAAATAAGCCATAAACCCTAAAATTGCGTGTTGGAGGCCTGACACTTCCATACAATACTACAATGTCTACTTGCGACGTGTTACTTGATCGTTTAATTGCTTATTTTCAAGCTTTGAGTTAGCGAACGAATAGAAAAGCCCCCCTGGTTATATTTCCGAAATGGCCGAAAACCATAGGGGGCCGACAAACCGGCTAGCTCACCCTACTTTGTTTACATACCAAATTTTATTTATTTTACGAAAAATAGCTACTATAATAGGTTGAAATTGTGCTTCGTTGTGAAAAGAAACATTTCTAGATTGCCCGCTATTTTTTTTGCTGAACAATACGGAGCATTTTGCCCATTTTTGTACCAATGTTTCGCCACGAGCTCTAGCATCACACTGACAACGCGATATCGTTTACTGAGGCTATCGGTCACAGTAAGTGGCTAAGGGGTAAAGGCTTAGAGTAAGACGGGCTTCAGCCTTTTGTTGCTCGAAGGGTAAAGGCGAATATGGCTGTCATTTCGCGTCCAGTGGTTGATTCGTTCAAGGAATGTAGTGAAACTAACAAAATAATGACAACTTCCATCAATGTATAATACTAACACCTGCATTTCACAAATAAATTCTATTCTATGACTTCGGCGAATGCATATAAATGAATTAATGTAGTTACATAAGAAAATACTTGTAGAAGTGTTATGGTTCTGCATCAGGTGTTCCAGATCTTCAGTCTGAACAACTTTTGCAAAGATGTCATTTTTATATTTTGTAAAGTTTATCTGGACCATTCTGGTTCTGCATCAGGTGTTCCGGATCTTCGATTTTTATACCTCAACAAAAAATACTCATCAGGCTGAACAACTTTTGCAAAAATGTCATTTTTATATTTTTTATAGTTTAGCTGGACCATTATGGTTCTGCATCAGATGTTCCAGATAGGGAATGCAAATCCGTATATATTTCAAAATCCGGATTTTTAAGAACGGATATTGGTCAAATCCGGATTATCCGGATATTTCGGATTTTTTCTAAAAATATTTTCTTTTTTATAAAAATAAGTCATTTCTGTCCATATAAGTTCATTAATGTGACGTCTCTTATATTTATGTAAGTGGATTCATTGAAAAGGAGAATATTAATCAAATCCAATATTTTTGTCATAAAATACTACAATATTATGATGTTACCTATTGCTCAAATGTAATTAAAATAGTCAGTGTATGATTCGCGTGCGATTTGCGAGTAGGTGACGTAAGCGATCGTTCGCATGAGCGCTTTTGCGACGTTTTATCGCGCGATATTTCTGAAGATTCGAATAGAACACAGTGTGACTAACTGTGGAACGGGATAAAAAATATCGCACGGTAAAAAAAAAATCGCTCGTGCAAACACACAGTAGAGAAGTCATTTGTTCTATTCCAAAGCATTAGAGCCATAACACATTGGGACGCCATGGCGACGTCGCTGGCTTCGTATCCAAACAATTCGTATTGAAATATATGGCAGATAACACACTTGGCTGGCGTCTGGCAACGTCTCCAATTTGGAAGCGTAGTCACTATCGACCAGCCCCTACGCGGAGACTGGATACTCTGGCTACCTGCGACGCGTAGTGTAGCCAAGTCGCCAGTATTTTGTATTCAAGTAAGTTATGCCTCCCTCACTCAGTCAGTGGCCAACTGGTTGCCGCCAGGACGGACGCCCGCTGTGAATTGTGCGAAAACAATGAGTTTCGATACAGAACGATTTATTGCAGAGATTCAAAACTGTCCATGTTTATAGGATAAGTACTACATCTAAAGAATATTCTGATCGATCAATTTTTTTCTACATAACTTTAATAATTCATCAAAAGATGTTATTGATATTCTCACACATTTGAACAATTTTTATCAAGGATATTTTTAAAATCTGCATATAGTTTTAAAAAAAACCACTTCAATTTTGATCTGATATAAAAGGATGGACTCATATTCAACTCAACTTTGTGGGTTTCTTCTTTTTCATTTTATGACGCAGATAACAATAATATAGCGATCTCTTCTATGCACGTAGGCCAGTGGCTACTTATTTGGTATGGCAACTTCATTTGGCTACGCTAGGTTGCCAGAGGTAGCCATGGCCACGTCACCGGCGATGTCGCCATGGCGTCCCTGTGTGTTATAGCTCTTAGAAAAATCGCGCGATAAGACGTCGAAAAAGCGCTAATAAAACTAAAAATCATACTCATTATAAATTATACAAATGAAGAATTTTATATTAATTTGATTAAAAATGTACATAAACTAAATAAGATAATATGTTGTTTAGTTTATGTGAATTTTAAAAATACAAATTATTTTTTGGGACTTAATGTGATAAAGCCGTGAGAGATTGAGAGACCGCCGTATTAGCCACTCGTTCCTTAGGAGGTTAGGAGGAATGTCACCCGCGCACCATCCAGAAGACTATATGCCACCACGCCAATGGGAAGAAGAGACCCTATGCGCGCCTGTGAAAACAGCCAAGAAGTTCTCATATAAGATGATGGCCATTTTACATTCTCCAGTCGACAAGAAGCAAGCGTGATACGAAGATTAGATGCGCGTTCCGTACGATCAATAAGCGAAGCAAAGCCGAAGCGAAGTGGAAGGTGGACCACCTTCCACTTGCGGAAGCCAGGTGCGGTCCGAAGGGGGGGGGGGGGGGGGGGGGTCACGGGGGACATGCTGCGCGGTCGTTTTTTAACTAACAGGCAAAATTTAAAATCTTGGAATCGCATAATATAAGGGGCGCCCCATCGAAATATCGCCCAGGGCTCTGGTAGTGCTAAAACCGGCACTGCTTCTACATATAAATTTACAAAATGAAAAAAAGCAAATTATGTTATTATTTATTAGTGACCCCCTCCAAAATTATAGGCTGCGACCGCGCCTGGCCCCTACCGCGCAAGTTTCATCAGGATCGCACACATTGCTCTTTTTTTGGCACAAATTAAAACTTATCACAGAAAAATAGCAATGTGTAATGTGTTATACCTATCTGTCAAATGAAGCAGATAGCGATGCCAATGACACTTGCGCGGTAGACCCACTGGTCGAGCTAGAGACGCTGCAAGGCCTGCAAGTACACTCCGAAATTGACGTTGAAGAAGGAGAGTTCTTCAGCAGGAACACCAGGAGAGCTGGTTCAACCAAACGAACTTTTTGGGACTTAATGTGACAGACCTGAGACACGGCACTAGCAAGACGCGTGAATGGCGTCATCTAGAAAATAGAATCTACTGTCTAGCTAGTGCGAGAAACGAAGTGTTCCACTTAAAGCAACTGAGTGAATAGCAATTGGGCGAATTTAACAACTAAAGTATTCCACTTAAAGCAACTATAAATATTTTTGTAAGTCATTTTGTTAAATATTGAAAGTTGTTCTAATTGGAATACTTCAGTTACTATTCGCCCAGTTGCTATTCGCTCGATTGCTCTACTCGTAAGTGAAATACTTCAGAGAAACTTGCTTGTTTAATTTTTTTTAACAATTTCTTATTATTCGAAAAATCCGAATTTGATTTTCAAATCCGGATTTGGAAGTCTAGTAAAATTGTGCGGATATCCGGATTTTTCGGATTACGGATTATCCGGATTGCATTCCCTAGTTCCAGATCTTCGATTTTCATACCTCATAAAAAAGGCTCATCAGGCTTTACACCTTTTGCAAAGATGTCATTTTTATATTTTGTATAGTTTAGTTAGCTGAACCATTATGGTTCTGCATCAGGTGTTCCAGATCTTCGATTTTTGTACCTCAACAAAAAATGCTCATCAGGCTGAACAATTTTTGCTAAGGTGTCATTTTTATATTTTGTATAGTTCAGCTGGATCATTATGGTTCTGCATCGGGTGTTCCAGATCTTCGATTTTTATACCTCAACAAAAAATGCTCATCAGGCTGAACAACTTTTGCAAAGATATCATTTTTATATTTTGTATAGTTTAGCTGGACCATTATGTTTCTGCATCAGGTGTTCCAGATCTTCGATTTTTATACCTCAACAAAAAATGCTCATTAGGCTGAACAACTTTTGCTAGGGTGTCATTTTTATATTTTGTATATAGTTTAGCTGGACCATTCTGCCGTCATGTGTCTAAAAAGCGGCTAACCCACATGTAGCCGTTTTTCACTTTTTTCATCCATACTGAGTAATTTTGAATTCTCTATCTTTGAGTATAAGAACCATATTTCTAGCATTAATACTTTTGAAGATACGAAAAGCATGTTAGCCGCTAAGTGGCGGTTTTTTATACTAATTTTTTGCTTAAAAGCGGCAACTCAACAATACTATACTTAAAAGCAGTTAAAGCGCCATAACTTCCCAATCATGTATTTGTTTTGCAAAGCATTACTTGTCTAGAAATACGTTATCCTGTCACACTTATCTAGAAAGCAGTTACGACACTTTAACCCCCTAAAAGCCTTTTATAATTTATGAGTAATTATGCAATCTAACTTAGTTATAAAGCGGTTATTAGAAATATTTAGACTAAAAAGCAGTTATGCGACATTAACCGCAATCAAGATAAGAATCAATTTAGTGGATGTTTGATCAAAACTTGACTAAAAGTTCAATCACTGCTTTTTTACTAAAAATAAATAAAAAATGATGCGAGCGATCCTAAGTTATAAAGCGGTAAAGCCACAGTACTAAGCTATAAAGTGGTAATCCGCACACAAACATAAACCATTTCCTTAGCTATAAGGAAGTTAAGTACTTTTAACTGCTTTTTAATTTAGCATATTAGGATAACTTCTATAACAGTTCCAAAATGTAGCAGTTATTGAGAATTACTTGGCTAAAAAGCAGTTAAGGTGTGGTTAGCCGCCTTTTAACAAGTATTTCATGGTAAAAATAAATAAAATTACTTAACTACACAGGAAAAACTTAAATTACAAAATGCCTGAAAGACTTTTTAGGACCCGAAATGTCAAATTAGTCAGCTACTTAAAACTGCTACATAAGTGTATAAAATGTTTTGGTGTGAGTTGTATACTTTTCTAGGGAAACCGTTTCCCACGTTTTTTGACGTTTGTGCGAAATCAACTGTTTGGGGTTAGCCGCTTTTTAGACATAGGACGGCAGCATTATGGTTCCGCATCAGGTGTTCCATTTTCAAAAATCTTTTTATCCTAAGTTATGCCCAGGCTTAACAGCTATATAACAAAAAAGTTTCATTCGAATCCGTTCAGTGTTTCCGGAGATTAGCGTGTTCAAACAGACAAACAAACAGACACACTTTTTTTTTCAAATTCTTACTCTATTACTATGTCTCCATCGCGCCAGATATATATTTTTTTAAATATATGTAATGTACGACACACTTTTTCTACTGTTTTATTATATGTATAATGTACGAGACACTTTTTCTACTGTTTTATTATATGTATAATGTACGAGACACTTTTTCTACTGTTTTATTATATGTATAAGAAGGATAAGGATATAGTGAAATAACTGGACTATTGACCAGTATTTTTTTCTTTGACAAATCCTCATGGTTTTAATTCTGTAAAGGATTTTCGAAATAAACAATTAAGAGAAAATTTCGCCATGCGAATCAAAGTATTTTTTAACACAGTTACTAAACAAAAATGTTTAACAAATTTATTATTCTATATAGTGAAATAACTGGGTTATTTACCAGTGTTTTTTTTTCTGAGGCAAATAAATCCTCATAGTTTTAATCCTGTAGAGTAGAGGATTTTCTATACATAAACATACTTAGAGATATTTTTATTTTAATTATTCTTGAATCAAGTCGTTAGAAGAGCAAAACACGCTTGAAAAAAATAAAGTTTAAATTCGGCTTGGCAACATTCAGAATCGAATTAAGTAGGATTTTTACATCGGAAAAGTCATGTTGCCCAAATGGCTCACAATTCTCACAAAATGCCGTTGAGACGGTAAAGGAAGCCGATTTTTAGAATTTTCTACTAGTCTATTAGTTGGCGTGCTGGTTTACTCGACACGCTGAACACCACGCGGGGCACCATGTGGGCCAACCTAGGCCTGTTCGTTGGAGCCATCGGAAATTCGCATAAACCACCAATTTTCACAATGTCGGATTTTAGTTATTATCAATTAGAAACATTATAATTAGCGCTATAAACTAAAAACTCTGGTGTTTTTCTTCCTAAAACTGAAGAATTTTTAAGTTGGCACACGGGTATCCCCCATGGCCTCTGCGGAAGGAATTCCGCTTTTTCTTCCGCAGGGGCCACGGGGATCACAGTCTGGCCCACCCCGCATAACTACTCCGCATGCTCATTTTGTTAAATTTGTCCGAATAACCCGTGATTTGTTATTAGACTGTTTTAATAGTAGGGGAAGGTGGGGATCAGTGTTACAAAAAATATATAAACCCTCGTTGTAATCAAAATATTTATTGTATGGCACTTTTGAATTCTTTTGGGGTACTACTAACACGAAGGGCATGTATAATAATCATGCAAATTTTTTGTAGAAAATCATTTTATTATGTCAAAATTAACATAATAATTCTTAAAAAATCATAAAATTTTCGAAAAAGGAATAAATAAACTTGGTTTTTCAGGTTCGACGATCATATACATATAATGAAGTCCTGTTTTCTTAATTCTATGGCGTTTATAATATTTTTTTCATCGCTAAATCCAATCACAGTCTTCCTCTTTCTATTCAGAATTATTTATTCGTATAAAAAAGCAATTTTTCAAAAGATGCACACTATAATAATAATATTACACAGTAGCCCGTTACCCTGTACCAAAACAAACATGCAAAAAATTATAGGTTATTATTTCAGGCAGTAAATATAGTACCTATTAAAAAGTGAATATATCGTATAAATATCAGTACCTATAAAATAAAATAAAATTACTCACCAAACTGCAATAATTTAGATTTAAATACAAAATACTATAGCGATGTTAGAGTTATACAATACCTAAAATATAATATTTGTTTATTTTGACATACTTACTGCAGAGACAATGGCCAAAATTGATAACTGGCAATACTGGCATATGATAGTGATTTGTGCGTTTGATAATACATCTAGGAAACGCTATTGAAATACTAGTAAGCGACAGAGTGCCACTGTTAGACTATACCCCTTGTTACACGGTTACCAACTTCCCCTACTCATTCTTAAAAAAAAAAAAATATTTTACGTAGTTTAGTTCTTTTTATTGTTTTATTGTACATAATATCTCAAGAAGACAATCGCTTTATTTTAGTTTAAAATATTTCATTTAGTGAAACTTGAAAAAACCCTTACAAAGTATAGAAAATCGTAAATAAATTCTAAGTCTTTTGTGAAAAATAAGAACCAAGCTGACTGAATGTTCTACAGGGCCGCGCGGCCCATTTTCATTACTTTGTTGTATGGTACCGATGCTCCGTCTGTGGCTCCGTGGCTTGTAAATTGAGTTTGAATAGAAGCATTGCAATGGCCCATCGATGACCCCCGTGGCCTGAACGGATTGTTTGGGTTTGGCACACATGTGTCCCCAGTGGTTCAAATGAACAGTCAAGGTCCAAACAAATTATCGGACGCGGCTTATGGACGCGGCTTACTGCCGCGGCTGATAAGTGTGCACACTCTCATAACATCCTGCGTTCCAGATAGCTATCGGACGTCCGATGACGTCATATTAGTCTATGGTTACGTCCGCGACCTACTACATCCGATAGTTTGCAGTTGCACACCTCAGATCAGCCGCGGCAGTAAGCCGCGTCCGATAGGCGATAATTTGTTTGGACCTTCACACATTTTTTGTGGCGTTCAACGTGTTAAAGCTGCTATCTAATTGTTACCTAGTCCCAAACTAACAAAGCTTGTAATATGGGTGCTTTTACTACCTATACAATATGTTTAGTTAGCGATGTCGGAGTTTTAAAGGCAGATAATATGGTAAATTTTATCGACAAAATCCCCTGCACGATGGGGTCTATCCCCTCTCCAGTTGGTATGACCGGCATTATAAATTTGACTTTTTATTTTAGATGGCCCTGCCGAAAAATCTTAAATTCTCCTGATTTAAAAGTCCTACACTACATTTAATAAAAAATACTATTCGAAACCTTAATAATATCAATATCACCTATTGAATCAATTATAAAAAAATTGAAAACTTTCAGCATTAATATGTCATAAAAAATTACATAAAGGATTCATTATTTTATTCAGACATCATCATTGTAGTACGTTATTCATAGGCATCAAACTCTATCTAAATGTCTCTTCTGTAAACCATTTAACGATATTCCATGATTAGTAGTGACATTCGGTTGGGGACAATTTTTGAAGTCGCATGGTACTGACAAAACATATCTTTTTAATTCTAATATCATTGGTGATATCTATATGACAATCTTAATGTTAACAAAATATTTTTTTAAGTTTATTTGTACACTAGCTGATGACCACGACTTCGTACGCGTGGACTTTATGACTCTGGCGTATTTATATATTCCGCCGCATCATGTGTTCCAGATCTTCAATTTGTATACCTCAACAGAAAATGCTCATCAGGTTGAACAGCTTTTGCTAAGCTGTCATTTTTATATTTCTTATAGTTTAACTGGACCATTATGGTTCTGCATCAGGTGTTCCAGTCCAGATCTTCAATTTTTATAGATCAACAGGGGGGCTACTCAAATGGCCACTTTTCTATTCGTTCGCTAACTTAAATCTTAAAAATAAGCAATTAATGATCAAGTCAGACGTCGCAAGTTTATGTAAATCACAGACATTGTCGTATTGTATGGAATTGACAAGCCTACGACACGTTATTTTGGTGTTTATAGCTTATTTTTAATTTTTAAGTTAGCGAACGAATAGAAAAGTGGCCATTTGAGTAGCCCCGCAGAAATTGCTTATCAAGCTGAACAGCTTTTGTCATGGCGTCATTTTTATATTCCTTATAGTTTAGTTGGACTATTATGGTTCTGCATCAGAGGGCATATCCAAAGAAACATTGGCAAATCTTCGTTATCGCTTCGCTTTCGAAACATGTATGGGATTGACATAAGGTTTTGTTAACAATCGAATTTTAAAACGTCAAATCCATACATGTTTCGAAAGCGAAGCGATAACGAAAATTTGCAAATGATACTTTGGCTAATGTTCAATTTTCCAAAATCAGTTATTCTTTAAACCAGCGATTCCCGAATTCTTTTTGCTACGGAACCCTTTTTGGTTCACTGTTTATAGGCGGAACCGTAGCTCAAGTAAGAAGTAAACTAACTGTAGTTTCTTTTACGTGAAATCACACCGAACTGCAGGCTTTTTGGCTTGGTGTTCGCATCTTGTAAGTATAGTTTGACTTTAAAGTTAGAACAAAAAGATATTTACTTAACTCTTGAATTTTCGCGGAACCCCTGAGAGCCGTTTATGGAACCCCAGGCTTCCGCCGAACAACATACGGGAATTGCTGCCCTAAACTATGCCCAGGCTTAACAGCTATATAGTAGTAGCAGCTCAGACAATATTCGAATCCGCACCCATGGGATTCCGGCCCAATGCATTAACCAATTATAATACCGAGTCGCTAGTGGTTCACATTGATGAGATAACGCTGGCTTACAGCGAAAACGTAAAAAGTACTAGAAAATTTCGCCGCTCCCACTAGCCGAGTCGCTAGTAGCATAATTGGTTAGTGCATTGGGCTGGAATCCCAAGGGTGCGGGTTCGAATCCTGTCTGAGCTGCTACGGGTGAGTCGATTTTTTCTAGTATTTTTTCAATTTATATTAATTCTCTTAGTCATTAATAATTATTGTACATTATTGTGATTGAACTGTGATATATTTGACATTATTATTGTTATCAAAATAACTTTTTAGTGTCACACCTTTGGCGTTAATAAATCACAAATTATTGAATTGATTTCCTGAAGTTATATATCCTTAATAAATTTAAAACACGACTGCCCTGCCAAAAACGAAATAAAAAGATAATTAAATAACAAGTGTCATGCAGTCAGGGGACCGTTTTGTGGAACAATTTTTAATCAAAGAGGTCCCCCGACTGCAATGGCACTTGGTATTTAATTAACTTTTTAGTTCATTTTTGGCAGGGCAGTCGTGTTTTTACAGTTTTTCAAATTTATTGACCGAGCGAGCACGAAGTGCGAGCGAAGCGTCTCTGCTTCAGCTTGGGCAAAAATTCTTTCGTATGTCTGTATGTTCTCTTCTACAGGTCGCATTTCTCAACCGATTCTCGTCAAATTTTGTGAGCAGGTTCGAAAATCATATAGATTTTTTTTGTCACGCCAGTTTTTTGATATTTTTCATAATGACATCGTTCGACATCTTTTAGATAATTTTTTAAACAACATACAATTTGAGCTACTTTTTAACGCGAGGTCTACAGCTCACGGAGCCACTAGTTTAATTTAATTTCACACAGGCAAATGATATAGTTTTAGAATGTGCGCCTTTCATTTGATGCCCATATTGTAATAATTGAAGATAAATATATTTTTTTCACATTTAAAAGGCGTCGTACAGTCGTCATATTGACTTTAAAAAAAATATAGCCAGTGTCACTCGGAATGGTGTAAGGATTCTAACGATACCCCATGCATCTAAATCCGTTAAGCCATTTAGAAGTTATGGTGGAATAAAGAAACTCACATACCTACAAACATACATGAACCCTGAACACATATTATTATAATAATACACTGCTTTTTTGGGCAGTCGTGTTAAAACCTAATTCTCTCTCAGTCTCAGTAAACTTCAATACAATGTCCGCAAAAATAATACTTCATGGTCACCCTAGCTTATTTACATACTAATTTTAACCTCGAATTACATCGTAAATACTGCAATGATTGGTTTCAGATAAAGCTAGATCCTCAGTGACGGAAATTCTTTTTAATATTAATTGCTTTACAACATGCGTGAGGCAAAATTCACGTAATGAGTATGGGCCAGACAGTGTGACGGGTCGAAATATTGTTTTCGCTTTTTCTATTGATGTGTCGTTTTACGAACGAATTTCAAGTATTATATGCTGTCACTTATCAAACGTGACGCTGCTAGACTGCTTTATTTGGCTCCAAACGGTTTAGTTGTCGATATTTTGTCAAATGAAAACTGGCACAGAGGGTTCCGTATGTGCCATGTTTAAACAACGATTTTATGAGACCTGTTCTGTTTTGTATGATGTTCGAGTGTTAAATCTTATTTATTTTTGCGTCACTGAGCATCTATGGAGTAAAACTGGACTTTCGTTTGCTAGTTTTTGTTATTTCCAGCATACATAATCTTCAGCGTCATCTCGTCTGTGCCATGTTCAAACGTCAATCATTCATAAACGCTTGCGTCACGTTTGTTCTGAATACCAAAATAAGCAATTGTTTATCCGTCACTGAAGGTTTTTATAGCTCACAAGCCAGAAGGATTAAGGCACATACGAGATGACGATCATCTCCCGGATGGGCATTTATTTTGTCCACTGCATCAAAAATCTCTTCCGTAGTCCGTCCGATTGACCGGCAACTGAACTGTACCACGGCCAAAAAGGGAATTTGATGCTTTGTATGGATTTCCATGGCCCAGAAATGGCGATGCAGTGCACGCACGCAGTGCCATAGAAATCCATACAAAGTGACAAATCCTTTCGCGCCGTACGCTCCGATTCCGATGCAGTGGATGCGCAGCTTAATAACTTAATCAGAACTTAATTTACGAACATAATGATAATGTTTGAGGGATGACGGGATGAGTCATTTATTACAATGGGGGGATGTCACAAAATTTATCCCGCTAGGTGGCGCTACTGCTGTTGGAGACCTTTGTACGGGCATTTGTCCCCGATTGTTCCATTTATTTTAAATTACATAATAATATATCTAAAAATGGTTAGTACTAGCTTGGGTCCTATTGGACTTCGTTGTATGGAGACCTTTACAATTTTGCGTCGAGCAATGCCACTTGGCATGGACGTTATATGGACCAAACTGACCTCAAAAAGCCCGTTAGCCAACCTTGACTAAACTAAATTTACTAACTACTAAATTTAACAACTAAATTTTTCAAATAATAAAAATCCAAGATTGCGGCCATCTTTTTTGTTTGTGGGCTGATTTCGATGAAACTCAGTTTTTGCTACTATTTTGACAAGAAAATAACAACACAATTTTTCAAATACTAAAAATCCAAGATGGTGTTCCAATGGATCCAAGTTTTATCGAAATCTGCAGTGTTTGGTTCTAGATGCAGCTAGATCCTCAGTGACGGACATTCTTTTTAATATTAATTGCTTTACAACATGCGTGATGCAAAATTCACGTAACGTGACAGTTTTAAGTATGGGCCAGACAGTGTGACGGGTCGAAATATTGTTTTCGCTTTTTCTATTGATGTGTCGTTACGCGAACGAATTTCAAGTATTATATGCTGTCACTTATCAAACGTGACGCTGCTAAAATGCTTTATTTGTCTCCAAACGGTTTAGTTGTCGATATTTTGACAAATGAAAACTGGCACAGACGGTTCCGTATGTACCATGTTTAAACAACGATTTTATGAGATCTGTTCTGTTTTATAAGATGTTCGAGTGTTAAATCTTATTTATTTTTGCGTCACTGAGCATCTATGGAGTAAAACTGGACTTTCGTTTGCTAGTTTTTGTTATTTCCAGCATACATAATCTTCAGCGTCATCTCGTCTGTGCCATGTTCAAACGTCAATCATTCATAAACGCTTGCGTCACGTTTGTTCTGAATACCAAAATAAGCAATTGTTTATCCGTCACTGAAGGTTTTTATAGCTC